>OX421962.1:40115744-41365744 GCA_949128115.1 Anaspis maculata | reverse complement strand
CGGTTTTCCGACGCTGATTTTTGCCTGCGGTAAAGCCCCGCCACGAAATATTTATTTTAGGTGCAGAGTTGTTGAAAAGTAATAGACAATGGTAATAGGTAGTTGGAGAAAAAATCGAATTGATTTTTGGGGAGTAAGTTTTTGAAATCGAAAAACGTGTTCGAGTTTTCCTGGAAAAACTGCAAATTTTCAACTTTTCATTTAGAGAACAGATTTTTCCACCATTTTTTTTATAAAGATAAGAGGTAGGTAATTGGTCCTTAAAAATACTCCAACAATTTCTTTTCCTGCTTCTCCGAGAGTTATCCAGGTGAAAATGCAAAACCAGCCTGGTTTATCGTGACCGGACTCAAATAATGAAGCTTAAAATGAAGTTATAATTGACAATTTCTACAATGAGATGATTGGGAAGTTTTCCCGGAAAATTCGAAACTTCCTGACATATTGTTCAATTTTTTGATCAGTTGTTATTAAGATGCTGCAAAGTTTCAATCTTTTTCTCAAACTCCAACTTTCCACCCGAAGGGACATCTCAAAGAAAAATTTTCAAACCACTGGTGGCTGGTTTTCTGACCTCTGGTTCAACTTTAGCTAAGTATCTATAGCTAAGTGGTAGCTTAAGTAATCAGAAGATTCTGAATAAAGAATTGGAAATGAAAATCAAAAAAGGCTAAAGGATAGGTAGGTATAAACGCTATTGCCATTCTATTAGTCCGGGTACTATAAGGGAAAAAACTCTGCACTTGGTGATAAAGTTTTGAAACTTGACACACATAGGTATTCTTTGAATTATTCTCAACAAACCTGGATGTGGGACAGATTTGACAGGCAGCGTATACAGGGTGAAAAATTAGGTTGAGAAATTTAAAAATTCTATCTGAAAAACCAAAAGTGCTGGAGTCTTGTGAATCACCATATATATGTGTAATTCAATGTTTATGAAGCTGTCCGAAACAGTTTTGGTATATCTTGTTTCTTTCCGGAGATATTTTGAAAAACGTTAAAACACTCGAAAAAACGACTTTTTACCCATAAATCAGCAAATTATGAAGATTTTAAGGTGCAACTTGGTATTTCCACCATGTGTGACGTTAGAAATGAAATAAGATCAAGAGCCAATTTCTACGTCTCCTATTCACAGAAATACGGTTGTCAACTTTTTGTTGTCTTCACCAGGGCCGGCAACTTTGGATTTAAACGTGTGGTGCTGACTGTTGAATATTTTAGCAAAAGGACTGGGGGGAGGGGGGTATAGCGTCGCTGGCGAATTTTTTCTAAGTCTACACTTAAAAAAAAACAATTTTATTCAGGTACACGTCATATTTAAACTCGTATTTAAATAAAATATACTATACTATACGGTATACGGTGTCAGTCTATTTCCGTAACAAGGCCTAACACCGACGCCGGTGAATGCTTTCCTACACTATACCGAAAATTTTTCCAACTCCTGTGTGTTTCAACACAGGGTAGAGATTTTCAACGACCACCAACATTGCATGGGGCCGGCACCATCGTTCGTATTTTACATGCTATGCGACACACGTGCTTGCATTTAGCAAGCATTCCAACTAAATCAAAGAGTTTGTTTTCGAGACAATAATCCGAGCGCCCACAGTGGGACTCAAACCCACGACCTCTGGCCTGGTGTGGTAGTCGAACGTGCTGACCACCAGACCACAAGCTCCTTAGGTAATAATACATAAAAAAACTTCCAAAATTAAACAAAAACTGTCGAAATTGGTAAAATGAAAATCCAGCAAGATTAATTCTCAAAATTACTAAAGGTTTAAGGTAAATGGGATGAAAATTAATTTCAATCCTTGCATTTTTAACATGTGGTGCTCAGCACCACCTCTTTGGATTGCGTGTGGTGCTCGAGCACGTCAGCACCACTGTTGTTGCCGGCCCTGGTCTTCACGGCGGCCATTTTGAATTTTCTCGTAATTGAATATTCCCAAACGTGGTCGGCAATTGTAAAGGAAACTACATTGGACCATTTTATACAGAAAAAGACATTCTGCAAGAGAAAGCAGTGATTTTTACGTAAATTGAAATCAGAGTTAAAATCTGTAGGTAAATCTATAATTTTCCTTGCTTTCACACATTTTCAGTGTGGATGACGGGTGACGTGGTATTTGCAGAAGTGAAATATCTACAATCAGAAATTGAAACCTCCATCTTTTCCGAGATCTCATCGTGCCAAAATTCACCATCATCAGTTTGAAAATATCTTGTGAGCGACGTCTAAAATAAAATATTACTTTCTTAACAAAAAAGAAAATCTCAATCCTCTTCACTCCATTGAGAAAGGTTCTTGTTCTAGAATGTCTTTTTCTGTATAATATGGTCCAATTTAGTCTCCTTCACAATTGCCGACCACGTTTTGAAATATTCAATCACAGGAAAATTCAAAATGGCCGCCGTGAAGACAACAAAAAGTTGACTATCGTATTTCTAGAAATAGGAGGCGTAGAAATTAGCTCCTGATCTTATTCTATTTATAACGTCACACATTGTAGAAATACCAAGTTTGACCTCAAAATTTTCAGAATTTGCTGATTTATGGGCAAAAAGCCCCTTTTCGAGCATTTCTACGTTTTTCAAAATAGCTCAGAGAAGAAACAAGATATTTCAAAACTGTGGGGGGGAGCTTGACGAACACTAAATTACACCTAAATATGGTGATTTGCAAGACTCCAGCCCTTTTGGTTCTTCAGATACAATTTTCTAATTTTTCAACTTCACTTTCCACCCTGTATACGCCACCTGTCAAGTCTGCCCTAAATCCAGGTTTGTTGAGAATCATTCAAAGAACATGTGTGCCAAGTCTCAAAACTTTACCACCAAGTGCAGAGTTTCACTTGAATTTGTCCCTTATTAGTACCCGGACTATATCAACTTTCCCTGCTAAAAGATCTTTGGACGAAATTTACTATATCCTACGCTAAACTCTTGTTTAAGGACAGAGTTATTGGTGAAATACGACGCTGCGGAATCAATCAGTGTGGGTTTATTCCTTGACAGAAATTTACTCTCGAAGTTACCATTCAGGTCTTTTTGGAAAGCTACAAGGATGTACTTTGGTTTGAGCCTATAGACATTTTCGAAATCCAAAAATTATTTTTTCAAAACTTGAATGTTTTTGGATTTTGAAAATATCGATAGACTCAAACCAAAGTACATCCTTGTAGCTTTCCAAAAAGACCTGAATGATAGATTTCTGTCAAGCAATAAACTCAGACGGATTGATTCCGCAACGCCTTATTTTACCAATTTAACTCCGTCCTTAAAGGATTGTTTATATTTAGGTAGGTACTCTTGAAATGTTATATTGTATACAAGTAAACAAAACTTTTATCCAGGAAAAAAGGTAAAAATATAATGATATGATAATGTAAAATCATTAAAGTAACAAACTGTGATACTTGAATAATTAGGTAATAAGTACGTATATTCACATCAAAAGTATATAGCGAGGTATATAGGTACCTACCTCGATACCTACCGTGTGTTTTTCGAAAACCACCCCAGCTTATAACTTTCTTCAATCTGTGGTTTGAGAATTGTTATGATATGAGGTATTAAGACTAGGTATTCCTTGTTACCCGAATCCCGAAATGACATGAACTTTTGATTTTTAAATAGGACCCTCCTCTATATTTTTTGATAGGTATTCGGATGGAGATTTTTCATGCGAATATCACCGTGTTTTTTATTAAAGCTTTCTACGACGAAAATGTAGATCTTATAGCAATTTGCAACACAGACAACTCAAAGAACAAAATTGGAGTGATTCGCTCAAGGTGGAAGGTGGCCGTGATCACGTGAAGATCGTAGAAAGCATAGATGTAGAAAGCTTTCAAGAATGTAGTTGAATTTGCATGAAAAATCTCTATTCACGTTATAAAAAGTATACAGGTGCCCCATTTCGATTTGATAATAATAACAATAATAAGGAACGCTTTTATTGTCGATTATTAGGATATGATTGTTTATAAATAAAATAGTTCTAACAAGTACAAATGGCAGGGTTCAGTCTAGGGACTGATCTTCCACCCAACCGGATAATATAGGTAAAGAAAAATTCGAGGAAAAATTAAAATTGGACACCTATAGGTACCTACATATCAGTATTTATATTTACAGCATATATACATAAACCTTGAAAAAATTTCAAGAGAAGGCGAAAAACAGTTAAGGCTGTATTCGCAGGAATAAGAAAATAAGACACTTTGAAATAATGTTTTTTGGTGTCAAGGAACGGTATAACGGTAATGGAATTTTTGTGGCGGATATTATTGTTGTAAGTACGTCCGTCCTGTAAGTTTTGTTTTCTGTTTTTCAAAATGTTGTGAAACAGACAGGAGGAGGGAAGAAATCTTTTTTTAATTCATTCTCAACAAATTCAACTCGGCGTATTTAGGATTTAGGTACGACAGATATGGTCATACCTTCGAATTCTACAGATTAATCAAAAATAGGTATAGTCAAATAAATATCATAAAAAAATTCTAAAAGTATAGGTTGCGGGACGGTTTTCGAAAAACACGGTATAGGTACCTAGGAAGGTGTGCTTAAAACAAGTGAGTCATAAAATAATAAATTACTAACAACTACGCAATGGGTTTGGTCCTTTTAATAAAATTTGCTGTCTCTTTTCATATTGTACTCCGGTTCAAGACTTCGTCCGGGACTTCTATGCGACGAGTCTCTGTGGGGCATTGGACATTCAAAATTGAGTTCGATTCTGCTTTTTTTTATGGTTTCAGTTTTTCATCGCACTTACGCATAAAATGCATCAGGACTGCTTCCAAAACTGAAATTTCCATTGTCAAAACTTGTTTTGCTTCTTATCGCTATTGGATTGTTATCTGTGGAGTATTGACGGTTCGGTGGATTTCCTAAATCCTGCGTAAACCCAGGATTATTGTAAGTCGTCGGCTTCGGAGTGACAAATTGCGGAGGTTTTGGTGCTGGATCTTTTTTACTGATTAACTTTGGTCGGCTGGGAAAAAAATAGTAAGTGTAAAAGTTTTCAGAACTTCATTTGAATTCATTTGAACCTCACCTTAGCTTGAAAGTAAGTGAATTCGCTTTCCTTACTCTGCTGCAGAGAATACAGTTCCAAATACAGAGACCGAGGACTAGACACAATATCAATAAAAGAACACCCCCGAACACACTCACAGCAATAATTGCGTATTTTGTCAACTCGTCGTAGTCATCTTCCCATTTCTCAGTAGGCTGGAACCAAGAACTAGGTATTAGAAGCTTGTGGAAGGGTATAGGCAGGTTCCTATAGTTGCGTTTTGTGCTCTACTGTGTCGGTTGTTCATATACCCACAGCCACGTAGGTGGTAATCAAGCGCCTCTGTATACTATGTATAGGCACATGTAGGTACCTATTCTATATTTGTAGCCATAAAATAAATATAGCCAAAGTACACTGCAAGTAAATTAATGGCGAATTCACTTGACTGCTCCAGAGCTGCTCGCTGCTCGGCCGCTCTCGTTGTCAAGGAGCAGATGATTCTATTTCAGTTTCCCAGACAAGGGGTCGAGCAATTCTGGAGCAGTGAAGTGAATTCGCCATAAGATAGATCGAAGAAGCAACGTTTGGATTGTTCTAAAGATGGGTTTCACATTATTCTATATTTATTTACAAGTTCAGATACCGATGAAAGCCACCACTTACAATTTGAGCCATGTTTCAGTAAATCCAGCTGAGAAGTTGTGAACAAAACAATTAGGTGTAGGAGTTGTAGGACACGCGAAGACGAGAACCAAGGACCACTCCACAGTTCAAATTATATTTAGAAACTGTGTAGCCTGAAATTCAAAGACGGATAATCATTCCTCAGAGTAACTTTATCTTGATAAGTCGTTATCACAAACAATAATTAGTTTTTCTATTTGCCTTACAAACCTGAGAAAACTATGCGGTGCGTTATTGCATGGATGACGAATCCGGTTATCAGTGACATCTTACACAGATGAAAGATGACGGAATATCCACGTTATTCTTTGTCAGTGGCGCAGTGGCGGACCGATAATTTGTTCGATTCCCGGAAAGGAATCTCGCCGCACGCGACACCCTTGGAAAAGAGAAATTCGGGAAACCATAGGTCACTCAGATCGAATTACACTATATAGGGTTGAGCCACGGACCTGTGGTTGAGCTCAGTATAGTCAGAGTCCCGGCGGTAATAGACCATATTAATTATTCTCACTCTCCCCTTCCACTAGTCATTTGTAAGTTAGGTATGTGCCTGTGACCATGCGCACTGCAGTAGATCTCGCGCGCCACAGCATGCATAGAAAACGGAACTTTGCTGTCGCTGTCAGAATTTACGATTTCAAGGTGTTTTCTTTATTCTTGGGACGTTTTAACCTTTTTAACCATACTTTTACGTGACGGCTGACCGTCGGTTCGCTTTCAAGCGCTGTCAAAATTCTCGTGAGCGGAGGTTGTGCAATAAAATATGGCGGCTAATTTGAAATTGTTTTGGATTCAAAAAACTCCATTTTAAAATGCTTCGCATAAACTTCACAGCAAGATTTTCCATTTGATTATGGTGAAAAGTAGATCAGGTATTTCTTTTTACACACTTGCTATGTTATACATTCGTTGAAATTGTCAATTTGCACCTTGAATTGATCATTTTACAAAGTCATTTAACATGCATATTCTTATGGGAGTTTCAACCCAGCACATGTGGTTGTCTCTCTCCCCGATCTGCGACTGCGCTTTGAATAATTAATATGGTCAATTGGCCAGTCAAATTAGAACAAACTTTACCGTTTGAGGGAAAAAAGCTGTTGGAGTTTTGGAAATTTGACAGAAAATGTTCGATAAGGTGTAGGTACTGACACAAAAGGACAGAAAAACCCACACAGAAAAACCTGCTAAAAAAAAGTTTACTTTGACTTTTGACACTTCATACACAGGGCCGTAGCAAGGATACGATTTCAGGAGGGGCTTGCGAAATTTTTGGGGTGGCTCTAAGTAAATTATCATAAGAAAAGTACCTACATCGCACGCTCGATCGCACGCTCGATCGCACGTCAAGAAAAAAACACATTGATAAAAATAAGAATATTATGTATTGAAAAACGCTAAAATAGCTATTTACGATACAAGAGTTAAAAGTGACAGATATTATTTTGTGAGCGGGGACGCTTGCGAAACGAGCATTAGCGAGTAGAGCAACCCCGCGAACAAAATAAGACACTTCTAACGCGTGTATCGTACAAGATTTTATCTACAATGATCTTTGAAATGTTTGGTAAACGTCAGAATTTATTGAAAATATGACAGGAACGCGCAGAATCATCATTTTTTCACGTTGCCCATGACGACGGGTATTATTTAACGCTTGTAGATAAACGTTTTTAGCGCATTTTCCTTAGGAAAGTATCGCTATTAGGCGCGTTTTGATATTCGTCGTCCATTCATTCATTTATTCATATTCATCATTTTGTGAATTAATATACGAGGGCAGAATGTGAGGATTAAAAATGGATTTTTTTTACATTGTACCTAGGTAGGTACCTACTCGTATTTTCAATAAAGAAAACGATGAATTTTGCCAGGGAAGGCTCGGATCTTTTCAGGGGAGGCTGAGCCTTCCCTGGCCACCCCCTGGCTACGGCCCTGTTCATACATTTCACACCTTTACTATAGACCGAAGAAGTGTGACGTCACAACACGGCAACATGGCCGGCGGTTGACATTTTCTGGAGGCCAACGTCAAACGTGACATGACCGTGGGATGCACGGCACGTGGCATGCACTTGACGTTTCTCTGTTTGTGTTTGTCATGTGTTTGTCAAATTTTTACGAAGGTAAATAACGGAAATGGATATATACAAAAAAGATTTATATTTTGGGCTATATCAGGAGGAGGAAATCAAACTATTGTTAGCGCCAAAGTTGGCAATGGTTAGGTTGGCAGTACCCGAGGTACCTACTTCCTGCGTGCCACAGGAAGCAGAACCAAGCGGGCAGTACGGGACCAAAGCATGAACAAGGCGGACGTGTGTAAAATCGCTCCCGTTATAATAAAGTTTTCGAGCGTTATAAGGTGTTCTTATTGAGTGAATGCGACGTCCCGGCCCTCCCAACATCTCAGAAGTGGGATTGAGCATCAAGAAGCTGACCAAAAAGGCCATTCGAAGAGAAGAAACGAGGAAATTGCTGTGTGGATTTTTCCTCAAGATGGCGGATACCAACGACGAAGGTGAACGCGGACGGGTTCGGCATGATGGCGGAGAAGAAGCCGAGTGGAGCCGAGAGGAGTTCGAGTCGCCGCGGGTATCACCAATCACGACGCAGACAGGAAGACAGCGGGAAAATGAGCATGGAGCAACGAACCAGAGATGGCGCGAGCGTGTGGATTTTCAGCAGAGTGTGAATGACAGTCGAAACGTTGGCGTCGAAGCGGCGGGAATGCAAGGAATGTTTACAGCGTTCATGCAGATGATGACACGGATGGAGGAGGAGCGAGCAAGAACCAACAATGTTTTGTTGACGGTTCTACAAAATCAACACGAGAGCGATGTGCGCCCGAACACGAATGTACAATATCAAGTCATGCCCGACTTGAACAGGGCCGTTCCGGATTTCGACGGAATAAAAGAGCGCGACGCAAAAGAGTGGCTAGATCGGATCAACAGCTGCGGAACATTGCACAACTGGCCGGTTGAAGTAAAGTTGGAGACGGCAAGAATGCACTTGACAGGGCCAGCCAAGGATTGGTATGAAGTACGACGTGATGAGATCCAGTCGTGGGGAGCGTTTGAAAAACTTTTCAAGGCGACGTTTGTTGTGCAGGACAGCATGACCGAACTGTGGCGCAAAATGAACTCGAGAGTGCAAGGCAACAAGGAGCCGGTAGAGATGTATTTCCATGAAAAGTACAAACTCTGCAAAAAACTCAAATTGTCGTTCGACGAGTGCAAAGAACAAATTGTGGCGGGCCTGTGGAACAAGTCTCTCGTTCCTGGTTTGCTCACCGCCTACCACACCAGTATCGAGGAGTTGCTACACGATATTCAGCGACTAACGCGCGTTATCGAAAGGAAGAACTTTTCCGATAGAGTGTCCTACGACGCGGCGAACACGGGCGAGCAGAATAGAGGCAGTGTGGGTGTGAGCGACAGTCGAGCGCGAACCGGGAGACGTGACGTAATCGAAAGGGCGGTGCCGCTGAGACGATGCTTTAATTGCGGGGAGCGAGATGGTCACCTAGCTGGACAATGCACAAAGCCTCGCGAAAAACTGTGTTTCGTATGCCGTTTGCCAGGGCATTTTGCTTCGGACTGTAGGCAAAAAGTGCCAGCTGGACGCCCATTGGCTACCAGTACACCGCGAGCGAGTTCCAACCGAGATCCGAGCGCGGCAATGTCGTCGGCGGGACAGCCGCATACAAATGTCAGAGACAATAACAGAGTGATGACCGTAGAAAACAGCCGTGATTCGTGGAAGGATAACGACAAAAGGATCACGTCAGCCTGTAAATTCTATCGGGAGATAGAGGTGAATCGAAAAAAGTGCCAAAGTTTCATTGACACGGGGTCAGCTGTTTCCACCGTGCGCGAAGGGGCGTGGCTGGAAAAACGCGAAATCGTGTCGGAACCCGAAAATCTGTTTGGTTTTGGTGGACAATCGGTGCCGAGTAGTGGCTTCGTGCGCGCGAGCCTGACGATCGACGATGTTACCCTCGAGAACGTGAAGTTACGGGTAGTGCCGGACAGTGCGCAAGGAATCGATGTGATTGTCGGTCGCAACTTCACCGAGTCGGAGGAAGTGGCGTACGCGCGTGTGGGCGACGCCTTAGTGTTTGGCTATAGACAGGAGATGCCATTCAGAGATCTCGAAATAAGTGAAATTTCTCCGAGAGTCAAGCTTCGTACCGTGGGAAGCAACATGTTGTTGAAAAACTCAGTGAGTTTCGTTGAGGTAGAAGCAACGGGCGATGACACGACATGGATGATACCTCTAGACAACAGCTCAGGCAAGGACGTCACCATTGGCGAGGGTACCTGCGTGGGAAGGGCCTCGGCGTTCAATGCGGTGATGTGCTTGGAGACGAAGGATGAAGAGAAAGCTCTCCAATCACGAAAGAAATGTTGAATGTGGACCAAGACACACCCCCGGAAATAATGGATGATCTGCTCCGGCTTTGCAACGAGTTTCGGGACTGCTTTTCACTTACATTGGCGGAGCTAGGGTGCACGAATTTGGTTGAAGTCGACATAGAGGACAGCGGAGTGCCAGTGAAGGCAAAGCCGTACCGGGCTAGCATGAAGGAACGACAAGTCACCAAAGAGATCATTGCCGAGTGGAAAAGGCATGGCCTGGTGAAGGAAACCAATTCACCCTACTGCAGTCCAGTGCTACTGGTAACGAAGAAGACAGGAGAGCCGCGGCTGGTGATAGATTACCGCAAATTGAACAGTCAGACAGTGAAAAAGAACTTTCCGATATCGAATCCAGAAGAACACCTCGAGAATCTGAGCGGCTGTAAACTGTTCTCGGTTCTTGACTTGGCTCATGGTTATCTGCAGTTACCACTGTCCGAAGAAGCAAAAGAGAAGACCGCTTTTATAACGATGGATGAGACCGGGCAGCTGGAAAGATTGATGTTCGGACTGGTGAATGCGCCCTACGAGTTTAGTCGAGCCATGAGTTTAGCCTTGGGACCCCTGAAAAATCAAGTGGTCATGTCATACCTGGACGACGTGATCTGCCCAGCAAGGGATTGGCCAGAGATGATTACCAAGTTGCGCGAAGTTTTCGAGAGACTGAGAAGTGCGAAATTGACTTTGAAAATTTCAAAATGTGTTTTTGGCGCGCGCGAAGTGGAGTATCTTGGAATGCAATTGTCAGCGGACGGCATAAAAACAGGGTGTGCAAAAATCGAAGCGATTAGAGATTTTCCGCGACCGCAAAACGTGCGTGAAGTTCGTCGATTTCTCGGGCTAAGCGGATATTTTCGTCGATTCGTGAAGGACTATGCCGTGGCCGCGCGACCCCTTAGTGACCTCCTGAGAAAAGACGCAGTTTTCAAATGGGATCAGGAACAGGACCGAGCGTTCGAAAAATTAAGAGATAATTTGTGCGCGGAACCTGTTCTGAAACTGTATAACCCGCACGCAAAACGAACGGAGTTGCACACAGACGCGTCTGCAATTGGGTTAGCGGGCATGCTTCTACAGGAAGCCGAAGACGGCAGGATGCATCCGATATATTATGTATCTAAAAAGACAACAGAAGTTGAATCCAAGTACCACTCCTCCAAATTGGAGCTGATGGCTGTGGTTTGGTGTGTAGAAAGACTGCGTAATTTCTTAATCGGGATCAAATTCGTTGTGATAACGGATTGTCAGGCGATCGTGCACCTAAACATGTGGAAAACTCAGAACGCACAGATGGCCAGATGGTACGACCTCCTGCAGGAATACGATCTTGAAATTAAGCACCGCCAAGGAAGCAGGATGTGTCACGTAGATGCGCTGTCAAGGGATCCAGTTGGTGCAGCAAAAGATACGATGGACGAAATTCATGAGAGGTGCGAAGTCCTGCTGACAATGGAAGAAGAGGATTACGTGCTGACGGTGCAGCGTAGTGACCCAAAAGTGAGCCGAATAATAGAAATATTCCGGAAAGAAGACGCAAACCGCACGGATGCGGAGAAAAAGGACATCGCGAATTACGCACTGCGAGATGGAAGACTGATACGTGCCGAACAAGCGAAATACAAGCGCCGCTACGACAAGTCTCGATTTCACGGAGTGAAATACAACATAGGAGACGTGGTGTTCCTGCGACGGGTGCCACAAATGACGGGCGAAAGCACCAAGTTGCAGCCAAAATACCGAGGACCCTTAGTGATCACAGAGATTTTGCCGAGTGATACCTACAGAGTGTCGAACATCGAGGGACGAAAGTACCACACGACGGCGACGGTGAGTCAGCTCAAGGTGTATCGACTTCCGGAACAAGACGACAGCAGCGACGAGGAGAAGCCAAGCGACGTGGACGAAGAAGAAAGTGCCGGGAGTTTCCGCGAAAAGTCAGTAAATACCGAAACGGCTGAAAAGGCATGTAGTGAATGTGACGCGGATCCTTCAGAAAGCGGCGACGAAATGTGCGGGAGTGCTCGCGAAAGGCCTTTAATACCTACCCACCGTCGAAAAAAGCTCCAGACAAGTGAGTGACAAACGGGCACGACGACGGCCTGGATACCTTGAGGATTATACGGAGTGAATAAATAAGACTCGAAGGTAGAAAGAATATTTTTGTTCATATTTTTACGGTAGTTTCCGTTGTTTCCAATGTTCATATCGTTTAGATGATGAGTTTCGGTTGTTCCTAATGTTCATATTGTTTAGATGATTAGTTTCGGTTGTTTCCAATGTTCATATCGTTTGCCGAAATAGTACCTTAGCTTTGATAGAATTCAGTGTTCATATGATATAATGTTAATGCTTGTAACTGAAGTCCGGAAAGCTACCTAGACGAAAATGCGGTCATTTTCAGGCCAGGATTGGCCGAGTGTTAGCGCCAAAGTTGGCAATGGTTAGGTTGGCAGTACCCGAGGTACCTACTTCCTGCGTGCCACAGGAAGCAGAACCAAGCGGGCAGTACGGGACCAAAGCATGAACAAGGCGGACGTGTGTAAAATCGCTCCCGTTATAATAAAGTTTTCGAGCGTTATAAGGTGTTCTTATTGAGTGAATGCGACGTCCCGGCTCTCCCAACACTATATTGCTATAAACTGCACTGCGATCCATTGCTCTTTGCCTCTGAGCATCTCATGAACGAGATTGTCGACGGCGATTCTCCTGCTCAGTTTTTCTTCGAGGTCTTCTCGCTGCCTTGATGGACCGTTACAATGAAAACGAGCGTGTTCCGCGTTGTCCTAGCGCTGAGGCTTTTGAGGCTCCCCAGTATTTCTTTCATCCAACTTTGAACCAAGGCGTCTCGGGCTGCATCATGCGGAACCGTTCTGTAGGCACTGGTGATTCTGAATGCAGCTTTGCGCAGCTCTCTGTCGATGATTTGGGCTATGTCGGGCCTTTTTGCAACCAAGTCCGCCTGTATGACGCTGGCTGTCTCTTAGGCTGGCAATTTCAGCAATGCTCACTGCTATTTTGCACTGACTTTTGTGACTTTTGTTGTGAACCTCCATGCAGAAAATGTCATGCCAAACACAACCAAACATAGAAACGTCACGTTCATGTGACGTTGGCCTCCAGAAAATGTCAACTGCCGGCCATGTTGCCATGTTGTGACGTCATCACTTCTCCGGTCTATACTATACTATACTATACTGTTTATTGCTTCCGTTTTACATACACTTCTGAGCAAAAGTTAAGGGCCACTTTTTCAAATGTGAATAACTCACAAACGCTTATTTTGATTTTGACGAATTTTCGCACAGAGGTGGTCTTATGTGTTGTAAAGACAAGTGTGAAGTGGCGCACTCACCAGTCCATAGGTTTGTGGTAGAGAGGTCTTCGGCTGTTGCTTTGCAGAAATGCGTAATTTTTAGTGAAATCAAAGCATTGGATTTTGGACAAAATGGAGGTTCATCCAATAAAAAACGTCTAGTTTGCTTTGTTACGATGTTCTTAAGCAAGTACCATGCTAAGTTTGTTCATTGACATCTTCCATCTTCAAATTTGGACCATCAATCTCTTCTTGTGGCTTAAACAATGTGTGAGGCACTACTCTGCTTGATTTTGGTTGCATACAGTTCAGTCGTGTATTTCTTGTGATTTTGCGTCAATGTCTCGTGATTTTGGCCACTCTTGAGCCTCAAAAACAATAAATCCTTTATGCAGACTTGCAGACTGTTACTAAAGAACGAATACAAGAGAAAAAAGCTCACAAAAATGTCAAAATCTTGAGCACTGACAAGAAATAAGTCATAGTTTTCATCACATGCCGATAAAACACCACTACAGTGACCAAAGAAGAAATGGTGAATTTCTTCAGTTCTTTTGGGGAAAAGACATTTACGGGGTGTCGCCAAGAGACCAAGCGCAAAAACGATGAGTGACAACCTTGATTGATTATTTGCCATCATATTCAAGAGTTCAAATCACTCCAACGCCATCAGGCTCTCTCGAATGCGAAGAAGTTGAAAAATTAACTTCAAGTTTGTTGCTCTGTAGTGAGTGAACCCATGGACGGATATGGATGATGGCCATACTCAGAGATATGCATAAGCCTTGTGTTCAAGTGTAGAAACCACCAAGAGCATCTGACAACGCGAACATTTGAAAATCGGTGTTTGTTAAACCTCTGCAGTGTGAAAAACAGCTAAAATCGAATAAGTTCTCAATCGGGATTGTTCGTCTTTCGTAATTGTACAGGGACTGGTCAAAAACGACGAACGTAAAACACGTATCTCCCTGACAGGAAACGACTAGAGCGGTCGTGTATGATGTCGTCGTCGTCGTGGACAGCGGTTTCATGCAGATTGCATTCCACTCAGGATTCCGAATGGGGGTGGCTCTATCATGGTGTGAGTAGGAATATTTTTGATCAGTTCCTGTACAATTTACGAAATACGACAGTTCCGATTGAGAACGTCATTTGATTTGAGCTGTTTTTCACACTGCAAAGGTTCAAACAAACATCGATTTTCAATTTTTGCGTCGCCAGATTCTCTTGGTGGTTTCTACATTTAAACACAAGGCTTATACACATCTCTGAGTATGACCATCATCCATATCCGTCCATGGGTTCACTCAGTGCAGAGCAACAAACTTGAAGTCAATTTTTCAACATCTTCGCATTCGAAAGGGCCTGATGGCGTTGAAGTGATTTAAACTCTTGAATATTGATGGCAAATAATCAATCAAGGTTGTCACTCATCGTTTTTGCGCTTGGCCTCTTGGCGACACCCCGTAAATGTCTTTCCCCCAAAAGAACAGAAGAAATTCACCATTTCTTCTTTGGTCACTGTAGAGGTGTTTTATCGGCATGTGATGAAAATTATGACTTATTTCTTGTCAGTGCTCAAGATTTTGACATTTTTGTGAGCTTTTTTCTCTTGTTTTTGTTCTTTAGTAACAGTCTGCATAAAGGATTTATTGTTTTTGAGGCTCAAGAGTGCCCAAAATCACGAAACATTGACGCAAAATCACAAGAAATACACGACTGAACTGTATGCAACCAAAATCACGCAAAGTAGTGCCTCACACATTGTTTAAGCCATAAGAAGAGATTGATGGTCAAAATTTGAAGATGAAAGATGTCAATGAACAAACTTAGCATGGTACTTGCTTAAGAACATTGTAACAAAGCAAACTAGACGTTTTTTATTGGATGAATCTCCATTTTGTCCAAAATCCAATGCTTTGATTTCACTAAAAATTACGCATTTCTGCAAAGCAACAGTCGAAGACCTCTCTACCACAAACCTATGGATTGGTGAGTGCGCCACTCCACACTTGTCTTTACAAGACATAAGACCACCTCTGTGCGAAAATTAGTCAA
The DNA here is from genome assembly GCA_949128115.1 of Anaspis maculata. Classification (NCBI taxonomy): domain Eukaryota; kingdom Metazoa; phylum Arthropoda; class Insecta; order Coleoptera; family Scraptiidae; genus Anaspis; species Anaspis maculata. The sequence goes on along the minus strand of OX421962.1, from coordinate 41,350,227 downwards.
AATCAAAAAAAGCGTTTGTGAGTTATTCACATTTGAAAAAGTGGCCCTTAACTTTTGCTCAGAAGTGTATATACATTACTACGTTTCCATGGAGAATTGAAATCGATTTGAAAACGGTATCGGGATTGAAAACTGCATGTAAACACTTGCAGAACTGTATCCAAATCGATTTGAGTCTCAAGGTCGATTCGGCAAATTCTGGGATCGTATCGGGATCGGATCGAAATAATACTCATGGAAACCCAATCGGATTGGATCGAGACATCAACAAACAGAAACTGATACATAGCAATGAGTAAAACCGCTGTTCTGGTCGCATCGAGGGTCGCATTCATACTTGCACCTGTTTTCTGCACTTCTGCCTTCTGCACACTTGCAGTTTGCAGAGTACTTGCACTTTCTTTGATACGTTAGGTTGGGATAGTTTTAGGTTAGGGTTAGACTCACATGACAGATATGTAAACAGAATTCAAATCGATTTGAATACCAAGTTCGAACCACTCATGTGAACACTTCCGTATTCAATCCCGATACCGTTTTCAAATCGATTTCAATTCTCCATGGAAACGTAGTACATGTTTTGGAAATGTCATTTTTGAGAATAATAATAATTTAACAAGTAAGCATGAATGTAGATTGTACCACTGATTTTAGACACACACACACACACAAATTTTACAAACAGACAAATGATAAAGATAAAACAACAATAAAATAGGCACAGAATCAACAAAGACCTACACAGCCGCTCTCAAACACCGGGTCTCATATTCGTCAATACTGTAGAAACAGCCTTCGATGAGAAATTTTTTAAGGGAGCTCCTGAAAAACTGCTTTTCAGATGGCTGCTTTTCGTTTACTGCTTTGAAGATGGCCTTTTACCCCGAATTGTAAGGCCGAAACGCGTCAGCAAAATATATTCATGCAATTTACGAGGAGAGACAGATTATTCATACAACTTTATTTCAGCTATTTTTATTTAAAGTCGCATCCTGTAGTGTTCTGGTCATTGGTGGACGTCGCGCCAGGCCAGCTCGATCATCAGGTTCAAACCAATTTTTAATCTCGAAAAACAAAATTATCAATATTATCATACATCGAGTGGATGATTTTCGTGTAGCAGTAGCATCTAACAGTAAACAAAAAACAATTTGTCAAAATTGTCAAAAGAATGCAAGTTTCTTCAAGTTGATTATTTGAAATTTGTTTTCATCAAAATTTACACATCTGATTCCAGTTCAGAAGAACGAGTTTAGTCGGAAAAGATATCATACTTGTCGTGATTGGTTCTATATGGCCAGGAAAACAAAGAAAGCCACCTAGCCGAGCTTAGCCCCAACTTCCTTCCATTTTATGTTGCAATTTTCTAAACCTTGTGGCTTTGCTTGAAGCCCACAAAGATATAGGGTGTGTACGCAGGCCAGAACTAATAGTAATTGTCTTTGACTTGTGGAAGTGACGTTAGAATACAGAGCCCACTTTGTCTGTGACTTGTTAAAGTGACGTTTGAATGCATAGCCCACTAACAGAAAACAAAAAAGTGACCAATACTCATTTATAAAATATATACTCATGCTACCAAGCAACTTTTCAATGACATTCGAGACCTTGTGGCAGGGTGAAAACTCAACGTATCGAGTTTAAATTTTGCAGTGATGCTTTAAAATTCAGAAGAATCAAAATAAAAGAAGTTCACGTGGTCCATGAAAATGTTTACTTTTAAGGGACACCCTAATGTATGTGGTACATAAAAATGCTTATAACTAGGGTAGGTATATTATATCACAGATTCGTAAGAGATTTGACTTTGACTAGCAGAAATTTTTACAAATCTATGCATCAAACAGATCAAATAAGGTATGGTGCACGTCAGTCCAACATAAGTGAAGTATGGAATTGGAGGTGTGGAACCAAAAGGATAGAACCAATATCCTCTTCTTGTGGCATCTCTTGTGTGATGGCTTACAAAAGCAGTTAAAACTATCAAAGCTGAAGTTTTCAAAAACTTAGCTTGAATCAAATAGCTTATAAACAGCAACGTCAAACAGAAACCAATTGGGAAAGTGGAACAGTGCAGTGGAGGTCTCTTCTCCAAGTTTGTCGCATCCTGAAAAAATGCACAATATAATCCTGTGATTTCTTAACAAGGTTCACTTATTTCATAGGTACAGTTAGTAGCGAGCAAATGATTGGAAACACTTATCAAAACTGGCAGTTTTCAAATTGAAATTGCACACACTTTTTCCTAATGAATAGGATTTGAGGGAACTATTTGCTTCCACTGTTCCGAGGATGTCTCCTTGAAAATTTAGCAGTAAGTAAGCTTCCCTTATTATAAAAATAGGGTCGTAATTTTATTTTTATTAAAAAAACTGGCAGATTTAATAGGTGTTTCCATTCATGTGCTGGCAACCCTACAATCGCTACTAACTTTTAAATGTGTCGACTTTGCAGCAATAAAATGATCCAGGTCAATGAGCGAGGCAATCGCCGTACACAGGCCAATTTCAATTAGAGCTTCGACATGGAAGTGGTTCTTCAAGTTGAAGCAAACTATCAGCCAGGAAATTCCACCGATGACTGCATGCGTTGCGTTATCAAAGACAGCTTGAAACAAGCGAATTTGTGAATGAGAAACTGAAAAATCTCCTATTATGGCGACTAGTCCAAGCAGGGCTATTAAATAATTATTAATGTTGAAAACTTGGTAAAAATACATTGCTTATTTTGTTGTCACATTTTTAGGTTATGTTTGAGTTTGACGTCAACGTCAAGGTGACAGTGGTGACACTACTATTACTATTTGACAGCTCGTTTAAAATTTGACAGCAACCGCCATCTGTTGTGCATTGGTGACACTCTCACAATGTTATCCTCCAAAGTCAAAATTTCGATTATTCAAAAAAAGATTGAAAAGATCAATCAATGCATGAAGTACTGGTGAGTTACTTAGCGTCAAAATGTTGCAAAAGTACTTCGCATCTACAATTCAATATGACTTCAAGGTGACATAGTAACATAAGCGAGAAAAATTGATTGGAACTGGCCTTGTGGAATCACTGTTGTGGGTAAAATACCTCAATTTTATTTCCTTTATTGCAACTTATTGAACCTAATTAATTAATTAACCGCAGAAGTGTCAAGTCAACAATAACAGTATGAACTCCTTGTTAGAAGACAGCCTTGAATTATCCATTTCTCATGGCCTACGGATCCTACTCCAATTAAGAAATGGTGAAAGAAGTGAAAAAAGTTGAGCACTGATTTGAGCCTTGATTGCATCAAAGTGCGATGAAGCATTGAATGTCAAAGTCAAGTATCACCCTTGGCAAGTCGAGAGTATCAAAATTCTTTGTAGCATGAAATAGCAGAGAGATCATTATTATAGTTTGGTCCGAGTGATTCACATTGGAGAATCCTGCCATGGAGTATCAGGCGAGGGAGATTTCAAGACCAAAAGAACTGCTCCTGGTTATTGTGTTTCTTGTAAGTCCTGCAATAATTTTACCATTAGGTATAATTTAGTGTCTCTAGTTTTGAAAGGAGCAATTGATATTTTAGACAGGTAGGTATAGGCACCTCTACCCGTAAGTACCTACATTGGGATTTTTTTTTATTAGTGTCTCACTGCTCTCGTGGTGGTTTCTTTATCAATAATTTCTTTCAGAACTCTGTATGCTCGGGGCTCGTATCACCAATAGTATCATCACATGTACTGAAACATAAAGGAACACATTTGCACAGTGGACTAATAGGATCCGCGGCAGTTTTCTGCCGCCTGTTACTGGCCGAAGTAGTAATGGTAAGTGATATTCTTTGCAAAGAATTTGCAATGCTAATTTTTCCGAGTTTTAGACAATTTTTGAACAAAAACACAGACGAAAGAAAGCCATTCTTATGCATTTGCTTATAGCCATAATGGTGTATACACTTGGCATACTGGTGACAAACGTTTGGATAATTCTTCTATTGATATGCATTTTTTGTAAGTAGCCTACTGTAGAGCACACGTTTCTTTTTAGGTAGGTATATGCTAGAGAACCTTAAACCAAGTTTTACTACTTCCAGCACTAACTAACAGAACAGAAGTTTTATGTAAGAAATATATAGTAAAAGTTTGTGAGTCATTGTCGCCAAGTGAATTATGGACTTTAATAGATATTGCAACTGTAAGTGGCGTAATATATGGTACTGTTATTGGAGGCTACATTTACAGTTCGAAAAACAGTTTTTCTTGTAATGCAACAGTGGCAATGGTGTTGACTGCAATTAATATCGGTGAGTAACTTCATAGCTCAGCATTTTGATTAATAACTCGAAATTCGAAGGGCAACATCTTTTCGACTTTTCTTCAACGACAAAATCTCCAAAGCACAAAATCTCGAGAATGCAGAATCCTTGAAGGCGACATCCTCATTTTGATAAATGCTTTCAGGTCAGGTCAAGTTGATGTGATCCTCAAATATGGGTGAATGATTGAAAATTATCCTTTCTTCTCTTACTGAAAACAAGCATTATGGTTATACGGCCGGTTTCTTATTATAGGTGTTTGGTTCCTGAGTTATAGAGAAGAGGAATGAAGGCTTGAAGAAGTAGGGGAGAAAAGATTATTTTTCAATTGTCAACCCAACACACTGCCCCATTGGATAATCATTATGCTTATGCACAAAACAACTATACTGATCAAGGTAATTTTGATACAGTGGAGTAATTTCCTAGTTTTATACCTGAGAAGGTACTTCATTACACATAATGTGGAGAAATTATGCCAAAAATTTGTCTTGAGCGATTTAGGCTTTGGATATTTAGTCTTTGGCGATTTTTGGTTTTAATCATGTTCAATTTTTTAATGTTTATTGAAAACAATTTTTGTCTTAGGTTGTCTGTGCCTTATTGAAGAAGACTGCGACGGTGACGGCGGTCCTGATTACTTGGATTCCATCAAAGACACGTGCAGAATGAAATGGGACAATTTAAAACACTTCAACTACCTGCCACACTGGGACATAATCATGTTGTCTACAGTATACACCGGGTGTATGACAATTTTCTTCTTGAAATTTCCCACGCTAGTCAAGTTCCGCTACAAAGTAGGAGTCATTGTGGCAAACTACACCATAGCCCATCATCATATGTGGATATTCGCTTCGAAGCATTTAGTGCCTTACGTTAAACAGAATCATGTTGAATACTGGTCCAAAATTGTTTTTGAAGAGTGCTTGGTCTTGTGTTCGGTGCTGTTTGTGGGTTTGCTTTTCGCACCATCCTATGAATGTTACTTGATCATTTCCGTACCCATGATTTTGATGCGCACCTTATTGGATACTTTGTGGAACGAAAGCAGTTCTGATTTGGCTTCTGACAACGATTTGCAAGATGTCTGTTCTACTTTAAACCAAATCGTAGTAGTACTTGGCCATTTGATTTTCGGCATTTTGGCGTACACTTTAGGAATCAATATCTCATTCCTCTTTTTAAATCTATTGCCCATCGCAATTGTCGTTTATTATGTAAATCGCCGCTACTTCAAACTAAAACAAGACTAATAGAACAACGTTTATATTCTCAACTACAAATACACATAACAATAATAAACTGTCGTAAACATAAACTGACTCTTTTTCATTACTTATCACATTTTACTGACTCTTTAGTTTTAATTTTTGGTCCCGAATTCTCATAGAGAAACACATAAACATCCCTACAAGTGATGGTAGCGCAGCAAAAATCGTTATGGAGTGACTTCCGAAAATATCACTAGTCACGCCCGTCATTACCGGAGTTATAAATCTAGCTATTGACATTACGCTATTCGAGCTTCCTGATAAAGAACCACGATGTGTGTTCTCTGATTTTCTTAGCAACAATTCCATGCTGACTATTCTCAACATAGTACAACTGATAGAAAATGGCGCTAGGAAAAGCAAGAATACTTCTATACTGGGCGAGAAAAACAAACAAAGCAAACACACAAACATTAACATAAAAGAATGCAACAACCTTTTCGTACAGTTGTCATCTTTTCTGTACAGATACTTATTGACATACCCTACTAGAAAAGCACAAACTGTGCCAACAGTACTGAAATAGGAAATTGTGTATCCAATATAGCGCTGAGACATGTTAAATTGCTCTTTCAAGTACACAGATTGTTGAGAAAAATACATCGTCATGGACAGTCCAAACAGAAATCTCATTAAAAAACTATCCCAGAGTGCGCCCCAATTGATGTCTGTGATGTCGGATACCGAATTTGAAAATTCTCGTTTGATTCTTGCATAAAAAGACCCTTCTACTCCTGAGCTTTTCCTTTTAGGTTTTTCGTACGAATTTGTTAGTTGAAGTGTTAAAGCTAAGTTGATTAAACAAAGCGCAGCGGTAATACAACATGCATATGAAAACCCATTTTGCATCTCAGACACATGTCCACCGAGAAGTGGCCCAGCAATAAATCCTACCGATCCAAAAGCTGCTGATCGTCCAAAGGCACCTGCTCGTTCATTCACTGGCAGTAGATCTGTGATGACTGCTTTCGCAATACTCTGAGTATGTTTTGTAATTCCTAAAAAAATTATAAGTTCAGTAAAAACCATTTTAGTCTGAAAAATTAGGAACCTACCTAGGAAGAAGCGTAATATTGTTATCACTAGCAGCGAATTAGTCAAGCCTAGCAAACCGTAAAAGAAGCTGCTCAAAAATAAGGTTACCATTAAAACACTTTTCCTGTCTCTGACATCACTCCAGCTACCCTAAAAAAAAAAATCAACTTGTATAAAGTATTTATAAAAATATCAACCTTTACTTACAATAAGAGGTCCAGACAATACTTGCAGTCCCGAATACAGGGAAGAAATCAATCCAATGGTGAAGTGCGAAGCTCCCAGGTCCCGCAGGTGGTTGCTGAATAAAGGGAATGAGAGTCCCACAGCGAACAAGTCCTGTAAAACGATATCGTCTTGTAATATGTTTCTTTAGTTTGTTTACTTGAATTACTGATTTACTGTACATACCAAGAATGAAATAATGTAAATAACATTTAAATCGTTCAGCGCCTTTGCCATTTCAAACAGCATAAAAACTACAGACTTGCGTAATTACTAGGAAATCGGATAACGCCACGTGCTTCTAACCATTATCATTACTGATAATTTACTGATACAGCACTATCAATGGAATCGTGCCTGACAATGCATAGTTATTGTTGGGGGAATAACAAACAATAGCAATTTGCAGTTAAAGCTGATTGACTAGGAAGTTGGGTTATGTGCGAGTGTGCGACGTTCTGTTTGACTTGACGTTGACACTGTTGACAGCTGCACATTCACATTATTTTGACATCTGACATTTTCAAGTGCAAGCTGTATTGTTGGTTGCCTATCAACTACCTATTTTCTGCGACTTTCTTCCCCTTTTCTCTTATTTTTTGTTTTATTCCTTCTTTCCTGCAATGAGCAATGTCCGGATGTTAGTCCAGACAATGGGTAGGTTTTACCTTGCAAAAGGTCGCGGAGAGTCAAAAATTTGCCGTCTGGTACAGTTTTTTGTCCTGATTAACATACTGAGTTTTCGAATTCGGTAAACCGCCGCTCGGTCCTCCACATCGAAAAGTTGGTGCCGAAGGACCCAAGAAGAGCCACTTTTCACTTATTTATTGTGCATCGCCGTCTGACTTACCGCAATAGAACCACATGACTGTAGTGAGGCCTTTGATAGCATTTACTGCCGCGCCAGTGCGATTCTTCGCGGTTAAAAAAAAATTCTCTTGGCAAACGTCTAGCTTTTCTTGATTTTGGAAAGATTTTTTTCTCATGCGGAAATATCACAAACTGACCTAACTCAAGTTGATTTCGATCAGCTTCTTTCTTCTTGACCTCGTCCCGGTCTCATAATTTTCTCAACAGCATTTGTTGACAAGGTGTATTGCAAGAAGTGTAAAATTGCCAACACCAAATCAACAGTCATTTTTTCATTATTGCCATCGATCAGGAATTTTAAATTCTACAGGAAATGATACCTTGGACTGTTTTCTGCTTATACAGCATGGACCGAATCCTCAAATGCCCGTGGGAATACCGAAAAATAAATTCTTTTCAGAGTGCGCGTAAATCTGCAAAGCTGCATCTGAACACCTGAAAATAGTCGTAACCAACACTACAAAACCCAAAACAATGAGTGACAGAGGAACCAGTTCAGGTTACTTATTGTTCAAATTTATGTTGTGTTGGTTACGACCATTTTTAGGTGTTTAGATGCGGTTTTGCAGATCAACGCGCGCTAAAAAAAATTGATTTTTTAGGCGACCAACACACAAAAGCTTTCTTTACGTCCTTTTTGACGTCCCAAAAGTGTCTTTTTTTTGTACGCTAATGTCAATATTTCCCTTTTCGGCCGCTAAACCTCAATTGTTTTATTTTGTTGGGACGCTAATGTCATTCTGCTTTTTTCACGTTACATGATTTTAGACCGATTTAGCTGTTGAATATTTACATCACGAAGTAGTCGGCGGTATACCTGATTAATAAAGAGCAATTAATCATTCAATGATGACCCAAAATCAGATGTAATAATTACATGAATTTGAAAATACAGTTATTTTCTCCGTAAGGTTGGTGCCACTGCAGTGATTTCCGAGAGTTGCAAGATTGCTACGCTACTCATCATTGGTCAATTCATGTGAATGCTGTCAAAGTCAATTTCATTATTTTGTTTTGTTGGTTATGGGTTATGCTATGCTTATTGTCGTGAAAATTGGCCCAACTAGGTCCGAAACTCGCGTGTCTGTTGGATTTCGATGTATACCGCAGCCCTCACCATGGAATAAATAGACCACCAACGTTGATGACTTGCACGATTGTGATTTTCCCGAAAGGTAGGCCAGAGAAACAGACCCTGTCCAGATTTTTGCCTTGTTTTACAGGCAGGCACCACCTCATCACAAAATGTTCATACCTACTGCTGCAAGTAAAGTACCTATACAGCTTGTAATTTCAGCGGAAGCAAATTCAAAGCTGCCGCATTTGAGCTTCAGCCTATGTGGTGCCAGCGGGGTTTTAGAAAAATCGCTTTCACTATACCTGGTTCATCATTGACTTGTCTAAACTACCTACTGTCATAATAATACACCTACAAATTTTGTTTTCTAATGTCACAGGTAACTATGTTTTATAAAGAAAAGCACTCTTGCGATTGCGAGTAAGAAATCAAACAATTCAAACATCAGTATTTTGCTCAATTTTTTGTGATAGTCGCCTAAAAAATGTCGTGTGCACCTCGGCCAAAAGGTTCTTCTTTGGCCTCACCTGTTTTGCAGCCTCGGCTACGCCTCGGCTACAAAATTTCAGATTCGGCCAAAAAACATTACCTTTATGGCCTTGATACACAAAGTACTATTTTCGCACTCCCACGTGAATTTTGAAATTCGATCGCATGCGGAATTAAACAGAAAACAGTCCAAGCTATCAATTTCTGCTGAAATTGAACTTCATGATCACTGGCAATTATGAAAAAATGACTGTTGAATTGGTGTTGGCAATTTAACATTTCTTGCAGTGCACATTGTTAACAAATGATGTTATGAAAACTATGAGACCAGAACTAGCGCAAGAAGAAAGCAGCTGATCAAAATTCACTTGAGTTAGGTCAGCTGGTCATATTTCCTCGTGAGAAAAAAATCTTTTCAGAATCACGAAAAACTAGTTGTTTTCCGAAGGAATTATTTGTCTTCAACGGCGAAGAATGGGACTGGCTTGGCAGCAAATGCATCAATAGTTCCAACAAAGTCATAGGTTTCCATTGCGATAGGTGAGACGACGATAAACAGTGAATTGGTGAAAATTGGTTCTTCTTTGGTGCTTCCGCATCATCTTTCCAATGTGGAGGAGCGAGCGGCGGCTTGCCGAATTCGAAAACTCAGTGTGTTAATCAGGACACAAAACTGTACCAGACTGCAAATTTTCGAATCTCCGCGACCTTTTGGAAGGTAAACCCTATTTTAATGTATCGGTTGACTGTACTATGTCGCACGCTCGCACGTAGCGGTCGGCTAGCTGTCAAACGTTGACAGTTGTGAATAAAGCGTCAGTGGGCGATGTTCAAGTGCAAAAATGGAATAGTTGTAAGTAAATCGCATTCTTCCGTATCTACATCAACTCAAAATTGCATAAGGAAGATAATGGTGGTAGAATCGTTACTGTGAAATGTGCGGCTTCGGGTCTCCTTTATGACACGGTCACCCGCTCAACGGTAGGTATATCTAACGTGACCATTTATTTTTTGACTCAAAACGGGACATCGGTTTATAAACCGTCATTTAGTAGGGCCGATTTATAAAGGAAACTCGATTTTAATAGTAAGGTCATTTTTCTTTCCTTTATTTTGCTAATAGAGAATTTAAATTTGGCATGTGACTTCCTTGGAAGGATGAACAAAGCAAATCATTTCCCTTTGAAATTTTTGGAAAATTTGATTTTTTTTTCAGGAAAATTTGGAGATCCAATAGCATCGCCCATACATTTCTCTTTGAAGAGGTCGAATGCCAAATTATCTGGATTTTCAAAATGAATATAAACGAAGAGTGACTTCTACTGCTTCTACTAATTACACTTTCTAGTGGCATCAGAAGCCCCTTGCTCGTCAAAATGTATGGGATTGGGATGGCCAATTCCACACATTCTGGTAGCTCAAGTAGCTTGATCAAATCTGAGTTTCCTTCATGAATACCGACCTAGGTTGTTAATAAAAAAAATATAAATTAGCTTTTTCATTATTCATTTATCAAAAATTATCAATTTATTACTTTGTACTTTTACTTTGTTATAACTTCAAATTTAATAACTGAATCTTTGACAAAATTTGGTATACATCATTAGTTGATATACAGGCTGGTCCATCCTAGCGTAATTATCCCATAGCGGTTTTACCGTTCAAGATAGAGAAAAAGATGTAAGAAAAAAGTTATATGGTTTGATGAGACCTATAACCTAAAATTGTTTTCAGCTATACAGGTGTCTCATTTTGACGGGATTAACAAAACGTCAATTTTTTTAAATGGAACAGCCTATATTTTTCGCATTTTCATGTTCAACTTTTTCAACTGTCTTATGCCTGTATTTTTGTTTTTCAATTGTGTGGAAGTGCTACCAACTAAAAATTAGAAACTAAAAAAATGCATTTTCCCAGTTTTCTTAGAAAAATCATAGCGGCCTTGCTTTTTAAAACTAAGAGATCAAACTTGACAAGGTGATAGTCGAGTCAAAGACCAATATTCCAATGTCAAAAAATTGGGATTTCTTGATACAGGGCGTTCACAAAAAACATCAAACTTCATAAATTTCAAAGTATCATAACTCATTTTTTTCAAATTACATGCCCCTAATTTTATAACGTTATCTGATAGCTTTTTTATTCTCTTTCATTTTTACTAGGGTGCCTTGCCTTCAAACTTGACTTTTTTTCAAATAATCGGAAATTTTCAAAAATAGCAATTTTTTGGTTTTTTCAAAAATTGAGTTGGCCGCGATGAATGACAGGCCAGCCAAATAGTACGCAGCTGTCAATTAGTCAGTCTGAATACTGTCGAACAATAAAAAATAAGTTCAACGCAAAAAGAAAACAAAGTGGGATCCTGGATATCTGAATTATTGCCAGAATATCATATCAATTATTTCCTCTCGCGTAAAATCATTTTTCTTTGTTCGACAATATTCAGAGTGACTAACCGAGAGTTGCGTACTATTTGGCTTGTCTGTCATTCATCACGGCCAAATCAATTTTTGAAAAAAACCAAAAGAAAACAGCAAATTTTGTGAAAATTTCCGATTATCTTGAAAAAATGAAATTTAAGGGTAAGGTACCTCTAGTGAAAATGAAAGAAGATGAAAAAAGCTATCAGATAACGTTATAAAATTGGGGCATGCCATTTGAAAAAAATGAGTTATGATACTTTGAAAATTATGAAGTTTGATGTTTTTTTTGTGAACGCCCTGTTTCAAGAAATCCTAATTTTTTGACAATGGGATATTGGTCTTTGACTTGACTATCACAATGTCAAGTTTCATCTCTTAGTTTTGGAAAGCAAGGCCGCTACGATTTTTTTAAGAAAACTGTGAAAATGCGATTTTTTTTTATTTTTAATTTTTAGTTGGTAGCACTGCCACACAATTGGAAAACAAAATATAGGCATAAGACAGTTGAAAAAGTTGAACATGAAAATGCAAGAAAATATAGGGTGTTCCATTTAGAAAAATTGACGTTTCGTTAATCCCGTCAAAATGGGATACCCTGTATAGCTGAAAATAATTTTAGGTTTTAGGTTCCATCAAACCATATAACTTATCCAGTGCCGTAACTAGGCTTCTTGGCGCCTGTGGCAATGTAGCAATTGTGCGCCCCAAGGAAAAGAACATCCCAAGGGGGCGAGACCCTGCTAGAGTGCCGTAGGCGGAAATTTTACCAGATAATAATAATAATAATTCCATTCCTCCCCCTCCGGATCTTTGGTCACAATGGGAACACAATTATCTATAAAAAAAATTTAAAAATGGTAATTAATTGTAATGCGTGTATTTATTTGGTGCGAAGTGCAAATAAATACATGCGGTAGTAGTCAGGCTGGAACTCAAAAAGCACCTATACTAGACCGACCGGCGCTGGCGGAGGGTGCCGAGCGCCGAGCGCGAGCGCTGCGCCTCATCCTCAGCATGCTACTTGTTGCAGCGCCGTGCTCTTCAATTTCATTCGTTTTATGGCTGTTTTGAATCATGTCATGGAAAGGTGGTGGAAATAGCTGTTTTTGATTTTTTTTTATTTATAAAGTTAGTGGAGTTGTAGGTTGTAGGTAGAAGTAGATATAGATTCAGGTGAAAATTTGAAATAAAAATTGAGAAAAAATAAGTAATAGGTATTACCCAAGCTGAATTTTGCGCCCCTAAAATTTTTGCGCCTGTGGCAAATGCCACATTCGCCACGCCCTAGTGTAACTTTTTATTTTTCATTATTTTTCATCTTTCGTTTCTTTTTTTGCAGAAGTAGGTACTTATTTTTCGATGCTCCACCATCTCTTCAAATATTGACAAAAAAAGTGGAACACTCTGTATAGGAGAAGCGGTTCAAGAGGACCAAGTTTTCAAATTTGTTTAAAATTTGAGTGGTGTGTTATTTTGCGATTTTATGTACTCCAAAGTCAACAAAAAAATTAGTTTCTCGTAATATAGCAAGTTATAGCAAAAGATGTTGCCTGGATCATGTACAGTATACTATGGCGCGATGTGACGGAGAAAATATGTCTGCCCTGACCGGGACTCGAACCCGGGTCTTCCATTTGCCGGATGGATACTCTGACCACTAAGCTATCGGGAGAGACAACAGTTCCTCCGTCACATGCCCACATGAGAGCCGCCACAGTATTTATGGCGCGATGTGACGGAGAAAAAGTGTCTGCCCTGACCGGGACTCGAACCCGGGTCTTCCATTTGCCGGATGGATACTCTGACCACTAAGCTATCGGGGGAGACAACAGTTCCTCCGTCACATGCCCACATAAGAGCCGCCACAATACCTTTTGGCTTATAAAAATATGAAAAACGCTGGTCGATCGTGGTCGATAGGATACTTTTTGTCTACTAGTGGGAGCGGTACGCAAAAGCATACCGCATTTTGGAGTGCAGTAACGATATTTTGCATGGGCGTACTTTATACCGAGACAAGCGATTTGACCCGCAGCACTCGATATTTTGTCCCTTAGGGGGTCAATGGGGGCCCTCCAAATTTTCAAGATGCAAGAACTTTCACAAAATGATCATTGAGTATCGTCATGTATGTCATAAGTGAAGCTTACGGGTCTATTGAAAATGTTCTTATCAAATGTCGTCGTGTCCGACTCATTTTTCACATTTGAAAAAAAAATTCTTTCGCAGAGGTCAAAAAAACTGTTTTTATTTTTTATACTGTGCAAGGAAACGATAAATTCATATGTTTTGTTGCGTTCCCAACTAAATCGCGTTCCGTAAGCCCAAATATGAAGTCAATTTTTTCGCAATATCATTTTCCCAAGAAGAGGTGACCTCTTCAGTACACTTTTTTCAACAGCATTTTTTTCAATGTTCCTAGTGGATAAGACTGTCAATTTTTGCAGATATGAAAAGCTTGAACTCTTTTCTTAGTAATTTCCATGCAACATGGCTTCAAAACACACAAGAGAGCCCTAAAACTTTTTTTTTCTGCTGGGCCGTCAAATTTTTGGCATGTTGATTTTGTAGTAGGGGAGACGCGCAAATAAATAAGATCTTGTCTAGGCGAATAAGTTCTACCGGAAAATATACCTACTTACACCTAACGACTCTGCGTTTTGTTGTACTGCAATAAAACACGGCATGGAAGAATATTTTCTGTTGAAAACAAATCGCCTGCGCCTGCAGCCTGGATTGAATACTGGTCCGCGTCTCTCCTACTATAAATCAAAATATCGTAAGTTGGACGGCCCAGCAGAATTTTTTTTGTCTGTCAATTTTTGCAGATATGAAAAGCTTGAACTCTTTTCTTAGTAATTTCCATGCAACATGGCTTCAAAACACACAAGAGAGCCCTAAAACTTTTTTTTCTGCTGGGCCGTCAAATTTTTGGCATGTTGATTTTGTAGTAGGGGAGACGCGCAAATAAATAAGATCTTGTCTAGGCGAATAAGTTCTACCGGAAAATATACCTACTTACACCTAACGACTCTGCGTTTTGTTGTACTGCAATAAAACACGGCATGGAAGAATATTTTCTGTTGAAAACAAATCGCCTGCGCCTGCAGCCTGGATTGAATACTGGTCCGCGTCTCTCCTACTATAAATCAAAATATCGTAAGTTGGACGGCCCAGCAGAATTTTTTTTTTTTTTGGGCTCCCTTGGGCGTTTTAGAGTCATGTTGCTTCGCAACTACCAAGAAAAGAGTTCGAGGTCTCCATTCCTGCAAAAATTACGAGTGATATCCAGTAGGGACATAGAAAGAAATGCTCTTGGAAAAGAGGTACTGAAGAGGTCACCACTTCTTTGAAAAATACGATAACAAGAAAAATTTCTTCATAATTACGTTTAGGGAATGCGATTTAGTTGGGAACGCAACATAACATATGAATTTATCGTCTCCTTGCATAGAAGAAAAAATAAAATCAGTTTTTTTGACCTCCGCCAAAGAATTTTTTTTTCAAGTGTGAAGAATGAATCAGAGACGACGACAATTGATGAAAACATTTTCAATAGACCCGTAAGCTGCACTTATGACATACATGACGATACTCAATGATCCTCATGTAAAAGTTCTTGCATCTTGAAAATTTGGAGGGCCCCATTGGCCCCCTATGGGACAAAAAATCGAGTGCTGCGGGTCAAATCGCTTGTCTTGGTATAAAGTATGCCCATACAATAAATCTCGTAACTGCACTTCAAAATGCAGTATCGATGTGTTTTTAGGTGTGTACCGCTTGCACTATACAGGTAAACAAAAATTCATTTTTTCCAAAGACTGAAAACTCTACTTCAAATATTATTTTTTTTGGGATGACCAGTGAATATTTTCCAATGAAATATCTATATGTAAATGTAAGACCTCCTGCTATAGTAGCCCAGGCATTTTAGGTTTTGACCTGGAAAAAAATAATGTAAGTCTGAAAATTGGTGGAACGCTTCCACTTTAACCCCTTAATCACATACTGAAAGTCCTGAAAAATCCTATGTCCGCTTCATCGGTTTTTGGCGGCAAAAAGGTGTAAGTGACATTATTTTAGAAACTATTTATTAAAATACGCGTTGAAGATTCAATACACCTGGGAAACTTCCGAAAATGATCTTCTCGGTCAGTTGAACAACATACTGAAAGTCCTGAAAAATCCTCTCTTAGTATATTGAAAATAGAATATCTGCTGGAATTGATTCAAACAAAAACGATTTTTTTTACCATGGCTAGCTTTCAGTTCCCTCTTCAACATATCAAAAGTCCTCAACTCTGGGACTGCTACAAATTAGTATACAGGGTGAAAGTTTATTATTTTCCCTTACTTCTTTTCTTTTTTGAAAAACTGATGACTGGAAAAAACGGTTTTGAGCTAGTTTGATAGGCCATAGTCTTCCAATAAATATATGAAAAATATTCCACCCAGCCACTGCTGTGTATCAAGTTACAGAGTGAAAACTATTTTTCATCTTTAATTTTTTTTCTTGGTGGAACTGATCTAGGGCCCCTTCTTTGACAACTTGAATCGTTCTTTGTCGATAAAATCCGTGATAAGAATGCTATAAAAAAAACTTCAACGGATTATTAAAGAGCAACTCAAAATGACACTTATGTGTGATGAGACTTATTACAGGGTGAACAGGTTCCGAGAAAGATGACTTTCCGTCAACATGCAATATGATGAAGAAAAAATTGTGCCAAAGACCTTTGGTTTCGTCATTGAAAGATGCCGATTGGCATATTTGTTGATCATACGCGCCTGAACTGGTTGAGCACCGTACCCAACTGCGTCATTGGTGCCGGAGTTATATACAGGGTGGAAGAGAAAAATATTTTTGTTATTATTCATTTCAAAAACCAAGATAGATAAAGTTATCGAAATTTAGGAATTGATGCTCCATTCAATGCGTGTGAAGACACAACAAACCGTTTTGAAATATCTTGAAGCTTTCCTGAAATATTTTGAAAAAACTGAAGAATATAAAAATTTTACTTGCTACTTTAATTTCGTATTTTCCATTATATAGAGGTATATACTGTTACGATATTTCGCGTACGGGTTCGAATATAATTGAGACGATCGTTTTAAACACACACTGTTTATTTCTGCGTACTACAACAATAAATAACGCCAACAATTATCGACTTGGAATTATATCGCAGGTACTTCGCTTGTTATCGCTCGCTATCCCTTCGCCTTCCAATTCAATACTGCCGCGAGCTCCCGGCTGACGTCTTGTATAAGGCCTCCGAGCAGCGTTCTCGAGCTTTCTGTCTACTTCCAGAAATTTCCATAGCGGCTCGGCATAATGCGGTTTCTAGATCATTCCTGAATAATCGTACACTTTACCCGTATAATTCTGCCGGGCTACGAGCGGCGCCTCCGCCAAAATGGACAGATCTTTCTTGATCGAGCATTGAAGTCTACCTTCAGTTTCACATACACGAGCGCTCTGGAATGCACCAGATCGCTCCAGACTTCTACACTGCGATCTAATGATGGAAAGATCCAGAAACATCGAGTGTTTACACAATATTTACGAGATCGCTGCTCGTAACAATACTATAATTTAACAACTAATTAGGGTGAAAACTAAACAGCCACATCACTCACCGGCATCAATCATGTATGCGTCAATGCGTCATATACAGGGTGTAACAATAAATGGTTGTTTTCTTTGCTGTTATAGAAAAATCAAGACATAAAAAGTGACAAATTAGGGAGGTAGGAAGTTTCCGGGGAAACAAACCAAGCCAAGACACCTGATAGGGTAAATTACTGACGTGAATGTGTAGTCCACGCGTTTTTTTGCTTGTTTTTTTTTATATACAGCAAAAAAAACAACAATTTTTTCTTACACCCTGTATACAACGCATACATGATTGATGCCGGTGATGGTGCTGTTTAGTTTTAACCATAATTTATTGTATATTTGTGTACCTATATTGTGAAATTTGTTGCATAACTTAAGGATATACATCTGTATAATGGAAAATACGAAATCAAAGTAGAAAAAAAAATGTTGATGATATTTTTCAGTTTTTTGAAAATATTTCAGGAACGCTTCAAGATATTTTAAAACGGTTTGTTGTGTCTTCACATGCATTGAATGAAACATCAATTCCTCAATTTTGTTCACTTTATCTATCTTGGTTTTTAAAATCAATGAAAACAAAAATATTTTTCTCTTCCACCCTGTATATAGCTCCGGCACTGTTGACGCTGTTGGGTGCCGTTCTCAACCAGTTCAGGTGGATACGATCAACAAAGATGCCATTCAGGCATTTTCCAATGACGAAGCTGAAGGTCTTTGGCACAATATTTCCTTTATTATATTGCATGTTGACGGAAAGTCATTTTTTTCGGAACCTGTTAGAATTTTCTATTTAGCATTTTTATTACGGATTTTATCGACAAAAAACGATTTGAGTTGTCAAAAAAGGGCCCCCCTGACCCCCCACATTGAAAAATTGCTTGGCAGCACTTCCCAAATGATAGATGGAGGCTTTCTGAGCATGCCTGCAAAAAATTGTTCCGTAGTCATAAAATGCATAGTTATAACCTTCAGTCCACCGGACTACAACTCATGTTTTAATAAATAGTTTCCAAAATAATGTCACTTGAGACTTGAACCTTTTTGCTGCCAAAAACCGATGAAGTGGACATAGTATTTTTTAGGACTTTCAATATGTTGTTAAGCTGACCGAGAAGACCATTTTTGGCAATTTTCAGCTGTATTAAAACTTGACCGCGTGTTTAATTGAATAGTTTTGGAAACAATGTCACTTATCCCTTTTTGCCGCTGAAAAAAAAGTATGAAGCGGACATAGAATTTCTTGGGACTCTCAACATGTTGTTCAACTGGCCGAGGAGACCATTTTCAGCAATTTTCCGCTGTATTGAAACTTCAACGCGTGATTTGATTATTAGTTTGCAAAGCAATGTCACTTATATCTTTTTGTCGCTAAAAAACGACGAAGCGGATATAGGATTTTCTAGGACTTTCAATATGTTGTTCAACTGGTCAAGAAGACCATTTTCAGCAATTTTCAGCTGTATCGAAGCTTCATCGCGTATTCTAATAGATAGTTTCTAAATTATATTGTCACTTACACCTTTTTGCCGCCAAAAACTGATGAAGCGGACATAAGATTTTTTAGGACTTTCAGTATGTGGTTAGGGGTTAAAGTGGAAGCGTTCTACCAATTTTCAGACTTACGTTATTTTTTTCCAGGTTTTGGTCGATTTTGATCTAAAATGCCTGGGCTATAGACTCAATGGGCCGTATTCATACCTCGCTTTTAAGCTAAAAACGCTATTAGAGCGATGCGCATTTAGGGGCATTTCTCATATTTCAGTGTTCAAAAATACATTATTGCGATTGGGAGCGATTGTATGTACTTGATTGCAATTAATTTGTAAGTTAATTTGTATTTTTGAACACTGAAATATGAGAAATGCCCCTAAATGCGCATCGCTCTAATAACGCATTTAGCTCAAAAGCGAGGTATGAATACGACCCCATATCTTTGGATTGAATAAATTCACACGGTAATGTGTCAAGGGCCATTCGGAACGAGTAAGAAAAAGTCCTGAACTGATAATAGTCCAGGAATTTTAGCTGTTTAAATCGCAAATAGCGAACAAAAATGAAAGCCAACCGGATTTTGGTATATAAGCTCAGTTAAGCATGTAGTTCAACATAATAAAAGTCCTCAAGAATCCGGTGTGAGCTTCGGCCGTTGTGGCCTCGAGAAGAACTTGAGGATCAGTTTTTCGTGTTTATCTCGTGAACGATGGCACTTGGGGGAAAAGCACTTGGAGCAAAATTGTTGAAAATTGTGTTTTCTACAAGGAAGGTCCTCACAAATTTCATCGTCAGTCATCTCCTTCTTCGTCAAAAGACAAGAAAATAAAAATAGTCCAGATGCTCGATGCTGAAGACTGTATATGGACCTTGAGTTTTATGATGGCGGAGTGCCACTTCGTAGAGGTGTTGCTTGATCCACTCTCTCTTGATTGAAACTTGAAGCTATCACTACGAACTATGCCGGCGGCATATATAGGGTGAAATAAAAATAAAAAGTGATACATTTGTACCTCAAGAACCAAAATAGGTGGAGACATGTAAATCGCCATAAATAATTCTGATTTCATGGTCATAAAGTCGTCGTAAACTTGAATCAAATATCTTGAGCCGTTCTTGAAATATGTTCAAAAAGCTGAAGTTGATACCTAAGAAAAAAAATTTCCCTTCTACTTACCAGAAAAAAAGTTGACTGTGTTTTTTTCTGAAAGTAGTTGGCCTAGAGAGAATTTTTCGCTGTTATTTCATTTTAAATGTAATTAATCATTGTTTCAATTTAAAACGCCAAGTTTCGATTCAATATCTGAAGAATTACTGATATGTATACGGAAAACTATTTTTTTTTCGTAACGACTTCAGTCTTTTGACGATATTTCAGAAACGGCTCAACATATTTGAACCAAGTTTACGACGACTTCATGATCATGAAATTAGAAATATTTTTGGCGATTTACATGTCTTCACCTATTTTGGTTTTTGAGGTACATTTGTTCAACTTTTTATTTTTATTTAACCCTGTATATGCCGCCGGCATAGTTGGTATTGATGGCATTAGGTCTTAATCAAAAGAGAATGGATCGAACAACACCTCTATACCAAGTGGCACCCTGCCATCATAAAACTCAAAGTCCATACGGTCTTCGGCATCGAGCATCTGGACTATTTAGCTTTTCTTGTGTTTTGACGAAGAAGGAGTGGATTGATGATGAAATATGTAAGGGCCTTTTCTTGTAGACAACACAATTTCCAACAATTTTGCTTCAAGTGCTTTTCCCCCAAGTCCCATCGTTTACGAGATAAACACGAAAAACTGATCCTCAAGTTCTTCTCGAGGCCACAACGGCCGAAGCTCACACCAGATTCTTGAGGACTTTTACCGAGACTTTTACTATGTTGAACTACATGCTTAACTGAGCTTATATACAAAAATCCGGCTGGCTTTCATTTTTGTTCGCTATTCTTTCTATAATTCCTGAACTAAATTCTCTCAGATTCCCAGTTTGGTTTCAGAGCGGGTCATTCAACTCAAGGAGCGGTGTATCGATTGTACAGCCATTTACTGTCGAATTTTGAAAGTGGACATCGAAGTGCCTGCGTTTTCTATGATTTTTCCAAGGCTTTCGACACTGTCAATCATTCGTTGCTGCTGGCCAAGTTGGAGAGGTACGGTGTCAGGGGTAATGCGTTGAGTTGGATTCGGTAATACTTGACAGGTAGAGAGCAGTTCCTATCTGTAAGTGAGCGTGGAGTCTCGTACCACTCGAGAAGAGTTGAGTTGACTTCTGGTGTTGCTCAGGGTAGTAACGTTGGACCCACTCTGTTCAATGTTTATATAAATGACATATCTTTCGCTGAATGTGATTCACTGTGTACTCTGTATGCCGATGACGTTTCGATGATGTGTGTGTCCGCTGGCGTGATTGATGATGTGGTGGGGAGATGTGATTCTGTCAACAGAGCGATTTCTGGCTGGTGAAGTAGCAATGGATTAGTCCTTAATGAGGATAAGTCTGCACTTGTTCTATTTTCAAGGAATGAATTGGATTACAGTCTCCTCACCAGACTAAATGGTAGGTCCTTGGCTCAGAACCCCTCTGTCAAGTTCCTTGGACTGCGCATTGATAGGGGATTGACTTGGTCAGGCCAGGTGGAAGATATCAAGGGTAAATTAGCTAGACATAGCTTTGCCTTGTGGAAGTTACGCGGAATCGTTACTAGGGCAACTCTTCTGACCTACTACTACGCCCATGCCGTAGCGGCCTTAGGGTAGGGCGAGACGGGCGACCGCTTGGGGCATCAACTCAAAGGGGCGGAAAAATATTGGTTGGAATGAAGAAAATTGATAATTTACGAAAGCAACAAAACGACTTGCCAGTGGTGATCACCGAATTGGCTCCTATAAAAGCACAAATGTTCCATTATTGCAAGAAAAATACTCAATTTTTGCTCGCTTCGCTCATGAACCCAAGGTGGGGGCGGCGATTTCGAATGTTTGCCCGGGGCGCCAAAATTGCTAAGGCCGGCACTGCGCCCATGTGCAGTCTGCTCTTTCTTACGGTATCTTGTGTTGGGGGGGATGTGTTGGATTCAAGGACATTTTTATATTGCAGAAAAAATCATTCGTAACATTTGTTCGGTGGACCGTCAACATTCCTGTCGGGTATTTTTTTGTGACCTACAGATTTTAACTGTGTACTCGTTGTATATATTAGCTTGTGTCGTTTATGTTCGTGACAACTTGCTGAAGTTCCCTAAGTCAGGTGATGGCGGTGGTGGGTGTGTGACACGACAGAGAGGTCGGCTTCGCGTTCCGCCACATAGGACTGCTAAATCTGCGCGAAGCACTTGCATCATGGCCGTGAGGTTCTATAACCACCTCCTTGGCCTTGGTTTTATCAAATCGGTCAAGAGGCGTGCGGTGTACTCCTTTGAGGAATTTTTTGAGGCTACTTCCGTGGCGTGAATGTAGAGTAGACGCGTGGTGGATTCTTTCTGCTTTCGCATGGTTATATTTCGTGCATAATGTATTATGTATGTGTGTATTATTATTGTTAGTTTGTTTATTATTTGTTTTTATTTTGTGCTAAATGCATCATTATGACAATGTCCATAAGTTCCAACTTCAAGGCAATAAACATTTATTTATTTATTTCTTTGGCCCTTTTGGAATTGAAGCCGAAATCATAGTCAAAAATTTAGGTAAATTACTACATGAAAAAACAGATACCCCTCAGGCCAGAAGCTACTTACTACAAAGAATCAGCATAGCGATTCAGCGGGGTAATGCGGCTAGCGTTTTGGGAACTATTCCTCCGACGGCTGTTCTTGACGAATTGTTTTATTCTTGAGTTTATAATGTAGGTGGTGTTAGAACTTATACCTTGTTTATTGTAATTGAAATAGGTACCTAATAAATCTTCTTTATACTTTTATAACTGGTGACAGCTTTTTTCAGTATGAACTTCATATCGCTGTATATTTTTCATCCTTGCACCTGTTGAGCTGAGGGTACCTGATAATTATACCTAGATTATCCAAGAATATTTTAAGGTGGATAGTTCCCGATCAACTCAATATTTTTATTTTTGGTTTTTGTCCACGATTTTTTGAAATTCCGCCTATGTGCGCCGGCTGGAATCGAACCCCGGTCTGAGAGGAAGCTTTGAAATATGGGTTGTGAGCGCGTTGGTTTATGCTTCTGAGCCACCCAGCCGACTGATGAATTCAATTGTTTTTATCATCGCTGTGATATCCTCTTGGTACCCCGAATCACTGCATCTCATTGGCTGAAACACAGTCTAGTTACCTATGCGTTATATAGTCAGTAGAATGACTTTTTGGAGCAAAAATAAAGTGGCAAGCTGAAGCTGGGGGACTACGGCTACGGCTGATGGCAACCTGCAAAGATTTTGAGCGAAACTATTAGCGCCATCAGCCGTATCCTCCCAGCGCTCCAGCTTGTCACTTTATTTTTGCTTCAAAAAGTCATTCTATTGAAAAACGTGGGTGCGTGACCATTCATGGTCACCCTCGGAAGAAATGAAACTTCCATAGGTATGAATCAATTAGCAAATAATGTCCGAAGAGGTGCTCAACAATGCAAGCGGCAAAATAATACTAACAGTAAAAAATAAAACCGAACGCCACAACACATTCCCTTTTTCCATTTCCTGGGACGGCACTGGTCACCCAAAGACCACGAAAACGTTACAATGGGCCTTATGAATAAAGATTAAGCAATTGCTTTTGCTTAAAATCTACCAGCAAAAAACGGAGAATTATTTGGAAATGAGATTTTGAACCAATGTTATTATCTCAATCAGTTACTCAAATGCTCAGTGAAACCTAAATTGATGAGTTCCTTGAAGTTCCTGAATTTTTTGAGAATTTTCCAGGAACAAAAATCAAGCAAAAGCAATTGCTTAATCTTTATTCATAAGGCCCATTGACCCGTTACACCTCATGCCACAAATCGAATTCACCCCATGTGTTGTTCTGCTGTTAGTTGTCTATGTTGTGATATAAGCGAACGATAAGAAGTTTCACTTAAATAAAAAAAATCTTTCTTCAATTTTGATCGGCCGTATATACTTGAAACATTAATATTATTAATTCGACAAACAATATCGACTTCTGTTTTTATTTCTGTACACTGATACCTACTTACTAGTGCTTGATGAGCACTAATCGAATCGCCCTCTTATACACGGTGCCTGGATCAGTTGAATGTACGAATCATTTTCTCGAATGCCATCAATAAATTTTGCGTGCATGTATTACGTATAGTGGCGAGTCCTTAGTACCTACCGTTATGTTCCAGTGTAAGCTTTTTTTTATCGAGCTAGAGCACAATCGTGGATACAGTCCATTTGAAAACGGTTGGACACATAGTACCTACCTACTATGGCAACATGATTGTATTTACCAGCACCGCACATCATAGTAGTCGTGCGGAACTATGAATCACATATCACTCATATCAGAATCCATGTACCTACTCACTTGTTTGAAGTCCCCGATTTCTTCATTCTTTATTATCGATATACAATTATTATACGTTCGATCTCCACCGGGGACGGTCGGATTTTCGCCTCAAAAACAAACTCTTTGATTTAGTTGGAATGTTTGCTAAATGCAAGACGTTTGTCGCGTCGCATAGCACGTAAAATACGAACGATGGTGCCAACCCCATGCGATCTTGGTGGTTGTTAAAAATCCCTACTCTATGTAGGAATACACAGGGGTTTGGCAAAATTTCCGGTATAGTGGAGGAAAGCATTCATCGGCGTCGGTGTTGAGCCTCGTTGCGGAAATGGGCCGACGATAAATTAACGAAAAACCAATTACACAATATTATACCTATACCATTCAGTGCTGGAAAGGCATAAGCAAACGAAGCATGCACGTACCTACTTATTAAGACATCAAGGCAAAAAAGAGACGCCAACAGTCTGTCGTTTCGTGGAAAATACTGCGAATAAAAGTCGGTGACCCTAATATGAATCTGTATTTTCTGGTGTCCCTGAATAGATTTCTGGAACAGCAGAAATCAACATTTAGAGCACTGCTTTAGGTCTTATCATAAAGTAAAGAACGATAGATCGAATCGATCGAAAGAGCACGGTGGTTTGGGCTGCCAATACTACCAAGTTTCGTGCTTTTGTCACCAAGTGTAGGTATGGGGTATGGTTCATGTCACTAACCTCCGGACTATTACACCAACACCACTAGTACTACTTACCTATTCGCGAATTCGGTTACCAACAGAGAATCGACTGTCAGTAATGTATTTTATTACGTGAAAACGTGATGCGAGAACTACCTCTACCTGAACTAGTGATTATTCTCACTTCAGTTGTTAGAGATGTCTTAATCGCTCCTCGGTAATTTTTGCTTTCTTTCTCTCCAACTTAGGTGAGATATTCATAAATGGTGAAAAACGTGGCTAATGTTGCCTGGGACTTCTTAAACGTACCTTACCCCTAGTTAGGTACTTAGAGAAATCATTTCCAACGCCAATTGGTTATGACTTATGACAGTGGCCACTGATAATGCTCTTGGTCTCATGAAAAAGACGTGATCGTTTTATCTGGGTATGACTTCTAGGAGTTCGATCATTTTTCTCCGCTATGTGGATGTAAGTTATGTTCTCGAAATCGCGAATATGCAAGTTCCTGACTGTCATTGTTTTATCTATGTTTTGCAGTGTGTATTTGGCCCTTTCCAACTAATAATAACGCGGCGATCTCTTTGAACTTATCATTGTTGGAACCTGAAACATAGATCTTGATGATATGATGAGAACGATGTGACCGCAGTTCGCTAGCGACTTTGCAGCGACACCCCGTTGAAGGTGGACCTCCTACGGAGAACAGAGCTTATATTGATATAACTTCACGATTCCCATAAATGCTACATGCATGTAATTATTAAATACTTTTACGTCATCATAATATATAACAAAATATATACCTACACGTTATGTCACTGATGGGTTTTCTGTGGTGGAACCCACTAAAAAAAAAGGTTATTTATTGTTTAACAAGTACAGCACGATGTTGGAGATCATGCACACGCATTATCCGGTAAATACACGAGATACTTTCACGTTCTCTATCGTTATCATGATAAAGATATTAATTAATCAAGTCCGCCTATGGAAACAAGGTAAACGAGCTCTATTAATTGGACATCTCAATTCACCCGATTGAGATATAATGATCTAACTTGAGTTGAGGTATTACAATATCTGTACCTAAACTTTTAAAGGCTGCGAATGTTTTTCGGAAGCTTATTCAAGTTTCTCTTCTCTTCTCTCGGCTATAAAATTTTTAAGCAAATACTTAGGTAATTCTGTTTGTTTTTTTTCTTTAGTTCAATACAATAATAGGCGAGTCTGTGATTTAACGAATCTGAAAGTGATTTTATTATCGAAGATCACGACATGATAGTCTTAGTATTGAAGAGGAATAACAACTCAAGCAATTGTCAGAATTGCTCGAGAATGCCGACATTAGAACGATGATTAATTTTGAACCAAGTTCTATCGGTTCAGTTTAATGGCAATACATAAAGTATGTTCCCTTGTATTAATTATTGTAAGTACTAATCTGGATATAGCGCCGTATTTACTTGAAACAGACAGAGCGGTGAAAATGTGACTACCTACTTAATGGAAAAATTGCAACACCTACAACAGTTTATGGTTATTGGCTTCGAGACGTATTTGAAGTAAGTACTAAAATGCCATTGAGATAATGCAAATAGCACTTGTGGATAGGCAATAGGTACTATTCCTACCTACTAGAATTTTTTGTCGTCCACAGAAGTGACCAGATTCCCAGATCACTAATAAGTTGAGGCACGACAAAAAAATCAAGTAAATCCACCCATATTTCAAAAGTCATCCCTATGAAGGTGAGTATGAAGGCGATAAAACAACAAACACGCAAATATTGCGTCTCTTAGGGCCCCTCAGCGGGCACCACACATTTTTAATGAAACAAAGATCTGCGACTACCATAACACCAGGGAGCCTATTTCTAGGAAGGATGTGATCCGTTCCCATGTGAAGTTGCTGGGCAACCAGGGCTGTGATTGGCTGAACTGCGATCGCCTGGTGATCGCTCCCCGCTAGAAATAAGGCCCCAGACGATTAGACCGAAATTGCACAGACACGTGTTTTGTTCCTGTTGGGGGCTCATCAGTGCGCAGGCATCCAGTCTGGATAACATCGCCCTATACTCGGCTTGAGTTACCATCTATGCTCCTGGCGATGGTGTGGCTTCATGTGAAATTCTGTTCAATTCCTTCGCCTGCCTCAATGATGCCTTTGGAATATAGCATCTCTGGAATGCCTTTGATAGATGGCACCGCTTGGGAGACTCACATATTAGAAGTCCTCCTGAGTGGTACATTACTAAGATCTCTGACTGCCACACTACTCACACTAGTCACACTAGCCACAGCGCCGGACGGTTGCACCGGATGCCTGCGGGCCGATGAGCCCCCAACATAGGGATGTCCAAATGTTGTCGGTGAATCGATTCGTGCTAATCGAATCCAATCGTAATCAATAGTTTGATTTGATTAAAAAATCGTATGAAATGAATCGATGCATCGGAAAGAACCGATCTTAGTGCATTCAGTTCGGCGGGGCAACTTATTTAGGTTTGTGGTGTTAATGGATGATGCCCCTAGTGGAAAAATTTTAGAATAATAATAATGTTGACAATAATAAGTGATTTTTCGTCAATAGTCGACACAAATGACGAAAAAATTGAACGGCTTTTTGGCATCAACGAGTGTTGTCGCGTGCGCAATAATCGGAACAACAATCACATTAGTTTGAATCGATTCCTTAAATAATCGTATACAGTTGAATCGATTCAACTTTTCAGATGCATCGTTTCCATTGAATCGATTCAAGTATGAATCGAATCCAAGTTGGACATCCCTACCCCAACAGAGGCGAGAGTGGAAACAAGTGTCTGTGCAGTTTCGGTCTGATCGTCTGGTGTTGTTTGATAAAGATGATGAGACAAGCTAAGCCGCTTCAAGTTACCCATCCCGCATCACTCATTATGAATCATTTTCAGGTGCGAAAGAGGCCGGATTCTCCCTCAACAATATGCAGTCTTAGGCCCGGTATTTCCATCTCCAGATGTAATCCGTATAACATGGTATAACGCTATCTTGCACGCAGCACGTACAGCTCAGCATTACTTAATTTGTCTAGTATACTGAACAAATCCGGAGATGGAAATATCGGGTCCAAATTCTCCCCCCATATCTACTGAATTTTGTCTTGAATTAAATCTGACCATCGGGTTTTTAGCGCACTTTCCCAAAAAAATGGGAAAAAGGCGCTTTTAGCCTCACTTTGCCCGTCCGTCCGTCCGTTCGTACCCGGGATAACTCATCAGGGAAGAAAGATATCGGTATGGTGTAAACGCTGATCAATAGTAGGTACATTATGTCCAGGATGTCAAGTTGACTTTTGGTTTTTTGTTATTCTGCGGCCAACTTTGATCCGCCATTTTGAATTTCTCTAAAAGTGATCCGATTGAAATGAAATTTGCAGGTAATGTAAACCACATCAAGATATATCCAATTTTTGACAATTGATGCCCTACCGCCATCTTGCATTCTCACTATTGAACATGTTTCGAAGTGATAGAACTAGGATAATTATATGCCTCAATGAAAAGAGATATCGATGTGGTGCAAACGCCAATCGAATGCGTACGTGACCACCATATAAAGTTGACCAATGATTTTTGTCATTTGGCCGCCATCTTTGATCCGCCATTTTGAATTTTTCTAAAAGTGGTCCAATTTGAGTAAAATTTGCAGGCGATGTGAACTTCATTAAGGTACATCCAATTTTTGACAATTGATGCCTCGCCGCCATCTTGTATCCTCCATATTCAACATGTTTCAAAATGATAGAATAGGAGAATTATGCCTCAACCGAGGCCTCAACGAAAAGAGATATCGATGTGGTGCGAATGCCAATCAAATGCGTACGTGTCCACCATATAAATGTGACCAATGATTTTTGTCAGTTGGCCGCCATCTTTGGTCCGCCATTTTGAATTTCCCTGAAAGTGGTCATTTGGGGGAAAGTCACAGGCGATGTGAACTCCATCAAAATACATCCGATTTTGGACAAATGATGCTCTGCCGCCATATTGAAATTTCTCATCACTTAACGATTTTCATGGAGCTTGGGACTTACCTTTGTTTCGTATGATAATTCTTATTCTCCAGCCAAATTCCAACATTCTGCCACCATCTTGGCCGCCATATTGGAATTTCTTATTAGTGAAACGATTTCAATGAAACTTGGAACTTGCCCTTGTCTATAGTACAATCATTTTGATTTTTAAGCCAAATTTCATGATTCTGGCGCTATTTTGGCCGCCATATTGAAATTTCTGCCCAAATAACGGTAGAACCCTAATTAACATCTTGCGTTCACTACAGGGATGACACGGAACGAGGCACGGAATAAAACCCACTTGAAAAACCCACCGGGTTTTTGACACAAAAACCCACATTGGATTTTTATCAAAAGCCCACACAAAAACCCACACAAAAACCCTAACAAAAACCCACACAAAAATGCTTATAAAATGTGTTTTTTTCCAGTTTTTAGTACCTACTCTCTATATTTTGTCGTCTCAAACGAGTTCTAGGCCTAAGAAGAGTTTTGAAGAGGGTGATCCAGGAAAGTTTTTTTGTAACAGTTATCAGCACTAACTTCGAAGAATACAGGTGAGCCGTGAAAGTGGCTGTCGTACAAACTCGCTTCTGATTTACAGAGGCCCTGTCGTTTATTGGTTCCAACTGTGCATTGATTTGACAGATAGGCAATTTTTGCAACCAAAAATATAGATGGCGCCACACAAAAACCCATCAATAACCTAAAAACCCACCAAAAACACAAAAACTCAACAAAAACACAAAAACCCACCCACTTTTTCTGAATATATGGGTTTTTGCCAACTCTGGTTCACTAACCCTTCAAAAAGGAAGTGCGCTACTGAGCCTCATGCCCATGAGGCATATTCGCTTGTTTATCTGTAGTTTCAGTTTCAACGTGAGCTTTAAATTTTTCAAAATTTGTAACGAAGATAAAGTTATCACTGCAAAACGAAACAGTTAATTTCTTGACGGCAGTGACGGCACCCTGCAGATAAAAGAGATAAATAAAAAATTCGGAAGCTGTTCCGAGGCGATAGGGTTCATCCTTCACTCCTTTGGTGTTAAAATCCAAGAGAATTCATATTTCCTCAAACCAAGACCCTACAGTTTAAATATTTCTACTATATATAAGTACTAATATATTACTATTTTAGATAACACCCTGTAGAACTTATATGTGAAGGTGAAGTTTCAAATGTTTTTTAAACACACGGACTGATATCTAAAGAATTTTGCCGACGATTAAATTCAAACAGATTCATCTTATATTACGTAGCTGTCAGAAATTATCCCGACTTGAAAATGAGCGTAATTTTAGGGTACGACGTTAATAATGTTGGGTAGTTGAGTTCAAACGTGTTTATAACGAAATTTTGACAGTGGATTCTGATTCGGAAGGTGGAATTTAGTGAGAAACGATACCAAACACTTCAGCATAAATCCTATATTCAACAGGAAATAAAAAATCTTGCAAACAACCTAGATAAGCCCCCAGGCCCTTGGGGTAGAATCCGGGGGAGCTTCAATTTCTCAAAAATTTAGAAATAAATCTTAGAATACAAACTGAAATTGATTCTGCTGCTCTCATATGGAAAATCAAGAAAACGACTTTCGGAACCACGTCAAGGCCCCCCCTGACCCCCCCCCAAAATCCTTATTTCCCCAAAATCGCTCAATTTTTTTTGTTCTAGACCGCCAACTCTATTGACATCGGTTCAGCAAGGGGGACCCTCGGGGAGACCTATCAACAATGAAAGTAGGTTATGCAACAAAAAATGTTTAGTAACGGGCATGTTACAGGATACAGAATAGGACGGTAAGTATCCCTAAATTTAAATAAGTAATAATATCCTATCAACTTCGTGCTTGTTGATTTCTGGGAATGATTGATTGGTTCAAGAAATTGCAAATAGTATCAACCTGCTTCTTTGCTTATTAATTACTTGTTGAAATTTTGTCGCTATTTGACATCTCAACTAATTTAAATGTTGAGTTTATGAGCGTGGCGTATAAGATAAAACATGAAAAACTAACCAACCACATTTTAGCAATTTTCTCCACTGTAGCATAACGTAAGTACCTCTACCGTATCACCAAATGATACAGGTACATGGTACATGGTACATAATGTTCTGTTCGTTTGGGTTAGGTGAATAAATAGGTATTATTTACCATATAAGTGTATATGTGTGCAAGTAATTTTCACGAGCATAAATCACGCTAGAAACTTGTACGTTGATGGCTCCAAACTTCATCTTTTAAGACACAGCTAAAGCTAAGGTACGCAGAGACGTATAGGTAAAGGTATAGTGTCATTAATTCTGATTTATATCAATTAACATCAAGCTGTCGGCAATGTCGGAGCTATTATTTTTAAATTTCACATTATGCCTGTCTGTGTAGGTACCCACCCACTGCCAGTCTGTCATTAAATTTTCAATATTGGTATTACTGCGTTCGAGAATCGTTTAAATACTCACTTGCCATACGATGTTATGGGTAGTTAGTGTTGAAATTTCATGAACATCACACCATACTCGCGTGTGGGTAGAAAATCTAGAAATATTTTATGTGCGATAATTTATTTATTTATGTTGTTGCTATCCTTTTACGTTCAAAGGGCTTTTTTTTTTGACTCGACACAACCAACCTGTTTCGGCGTTCCTGTTTCATAGGAAGTACTAATTAATTGACATGAAATATATAAACTATGCGTGAAAGTTTTGATTTCTGTCCTATTCGAGAAGTACCTACATACCTGCGTATAGGAACCAATTTTTCATGAAAAGTTATAGGCGAGGTTATGGGTGAGGCTACGCTGAAGCTGGTGAGCATTTCTTGTGTTTGTCTTTCACGAGGGGGTAACCACTTGGACTTTAGGCGTCCCACACATGCAATATTGCACAAATATTGCATGTATTGCATGAATATTGCATGTATTGCATGAATATTGCATGCATTGCATGAATATTGCATGTATTGCATGAATATTTCATGTATTGCATCAATATTGCATATATTGCATAGATATTGCATAACTATTGCATGTATTGCATCCATATTGCATAGATATTGCATGTATTGCATGCATATTGCATACATTTTGCATTACTAATTGCCATCAAAATAACATGGTAAGCGGCACTTGAATACCTACATGTTCGTAAATACCTGCAGGGAGGTAACCTACAAACAGTTTACAGTTCATATTTCCCATACCTTCAACACTAATTTGACGGAGATAGGTAAATCTCGAGGTAAATGTAGAAAAGAAGCCCTTATACAACCATTGAGCAATGATAAAAACTGCAGAGAATAATAGGTAACAGGTAACTGGTATTAGTCGATGAGCCAGGAGCCAAAAATCACGATTTGGATTTCTACCCTGGGGACTTGACGTGTTATACCTTTTTGGATTCCCCACAACACCAGCATGAAAATAAGCCATGATACGTTTTTGTATCGAGTAGCTTAAAACCGCCATTTTGGAAAAACTGCGCCAAATATGTAAAGGCTGTCTGATTTCAACATGATTCTAGTGGGCTGCGATTCAGGCCGCGATCGGCCGATGGCGACCAGAAACACAGTCCACTCGAATCATGTTGAAATCAGACAGCCTATAGTTCTTGTGGTTTGTATTTTTTTTTATCAACGGCACTTATTCCAATTGGAAAAATTAAACTGACAAAAATTGAACAACAAAATGTACTATAAATATCGTTTAGCACCGTTTTTTGACAGGTCTCGTTACTCCAAATATGACAGTTCATAGTAAGTTTAGCTATGGCAAATTTCTTTATTTAACATTTTCGAGTACACCCGATGATATTTATACAGATCGAACTTCACGTCATTGTCTTTCTAGCGTACTTTACTAGAAATGCTGCTCCTAGCGGCATTTTGATGTCCGTCTGTGCGTCTATATCCATCGGTCCGACTGTCTGTCTTATCAATTAATTGCTCCTGAACGAGAGAACCTAGCAAAAATCAACTTCTTGTGTGTAACATGTAATCACCGGAGAATTGAATAAGGAAAAGAAAATTTCTCAAACCGTCGCCATCTTGATCCGCAATGTCAAATTTTCTCAAAAATGATCCGATTTTCATGCAACTTGAAATACACTTATGTTTTATATGGAGAAGCGATAAAGAAGTATGCTTCTAATGTTTTTTTTTTTTGATCCGCCGCCATTTTACCCGCCATGTTGAAATTGGTTGAAGTGGTCCGATTTTGATGAAAACTGAAACCTAGTCGTGTCTTGTGTATGCATTGATGGTTTTTATGTTAGTTCCACGATTTGCGCCATATTGACGTGCCACATGGAAATTAATCTCCAGCTGTCACAAAATCAATTTATTCAAATAGTTTCTGAACAAGGGGTTTCCGATGTGACTGAAAAACTTGTTGATGGAAATCGGTTTTTGCTAGTTCTTTTCTACAAGTAGAAACTCCTCCAAAGAAAAAGTTACGAAAAATGCTATCAAATTTTCGGGATTTGCAAAAATTTTTGGAAATTTTTGAATTTTTCCTTGAAAATTTGGAAACCAGATAGCAACGCCTGTAGATATTTATTCAAGAAAGTTGCCTACCGAATTTGAACTTCCTATTTTCAAAAAATGGTTTCTACTAATTCATTTTTTCATGTTTACTGGAAAACCATATTTGATACCTTTTTTGAAAATAGAAAGTTCAAATTCGGCATGTGACTTTCTTGAATAAAGAATTCAAGATGTATAGGTATTGCTATCTGGTTTTCAATTTTTCACAGAAAAAAACCAAAAATTTTTAAGTTTTCCTGCAAATTCCAAAAATTTTATAGCATTCCTCGTACATTTTTTGGAGAAATTTCTACTTGTAGAAAAGAACTAACAAAAACCGATTTTCATCAACAAGTTATCAAGTCATATTGGAAACTCCGTGTTCAGAAAATATTCAAATAAATTGATTTTGTGACAGCTGGAGATTAATTTCCATCTGGCACTTCAATATGGCGCTAATCGTGAAACTAACATAAAAACCATGAATGTATACACAAGACACGACTAGATTCCAATTTTTCATCAAAATCGGACCATTTTAACCAATTTCAACATGCCGGACAAAATGGCGGCGGATCAAAAAAAAACCATTAACATCAATCTTTTACATATAAAACATTAGAAACCCAGTCGGTAGCACGGTGAGCTCGATCCCGCTTTCAAAGGCGAAGGTCCCGAGCTCAAATCCGCACTGGGCCAGATGGACTTTTTCACGTGTTTCCTAGTACTGGGGCATCTACTATCGTGCGGTGATGCCCCGGGAAAAGGGATGAAACGAGAAAGTCATCGAAACAAAACCACACTGGATAATCCGTACTGTTCCAAAAATGTCTTCGTTGTTTTCGTCAATACTGTTATCGTTACTGAAAAACCCCCACAGAAAAACCTGCTAATGACCTAGTAGTTGATGCAGGACAAAAAAAAAAACATTAGTGTATTTCAAGTTTCATGAAAATCGGATCACTTTTGAGAAAATTTGACATTGCGGATCAAGATGGCGACGGTTTGAGAATTGTTTTTCTTGATTCCATTCTCCCCGGTGGCGCATGGCGGTGACTACATGTTACACACAAGAAGCCGATTTTCGCTAGGTCTTCTAGTTCAGGCGCAATCAATTGATAAGACAGCCAGTTAGACCGATGGACAGACGGACATCAAAATGCCGCTAAGAGCGGCATGTCTAGTAAAGTACGCTAGAAAGACAATGACGTGAGGCTCGGCTTGTATGAATATCATCGGGTGTACGCGAAAATGTCGAATAAAGAAATTTGCCCTAGTTAAACTATGAACTGTCATATTTGGAGTAACGAGACCTGTCAAAAAAACGGCGCCAAACGATATTTTTCATAATAAATTTTGTTGTTTAATTTTATTCTGTTTCATTTTTCCAATTGAAGGTGCCGTTGATGCGAAAAAAAAAAATACAAACCACAAGAAATACATATTTGGCACGGTTTTTTCAAGATGGCGGTCTTTAGCTACTCGATACAAAAACGTATCATGGCTTATTTTTATGCTGGTGTTGTGGGGAATCCAAAAAGGTATGACACGCCAAGTCCTCAAGGTGGAAACCACTCGAGTCCCCTGGCTCAACGACCCATACTTACGATACGGTGACATCCGAGCATGCGCGATGTGCTTTACTGCGTATCCATTGCATGCTTATTGCACACTTATTGCATACTTATTGCATACTTATTGCATACTTATTGCATACTTATTGCACACTTATTGCATACTATTGCAACCTATTACATACTTATTGCACACTTATTGCATACTATTGCAACCTATTGCATACTTATTGCATACTTATTGCATATATTGCACATGTATTGCACACATATTGCAAACAAGGTGTCCCACATATTGCATGAGTGGTTACCCCCTCGGTCTTTCAATATTGTAAAACTTATTTTAGTACTTTTATTCCCGATGGTGATTGGTGAATAAACGTAGTAGGTCTGGTAGAGGTATACTTGAGGATAGGAATCAATACTATACAAGACCATGAACCTCTACTAAAACTTGACTGCTGGTCTGATATACCAGGTCGAAGAATAACCGTGGGTTCCACAAAACAGATAATACGAGATTAGTTGATTCGCGATTTTCGTTTATCAATTTGTAGCTGACTGATGAATGGAAATGCTGGTTTATCCCTCAATAATGGAAAAATGATGGGTCTAGTACAGATTCCAGGCATTTTTTTGTGAGTAATCACCTAGCATTCAGCAGAAAAAAGTTCAGTTAATCTGCAATCAGCCTTGATCGCTGATCATCTTTTTTGTGGAACTGACGGTAAATCACTACCTACCTTATTGGATCAGATCTCGCCAAAGTCAGTTTTTAGCAAAACTCGGATTTTATGATCTATTTGCATTTTTTCAAATCTGAAGAAATCCACAGTGAACAAAATTTCAAAATATGCTCAAAAAAGCGCAAGCGGGATGGCCAGAAAAACATAAAAAAGTCTGCTGTATAATTTGCATTTTCATACTTAGGCTAGCTCTGATCTAATACCCTGGACACACTAGAAATCTTAATGATCATTAACGGATCGTCATTTAACTTTCCTTACTTTCTTGGCGACAGCAAGGGGAAAAATAATGCTGTTTTTTTGGTTATTGACGAGGTTATTGATCATTAAGCTTTCTATAGTGTGTCAATGGTATAATAGTCGTAGCGGTACACCAAATTATTCTGCACTTCTAACGATTTCGATTATTTTCGGCACAGATGATCATTGGACCTATTCAAGCGTTTTGACCCGCAGCACCAGCAAATTTGCCCCTCAGGAATGGAGGGGTGGGGGTATCTTCAGAA
Organism: Anaspis maculata; assembly: GCA_949128115.1. NCBI lineage: Eukaryota > Metazoa > Arthropoda > Insecta > Coleoptera > Scraptiidae > Anaspis > Anaspis maculata. The sequence continues at coordinate 41,313,852 of OX421962.1, read as the reverse complement.
TTTGAAACTCCAGGTCTAGTATGGTCCAATGAAGACCCACAAAGGCAAGTGAGTAGTCATTTTCGAATGATTTTCATCCGCTGATGTCGATTCTGACGTGAAAAATGAGTTGCGCAATCATTTGACAAAGATAATTGGTAATAATAAGAGATAAAGATGAAATCAAGTGGTCATCTATTGAGCTCTGTGGGAACTTGTTTTTTGTGATAAATACATGAAACTTGGTGTGACTGTTCATTATTACTTACTTCCCAAGTATGGAGGGAGCCCCACGCGTTCCGACGGATGACGTCGCGACGGAACGAGCGACGGAATATCAAAAAACAGTGGTCTCCATTTCCAGAACAGTCGATAGGAATATTATAATTTCTATGATTTCTTCCATCAAACCATATGCTTTCAAGATTCAATAACATATTTCTGTCGATTTGGGGAAACGGTGGGCTACCAGCTACCAGTGGTAAACCAGGTGCCTGTAAGGGGAACTGTGAGGTTTCTTCACTCCCAAATTTCAGGTACAGATACAAGTTTGAAGTCTGTGCACACGGATATGTTATCTGGTTAACATTTCTCGTGTTTCTTTCTTCTAGGGACTCCTCAGTATGTTTATACAGATCTAGCGATCAAATGAAAGGCACTCAGAGAGGTACTTTTGATTACTGGAAAAAAGTGATCTTCAATGTTGTACCATATTAGGTACATACTCGGTTACAGAACTCTTACAAACTAAACTATAAATTATTATAACGATTAATCGCCTGTTAATATCGATGCCACCGTACTGAAATAAAAAGAAATCGCTTTGTATGAGACCGTATCAAATGATTGAACCATTATTGTTTGTTTATTTGTTGTTTTTATCCTTATCGGCATTTCTTATGTCATAGGAGTTTGCTGAATTTGATTCCCAAATATCACAAGCTGAGAAACTTTGTTTCTATAGCACAAAGCACTGTGCCGGGAATCGAATTCAAGAATTCAAGTTTTTGATATTGGTGCTTTTTTCAGAAGTATTTACTTCATTCATATCCGAGACTTTATTCATACCCTAACACTTGAATCACAGAAATTGCATTTACTCCTTTTTTACCCATTTCAAACAAAACGGTATTCCAGAATCGGTTACTTTACTAGGTAGTCTGAATGATCTCGCGCGGTTGCGAAATCTGTATAAACCATACTGAGGAGTCCTTAGAAGGACGAAACATGGAGAATGTTGACCAGATGACATAATTATTCGTATGGACAAACTTAAAAATAGTTTTATCCAAAGATGTTGACCGTGGAAATTTGGGGGTAAAGAAACCTCACAGCTCCCTATAGCAGACACCTGACTCACCACTGGTAGCCCACCGTTTCCCCAAGTCGACAGAAATATGTTATTGAATCTCGAAAGCATATGGTTTGATGAAAGAAATCAAATAAACTATGATAATAATATCGACTATTTTGGAAATGACGACCACTATGTTTTTTGACATTGCGTCGCGACGTCATGCGTCGGAACGCGTGGTGCTCCCTCCATATTTGGAAAGTAAGTAATAATGAAGAGCTCTACTAAGTTTCATGTATTTATCACAAAAAAAACAAGTTCCTACAGAGTTCAGTAAATGACCACTTGATTTCATCTTTATCTCTTATTATTACCAATTATCTTTGTCAAATGCCTGCGCAACTCATTTTTCACGTGAGAATCGACATCAGCGGATGAAAATCATTCGGAAATGACTATACTCACTTGTCTTTGTGGGTCTTCATTGGACCATACCAGACCTGGAGCTTCAAATTTTGAAGATACCCCCACCCCTCCGTTCCCGGGGGGCAAATTTGGTGGTGCTGCGGGTCAAAACGCTTGAATAGGTCCAATGATCATCTGTGCCGAAAATAATCGAAATCGTTAGAAGTGCAGAACTTGGACGATTTTAGGCCCGTACCGCGACGACTAATAAGGATAAGGCAGCAAAATGTCTCCAATATACCTAGACGCTACCATGGTGACCATGTGCTCGGTTTGTCAGATTTGTAATCAGACTGACAGTTGCCGTGTGTTTGTAAGTTGTCGCGTTGATTGTCTGCCGTGATTTGCATTCAGTTCGAATTCGGTGTATTCAATCGGTCTTAATTTATTTAATTCATTATCCGTCGTTTGGTAAAAGAAAACAATGCAACTTGGCAAGTGCGGCATCAGGTGAAAACGATAAGGAACGGTGGCTGTAGGTCACTAGACGCTAAGCAAGAAGCCGATAGCGATAAAATGGTAGTATTCTCGTGCTCTTTCCCTACAACATGTTTGTGTTGTTCCGAAAGTAGCGTAGGTACTCCCGGTCATGGGGCCTGCGGCAGTCAGTAGCAAATTAATGTAGAACTAGAAAAAAACATTTTGATAGCTACACTGTCACCCATGCCGACAAGGCGACAAGGAGTAGCGACGTTAGCAGGACAGCTAATATTAAATGTAGAAAATGAAAGTCTCCAGTTAGCTACCATGCCTACCTTGCAGTGGCGTAACTAGAGGGGGGGCTTCAGGGTCAAACCCCCCCCCATTGGCCATCGAATTTCCTAAAATTTTTCCAAATGCGGCGCTTTTTTGTTTGCTTTGCTCGCATTCTCGCAGATTTTTCAGTCGTGACCCCCCCCATCGGACACTTCTAGTTACGTCACTGCTACCTTGTACTCGGGTCCATGGCAATGTATGGTATCATCAGTCCAGTTTAGGTACAGGTCCATGGAAAAGACAATAACATTACATTTCTTATCATAAATAAAAATTATCACGGAGTGATGAGAATGAACGCCTGCAGGATTTTTTCTAGGGACGGATAAACAGTTTCAAAATGCCACGATGAAAATTGATAGCGGCTCATTCATATGCATAAAATGAAGCAGATTCCACTACAACGATTTTGTAGGAATTGTCAAGCTAATTTTCTAAAATGCTGTGACTGCTCCCGCTGGTTATGATCTCGTGCTCTACACTTTTTTTCTTCGCTTTGTGACTTCATGTTAATCGAAGTTGCAGACTGTCTAACCTCCGGTTGCAAGAAAGCCAAATTTGCGAGCAAATCAGCTTCGGTACTTATGGTAGGTTATTTGAAAATGACGTGTCTGTCTAGAGTGACGACTGACAAATGTCAAACAAAAAGTTAAAATTTGGAAATAGAAAGCTGAGCTGAGATTGTGCGTGGGAAAAGATGAACGGAAGAAGATAAAAAAAGCTCTGCTACGCCTAACTTCAAACCGGGTATACGTTTTGGTTCTAATTTATGCTCGGAAGCTGATATAGGTTTGACTAGTGGGTGTAGGCAACCAGTTATACAGGCTACAACCAGTTCCTGGGTATGTGGGTCTGAGTAGGATTCAAGATACGACATTTTCAGTTTGTGAGATTTATTTTTGTACCAGAGGAAAACCTGGACAAATCCGTTATTTAGTTTCCTTCCGTCCAATTCCCTAAAATAGCTATTCGACCCGTCTTTCGAGGCAGAAATAAATGTTATAGTGCCGTGACTGCCGTGTGCCACTGAATCGCTGATTTGACACAATGTCACTGGCGGCCCAGGACTGTATAAGTGTATAAGCCTCGTGACTACGATCACCTGGTGCTCCCACCACACATCACACATCGTTGTTAGCGAAGCGCTCGGTTGCTGTCTCGAGCGTTCTGGATTGCCTTCATACTTTGAAGTTTGGCCGATGGCTAGTCCTGTTCCTAACCCACAGAAATTAATCTTAGAACGAAACACATATTCAGTGTTTACAATATGTGGGACTATAAACGTGCACTTTAGGAGGTAGGGCTCCGGCGGTAAATTTCATCTAGGAATCCGTGAAGTCGTCGGCTAGAGTGTGTGCAATTATTTGCCTATTATTGTTCAAAGTCACAAAAATAAAGTACGCTGTTAACCTCAAGATTCTTGACGCTTCTTTGACTTTGTCAGCTCGCGAGGTACATTTTATCTACGAGGAGGATTCTGCGATCGGCAATGACACAACGAACTGCACCTGCTACCTTCTTTTTGTTCTTCGGTGCGAAGTTGGATTTGGCTAGGGTACCTACAGCCTGCCTAAATCAGGAATTCAATTGATCACACCATACCTCGTTTTTGCAACCGGTCATAAGTGTCCAATGAAAAGTGACATTTCGAATTTTCTTTTGGCGAAAGAAAGAAATGTGGGAGCGTGATATAAATTCCAACCAGCCAACCAAGATTAGCATAATAATAATAATAACCAACAAATCTTCGAACGACTTTCCATTTCACTATTGGGAGGTCCTATTTCTTCACAATAAAAGGCATAATCGATTCAATCAATCATGGTCGTCCAGCGTGGACTTCAAGGTTGGTACTGTTGGTTGAAATTCCTCTCGATTGACAATGCACTCGAAGATGGCATTGGATTTTCAGCTCGGCTTTGCCGATCCTGCTCCCCAAATTAGCCCTAATCTGTTACGGTTTCTCTTTTTATCCTCCCCGAAGACACAATTACACGCATCGGATCGCCTCTAAGGCGACCCTGCCGCAAATGACCATAATTTGCAAGATACAGAGCCGTGATGCGCGAAGTTATTGTGATGGTGTGCGTGTGATAAAAATGCTCCGGTAATTCTTGTTATCAGAGAGGTAAAATGCAGCCCATTAAAGTTCAAAGACGCAGATAGAAAGCATTATTCATTTTTCGTGTGTGTGTGTGTGTGTGTGTGTGTGTGTATTCAAGGTGCACTTTCCTTGTGCAATTCTCCTCCACCGTGCAGGCCTTACTACTATCAATTATTTGTATTTTTCAGCACACTTTTGTTCTTCGGCGAGCCATCCAGGTGGATAAAAATGCGACTCGAAGCCGGAGCGCGCGGTGCTCGCCGTGGTTGTTGCTGGCTGCATTTTGTTGCAGGTAGGTAATTAAATGTATTAGAGCCGAGAATCAGATGGTGCCTGAAGTGTTGATGTTCTTCGGAGAGCTATTGTTGCCGTTTTCTTCCACTACCGCGGTTTCTAATCCACCTACGCAACGCACGTTGTTGGATGCTCCCAGCTAGCATCCAACCGACTCATGCAGCAGGATCCGGATTAGTTAGACCAAAGCGACGACTTCATCGATCTCTGTTGTAGCGTGCGGTATCCGAGAAGCAGAGAGCTAGCACAGCCACACCAAGAGTTCGTGTTTGCGTTTGTAGCTCATTTGCGAGGGAAGTCGGTAACAGAAAAAATGATTGACCTGTAACGTTAATTCTGTCTAAGCTATTTACGGTCTTTGCTGCCGCTTCCGCTGGCGCTGCCTACAGATGATCTCAGATCTCACGAGCAGCCTATCATGTGATCAAATGAATTCTTATTTTAGGTAGGCTGTGGCCTAGCCGAATGCAGCTTCGCACCCCTGAATTTGACCAGGCCACAGCCTACCTAAAATAAGAATTCATTTGATCACACGATATATGGGGAGTGATCGAATTTGGAGATCATGACACTAGCAATTTACTTTCCGACCCCTCCTCCCCACTAATGGAAGGGAAAGTATTGTGATCGTAAGGAAAATAGTATATTACATACCAAGGTTGTGAAGAATCATAGAGTAAAAATAGGTAGAGTATGTATGTATGTTATATGTGGTATGTTATAGTGTTTGGCGGTAGCCACCTCGGAAAGTTCCAAATTCATAAAGTAGGAACTTTTTGAAAGTGGTACCTATAATAGTGGGTAGAGATTAAATTTGTTTTCAGGAGCCTTTCATAGAAATACCTACTTCGCAGCTTTTCACTTCGCTTGTTTGACTTTGCCGCGCTCTCCTTCGTTGCTGTGCCTCATTATTTGAGGAGGAGGTTGCAATTCACGAATATTGTTACTTAAACGGTTCTCAGAAACTTGATTTACAGACCATCTGAAATACCTTGATCAAGACTTCAAAAAAGGGGCCTATTCGAAATGGGCGACAAAGCTGTTTTTCTTAAAAATTGAATTTGATCAGATTTTCACAACTGAAACAAACTTTCCTTGTGATTTTGACCTCCTGAACATGATGCTGATGGTCAATTTCAGTTTTTGATGATGACAGGCTTCCTGGGCTAACATAGTCTTTCTTGTAGCGATAGGATATCTCAGCATCCTCCAAGAGAAAAAAAATCATAAAGTCAGAACCACAGCTCCGATTCCAAAAATTCCAAAATTGGGCGCAAGCCAAAACATCACGCCTTATGATCCTTTAAAGCATTTGTGAAAAAAAATCTGAAAATGGGGGTCCGTTTAATTTGCTAAAATTTTGCACTGTTTTACATTTCACCCTGTAAATATTTTACATGAAGCTTCCTGATCTTCACCTCTTGAAGGTGAATAACGGAAAAACTGATCTCACTAACCGTGGAAACGAAATCGAAATAGTTTGTGTCATTCAAAAGTTATTGTGGTCCAAAGTCGGACCAATTTTTCCCTTGCGACAACATATTTGTTGCGCAGTTTACACCGTCCGTTTTTTATTTTAGGCCCCATCCCGTAGCACCTTTATTATGGGTTCAACACCCAATATATTATATATTTTTGAAATCACAAAAACAAGATCTTTTGACTGATGATATGTCAAATTATTTTTGACAAATGTCATTTTTTGACAACTGACAGAATAGTGCTTGTAATACATCATTTCAAAGCCCATAAAATTCTGAGGAGAACTGTGTTTTCATTTTTCAAATCTGGTGTTTTTTACAGCTTCTAGGGTCTCTAAATAGAAAAAAAAAACGTTGAATTTCAGAAATACATAAGTAAGTAGGTAAAGCAGGTACCTATTTTTCATGTTAACTAATGATGATTATTGATAAATAATCGCAATAAAACAAAAGATGCCCTAAAGAAGTTGCTCGAAATGACCGCCTCCTTGTTCCTTGTATGAAAAATTCGACGATCAGTTAATTGGAACTACCGGCCCAACGCGATGACATCCGAGCTTGCCAGATATGACCACCTCATTTTTTTTTATAAGTTTACCTGAAAGATGACGTGTTTATAGAGTTTCCCAATAATTTGGACAATTTGAAAATCAGATCATCACCATTAGTTATTAATATCAAAAATACCTATTACTTATTGAGTGGGTATTTCTGGAGTTGACATTTTTTCCTATTGAAAGACCCCTAGAAGCTGTAAAAGACACCCTATTTCAAAAATAAGAACACAGTTCTCCTCAGAATTTTATGGGCTTTGAAATGATGTATCACAAGTGATATTCTGGCATTTGTCAAAAAATGACATCTGTCAAAAATAATTTGACATATCATCACTCGGAAGATCTTGTTTTTCTGATTTCAAAAATATATAATATATTGGGTGTAAAACCCATAATAAAGGTGCTACGGGCTGGGGCCTAAAATAAAAAACGGACGGTATACAGAGGGGTGCATAAAAAACGGCCACCGCTGTAGCATCGTTATTCCTTATCCGATCTTCAAAATTCAAAAACCAGTTCAAATAGTGTGATGTCTTATATGACTCGACAGTAAAAAATATTTTTTCTATCATGATGCTTCTGAGCACCGACAGTCAACTTTTGTTTTTCAAATGACAACTATATTTTTTTAATTTATTTTTGGATTCCTTACGCTTATCTGAATATAATGATGCATCAATATCACCTTTTTTGTTATTGATCACGAAGAAAAAAATTAAACTGCGAAATTTTCACACACAACAGTAGCGTCAGAACACCCACGATATGCACGCAATCCGGTAGGCTGGGTGCAAAATGATGTTCAAAAGCACATAGTAGGTCAGGCGTTTGGTTTTTTAAAATGTAAATGTCAAAATGATTCCAAAATCCGAAAGAAGCTGTCCGTCTCCAAGACTTGTTTATTCTCTATTTTCAGCTTACTATTTTAGATCTTTTCAAGTGTGTATTGTGGAAATGAAGAATCAATAAGACGTTATCGTCCTGACAGGTCACAATACCTACTTAAAAATGTGTAAAATAACAAGCTGAAAATAAAGAATAAAGACGTCTTAGAGACGGACAGCTTCTTTTGAATTTTGAAAACATTTTGACATTTACATTTTGAAAAATCAAACGCCTGACCTACTATGTGCTTTTGAACATCAATTTGCACCCAGCCTACCAGATCGAGCCCATATCGTGGGTGTTGTGATGGTACTGTGATGTGTAAAAATTTCGCAGTTTAAAATTTTTTTCTTTGTGTATAATAATAAAATGTGTGATATTGATGCATCATTATATTCAGATGAGCATAAGGAATCAAAAAAGAAATTAAAAAAATATTGTTGCTATTTGAAAAACAAAACTTGACTATCAGTGCCCAGAAGCATCAAAACAAAAAAAATATTTCTTACTGTCGAATCATGGAAGACATGAAACCATTTGAACTGGTTTTTGAATTTTGAAGATCGGATAAGGAATAACGATGGTACAGCGGTGGCCGTTTGTTATGCACCCCTCTGTATATATATATATATATATACAGGTGTCCGTTTTTCGAGGCTAAGCATGGGTATCTCGCTCATCTTGAGAGATACAAAGTCGGTTAAATTAGGAAAAAGTTGCGCATTTTCATGACAATCAATGATCCAAAAAGAAATTTGACGTATCGATTTTCGTTTTTGAGATATCGTTAAAAAACAGGATTTTGATTTTTTTTAAATTTTTTATTCAAAAAACGGTTGAAGGTGGCCTTTTCTGATCTAGACATTGTCAGGGCACTTTTTCAAGGGGAATCCAAATCTGCCAAAATCTTTATTTTAGCTTTCAAAGCAACCGAGATACGACATTCAACTTTTTTCTCTAATAGGCGCCATATTGGATTTTGATATTTTTGAATACGGTATTCTTATCTGGTTAGAACGATGTGCCACATGTCATTGTTGAATAAATGTTTGACATTTACGTTTTTTTTATTGTCGATGCTGATTTTGTTTCCAAAGCACTCTTTGAAAAATTAAAAATTTTTTTTGCTCTAAAGCATGAATTCAACAGTGGCATGCGATACATCGTTGTAACCAAAAAATAAAATTGTATTAAAAAATGTCAAAATCCAATATGGCGCCCATGAGAGAAAAAAAAGTTGAATGTCATATCTCGGTTGTTTTGGAAGCTAGAATGGAGATTTCTGCAACATTGAATTCCCCTTGAAAAAGTGCCTTTACAATGTTCTAATTAGAAAAGGCTACCTTCAACCGTTTTTCGAATAAAAAATAAAAACAAAAATTACAAATTTCTGTTTTTTCTCGATATCTCGAAAACTAAAAATGACAAGTCAAATATCTTCTTGGATCATTGATCGTCATTAAAATTCGCAACTTTTTTCTAATTTAACCGACTCTGTATCTCTAAAGATAAGCGAGATACCCATGCTTAGCCTCGAAAAACGGACACCCTGTATATATATATTATATAATGTTAATGCTGTAATGTTATAGTATTCTATGGAAGAATGCTATTATAGCTTCGGCGCCAGTTCAAATCCCAAAGCGCAGCTGAGGGATATAAGGCGCCAAAGCTATAATAGCATTCACAACCATGGTAGATACTATTTTTCCTACTACTAGCAAACATTAAATTCTGATTTGTACCAATTCTTCAGTCTATGAAATGTGACAAGTTTTAAAGTGACAAGAGGTTTATAATGGTGACAGGCGATTAATAATGTGACAGTCAGCCTACTGGTTGTGAAATAGTGTTACGAGCGGCGATTCTGGATAACACGCGATCTTTCTGGACTCTTGCTGTTAGGTCGCAGTGTACAAGTGCGGAGCGTTCTAGTGTATTCCAGAGCCTGCGTGTAGGTTTTTGTCCGTGAAACTGAATAATGAGATTCCAACGGTCGATCAGAAAACATCAGCCGAATTGGCGGAGGTGCCGTAATTCCAGAACACACGGAAAGGACGCGAAAGGTGTGTGATTATTTGGGAGTCGTCTAGAAACCATATTATGCCGGGTCACTGTGGAATTTGCTGGAGGATAATGGGAAGTTCGGGAACACTAATCGTAGGCATATATAAGCATCGTCCTCACCCTACGCAGCAGTTTTGAATGCGAAGTGGTAGCGAGCGGATTGAAAGCGAGTAGTAATCACAGCGATATTCCCAAGCAATAATTGTTGGCGTGTATTTATTTTAGTACGCAGTAATAAACAGTGTGTGTTTTAAAACGATCGTTTCAATTGTAAACGAACCCGTACGCTCAATACGTAAAGGTGCGTACAGACCTGAGCACTTTTTCGCGGACGAACGTCCGTGCGAACAGTGTTCGTGCGCGCACAAATGCTCAGGTGTGGACGTGTAAATACGGAATTTCAACGCGCACGAACACTGTTCGCGGCGGACATTCCGTGGAGTGGAAACAACAAACACACATTTTGTGTGCGTGCGAACGCTGTTATGTGCGTGCAAAAATTGATGCCGAATTTCAGTAAATATTTCGATTCAACTCAACTGTGAGAGGTCTGGTGTTATTGATGGGTCTTAATATTGATTTCGTTGCCTCAATGAAGATGCCCAATAGGTTCAGTGCGAGGCTTTTCTCGATATATTGAGCGCATGATAATTTTCTTAAAAAGTTCAAAACCTTACTGAAGAGAAAAAAATGAAGCTTACAAAATAAGAGAAGGCAGAGCTAAGGTCATGTGGAGTGATACTTGATACTTGGCGTCATCCAGATTTTCAACGAGTCAGTGTATGTAACAAAGGAAAGCAGAAGAACCAGAGTGGTTTCACCAATAATTGAACCTTTCGAAAAAGCCAACGGCTGTGAAGAAGAGAAAGTAATCATAAAAAAGCCATCTGCAGAAGACCGAAGAAATGGGACATGCAGAACTTAAAATTGGGTGTTCGACGCGTATGTACCTTACTTGAAAATATTACACGAGTGCCGTCCAAAAAACTAGCGATCCTGGAGAGGATGGAGAAGTTGTCAATGGAGAGAATGACCATCTGAAGAAGGCTATTGGAGGTAAAATGACTGGGCATCGTAAGACTCCAACGGCCCTGAAAATCTAATTTTGAACATCTCCAGTAAACCATATGATGGCGGTGGAACGCATTGCGGTTGCGGAGCCATGAAATGGACTTGCAAGTTAGTTATCAGCGAGTGGTTAAACTTGTCAAGAACACCCAATGGCTCAGAAAACTATGTTCCCGAAAATTTCAAATGATTGAAAGACCATCTGAAGAAGAACATCAGAAACGGTATTTTGTATCCTCCTAGACCATCTGAAGAAAAAGTACCTTGAGAAACAATATTTTGTGATCTCCTAATAGGCCAATAATAAGTCATTGGCAATTATTTCGACAACCCAAAGACGCCAACCAACGGGTTTGTAGAAAAAAAAGATAAGGTTTTTGATCACCTCTTCCCAAACGGCCATGAATCGATATTATGGTTATGGAAATAGGAAATGTCTTTTAAAAGTAGGTAGTTGAAGATGATCCGAAGACAAGCGGACATGACAACAATGTTAATATTGATACGAAACTTGTTGGAGACCACGACGCGCGAATAAGACACGTACCTACACAATTATAAATGGCGGAGCAGCCGTGCATCTGAAACTTGCCAGAATATTCGCGAAGCCGATCGACTTTTCCAGGGCTATTGCGAATGGATTGCCGCCTAATTCTGGAGAACACAGCAACGACATTGGGAGCGATGAGAACCTTGGCGGCTTTTCTGAGTAAAGCTGGAATATTCTCGATTACAAGACGCTATACAGGGCGGTCCAGGTTATAGTAGCAATAACTCACCATTCGATGGTCCGTCGAAAACTAGGTCGACATGCATAATTTAATTTTGCTCCAAAACGCGTCCTAAGGAAGATAGAGCCCTTCAAAGTTCTGTTTTTGAAATCTTTTTTTTACAATAACTCTCAAGTCATTTAAGCGATTTCAACCCAATTTGGTGCAAATGCTCACGGAATAGATATTCATCACTTGACGTAGATAACTTTTGTCAAAATTGTCCAGTGGCGTAGATACAGAGGAATTGTTCAACTTCTCCCACCCCATTTTCTACGCCACTGGATATTTTTGAGAAATTATACTTTTTTTAAATTCCTTGTTCAATTTAGAAGAAAAAGTAACTTATGTGAAATGTTGAATAGAGGCTTCATTTCCGAGATATTTGGGTTTGGAACTTTGGAAAATGCCTCGAAATCGCGACTTTCAAATGCCTTAAAATTAAAATCCAAGAAAACTCATGATTCCTCAATTAGGATAAGTTTTCTAGGTCGTTTGAGTTGTATGATGTGAGATTAACTTATGCCCCAGTTCCCTTCAAATTTTATATATGAAAGATTCTCTCACAGACTCAAAAATTATGGCAATAATCCTTTTTTTTGCCCCTTGCGTATTTTCATGGGACTCATGTTCAGTGTTCCTTGCGAAAGAGCCTTAATCCTTCACCTTCCTTCACAACATAATACCTGAGAGAAGGACCGACACAATAACATCCAATAACATTATTTGCTTGATCTGGTGCAGAGCCGCCCATTTCTTCGTGAACAATTTGATTACAGCGTCAGTACTCATTTGCGGCACTGAATGAAGACTTTTCACTTACATTTTTGTACTCAAGAAGCTTTTTTCTATATAATGATATAATCTATCGAGGCTATGTGATGTATGAGGCCTAACATTTGCAAACCATCCTTAGTAGGGCCTGTATCGCATGGTGTTTTTGATTAAAAGTTGCATTGTCCTATTTCGAAACAATTTCACGTAACCTCATTTGTTCTGAAATTCAAATACACCACATTGTCTAACACTGCACAGAGGCAATTCAAGCAGATCAAAATCATTTCAGTAACGAGTAATGACCAAAATTTGTGCTTGACCGGAAATTTGTGGCGCTTAGCTTGTACAATGAAATACCATCGATGACCTTTTGGTTCAATTTTAGTGTTGAAATTTTTCAGGACTCTGCCAAGTCCATTTGACAAAGAGTCAGCCTTGATACTTATGATATTGATTCAGCAGTCAAGTTCCAATAATTATGTCTCCACTGCATAAATATGTATTTGAAAGAAATTTAGGAAAGCAAAATGGAACGCAAAAGCACAAAATATTGATAACGCTAATAATGACACAAGAAAATACAAAAGAGCCTGAGGGACAATGGACGTTTCAACTCTGTAGGCAATGACACTTTGGGCATTGGAAAAAAATTGCTCATATTTCTAACTTTGGCGGAAGGATTGATTCTTTATTGAAGAATTATTTAACAGGAAGACATACGCCACCAGCCATCTTTGGATCAGAGAACCACTGCTCACTTATTCCACCATTTATTCTATTCTTCAGAAAACGTGTTGGCATCTTCAGGTGTAAACTACTTTGAATATTGATCCAAGGAACAAGGAATATTTCAAAACCTAAAATTACGCATCCGAGATCTACCTTTGAAAATCAGTACCTTCCAGAGGACACACCAAATTGGCATTTTCTTCGAGGATAAAACTTTTTCAATGTCTTCTTCAAATATAACGTCGCATATATACCCTTCTATCTTGAAAATTTAACATAGTCCATCGCTGGTCGAAGATTTCGCGTCTTTTTCATTTTTTGGCTGTGGAATTCTTTGATTTCAAATTTTTGTGGGGCCACCTATTAACGTGAACCTGAAAAGATTCTCAACGTGAGCACCGCAGAACTTGGCTTTAAGCGCCAGCGAAGAAATTTTTCTGATATTGCTCTTAGTTCTTGAGATTCGACGAGTTTAGTTCAAATTCACGGGATTTCGTGATATTTTCTAGAAGAACCTAAAAACGGTAATTCCAACGGAAATCCGTAAGGTGAGTGGAAGATAAGAAGATGGTACAAGCCCATTTTGAATACCTATCGAATGAGTATGTTGTGGGTTTCCTAGTCCATCATGAATTTTGAGCGTTTTTCATGTGCGGACGGCATTGTGCGTCGCGAACACGAATCCGTGCCTCGGAACGGGCTCTGTGCGTTGAAGCTGTGCGTCCGCGAACATCATGCGTGCGTGAGTCCCGTCCACACGCACGCACGTGTCCGCGAGCACTGTTCGTCCGCGAAAAAGTGCTCAGGTCTGTACGCACCTTAACAATAGTACCGAGCGTTCATTAATTAAATGGGTCAAGGGTGCCTGTGACTTTGAAAACATCTGTCGGAACTAGCATCATTAATTTGATGTCTGTGATTTTTTGGTTATCGTAATTTGTCAAACCAGTCGCAGTTTTCGTTTTCGGAACATTTTAAATGTGGTTTTCACGGCAGGGCACAAAACCTACCTACATGATCGAGGAGTATTTTTGAACTTGAAGTATTCTCGTGCACTTGTGGCAGATCAGAAATCAATAATATGGGACGTAACTTGTCAAAGTTTGACAAATTTATTACAAAAGGATTACGCTAGTTTCGACAGACGTTTTTGAATTCACAGGCACCCTTGACCCATTTAATTTATGAACTCTCGGTATATTATATATCAAGGTTGAGAAAGCATTATTATAAATACGAGTAGATGAAGCGCCACTTTAGATCCCGAATAAGTGCAGCTGGAATTTCAAGATTTTTCTGATCACCCAGTACAGTCATGACGTCGGCCATAGTTGCAGCGGTAGCTACCCTTGATTTACTGGCTGGCTCCAACAAAAAATTCAAGGAATTATTGTCGGAACTGTTAAAACTTGTCTTTGGTGGCTTTGCCGGTGCTTCTGCTGAGGTCTGTGCTGGGGATGCTGAGACTTCAAAACTGGCACCTGACAGCTGTTGCTGTTCAGGGACAATAATGTCGAACTTTGGAATCGAATTGAACAGCTGAACATTTCATTAGATGAAAAGCCCACCACAGAGCCTTGTTATCCTGAAAAGGTTAACCCTGGGGCTGCCGCAAGAAAGATAATTATCAAGCCGAAGGGTCTTCTCCAGTCAGGTTCACTGACGAAATCTGAACTATTGAAGAGTGTTGACATGTTGAGATCGGGTTCAAGGATTACGGCGACAGACACATACAGAATGGTAGCGTTGTGTTGGACTGCCGAAAGACGGAGGTCTTTAAAATACAATCCATGAATCAAATTCACTACCATGCGTGGTTCTGCTTTTAGTTGTCTATGCGAACGATAAGAAGTTTCACTTCAAAAATAACAGTTGACACAAGAGTGGTAGGTATCCATGTTGTGACTAATAGTGGCGGCTCTATTGTACCATTGGCCAACTATCGACAATTTCCACATGGGCTAATAGCCTCAAAAAAGTGCAACTGGATTGACCTCAGTTGCACTTTCTTGCGCCCTTATTACAATACGGCTATTATATTTCAATGAAAATCGATTTATTCAGGAAGATTCCGTGATCATTTACTGCTTTTCACCTATTTTGGGCGTGCAATATGACCCTAGACCAAACCGTCTGGGATTCCGTAAATCAAATGCGATTTATGTTGTTGATCCAAGCAGGTTTCAGTGCACTGCGGAAAGAGAAGTGGTGGGTTACGCTTAACCATTTTTGCACAACCCAAAAGGAAATGCTGCCGCACAAATGGGATTTTTAAAACTCATCAGCATGTGATTGCGGTGCAGCTCAGCAAACTACTCATCACATCATCGCAAAGTGCCCATTACGGAGTTTTGCAAATGGGTTTGCCGGCATTATATGAAGCTACACCTCGAGCTATATACAATATCTGCTGGACTAATTCTAGAGTAAGTATATAATATATTAAACATTTAAATATCAGCCTACAAATCATGTACCCATACTCCTTTATTTTACCTCTTCTTCAGTATATAAGTTTATAGAATATAATCTTTGGATATATTTTAGACGCAAAATAATATATAGGTGATATGATGATATAGGACAAGCTCTCTCCGTATCATCCGAAACAAGAGCGATTTTCAATTTCAACCTTTTAACCGAAGCTCTTGG
Organism: Anaspis maculata; assembly: GCA_949128115.1. Lineage (NCBI taxonomy): Eukaryota > Metazoa > Arthropoda > Insecta > Coleoptera > Scraptiidae > Anaspis > Anaspis maculata. The sequence goes on along the minus strand of OX421962.1, from coordinate 41,297,974 downwards.
GTCAAAACTTCATAATATACTGTAACGATCGACCCCCCATGACTTCCCGACGTTTTGTATTTTGACCCTTTTGTTTCCTGTTAATTCAACTATTATCTTTGGGTTCCACCAAAATTTTAAGAGCAGATTAAATCTATCACGCTGATAGTTGCTTTGCACCAGCCAATAGGATGGCCAGTTGCTTAGTTACTATCAGAGTGATAAAGTTATCGCGTTGATAAAAGTTTGGTGGAACCCGAGGTAAGTCAACTAAATTTGTAACCAGTACAATTAATTCTCGGTAATAAAATATCGTCTTCTTAAGCAGTACTAGCAGTAGATTGCACAAGTTCAGTTACATTTTTAACAACATGGCAAATTCATTATGTATGGAGTTCCCCTGTTAAAGGGTTATTCATCGAAAGAGTACTAAGAATTGAAATGTTCACAATTGCAATGCATAATTTACCAGTTTTGTTGGTTCCCACTTATCGTCATAATGTCACCAGTTTGACACTATGCCTTTCAACTAGATAATAAGTTGATGGTTTGTTTACAGGTATTATTTGCATGAATGAACCCTTTGGGTATTTGTTCGGTAAAGCCCTTTCAATAGACTTATTCGGAGAGAACTATATTTCAGATCATGTGTCAAGTAGCTTCAAATGACTTGGTTTTTCAAGTTTTGTGTGGGTAAGTTCCCGCGCTCTGCATTTCCTAACTTCCGCAAATTTCCGCAAATTCATCCACAATTCATCTTATTTACTACCGCTTCGCGAGGGTTGGCATCCAGGTTTCCGGACTTTCTCTGTGACGAGCGACATTTTTTCAGGCAGGTCCGTCTTATTATTAAGTCCCTGTTGATTACCCCTTCTGGTAGGATAATTGTTGCTTTTGTTTAGCCTTAGTTCATAGTGACATCTCACCCGGTTCTAAGTGAAGATAGCGTCTGTTTAGTAGGCTCCTGACATCACGTGGGGGATTGCTTGTTTGTTCTGCAATGCCGTACCTGATTTTAACTCTTTTTTATTCGCGTCTAACTCTCACTTCCAATTATTCTTAACTTATGATTTTATGCACTGACTGAAGCTTAATTATTTGAAAGGGTTAACCGCATAGAGAAGGAAAGCAAAGTCAACTTGAAGCACCTTTACAGGTAGGAAAGCCCATGTAACTTACTTTGTGAAATTCGATTAAATCTGACATCAAGACAGTACTTGGGTTCCAACAGCTGAACATTCATAATAAAGATTGTACACCATTAAATTGAAGTGCGACCTCACAATATTTCACATACATATACACATATACATATACATACATATACATACATATACATATTTCACAATAACTTGTGCTGATGAATTTCTGAACACCTGCTACCTCAATTAATGGTCAAATCAATCAAATCAGTGATTTACTTGCCTTTTGACTTCAACGAGAGCTCCACATCAAAGACCACAATCACCAAACCATAAACAACTTAATCAACAAATAATATAACAATCATAGCAGGAGCGCAAAGCAAGGTGTCTTTCCTGTGTCGCATTCGCACACCAACCTCTCTCGCGTGCTTCCTCGGTTTCTTCCTCCGGTCCTGCATCTCCACCTTTCAATTCTCAACAGCTGATGCGAACCCTCTTGTTTTTATTCTTAAATAACTATTTCAATTCTGAACTAGGCTAATCGCCACAATACCCACAGAAAAACGACAAGTTCTCTCGGAACCACATTTCAAAAATAAAATTAAACAACTGCTTATGCAAAATGTGATAATATACAATAACGACGAGTTCTTTTCCACCATGTCTAGTTATTCTGAAGTTTATTTCTGCTTGTTGTTTGTTCAATTTGTAAATTGTGATTGTTGTTATTCATTTATTTATTATTCATCTATTAATTTATTTATTTTATTATTCTTATTGTTGTTAGCCGTTTAAAATTTTCTTTTTACATGACTTTTCCTGTAATGGTTATTTATATGGAACACACGAATACTATACTATACTCTACTATATTTTAGGTTTGTACTTGCACTTAATTTGGCGCTACATAATAAATAATAGAGGGGGGCAGTTTGAGCAGGAATCGGGCCACGCACTTGTCACTTGTCACTTGTCACATTGATGTGTATTCGCCCAGGTATTCGCATCAGGAATAAGTCACTGCATAGAATTAACGAACTTGACTATAGTTACAGTTGGCTGATATTAAGAGGAGCCTGAATGAGTCACTGCATATAATTAACGAAGTTGACTATATTCAAAGTTGGCCGATATTGAGAGGAGCCCGGCCTCCAGAAAAATGCGACGAACCAGGATAATTCCACATTTACCATTCAAGTTCATAGAACTCATACATTTTGTTGCGCATCCGCCAAAAATGATTTCGGATTTGTCGCTTGATCGCGCGTTGGAGTCTCCATTCGCAAATTATCCTGATGTACTTATTTACGCAATTATCTCATACTTTCTAAGAATATAGACCTTGATAGTGGGAACCTTATGCCGCGGAATATCAGCAGTTTCCAAGGAACAGGCATACAAACAAAATAAAAGACAGCAATCCTTAATGGTAAATCACTCAGACACTGCGGAGGAAGACCATCTTTAGATGCCTCTCCCTCTCATCATCCTTGCTTATTGCGAGAACGTCGAGGAATGAGCCTTGCTCCTTTGTAAGTTTTTACCGCTCCGGCTCGGGTTTTTCATCCGGCGGTCGATGATGCCGCAAATAACTGAAGCCGGCTTAAATAAATAGGTGAACGGCTTGTCTAGCACTGAAGTGAGCTGCACCACAAGCTGCTTGATAGCTGCATATGAGAGCCCTGGTAGTAAAACGCGCGAGTACAGTTACGTAGGTCTGGACTTTTCACGCATTCGGATTGTGCACCAACAACCACCAGTTTCACCTATACCCATCGGTGGTGTGGCCTATAGCAGGCAAGACGGCAGGACTCGCGGGACGACGACGACGACGACAAGAAATGCGACAATCTTTGTTGCGTGTGTAGGCATGCACGCCATTACTGAATATCAAAGTGCAATCTTGTAGTTCACCGTTGCCATAGATCTTGTGTCGTGTTGATGTATTTAATTACACGTCTGGGCAGGGAAGAGGCGAAGCGCAGCCGACTGTAAGGACAACTTTTAATTCTGTAACGCGCCAGCGCCTCCTGCTCTGCGGGGGTTTTCCGGTAATTGTGGTGACCGCACCATCAGACTCCACAGAGAGCGTCCCCCCATGGACGACAAATAGAAGATGACGAAGAGGAGAAGAACCGCGCGGGATGATCTTTGCTCCGGCTCTGCCCTGCCCTGCACGACGCGACAGTTCCGATTCCTCGAATCATTGCCAGCCCGTCAGCGAGACGTGAGCGGGAGCAGGAAAAATATAGGACTTATAACCCATTCACGTTGCAAAATCAGATCTATGATTTTTTGGATTGAAAATAAAGTGACAAACTGTGGGGCTAATACTACTATGTTTGATGGCACCTGCAACAACAACCAGACGGCAGCGGCCATCAGTCGAATTGCCGTAGCGACCCAGCTCTGATCTGATCCAAAAAGTCCTAGTTTTGCACTTACAACGTGAACAGGCAGTACTCAACCCTCTGGGTGGGTCTAGGTATCATAACTGTTGGTGACCAGGAAACTATTGTCATGGTGACCAGCGGCAGCGAGGTGGTCAACAACATATTATCCATTCCAATCTAAAAAAAAACGACATTGGCCTGTGATATTTTTTTCAAGTTGGACAATCTGATAATTTGATGGATTGAAAAAGTCAAGATGATTTTGATCAAATCAAAGTCAAAGTGATGTTTGCTCTGCTGGATTGGCGTTTTATTTTAATTGTAAGGTCAGATTTTGACACTGACAGTATTTTAATTCTCAATTGCCTTGAAAACGCCTTTACACGTTATTTCAATAGTGAAAGTGTTGAGAGGTGCAATAGTAAAAATATACAGTCAAAAAATGACCCAGGAGGATCCAGCTCTAGCGCCGGAGTGTGATTGGTTGTCGTGAAGACTCATTTTCAAAATCGGTACGGTTTTCCGACGGTAATTTTTTCAATATGAAATTAGCACATTCCGTGAATTTGAAAAAACTGCAACGCAAACTGTGACATGCGATGAGCCCTACGAAATATTCATTTCAGGTGCAGACATGCTGAGAATGGAAGTTAGAGAAACGATTTTTGATATAATTTTTAAAGTAGAAATTTCCGAAATTGGATTCACGGTTCCGAAATTTCATCTCTGGGAAAACTGCACATTTTCCAACTTTCAATCCCGTAAACAGATTTCCACCAATTCTTTTTTGAACAAGAGGTTACTGGCTCTTGAACATTTTCCAACAACTTCTCAATTTCCCGGGAATTTCCCTGTTGAAAATGTAAAAACCGACCTGGGTAATCCAAACCGGACTTAAATGACGGAGCATGAAGTGAAGCCGTAACGTTGTTGACGATCTGAACAATAAGATAATTTGGAAAAAGATTCGAGGTTTTCCCGGGAAATTCGATTTTTTTAAATTTCCAATTTCCTGCAAATTTTTTCAATCTTCTTGTTGTGCCAGTTCCAGATCGTTCCCCTTCATCCATGTTCCAATGCGTCTGACTGCCTCACTCGCCTTTCTTTCTTCATAATTTGGTTCCTTCTGACCAAAATTTGTCAATTCAGGAAGCTCTTATTGCAAAATTTACATCTCTACTTTGTCTCCCGACAGGCGCATCATTCTGACAGTGGCAGCATCGTGATCAGCAGGTTCTAGTTATTCAAAAATGACATCAAACATGATTCGATACCAGTGCTTGGTGCTTGCAGCTAAAATAGGCATGTCCCCTTGTACCCTCCAAATCCCAGACCATCAGGGGGTAATCGAAAAGAACAGTGGGTCAGGTCAAATTATTTTATTTGGCTCTATAGGAACAATTGTGCCGGAGTTCTTGTTTGTAACTATCACAAAATGCAGGATTGTACCAGATTATGTTGTAGTCCAGTAAAATGAGGCGATTTTTATGCCAAAGTTATAACTAATTAGGGGAAGAAAAAAAAATGCGATTTAGAGAATGAAAAACTGAATAAGAAAAACCAAAGTTTGATTTCCAGCCATCCCGGGAACCATGAAAAAAAAAATGGAGAAGATGGAAAAACATGCGCCGCGGTCTTTCTCTTGAAACGGTGAAAGAACGGTGAGAGATGTGTGAAAACTCTCTGGAACAAAGTTGTAGAGAATTTAATAATCTACAAAAAAGTGCCCGGGAACATACGTCTAACTTCTTTATTTTAGCCGCTAATGGCAGTCAAAGTTGCGCGCCGGTCTAGTAAAGTGGAAAAACTGTCCGCGTGATCTTCCTTCTGGAATCCTGCGAGAACGACAAGAGATATCCGAAAATTGTGAGCGACAAAGTTGTAGAGAGTTGAATGCTCCACTAGAAAATCTCCAAGGCCAATTATTAGCTTTTCTAGTTTAGCTGTGAACCACGTCCGAAGTTGCGCAACAATCCTGTTATTGGTGGTTCTTCTGGAAAACTTACAAAAATCCCAGACTCGATGAAAATATTATAACAATGTAGAGGATGAAAAACTGGTTCTGGAAAGTTAAAGTTTAATTTCACACCGTTTCGGGAAATCTAAGTAAAAAAAAAGAAAAAGTTGGAAAATAGCGATTTGCACTCCCAGCTTTCTCATTGAATACTGAAATAAACGTAATAAATATGGAAAATCCGAACAAACTAGCTTGTAGAGGATTAAATCATCCATAGAAAATGCCCTATTATCATGTATGCATCTTTGTCGACTTAGCTGCGGAGCGCTATCAAAGTTGGGGTACATGACTAGTGACGCGTCGCAAATGTGGTCAAACTGGCATGACGTTGCGGTCATTATTTAATTGATTATAAAACATGAATGAATGATTTAAAAATATTGCGTGCTTTTTTGAACGTCTGGTAACTATTGTTGGAAATGTAACTCCGCGGATGAACGCTTTGTTATCTATAAAGTTTATTGTTTGGCAAAATTAAAGCCTGAGTGTCACGGCACTATTTTCGTTATATTTTCATACTAGAAATCTAGGACGAGAGACTAGGTTGCTAGGGAATTTCTGAATTTGTCGTTTCCAGTCATATATTTGTAGCATCAAAATAGTACGAAAATAGTATCGTGACACTCAGGCTTAAAACTGAGATAAGTACTTACTTGTATTTTGTGACACAATATGTATAATAATTGAAAAACGTGATTCACGTTAGATGATGGGATGTTTTTCAATTGATTTCTAATGAACAATGATCATTTAACAACAGCTCGGAGATAATAAACAACAACTGTCCACCTGAACAATGGGGTTAGAAATTAAACGGTTCTCCGTTGATGCCTATTAGAACCCAGGATAACGTAGCTCTCAAAAATCTGCTTCGGCTGATTTCCTGCAGATGCTTGAAAAATTGCGAGAAGCTTTGTGGATGCAGAACAGCTGACCTCAAGTGAACCAAGTTTTGCCATCACTGCGGTGGAGCCACCTGCTCTGACGCTCCCTGCATTGTCGTTTCGGAATACGATGATGATGACTACAATGATAATTTTAACAATAAGTATCTACCGAGACGTTAAATAAAGCACGCAAATTTTCAACTCATTTGATCATGTTTTATAATCAATTAAACAATGTCTGCAACATCGCGCCAGTTTGACCACATATGCGACGCGTCACGAGTCATGTACCCCAACATTGATAGCGCTCCGCAGCTAAGTCGACAACGATGCATGCATGACATCACGGGAAATTCTATAGATCAATAATTTCTCTACAATCTAGTTTGTTCAAATTTTCCATATTTATTACGTTTATTTCAGTATTCAATGAGGAAGCTGGGAGTACAAATCGCTATTTTTCAAGTTTTTCTTTTTTTTTCTTGGGTTTCCCGAAACGTTGTTGAATGAAACTTTAGTTCTTTAGATCCAGTTTTTCATCCTCTACATTTTCATAGTTTTCTCGTCGAGTCTAGGGTTTTTGTGAGTTTTCCAGAAGAACCACTTCATCAACAGGATTGTCGCGCAACTTCGAACGTGGTTCACGACTAAACTAGAGAAGCTAATGATTGGACTTGAAGATTTTTTTGTGGAGCATTCAATTCTCTATAACTTTGTTGCTCACAATTTTTGGATATCTCTTGTCGTTCTCACAGCATTCAAGAAGGAAGGTCACGCGAACAGTTTTTCCACTTCACTAGACCGGCGCGCAACTTTGACTACGATAAACGGGTAAACTGGAGAAGTTACACAGAGAAAAGGATTTGTTTGAACTAAATAAAAAATTTTTGAATCAAATAAATTTGTTCTTTGTATACGGGGAATGAAATGTTTCTTTGATGTACAAGAATCATTTCTTTAAAAGTTATAAATAACCATTTCTTTCGCATAACACACAAGTTTCTTCAACTTGAATATGGGCGTTGCTATTTGTTACAACAAAATATTTCATTAAATTGAATAAAAAATTTCTCAATTAAATATTAGGTTCGCCATATACAATGAACTAATCTATTTGATTCAAATAAACTTTATTCAGTTCAAACAAATCCTTTTCTCTATGTTTATATTGTGCTGTAACTGATGCAAAATGACGGATTCCTCAAAGGAAAAAAATGTTTCACATTTCCTCTGCCTCTAACGGTAGGTTAGTAACATTACTCGCTGCTGATTATTGAGACTAATATCATCGATAATATGATGCACAATAAATATATCTTCTGCTGTTTTACTGCTTCCCCATGTGATTTACTTGTTCTTCACTTCAACAAGTTGACCATCTACTTTACAAATAATCAAACCTGCTTCACTTACTCAAAAGCAACATATCATAGGTATCGAGATCTCAACCAAAATTCGGAGCCGCTGCATATGCCCCAAGGGAAACAGCTTAAGGAATATTGAGCAACCTACCGTTGAACTAGTTTCAATAATCAGCAAAGTGGATAATGTTACTTACTCTTGGAGACGAGCAAAGATGACAGAGTTTGTTTCTCTTTAAAAATTCTTCCATTTTCATCAGTCACCACACAACATACATTCAGCACAGTTCTGCCGTTCCGCATGGAAGGTAGTTTGATACTAGCGATGCTGCAGGTGGAGCAGGAAGTCGGGAACAAAGTCCTTATTCGTAAAACACATGTAATCTTCACTTGAAGAAATATTTCTTTGCTTCAAACTGCAAGGTTTTGTGTCAAAGAAAATAGTTGTAATGGGCGAGATCCCAAAAAATAGGAATAAATATTTCTTTGAACGAAAAATACTACTTGTTTGATCAAATTTCTTCCTATATTTATTTATTTTTTAAATATATTTGTTTGCATGTAATAATTTAGTGCTACTAAAATTCAAACAAATTCGGGAACCAAATGAAAAAAACTAATTTATTTATCACAAAGCTATTTTACTTGATGTAATAAAATGTGGTTTGTCTGAATCAAATCTGTGTCAAATAAATGAAGTTACTAGATCCAAATAATCCTTTTTCTCTGTGTAGACATATGCCCGCGAAGACTTTTTTGTAGATTAATTAATTCCCTACAACATTGTCTTTGACAGTTTTTACACATCTCTCACCGTTCTCTTACCGTTTCAGAAGAAAGACCGCGGCCCATGTTTTTCCATCTTCTCCATTTTTTCCAAGTTTCCCGGGATGACTGGAAATGAAACTTTGATTTTTCTTATTCAGTTTTTCATTCTCCACATCGCCATATTTTTTTCATCCTGCCCCTAATTTGTTCCAAGTTAAATCCTCACTTTACTGGACTATTGTGAACCGCTGGTAGGTAACCGCGAGACCGGGCTCAAACTAGGAGTCAAATGATGAAGCCCTTATAAGAGAAAATAAAAATAATAATTATAATAATAAAATGTCTTCATTTGCGGTATTCAGCGAAGCTGCTCTTCCATACAACCACAACAATATAACAATAAACATATAACAAAAAAAATATACATATAATGAACAAAATAACATGAATCACGAATATATCATATGAAAAAAAAAACAATAGGTATCATGATCGGTCGCTCAAAAGAAATTTCCTGAGTTGAGATTGAAATGATTGGAGGCTAGAGGCGCTCCTGATATGAAACGGGACTCTATTCATTGTGACCGCGGCACAGTAGGAAAAGGAGCCACGGAACTGTGTACTCCGGTGTCGAGGAACTACACACAGACCACGGCCTCTCGTATCAATCGAATGGATGTTTTCGTTTCTGATCACTCTACTGCGCAAGTACTCGGGATGTAAGGTGACATCCAACTTGTAGACTAACGAGGCAAGCCGCAAGGTGAACATTTCGCCCAAGCTCAACCAACCGGACTGTTCGTATTTCTCGGTAATATGGTCATACTTTTTCAAGCCAAAGCAGAAGCGTACACAAGCGTTTAGGAGGCGCTGCAAACAAAGCCTATCACTCTCCAGTATAGCAGGCCAAAAAACAGTTATGCAATATGCAATACAGGGAATGACCAACGCACTGCACAGTCTCAGCCTAACAGTCGGTGACAAACAATCTTTGTTCAAGTAAAAAGTTCATAGTTTAGCAAAGGTTCCGCGAATAACGGAGCTTACGTGAGTGAAAAAACGCATATTGTTGTCTATATACAACCCCAAACTTTTGCATTTATCCGTGGGAGTGAGAGAGCCCACTCTGATTACAAAGTCAATACAAGATTCCAGACGTCCGCGACTCCCCCCAAAGAGCAGCAACTCTGTTTTCGCGTCGTTCAGCATCAGTCCGTGATACCGGGAGATACGGCAAATTATTTCGATGTCATAATCAATCTTGGCCGCGGCGTCAATAGGTTTATCGGAGTCGAATGAATAAAATAACTGAGTATCATCGGCATACTGATTGATGCCGCAAACAGACAGAAACCTCCCGAAGTCCGCCGTGTAGATCGAGAACAAAAGCGGACTAACGATTCTTCCTTGAGGCACCCCACGGTCGACCGAACGAAACTCCGAAGCACCATCTGAGGTGACCACTCTTTGCTGCCTGGATGACAAGAATTTATGAAAAAATGAAACAGCTATGTCGCCAAGGCCAAAAAATTTTAGCTTCATAAGCAGAGTCTCATGGTCAACCGTGTCAAAAGTCTTGCTGTAGTCAAGGAGAATAAGTGCGCCACTCTTACCCATATCATTACTCCGAAATATGTCATCCGTAATACTCAACAGAGCCGTCTCCGTACTATAACCCTTTCTAAACCCAGATTGAGTAAGAGGCAGAATGTTATTGCTCTGTACAAAAAGTGTAAGCTGTTCGTTAACAATTTTCTCTAGGACTTTGGACAGAGTAGGTGGATACTTATAGACCTGAAGTGAGAGAGCTCCATGGGGTTATTCCGTTTAGGAATCGGCAAAACATTAGCCATCGACCACAACGCAGGAAAAACGCCGTCCAATAAACATGTGTTGATAATTCTAGTGATAATACTACTCAGTGTTGGCACAATCAACTGAAGCATACGAAGGTTGATACCATCAACTCCGCATGCCGTGGACCTCAGGGATCCCAAAATATCTCAATTCTTCAATATTTTTCTCAAATTCTAACTTCCCACACGAAGGGACGTCTCATGATAAAATTTCCATCAGTGGCGTAGCTAGGTGTTCAAGAGCTCTGAGGCAAACTGTTTCGAGGGCCCCCAAAAAAGAAGGGATTTAAGGGAGGTCCACGCCTAAACTTGTCTTTCTTCAAATTTTGTGGGATTTTTTTACTGGTTATTGACTTCAGAGGGCCCTCTTGAGCTCTGGGTCCCTGAGGCACTGCCTCGCTTTGCTCATTGATAGCTACGCCACTGATTTCCATCCGTTCTTTGCTATACTCGTCGGGGAATCGATTTTTTTCTCTCTTTAAGGACGGAGTCATATTGCCATATTGGTGAAATAAGCGTTGCGAAATCAATCCGTCTGGGTTTATTCCTGGACGGATTCTTACCATTTTGGTCTCCTTCGAAAGCTACAAGGATGTACTTTAGTTTGTGCTCATTGGCATTTCCGAAATCCAAAAAAAAATTTAAATTTTGACATTTGGAAAAATTATTTTTGCATTTTGGAAATGCCAATGGGCTCAAACCAAAGTACATCCTTGTAGCTTTCGAAAGAGACCAATATGGTAAAAATCCGTCAAGGAATAAACCCAGACGGATTGATTTCGCAACGCTTATTTTACCAATCCAACACCGTCCTTAATGAGAGAATAAAGACTATTAATAATTCACCGTGGGTTCCACAAAACAGATAATACGAGATAAGTTGATTTGCGATTTTTGTTTGTCAATTTGCAGCTGACTGATCAATGGAAATGCTGGTTTATCACTCAAAAATGAAAAGATGATTCGTCTAGTACAGATTTCAGGCATTTTTTGTGAGTAATCACCTAGCATTCAGCAGAAAAAAGTCCAGTTAATATGCAATCAGCCTTGATCGCTGATCATCTTTTTTCTGGAACTGACGATAAATGGGTACCTAGTTCAGAAACTGTTTTATCGTTTTTAGCATCAGTCCAAATTCAATAATTCCCAAAGTTAGGGAAGAACTGGCCGTGTAGCCTTTCTTTATTCAGTTGATTAGTTTAAAACAAATTCCAGAATTAAATGAATAAGTGGATAGGTACGTGTTCGCAAGTCGATACATTTCTTCGTGCACGAGCTGCAACAAACGGCGCTATCGTGCTCGTCAGTTCTTCTCAGCTCCTCCAGCCACGGTACCGACTTCCTTACAAGATTAGATATTGTGCGCGTTGGTTTCTTTCGACCATTAGTCAAATGTCAAAATTACAAAGTGCGACACGCCAGGCTGCGCCCCACAACAAACACCTCTTGACAACTGTCGTGCCAGAGAGCAACTGGAAAACGTGTTTCGAACAGGAAGCAATATTAATTCTTGCTATACTTTGGTAATTGCTTTATTTATTCATTTGCTTGCTTCTCCGCGGTACTTCGCGGGCGCTAGAACAACTGATGAACAAACACCTTGTGCTCAAAACAATGGACAACATCATTTGATGTCCGTGCGGAGTACTTTATGTTATACGAGTGCCTCAATTGAGTTGAATTGAGTGAAAATTGGACGAACAAATCCATTACGCACAAACACCACCTACAGGCAGGGGCGGACTGCATGGGATTGGCCCCGGTGGCTAATAAAGTAAATGTAAACAATGGTCGTCAAGAAACGGCGAGTTAAGTAAACTGCGCCGCAGGCGAAAATTTTTCAAAAATAATGATAATAATGATAATAATAATCACATTTTTCATCATGTAAAAAAAATAAAATGATCGAATGCATTTAAATTTTAAATTTCGCATAGCTTATTTTAAAACACCCCGGTATAGAAAGAGAGGCTTGCCGATTTTTATATTTTTTGCTGATAATAATATAGGACGCAGGGTTTCAGGGAGGGGGGCGAACAAGGCGCAGCAGGCGCAAAAAAAAATAGAAACGGTTCTAAACTGATCAGTAGAGCGCAACTATTCGTCTTCTTAGTGTTTACGTTAAAAAATAAAAAAATAATTAGAACTGTTGGAGGCGGTGGAATTGGTCCAGCAAGATTCTTTTCCCTTTTGATTCGACGTAAGAAATGGACGGGGCCAACCAAGAATTTTTTGAGGCACAAATCAATAACAAAACAACACTATAACATTAACATTCCATAATCATTATTGCATAATGATATTATACACATTCCTATCATTTAAGCTTTTGGCCCCCAAATGATCCCGGGAAAGGGTCAAAACAAAAGCTAAAATAATGGAAATTTGGTGCTTTTCTTATTGCGACTTAGCATGCATAAGAAGATAGTACAATTGTCAAAGATAATGCGACGCAGAAATTTTTTGCAGTTTTTCACTTTAATGTAATGGAAGCGAAAATAAACAAGTAGCAAAGTCCTCACGAGGGCGAGACACATGAGCGCATTTTCGGAGTGCAGATGAGTACACTGTTCACTGTTAGGTACCTGTTAACAGGTTGTCCCAAAAGTACGACAAGAAATCATCAATCTTTATGAAAACACAAGTGTCAATAATAAATGGAAACAACATAATGACATCAACAAAACTAGAAAATGTCCTATATCGATCACAAGCACGGAGCCAGAAGCTTGATGAACCGCAGCACCGCGACTTGTGACTTTCTTCTTATGGTCCCTAGAAACTATGTGCCGAGCTCGGTGCCGAGTTTCTAACTCTACTCAAAAGTGTATACTATCCCAAAGCGTACCGACTAGGGCATCCAATCCCGAGACATAATCGAAATCCTGGGATTTCGGGATTGAAAATTCCAAATCCCGGGATCCCGGGATCCCGGGATTTTCGGAATTCCTCAGATGATGCAACTTTTCACCTCGGCTAAGTGAAAAACAAAGTCAATGCAAGAAACACCAGGTTATATTCAAGTAAGTAATAAGTACAGCATCATTTGACCCATACGACACCAATTTTAGTGTTTTTTGTATTTATTGTGCGTAAAAAAAAACCATCGCCGTTGCATCGCATAATGCGTATTTCCTCTCCGAGAAAGCAAACATTACTTGCTGAGTAAAAAGTTTTTTTTTCAATTTAGTAGATTTGATCCTGCATTGCGATTCATGGCGATTCTGTTCATGTTATAGGGAATTCAGTTCTGCACAAATCCTCCAATTTTCAAAGATAAGTTGTCATTTCTTCAATAGTTTGAGGTATTTTCATTTAAAAGTGCATGCTGTAGTGTTCTGGTCAGTAGTAGACGACGCGCCGTGCCGGCTCAAGTTCAAATCGATTTTTTAAACTCGAGAAACAAAATTATACATCGAGTGGATGATTTTTGTGGAGAATACACTCCAATTTAATGGTCCCTAAAAATTTTCTAAAAATGAACGCCTCAAACAATAAAAAAAAATCGTCAAAATTGTCAAAGAAAAAACAAGTTTTCTCAAGTTTACTTGTTCAAACTTGTTTTCATTCGACTTTACACATCGGATACAAGTTCAGGAGATTGAATTCAGTCGGAAAAGATACCAAACTTGTCGTGATCGGTTCTATGGCCAGAAAAACAAAATGGACCACCTAGCAGAGCTTCGCCCCCCCCCCCACTACTCCCCATTAACAATGATGGACACTTTTTGTGCCAAAATCGTATAAAGGGGATATGATACGTCGAACTATAATGTATTCGCATCCAATGGATTGACGGGTTCCATCCACCTGCAATTTTTTACCTCCCCTCCAATAACTCAGAACCCCCAGGTGCGATTTTTGGCGATTTTGGATATGTTGTAGAGCATTCAATTCTGAACAGAATATCAAATTTCCATGACGTCCATATTTATTCCGAGGTTTTGCCAATTTTTTTACTATTTTTCCTGTACTAAATGGCGATATTGAATAAATCAAACAGGGTTCGACTGGTGAGAATTGCCGCTCTATGAAATTTCCAATACAGCTACAACGTTCCTGATTGGCTCACAAGGAACTTGCTGCGTTGCGATAATTTTGCGATTACCTTGCCAGCCAATCGGAAACTTTGCGCCTTGTTATTGCGTCGCGGCTGCGGCTGCGTTGCGTATTTTCATAGATCGGTCATAAACGAACAGGACACAGGGCGCTACAAAGACCTTTATAAGTAGGATAAATCTGCACAATTTCAATCCATTTCACCCTTCTATTCGCGAGATATGGCCAATCTAAGTTCTCGGTCAAACACAAAAATCACCTGTATTGATCGGAAACGGAGAACACCAATAAAATTTCGAGTGCAGGTTCTGAATTACCTCGAAAAAGTCTATTATATGCTATGTCGGTTACTTCGTGGGACACCATGTGTATAGGTATAAGGACTATAAGGTATAAGCTCTGACAAGATCGGTAAAGTCAAGATTCCGTATTGAAATAGCTGTCATGGAATCAATGCTTTACTTTTTTCTGCGAACAATACATCTGGAATACAATTTATTGCAGGTATAGAAATCAATGAACTTAAATTGATATTTGCAAGAACAATGTTGTTACACCTCCATTGTAGTTCGAGTGTAAAAGTTCATGGATTTTTGCGTTTCAATGGAAATGTTTCCCTGTTGGTATGAATTAATGAAGAAGTGCGAGACGGACAAATCAATACAGCAACTTTTATTTATGGCCAATTCTAAGAACAATCGCTTCTTTGTGTTTCGTCCGTCTCAAGTAATTCATTAGGCTTGAAAAGAGTAATTTGCAGTCTCGAGTAAGGGTACAGACGTGAATTTTGCAAACATTTTACTTAATTAAACAGCGTTGTAATCCTCTAGGCATATACCTACCCGTACGTTCGAAAGTGCAACCGCAGATTACACTTGTAAAATGGTCATGGTCGTCAGAACTACATATACAGGGTGAATCAGTTTTAGCTGATCAAACTTTGTAATGAGATTCTTCTCATCCTCTTGATTTAGAAAAATATAACATTATGTGCCTCTCACTCGTTTCCTGAAAAAATACAGGGTGTCAAAGTTAACTTTTTTCGATTCCTAAAAACTTGTAACTTGCGAGCTATCATATCTTTATCAGGTGCCTTGGCTTGGTTTTTTTCCCCCGGAAACTTCGTACCTCCCTCAAATTAGCTTAAATTCAGCATGGACCGGTTTTCTGGAAACATCTACCGAGACATCTACCTACTTGCAAAATTCCGGAAGAATCCAATCTGTATAGCGTAGGAGTTATGGGGGGTCATTAATTTGGAAGCATCTGAAGAAACTTCAAAATAATTTTCTCTCCAAAACTCCTATACACCACACTGATTGGATTCCTTCGAAATTTAGCAGGTTGGTAGACAATTCCGAGAAACCAGCTTGTGCTGAATTCGAGCTAATTTGGTTGAATACTTGTAGTGTAGTTCGCAAGTTACAAATTCTTGAAAAAATGAAAAAAGTTAACTTTGACACGCTGTATCTTTCTTAGGAAGCGGGATAGAGGCATACAATTAGGTTTTTCTGAATCAGGGTGTCTAGGAGAAACTACCCTCAAAGTTTGCACGATTGCATCTGACTCACCCTTTATATGGAGGAGTAAAACCGCGAAGAAGCTTTTTACTTGTGTTGTGATGTGGCGGATGCCATTTGCACGAAAGTGAAAATCACCTGAATTACCTAACAAAACGTTGAACTATGCATACCCGTATACAATGATATTCCGTAAAAATGTCCACGAAGGACGGGTTACTCTTCAAATTTGCTAATCTAATTGAAACGAAAGTACCCGCTTTCTTCCCAATATATGTATTTCCTTAATTATCCACGCGTGTCCCATGCATCAGATCCAATATCATACCCATGTCTAATTTCTTGGAACAGACAAGAGACCGATCCAAAACTCAAGTGTTTGATGTGCTCGCTCTGTTTGCAAACTACTAATCCGTTGAGGAAACATAATTAGCTCTCAACTAATAAAGATAGTTCTGATATCTCATGTAGGCGTACCGTCTTCCAACTCCACAGTAAATCTTCGCCAGTTGTCGTAAAAGTAATATTTTGTTTGCTTTCCCAATTAAACCATCAAGTCCATGGTGGAAGACATACATATACCCATGAGAATTTATACTTACGTATATTGCCGACGCGTGGAGGTGGATGTGGACGGTCGCTTACTAATTGATAAGAAATTCTTCGCTTTTATCTTTTCTCCTGATGGCAAAATGGTGAAATAATACTCCTAGCAAAGACGACTCCTAGTCATCGTCTACAGGTACGGAACGGACGTGCTTGTTGTATGTAACATGTAACAGCATTAACAGCATTAGCATTGACCTGTGCGTTACTTTATTACAGAGGTCAAGAGTCGAATCATTAACCTCGTAGAGCACAACCCTTTTTTACGTCTGATGCATTATGATGCGCGGATATTATTTCAACGTATCGGTACCTAGGTATATGTTATGAGGTATTACTTCATGCCGTGATGTGACAAGTCTTGAAAGAGGATATTATTCACTCAACCATTTCGTCGGGGATCACATCAATTTCTAATGTACCACGGTGTGTAGGTAACCATTACACGGAATGCAGGCATCAGGAAGGTCTACTTGATGGGATGCACAGTAAGGTGTAGAAGTAACTTTTTGGTTCCTGGGATGATGGATCATTATCATTGCGTTGACATTTAGTCATATTTTTATACCATATCTTCGTGTAGGTTAAATTCTAGATACCATGTATTATATTGTACTTTACCTGTCTACGTTTTATGTTTTTTGAGAGGGGGTTTATTTTCACTTGCTCTTTTGGTGGTGGAACGTCAATTAGCATGTGAGCCTAATGGACATGCATTGCGTGCCTTTATATTGGATGCCCGTATGACAAAAATAGCGATAAAACTGCCACCACAACAAAAAAAAACTGTCGAACCACCAGTAGTGGGAAAAACTAAGTTATTGACCAATTATCCAGTCAGAGCAGAATAAATTGCTTCCATTTAAATTGTTAATGGGCTAATTATCATTTGCCATTATGCATTTGCACGTCGAGAATAAATTGCAGATGAGTTACACATACAGATGTGCATGTGTATATTTAAATCAATAATATATTGGCAACTCAATCCGTTTGGGAGGAAAGTTGTCTGGCATCAGGCGATGGTGCTGGTTCGCTTGTCTGATATTGCAAGGAAGGACTCTCCTGGCGGTTGAATTTCTGCTATGCTTTACAACAACGCCGTGTTCGCTTGAATGATTGGCATGTCATGCACAACAAGCACAACGCACGGCGAGAGCTTTTTCTCGTCCTCGCCTCGGCAAATTGTCATTGCCGATGACTTAATAACAATTAAGGCCGTGCTAATCTGATTAGACAAAGACTATAGACCATCATCATTGTGGTTGGGTCGGAGCTGTTTAATTAGATGATGCAGCAATTTAGAAACCTCGCGCACACAGGTCAGCACTTGCAGTAACTAAGTAAATATGTATAAATCATTGTTATCAAAAATTCTAGGAAGTCGCATGTCGGACATTAGAAGATTTTTGAATACAAAATTGATTCCAGCTCAACTTCATGAGTCCAGGGAGCAGAAATAGGTCTGTGAAAATGACTACGGGAAGTCGTGAGCATTTGTCTTCTCGTCTAATCTCACGTTGAAGTCTCCAAGTGAAAAGATGTTGTGGAACCCCAATAACTATTTTCATATGATTTTATTGTAAAAATCCATACTTTTTAATGATTTTAACCTACCCACTAATATCAAGAGAGGAGTATAAATGTACCCCAGGGCTCATTTTTCCCAGATATCTTTTTCAATACTTTAATGCGAAAAATAGTGTCAATTTAAAATATCTATTACCTACCTATTCTTTCACAGGATAGCTAAAACTTCACTTCAATAATCTTTTTCTCAATATTTTCCGCGTACCCCAGTATGGTAGGTATATTATATACGTATACCAAGGTGTAGAATTAAGCCATTATAGCCCAGCCATTAGAACGCACGCTCCACCACCTTGACTTTAACCAGCATTCATACTTCCGCCGTTGTCCTCGGCAGTGGCGTCTTTAGGCATAGGCCCTTCGGGCCCATGCCCCGGCTTTTTTGGGGGCCCCCAAAGCCCCCTTAAATTTCCAAAAGTGAAGACTATTTTTGTAAAAAATGTTGTTCTCATATCCCGTTTACGACGTTTATTCAATTATGTCACTTTCTGAGCTGATCGTGCGCCTCCCCTTACCTCCTAAGAGTTCACGACGCTCCATCCTACTGAACTAATCTAGAGAACACCGGTTTTTTGCCGAAAATTGTGAGAAAGCGCGAAATTTTTATGGAAAAAAGTTTGTCGAATAAATAACCTGCGGCGGTGTTGCTCGCCCCACTCACGTGCTTTTTTCACAAACATTCATAAGGGGGCCCCTAACTGCCTTGAGCCCGGGGCCCCATTTGTTCAAAAGACGGCACTGGTCCTCGGCCGTACTGGAACCATTCGAGAGCCTCACAACTCGTAACAACACTGTGAGAAAAATCTGTGGTAATTTTTCCATACATGTATTGGAAGTCATTAACCCATACAAGCTTGAAATATTACCACATGTCGATATGGGGAAAACGTCATGAATGTGTATTGGAATTTTCATTCACCGAGTTACTATTTTTCCATACTTTGACTGGGAAAAAACGCCTTGCGTCAATCGTAATTTTCATCCAACAGGTTGATATTTTTCCCATACCCAAGTATGGGAAAAATAAATTCCACCCAATGTGTTGATTGTAATTTTCGTGAACTTAAGTAACTATGGGACATTTCCCAAAAGAATAGGAAAAATGCAATTTCTTGTATTTAGTCCATACGTGGATAATGGAAAAACTACCTACTTACTATTGGAAAAGGTTGAGGGATTTCTGATGCGACTAAAAAAGTTGTTGTCGGGAATCGGTTTTATTTTATTTTTTTCGTCAAGTAGAAACTCCTCCAAGAAGAGAATGTACTGGCATTGTTATCAAATTTTCAAAATTTCTAAACATTTTTGAAAATTTTTGATTTCGATTTTTCAAAATTCAAAAACTTGATAGCATTGACAATGCATCTTTTCTTTCCTCAAGAAAGTCGCAAGCCAAATTTGAACTTTTTATTTTCGAAAGAAAGGTACCAGAAATTATTTATACTATTTAATTCACTTTTTCATGTCTACGAAAAATCATTTTTGGTGCCTTTTTTTAAAAATAGAAAATTCAAATTTGGCATGCGACTCTATTGAGGGAAGATGTATTGTCAATGTTATCTAGTTTTCGAATTTTCGGGATCAAAATCAAAAATTTTCAAATTTTTTTAGAGATTTACAAAATTTGATAACATTGCCCGTACATTTTCTTTTTGGAGGACGAACGACGAACTACTAACGGAAAAAATAAAATAAAATCGATTCCCGTCAACAACTTTTTTAGTCGCATCAGAAACCTCTTAAAATGGATGATACATCAACTTTCTACTGCAAATCAAAGGGAGTTATCAAGTTACTGAAGTCATAAATTGCATGTATTTTATGTGAACAAAATGACAAAATACAAAACATAAAGATAAACTGGTATATGATTCTTGGCAAAACAAAAACAATATGATGAGGCAGACATACACAAATTGTTAACTAATGGACCGAAACTTGAGTAAAACAAAAAAAATCAGATGATCATCACTAATCTTCTTCTTCTTCTTCTTCTTCTTCTTCTCCTTGTTCACAATCAGCTAGGTGACCCATTATTTTGTTAGCTGGTGGGTTAATGATGTGGTGAATTCGTTGAGCTTTATTCCCTCTCTTACGTCGCCCTGATGGAGGATTGATTTTTCGGAAAACTCTGCAAAAATTTCATCGTAACATCACAGCTCCAAGGTTCCACAAGTAAACTTACCGTTGAATGAATTCTGAAGTTTCTTTTGAATTTCCTCCATAAGTATAACCTTGGTTCAAGAATCTGCTCATTTTCGACGGAGACTTCGCACGTTGCAGTGTCGTCAAACAGGGACTTTGCTGTAATGGTGTGCTTTACATATTATTTTAGTACTCCACGAGTGGTGGGTACAGAGATTAGTCACTAACAAATTATTTTTAAATTAAAAAAAAATACCACTTGGATGTAGGAGGTAGGTAGTAAATATTATTAACCTTTGATAATAAGAATCGGTCTTTCTGCCCATGTCCACAAGCATTTCTTGGTATGATCGAGGGTATGATGATGTACACACTAAAAAATTTTCTAGTTGATTTCAGCTAGATATGCCTAGTTTCAGCGATTCCACCTAGTTTTCTAGTTGTTATTATGACTGCATTTCGATAAGAGTCCAAGATGTGATCGGCCGCTGGACTAGATTTGAATATTTTGTTCTAGTTCAGAGATAAAGTGGCTACATATCCAGTTGAATTCAAACGATCAGGTCATTTACTTTTGCTAACAAACTAGATTTCAATCGATTTGGCTAGATTACAGTAGTTTTAAAGGGATTCCAGTTGATGATGCATCTGCGCACAAAGTGAGACATAGAAGATCAGTCGATTTCATTGTTCACGTGGCATACAGTTCACACTCCATTTTGTCCATGTTTTTGGTATTTCGGCTAGGTAACTTTGTTGCAATATCAATGTTTGGTGGAAATATCTCATTAAACAGTGTTCCTGCTCCCAATAATTATTACTGTACGTATTACTTGAGTGATATCCGCGTTTTAAACAAACAAACGGACAACGGGCAATACAGCTGATCAGATATTCCCTTGCATGTAAGTGTACCTAAGTGATAAAACTTCGATGGACCTTTTCATGAGTTATTTTTTCAGGCGCTTTGGTTCAGCGCTGGATACTCTAAGGATTGCATACTAGTCCAGGAGCTTGTGTAATCCCGTGGGATTTTAAATGAAAGAGCATAGCGACTATGTGGAAGACATTCCTCAGATGGCCAGCAATCACACCTCACCGGGTGTTTTGCTTGAATTTCTTGCAGGAAATTTATACAGGGTGAAACAGAAAAAATGAATAAAAATTCGTAGCTCCAGACTGGAAAAAGATGGAAAGCCTAAACTGCATACGTGATTTGATTCTGTTGTGTTGATTTCTGCCGAATTTGGTCTAAATCCATCGGATAAATTTTGAAGAATTAAATGACAAAGCTTTGAACTTTGACATTTTTTTATATTTGACAGATGCCATGCAGAGCAGTACTTTCTACAATTTTGAATACAGTTTCAAGGGCTTTCAAAAGACGTATTACGAGTCAAGTTTCCTGACATATGCTTTCTGTCACTTTTGATGGTGACATTTCCGTTTGACAGATGACAACCAAAATGTAACAGACTCATTCGACGGCAAAATCATGTCTGCATACCGAATTTCAAGTCGGTCGAATCAACGTTGCGGCTGTTATCGTGGGAGATTACAGACACAGACACACACAGCTTCGTAATCTTATCTAAAAAACTTTGCCATTTGATTATTCAATATCTATCCGATGGATTGAAGCCAAAGTAGGAAGGAAGCAACAAAACAGAATCATCAAATCAAGCCCGCAATTGCAGCTTTCCACCAATTCCCAGTTGGACGTTACGAGGTTTTAAATTTTCTCCTGGCCGTTACCACCGGAGACTGAGATTTTGACCAGGACGACCCGTGTTTGGTGCAGGACTCAACTCATTTGTCCTTTTCTGGTGGGGGATTGACTTTTTTCGAAAAATTCCAACTGATATCGGACGTAGATTGCATTGGGCGTCGTGTAGGTCCATTTTCAAATCCCACACGGTTTCGCTTTTCCGACGATGAATTTTTCAGAATAATAAATTTAATTTTCAAGTTTTCTTGTTTTTCACTCTATTTACCACGAACGTCAGTTTTTCAAGCAAAACCTTTGAATGCATCAAGTCGGGCATCCACCTGGGGGATTTGTACCGCTCCACCTTCTATAGTTCACAGAATATAATTTTTTCTTTTTTTGTCCTGTTTCACCCTGTATAAATCCCCTGCAAGAAATTCAAGCAAAACACCCGGTGAGGTGTGATTGCAACCCATTCATGCTCTTTCATTCAAAATCCCACGGGATGCTTTTTATTCACATATGCTCCTGGACTATACCCAGGCAAGACCAACAAAGGAGGAGGGTTCCGAATCGCAGATTCGAGAGCTGCTGATTTTGAATTCTGCAAGTTACTTTATTGATTGAATAATTTGGAGAAGTTAATACATAGCTATTTTAGTTTCAGAACATTTGCGAGCTTGTTGCCCAGTTGCTGCCAAATGAACAGCCGAAGATCGACAGGAATATGTTAATTATCATACCTAAGTACTCTGTATTACCTATGAAATTATTCAACTATATAATACTATGTAAATCTATGTATTCGGTTTTATTTCCCATCCTTTTTCCTTGGGGTTCAACTATAAAATGTAGTAACGGGGTAACTAGATTACTTGAATCTCCACTATAGATTCCATTTAGAATAACTGGACAAGTTCAGCTGGAGTTTTATGGATGAACTAGATTTTCTAGTGAAATTCTACGTATTTTCAGTTCGAATAACTAGATGCTCTTTTAAAACACTCCACTTGATATCTAGTTCGAAGTTTTTAACCAGATTTTCAACTGTTAAATCTAGGAGCTCCACTCTAGTTAGTTTTTAAATGAAATCCAGCTGAAAAAGTTTTAGTGTGTAGTGTCAATTTAAAATATTCATTACCTACCTATTCTTTCACAAGATAGCTAAAACTTCACTTCAATAATCTTTTTCTCAATATTTTCCGCGTACCCAGTACCAGTATGGTAGGTATATTACATTTATATACGTAAACCAAGTGTAGAATTAAGCCATTATAGCCCAGCCATTAGAACGCACGCTCCACCACTTTTAGTTATTTTTTGAATAATATTTTGTAGGTAAAGTTAAGGAATTCGGCAAATTAATTTTTCACCTGTTTAATAAAAACATGTCTTTTTGTTTATGATTTAAGGTCGGGCCTGCCCAATGAAATTTTATGACTTTAACCAGCATTCATACTTCCGCCGTTGTCCTCGGCCGTACTGGAACCATTCGAGAGCCTCACAACTCGTAAGAATATTTTAACAGCGACTTTAAGAGTCCTCTGTACGCTTAAAGCAGCTCCGACTAAAAGGCCTCTAAATCGAAGACGGCTATTTTCTTCCAACTGGTATTTGGTGATTATACTTCATATCTCCATAATAACATGTGAAAGGGAAAAAATTCGAGAAAAGCCGATCACAGCCGAAGATAGTCAAATTTTACGGGCGCCATCCTAGGGCCTTTATTTAACTTGGAAGAAAATTCCTTTTTCCAAGGTGGACTCTCTACAGTATTCGGCACCAACGTACTGGGTGATTTTTCGATAAAATATCTAGAGCTGGAGTTATTTGGCTGTGAAAATTGCTAAAAAAATGCTCAAAAATTTGGAGCTCCATATCTTCAGCTGAAATTTTTTTATTGAAAAACCACCCGGTACGATTGTGCAGAATACTGTTGAGAGTCTACCCTGAAACAATGATTATTGTTTCAAATCAAACAAAGGCTCTAGGGTGGCGCGCGTAAGATTTGACTATCTTCGGCTGTGATCGGTTTTTCTCGGATTTTTTTCCGTTAACATGTTTATATAGGGATATGAAGTGGAATCTCCAAATGCCAGTTCAAAGAAAATCACCGGCTTCGATTTAGAAGCATTTTAGTTGGAACCACTCTGAGCGTACAGAGGACTCTTAAGTGGAATTCAGTACTTTCTCGATGTGATCGATTTTGGTTGCGGAAGGGATCTTTTCGTTGTGTAATTAGCTTGATATTCTTTTCTTGCTCTTATATCTGAGATCCTTTAGGGAGGAGGAACATAACATAACTTCAACTTCCTGCATAAAATTGGCAATTTTTCAGGTTGCAATAGTATAGGGAGTTTGCGATATAGTGGAAGCGGTACACACCTAAAAACACATCGATACCGCACTTTGAAGTGCAGTAACGAGATTTTGCATGGGCATACTTTATACCGAGACAAGCGATTTGGCCCGCAGCACTCGATATTTTGTCTCTTAGGGGGCCAATGGGGGCCCTCCAAATTTTCAAGATGCAAGAACTTTCACATGACGATCATTAAGTATCGTCATTTATGTCATAAGTGAAGCTTACGGGTCTATTGAAAATGTTTTCATCAATTGTCGTCGTGTCCGATTCATTCTTCAGACTTGAAAAGAAAATCTTTGGCAGAGGTCAAAAAAACTGTTTTTATTATTTCTTCTATGCAAGGAGACGATAAATTTTTATGTTCTGTTACGTTCCCAACTAAATCGCATTCAACCTAAACCTAATTATGAAGAATTTTTTTTTGTAATGGTATTTTTCAAAGAAGTGGTGACCTCTTCAGTACCTCTTTTCCAAGAGCATTTATTTCTATGTCCCCAATGGATATCACTCGTAATTTTTGCAGGAATGGAGATTCGAACTCTTTTCTTAGTAGTTGCGAAGCAACATGACTCAAAAACCCCAAGGGAGCCCAAAAATACTTTTTTCTGCTGGGCCGTCCAACTCACGATATTTTGATTTTATAGTAGGAGAGACGCGAACCAATATTCAATCCAGGCTGCAGGCGTAGGCGATTTGATTTCAACAAAAAATATTCTTCCATGCCGTGTTTTATTGCAGTATACATCAAAACGCAGAGTGGTTAGGTATAAGTAGGTATATTTTCCGGTAGAACTTATTCGCCTGGATTAGATCTCATTTATTTGCGCGTCTCCCCTACTACAAAATCAACATGCAAAAAATTTGACGGCCCAGCAGATAAAAAAAGTTTTAGGGCTCTCTTGTGCGTTTTGAAGCCATGTCCATGTTGCATGGAAATTACCAAGAAAAGAGTTCAAGCTTCTCATATCTGCTAAAATTGACAGTCTTATCCAGTAGGAACATTGAAAAAAAATGCTGTAGAAAAAGGTGTACTGAAGAGGTCACCTCTTCTTGGGAAAATGATATTTCGAAGAAATTGTCTTCATATTTGGGCTTACGGAACGCGATCCAGTTGGTAACGCAACAAAACATATGAATTTATCGTTTCCTTGCACAGCAAAAAAATTAAAACAGTTTTTTTGACCTCTGAGAAAGAATTTTTTTTCAAATGTGAAGAATGGATCGGACACGACGACATTTGATGAAAACATTTTCAATAGACCCGTAAGCTTCACTTATGACATGCATGACGATACTCAATGATCATTTTGTGAAAGTTCTTGCATTTTGAAAATTTGGAAGGCCCCCATTGGCCCCCTAAGGAACAAAATATTGAGTGCTGCGGGTCAAATCGCTTGTCTTGGTATAAAGTACGCCCATGCAAAATATCGTTACTGCACTCCAAAATGCGGTATGCTTTTGCACAACGTACAACGTGAAAATGCACCTGTAACTAAGGAATTTAAAAAACGTCAATTTTCACGTTGAAAGTTGCGTTACGTCGTACGTACATGTGCGCGCAAGCTCCCTACTAGGTATACACAGTACCTAAGTAACTTACGTAATAATTTCTACTTATCCAAACGTTCATTGGAAAAAAATATTTCTCAGATTATGCTACGGTACTGTACTACATTTCCAGAGAATCATAGAACCCAGCGGATTTTTGCAAAGTAGCGATGTTGCGATTTTTCTAATAAAAAATAATTAATCAGATCTTTTGCAGAACATATAAAACAGGGAACACGGAACAATTTGCTACCTCATCTAAAACCGAGCCTTCCGCTTAAAAGTTGCAAGCCCCGATAAGCAAATTGTGCACATTCACATTTTACCTTGAGGAATGCAATGACGGCGCCTCTTGCAAATAGCCGGCGCCAAGTTATGCGTTCACACGGACGCTCTTTGATACCAGGTGTGCTGCTTTTTTGTCCGTTTTAGCGCACTAATCGCATGTTAAGAGAATTCACGCGTGTCTCGTTATAGTTTCAAGATATCCCTACACCATGCCAGATTGCCAGCCACGGACGATCAATGAATATGAATAAGTAGGTATGTACTATGTACTGCCAGCCATCACAACTCTTCTAGTCTTCTAGTATAGTAGTAGCCAACATGGCCTGTTTGGCTCAAAGCCACTCACCTATCAGAATAATCATATTCCCATTTAATTCCATTCAGAATGAATTAATCATAAGCCTATTCAAGTCAACAAATTACTAACGTATCATTAGCTTCCCGACTTCTATCACGTCGTGAATTGGGCAATGCACACCGCGCTTGATGGTCCTCAACGTTTATAGGTATCCATGCATGCTGGTTGTATTCTAAAACGGACGCATTTCGCTTTTATGCCCACTGACAATAATTTATTAAACGCCGTCAGTTTCAAGACACATTTCTTTGCATTCTCTTCACCAAGGTGCCATCGGGAACTTTCTACATTGTTCTTGTTTAACACTCGCGCGTCTTTCTGATAACGGGTCGAAACGGGGTCTCCCCGCGGGAAACCTTCCCGTGGCTGGGACCTCACCGTTTCCTTGTGTGCATGATCTCCAAGTTTCACGCTTCTACGGATCGGATCAGATTGCAATTTAATCACAAAAGATGAAAGAACTGTGGAAAGATTTCCACTGACGATGACGGAACGAATGACTTTTCAAATAAAAAGTACATACTAGAAGGTGATAGTTTTCTCCAGAAATGGAAGCTGTAGACACAATGTTTCGCTATATTATTTTAGCTTTCAGTACAGCATACCAGACGTGAATTTTCTGTAAAACTACCAAGAGAGCTGTATAGATTTTCAACAACATACCTCTGCAGCCGGGAGACATCAAACGATAGCCAAACCCTGCTGGATTCTTTTCGCCTTTCGGCAAGCTCAATGTTAATTTATAAACAATGTTTTTTTTTTGAAGAACCGTCGACTTAGCTCATAAGATTAAAGAAAAAACATTGTTTATAAATTAACATTAAACTTGCCGAAAGGCGAAAAGAATCCAGCAGGGTTTGGCTATCGTTTGATGTCTCCCGGCTGCAGCCGTATGTTGTTGAAAATCTATACAACTCTCTTAGTAGTTTTACAGAGAATTCACGTCTGGTATGCTGTACTGAAGAGCTAAAATAATAAAGCGAAACACTGTCTACAGTTTCCATTTCTGAAGAAAACTATCACCGTCTAGTATCTACTTTTCATTTGAAAAGTCATTCGTTCCGTCAGTGGAAATATTTCCACAGTTCTTCTATCTTATGAACTAAGTCGACGGTTCTTTAAGAAAAAACATTGTTTATTAATCACAAAACTTGCTGGAATAATAAAGCTCGATGATGTTAGCGTGTCCAAGCCCAAGCAGATCTAGTATTATGGATCTCTCTGCTAATGTACTGGCTTTCGTTACGTAGGAACCACACAGACCACAGATCGTATACGTACCGGTGATGACTTATTTATTGGAATCCCCCTTACACTACACCAGGGATCACTACACTGGGATCATGATTGTCATCTGTTTAATACGAAACTTAACCGCTATCGGTATCAGTTTATGTTCATATGAACCACAGATTTCTGAACTGAAAATGTTCGTTATCAGTGTGTTCGCATCTGCGAGTAAAATGCAAGCTGATAAGCCGGATCACCAAATGCTTCACCATGTTATCAAATTGAAACACAATGAGTACTCTCACTTATTTATCATTGACATTATTATTATTTATTTATATTTATAATTATAAGTATATTATAATAAATTATATATTCTCTTCTGGATGAACGATTTCGTTTGTTTAGATCCGGTATACCTATACATGATGTCGTTGTTCCTCTTGCACATAGTCTCTCCCAGGACAGATGAAGCTTCGGAGCTCGGAGATCTCCCGCGTCTTTTGTCGGGGATGATACCAGGGTTACCAGATTTCTAAAATCGCAACGCGGGACAGACGTATAACAAAGCTAACGGGGCTTCCGGGGAGGTATATTTGCCCAAGAGCGCCGCAGGCGAAATTTTTCTCAAATGATTATTATAGTAATATTGATAATAATGTGTTTCCTCTCAAACAATGGTATTAGTGCCCCACATACATACCTAGCTAGTCTTTGTCAGATTGGGTCTCTGTGGTCTAGTCTAGTTTAGTCTAGTCTAGCTACATCTACACCTTTGCGCACAGTAACTTTCTTCTCTATTCATTTATTATCAATTTGAACTGAATTTTAAAGTTGGAAGTTGGATTTGGAATTTGAATTCAGTGAATAATTGAGAAATATAATTAAAAAAGCCAAAATATTATTATGCGGGACATTTTCGGATGTATGCGGGACGCGGGACTAAAGAATCAGTTGCGGGACAATCCCGCAGAAAACGGGACGTCTGGCATCCCTGGATGGTACAGTTAGGTATACACAAATCACTTGGCTTGAAACCCTTTAAAGTCTAACTTGGTTACGAGTTCTTCATGGTCTCCTGCTAGTTGCACAAACCTTTCATATTCGACACCGAGCTTCCATGTCATTACGGCAGTTGACCCAGTAGAACGTGTTCCGTACCTACATCAACGTCTTGTTGACTCCAAGACAATCTTCCGGTAGCGCCATCATGTATCTCTTTCAGGACCTCCTTCACTTGTTTCTTGGGAAGCACCAATTATGAAACTTCCTACGTCCCATCCGGGCTTTCTCATACTCCTTTCAACGGCCCGTTCTCCACATTCAACGAGTTCCGTTGGGCCCAGAAAGCCTTGAACTCCGGCCTTCTCCAGAAATCTCTGCCTATTCCAGTCTGTCTTGTCTGAGCTCTGTCCTTTCCGTTATTAGTAAGTCAATAGCGAAATCTTCTCATTGCTTCTTTTCACCCGCCGCTGCGTGATCTAGTTCTCTGAAATCTCAACGGAGATTATCCTAACCTTTACTGCATTACACTCGTCTACCTTCTTGCAGTGCTTGCAGTTGTCTTTGCAAAGCCTTTGGGAAAGAGCGTCTGCGTTTCCATGACTTTTAGTACTTTTACCTGGTCGGTGTCGAATTTTGAAGTTGCACTGCTGCAGTTTGTCTGTTCACCTTGCCAGTTCCTCCAGATTCTTCACTTGGGCGAACCACGTCAATTCGCCAAAAATTTCCGACCGTATAGGTA
This sequence comes from Anaspis maculata, assembly GCA_949128115.1. Taxonomy (NCBI): domain Eukaryota; kingdom Metazoa; phylum Arthropoda; class Insecta; order Coleoptera; family Scraptiidae; genus Anaspis; species Anaspis maculata. Next base: position 41,268,407 of record OX421962.1, on the reverse strand, counting down.
CTGGTGGCCGGCTTTCACTATCGCTAACGACAGTTCCTCACGAGTGATACACTAGCTCCTTTCTGGTTAAGACAAAACTTGCTGTAGAACTCCAATGCCCGTTCTTGTCCGCCGTCCTGGAATTGTGACGCCTCAATCTTATCAGTGTTATTGGACTAAAAAACTGTCCTTGTGGCCGAGGATATGCCAATATGGGGCTTGAACACAACGCTATTTTCAGGTCATGAAGGCATATTCCCATTCCTTGATCCACAAGAACAGGGTATTGTCCTCGGTCAGTTTGTGCAATGGTGTGGAAATGTCGACGAATGCAGGGCCGATTCTGGCTCGTCGGCCGCCCTTGTGCGAAAAATATTTGGCCGCCCGCCAGCTGTAACCCCGCAGCAATTTTCTAGCGGGGGCGTCTGGGCTCTCTAGAAATTGCACCGCAGGCGGTTTTTTTCACTTTTGCGGGCCTAAAACCGCCAAAGCCCCCCTCATTTCAAACAAAATTATGAACAATTTTAATCTATTTTCCGCTAAGGATCAAGATGCGTCCATGGCCACCTCACTTCAGCATATCCCACCTATAGCTACTCCTATAGGTCGCGGGAGCGAAAATCGCGTGCTAAAGATGGGTATATGGTATAATGTTATTTTCACTAGTACTTGTGAATACCGTTTTCTTAAGTTGTAATAAATTATATAGATGATTTATTGAACAATTGCCACTTTATCAAAAAAATAATTGTGCTAAACTCAAGATTTGTCTAAGAAATGTTGAAAACAAACGAGTCTCTACAACGGTACCTTGGCACCCTGTCTGCGCTTTCGCGAGCGTTTGATCTCAATTCAATGACGAAAAGGATGCGCATTGCGCAGTTGCCACGTCAGGCATACTTGCAACGTTGCCATAGCGGGTGCCAAGGTGACGGTTATGATCTCGCGACCTATAGATGAGTTTTTAGGCACTTATACCAATTCATAGGTAAGCATATTGATTTTGTAGTTGGATGGAATCAGATAAAGCTGTTCAAATAAACTGGGCAACAATTGAACTGATTCACTAGAAAATTTTGCCTCACTTCAAATGTGAATATCTCAGGTAAAAATGGATCGATTTTGAAAATCGTGGTCATGCTGGATAGCGTGTTTTTTTGGCTGTAAGATACTTGGATGGTACAGAGGTTCAACGACGTTGAGTGAGCTATACAGGGTGAGAACAGAAGAAGTGCAAAACCGGTCCACAATATTCGATGCCCCGCTTCTGTGAAAAAGATCCCAGATTTTTTCTGAGAGCAGTTCTGAAAAGCACATATCAATATCTCTAAACGGTTTTCGAATTTTGATCGTAGTGCGGTTTTTTTGAAAGTTGTGAATTTTTTTTTGTACTACACCGCATTTTTTCACGCCGATCCGATTTCAAACAGACTATCCGAAATGTTACCAAGAGATGAAAATTCTTGCCCTTCCTCAGATACTTCTTATCTGAGAAAGAAGTCTGATATCTATACCTAATCGTTGACGCAGAGCGGCCGCCTCGCCTCCATTCTTGACAACCTGTTGTATTTTTTCTGCACTAAAAAATCACAATTTACGCAGGGCGGCTGCCGTCGGTCTCGAAAATCATGACATCAGTTCCTTTTTCGACACTCAATTTTTCGTTAGAAAAAATTGGAGACTTTTCGCCGCCCTTGAATTTTGGCCGCCCCTGTGCAGGGGCACACCCAGCACACCACTCAGAATCGGCCCTGGACGAATGCCTCTATACTAGATCGTCTGTAGCAGGTGCACAACACAACCCACTGAGCTCGTGTTTATTCTTCGGTTGTGGTCACTCCTGGACGGCATACAACTCACCAGGATGTTTTCATTCCTCCCGAAAGCACCACGACGTGTTCCAATAACTTTACTGCTTCTGGAATAGTATACACACATTTCTTCGGGTTGAGCTTGAGATGGGCTTCGACGCCTAAACACTTATTGAAGACAAGGCACGCTCGAACTCCTGAGAAATTCACCATTTTTTTGAAACTCTGTGTATACTAAGTGGGAATCAGTGGAAGACAGTCAAATGAGAAATTGACCAAAAAATTGTCACTCCCGCTAATTGTGCAGATGTGTTCCATTTTGAGAGTTTTTTGTCAACAATAGTCCCTTGGACGTGGGGGAAGCCGATTTCAACCCCAACCGAAAACCAAATCAAAAAAGCTGACGAGGCATTCGACGGCTCCGTCAGCAACAGCATTTTCAAGAAGATGCAACCCGGATGGCTGCCGGACAAAGTCAACGTGAGCAATGGGGTACTTGCCAATGAAACAGATTTGACTGGAAACACTTTCAATCATCAACAAGAGTAATAAATAGTATTTCCTGAAAATTTCCGGAAAATATATCCATTGATTAAAAAGATTTTTTTTTCGATTTTTTTTTTCAAAAGGTTGGTAAAAGTCGGGAATCTTTAGTGAAATTTTTCTGTCTGTATTTTTCAAATATTGTCAAGCCACTCTAACTGTTTTTTGAGTTTTCAACCCAACAGTGCTGTTTGTTTAGTTTTTAGTATATTTGTGACGTCACAAATATATTTTTAAAACAGACACTACGGCCGCAATTTTGGGAATTTAGGAAAAAGAAAAAATACGGGTACAATATTTTTGCCTATACTTTCGATTAAGCCAATAAAAAAAAATTGGGCAAGTAGCCCATTCTCTCATTTCTATTTCGATAACCTTTTCTTCGAGTTGCTGCAGATCGTCGATGCTTCCAACGTCTCAGATGAATTTGGACAACAGATCTGTACTGTTAAAAAACAAAAAGCCCAATCTCTGGTACCGCTACAAAAAAAAAAACAGAACAAGAAATAATAAGTCGATATCCCCTCACGTGTGTGAGTCGCAATAGCGCATTTTCTCAGTGCAGACCTGTCATTGATGAAAATGTACTTAGTCCAACTTGAAAATAAGAATGTTCATATGAGACAAGAGTAAGGATCACGTTTCATGACGGATCATTCCACTAATGAGAAATTTCAATATGGCGGCCACGATGGCGGTGGAACCATGAAATTCAGCTTGAAAATGAGAATGATCATACGAGAAAGGATAAGTTCCAAGTTTCAAGAAAATCGTTCTACTTAATAACAGATTTCAATATGGCGGCCAAGACGGCGACGGAATCATGAAATTTAGCTTACGAATAAGAAGCCGCCGACAGTATTTTTCACATAACAGAGCATTTATGGAATGTTATTTTTCACAGAATCGCACTACAAATGATATTTAGGTCATTAAGTATAGCCGAATAGCCATTGTGTTGAGACTTCGCGCCCATATAGTAAAACTTCCAAGAATTTTATTATTATTTTATCATTATTTTTAATATACCTGTGGAATTGTTACCGATAGTAAAGACACATAGCTTATTATAGATGTTCAAAGAGAATGTCTGATAAACATAAAATAAAATCGTCATTCGTACCCCTTCTGAAAAGCCGTAATGCCGTCCTGGCAAAGTAGGGCAAAAGTACATAATATTGATTGCTGCGGAGTTGTCAGTACCTACTTTCCACCGTAGGTAATCCTCATCGGCAGTTTACTATAGCGCCATCTTCTCCTTTAATGTATTCTTAAAATGCGTGAAATTAAAAAAAGGACAAAATGACAAAGATTAAAGAGAGCGATTTGAGACAGTGAAAGTATGAGACGATCATTATGTTTCAGCATTTCCTGGAAGATGATGAAATCAGTGCAAAATAATTGGTCGTATTTGCTAATCGATCCTTCAATATAAATTCCAAAAAGGGTGAAAATTGACGCATGAAAACTCATCAGTTTCCAATAAAGTGCAGCTGAGCCTCAGGGGCAACGATCTTGGTGCAATTCCAAAAGATGAAGTTCAGGACCACCTGCTCTTGCACGAGATTTATTATACCTCTTCTATACCTACAAGATAAGCTACTATTATTAACCTAGGAGTTATTTGCTTATGTAATAACCAAGCAATTTACTCTACTTATTGAAGGCAAGAGATAATTAAATTACTTATTAATACAACAATTCTGTGAGCTTACAGTTCGTTTTTACTTGTGAGAATTTAATATTCTGAAAGCCTGAAGGAACGTCCAGCCTCGGCGCTTAATGTAATTCATGAGACGCATCATACTTCGACAAAATAAATGCCTACTTCCTCCATCGAGAGAGGCCGCACAACTAGTAATCTGACTATTTAAAAAAAGTGGTAAGCACTAAGCAGCGGCACCCCACAAGAAAAAATACAGGCCATGCATCATCTGGAATGAGTGAATGACAAATGTACGGCTGACTTGTAATCGCTTCCGGGTGTCTTGTCTGGCGGCTGGACTTGGTGGAGGTACGCAAGATAAATTCTGTTTTGTAGCTCAAGACTGTAACGAACGGGCTCTGAGGCATCCTTCCCATCATTACTCAATCGTGTATTTTTCTTAATTAGATATCAAATAATCAGTTATGATGCATCTATGGATTGGATATTGCTTGGGGTGGAGCTGTCGGCAGTAGGACTGACTCAGAAGGGCTTCTGGTCTGGCATCGCGGTAGTGATTCAGCTTATTATTGGTACGATCCTCGATCCTCCGCGCTCCGGTCGAAAGGTAAGATGATCGCCATTTCACGAGTTTTAGGTATAACAGACCAGGGGCCCTATTTTCGGTGCACACGTGAACTGTTCCTATAGGAACTGTTCCCTCAAAAACAGGAGAAGCGGCATTTTCGGGTACATTCACGCGTGATCACGCCCGTTCTCCTAGGAGCTACCGAGAGATGAGAACAGCTCATTCCCCGCTTATGTCAATCAAAGCAAAGGACTGCCAAGAGTCTAAATTGAAAATCACTAAAAAAAGTAAAAAAAGCACATTGTTCATAAGTTGGCAACGCTGAATGCACCAAAAATACAACTAAAACAACCGCCAAATGACAGATATAGTTTTGACAATTGGAAATTGGAATTACAACGGCGTCCTTTCAAAAATTTCAATTTTACGTTCCAATCTCCAATTTTTCGAAAGTTTCTTTAAATAATTTGGAAAAAATGGATCCATTGAACGCGGCATTGGTGGTCCATGTAATCGCGGACTTGGAAGCGGCCAAAGAAGATGCGCGCCAACCCGGCAAACGATTTGTGGACATAGAAGTGCAGTTTGTGCAGTATTTTCGCGTGACAATTAAAAGACTTCAGTGTGACTTGTGAAGGCCCGGCACATCACAGAACTAGTCACGCCATTTATCCCTGTACCCGGGGAAGGAAGCCGGCTGACCGTAGCAAGTTGACAAGGATATATGGGGTTCTTGGCCATGAGTTCGGTCAGTTTTTCTTTTTGAGTTTCGGAAATCGCATCCAATCGTGGCCTCTTCAAGCTTGGGCCGGCAGATTCCATGTTAATAAATAGCAAAAGTAGGTAGGTTTCGAAAAACTTTAATTCGATTTCAAATATCACAGCTGACAGCCAAGCTTCGACATTACACGGACATGTACGAGTATAGCCGAAAAAGTGGTCACGAAAATACCACTTTTAGAACCGGGGAACTGATCACTTCACCGGCGTTCCCCGGTGATCGCCGGGGAACAGATCACGTGTACCGAAAATAGGGCCCCAGTACGAATAGCGGAATAGATGCCGATCTGGACATTTATAATTAGCTCTGTAATTATAGGTATGTACTTGCAAAAAAAATTTGTTAAAAAAGTCCTAGAGAATTCCACCTTGGATTATCCCAGAAACCTGTTAAATCTCCAAAACAATGTATTGGGACTCTTTTGATTACCTGATTTAATCGACATGATCTCTAGCTTACACATAAATTGTCAATACATACCTATGAATGTTGGAAAGACTGCAATAGCGCTATTTTTACTAACAAAGTATTTTTTCCATCAATAAGAATATTGACATGTGTGGTATCGTCTTCAACTAAATTATATCTTCTGATTCGATTTATCATTACCGAATCTCGATAGCAATAGATCTGAACTGATTTATCTTTAAAAATAGTTCTTTTAGGGGGTGAATTTTGGCGCCCTGTGATTAAAGTCTTTCACCATTTTCATGAAAATTCTGACAGAGTTCATAGTATCATAGTACAAGAAAGAAAGATTTCAACCTCGGAAAAAAAATATGGACGTCCTGAAAACTTGATATATTTGGTTCAGAATTGAGTGCTCTACAACATATCGAAGCTCGGCTAGGTGGTTCTTTTTGTTTTCCTGGTCATATTGTAGAACCGATAACGACAAGTTTGGTATCTTTTTCGACTAAATTCAAACTCTTGACCCCGAACCCGATGTGTAAATTTGAACAAAAACAACTTTGAACAAGCTATAACTTGAAAGAAGTTGGTTTTTTATTTGACTATTTTGACAGCTTTTTCTTCACTCTCGATTTCTATGTGTAATCTATACTCTACAGGTGTCTCAAGTTTAACCCTGTTGACTTTATTAAGGATAAATAATTATATATAAGTGCTCAGATTCGCCGTCGCTCATATTGCATCTAATTTGAAAATCAACTCAAATTACACTATACCCGCGCAATGGTTCCTAATTTTGAACGTGCGGGGCTTATTTGCTTGGTCAAATTTTGAATGTTCATATCATTCTCACAGGAATTTAATATGCTTTGTCGATTTAAACACTTTCCCATTTTCCATGCTCGCTATTTTGAGTTCCCACAGTTTTTTCGGAGCGGTTCAGTTCAAATCAAAATGTATGCGTATTTTTCATAAGGAATCGATATGTTCATGTCAAATTCTGTACCACCAACCCAAGGGCCGAATTCAGAGTCGTCACTTAACCCACACTCCCACTCAATTCTGACTCAGTTTGACCTAACTAACACAATGGTTTCAGGCAAAAATCCCATTGAATTAGGGTGAGTTGAGTAGTGTTGATGGTGAGTAGGGTAGTTGAGGGTCAGAAGAATGAGTGAGAGTGTAGGATGAGTGGCTCTGAATTTGCTCCTTTTAGACTTTAACATCTATCGTTTTGATGGTACGATGGTTGGTTAGAAACACTGAAGTCAAATAAGTAGAGGTTTGGCGGATAGGTTGCAAGTGCTTCAAGTAATTTCTTATTCTGATAACGATGACTCATTGCCATATCCAATCCACCTTTAGTCCAGGACCGTTTGATAATTTTATATGGTAGAGGTAGACATCTTTGATATACCTCATGATTTCCTCATTTTTCTGCCAAACGGTCACTTGCACGTAAAATAAGTATAGGACTCAAAATATTCCCCACTAAAATCTGCATCGAAAAGGTCCTATCAACCACATGCCTAGGTCCCACCCAATTCGCGTAAACGGCGGTTGAAGTGGGGGGTAGTTTCAATGGCGCCACGAGAAATTTATGTAACGCTGTGTTTCAAGGTAGATATCTGATACATGGCTGATCTGACAACAAAACCGTTGGGAACGAAATTGTTCATCATCATGTTTTGCATACGATGCATAAGTTTTCAATCCCTTTAGAAATTTTTTTTGGGTTATATCACGAAAAAGTGCCCCATATGCAATGCAGAAATTTCAAATAAATTGAAATTTCACAATCGCTTTTGGTCCTAAAAGGCCGGTCTTTGACACTGGTCATCACTGATATATTCTTAGTCGAATAAAAAAAGTCCCCGTCCGTCCTCCCCACATTAACTAAGTTTTGAGGGGGTAAACCACCCTTAAACTGACTTTCAACTGGTTTTTCTCAATTTCCGACTAAACAGTTGCTCAAATGCAAAATTAGTAGGTCACCGAAAATATTCCTGAGTAAATTTTGCATTGAAAAGGTTGAATACACTAATCAGCTAACTCCCACCCAGCTCTTTCAATCACCGTTCGAAGTTCTACAAGTTCGAAGAGCGTGATCTAGACACCCGCTCCGACGCTGCTTAACAGCGGATATCTCAAAAACGGCTTGTTGTAGATTAAAAATGAAGGAGATTTAATTTATAAGGCAAAACATGTTTCATGAAGTGCGGGTAATGATTTTCAGTTTTACGGGTGATATGAATGAGTTTCAGCGGTTCCTAAATCGTCTCCCAAATAAGAAAAATTAAAAATTTCATGGTCGGCGGTACGACATGGGTGGATATGCATACAGGCTACTATAACGAAAGTCAAGCATCGCCCGCAGAAGCCAGAACCTGGATGGGTGACTGGTGGATAGCTGGGCGCGAAGAGAGCGGACGCAGCGTAGTGTACTTGTCCAAGGGGGCTCCATTACCTGTACACGCACATGAACGAGATGATTGTAGGTAGTAGCATAAATCCATAGTGCGGCTCGGTGCGTCCGACACCTCGACACCCAGATGGGTAAAAGAGGTTACGATTATATATATATATATATATATATATATATATATATATATATAAAAATTTCATGGTTATGTGCCTGTTGAACACAGATTTTTTTGCAACTGATCAATATATAAATTTTAAATTGCCCATCGCTGAATTGGCAAGGAATTGTGCATCGAATGAAATTTTGTTCATTTGGCTGGTCCCCACCTAAGCTGTGCAAAACACGTACAAAATTGAGGGTAATTCCGAACACGCAGGGAAAATCTCGTATAACTCCGTCTATAGAAGCGTTTATCTCAAAACTGGCAAGTTTAACAGAAAAATGCGCCAAGAAAGAATTGATAGAGTGAAGTGTCCTCTATAAGGAGCAGTCCTTGTTTTTTCTCTAACTAAAAAATTGTAATTGTAATTGTAATTGGGTTTATTGTTTTTTAAATACATTTGTATTATAAACAAGGTAAAATGGGGCAAAATGTAAAGTAAGAACAAATTTAAATTAGACATCATATTCTCAAATAACCAAATTGAAATCAAGAAAATGAATTGATTCAAAATAAAATAAAATAAAAGAAAATATAAACTGCAAAAGCAACAACAAACTGAATCTGCAAAGCTCAGAATGTGACACCATGGTGTCAAAGAAAAACAGCCTCAGCAAGTGCCAAGCCCCCAGGGGTGAAAAAAGAACGGAGATCTCGACAAATACGCACTACCACTTATTCATTCAGAGCAAACGATCGAAGCTTCATTGCTTCACCCATGAACCTGAAAACTGCGCAAGCGCCGGAGCAATCCAGATCGCGGAGCAGCAGGTGGTCTTCACCAGGTAAGTCAGACAATCTCCGTCTCAGGCTTCTGTACATGGGACACTCAAATAAAATGTGATTGATGCTTTCGGTCTTTTGTAGGTTACATATTGAGCATAACTCATTTTTTACTCTGTAACTCATACCGTTCACAAAAATACTCATGCCGAGAGAGTTCACCGTTCTCAATTGAGTTATACATCTTCTATAACTTAGAGGTATATGTAACTTGAGCAGATCACCCACCATGTCCGGTCGACCCTCCGGTAATAAATGTTTGTAAAAATCACAGTGTTGACTCAGCAAAATCCTATCCCAGTCCTCTCTTTTCAAAATCAAATCACACCTGTCTATGATTTCAGCGATATCCTGCCGCGAGACCGCGTACCCGGGCAGGTCTGTATCAAAACGATTTCTCAGTAACTCACACAGTTGGCTATACCAGTTATACTTGGAACTATTCGTAGAGGAACCATGCAGGGAGACCAGTCTATCCAGAGCAATCCCGGGATATCTTTGATTTGACATATTCGAAATTCTATTGATGAACGTTAGCGCTTGTTTGATGAATATGAGAACATTGCTTGGCAAGGAAGTTTCAGTTCTCAAGACATATCCCGGAGTCGAATTATGCAAATATAAAAGATTCTTAACAAAGCTATTTTGAACGGACTCCAGTCTCCCTGCATTTCCAAGACCCCAGATACAACCACCGTAGGTGAATGACGGTATTACTACCGATTTAAACAATTTCATGATAGCCTCCCATTCATGTATTTTGGCCGAATTGATGACATTATTTATTAGTGAGGCTGAAGCCATTTTGGCCTTCTGTGTTCTATGTTTTAACGCTTCATTAAACAGACCAGTGTTTTGGAATTTGATTCCCAGATATTCATAGCTCTTAACAATTTCAATCTTTGAGTTATTATAAAGACATGTATCCAAGTTATTTCTGCCATACTTTGAAATTGGGAGTATCTTTGTTTTATTTATATTGACTTCGAGATCAAGTTGATTACAGTATTTTCCCAAAATAACAAGACTCTTTTTTACATTGATCGGAGAATCCGCTAAAATAATCAAGTCGTCAGCGTATAATAGCGTTGTTACATTAGTGTCATTACTAAGTGGTACACCGTAGGCACCTTCATTTTTGAAAAATGTATCTATGTCATGAATAAATAGAGCAAAAAGCAACGGACTGACGGAATCGCCCTGTAAAACCCCTTTAGTAATTTTAATCGGTACCGAAGTAGCACCATTATCGCTTGTGATTTTCATTACCGCCAGACTGTATATTTCTTTGATGACCCTAATTAATTTTCCACTCACACCGCATTCAAAAAGACGTTTCCACAACTTAGCATGACATACAGAATCGAAAGCTCGCTTGAAGTCGACAAAAATGGCGTAAATTTTTCTATTCTGCAGACGCAGATTATTGTTGATTATTGCGCTTAAGGTGAATACATTATCTAAACAGTCTCTATTTTTACGAAACCCCGCTTGACTTTCGGGCAATATATTGGAACTTTCCGCAAATGTATTGATTCTCTGATACAGTAGAAATGTGAACAGTTTTAAAATGTGATTGATAAGAGCTATGCCCCTATAATTGACAGGGTCATCGTGAGCACCCTTTTTAAAGAGATGTATCATTTTGATTTCACACCACGATGGAGGTAGTATTTCATTTTCGAGTATTTTATTGAACAATCTCAACATGTAACTTTGCCATTCATTCCCCATATTCTTATAAAATTCGTTGGAAATTCCATCAATCCCCGTAGCTTTGCCACATTTTGCATTTCTCAAGGCATACCTGAGTTCACTCATCGTTATAGGTTTATCAAGGAAAGGGTGTAAGACGTCTGTCAGATATAAAGCATCGACTGGAAAAGGTTCATAAAAACTTTCATAGAAACTAACCCAAGTTTCCATAGAGATATTATCAGCCTGTTTATTTTTTCCCCTCCTGGCATGCTTCACAGACTTCCAGAAATCATTAGGGCTCTTCACGTTATTGAGAGTATTCTTAAATTTCAGTTCCCATTGTCTCTTTTTCATTTTCGTAACAGACCTAAATGACTTTTTTGTCTTTATGTATTCGCCAATCAGGCCCGCCCCAAAGTTACCCTTTTTCATGTTTTTAAATGCAGATCTTAATTGTTTTTTGACTATTACACAATCTCGATCAAACCAAGGTTTCGATTTGAACAGATACCGCCCTGTCCCTCGAAAAGACATCCCCAAAAAACGCGCAGAGTCATGTATAGCCAAACTGAGGTCAGATGTTACTTCATCAAGTGATTTCTCATTCACATTGCTCGACAAACGGTAATTACAAGACATAATATTTCTATAGGCCATAAACTTGTCGGGCATCCAACGTATTACAGTTTTTGAGGTTCCCGTTAGAGACAGTGGTGAGACCTTAAGCTTAACATCAAGTTCAACCCGACATGGTAGGTGATCCGAACGCAGTATGGTATCCCTCACAATGAAATCTGTGGCAAAATCTATATGAGTTAACCTTGCCCAAACCAAATCAATCACACTGCACCCCGAGCTACCCGCGTACGTGAAATTTCCCGGGCCGTCTGAACTACTGCGCCCATTAAGTGTCACAAACCCCAGTGCCTCCATAGACTCCACAAGAAGTTTCCCTCTTGAGTCTGAAGTCTTATCAAGGGAACAACGCTCGTTTGAAAAAAGGCCCAGACAAATACTGTCCATCTCTGTGAAGTTATTGAGCTCACCGATTCTCGCGTTAAAATCACCCCCGACAATTACGCAGTCATAAGGAAATCTTTGAACTATCTCTCTTATCGTTTGCTCCAAATAGTCAATACACACGGTAGAGTCCAAACGCGGTTTAAAATAAAAACAAGATAAAACCAGGTATCCCCCCGGGAGCTTCACCCTCGCAGCGACACAGTTGTTGTCAGTGACAAGAACTTCCAGGTCGCTTGTTCGGCACATCCTCTTCGACACCAACAGAATCAATCCTCCACTTGCTCTACCTAGTGATTTCTCCTTTTGTGCCCTACAAAAAATTATATGAAACCGTTCAAAAAAGGTAGGATATGTGGATGGCTCAAAAGCAAGCCAGGTTTCGCTTAAAGCGATAATGTGATGTTCACAAAAAAAGCTCACCTCTGCACCCTCCACTTGATACAAATTATAAAAACCATGACAATTCCAAAACATCAAGTTAACATTCTCGTCCAATCCTCGTCCGTTTCTCAATTCACCGAGTCTTCTAGTTTTTCTTCTGTTCTTTCTTCTCTTCCTTTTTCTCTCCACAATGAAAGTTTTCCCAGTCCACACCTTCACTGACTTCGTCCCAAGGGTACCATCTTCCGTTAACGAAAAGCTTTCTGTAGCCCACCTTGGTCTGGTGACCCGATTTTCTTTGATCCCTTGCCACGTCTCTCAATTTCTTCTGTGTTTCTCGTTCAGCATTTGTCAGGTCGTGGTTGATGTAGACACCTTTTCTTTTCTCTTTTAGTTTGTACGCCTGCGCCAGCACCTTCGACTTTTCGGACCAATTTTCCATTTCGATTATTGTAACTTTTTCCCTGCTTCCCTTGACAGTAAACGCTTGTTTGATTTTCGGTTTGATGCTTAAATCCTGTTCAAAAAACCTTTCCATTGCTAACTTGATATCCTCTTCCCTATGATTCAGGCCAGTTACAATAAGATTATTTCTTTTCTGCTTTCTTTCCATTTCTTCCATTTTTCTTTCCATTGTAGTGATCTTCCTTGTTAGGTTCTGCTTTTCTGTTTCCCAAATCTGCTCCTTCAACTTGAGTTCATCGTGAATTTGCTTCATTTCTTTCTTGACCTCGGCGTTTTCTTCTTTAATACTTCTTATATCGTTCTCAATTCTCTGATTACCCTGCAATATCTCATTTAGGATTATTTTCATGCTTCCATCATCTGTAGCCATATTCAGAGACTGCGTAGTTTCGACCTCGGTTTGAACGGACTCTTGCTGCGGTCCTGTCGGAGATCTTATGGTTTTCTTACTCTTCGTAAAACCAGAAGAAGCAGCGTCTTCAAAGCTTGTATCCCTGATTTTTCTCTTGTTGTCAATCTCCTCTTGGTACTGTTTTTGATGTTTGATGTCAGACATCAGAGAAGCTAAGCCTTCGGAAATTTCAGACGCCAGATGTAAACCAAAACCAACTAAAAAATTGTATGAGCTACGCTTGTTTTTCATAAGAGTCTCGAGGGAAATAAGGATTTCCGGCTGGGTTTTGCACAGTGCCCTTTGACAATGAATTATATATTTTTAAAATGTCCTGAACAATAATTTCCATTATGGGTATCACAAAAATGGTGACTAGCAATGTATAATGATAATAACATTAATAATAATAATAATAATAATAATAGTAATGGTAACAACACAAATTAAAAAAAAACTGGTTTTCTCAAGTCCACCGAGTACAGCATCCAAGGCTGTATATTTCATTCGAAGGACAATGACGTGAACGTGTTATTGAAAAAATAGTGTAGGTACATTACCTACTCGTTTTTTTTTAATTTGTGTTGTTACCATTACCACAGAATCCATTACTATCATTATTATTATTATTATCATTATACTTATACATTGCTAGTCACCATTTTTTTGATACTCATAATAAAAATTATTGTTCAGGACATTTTAAAAATATATAATTCATTGTAAAAGGGCACTGTGCGAAACCCAGCCGGAAATCTTTATTTCCGTCGAGACTCTTTTGAAAAACAATCGTAGCTCATATAATTTTTTAGTTAGAGTAAAAACAAGGACTGCCTCTTATAGAGGACACTTCGCTCTATCAATTCTTTCTCGGCGCATTTTTCTGCTAAACCAGCCAGTTTTGAGATACACGCTTCTATAGACGGAGTTATACGAGATTTTCCCTGCGTGTTCGGAATTACTCTCAGTTTTGTGTGTGTTTTGCACAGCTTAGGTGAGGACCAGCCAAATGAACAAAACTTCATTCGATGCATAATTCCTTGCCAATTCAGCGATGGGCAATTTAAAATTTATATATTGATCAGTTGCAAAAAAATCTGTGTTTAACAGGCACATAACCATGAAATTTTTAATTTTTCTTATTTGGGAGACGATTTAGGAACCGCTGAAACTCATTCATATCACCTGTAAAACTGAAAATCATTACCCGCACCTCATAAAACATGTTTCGCCCTATAAATTAAACCTCTTCTATTTTTATTCTACAACACGCCGTTTTTGAGATATCCGCTGTTAAGCAGCGTCGGAGCGGGTGTCTAGATCGCGCTCTTCGAACTTGTAGAACTTCGAACGGTGATTGCAAGAGCTGGGTGGGAGTTAGCTGATTAATGTATTAGACCTTTTCGATGCAAAATTTACTCAGGAATATTTTTGGTCACTTACTTATTTTGCATTTGAGCAACCGTTTAGCCGGAAATTGAGAAAAACCAGTTGGAAGTCACTTTAAGGGTGGTTTACCCCCTCAAAACTTGGTTAATGTGGGGAGGATGGACCGGAACTTTTTTTATTTGACTAAGAATATATCAGTGATGACCCGTGTCAAAGACCGGCCTTTTAGGACTAAAAGCGATTGTGAAATTTCAATTTATTTGAAATTTCTGCATTGCATATGGGGCACTTTTTCGTGATATAACCCAAAAAAAAATTTTACAAAGGGATTGACAACTCATGCATCGTATGCAGAACATGATGATGAACAATTTCGTTCCCAACGGTTTTGTTGTCAGATCAGCCATGTATCAGATATCTACCTTGAAACACAGCGTTACATAAATTTCTCGTGGCGCGCTTGAAACTACCCCCATCTTCAACCGTCGTTTACGCGAATTGGGTGGGACCTAGGCATGTGGTTGATAAGACCTTTTCGATGCAGATTTTAGTGAGGAATATTTTGAGTCCTATATTTATTTTACGTGCGAGTGACCGTTTGGCAGAAAAATGAGAAAAACCAGCACCGTGTCACTTTTAGGGGCGGTTTTCACCCCATAACCCAGCTAGCGCCAACGGGACACTTGGAGACTTTTTTTTAGTCAATTAGAACATGCTTCCGAATGTCTCTGCAAAAACTCAGCTTTATATCAAAGATGTCTACCTCATTTCAAATCGGTCCTGGACTACTTCCACCATCGCATTCTCATTAAACAATTCTACGAAGTGTGATGCAGTGATGGTCCTCTACTCCACCCCTTGAAATGCGTTCCTGCCTAGGGGTACCAAATTATTCTCCGGACTCCAGACCATCAACAGAAGATGGGCAATCAAGCCATTATTTTTTCGGCATACTGGACTTTTTTTGGTTGATTTTCATATAACACGTGAACTCAGACTGACTGACGCTTTTACGGGCCTTAACTCTTTAAACATCTGCACAATAATTTTGTACGGTAGGGGGATATGGCACCGGATTCTCGCCGTCGCCCATCAAAAAGAGGAGGTATCGCCAGTCACCTGCAACCGTAAAACCTTAATTAATGCGACGGTGGAAATAACGATATCTGCCCATGTATGTGCATATGCAATTATCAAATTCCATTACATAGCTTAAACATAATATGACCTTTAATCGTATCAATGGTCAATGGCAATTAATGCTTTCTTGATGCGGCAAATGGAACGAAATAAAAAGGCAAAACGTCACGCTTAATTAAGGTGGGACGTCCGAACACAGATGCGTGTGTTGCAGGAAGCTCCTTTATACAACTTAAATTGGTATTAAATTAATCGATTGCTGATATATGACAGTATTTTTATAGGTAAACGTTTATATGATTCTGATATTAAAGAATAAATTGGCCATAAAAGTGACTCATACGTCCTCCTACTTTTGCAATACATTTCCAGTGGTGGATAATAAATGAGTGGAGATTTTTATTGCTTTATTTCTTCAGTTTTTAATTCCCACCTGCACTTGCATAACGAGAGAAAATAATGTTATTATTTGTTTACATTTTTCGTGATATGAAACATTCCGTAAGTGAAATTCCAACATCTCAAAATAAAAATTGCAAGAAATAACGATAAACCGGAACTAATTGATAAAATAAGCTGATGAACTCCTCTTTGAGAAGTGTACCTATATCGTGCTAATTCACATTCGCACGTAGGTACATAAACTATTGATTGACTATCACAGAACCATCGGTCGAATCCACATGTGGTGACATTATAAATTCCTCAGGGGTCCAATTTAGGGTCATCGATAAAGCGAATGATATAAAATAAGCAGGCAAAATAAATTGAATTGGTAGAGAGCCATAAGCGAAGACGAGGAAATCTTTCACGGGCGTAATTATTGTGCATCGTTCAATTCGTTCTTTGCTAATGACGCGTTCAGCTCGCAGTATGAAGAATGGCCGTTACGAAATACAGAAAATTTAATTTCTGTCGTTGTAATGGCAACTTCGTGACATGATATCACATTCTGTTGTACCTATGCTATGCGGTGGTCAATATGTCCGTGGGCGCCCAACACAAATATATTCCCAATATAGTCATCGATAGAGGTGTCTGATGCT
This sequence comes from Anaspis maculata, assembly GCA_949128115.1. Lineage (NCBI taxonomy): Eukaryota > Metazoa > Arthropoda > Insecta > Coleoptera > Scraptiidae > Anaspis > Anaspis maculata. The sequence goes on along the minus strand of OX421962.1, from coordinate 41,251,747 downwards.
GAGAATTCAACTCTGTTGTAATGAAGCTCAGAAGACTTATCGATTGGAACGAATGCTAAGATAACGTACAATCCTCACTAGATTGTCATAAATAATTTTGAGTAATTACACATTGAAAGACCACGTAGGTATACGAAGCTGAGACAAGCATGACTTACGGTGCAGGTCTTGAAGCTTGAAGTAGTCAAGCTTCACGAAGAAAAAAACAGCGCCTAAAGTGCCCGCAATATACAGGGTGTTTCCAAAATGATGATATAAACTTCTAGCAGATATCCCCCATCAAAAATGGACCAGGAAAAAATATACCTTCGATGTCCTGAAATGCTCCGTTGAAAAGTTACAGGGTGTTCAAGTTGAATCTTCTAAATCGATTTTTTGACATAACTTTTGAACCGTCCAACTGATTTTGTTCAAATTTAGAACAAAGTCAAGCTAAATAGGTCTCCATCAAATAATAGCAACGTGTTCAAAAAAAAATTCAGGGGCGTAGATAATGGGGGTGTTGTCATATTTCCCCCCCTATTTTTTACCCCCCTAGCTATTTCCACAAATTGTATTCTACGTCCTATTTAGAAAAAAAAATTGCTCTTGCAAAATTTTGATTAGAGGCTCCATTTTTGAGATATTTGGGTTGGAAACTTTGGAAAACATCTCGAAATCGCCACTTTCAATGAGCCCAATTTTTTTTCTCTGAAAACTTCTCGTTTCTCAGAAAAAATAGTAGTTTATCAACTTAGAAATTCTAGAGGGCCTATTTCTGCTAAGAAATCGTGAGTTTTTTTGGGTTCTAATTTTTAGGCCTTTGAAAATGGCAATTTCGAGATATTTCCCAAAATTTCAAACCCAGATATCTCAAAAATGAAGCCTCTTATCAAAATTTTGCAAGAGTAACTTTTTTCTTTAAATTGAACGTAGAATCCAGTTGAGGGTATAGCTAGGGGTGTAAAAAATAGGGGAGTAAAAAGGAGGACACTCCCCATTATCTACACCCCTGAACTTTTTTCTCAACATGTTACTATTATTCGATAGAGACTTATTTCAGATAATTTTGATGGAAATTTGAGCAAAATCGGTTAAACGGTTCAAAACTTATGTCAAAAAATCAGCTTTAAAAAGTCAACTTGAACACCCTGTAACTTTCCAACGGAGTATTTCAGGACATCAAAGGTATATTTTTTCCTGGTCTATTTTTGATGGGGAATCTCCCCTAGAAATTTGTATCATCATTTTAGAAACACCCTGTACAGGATGTCCCGAAATTAATGCAACAAAATTTACATGGAGGTAGAAAATTGAAAAGTAAGGAGACTTCTTTAACAAAAATACTATCGCAAACGTAATAACGGAGATACAGGCCTTCAAAGTTGGTTTTCCAAATCAGTTTTTTTCCCATAACTTTTGAACCGTTGAGCCGATTTTATTTAAACTTGAATCAAAGTTTACTCAAATAGGTCTCTATCGAACAATGATAACGCATTTCATCAAAAATATTCAGGGGCGAAGATAATAGGGGGTAGCTTCCCTCTTTTTCCCCTATTTTTCACCCCCTGGAATATTTTTGAAAATTGTTGCAATTTTTGAATTTTACGTTCAATTTAGAGAAAAAAGTTACTCCTGCAAAATTTTGATTAAAGGCTTCATTTTTGAGATATGTGGGTTTGAAACTTCGGAGAACAACTCAAAATCGCCACTTTTCAGGGCCCAATTTTTTTTTCTGAAAAGCTTCATGTTTCTCAGCAAAATGGTAGTTTATCAACTTGAAATACCTAGAAAACTCATTTCAGTTGAGGAATCTTGAGTTTTCTTGAATTTTAATTTTCAAGGCCCTGAAAATGTTTGATGAAATGCGTTATCATTGTTCGATAGAGACCTATTTTAGTAAACTTTGGTTTAAATTTGAATAAAATCGGCTAAACGGTTCAGAAGTTATGCAAAAAAAACTGTTTTGAAGAACCAATTTTGAAGGCCTGTATCTCCGTTATTACGTTTGCGAGAGTATTTTCATTGAGGAAGTCCCCTTATTTTTCAATGGTCCACCTTCCTGAAAATTTTTATGCATTAATTTCGGGACACCTGTATACAGGGTGTTTCAGTAACTTTGCATAAAATTTCGGGAGGTGATTCCCCTCAAAAAAATTAGTCGAAAAGTAAGAGTAACATTTTTTCCTAAATTGCTTCCTAAGGGAGTTACAGCCCCTCAAAGGTACGGAGTGAAACAGAGTTTTTATTTATTTGCTGAAGAACCGTCAAGGTGAAGAACTTCAAATTTGGTGTAGAATGGTTTCTCAACAATGAAAATGTACATGCAAAATTTTAAACAAATCTGGCCAGTGGCGACGAAGTTAGAGGGGTTGCGGTAGGTTGGAATGTCAGAAAAAAAAAGTCTGCAATCCGTTCGTATTTTCGTTTGCACATTTGGATAGACTTGTTCAAGACTAAACTTTTATGCCCCCTGCATTTTTCCTGTTGGATCCACCGTTCACGAGTAAAAGTGGAAAAATCAGGAACGCGTCGAATAATTTTCTTCTGGTGGTTAACCGACCCCAACTCCCAACTCCACTGATGATGATTAAATTTGTTTCAAATCTCACACGTGTTTTATTTGCACTGTGAAGAAATCTCCTAGTGCAAAAAAAAAACGAACAAATCTGACCAGTGGGGTCGAAATAAGGGGTTAGGGTTGAATTGCTAGAAAACAGTCTACGTTCCGGTCGTATTTTTGTTTGCACATTAAAATAGTCTCTTACTTTCATTCACACATTAGATAGGTACCTACTTATAACTTTCTGACAAAAAAAGAAAAAATTAAAAACCGCATGTCATGTCGCACGCTCCTGGTTTTTTCACTTTCACTAGTGAACGGTTTATCCTACGAAAAAAATGCAAGGAACATAAAAGTTTAGTCTTGAACAAATCTATCCAAATGTGCAAGCGAAAATACAAACGGATTGCAGACATTTTTTTCTGACAGTTCAACCTACCCCAACCCCCTCAAACTCCGCCGCCACTGGCCAGATTTGTTTAAAATTTTGCGTGAACATGTGCAATGTTGAGTTACCATTCTACACCAAATTTGAAGTTCTTCACCTTGACGGTTCTTGAGCAAATGATTAAAAATCCTGTTTCACTTCGTACCTTTGAGGGGCTGTAACTCCCTTAAGAAGTAATTTAGGAAAAAATGTTACTTCTACTTTTCGACTTATATTTTTAAGAGGAATTACCTCCCGAAATTTTATGCAAGGTCACTGAAACACCCTGTATTGGTCAAATAAGACTTTTGCTGTCAATCACAGACTCAGCGGGTACCTACAAGAAAGCGCACTTGAAAACAGCCTGCTCAAATGTTTAATTTTTCTTTATTAAAAATTTGAGCATTTTTAATTTTTCCTCATTGAGAATTTGAGCTTTTGGTAGGTTTATTATGGCATATCTTGCATGCAACTTGAAGGTAGAGCATAGTGGTTGATGTCGAACTGTTCCTTATTATAGATCATGATGGTGAGGAGCTTGTGGTGTGGTAGTTAGCGCGTTCGACCACCACTCCAGACAGCGTCGGACTGGCAAATTTTTACCAACCGGGCAAAGAATGAAAGTGGCCTCGAAATCGAAGGGAAAGTCAGAGGGGCCCACCCCCCACTTGCGACTTTTCAATAATAATAATGATGCTTATAACAAAAAAAGACGCTGACCAAATTGTCCACAGATTTCTTCAAACTCAAAACTTCTGCTTGAAATAAACTACGATAAAGAAAACAACGAAGAAAAGAAAGATATTTATTATTGTTACGTATTTCGCGTACGGGTTCGAATATAATTGAGATGATCGTTTCAAAACACACACTGTTTATTACTGAGTACTACAATGAATACACGCCAACAATTATTTACTTGGGAATATCGCTGTGATTACTACTCGCTTTAAATCCGCTCGCTACCACTTTGTATTCCAATGCATAGCTGCTCGTGAGGCGACGATTGATGCCTTATACCGTATAGGTATAGGTCCGACTGATTCATCTTGAATGTTCCATGCAATTTCCAGCAGTCTCCACAGTGACCAGCATACGGTTTCCATACGACTCTCGAAAAATCTTGCACATTACCCGTATAATTCTGCCGTGCTCTAGAACCGACGCCTCCGCCAAAATGGACAGATGTAGCTTGACCCACTGCTGAAGTCTCCATACAGTTGTACGGGAAAAACTCTACACGCGCGCTCCGAAACACACGAATAGAAGAGCTTGGTTGAAAGAAAAATTTCAGAGCCGATCTTCTTTTTTTATGACAAAATCGAGAGTGAAATCTAAATTAGACTCAATTTGGTCGTCAAAAAAAATCTTCGGCTATGGAATTTTTCTTCCTACCAAGCCCTTTTATTCCACATAGACAAGCTAAAAAATGAATTTGAAATAATTCAATCAAACAATGAGTCCATTATGTTCGGTCAAAAATGGGAACTCACCCACAAATTTTACTTTTAGTTTTATTGTCAAAACGGTTTAGGTGTGCCATCTAAATTGAAGAGTGATTCTTAAAGCATTTTTCCTTAGCTTTTTGAATCCGAGAACAGTTTTTCAGAAAAGCGGTCAGAAAATTTACTTTTTGATGAAACAAAGAAGGGGTACCTTTTTTCTAGCCCGGCCCTGGATTTTGACTTACCCGGTATGGCTTCGGGATGACTTCCAACAGAGAAATATAAGTGGTGAATTTCAAGAAAATATCTCTAGCCGTTTCAGAAATATCGCTTATCAAAGTTTCATACGAAACACACAAAACCACCCTGTATCTTCGTAACCAATAGAGAAAACAAAATTTCTTCAGTGGATCCTGACTCGCCTCGAAGTCCTTTATCTCCCATTAGCCTATGTAAGGTCACTCATGAATCACCCTGTATATCAGCCTAAAGCCCACGGTCTGACATGTACTCAACTTCCCACCCCCGATTTCTCCTGTAGTAAAATTTTGTTTTTAAAAAATCCCTGGACAAGTCGACTTTAGACAAAGCTGGTCAAGTTATTTATTTGTACTGTATATACAGGGTGTTTCAGGGATGATAGCAAAAAATTCAACTGTGGGTAGATCTCGTCAAAATATGACGAAAACCTTTTTGCAAAGTTCGGCCTAATGACGAAGATACAGCCCTCCAAAGTTCACTTTTTTCGGATTTCAAAAATTTGCAGCTCAGGAACATTTTGACAAATTTAGCTTTTATTTAGCAAAAGCTGGTTTGTCATAATTATCTATCAATCTGCCAAATTTGGGAAGAATCCAACCAGTGGTGTAGGAGTTATGAGGGTCGATAATTTAGAAGCATCAGAAGAAAAGTTCACTTAAGGTGACCCGTCATAACTTCTACGCCACTGATTGGATTCGTTTCAAAGGCAGGTTGATAGATAATTATGACAAACCAGCTTATGCTAAATTGAAGCTAAATTTGTTGAGACGTTCCTGAGTTAAAAATTTTTGAAATCCGAAAAAAGTGAACTTTGGAGGGCTGTATCTACGTCATTAGGCCGAACTTCACAAAATGGTATATGGACTTTCGTCATATTTTGACGAGATCTACCCACAGTTGAATTTTTTGCTATCATCCCTGAAACACCCTGTATAGGTTACCTCATCTCCATCCAGTAGTCTAGGCGCGACGTCAACGTCACAGGATACCCCCGACGTCTTGATTTTAGCTCAGACTGTATAAAATGACCAATGCCCAAGTCAACCCGAGTCTGGATTCCATTCTGGATTCCATTTGAGAAGTTGGTGGAACATAGTTCACTTGTCACAAGTCAACCCGAATCAAATTTATTATTTTTCTGTAACTACTGTTCCAAGTCATTTCGGAATCCGCAGTCTTTTGAGTGTACCATCATTGTCAAGTTAATTTCAACCAAATGTTGTGGCAAGTCACTATCATGTTGAAAAGCATAATTCTGGACGTTTATAGTAGCTATACCTAAGGTAACAGTGGAGTGGATGATTCATCTGCATTGCAGTAAACAATTCCGTAGTGGTAGCCCGGATAGTGGTAGATATCATCAATTCAGTGTGATATTAACAAAGCAATTTTGTACGTGTATGTTACTAAATTGGAATGACTAGTACTTATGGTGAATCCATAATATAAGATCAATTGTTAGATTTTTACGAGAATAGTATGACATTTCTCTCAGTGTGCATACCTCTCCCTCGTTACTATTATTTGAGTGGTGTATCAAGCTTATATTTTGAGCACATTTTCGTTACAAAATGACGCTTATATGGCCCGTTTGTCTGTCTGTCCTGTCCGTCTGTCTGTCTGTCCGTCCGTCCGTGTAGAAATTAAGGTGTTGAACTTATCCTTGGATGAAGCTAGAGCCTTGGAACTTTTTCTGTTGGCTGATGGGCATTATTTGTTTCATTCATTCATAGTTATCATTATTATTATTATCAGAAAATAAACATTTTCTGTGCACTTCTAAATAGTTGAACCCTCCCTCGGGGAATGAAGCTAGAGCCCTGAAACTTTTTCCGATGGATTTCTTAGGTCCTCAAGGATGGTCAGTGGGCAAAGTGAAGGTAAAGTTACAAAATTCAGCAAAATTACGAGTAGCAGGTATTTAAGAATTTCACGATTCCGCTGATTTCTGCACAGTTTCAGTGGGTCACACATTATTCCACCTTGCTCATGGATGTGGGACAAAATAATTACACCGCAATGGCCCCACGGCCCCTATCCCCATCAGGCGATCTCTTTTGCTAGGGTAAACCGAGGCATCGAGAGGCGTCAGAGCACAGAGAGACTGATGGACCGCGCTGGCTGCTCTCAGTCCGCAAGAAAAATGCTAAATTGCTTCTCTCCAGCTGATGATGGAAGTCTGGATGTGGAAGTGTGATGGTTACCTCCGCGCGGACATTATTAACCTCCTGGAAGCAATCATTCATTGTCGTGATGCACACACGAGGAGAATATTGCAATAGGAGGAAAAAAAGTGGGGTGAAGTTATATGATACGGAATACCGTCAGTTAACATGCAGACATAAGAGAGCATCATCTGCAGCGAGCACGAAGCTGGTTGTCGAGCAGTTCTCTGCTCACGCCAGTCTTTCTACACACGCGGTGCAGTCGCCAGTCGGTCGGCACGCGAAAGCGAGAGCTGAACAGTTCCTTGAATGAATGTGGATCGCGATTTTATTCTTCCATCGTCCATCCGTCCGGGAGTTCTGGAATACATTTTACACTATTACTTTTGTATTCACCGACCGGGCCGAGCTCTTAGGAATTTTTAATTCAATAACGAAAAACCAATCGACTTTACCGGTGCCGCAAATTGACCGCAGCACGTGTGCAACTTTATTTGCTATAACTAATTATATACGGAGTGCATGTTGATGACCTTCTGCCAGAGGTGATCGAAAGAGGAAGAGAAGACTCCCTTGTGCTGCAAATCGATTTTAATTAAATAGTTCACCGACCTTGCCATTGACCCTCGCCGCAATATTGACAGAGTGCAATTATTGTTTACAATGCTCATGTATTAGTTTTTTCGGTGTGTGCCATTCACAACCATGACGAATGTTAATCGAATCAGAGTCGTCGTCTTGGGGAGTCCCCGGGTCGGAAAATCAGGTAAGCGCCCCAGACCGGCCGGTCTTTTAATTTTTCAAGTTTCTAACGCGGGATTTTATCCCATCACTTTTCTGAATTAAGAATTTCCGCTGGTCAGAAAAGCAGGTTTGAAAAATAGTAAACAAACAAATCGAAAAATCACGTATCGAAAGTTCAAAGTTCTCGAGGTTTAAATATAGACGCGCGCTTCGTGTTGTGTGTTCTTCAGCCGTTTGCATCAATCTGCCACAGTGATCAAGACAAATTGGCAGTGATGCCAGGAATGTGAAAACCAAGCAAGAGACAGCTTGCACTATTGCAACTCTATTTATTGAGACAAGCTTTTTCCGTATATCAACCCCAATTTGTCTGTTCAAGTCTGACATTAGGACTGACATAAAGCTGTGTTATTATCCTTCACTTAGAAACACTGATGCTCTTTTGTAATAACTTGTATTGGCATTTATCCAATCCTGTCCAATAATGCACGCATTATCAACGTCCATACATGCCTGCATTTTTCAATAAGATTGGGTAATGCATAGTATTTCACTCGCGGGTAATGGCTATTACTCATTCGGATGCTTTACGACACTCGCCAAGGCTCGTGTCGGCAAACTGCACCCTCATGAGTAAGAAGCAATCATTACGCGCTTGTTGAATGATATGCTATTATTCATGATGAATAAGAAAAAATAGTGGAAAAATAGGATGCACTTGACCAACTGATAATAAGTTGATGTTTCAAAATTTTAAGTGACAAAAATTTAAATGATTGTTGAAATGTCTCCTTCAAAATAATTTTCATTGCAAAGAAGACATCTCAACAATAATAAGAATCACTTCGCTATGAGGAATCTTCTCAAAAAAAAATACAATGGGGATGTAAAATTTTGGCTCGGCCCCAAATCGCTGTTTTCATATTTTAAACTTTATTATTAATAAAAAAATCATCGTCATGTCTGTCGCGGGACCTCTCATTTCAGTATTTTCCTTGCAACGTCCTTGAAGATAATTTTAATTCCATTCAAATTTGCCTTTATGATGCAATATTATTTCTGTACCTATGCCATTTTTTCAATCAAGCATTATTAAAAAATGTAGAATGCGATAAAAACTCCCGCGATAAAAATGTTTATTTTCAAAAATCTTGTACTTTCACATACAGGGAATGGTATACAGGTAATACGGTGATAGGTACAGAATAGGACGTGTCTTGTTTCGAACACCTTTTTGGAGTGTTCTCCAATAATTATGATTTGGCAGATGTGTACCTGCACAAATCTCCACGAATTTGGGTATCTCTCCGTGGACAGAGGTTTTCATGTAATTTCAAAGAAATTTGAATACTTTCGACAATTACTTTTCCCCATTCGTGGCCGCCTTGATCGTTTGTATTCAACAATATTTTTATAAAATCTTGCACCCCTTAAATACTACCCACGTACCAAATTGCATCAAAATAATCAGTATTTCGAAGACATTTGAAAATCGCTAAATTTATTCCTATTTGATTATTGTTGTGGTACCTACACCCTACACCTGACTAAGGTTTTGGGACTAGAAGCTTATTATTTTGTTAATGTTTGGCCAGTGGCCACTGTAATAAACATGTAAACAAAATTCAATCGAAATCGATTCAGAAACACCAACAAAAAACCCTTTTTTTTCCACCCTTTTTTGCTAAAATTTTGATTTCCAAGTTGCATTCAAACATTTTGGTCAGCTCATGTTTCAATCAAGTCGTTCATTGATACTTTTGTTGCGAACCAAATTTGGCTAAAATCCGTTCTATCAAAAGCCACATTTCAGATTTACTTCAAAATGCCTGAACAAAAATGCTACGAACTTTCAGATAGATAAACGACGTTTTTCTAGTTGGAAATACGAAGGTTTTCCAAAAGAGCATACTAGATAAACAGCTTAAATATGAGAAATTCAAGCCTTACGTAGAATTTGATAAACAGTGTTCAACAACAAATCAACAATGAATAATCTTTCCAACAATTTTCAAAAATAACGAAGGAAATGGAAAACAAAATCCAAAAATGGGCTATCAACAAAGGAGCAAGCAATATAATGACATTTTTGACAATCTCACTAAATTGTATAAGAATACCGATGTCCAGAAAGTAACTCCACTGAAGTTACCTTACTTGAAAAGTGGCCATGGGTTCGATTCTATTATTTTTTGTAAATTGTCATTTTGAAATTCTTGAAGTAGGAACTTGTGAAATTTATTATGGTGGGCATACGATATTCTACGAGAAGGGGTTTCTGATGCGGCTGAGAAAGTGGACCTTTTTTCTTGAAAATAGAAAATTCAAATTTGTCATCAGAGAAATGTATACTTAACAGCAATGCTATATAGAAAATTTTGGATTTTTTTCTGTTGGAAAAAATATGAAATGTAAACAGCGTTATCCATAGGTATATTTATTTTTCTATAATGAAGTCGTCGCATGCCACATTTGAAATTTCCATTTTCGAAAAAACGAAAAAAGGAACCACTCTCTTAATCGACTTTTTTAGTTACTCCATAAAAACCCTTTAAAACGCATCCTTATCCTCCAAAGTTTGCGAAAGTTTCCTCAAGAAATCGCAAGATTAGAAAATTCAGGTTCGGTCAATTTTTGGTTTCAACAATGAGAGGGGAGGCCGGTGCCACCGCACATGCACACAAAGATAGCCACAATGAAAATTTTACAGGAAATGTTTCCCAATCATTTTGATCTCCAAATCCGGTAACATCAATCATGGCCTCCTAGATTGCCCGGTCTTTCGGCCTTGGACTTCTTCCTGAGATCCTGAGATTTCTTCAATGTTTGATGGTCTGAAAGTCAGGAACTAGTCAGATGCGGCTGATCATGATAAGGCCAATAATGTATTCGCACTATAATCAATAGCTGAAATATCCCGAATTCCCGAAACATATAAAAAATCATGCAAAATGGCCAAAACGCATTTCAAAAAAGATCATTTCTGCGTGGAATCTAGAAAAGACCTTTAGAAAAATGTTTCATCCCACACATTTCTTGTGTTGTAAAAACAAGCTTTGTAGAGCATTGTTAGTGAAAAATCATTGTTCCTTGTTCCAGAATGGTTCTCTCTCAAGTAGGAAACTTACTTTCTGGACACCTTAGCATCAAGCAAAGATGAATAACTACTGTCATTGTCAACAGTCATCGCATCAACTATCACGAAAGTATACAAGCCAGTGTCATTTTAGGCCTTCTGCGAAGTTGGAAAATCACAAAACGGAGTCGATGGAGTTAAGGGCCGATTATTCACCTCCCAAAAATTTCCTGGTAATTTTGAGTGACCAGTAGGCGTTGCGTATTAGCTGGATGAGAAAAGTACGCAGCACTGGACCGACCAGTTAGAATTACTGAGAACTTATTGAGAAGTGAATAAATCTGCTTTAAATGGAGAAAATTGAAGCAACCATAAAACATTTTCCAACTTCAGAAGTCTGGAATAATCAATCAATTACTTGTATTATCGTGAGAACCTATAGTAGTGTTACGAATTTCTCTCGTTTCGTCGCTTCCACCCCGGCATATTCAGCCTGAATCCGCGAGAGCTTTAGAAAACTCTACTGGCTTAGCAAATATTCCGTCAGCTCACGATGCACGACTCCTCCGCCATTTGTGCAGGTGTGTTTCTTATTCGCGTATCATGGTCTCCAGTGAGTTTCGTAACAATAGAAATAGTAGGAACAAATAGAAATAATGAGCTAGGATAGGATGACAAGTAAAGCTCGCTGCGCTCGGCCTGGAACATGTCTGCTTGCTCTGCGTAAGGTTTTACAGTTTTTTTTTTGCTAAGAATTTTTACGTAAACGTAATGTATCCCTATATTTGACGTCGCAAGATTAGTTGATTCCAGAATCAATGTAACGTACTTACATGACATCGATATAGCATAGTTATTTCTCACGTTTATTTCTCAAGTCGATATCAACATTTATTAAGTTGAATAATTATAGAATTACAGATTTGGTCATTATAGGCTTAGGAACGACGAAAATTCTAGAGTGGAATATTATTGTTGTTTTCGGCTCCGAACTCTGCAAAAACCCTTGTCGAGTTTTTTAATGTCTCAGGTCAAAAATCGATGAGGTCATCATGACTTTCATCATCAATAATTGTGGCTTTTCGGGAACAAATACATTATTTTTAATTTTTTCGAAGGCCTTGTAACCTAAAGAATAGTGGCGTAGCGTATACATAATTCTGGAAAAATGGACTCATTCGTTTTTGCCCTTCGACTGCTGTCACAAAAAAGATTTGAATGGAACTTGTGAGACTCCTGTATAGTACTTCCTGCTCGACTTCCTGTATGTTATAGAGAAGCATCAAATTCTGAGTCGGAAACAGCAACAAAGTTTCACTTCAGAATAGGGTGATTACATGTAGAGGGAATTTATGGCTAAATGTCAATAGTGTTATTGTCATTTGTCAAGTTTCATCCATGTCGCCCATGTCGGAGTCAACGTCAACCGGACTAACCTAACTTAATTCTGTCATTTTTACGTGTTTTCTTCAATTAACGGTTTGTTCGGCGTTTACTAGATCGAGATTGTGATTTCATCATTCTAACAATGCCTTACACCTGTTATGTGCATGTTCTTCAATGCAATTCCCTAACAAATGTCAAAACATAACTAGATCCTTGCGCTGGCTGCCGGTGATCAGGTGAACGAATTTCATGCAATCACCCTATTTTCGCCAGGTCTGGGGCATTTTTTGACTAAAATGACTAGGCTAATTAGACGTGTCAAGAACCTGGGAGTTTGAATTCTGATCAGTAGCTCGATCAGTATAGTTAATAGGGAAACAGCATCGAAAGAAAAACACACAAAAAATACAAGGTGATGGGTAAGAGTCCTAGTATATCAAGTTCGCCAGACTAAATTTGAACCTTTTTGGCTGGTTTGTCGTCTGTTTATTGTACATAGTAGAAAATAGCAATGTTAGTAGCGCTGTTATCACAAGGAATGTTGTCAAGCGGCTATAGGAAAGGTACCTAGATCTTGCAAGGGCACCACTTTCAATCGTAATTTATTGTAATTGTGCCGATAAATTGCAAATTTTTCCATTAACCCATCACTAAAATTGATTTCTCTATTTTATTACCGCTGCCTTAATTTGTCTTAATTGATCCTTGCGCCGGATTTCACTCTTTTAATTGTTATCGATTTTGTGTTGTGTCCCATAAGCATAAAGTAATTTATTGTCAACGTCAGAGAGGAGATTGGGAATTGTGAGATGACCACGACCACACTTCGACTACGTCACTAGGAGAGAACTTTCATTTAGGCCAAAACAAAAATTGTTTGCCAAGTTTAGGTACTTTGTTAGCCCAGAAATCTCGAGGCGCCCAGGTTTTTTCGAAAGTTGCGACGCAGGATGCCAACATTGCAGAAATTATCCTGCTGTGCATAAGCAAATGATGCGATTGACTTAATTTAAACCGTCATTTAAAACTGGTTTAATGTTCTCTTATACATACTGTTGATGCTATGATTGTTGATTTAACCAAACCAGCACTTTGATACCAATTGATCTTAGGGAGAGCACTTCACAACGGCAAATAAGCTGTAAGAACTTGTGCGCTGGAAAACGTTAATTGAGTTATTTTTGAAATTATACATCTCAATTCATTTTCTACCGGGACTAGCTACTCGAACTCGTATAACAAACGATCTAGATTAATCTCCAATCTCGATATCATACAAATTGGCATGGAATTCCAACATGAATATTGCACTATCTACCTATTTGACTTGATAATTTTGAAATTAGCGATACTGTTATGGATTAACGTTCTTCGGTTAATTAAGCTCACATCGTTTTGTGATAATTCTGCATTCCTAAGTTGGTAAATTGAGTCGTTTGATATTACGAGCTTGAGGGTTGGCTTAAGTTTCCGCTTGATACCTACGTTTTATATTCAATTGTTGTTATGCATGCGATAATTCAAAATATAATATTGGATAAAGCATTGCGCAAAGAACATGTACGTAGGAATTAAGTAGGTACCCACAGATCTGTAATTCAAAGGCAAAACACAACTTCCTGTCAGGTATCTAATCGAGTATGAGAACAATAAATCATCAATGATAATGAGTGATAAGGAACAAAGCCTACCTATTCGGAGAGCATGATCTTCAATATTATAAAATATGTATAATTGCACCTACCTATACTTCAGTGAGTACTTAAGTCTCAACATCAGCAAAATATGAGTGAGCATGCACGGTATTGGAGTAGGTAGTGAGGAAGTTTTGTTGCCATAATTGAATATTCAACATAGTAGAAGTAGATCGTAAATTATGCTATAGGTAATTTCCTCAGCAGCATGACGTTGGCGGTTCACTTTAATTTTATTATTTATATTTGGATCTGCAATCATAACAATTATTATTGTTCATTTTCATATAACATGAATTTAGTACCCGCTCAAATTGATGGGGCTTCATGTGGCGCATAAAACCTCTCAGGGTCTGTCTTATTATCTCATTGTGTAATTTATTTGTTATCGTCGTCGACATTCATGGTATAAAGAAGACGATATGGGATGAAAACCGATAAGGGCAACACACGCAATTCATGTTTCCAACTCCAGCGCACGTTTGCTTTGCCATCAGGGAGACCTTCTTCGACAAAGTTCCTTTGTAGACGCAGAATTGGTCAATCACTTCTTGTTTTCAAAATGCGACTTAGGATGTTGAGGTTGTCGATTCAAAGTGTTGTTTTGCTCCTTACGGTTTCATCGCTATCAATGCTTCGAAGAAAAAACTACAGAGGACGGCAACGGGTATCTGAAATTGAAATTGCACTAACTATACCTACCTAGTTGAATAGCCATGTTTCTGTTTGGTTATTAATAATTCAAAAAAGTCTTACAAGGAATTTAAACCGATATTGATTACGGAAAGTTGAACGAGCTGGCTGAAGGGCGCGGATTTTGAACAATTCCCTGGATGGCGCTTTAAATCAAAAACGCATAAAGCCAGACCTTGCAAGAAACCTGTACATAATCAGAATTGCGATATAATTTTCCGCTTTGGATGAGCCTCTTCAAATTCTGCAATTTCTCATGATCACTTAAGTGCCCCGGCTCATCCACGATCTACACATTAACTACAGTTTGTGTTAGCTTTAAATGTTCATGCATAATCCATGGTAGGTACCTATATTATGTAGATTCATAATAATAATAATAATTGTTTCAATCTAATAAAACTTTACGTTCAGGTATAATAATGTCAATAAACGCCAGGTTCATGCCGATAATAAACGAGTGTTGTGCATGCATAGCTATTTATAAGTTTTAAAATTTTGCTATAATACACCTGTTTTTATTAGTAAGTAAGTACCTCGCAATATGGTAAATTAGACATAACGTGGAAAATTTATGGCATGCCTCATATACCCATCTACCTACATCCACCATGGAGGAATCCTGTGTGATGGGCAATTATTCGATATTCTATTTAACTTCGCAGCGCGGATATTCTTTGACGAGCTTAATAGGAGGCAGCTTTGCAGCAATATTACAGTTCACAGGAAAGAGAATATTTTCAAAACTGAAAGTATGTATGCAGGTGTCTGGTAGCAAAATTGTGTTTCCTCTTACAAAGATGAATTGGTCAACGTACTGATAAATCAAGTAAAAGCTCGCAGCGAGAGATGCAACCTGCAACCTACTCGTTTTCCAATTTATACTACTTGCTTGCTCGACTCCTGCCGTTTTTCAGTTTTCGATAACGACCCCGTAAAAACGTGCTAATGAAACAGTCGTCGCCATTAAAGCAAATCAGAAAACAGTGCCCAATAAACCTAATGATTATTTATGACAATGTTTGCGGCTTACAACAGCAAGAAGACGTCGGTAATCAGCCAAGACGTTTTTACAGCTTCTGGTGAATTGAACATTTACACCATACAGGTATCTACCTACTACTCAGCGCAAATAAGCTTTTGATCATGAAGCGCCTGTAAGTCAATGTTATGATACAGAAACACTGATGAGAGTGTCTTTGGATAAATTGTTGGGCCTTTGTTGCGGAGTGCTGCAGGCCAACAGTTGTTGTCTAACAAAATGCCGATCGTTTGTCCAATTAAGTCAATAATTAAATTAGTTTGGCTACAGGTTGATGGATGGTGAGAAAACGCATCGGAAAAGAATTGGGCAGCTTGTTTTAGAGACTTCTCCGAAAATAATTAAAGGACCTGTTCGGTGAACACCGATACCGCGTGACTCAGCAGTTCATATGACCACTGAAAGATGCCGCAGCGAGATACCGCACACAAAATCTTCATTATACTAAGACCTCGTGTATCATAGCAGCTACCAAAATTATTAATATTCTGATCATGGAGTTGTACATTAACTTGGTAGTAGATATCAATATCAAAAACTGTTTTGTTTAATCGAGAAGTTGGAATTGTCAATGATAAGAAATCACTAACGTGGGAGATTACTTGATTGATAGGCAGCTAAATAGCTTCTGCTGGGTCCTAAGAGGAAACTCGCCAAGCCTTGTCCATATCCAGACGGAGTGGCTGCATTTTTTTATGATTCTTCCCTCGTCCCCGGTTAGCAGCAAAATTTTCCTAAATCTTCCATACCTTCCGAACGGTTCAACACATCAAGTTCGTTTATTCGTTAATTGAATCTTATCTGTTCAGGCTTAATACTATCAACATATCAGGACAATCTATCAACTATGAACAATCTTTAGCAACTAAAAATATGAACGGGACATGGAACTCGCGCTTCGGCATCAATTCTTTCAGTACTCTGTAGTCGTCACTAACCTTGATAGACGATATCCGTTATCGACCGCAGCAAATTTTCACTCCAAAGAAACTAACGTTTTCCTATGCTAAGCTATAGGCTAGGCTTGAGTCAAAAACTATCTCCCTAACTGGTGGGTCTAAAAAGAAGAAAGAAACCTACAGTTTTTTTTTTGTATGTATGTAATACATACCACAAGAGCTATAGTAGGTTCACTTGTACCGTGATTCTAGTTGGCTGTGAGATTTTGTTTCTAAGTTTTCAAATCTGATATTTGAAAACTCCCTAGAACTTGGCAGTTGGTTGCATTAATATTTGAAAGATTAAGCTTGACGACAAGATCAACAACTTTACCGTTTGTCAAATCGAGTGTCAAATAGACTGAAAATCACGAGTTTCACGAAAATTGTGGTGAAATTATACCCATTACTGTAAAAACTGTGTTTGCGCCTCAGCTTGTGTCTTGAACAATAACGTCCAGTGCCCATTTCAAAGTCCTCGAGAGTGCCATCAAGAACTCGCTTCTGGGAGAAAAAATGGTCGGAATAGGTGCTGGGCATGTACCCCATAACGTTCAGCTTTGCGGAGAAGACGTGGATCTATTTTCAAAAACCACATAATATGGAAGCATTGTGAACTATTCCTGGTTTTCAAAAGAAGTACCCACACTCTGGAAGGCTGGAAACGATGGGAAGCTGAACCCTCCTAATTTTTGTGGGATGGGATTCATCGGCGTTGATACTTGATTTCACTGCTCAGGACATCGTACTGGAACAAGAAATTTGCGGAACTTGTGAAAGGTGAACTACATCCACTCCATATTTGCAATTTGCAAAGTTGTTTTCGGTAAATTTTTCATTTTTGACAGCAACAGTCAACACACCATCACACCAACATAACCTATCTTTCGAAGCCAGACGCTCAGGCGCACACTAGGCAGTTGGACGTGAAGTCTACAATGCCAAACTGTGAAATTTGCCCAGCCTACTAGAATCACGGTACAAGTGAACCTACTATAACAGTATAATCAACAGTATAATATCACAAATGCTTGAATTTTCGCGATAATTTATGCCAAGCGATCGCGAATGCTGGTTGTAACGATGAATGTCCGACTCCTTTTATCTAGGGACCACCAGCCCGAGGGCACCGCTTGGCCAAAATTATCTGAGAAAATCTCGAGCACGATTGACATTTTGATGATTATTGCAAAACTAGATCGTAATTCTTCGGGTTTATGTTTTACATTTATCTCTTACTTTGGGGGCGGCGTGTGGTAGCGGCAGAGTTAGAAGTCCGAAGTGACAGCTACCAGATTTGGTTGTTCATATCCATATCATTCGGTTGCCATTGACATTGGAATTTGAAACATTGGAACATACAGTGGCAAATTCTATCTTCAGCCCCCTCGCTCTCACTCACCCCCACTCACCCCAACTTTGAAATTTCAAATGACACCACCTACCATGCGATACATCAAATTGAAAAGAATTAAATTCTCTTGCTGAAAAAAATACTTCCATATTTTTCAACTCCACCCCCTTTCTCCCTAAAAATTCTCTAAAGTTTCCCATTCAATATTCTGGACCCCTCAATTCTCTTTAGTTTAATCAGCATCATTCTAGATAGCATCGAAGAAGAGAATTTTCGGTGGAAAAGTGCTACCCCAATCCACCCTATCGCTCTCCCCCGCATCAACTTCAAAATTCAACTAAACACCATCTACTTTGTGGTACATCAAATTAAAGGGAATTTAATTCTCCTCAATTTGATGTATCGCAAAGTGTGTTGTGTCAATTGAAATTTCAAAGTTGGGCTGAGTGGGGGTGAGGAGGCTGAAGAAAGAATAGGCCAATGTATTGTAGATTAGAGGTGGTCGTTTGGTCTCGGAGGATCCTTTCTGCAGTGCGACCAATAAGATCTTTTGTGCGTGTAGGCCAATGTATGCTTCAGATGTCACCCTCGATATAAAAACCGACCTGTTTTTGCTCAAAGATATTTTCGCCAGGATATTTTCCCCTCAATAACGGGAGTTATTGCAGGTGGATAGTTTCCAAAGAATCACCCGATATAAGTAAATGTTATTTTTGTGGGTCTAATAATCAAGGGCGTTGTATGCAATAATCAACAATACTCAATAGTTAATATCACAAGTGCTTAGATTTTCACGATAATTTTGGCCAGGCAATCGCGAGTGCTGGTTGTAGCGATAAATGCCCGAACCCGTAGAAGAAGGGTATTTATCCAGGGGCAACCAGCTCGAAGGAAACGCTTGGCCAAAATTATTTGGAAAAATCTGGAGCACGAGTGATATTTTGATGATTATTACAAAGCCAGCTGTATCTATCGTGTAATCAATCGAATTCCTAATTTAGGCAGGCTGTGGCCTGTTTGAAATTAGGCGTGCAAAGCCGCATTTGGCTAAAGCACAGCCTGCCTAAATTAGGAATTCAATTGATGACACGATAAATACTGCTGAACGTTTTACGTGGATACGTCTATGTAGAGTTCGTGGCAAACAAAACCCATATCGATGGGCGGAGCTAATGCGCAGAATGGAAATCTCCAGTGCCGTAGAATATCCCAGCGACGTAACCAAATAACACACAATCCCGCACTAGCACGGATAAACACCCCTTCATTTCGCATAATGGACTGATCCGACTAGTTTTGGTTAATACGCATCCGGTCCATCGATAAGTGATGCCAGTCCACACCACCCAAAATCCCTAAATAACCATCAAGATGACGGCGCCCATTATTGCAGGTGTCGGACGTCTCTCTTGCGCGGTATAGCAATCTAATGGCGAATTCACTTGGCTGACCCAGTGTTGCTTGGTCGCACTCGTTGCCAAGGAAACTCCAATAGGATGAGCTGCTCCCTTACTACGAGTGCGGTCGAGCAGCACTGGAGCAGCCAAGTGAATTCGCCATAAGTATGTGAAGCCATTAGGTTTGGGCAATGACTACCATATATTTCCTGTTGGCGCCAACATTCGAAAGTATTCGAGATCATCCCACAACATTCCAAAATGTTCCGGTATGCTCTGGAATGTTCGGGAATAGTCTGGAACGTTCGGAAACATTCCACATTATTGCGGACTATCCTTCATCCATGGAGAAAGTTCCTGGTTTTACCTGAAGGGCGTGCTTTTGAAGATATAAAACTGGACGTTTCGCCCTCTAAAAAATTTCTAGAACAGTCCAGAACATTCGAGAGTATTCGAGATCATCTATGAGGGAAGTCCCTGGTTTCACCTAAAGGACGTGCTTTCGAAGATACCAGGGGTTCGAAGTTTTGCCCGCTAAAAATTTCTGGAAGAGTCAAGAAGATTCGTCTGGAACATTCGAGAGTATTCGAGATCATTCCACAACATTCCAGAATGTTCCGGTATGTTCTGGGATATTCAAAAATAGTCAGGAACGTTCGGAAACATCCCTAAATATTCCAGATAATTGTGGAACATTCGAGATCATTCCACAATATTCCAGAATGTTTCGGTATGTTCTAGAATGCTTGAGAATATTCTGGAACATTTGGAAACATCCCGGAACATTTCAGATCATTATGGAACATTATAGATCATTCCACAACATTCCAGAAAGTTTCGGGATGTTCAGGAATATTATATGGAACATTCGAGATCATTCCACAACATTCCAGAATGTTCGGGAATAATTTGGAACGTTCAGGGGACATTCACGAACATTCCAAATCATTGTGGAACATTCTAGAATACTCTCGAATGTTGTAGAATGTTTTGGAACATTGTGGATCATTCGAAACCTGTTGAGTATGGGTGGGGCTACCCACTGGTAGGGGTATATAAAGCAAGATCCGTCGTGGGTTTGATCGAACGCCAGTTTCTTATCAGTGATGAAGGGAACAATCGGAAAATAAGTGAAAATTCCAGAGTATGTTTTTAACACGGAAAATAGAGTTTAGTGCAAGTCTTAGTGCATGTGAATTCGAAAAGGCTTCGGTGAATTTTTTGTTAATACAAAGTTAATATGGTTCATATATTATACAATGCCCAAACGTAAAAGAGGAGTAGATCTTGCCAGTTCTGTAACAAGACAGCGAAAACAGAAAGAACAGCGAAAAAATGAGAAAGTCGAAGAGCGCAAAACACGTTTACGTTCCAAACGAATCAGAATGAGCACCCAGAAGCAGAGAAACCGGAAGAATAACGAAATGAACGAATTGGAGAATCAAGAATTGCGACACAATCTTTTGAAATGTTCTGCGGACAAATGCTCTGACTATTCTCGAACATTCCAGAATATACCGGAACATTCGGTGTATAAGCTCCTGTTCACGAAATGACCCCTCTTAGAAATCGGAAACATAGACGTATCTACGATCCACGTCAAAAGAAGTCCAAAGTGACAGTCACTTGGACTCCATAGGAGGAGGAGGAGGATCAAAATATTACTGTTGATAAATATTGAGTGGGAAGGCAAGAGACAGGCAACAAAACATCTGCTGCTCCTAAAGGAGCAAGAAAGTCACCTTTCCTCGTCCAAAACCAAACATCAACCCCACTAACCAAAAGAAAAGAACGGTTGCTGTGAGCGAAAGTCAAATTCTGTTCATGGTTCAAGTCTACGACGAAATCACTCGCGGTTGGAGGTCAAATACAATAGGTATCAAGCCGAAATAATTATTAGGATTCAGTGAGCGAAAAAACGAACTTGATGATCATTTGGGAGGTATGTGGAAGGTTGTTCCCATAGTCGTTGGAGACTCCGACTCGAGAATAAGTCACAAACCCGAAGACTTCGACTTAAGGATAAATCGCAAACCTGTATATTTGGCGGAGGAGCCGTCCGATATCTCGCCGGATTGACAGCGAAGCTGGTGGACGGACTTTCAGGGCTCTACCAATTTATTCGAAACTTGATGGAGAGATGTATCATATTGACTTTCATATTTGTTCTTTAAAATCAAGTGCTCGTCGATTCAATTGGCTCACACAAAAATTTCAGTCGCATTCAGTGTCATTGCTCTTTAATTCGTATAAACTATATTTTGAAGAACTTTTTTTGGCGGTGGGCGGGTATCCGTGTAGTCAGTCACCCTAGCGGCTTTATGGATGCATCAACAGCGAGGTTATTAGCACCCTTTTCCGGTGTCTTTTTCGTTGAATCATTTTTCCCTTGACGTGACTGGATTTTTTGTTTCTTTTGAATAGGTCACCTTCTGGACCATATTTTCGTACAGGGGTATACAGTCATATACACTAATTGTACAGTGTCTTTCCACGTTTCACGTACTTAGAAAGTTCCTTCTAGCGTGAAACTTCCTTAAAAACTCCGACACCATTTTGTATAGGAGCTAAAATTAAGTGGCACTAAGGTGGTATATGATGGTATACTAAAGTGGCGCCACGAGCTGCATAAAGTCAGGACAAGCAAGCATAGAAACACCACAACGAACGATGTATACAACTTGAATTTAACGCGCCATCTAGATTTTTACCAGTTTCCAACCCCCTGCGGTAAATTCCTGTACGACACATAAAGCCGTATAATTAAAGTTTAAATCGTCCGATGAATCACAACTTGCGATCTCTGTACGGATCCCAAGCGAAAATAATTAAATGCAAAAGGCGCAAGAATGCGAAGAAATAAAAGTCTAAATACTCTTCGATTTTTTTTTCTCCTACAAAGTGCCCTCGCCGGCGTACATGCCCGTATAATATGCAGATAAATCTGAGTCATATCCCGTGCCTTTGTCTTGACTCTCGCCACAAAAGGTCATGCTTTTGACGACACCGTGTCAAAATTTCGTAATGCAGAGGCACCAAATACGTATGTTTTCGACTTTGTGAGATTGGGTTTCTAAAAATTTTTCAAGTGCCCGTGTCCGATATAAGAAATCCACGCACAATGCGGGACTTGCGGTATTTTTTATGGTGACATCATAATAACAATAATGTGGCTGTGAGATGTGTAGATAATTTCGAATGACTAGGCGTGAAATTTTATAAAATAAGGACGACTTCGTGACAATAATATTGTTATATGAATATCGCACTGGGACCAATTGCTTATAATAAAAGACTTGCTGTGATAAATTCTTTATTGCAATGCAACAATAACGTCTTTTCATTTATCTCTAGGTAGACCTACACTTGAGGTGCTATGTATTATCAAATTTCTGTCCCACTCATACTATGCAGATTACTACGCTTCGACTTCTTGCCTTTTTCGCAAGTTGTCACTTGGTATAAATTCAATCATTGCTAAAAACTTTTCAAAAATTAATGATAAGCCGATACTCTACTGTTATAGTCTAAGTGTATGGCCATAACGGCGCACCGACCATCGCCTGGTACCATCGCCTCGCCCATAGCCTCGTACCCTCGCCTCGACCATAGCACCATAGCCTGGCACCTTCGCCTAGACCATCGCCTTGTCCTAAAGCTACCTACTGTTATTATACGTATAGGTAGTGCCCGAAGTCTTGACTTTCTGATTTTTTGGCGATTGTTATTAGGAAGAAAATACGCAAATATATCTACCACAGTTATGGACTTTACCTCCTCGCTCCTCATCGTCGTCCTCGTCCTCGGACGATGAAAATATTGCACTTGGCAGCGCAAACATAAGAAATTGGCGAATGCATGCAATCACGAACTTAAAAAAAATCGGTTGTGTCACCCCAAAACTTCCCCGATGAGTAGCAAGGAACGGATGGAAATTTTATTATGAAATGATGTTCCTTCGGGTGGGAAATTGGAGAAAAAGATTGAAGAATTGAGATATTTTCTCTAATTAGGGATTCATTTAGAGCTCCATCATTTGAGTCTCGTCTTGATGAGCTAGGCCGGTGGATTTTAATGCGGGAAACTTTCGGAAAACTTGAAGAATTTCAAGAGAAATTGCCTGGAAATGTTCAAGAATCAATTACCTTTTGTTTGAAGAACGTTAGTATGAATCTGTTCACAAGCAAAAAAGTTACAAAGCAGGTTTTCATTATAGGAACCAAATTATGTAAAAGAAAAGCGAGTGAGGCAGTCAGACGTATTAGTACATGGATAGAGGTGATCGATCCGAAACTGGCACCACAGGAAGATTGAAAATAATTTGCAGGAAATTGAACATTTTGAAAACTTGAATTTTCAGGGAAAACCTCAAAAAAATTTCCAAATCATCTTATTATGAAGATCGTCAATCACGGCTTCACTTAAGGCTCCATCATTCAAATCCGGTTTCGATAACCCAAACCTGTTTAACATTTTCAACAGGGGAATTCCCGGGAAATTGAGAAGAAAATTATTTGAAAATGTTCAAGAGCCAGTAGCCTCTTGTTTGAAAGAAAAAGATGAAAATCTGTTCACGGGATAAAAAGTTGGAAAATTCGCGGTTTTTCTGGAGATGAAAACTCGGAAAGCGTGAGTTCGATTTCGAAAATTTTCTTTCCAAAAATTAATTCAAATTTTTCTCCAACTTTCATTCCAAGCATGTCTGCACCTAAAATGAATATTTCGTGGGGCTCACCGCATGTCAAAGTTGGCATAGTAGTTTTTTCAAATTCACAGAATATACTAATTTCATTTTGAAAAAATTACTGTCAGAAAACCGGAATTGTGCCGATATTGAAAATGGGACTACACGACGCCCAATCAAATATACTTTCGATATCAGTTTGACTTTTTCGAAAAAAGTTGATCGCCGAGAAGTAATGAATTTTTGAGTGGAGTCCTGCATCAAAGGCGAGTCGTTCTGGTCAAAATTCGGGCGAGAGGCCCTCTCAGGTGGCAACGGCTAGGAGAAATTTTGAAAATTCATACCGCTCGACTGGAAAATGGTGGAAGATTGCAACTTCAGACTTGATTTGGCTCTTTTGTTTTGTTGCTTGCTGCGAAATTTGGTCTCAATCCATCTGATAGATTTTGAATAATTGAATGGTAAAGTTTTGAACTTTGACATTTTTTATTATTTGACAGATGACAGTTAGGGGAAAACTTTTAACTGTTCTGAATACAGTTTTTTTATGGACTCTCAAGCGGTATATTGCAAGTCAAGTTCTGTGATGTATAACATCTATCATTCTTTGGTAGTGGCATTTCCGTTTGACAGATAACAGCCAAAAACTAATGGGCTCATTCCAGGGACCAACAATGTCCGCATGCCGAATTTTGAGTCGATCGGATCAACGCTGCGGCTGTAATCGTAGAAGGTTACAGACAAGACACACAGACAGACACACATACAGACAGACATCACTCCAAAAATGTTCTTAATCGTCTTGGGGGACCTCAAAATGGATATATTCGTCTTCATCTCGAAAAATTTTTTTAGCGCGCTCACAATACTTCCCCTCCTCGTTGAGTGGTGGGTCGGAGAAGTGAAAAGAAAACACCAATATGGAATGAAAACCAAATAGAGAAATTACACGTTTCAACAGGTACCTATATTTCGCGACTTTCTTCCCGTTTTCTGTGTTTTATTCCTTCTTTTTGAACGTACTTCAACTATTTCTGCACGATACTTTCCATGCGTTGTTATCCTTTCTTTGCGCTCTTCCGCTATTTTTCTTGCATTTCATTCTTTCCTTACACGCGTCGACTGCCCTTTTTTTGCAACTTTCTTCCCTTTATGTGTAATGTATTCCTTCTTTTCAATTTTTTTCAATTATAACGATTTCTGTGATTTTTAGCCCTGTTCCTTGTTTTACGACGCGTTCTTCTTAGCTTCTTCCCGCCCAATACCCCCATTTTGCTCCTCAGTCCCGTTGGTGTCTATTGGTAGCATATTGCCACAAAACCAATGTCTTTTGGTGGTTTTATTACTATTTCTTGCGATATTTCGCCCTTTTTTTTAAATTTACGATGCGTTATTTTTAGCTTCCCGTTCCCATCACCCCCTTTTTGCTCCCCGGCTCCGCTGGTGTGTTTTATTTTCCTTTTAGTTTCATTTCCATTTCGTTCGGGGGATTGCATATCCGCCTGGCGCCAAAAAAAAATACACTGCGCAGCTTTCCAAACTTCTGATTTTTTTTCTCGAAAGTTTGTGGATCTCCAGCAAAATTTCCCTTGAAAAAGCTTCTTGGTCACTGTTTGTAGTCCATTCCTACTTTTGCGATGATCAAAATCGAGATTCCCTTTATGACACGGTTACCGTCGTTTATTACTTTCTACCCCTCTACTTTCTGCCTCGACGAATATTTTTGAATTCTAGTCACATCTTCAGATTCTACATTGAATTTAGAAAGGGAAAAATGTCCTTGATATTTTTTATTCGGAGACTTCGTTTTCGAGAATTTAAGTTCCGATGTCTGGAAACTGGTCAAAAGAGCTGCTTTTATTACTGAACT
Source organism: Anaspis maculata (assembly GCA_949128115.1). Lineage (NCBI taxonomy): Eukaryota > Metazoa > Arthropoda > Insecta > Coleoptera > Scraptiidae > Anaspis > Anaspis maculata. The sequence goes on along the minus strand of OX421962.1, from coordinate 41,226,029 downwards.
TTAAAATCAAATTGAAAAACCCAACATATTGCTGCAAAAATCGCGTGCGATGGGCGATGGTCTGAACAATACCATGCTCTATTTCTCGAGGCAAGGCTATGGTGCCAGGCTATGTGCGGTGCGCTGTGCGAGGCTCCACTTCGGCCACGTTCATTTAAAACAACGCATGTATTTTTTGCGTGTGCGAGGCGATGGTGCCAGGCTATGGTACAAGGCGATGGTCGGTGCGCCGTTGTGGACACGAAAAGCCAGGCGATGTGCGAGGCCTCACTGTGGACACTTACATTTAAAACAATGCATCTATTTTTTCTAGAGTACGAGGCTATGGGCCAGGCGATGGTACCAGGCGATGGTCGGTGCGCCGTTATGGCCACACACTTAAGCCAACCAAACACAACAATTGCGTTAGCAAAACCATACAACCAAGATTTATCAGTTTTTTTTTTGCAACTTTCTATCACTCACTTTGCGGTAGTGATACTGATAACTAATAATGAATCTAAAACGTATTCCAAAAAGTTTCTACCATCACGAAATCAGGACATTCACATCATGGATGGCCAAACCTAAAATAATTTCTATGTAGCATCTAATCGATGCCCTCTTCCTCCGATTTCTACTATCCCAAAGAACAATCCATCATAAGAAGAGATCCTTGTTGACATCGCGTCAACCACCAGTGAAACCGCCAGCTGCCTCTGCAAGTCTTCTGGTATGGTCTTCTGTCGCGCCAACTACCTAAGCTTTTCGGCCCGTTAATTTTCATCATCCATCGTATTATAATCTGTTTTATCTATCGGAAGAATGGCTACAACATTACCAACACGCTTTGATGAGTTGCTTGCTTATCGCTCCATTGCCTGCATTTTCTGCATTGTGATTGACTAATCTGTACTTTTAAAAGTGATGTCGGAAGTGACTCTGACAACGACTCTAAATAAGGGGATCGATAGTTGTTGTACTTTGTCTGACGATGATGGTGATGGCTGGCAGAAAAAAATTCGTCGTCTGCGCTGCCGCATAGTTTGGCCGGTAGTTAAGGATTAATGTTTCTAATTAGTACCATAACAATGTTGACAGGTTTTATGTGGTTAAGGCCTAGAACCTCAGCGAGGTTTTATCGCCAATAGATCGGTTGAGATTGGATGCCGATATTAGCCGTCTGACAGGCGTGTTTGTTTGGTATTTGTTCAGTTATGTCCTTATTAAACACTATACAGAAGCATCAGTATTTATTACTGCCTGTGAGCCGCCAAGTCCAAGAGGTAGAGATTGCGCGGGTTGCATTTTTCCAATCATCAAGTGGTAGCAAATATGTTAAACTGCAGAGGTGTGTACGAGATGTTCACTTTAATCGATCGAATAGGTCAAATCCATGACCCATTCGCCTTTCGATTATTTCGCCAAAAATTGTCAAAAGTAAACTGTAATTACAAAAATCATCGTAATTGCTCATGACTTCCTAGCATAACTTTTAAAGCAAGATTTTGTCGACTCTGGGCACTATTCAGATTTAGTGTCCATATTCAAAATGCAGAAATTTTTGGTCTCAACTCTCAAAGTCGCCATTCAGGTTGTCGCTTCTTTTGCTTAGCTCAGGGGTTAAATGAAAGAATAGCTGGAGTCCTCGACTGAAGCTGAATTTCGCCCTGTCCTTAGACCAATAAAGACCTTTTATTATTATTTTTGTTATTAATCTGTTAAAATACTTACCACCATATTTGTCGTAAGTACTAACTCTTCTTCATGTTTGTGGTTGTGTTGGCTTGCTTACCATACCCAAATCTATCGGCCGGCTGCCGGCGCTCCTTGTCCATATGGACTCACGGCACAAAAATAATGATATCTACTTTGGCAATCGAAATCTTGCTGGCATTCTCTCACCTCACTAGAATTTCTCTCATTTCTTCCTGCAGATTTCATTCGCTGGATGTATGATGCATATTGTATCTAAATACATATAATGATTCGTGACGTAGGTCGATTATAACGTTCACCTACGACCACTATCATAAGTGATGAATTAGAAACTTGAGTCCCATACGTAGACAACAGACAATTAGCTATATTATTTGCAAAACAACCCGATAGCGCTACGACTTTTCGTTCAGGAGTTCAACTACAAGATAGAGGTACAGACGTACGGACGGACTCCAATGTGCAGCTTATAGCGAATTCCCTACAGAAATGCCGTGAAAATATGAGGAACGAGCTCTGAGCTAAGGTTCTAGAAGATGCCAAAGTTACAAATTTCGAATTCAAATTCAAACTCCTTCCCGGGACAAGGGAAAAAGCCAGATCCTATATGGATTGGATCGTCAGGACGCTACACGTCCGACAGTTGTGGCCGCCCCTGCTCACCCTCGCCTCATGGACACGAAACTGGCCATGGCCAGTAAGGACCTGAACAACGGACCACGGACCTCTCGGTGAAATGCCTGGACTCCCAGCGGACATCAGGTTAAAGTTACAGATATCCCACGCTTGATCTGGCTGTGGCGGGTAACGAAACTTACAAATAACTTCCAGTTTAGGTTTACTCAACGTAGAAAAGACGCACCTGTAGACTTACCTTTCATCTACCCACCAATTAACTTCAACCTACAGGGTACGTAGCGACTAAAATACGGACCCTCTACACAAAAATGCCATGTAAACCTAGATGAAAATATATAAAACTCTCCACGTCTCCCTTAAATGTGTCATTAGTGTTGTTTGGGATTTGGTTCCTCCCATTTATTTTGGTCTATAATAAAGATCATGCTATCTATGTACTTATTTAGAGTATAAATAAATCAGTCGCCAAGTCGTTTAGATACACGATTCAGACACTCTCCTTTTTTTCTATACCCTTATTAGACACCCCAAATCCAGACAGACCTGTAATAACCGAAGAAGCCAGCTGATAGTCCTCTTATCCAAGTCGTTATGTAAATTACAATCAAATCCTTTTGTATTACAAGTGGTATAAATTACGGCACCTTACACAATCACCTCGTTTCCGACTACCTGTAGGCATGTGCTTGCCTCGCAGGTTCGATGTGCAGGATACCTACACTTCCATAATGCCCACATTAAAAATATATTTCAATGATTAAATCCACGTTTTCCACCTACGTCCCTTTATTGTACAAACGCTTGTTATTTTTGAGAACCCATACGGCGTTCATTCATGAATTTGAAACATAAATAATTAAGTAGCTTCATGCATAGAAATTTTATTGCTTATAAATTTTTGAGACTTTTAAAGTGGCACTGAATCATTGTTTTATTGCATCAAAAATAATGAGATGACAAAACATGCAGGTTCGAATATCACGTTTCTGGATTACGAAATATGCAATCGTCTATGTTACTCACATGCATAATGCAACCCTCTAAAAATCCGATATGGAATGATGTATTGTGCAATTTATAACCAATATGCAAAACTTGCGGTGCGATTTAAAAATCGTGATTTATGACAAATGGTGCGTATTATATTACTTATTATTACTATATGTGGTGCTGCAAGAACTCACTACTCACCAGTAAGCGATCTCACTTTTTACAGTATGCATTGCTATAAATCAGCTGGTAAATTAATTATAAAAAATACCACCAACCGATTGCAATACTGGTTATCGCTGTTTCGATTTATTCCATACCCATAAGATTTATTAAAGAGAAACAAAGCAAAGCTTCAATACAATACGCAAGCATACATGCATGTTCCAACCGTGCATAATGCACCGTTACAATTTTGTTTGTTGATAATAATTATTATTATCATTAGGCGCTGAAAGTGAGAACGACACCTCCCACGTGAGTGTAGGTATAATGTATTCAAATGATCCTGAAGGATTTCCGCCTTGAAAAATCCCTGCCACAATAGTTGGCATACGAAGCAGGAAATAAAATTACTTATAATAATACTTACATATCCAACATTGTATACTTGTACCTAGGTACCTATATTTTAAAAGTGTAGTTATAATAACCGCTCAGTTATGTATACAACTGTTACTGGTACAACACTAGATTTCCCCGCTTTAAGCCTCAAACAACCGAGAATACAGTCTTTCGAGAAAAATCCCCCATTTGCATGAGCAGGCTAATTTGTACCATGCGTCTGTTGCTGTCATTGTTGCTCACAAATAATTATTATTGTCCTTTACCTTCTACGTGGGTGATTCAATAATAAATATGATTTGATATTTACGACACTTCCCTTTGAAATATTGCCATGTACAGGGTGTTACAACCACATAAATTTTATTTCGATTTTTAAGGCGCTCTAAATATGTAGGACAATGTGCAACTTGCAAGTTCTTCGCAAGGCATCAGATGCGTCAGATTATAACACCTCCAGTTTGTTTTGTTGAATGGCCGAAGCCGCACTACACCTATACTCTGATGGGTTATGTAGTGTAGTGGGAAGCTCTAGCGTACGGACGATACTAAATGAATGGCCTGGCTAGAAACAGTGCAACTTGAATATGGACACCTTGTAACACATGTTTCCGTGTAAATGACTTGCAGTATCATCATTCTGTGATAACAATCGCCACAGAGTTGTGGTGAAGACTTTCACTGTTCCATGTCATTGGCTTTGCAAAACAGCAACAGACAGCCCTCTGGGAATTTACGTGTCTTTGAACCACAAACAACAATACGGTGTTATTATCACGGATGGTCATAGGCATGGGTAGGTACCTACATACGGTTTTAATCTAAATATAAATACGGGCTATCTGGATAACTACAGGCTTCTGGTACTTAGGCAGTGAGAGAAGTGCGCGCTTTTACCAGTCTTCCGCAAACAATCGATCGTTATTTACTCTCAGGCATAGGGGCATTCTGAAAGCTGCTTTTCTTTCCAGAAGTTCCATTGCATAGTTTCTACCATAATTTTTGAAATAATAATATTTCGATTGTTTCTTAACTTTTCTGCAGATTTGAAAGTGATTTTTGGTCTTCTGCCCACCATGCTTTGGCCGTTTTTCTCATTACCATGTCAAACTATTTCTATAATTATTTGTGATTGAAGATGTATTGGCCCATTCTCATGGCTTTTAGCTCATTGAAACCGCCTCTTAAACCGCGTCTTTAACGCTGGTGTGTTCATCACTTCACTGCTTTTAACATTCCTCCAATATAACCCTGATGAGTATTATCTAGAACCGAAAAAGCCAAAAAATCGGTGGTTATAAAGATCAATTTGAAAATGGTATGTTATATTTCTCTTGAAACTTGAATTAAGAATATAAAGCACATAATACAGATTTATAGTCCAACATATCAAAGTCTCTTGTAGGAGTTTGCTTCGGAGTTTGCACTTATTTTGATGAAAAATATTCTGATGCTGAAACTGTAACTTAGGTGGATCGGCGGGCGAGACTTTATTGGATGGCCGGCTCGGTTCCCAAATCTGACCCCATTAGACTTCTTCTTATAGGGTTACATCAAAAACAAGGTTTATTTGATTGGTCAAATAACATCGACCGGTTGAAAAAGAGCAATACACCCCGAAACTCTGCAAAATATATTTTTTTGAACTTCAAGTTCGATTGGCCAAGAAAAAAATGACCGTCATTTGACAGTTTTTGTAGGAGTAACTTAAATTTTAGTATCGATTTTGCAATAAAAAGTTGTTAATTTGATAAAAACTTCTATAAAACTCTATTCCTCTTTTTAGATTTCAAAAAATAATATCTCCACATGTACTTATTGTTGAAATCAACATTTCATAGTCCATCCAAATCTAGGGAAAAATGTTGCTTGAAAAAAAGTCGATGAAGTCACTGCTTGAAAGCGGAGAGAGGTGGAAAAATAAAATTTTTCGAAGAATACAGGATGTTTCAAAACTCGCGCCCCAGAGAAAATGAAGCAAAAAGTGGACGGCAGTCGGATGTGTTATACCGAGAAAAAAAAAATCTACCTCAAATGGTATTCAAGAAAAGACAAAATTAAGTTAACCAATCAGAGACCTACACCTTTGAGGTGTGTTACCCTGATTTTAAGTTGCTAGGTTTCCTTTTATTAACAATGAGCCAAACATTTATTGCAAAATGACAGGCAACTGGTATTACTTTCGAAACTTAGCAACCGGTTGAATTTTGCAAATTTACCTCGAATTGACCCTCTGGGATTGGTGAATTCAAAGGACTCATGACTCCTTTATGCAAGCAGCAATACATTTTTTCTCCTGTTTTCTGGGAACCTATTGTTGTCGGCACGTATCAGTGTTCCCTGGAGCGCGAGTTTTGGGACACCCTGTATGTTTCTGTAAAAATCGATTTGATTCTCTCCAAGGGTTTTTCGATATTCCTAACAAAAAAAAATCCATTACTCCAAACTTTTGAAGCGCACTGTGAATATCATTATGCAACTTTTCATTTCGAGTGAGGGGACGGGGCCGGGAATGTCGAATGAACCACTTTGACACTCCTTGCCTTCCGTTGTCATCTTGGTATATAAAGTATAATCTCAGGGAACACCTAACCCGTCATCGTGCCTTAGCCAGAAGAATGCCCATCACCAGGCTTTTTGAAATTGGTAAACTATTACTTTCTCAACACCCCCTCCCCCCCACCAATGATGGACAATAACGTCTTGTGATCGTCCAGAAAAAAATATTAGTTGAGACGGATATATCCGTTTTGAGGTCCCCCAGGCCCAGGACGATTTGTCTTGGATCACTTCTAAAAAGTCAGTCTTAGCGTTTTTGTTGATTTTGGAAATATTGTAACGAAACTCGCTGGAGACCAGGACGTGCGAATAAGACACACACCTGCACAATTTGTGGAGAAGACCTTTGAGACCTTTCCAGAAAAAGCTGGAATGTTCTTGAATGCAAGACGCGAGTATATAAGGCGGCATAGCCAAGGAACAAGTCATAGTTGAATTAACGGCGAGAGTGCGAAGTGCGATCAACAGTGATTTTATTACTGATTTGTAACGCAAGAATATTCTCTACAGTAGGTCATGCCCGTGAAATTCTTAGCGCTTGTTTGAGGTAAGCTTGGCTGTTCTTGACTTTTGTTTTTGAATAATAATTGCAAGTGCAGTCATCAACATAACTTGAGGAATTATTCCGACGACTTCAGACTCATTCATACAATCATGTAGGTCTGGTTGTGCTGACTACGAGATTTTTTATGTAATTAAGATGTACATTCCTCCAATACTACGCAGAAAGATTGATGCAAACCAATCAAAGATTGGTTTGTTGGAATAAATTTTGCATTTGAAACAATTTTACTCATCGTCGAAACGCTTCGCGCACGGACAAAATTAATTTAAAACATCATCGAAGCATGACTTTGTATGTTGTAATGAATTTGTTTGTTTAGTAGATTGGGTATAAAACAACAGCAATTATGATGTTTTACATATCAATTATAATTACCAGGTATGGTGAGTATAATTAAGTAATTATAAAATTGCGGCTTACCTACCATGCAATTGGACTTCTTAGGATGAAGCAGTCCAAAAGGAACTAAAGAAGGAAACACCAACTAAAGATGAAGTCGCATCATTCTAAAAATAAATCTCCCTCTCAGAATAGTTGACCAAGTTTCGCGTTCGCCTCTAATGAAAATAATGCATCATGCAGTCGCTGTGCAAACTCTTTAATTGATTTATAACCTAGGGGCTCGCGGGTTCGGAGCCTAATTAACTCGTCCTTTCCAGAAAGGAACGCACAATTCCAGAATATCACGACTTTCACCAGGAAATCGAAGAAAGGCGGAAAAATCGGCAATAATTGGAAGGAGCAGAGAAAAATGTGCTTTGCGAGAAAATGATATCTGTGCGATGCCAGCCAGCATACAATCGATTTCCTGCTTGCTCGGATGTCTCCTATTTGTTTGAACGTTAAATAACACAAATTAATTCAACAGATGAAGTAACAATCTGTAGCGAGATCTTTGGTTGTTTACTCGAGGCGAGCTTTCACGTTATTGGTGCCGTGATGGTGATATTCATGCAGACACTTGTGCTAGCCTTTAGGTTGCTAGTGTACTGACCTAAATAATCACCTATGCAAAAACCCTTGTGCAGTAAGCTTGTATAAAACATGCTTGAGCGGAATTAATGTAGAGTACCTATATTTTTTGCAAAAGAAAACCAGATAGGTTCTTGGCATCTGCCTTTAACTAACTCATGTCATTATATCAATATCAATATGCATTGAACACTGAAATGAGATCTGCGCTTCTCGAAACAGATCGGCCCTTTACAGGTGTTTAATTTTTAATGTTTGACAATGATAAAGTGTAATGAGCTAATCAAAAACCGTATAATGATTTTGATCGCAGATATACAGGGTAATTTGAAACAAGTGAGCATGCCTTCACGTGCGTTAGTCTCAGTAGCGCATTTTCTTAAAGAGGCATATCGTCGTGGATATGGCAAAACGTCGTATGTCACAAAACTTTTTTTGAGAGAGCCAAAGAACCGTCGCTTATACCTATCAGACGCTTGAAGAAAACCTCTGTTACTCATCGTCATCTTGTCATGTGAGTTTAGGGGTGCAAAATAACGATGGGTGATAAAGATTTTCTTCAAGCGTATGATGGGGGTATGGGCGTTCTGGACATTTTGAATATCCCGCCCGTTTCAGTACCCTCATGCGGCAGGTCGCGAACATATGTGTGAGGAAAATTGTCAATGTTGAAGTTTATGAATTATGGAAATTGACATTTGCAGGTGGTATGATTATTTGAACGGTATTGTTGTTATGGAAATGGGGCCTTGCACTGCCACTTTCACACACCGAGGGCGCCACGACCGTTGGGGGCAAATTCGACATTTTTGACGGCGCTGACGCTTCAGCGACCGACGTCCGTCATTTTATGTCTTGATTTGAAATTTGGATAACCTCTGTTTCTTGCTTGACGTCTCCAGTCACTGTCAATTACTGGTCAAACTATTCAAACTCCCATGTTTTTCCCGTGGTTACGGCCGCTTCATCGAAGTAGGCGCCCCCTACAGTAGTGGCGACCTCACGTTGAGTTTTTCAATTGCAAGGCCCCATAGATAACTTCCAACAGGAAAAGTACAAAAAACCCGCAACTTTTGGCGCTGAAGCAAATCCGCAGAGTGCCTATGAGCGAAGTTTTTGGCACTCTCAAAAAAAAGTTTTGTGACATACGACGTATTGCCATTTGGGTTTGACTGAACCAGATGTGATGTTGAACTGATATGCTTCAGAACAAATTACGGAAGCTGGTTATGGGATCTCGTTCCAAACCCGCGTTTCAAAACCTTGATCCATCCTTGATCAAAATTTTGATGTTCTGTGCCATAGCCATAGCAACGAGTCAACGATGGGTGAATGATATTTCAATGACCGTGTTCGTAAGTCACAACAGTTGTGGAGCACTTCTACGCCATTGGTCAAAATTAAAATTTCGACAAATCGCGTGGAAGTGCTCCACAACTGTTGTGACTTACGAATGCGGTCATTGAAATCATGTTATTTGGGGACTCTTTTGACGTCGGTACTTTATAAAATTTGACATACGTCTCCCGTCTTAAACGCCGCAAGGAATCTATAAAAAGAATACTAATGTCGATTAGTGGTGCTTCGTATTGCATTAACCGTAATATACTGTTAAAGCATCAGTTACACCTCCACGCATTTTGTTCTTGTTTCCTATCTAGCACAATGAAAATGCCATAAAGGTAGACTTATATGTACGATTGAAAAAAATGCCATACCTTCGAGATATTCTATTATTACTATTGTTACGTATTTGTTTAATTCATATAAAGCGATGATTTATATCGCCGTTAATCATCGCTTGAACGGTAGAGCGGGCAATTATTGCACTACAGAGAGTACAACTCATCGAACTTTAGCCGTAAGCATTCCCAATCCATTACCGGATCTAAGTTATTTTTGCTGCCAAGACGTACATGTGTAACATTTCTCGTCATTACGCACCAGTTCCTTCTACCTCGCCAAGTCTCCTTACATCTTACTATTATACGCATCTGCGGTAATTCGAATGAGAATTCTCCGTGCGCTCCGGGAGGAAACTTATTTGATGTCTTGATTGTCCTGAACTACAGAATTCACCCACGCGTTAAATCTACATTCCAGCAAAAGGCGGTACAGCCACAAGAAATAGAACAGCAAGCAAGTTCTGTCGACAATTTCATACCAATAGAACGCAAACTCAAAGAACAGGTCAGGTCAAATTAAGGTATTTCAATGACATATTCGTGGCATGTCAGAGCTTCTCAGTCGTGCTTAAGGACGGAGTTGAATTGGTAAAATAAGCGTTGCGGAATCAATCCCTGTGGGTTTGTTCCTTGACAGAATCTCACCGTTTACCTAGGTCTCTTTCGAAAGCTACAAGGATGTACTTTGGTTTGAGTCTCAACAGTGGCAAGATCGAGAACCGTTTATTCAATTTCAATAATTTTCTTGTCAAAAATTGATTTAATCCTTCCTCCAATCACGACTCGCAGCAAGTCTGCACCCTAATGAATATTTCGTGGAGCTTACCGCATGTCAAAGTTAGCTCTGCAGCTTTTTTTGGAAACTACGGGATGTGTAAGTTCAATTTTGAAAAAATCACCGCCGGAAAACCGGTACCGCGTCGCATTTGAAAACAGGCCTACACGACGCCCAATGCAATCTACTTTTGATATCTATAGAAATTTCTCGAAAAACGTCGATACTCAAGCAAGAAAGAGCGTCTGACTGAAGTCCTGCATCAAACGCGGGTCGTTCTGATCAAAACCCGGGTGGGTGGCCGTCTCTGGTGGCAACGGCCAGGAGAAAATTTGAAAATTTTGACGCCCAACTAGAAAATGGTGGAAAACTCGAACTGCAGTCTTAGTTTGGTTCTTATGTTATGTTGCTTCTAGTCAAATTTGGTTCCAATCTATCGAATAGATTCTGAATAGTTGAATGGCAAACTTTTTAACTTTGACATTCAATAATTATTGACAAGAAGTGACAGTGAGAGTGATACTTCAAACTGTTCTGAATACAGCTTTTTTAGGGCTTTCAAATGACATATTGCCAGTCAAGTTTTGTGAGATAAACCTTATTCTGTCATTTTTGATAGTGACACTTCAGTTTCCAGATGACAGCCAAAAACTAATCAGCTCATAAAGACCCTGTCCGTATACCAAATTTCAAGTCGATCAGGTGAACGGTTCGGCAGCTATCGTGTCAGAATGGTTTCCTGCATCATCACATAACTTTCCCTTCCAAGTAAGGGGACGGGTCGGGAAAGTAAAAGGTGAACCTTGAGACAACCTCTACTTCAAAGACGACATTTCTCGTAAAACAGCATCCTTTAAGGATCACTGTTTACATACATCCAGTGGCGGCTGGTGCGGGAGGGCTCAAGGGCGGGTCCCCCCAACGCTAAAGGCGGCAAGAGATTTTTATCGGTAGGAAGACATGGAATGCATTTTATTAATTATACTCATTCCAAAAATCTATTTCAGTGCAAAAACAATCAGTCATTTTAATATTGTAACAAAATAATTCTAAGCGATCGCATGGTTGAAGAAGTTCGTCTTGGGCTCCGCATTCAGCGCCCACCGCCGATGCTGTGATACCGGGGTGCACCCGCGCAAAACATGTGCTGTAGCCATGGCAACGCGAGACGCGGCTCCCGCTCTATATTGCCAGTGATGGGCTCGGTCACACGAGCCCCCAGCCAAATGAAATAATCGATATAATTATTTATGTACTCTTGGATTAGTCAACAGTTTGCAAACATGAAGATAGCTGACCTAAAGAAGGTACATTTAGGTCATCAAGCCTACAAGAAAAAATTAATTCAAAAAAACAACGGACGTCCGACTACAGCATTGATTTACTGAATATAAAGCAAATCGAATCAGCAAGAATGAAAGTCGTGGTGCATCCACACGTGATTTTACGAAGGCGCAGAGCGGACATCAGAAGTTTTTTTTATGATTTCGAAAAAAAAACACGAAATTATGGGGATAAAGTCAGAATTCTGAGTTTAAAGTCGGAATTCTGAGTTCAAAGTCGGAATTCTGAGTTTGAAAGTCGGAATTCTGAGTTTAAAGTCGGAATTCTGAGTTTAAAGTCGGAATTCTGAGTTTGAAAGTCGGAATTCTGAGTTTCAAACTCGGAATTCTGCGCGCGCACAATTCCGAGTTTCAAAGTCAGAATTCTGCGCGCGCATCGGCAGGAATCGAGCCGGTTGATTAAATAGTGATTGACAAGTTGACGACCGTAACGATACCTACTTACTCGCTAGGTATTTAATAAAATCTTCGAGAGATGTAACAACTTGTGCCTTTTCTAAACCCGAGTCTAAACCCTTTTTTTCCTTAACACGATACGGACATTCCACACAGCCGAACTGGTTATTTCTCTGTCCGTAGCGTGCGTCATTATGTGCTTCTTCATACACCTCTTCTTCGCGCAATACGAACATTTGGTACAATCGCACCAGTCGATGGCGTCGGCGGCGACATGGCTCCACCTGAATGAAGTTCCTTTGTGCTTTGAACGATAAGCCTCGATAAGAACACTCGGCGCATTGTAGGTACAATAGCAGCAATAGCATATTATTACATAGGGTTGTGAAAAATGCTATAATTATGCTACCTATTATAGCTGCGGCGCCTCTTTAAATCCCGAAGCGCAGCGCAGTAATGTTTTCGTTGGGCTGGCAGTATCGTGGCTGTCAAGCGCATAGCTGGGGCACTATTTGGTGCCACTGACAAATTCCGACCAACGTGATTAGGTAGGTACCTACTAACAACCCAAATTGTGGACACGTCCAACTGTTCGCAATGTTCGCATCGGACTGACTGAATTCTTCTTCCAACTCAACCAACACGTCCAAAGGAATTACAAAAATGTTCATGCAGCCGAACTGTACAATGCCATTGTCGAACCGGAACAGTTCTCTTGCATCTACTGCAACTACAAGAGCCATAAGCGTTTCGACTTATACGAACATTACAGACAAACACATGGATACCTACAATGATAATTTCGCGCCGTCCCCTCCCCCCTCCACATTTGCGTTATAACGTGACACAGCTGTAATAGCATACCTATAGCATTATTCACAACCCTATGTAATATGCTATTGTTATTGTTGCTTTTGTACAATGCGCCGAATGCTCTTATCGAGGCTCATCGTTCGAAGCCGAGTTCAAAGCACAAAGGAACTTCATTCGGGTGGAGCCATGTGTCGCCGCCGACGCCATCGAGTGGTTCGATTGTACCAAGTGTTCGTATTGCGCTAAGGAGAGGCCATTTAATCAACCGGCTCGATTCCTGCCGATGCGCGCGCAGAATTCTGACTTTGAAACTCAGAATTGTGCGCGCGCAGAATTCCGAGTTCCGACTTTCAAACTCAGAATTCCGACTTTCAAACTCAGAATTCCGACTTTAAACTCAGAATTCCGACTTTAATCTCAGAATTCCGACTTTAAACTCAGAATTCCGACTTTAAACTCAGAATTCTGACTTTCAAACTCAGAATTCCAACTTGAAACTCAGAATTCTGACTTTCAAACTCAGAATTCCGATTTTAATCTCAGAATTCTGACTTTCAAACTCAGAATTCCGACTTTAAACTCAGAATTCTGACTTTAAACTCGGAATTCCGACTTTAAACTCAGAATTCTGACTTTCAAACTCAGAATTCCGACTTTAAACTCAGAATTCTGACTTTCAAACTCAGAATTCCGACTTTAAACTCAGAATTCTGACTTTCAAACTCAGAATTCCGACTTTAAACTCAGAATTCTGACTTTCAAACTCAGAATTCCGACTTTAAACTCAGAATTCTGACTTTCAAACTCAGAATTCCGACTTTAAACTCAGAATTCTGACTTTCAAACTCAGAATTCCGACTTTAATCTCAGAATTCTGACTTTCAAACTCAGAATTCCGACTTTAAACTCAGAATTCTGACTTTAAACTCGGAATTCCGACTTTAAACTCAGAATTCTGACTTTAAACTCGGAATTCCGACTTTAAACTCAGAATTCTGACTTTCAAACTCAGAATTCCGACTTTAAACTCAGAATTCTGACTTTCAAACTCAGAATTCCGACTTTAAACTCAGAATTCTGACTTTCAAACTCAGAATTCCGACTTTAATCTCAGAATTCTGACTTTCAAACTCAGAATTCCGACTTCAAACTCAGAATTCTGACTTCATCCCCATAATTTCGTGTTTTTTTTTCGAATTTATAGAAAAAAACTCTGATGTCCGCTCTGCGCCTTCGTATGATTTCGACAAAACAGTAAATGCTAAAACTCCATGGTTGTGATGCAAATACGACAAAAAAAAGTTTTTGTATCGAGTTCCGTCATTTCGCGAGCTGAGAACTGTTCTATCTGCACTTTTTGTAGAAAATGTTTTTCGAACTTCGAACCAGCAAAACATATGGACGAAATGTTTCATGATATAAACAATTATATCAGAAACGGGAAAGGAAAAGCCTCTTCCTCTAGTTTCTGATCTAATTGTTCATATCAGGAAACATTTTGTCCATGTTTTGCTGATTCGAAGTTCGAAAAACATTTTCTACAAAAAGTGCAGATACCTAGAACATTAGATATAGTTCTCAGCTTGCAAATTTGTTTAACTTGACTTGCAAAAAACTCACGAGTCGCCACTGCATACCTACATCAGTGTGTTTAGTTGGTTCTGGAATATGACAGTTCGAAGATACAATGATACATTGGAGCAGCTGTAGAGTATAAAGAAATAGAACATATTATATTTTACCACTTTCAGTTTTGTCAGAATTTTGTTTCTGCTTTGCTTTAGGCGCCAAATTGAATAGCAAATTGAATAGATACGCCAAACGCCACTGTCGATGTCGATTGTCGACCGTCTTCCGCCCACTCCCGCTGTTGCAAAAAACTGTCTTAAGATATAATAATATTGTCGTTTTCGGGAATCCTACTTGAATATTTTCACAGAAAGATAGAAAGCAGAATGTTTTAATTTTTATTATTATTGTGGGTTGGGTTGCCCCTGCACTGAAACTATGTTTATTGTGCCCTACCATCCGGACTCATCGAGCCGCAAAGTGGTGCCTGGATGCTTGATGGTAGGTCCATCCAAGCACTGGGGCCGACAAGCGCACGGTTACACGGACTCCGTCTTTCACCCCCGAACGCAGGTTCGGATGTCCGACACATCCACACCCTACGCCCGGTACGTTCCAGACTTCGTCCGTCCCCCAGACTACGCTGCCGGTTTCCCTCTACACTTTGCCGTAACGCCGGCTGGAGGCATGTTATACTTGGAGGGTTTGCCCAAGACCACCCGAGGAGGAGTACCAGATCAGCTTCGAATTAGATGAAAGACGCCTAGTTACGCAGAATGTTACTTTCGTAATTTTTAGCGCATTTTCCATCTTGATGAAAATCGCTATTGCAACCGCTTTGTCCGTCCGTCCGTATGTCCGTTCCTCGAACTCCTCCCAAACTAGACGACCTAGCTTTCTAATTTTTTCGCTGTTACATAGCTGCCACTCCCAAAGGAGGGCTAGGCTGCTATATTGGATGTCTATATTGCGCCGCCAACATAGAGAAAACCGCCCCCGATAAACTTGAAATAACATAATATTGCACTTTCTACCAGACTTGATGCTCTGGTGTTCTCATTTTTTGAATAATACATAGTTGCCACTTATAAACGTAAGCCAAGAAACATTCCGTCATCAATATGCGCCGCCGACATGAAAAAACTGCTAAAAACCGCCCCCAATCACTTTAAAATGAAAAACATAAACCCGAAGACATAGCGATCTGATTCTTTCGGTATATAAATAGCTGACTGAAAAGAGGAAAGGATAGGCTACTTTTGGTTAGTCGCCGCCCCCAGATTCCGCCCCCAAACGATAAAAAGTGCAACTTTCACAAATGTTACTGATTGAGGTGTTCCCTTAAACATTTAGGAACTGCCAACTCAAATTGTGCAACATTTGCTCAACCGAACGCTGGCGCTCCCACACGCCGCCCCCAAAGTAAGAGATAAATGAAAAACATGAACCCAAAGACATAGCGATCTAAGTTTTTCGCTATATGGATAGCTGACTGAAAATGGAAAAGGATAGGCTACTTTTGATATGGCGTCGCCTCCAGCTTCCGCCCCTAAAAGAAAAAAGTGCAAGAATTTCTTTGCCAAACTCTGCCGCTCCCACACGTCGCCCCCAAAGTGAGAGATAAATGTAAAACATGAACCTGAAGACATAGCGATCGAGATAGCGATCTAATTCTCTCACTATATTGATAGCTAACTGAAATTGGAAAAATATAAGCCACTTTTAATTAGCCGCCGCCTCCAGCTGCCGCCTCCAAAAAAAAAATGCAACTTTCACAATTTTCACTGATTGTCATATTTCCCTTACATTTAGAAACTCCCAACTCAAACTGTGCAACAGTTACTTTGCCGAATGCTGCCGCCCCCACACGCTGCCCTCAAATTGAGAGATGAATGAAAAACATAAACCCGAAGACATAACGATCTAATTCTTTTGCTATATGGATAGCTAACTAAAAATGGGAAAGAATAGGCTACCTTTGGCATGGCGCCGCCTCCAACTTCCACCCCCAAAAGAAAAAAGTGCAACTTCCAATAATTTCCACTGAATTACATTTTAATGTTACCTCAAACATTCAGAAACTCCCAACTCAAACTGTGAAAAAATTTCTTTGCCAAACTCTGCCGCTCCCACACGCCGCCCCCAAAGTAAGAGATGAATGTAAAACATAACCCTGAAGACATAGCGATCAAATTGTTCCGCTATATAGATAGCTGACTGAAAATGGGTAGAGATTGGCCACTTTTGATTAGTCGCCGCCTCCAGCTCCCGCCCCCAAACAAAAATATGCAACTTCCACAATTTTCACTGATTGTCATATTTCTTTAAACATTTAGAAACTCTTAACTCAAACTGTGCAACAGTTACTTTGCCGAATGCTGCCACCCCCACACGCTGCCCTCAAAGTAAGAGATAAATGGAAAACATAAACCCGAAGACAGCGATCTAATTATTTCGCTATATGGATAGCCGACTAAAAATGGGAAAGAATAGACTACTGTTGATTAGTCGCCGCTCTCAGCTCGCGCTCTCAAACAAAAAAATATATTGATGAGTGAAAGAATTTTCATTCAAATCTATTTCATTGCCAAGTACCCCATTCTGATAACTAGAGAGCAGATTTATAATTTTTTACATGTTCTATTAGCTGAGTTGGATGCAACTGTCGACTTGCAGCTTCAACGTTCCCATCTACAAGGAACCTAAATATCAAGTTTTATTTTGCATATAATTTATTATTTTGAGTTTTTACCGCATACAAATTGATAATCCATATAATCGCAAATAGCGGCATATTTAGTCCATATTTTTGCATTTAACTGAATATTCGTCAATATTTTGGCCATTTTATCTAGATGTGCCAAAAAAAATCACGATTTATTCAATTGAAGAGAAAAATAATTGAAAATTTTCAAAGAATTTTTTTTTTCACTTCGATGGTCAGAGTTAGTTGGTTGGTTCTACATGTAAATGTTGAAATTTTCAATATTTCTGCAGCTTATATCACAAATTTACTCGCATATATTGCTTTATTTGAACATTTTTACTGCATATTTTGATACTTTTCAAGCGCATATAAACTGCATATTTTGAGCTTTTTTACCGCATATAAATCCGCTCCCTACTGATAACACAATATCACAATGAGTTTCGAATGAAGAAAGTGGGCAAGGAATGGTGTTTCTCTTTCAACCAAATTTCTTTACGTTCACAATATGCCTCTTTGAGAAAATGCGCTACTGAGACTCACGCACGTGAAGGCATACTCACTTGTTTTTTATTGAAATGAAATTGGACCTTATTTTGCCACCCCCTAATTTTGCCGTCCAGTGCATATGCACCGGTTTGCCTCCCCCCCTGGATCCGGCGCTCGTTAATTCAGCATACTGGGTACTAGGCATTACCTACTCCTACTGATTTGCATAACCAAATGTCTGATGTCTATTGAACTGATATCCTGTTTGAGACTAGTCCCCCACATCGCGACGTCTTTGTTCCTCCACAATGGCACACAACCACACACACTTTACGTCAAGCCTGTTTGTCTCCTTGAATTTAGATTCCAACAGTTTGCCCATATCGGTAATGAAGTCGCGCTCTTGTACTTTCCACCCAGTACCAAATGCATAGATGAAACCATTTCTCAAGCAACAAACTACAAAATGCACAGTGGCATTCATCACCAAGAAATAATCGGAGAAGATGCTTTCATGCAGCCTGAAAAAATACGTATGTGAATCAGTTTATTTTGTTTCGTGAGGGCTTTTTAAATTTATTTCCTGGGTTGGGCTCATTGCCCCTGCACCAAACCAAGAATTTATTGCACCTTCTTGGTATTTGCCCAATGAGCTCCGTTGCTGCAAAAAAGGATAAGACCGACGATTAGACTTATAGGTTTTTATTGTTATTTATTTTGCTGCGATAAATGCCGCCTTAAAGTATGAGTGTCCAAAAACAGAATACAGGAAGGGCTTCAGAACACTTGAAGTAAGTGGAAAAACGGGAAAGCTATACAGATGTCCCGACGTTAATCCAATCAATTTTAAACATAGTAACAAAGCTGACTTCACTATGAAAACATGCCTTGCAAATGCTCGATGACCGAGATACAGCCCTTCAAAGTTCGGCTAGAAAATTTTGTTTGTATGTGTGCAGTTGCAGGCTTTTTGGATTTTAGCAATATTTTTTTAACCGCTCAACCATTCAATCAAGAACGATACGTACCAATCAAATAATGGTAGATAGTAATTTTCTCAAAACAATTTCAATCGCTAATCATTCGCTAATGTGTAGCGACGCAGCGTAGACGTGCCCGAGCGAGTCCAGTAACCAATAATAACAATGGCCGAGAAGCGTGGGAATCGAGCTCAAAATCGTTCCGAAAAATCAGAAGGTGAAGATATTCGAAAGACTGTAGAGGAGGTGTTGCTTTCCGACGGATTTCTAGCCAAGCTAACCGATCTCCTCTCAAGTAAAATTTTGGAGAAGCTGGAGGCTCGTGTCATTGTTTTGGAGGACCGAATGAATATATATGCCGAACAGCTGCGGAAAACTGAAGAAACCAACGAATACCTGCAGCAAAGGTTGAAGAGCAGAAATCTACGGATTTACAATGTCAAGGAAACAAAGGATGAGGACCCCTATCAGGTTTTTATTGACTTGTGTTCCACTAAGCTTCACCTTGGTGTATCGGCTGTCGATATAGATTATTGCTACCGCCTGAAGAAGGGTCCGAAGCAGGATGCGCCTGGTCCACTAATCGTGAGTCTCTGCCGCCATCGTGTAAAACAGGAAATTTTCAGCAAGAAGAAACATCTAAAAGGTTCCCGCGTTGTCATCAGAGAAGATCTTACTTCATCAAGGCTAAAAGCAGTGAAGGCGGCTGTGGAAAAATTCGGCCAAAGTAATGTGTGGACTAATAATGGCATAATCATGTGCAAAAGTGCTAACGACAAAGTTTGTAAATTCTTCTCGGTGTCTGATGTTGATAAATTTCAAATTTAAGTTATGGACTCGCTTTTCGATATCTATTAGCTTTTTCTTTGCTTTTCGAACACAAGTAAAATTATCTGTTTTTTTTTCCTCTTTAAATCAGACTGAACTTTTTTCTTTTGAACTACATTGTTTGTTTACTTAGTGTTTTTGTTTAAGTTAATATCTCCATCCATAAAATTTCATCTGCTATCTGCTTCATTGTTTATTTTTGGGTTGCGAGCGTTTTGTACCTGGTCGATTATTGTTGCGGCTGATCTTTTTTGAAATGCATTTTGGGCATCTCAATTGTCGCTCTCTCAGCTCTCATTTTGCTGATCTCAAAGATCATATTTTGGAAAAAAATTATGATGTTTTCGCTGTGTCTGAGACGTGGTTAAATTCCAATCTTGCTTCTCACAATTTTGAAATTGATTCGTATACATTCTTGCGTAGGGACAGAAGTGGTCCTGGAAGGGGCGGAGGAGTGGGTCTGTATATAAAATCATGTCATAAGCATACTTTAATTCAGTCTTCAGGTGATATTGAGCAATTGTGGATAAGATTGGGGGTTGAGGGGGGCAGCGTGGGTCTGGGTGTGGTCTACAAACCGCCCAGCATGGAGAATGCATTTTTTGTGACCAAGCTAGAGGAAACTTTTTCAACGATTATGCATACCGTGAGTACTCTGTGTTGTATGGGTGACTTCAACATTGATATGTTGCAGACTAATAGTTCAAAAGCAAGATTCTTTTGCGAAATGTTGAAATCCTTTGGCTTGGCTCAGGTCATTGATGAACCAACGAGAATAACGGGAACCTCTGTCAGCCTGATTGATCTCATTTTGTTGAGTGACGATAAAATGCTAAAAGCGAAAGGTTCGATAGAGATGCATCACATAAGCGATCATAATGTGATTTATGTAGAGTTAGGGTCGGAGGCTAAGTTGGAATCTGATGTTATGATCACAATGAGAGACTTTTCACATATTGATTTAGAGCAGCTCAACTATGAGTTGAGTTCTCTTCCGTTATTTCATGTGATAGAGCTTGATGATATAAATGACAAGCTTACTTTTTTTAATGAATCTATGCTATACTTACTGGATAGACATTGTCCTTTTAAAACCTTCAAACATAATAGTAAATATAAACCTTGGCTGACAGACAATCTTCGACTAATTTTGAAATTGAGAGACAAAGCTCTGAAAAAATATAAAAATCATAAAACTCCTGGCAATTGGGATCAATACAGGCAACTGCGTAATTATGCAAATGTTGCAATGGGGCCTTGCAATTGAAAAACTCAACGTGAGGTCGCCACTACTGTAGGGGGCGCCTACTTCGATAAAGCGGCCGTAACGACGCGAAAAACAGGGGAGTTTGAGTAGTTTGACCAGTAACTGACAGTGACTGGAGACGTCAAGCAAGAAACAGAGGTTATCCAAATTTCAAATCAAGACATAAAATGACGGACGTCGGTCGCTGAAGCGTCAACGCCGTCAAAATTGTCGAATTTGCCCCCAACGGTCGTGGCGCCCTCGGTGTGTGAAAGTGGCAGTGCAAGGCCCCATTGGTAGAGAGAAAAAGGGATATTTGCAGTTCAAGATTCGGAACGGTGGTATAAGCAATATTTGGAAGGAACTCAAAAAAATTAATGTCATTAATCCTGTGAGGCATAATATTCCACCTCATTTGAATGATGTAGATCGTCTCAATGTATTCTTTAATAATCCTCCTTCTGTCAACATATCACTCCAAAATAAACTCAATCTTATAAATTTTTATAGTACGAACACCATCAATAATATTGGTAATGTCTTTGAGTTTCAACGTGTCTCAGAAGATTTAGTTTTTCAGATTATCAATGAAATAGGCTCCAGTGCGGTTGGGTCAGATGGCATACCTATCGGTTTTTTAAGGCTATGCTGCCCTTATATTCTTCCTGTTTTGACTCACATTGTGAATTATTGCATTGAATTTGGTGTATATCCTGAATGTTGGAAGGAGTCCATTGTTCTACCCTTACCAAAAAGAAAGAAAGTCACAGAGCTCAACGATTTGAGGCCCATTAGCATCTTGCCTGCGTTGTCGAAGATTTTTGAAAAGATTATTAAATTTCAACTTCAGCAGCACCTTGATCTGCATGGACTACTCCCACCATTTCAGTCTGGTTTCAGAAAGGGCTTCAGCTGTACTTCTGCCCTTCTAAAAATAACTGATGACATTTTCAGGGCGGCTGATGAGGGCCACATGACTCTGCTTATGCTCTTAGATTACAGCAAAGCTTTCGAGACTTTGCATCATGACGTACTCATCTCAATTTTGAACTATTTAGGCTTGCATCCTCTCAGTCAGACATTAATCGCAAATTACTTAAGGGACAGGAGGCAGAGGGTGAGGATGGGTGTCAAAATGTCAGATCCTAGAGATATTTTATATGGAGTACCGCAGGGTTCCATCCTTGGCCCTTTGCTGTTTGCCTTGTACATCTCCCAACTTCCGAACGTACTGCAGTTTTGTCGTCATCATCTTTACGCAGATGATACCCAACTTTATGTGTCGTTTCCGAAGTCTTCTTTGCATGATGCTGTTGGAAAGCTTAACGCTGATTTATCCAGTCTTCTGTCCTTCTCTAGGGACCACGGGCTTGTATTGAATGCAGCCAAGTCTAAGTTGCTTGTGTTTGGGGGTGGTGTCGACCGTGAAGCAATACTAAATGACTTGACCATCAGTCTGGATGACGAATATATTATTCCGTCTGCCGAAGCAACGAATTTGGGGATAACTCTGGACTCTTCGCTGCGCTTCAAAACGCACATAAATAATTGCCTCAGAAAGTCCTACTCAGGGTTGAAGTTACTTTACAACAGCAGAGATTTTTTAACCCGCAAGCTAAGAATTATTCTTTCCAACAGTTTGGTTCTTTCTCATTTTTGTTATTGCGACGTGGTTTGGGGACCTTGCCTGGATAGCGCTGACAGACGTAGGGTGCAGGTTGTGCAGAATGCGTGTATGAGGTTTATTTTTGGTATTTCACGCAGAGAACATATATCTTTCAAACTAAAGGAACTGGGGTGGTTAAACATGGATAGTACACGACTTTTGCACGCTGCCTGTTTTTTTCATGGATTGATTTTGAGGGGTTTCCCGCAGTATTTAATTGATCTGATGTCATTTAGGACTGAAGTGCATAACATCAACTTGAGACGTAAAGATTTGTTAACTATACCTCAGCACAGAACTGAAAGATTCAAGCGTTCATTTTCATACAATGTTGCAGCTGTTATGAACAGCGTCGACTTGAGGTACGGATCGCTCACTCATAAGCAGTTTAAACAAAGGTTGAGGTCCATGTTGATGTAGGCTTCCTGTAGTTTTATATGGAGCAGATATGGAAGTATGCAGGTGACTCACAATTGTGTGAGTGTGGGATTCATAATGATTTTTGTTCATGTTGTTTTATATTAGAAATTTTCTTTTAGTTGGGTATTTAATATGTTAAATTTGTTCTTTTTTTGTTACTTTTGTTCTTGCGATGCTATAATTGATACTTTCGTTTTTTCAAGGGAATCATGGAAGATCAGACCTCTCTCTGGGCTGTGAGCTTCAGAGGGAGGAATTGAATGGTTCCCTTGTGATTAACCCTTATTAGCAAGTTTAGTTTTATCTTCTTTTTTGTTATTACGTACTAGTGGGTTAATAAAAAAATTATTTAAATTATTTATTTAATGGCGTAGACATAAAGAAATCGCATCAATGTTCCATTTTCCCTTAGCATCAATGCAAGATTGATCTCCGTCATCACGCCACTGAATTAATTTTGCAGAAAACAAATATACCTCGGAATAAACCATTAGTACCTATTCAGGTATGATATATACAAAAAAAAATCGAAATTAGTTGAGCGGTTCAGAAGTTATCATAAAAAAAACTAGTTTATCATTCGAACTTGGAAGGGCTGTATCTCCGTTATTGAGCGTTTGCGAGGCATGTTTTTATGATCAATTTGTGGTTTATTTGTGACAGCTAGTCTATTCACTCTTGAAATAATTAGGGTTGGTTAGAGTTGACACCAACACAAAGGTTCTTGAACCAGATTGTTGGGAGCTTTATTATACCATGTATAGGTACATATTTGCATACCATAGACAACATATCCAGTACCTATATGAGCATCGTGACCGGACGTGCTAAAAATACTGTGGCGCTGACTGGTGCGTCTTGCAAACTGCAAGCCCGCTAATGCCTTTGCAAATTGCAGGTTAGTAGCACACGCGATTCGGTAGATAGGTGCCTGAACGGTGCATATCTCGGAGTCGATCAGGGCATCGTTTAATTAACTGCTGAGCCAATGGATTTTTTCAATTTGCTTATGCTTACACACCGGTCGATTGGTACGGCACTGCGAGGTATCGGTATATGCTTATCCTTTGGAGAAGACTCTGAAAGTCTGCGGGACTGAGATCTGGAAGTTATGCCGGCTATTCTCCGACATGATCTATGAAATCAAAGTGCATTCAAGGACTTCGTCTCGCTTCATTTCACACATCGTGATGAGCCCAACAGATGCAGAAACCGGCCTATGCAGACGGAACAAATCTCTGCTCGTCCTGCCGATGGATGATGAATACGATGTCGGTGATAAAAATTGTACGGGCGAATGAAAACGTCTCAGAGCTGTAATTAGAATGCGCGCACCGCATTGTTGCTGCGGGTTTATATTTGCTGCATGGCATGCCGATTATACGGGAAATAAAAGAAAAAACAACAACAACGACCATGCAGAAAAATTAAAGAAACCAGACGATATAAAATATAATAATAATAATAATAATGGAGCAACTAATGCTATTGCAACTGATCGCGAGGAACAATAACAATACACCCTGTGGAAAATATCTTGGAACTATTATATAGCTGCGAGACCTGCAATTACTTTATCTGCCACAACAAAAGGGGCAAGTGCACTGTTGAGTTATTTTTCAGCGTTCACTGGTGGTATCAGATCAGTTGCACTTGTTTCGTAAAACGCATTTATAAATAGAAACGGCCATCACGAAATCTTTTGTGTGCATCTCGTCTGCATTATTAAGTATTATTTGAGCAAGTACCTATTTCTCCTTGTCTACCAAGTATAATTTTGCTCTCATCTTTGCCGAACCAATATTCTGAAACGAGGGAAACTTGATGCGCAAAAAAATTCACTATAGAGGGTGTGTCAAAAGTATCGCATTTCGAGCCAGACCGTTATATGTATATAATCTATTCAAGAAGACAAGAAATTTTTTTGAAAAGAGATAAATTTTTATCTCATAAATCACATAATTTTTAGAGATTTATTTTTGACATTTTTTTGTTATCATGAGAGATTAAAGCGTGGGATTCCCCCCCCTCTCTATTTTAGCTATTCAATGTTGAGGAACTGTTCGTGATACTAGTAGATATTAGGTCTGTTCCAACAACAGCCAAAAACAGTTCTAGAACGGTTCAAAACATGCGTCCAAATGAATTAATAGTGTAAGGATTAAAATTCACAATAGTAATTGATTTGGACGATTGGACGCATGCTTTGAACGGTTCTAGAACTGGTTTTGAGTGTTGTTGAGACAGATCTATCACTTACTCATAAAATATCAATTATAGTGGGTGCGTGCACTGAATTTTTGCATGCTTACGACGATGCAGGGTAAGTCATAAATCTTAAGAATCCAATTTTATTCACCAATGTCAAAATATTCAATTAGTCCCTGATATAATCAAGAAAAAGAAATTGGTCTCTTCGATTCTATATAATAGTATATTATATACCAAGTTCCCAAAGTACTACTTTATGGCACTGAGTGGTGCGGGTTGTGAACCGAGCGAAGCGAGGTTTACATGCACCACGAGGTGACATAAAGGTACTTTGGGAACGAGGCATATACACTATTTTATATAAAATCGTGCCAAAAACACAGGTAAAATGGTAAAATTGAAAATCTTGTTTATGACAACATTAAATTTGAAAAAAATTTGACGGATATATTTTCGTCAGCTCCATATCCTCTGTCTAGTTTTTCCACTCCTATAATTTGTGTAGAATTATCTCGAGAATTATGGATGAATTATGTGACGGTAGTGATGAATCGTGAAGACCTACCATTAGAAGTTGCATTAGCTGCAAAGGAAGCAACCCTCGACTTGCTTCCAGATAGAATCATAGATACCTACCTGCAGTTTATATATTTGCAGTGTAAACGGTTTATAGCACTAGTACTGTTTATAACACTAGTGCTATAAAGTGTCACTTTCGAAATGATTTTGGTCGCTATAATAACACATTTTCGACACGATTTTATATAAAAAATTTTAGTGGCATTTTTTAAAGGTCATGCGTTTTCGAGGTCTATAATTATTCGCCTGTATATTGATAAATAGAAGTTCAGTGCACACCCGCTGTGTTGTCAACTTTTACTGTTCACTCTTTCACAAACAGTTCTCCAAAATCACTTCGAATGACGAAAATAGAGAGGAACGATGTCCCACCCTTTGACCTCCCCATATCTTTGAAAATTAACGTCAGTAAATTTTTTGTACCAATATATTTCAACTTGTGCTTGAATGGACTCTATAATTGTTGCTTTGGACTTTGGAATGCGGTGTTTTTGAGACATCCTGTATGAAATTTTTTTTTCAGTCTTCGATTTGGTCCTATAAAAAAGTTCAGCAGTTTGCCTATGAATCCGGCAATCTGTGGATCGACTCCTCCACCCTCGCCTCCACCAATTGTAGGGATTTGTGCCTTATCCCCGTATCAGACTTTTCGGGCTTGTGACTTGTCCGCCAGTCGAAGTCTCTAGCGCATATCTTCCATATCTTCCCAGTGGCTCAACATAGCGAGCTCGTCTTAAGCGCATTTTCCAGTTGTGGGAAAATCGATATTAACCGCACTTTGCCGTCCGACCGTCCGTCTGTCCGTCTTGTCACGTATCTTCTTCTAAACGAAAAACCGTAGAAAGGTCATTAATCACAATTACATACTATAGGTATTACGTACCTTTAGGCATAGTCATAGGCAATAAAAAAAATCACCTAAATTTTGGCTATCTTGGTTCGCCATATTCAACTCCATTAATCAACCGATTTTGACAAAATAGAATAGAATAGAATAGAATATGGATTTATTGCTTTCTCGATATAGGTATACATCATCATATCATAAGCAACGTTGAGATAAATAATCTTGAATAATTAATATACACACAAGGCATAGGTACATCTGAAAACATGAGAAAGACAATTCAAGTTAAAAGAGGGGCAAAAAATAGAGTAAAAACTTAATAAACAAAAACACAAAGTAACACAGTAACTATTCAAGTACATCAAGCACAGCAGCAACAACATCACAACCACACATCACACTTATTCCTTCATTCATTCATAACTTTGATTTTGACAAAATTGGAAACATAGTCGTGTCTCATAAAATGACGTATAATTTTGATCACAACAAAACTTGAGACGCACTATCAGGCGCACTGTATTGCATACATAAAAAAATTTGTCACTTCAAACAATGTGACGCCATGAAGGAGCCCTTACGTAGTACATTCACCATGAAGTCAGGAACCAAGCCTTTTATTCTATTGGGTCATAACCGCAATGGAGCAAGACCTTAGGTAGTATTAATAAAAAATAAGCATAAGCATTTGCTTGGATTCCATAGGCGTTGCTAGGGAAAGTCTGCTCAGCAACTCCTCAAAAATGCAAGCAAAAGCTTATTTTTTATTAATACCACCTCTTATCGCTTTTTTTCTGATGACAAAATTTTTATTATGTAGTATTTCGCTCCTGACGGTACGTTTGGCCCGTATAAAGTCAGTTTCACGATTGCCGCCATCTTGGCCCAAGAAATGCAAGGGCGCGCGTCGTGTGTTGCATAGCACGTAAAATTTTAGCTATGGCACCGACCCCATGCGATTCACCGGCGTCGGTGATTGGCCCTGGAAGCGGAAATAGACCAAGGTTCAATAAATAAGCTGAAAATTTTGTTTATTCTTTGATACGAGTACAATTACATTGGACTTCAAGTGGCCTTCCAAATCGATTTACCGAACGTGACAGACAGGAACTAAATACTACGGATTTATCAGCAGGTTTTTGAGTTTACCCACCCCATTTCTTGTTTCTTTCCCGCCTTATGTATAGACAAAGCTCAAGTTATGGTCTTGTCGATTGTCTTGTATTAAATCTCTATTTATGCACGTCAAATTCGTAATTGAACTTTTGACCGTTGTTAGATTGGAGCACGCTTTCAGCTTTGCACAACGACAACTGGTGTTAGATGGTGATTGTAACTCAAGATTGCCGGCGTTTGTGATAAATGCGAAATTACACGGCGCCGGCCAACTATCTACCTGACCTCACTGCTTGCTGCCCTTATGCCAATAATAACTGATAATTATTGATATTAATGCTGTTTGCTTATACACATCAGAAAAAACTTTCAGCGCCAGTACGACCGAGCTTTATTATATTGCTGCCGCTTTGCCTTTCGTAACGACAAAATAATTATTTTAATTACATAGTCGGTGCGTGTGTCTGCAAAAAAATCATCAATGCACTATAAATAATGCCCACTCATATTCCATATAAATCGATGATTAGGACGCATTTGCATCGCAGCCGCACATCAGACCTTTCAATTCGACCGTTCTGTGCATGCATGAAGTGACATCGAAATTGTGCTGGCAATATTCATAAGTTGTGAAGCTACGTCTGTAGGTACCTACTACCTACTATATGTATTACTTATACAGAGGATTCACAACTTATGACTTTCCTGTCAAGGGTAGGTTGTTTGACTTATTTTAAGACAAAGACCATGAAAAAAAGTGCTCAAGAAATGTCTGAAAATTTTTCTCGACGTTATGATTATTCATAAAGATAATAATAGAAAAATATAAACATGGCAAAATAGTACATGAGTGCCGGAGATTCAGGTACTCAGGGCGTCAAATTTGTACTGTCATCATTTTATTTTAATTCTTTTTACCCTAAACTAATTTTTACTCCTAACTTCAACACCTTGTATCTTGAAAACTAAGCTATTTACGACAAACTCGTTTTAAGGGTTTGTTACATAATAATAGGTCGAGGAACCTACCCTCGCCAAGTCACAAGTTATGAATCATCCTATATCATATACCGTGTGATCCAAACCATTCCGAATTGGGGTAGGCTGTGCCCTGACAAAAAACAGCTTCACATCCCGGAATTGACCATGTCACAGCCTATCCTAATTCGGAATGGTTTGGATCACACGGTAGGTACTAAATAGTTAATGGTCAACTTTTTTGAAGGCCGGCTGTAGTCTGCTTGCTTTGGAAAGGCATTTTTGATTTGTACAGCTGGTAGGTATCTTTTGAGGTAATCAAATACTTGGGCTCGAAATTTCGATATTTTTTGGATTTTGTTTGCCAATGCCAGTACCTAGCCAATATTTGATTTTGGAAAAGTGTAACGTCAATTGTGTTCACCAGTATAAATTAGAAAGAAGGTTCTTTCAAAATTATTGTTATGGACCCAAGAATAGCACTGCCTTCCTCATTGGTATTGTTCCTATCCTACAGATATTTGCATAATATTTCAACAACGAACATGGGTAGTAGTAAAGAACCAAAACAGCAACAACATTGTCGAAGATAATGCGATGCAGAGACAGGTCGACACTTCACTTCTGATGTCATAATTATTGCATGTGTTGCATATTTTGTATCCGGAACCCCTTTCAAGTATTAATTAAAATGCATTGTTGTGATGCAAATTTATTTTTTTCATGGAAAGTGTGAATTTGTGACATTTCTAATACGCCTATCAGGTACATACTTACAATTAAGATATTTATTCATGCAGAATCGAAGAAAATATTTCTGTTTTGCATCAATCTGGGCCTTACATACACGATTGTATAAACTTGTTGGATAACAATTTAACATTCCCGGATTGCCGAGACAGGTTATGCAATGTAAAATGAATGAACTTGAAAAACGTGACCTCGCATATCACTATACTATAGGTGACACAGAGAATCTTTATTGTGATTGTGCTTTGTTTTATATACTTTTACATTCTTGATCTGACGAGTTAATATGTATAAATTAGCTGTATTTCTTTTACACGAAATCTCAGATAATCTCACCTCAGTTATAGAGAGAAAGAGCGAGAATTGCATGAGAGGGAGAGAGACGCAACTAGCAATTGAAGTGAGAATTCTCAATTCAGATGATAAAAAGAACGCAGCTATTGTTGCTTGAGGTAAGCACTAATTATTGATCACAAAATGACAGGATTGTGGGCACTGATTCCGAACGTTTGGTTTGAAAGTGCTTCGACCTTCGATTTTGGAAAAGTGCATACCTTATAACCTACCTGCGTTTTGTTACAAATTTTCAGACCATTTATCACTTCGGTTTTGTTGCACCGAAGTGGCATTACCACGTCTAAATAATAAATGAGAATGCAATGCATATAAATTTAATTAAGCAATCCTGACAGGTCGTGTAAGCATTACGAATTACACTAGAAACTGCATATTGTCGTTACGTTTGACAAATTAAGCGTCGATATTTTCCGATGTTGATGGATTCTAATGTCAAACGCAACAATGGTTTTAGATAATAATTTTTGTTTGGCGTTTAGTCATCAACATGCAGTAATTAATTAATCGTTGCTACTTAGAGAAATCATGTCACGATTGCAAGTGCACCGGCCACCTGAATGACTGGATTCCATCTCACAAATCAGGTGTTAACATAAGCAGGCAGATAGATATAATACACAACACATATCTTACTATACCCAATCAATATGTGTTTAAAATGAGTCCTCAAAGCCAGAAGGTACGAATTTTGGAATATTAGGAAAAAGGGTTAGACTAGGATATTTCTCGATACAGGTAATCGGGTATAGGTGATAATGCTCACAATCCACAGAATCTACTTGAACATGAACTTTTCTCTCAGGTAGCAGCTGCTATCAGCGTAAGTCATACCTCCTGCAATCATGAAGGAAGAAGGAAGTCACCGGCCCTCCAGTTCTTATTCTTATTATGTATTCGTGCTTGGGGGAGCAATGAAATACATATTTTTCACGGCCGATTGGTTACCATCCTGTAGAGCGCTCAACCATTTAGGCTGTGATTTAGACAACCAAATAAAAACAAAATAGGTCAAAATCAACAATTTGTCGCATTTGAAATCAGTCCGTTTGCCAAAATAAGTTATAAGCCGCATATGATGGGAAGGTGTGCTACCTACCCCACCATCACTCCTACTGATAGGCAATGTGGAGCATTTGAAAATTTAATATCCTTATTTACTAATCTCATAAAACATAGATATTTGATTTGATAGAGACTATAAATGTGACATTTACCATTGCCTGTGCTACCTATCATAAACTTAGATTATTTATCTTTACAGTTATGAACTCAGAATGGATTTCTGCTATACGGACCGCAATGAAAAAACTCTATTTTGCTTTGGTAGTAATCAAGCCATTTAGCCGATCACATAAAGCGTTATCAGATTTATTGTTAATTATCTGCCAATAGAGCCATTAACGAATTTTTTTCTTTTACAAAACTTTCATTTCGACAATTTCTAAATCTAATAATGAGAAATTTTGTGAGAAACTTTGTACGTAAGGTGAAGTGGGGTAAGTGCTACTATGTTTTTGAATAGTGCAACTCAATACGCTAAATTCTGGCGAAGGTTCCACTTCAAGAGCTGGTTTTGGTTAAATGGGTACTGCATGAAGTTCTTCAACTGATTCTGGTCTTGTTTCAATTACAAAATAGAAAACAAAATTTTTGTAATTTTTATTATTTTGGTCTGCACTTGATTGCACTTCCCCGCCTAATGGGGGCAAGTGCAATCATCGATGTGCTTCTAAAACCCATTTAGATACCATGTGAATGCATGGGGTACGTGTGTTCGATTCTACAATTCATAAGGGTGACTAGAAAAAATTGTGATTCTTTATTCGCATAATAATTGCAATAAAAAATACTTTTTGAACTTGAACAAAAAACGCCAAAAGATAATTGGAGATGAAATTAACATTGTAAGGACAAATCTTCCTTGACTGGAAACACATAAGAATCTATATGAATCACTTATTGCACTTCCCTCTGAACCCCCTGATACCTTGATTCCACTTTCTTTATCTGCTTTTTTCTGCGGGGTAAGTGTAATCATACGGATAAGAGTTGAACAAGTGACAGTTCATCAAATCTAATCACTTACTTTTTTTAACCAAGTCTAAAACCGATGTCAGAACGCAGTTATTTGGAAATTATTCAACTTTTCAACAGATTCATGATTTGATTTTTGGCGTACCCAAAAATAACTTTCTTTATATAACCTATATCTATATATCTAAATAACCCTAACTTTCCGACTGATTGAACATAGCTGTCCGAGATGAATCGAACTGGCAGTCGATAATAGGTATAGCAAGCAACGCTTACCGCGGCTTTTCACTATGCCAGAGGACACCAAAACGTTCTAGGTCAGCCCTACAGATATACAGTCAAGTTTGATCGTTTGGTAAAATATCAATTCGCGATTGCACTTGCCCCCAGATTGCACTTACCCCACTCTACCTTATTTACTTACGAACTTAGTTCAAAGCGGGCCACACAACTCGAAATTCATAATTTTATATAATTGTGAAAGCCCATCCCTCTTTTCGAAAGGCAATAAACAAAACAATAATTTTAAAGATGTTTAAGAGAGCATAATTTTACGGATGCCCGTTTTTGCGCTTGTGCAAATCTGCGTATAATTTGCATGCAGTTGCGTGCAGCAGTTCCAGTCAAAATATGTAGCAAAAAATATTTATCCTCAACAAAATTAATTCCGTACATAGCAAAACAGCTTGCTACAGAGGACATGGCAGCTGCTAATACTTCAGCAGATGCACACCGTAGCTAGTCAAAGTCTCCAGTTATGGATTAAAATCTTTTCTGCAACGAAACTCTGGTCTATTATGCGTAATGAGATGAATGTAACGTTAAATTTCTGATGTCAATTAGGTACGCACCACGGTTTATATTTGCAATTAACAGCAATATTATTGCAGCAAGTGCCAGTGTCGTAAAATTACAATAATCTTGGCGAACTGATGGACTGGTTAGTGGATGGGTATCTGATGCTGAGAGACTGGGAGAGAACGGAATGGAGTAGAGGCGGATTTTTTTCTCGGCCGGTTCTCAGGGGCAATGTCAAATTTACACCGGAACTCACTGCAAAAGATATCAATTACTTCGCGCATATAGGCCAGTTAAGTTCGTGCGCGGCAACACTTTAAATTCGGTAATAATCGAGAACAAAAAATTCAAGTATGTACCTACTACAAGATCGAGTACTCGATCATGTGTGGAATGGCGTTCATGTTATTATCCACCGTTATTTCCAAGATTTTATTTTGGTTGTATTTTTTCGATTTTGTTCCCAGCTCACTCGTCGATGCCTCATACTTTTATTATTATGTTATAGCATTGGCTTAAATCATTATTGGCGATGTCACTGATAAAACAACATGTCAATCTTTTATCGCGATAAGCGACGAAGGAACTTTTCTAGAATAGGTTGAATTGTGAGAGAGTCAATATGGCGGGCCAAGATGGCAGCAGGTCATAATAGCAACCTTACATAAAAAAATTAATGATAAAATAAGATGAAAATACGTTATCAAATAATTTGATGACAGATAAACAAGCCGGCCACAATAGGGCACTTTCTTCGAAAATGAGAAAAAAAGTGAGAGGATCGTAGAATAATATTAGGCTTTCCGGGCGCTGTCCATCGTTCATCAGTGGCACAACGCCTTGCCTTCGAAGAATTGCTCGTCGAACGATTGACTATGTAGCTCCATTGTCGACAAACGAAACGCAATTGTCCTCGTCCAGCTTTTCACTAAGAAAAAGACTGTGGGGTAACTTCCTTTGAAATGAGACGGAGTCTGGGGCACCGAGAACCGCCAGCCAGCATGCACCCCTTACCGCTAACTGAAGTGAGTTTTCCGAACCTCCAGAACCTCCAGGCGAAGCTTGAGGCTCTATTTGCCATCAGACGTAATCGCTCCCCGTCTCGGAATGTAATAATATACTATTCTTATTCTTGAATACATATTTCATTCACTTGTTTCTCTTAGGTATACTTTTGCTATAGAAAAGTCTTTATATGTAGAACAAAACATTAGGTATCGAGCTATGTATCCAAGTAAGAAGTCACAGTACAGGATTGATTGATAGTATAGTTGTTAAACAATAACATGTAATTCGGCTGCTGTCAGGCTGTTCCCCCCTAGAATAAATTTCCATATTGACCATATCTGGACATGTATACAAGAAAATAGTGGAAAAGTTATCCAGTACGTTGTGAAGGACCCTTCAAGGAATTCCGAAAAAAAGATTTATTCTCTTAGTTTCTGACTCACCCTCTTACTAAAAAAAATTCAATACACATCCAGTGGTGGATATTTCTTTCTCATATAACTCTGTCGTCAACAGTAAACTGAAATCTTCTGTATCAACAACTTTAGAAGGCTTCAAAGGGCCGTCCCTTGACCCTTGACAGCTCTAAAGATAAAGGTCGTAGCATTTTTTAACATTTTTTGGCGTAGTATGAAGCTGTGAGAAGTTGCTCCATCTAGAGTTTTTGTGTGTGAAGTTAAGTGGACATTGTAAGGGAACACAATTTCTTGAAATTCCGATCAAAGGTGCGACGTGCTCACCATCCTACGTGAACGCTCAGTTCGGATGAACGCAACAGTCTGCGTTTTTCTGAGTCACTTGTTCAGTTTTCTGGCCTTAGATTTTTCAATTGTCCATTCAGATCGCCTATGACTTCTTCGCCTAATTGCTTGCATGATAATGCATTAAAAAATTTTGTGAGATGACTATGGCCGACCACTACCTATTCCTATTACGAATGTTTATCACTGCTTTCGTGGAATAACAAAGCAAATAATAGAATCTAGGATAGTTCTATCACCGGGCATAAAGACCTATTCGTACACGATCATCGCAGGTGAAAACATCTTGGTGAAATACCTATTGAGGCGGCTAAAGTGATCATGACTCTCGTTGTGTTGTTCCTATCGTCAATTATTATGGCCCGCAAGTGCTCTTGCCGTAAGGTTTTCAACACTCCCTTGATGGCATCGTAATTAAGCGTATCGTCTACCAGCAAGAATACCACAATTGCGGCGCCGATACTCTCAAATGAAGGATAATTACTTTTCACATCTTCTTGCCCGCGCGTCTTCTGAATCGAGCCTGTGCGGTCTCGAAGACTTTTATCACATTTCCCTTGTATGCGTTTTGTTTTGCCTTATTCCAAGATCCTTAACGAGATGACACTAGAAGTTAAAAAAAGAAGCTAAACTGGGCGGCGGAAATCGCCCGAAGGTCTGCATAGTCATTTCCGATTTTATGCATCGACCTAAACAATATCATTAGAGCGCTGGTCGGTGCGCGTTCGCCATTGCCATTATTGAAGGAATCCCACCTTCGTCCACAATTCAATGGGTCTTTCGTGATGTGTGGTGATCTGCGGCGTGTGGAGATTAACAAAGAGACGAAAAAGAGGAACCGCGCTAGTGACAGAGGTGACCTGGCGCAAATTATCTCTTCAACTGCAGATGCGAAATTGGATCGGTCTGTCCTAATTTTCCAGCTCTGCAATTTCGAGTGGTATGTTTAATAAATGGGAACTGAGGTGCCCAGGAGGATGTAACGCCCTTTATAATTACACATTCACGAGTTATATTCCTCGTCGTTTTTGGGTCTGGGGTTTTGGTCTTTTTTTGCGCAAAACCATGCGGATTGTGAACCATGTACCATGTATCACACCCATAACTACCGTACCAAATCATCTTTTATTGTTATTGTTTAGATTGTTATCATATCCAAACCTAGGACATAATCTTTCTATAGGCTTTTTTTTCGCAAAAATATTACTAATTTCGAAGCTGCATCTATTACTTTATGAGGTAGGTACCTATGTGATCTGATTACACTAATAATGCATTTATTTATTTTTATACAATTTGCTGTTACAACAAGAAGCCTGTTACAATAAGTCGTTATAGTTAAATAACAGTTGCTGCTATTCACAACTTAATAAACTTTGTCTTTTGGAAGGACTGTGTGCAGGTTTTATCAGTAGTAATGTCTGGGTTCTGGATTGAGGTAGTGAGTGGAGTGATGGAACACAGTTCCATCGAGTAGGTTCGCCTCACTTTTGGGCTTCTTGTACTGCCTCTCCAGTGGTTGACCCCTCTCTTGGTTAGTCGTCAAACCAGCTAAGCCGTTCGACTACCTCTCTCCATCTCACCAGGACGTTGTAACTTTCCCTTCTGCACTGGGAGCAGGGCTACCAGTCCAGAACGGAAGTCGTTGCTCGCGGCCAGTCGTTTTTGTGAAGAGCGGCCGTGGGTCCGCGATGGGATCTTTCGTTTCTATTTATTTTTTTATGGGCGCCAACCGAGGTTAGGTAGACGGCTCCGGACTTCTCGGTCAATTCCAGAGAGCGAACACCCGGTTTATACGCTTAACTCCGAAAACGATTGATGGTCTCTTTAGTGGAAAATGGCGACAACTGACAGAAGCTAAATTGCAAAAATTATTAGATAAAGAAAAAGAAGTACCTCTTACGAGGGAAAGATGTGTTTACTGATAGAAAAATTACTGGTATCACAATCTGTGTTATTAAATGAAAACTTAGTAGACAATAAAAACACTCGTGAAGCGAAATGCATCAAAAACTATGGTGTAACTATACACCCACAACAAAATTAGTACCCGTGGCTAATCCCTTCGAAACCTAGTTGAAAGGACTCAACTTTCGTCCTGAAATTACTTTCGCGGTCAAACGACTAGGAAAGAACCTTATTGCTGTGCACAGATATATTTCTTGTCTATCCTAACGCATCCTGGCAAAGCTCTGTTGCCCTATTTAATTCCGTGTAATAAAATAAACAAAGGGGGCACCTCAAAATACTTGACTTCAGTCAAGTCAGTCAGTCAGACAGTCTGTCATCGACAAACAGGTCGATTTTTATATCGAAGGGGACATCTAAAACATACATTGGGAAATTTCTCTCTTCAGTCCCCTCGCCCCCACCCCTCCCAGAAATGAAATTTCAAATGACACTACCTACCTTGCGATACATCGAATTGAAGGAAATTAAATTCTCCTTTTGAAAAAAAAATTCAAAAATCCTTACTCTACCCCCCCCCCCCTTCTCCCTAAAAATTCTCTGAGTGTCCATTTCAATATTCTGGACCCCTCAATTCTCTTCAGTTTAGTCAGCATTATCCTGAATGGCTTCAAAGAAGAGAATTTTCGGTAGAAAAAGTGCCACTCAAATTGACCCCATCGCTCTCCCCCACCTCAACTTTAAAATTTAACAAAATACCACCCACTTTGTGATACAATTAATTGAAAGAAATTGAATTCTCTTTCTAAAAACAATTTTTTTGAAATTTTCAACCCCTTCACCATTAACTGGACATTTGGAGTATTTTAGTAGACAAACGGGGGTTTTAAAAATTTCGAGAAAATTGTGTTCAGGGAGAGAATTCAATCAATTCCCTTCAATTTGATGTATCACAAAGTAGGCATTGTCATTTTAGATTTTTAAGGTGAGGAGGGGGGAGCAAAGGGGTGAATTTGGGTGGCACTTTTTCCATAGAAAATGTTCTCTTTCGATGCTTTGCAGGATGACGTTGACTGCATTGAAGAGCATTGAGAGGTCAAGAATATTTAATTGGACACTCAGAGAATTCAGGGGGGAAGAGGGGTGGGGTTGAAAATTTTAGAAATATTTTTTCAGAAAGATAATTTAATTCTGTTGAATTTGATGCATCGCAAAATAGGTATACGTTGTTTCAGATTGATTGCTATCTCAGTAGGCATTGGAAGTATATGGTAAAAGTCGCTTTAGCTTTGTCTAGTTCTAAAACGTTAATTGTTTTAGTCCCAAGTCAGTGTGACATGTCAATCAAAATCAACCGCGAAGTTTATTACTGTCGTCCAAACTGTCATGTTTCTGTCCACCTAGATAGCTTTTGGAAAGAAAATCGTAATAAGCACCTATCGACGCAAGTTTTAAGAATCTGTACGTGTTACTTATACAGTTACTGTTGTTCCTGTTACGTTATACCTACTGTTACTGTTGTGTTGTTCCTTCATTGGTTTACCTGATAATTTTCACGCCATCATGTGTGGGGATCCAGTTCGTTTATCTGCGAGAGAACGTGAAATACTTTGACGCCACAGAGTTTTGACGCTGTTACGAAGAATTCTTCAGAGATTCCAACAATGCAGCTGCCAGCATTCAGCGCGTTGCTTTGATCTTTGGTAACGTACTGCACGGTCAAACGCATACTGGCAAAAAGAAGCCAAGGTTTGTCACTACTTACAACCAATAAGTGGCCGTGAATCCCTGAGCCCAGCCAAGAAAAAAAACAGCCAGGCGCCCGTTCTCAATCAAAAGAGTAGGTACAGTACAGTCTGTTGTGCCATATCCTACCAGATTTCGTGCTTCTGTCTTCACTAAAAGGCTCAGTTGAAGTAGAACAGCGTAACTCGGCTTTAGAAGCAGATCTTCCTTGATATCTGATCCTTCTCAAGGCCATGGAGTTTGCTTTACTGCTTTACCATCTACCTGTGTGATATGTGCACAATGTTGATTGAGACTGTGGCAAGAGCAAAATCTGCTGACTTCCCAGGTGCCTATTTTTTTTAGTCCTGAGATCGGAAATAGAGACGGTTCGACATCAAAACTGCATGTATTTTTCTTCAAGTACACCTTGAATGGGGTGCCGCACGTGATACTCGATAAAAAACTGAAGGAATACTTTCTGACTGAAAGGAGTGAAAGATCTGACTTATAACCTGAAAATAAATAATGAAGTTTCCATGAGATTTACACTTCTGATTTGACGTTTTTTGTAACTAAATCTAAAGCTGCATTTAGATTTTCATGACCTACTGGGATAGCAATATTTCTGAAACAACGTATAGTGTAATTTGAAATTTCAAAGTTGGGGTAGGTGGGGGCGAGGGAGCTAAAGATAGAAAATCGCTAATGTATGTTTTAGATGTCCCATTGTCCCCCTCGATATAAAAATCGACCTGTTTTTGCTCGAAGACATTTTCACTAGGAATCGGGAGTTATTGCAGGTGGATAGTTTTCAAATGATCACCCGGTATACAGGGTCTTTTTTATGGATGTCATCATTTGAATGGCTTCTGACAGGCGAAGTCAGAAACTTATCAACAGGGGCAGGGCAGCATCTTATAACTTATAGTTTCAAGTTTTGTTTGACACTACAACCATATTTGTGAGCCATCAACTTTGTCTGCACGGTGCGACAGAACAAAATGTTGTGCTTGGCCATAGAAGGAAACAGTGTTTAAAAGTCGCTTTGTTTTTTCTTTGTAGGCATTCTCAAAGACCAGGTATTCACAGACGTAATTAGAGACATTCGTTATCTTGAGAAGAGAATCAAAAATATCTGCACTGAACTTACGTTTCGAGATATTGTGACACTTGCCGAGCACTGCATTTCTGATTAAAGACTTTTTTGGGAAACGGCGGCCATCACCCTGAAGTTGCAGGAAAACAACTTTCACCGTATCAAAATTCAAATTCTAGGTTTCAATTTGTTACAAGTTTCAAGTGAATTGGTACAGAAATGAAGGAGAATTTTGAATTTCAAAATGAAGAAACAAAACATTTGCAACTTTAAGGCTCTTGGCACCGTGTACACGAAGTTGATGACTGTCAGCCATGGTTGTAGTGTCAAACAAAACTTGAAACTGTAAACTACAAGATGCTGCCATACCCTTGTCAAAAAGTTGCGTACTTTGTCTACCAGAAGCTTCCGGAATAGTGGCATTGCTAAAAAAAGACCCTGTATTACAACAGTGTCTTACTTATTCGATTGTTGTATCTTTACTTCCCCAAACATTGTGGTTCGCATCCGATGATGAGGTCTTTGTCTGTACCATCGCAATATCTCACCAGTCCATCAACTCCTGAGGAAAAAGAGGTCCTAACGAGTAAATTGTGAGGTATGCTGACGCCATTATGATTTCTTCTGATTGGCCCGCTCCGACTATCGCGAAGTCTTACGTGTAACACTGAGGCATCAAACTAGCCATATACCGGTTGTTTTCCAAATTTTGACCTGCAGTTAGCTGTGAAAGTAAAAACCATGTCCGCGACTTGATTCAAATTGCGCTGTCATTGCGCATCGATTTGGAAATGTTGTGGGCTGTGGATACAATTAATTCCACTCAAATTGCTCAACTCACAAACCTTGGACTTGACGCAGCAGGGCCCCTGAATCAAGGCTGTTATGCTTTATGTCTAGACTCTGGATTATGTCACAGTGTTGCTACTGTGACCTATAGATAAGCTGTGGCCTAACAATGTTGCAAGTTAGTCTGTGTACTACTGCCATCATCCTGGTACCTGGTTGTGTCATGCTGGCGTTTACTTCGTAGGAAAGCGTAATTAACACATTGTGTTCTCTGATCCCTTCTCTGCCTTTTGTCTTTCTTGCTGCTGTTGCTATCTCTACCGGTATTCTCCTTTGATTGTGTCTTTGACCCGCGCTTCCACATCCGTTAATGCAGAGTAAGTCAGATGGACACGTTTGCTTTGGACGTGCAGATTGATCTTCAGTGAGGTAAACAAATAGTCCACCTCGAAATTGTGGTCCTCGATACCTTCTTCAATGTCTCGCTGACACCGAAGACGAGGATTCTGCCTTCCGGAGAGTTCCGCGTCCCTTCGAGGAACATTATCCAACCGCCCGGTTTTGCCCATGAGTTTTATCGCGCCGAGACTCTCAAGACCCTCTGGTTTTCAACGGTTTTTTCCGATATCCAGAGAGACGCCTTGGTCATCCTGGGCAGCTGATCAACGAGCAGCAAAGCACAGCTTCGAGCTCTGCTGCCATCCATGGACTCGAAAGATTCTTTGCGGGAGCCCTCAACCATTCCAGAGACTCTTGCGTTTCACGGGTGATCCTGACGGTTTCCTGTGAAATTATTCAGGCTCGGGACTTACCAGTACAAGACGCCCGGTCTCTGACTCAAGAAATCCTTTCAGGCTATTGAACAGGAGTTCGCCCAGGGTCCTCTTTAAGACCTCTGCCTGGGTGGCTAAAAGTCTACCGAGGGAGTCGCCGTTCCAATTCTGCTTGTAGATGATAGCGACCCTGAAATGGTTGGCTAGCATGTCGTTGTATCTGCCTTATTGGACGTTGATACTGTTGAGAGGCAGATGTTCCAGAAGCATTCACTGGGTGCTGTCCCGGCACGAGGCAATTCCTCTTCAAGGAGTTGATTTCAAAAGAGGGATTCTAGAGGACTCTAAAATCTACTCTTTTTTTGCTTTACTTTGTGGCAGTGGCTCCTTGTTACCCTTTGGTGCCAACCATTTCATCTGCCTCTGAGTTCCAGAACGCTCTTTCTGTTTCTTTCTTTGTTGGCATCGGAAATTATATGTTTCCTTGGCCTGATTTGCTTTCGCTGCGGAGGTGGGTCTCTTCCCTCCCTAGGGTTTGTAACTGGAAGATTTTATTGGTTCTTCATATCAAAGGTTTAGTATTTCATCCGTATCGCTCTCACGCACCACGAAACCTAAGCAGGGGGACGTCAATTTTGACGCCAGGGCTACTCGTAGGACATAGCTCCCAGAACTTGTTGCACGCGAGCAGGAGCCGGCCTGCCAACTCTCTTTCCTCCCAGAGACTTACACAACCGGAACCGGCCCTCTGACGAAAAAGGGCAGTCGATTAATCATGATGGGATAGTCCCGACCTCTCGTCTAAGTGGAATCAAGGTCAGAGCGGGGTGTTTCCTAATTCAGAACGTGACCTAAAGCTGGCTCAACTGCCAGGATCTCTTCACATCTGAACGACACGGGTGGCCATGCACGGCATAAGCACGTGGGTGATCAGTTGTGCCCCCAAACAACACGATCACGATATTGAAGGGTGAAATTTTTCTCTCGGGGTTATCTCCCTTGACCGAAAAACTAAGAGCCCTAACTGAGAAACTCATTGTCATTATTGAGGAAGCACAGTAAGCCCAATATTGTCTAAGAACAATCATCACGATACCGCACTACCGCGGGCCTACTTTTCGAATGAATCAAAGATGTCCCAGGTATAGTTAATATCAATTTAACCTACGCAAGATAAACGAAGCAAAAAAGAGTGGTTGATTGTCCAGTGAGCGCCTTGTGTACCATGCCCAGAATTCTTCCAGATATTTATGCAGCCAATTCCACATCCTTTTATTCGTTTTTGAGCGTAATGCAACCACCGGATCAAAAAATGATTACAAAGTATGGAATTCTCACTAGCCACAATAAAGCTCCGCGCATAAATTTTAGCACGCAATGACACTTCTTGTGCGCGCACCATTAATGGTGGAAATTCAATTCAAAACGAACGAAAAAAACGGATGGAAGCTTATTACGTACCCATATACACCCATAGTAATTCCATGACTTTAATTTAGTCCCCGAGTCCCCG
This sequence comes from Anaspis maculata, assembly GCA_949128115.1. Classification (NCBI taxonomy): domain Eukaryota; kingdom Metazoa; phylum Arthropoda; class Insecta; order Coleoptera; family Scraptiidae; genus Anaspis; species Anaspis maculata. The sequence goes on along the minus strand of OX421962.1, from coordinate 41,183,879 downwards.
ATCTCAAATAAATACAAAACCGCACTTACTAAATAACACGAGACGTTTATGTTCGCATTTAAGTCCAACCAGACGTTCGCTGTTGTGCCAATTTTGTTTCTTATTTGGCGAGTTGTTGGCCATTTGGCACCACTTTTATTTATGATAATGCGTTTTATAACCCCATGCATCTTCCACAATCCGCGCGAAGTGAAAAGCACACCTTCATACCTTGTCTGACATGCCTTGCTCGCTAAGCCCGGCTGTTTTTGGTTCTGGACCATATATTTTTCCAAGCAAAGCGTCTCTTGAATCGTAAGACGACACGATTCCTTTATACCTACAAAAGATGCCAGCTCGAAGATTAAATGCAGGCCGGAGAAACTTTAACAATAGATGATTAGGAGACGAAATTTTGAAATATTCCGTGCAAATACCGAAGACCTTTCACCATGATGCAACCTGTACATGACATGGTACCTAATCAAGTTCGTATTCCAACGTAAACATTCTTCAGTGTTGGTTCGACCTATGACCATTCATTAGAAAAATACACCTCCTAAGTCCCCCTACTAAAAAGCACATTTGAGATGCTTGAGATCGCGCTTATTGATACAAAACAGAATTGAGCAATTCCGGATTAAGTTATTACAACACCTCTAAGTTCATTGTCGTAAAAATATGCTTGAACTTGACCGAATGCCGCGCTTGGATCTGTCACGGTGAAATTTATGATGGCCCGCGCCTGAATTAGCCATAAATAGAAGTCGTGCGGCATCAGTGAGTAAAACGAAAGTTTGGCTCCTGAGTGTGAAATACCTGATTTTTTCTTCATAATGGATAAAATGATGGTTTATTGGCATTTTCATTGCATTTAATATCGTAAATTCTTGGATACCACACAAATAGTTACACAGAGAGGGTTGAAGGCAAACCGGTGCGCCTGTAATAGTCACTTAACACGTTATTAAAATGCATGATCAAGGATCAAGGTGGGAGTTGGGATGCGTTTTATCCGTGAAACATTGACCTTTCTTGTGCATATTCAAGAGAATGCAAATACTCCGCGACCGCGACCTTCTCGGATTGCTTTTATGGGTTGGCACTGATTTTGAAGGTCGGACACACCACCACTTGCAACAAGGGAGTAGGTCAGTGTTACAGAGTTATTGTTATTTTATGGTGGGTACATACCTAATAATTAGTTATCAATCAACTAGAAAGTGACATAAGTATCAAGGAAGAAAAGATTTGAAATCTATAAAATCCTTCTTGTGTTATGAAAATGTAGATTCAGTACCAAAAACTCAAGACGGGAACGCCACTTTCAACTGAATTAACCATACAAGGCTCCTACTGAGTATATGCGCTGAGTGCTTTCCACCTAGACGGTACAAATACCACCAGGCGGAACATGTTCCACGATTTGGTACACCTAGATGGAAAGCACCGGCATCGTTGACCGAAGCGACATCTCTGGTCTGGAGACGACAGATGAGATTATGTCATTCAGAAATGAAGAAATGACAGCGTGAATCGTAATCGATCATACGGTACGTAATGGGTGCTTTCCACCTAGACGGTACAAATACCACCAGACGGCACATGTTCCATGGTGTGGCACAAAATTTTAGGTGGTCCAATGAACGGCGCAGAACCGAGTAGAAACATGTAGGTGGAAAGCACCGTTTGGAACCCGCACATGCGTAAATGGCAGGTGTACCGAACTTGGGGCTAGGTGGAAAGCACCCGCTAACTACTTGGGGTGCCATGGCAGAGTCACCCTATACCTGTGCTCATACCAACACACATGTTAATAGCGTAATTTCAATCATCAATATAATCAAGATGACCGACAGCGGATCTATCAAATTAGCTCTGAGTGGAAGAGCGCTAATCAGTGTTCCAATAAATGAAATGTAGAACAAATAGTCGCAGTTTCAGATACACAATGAACATAAAGATATAGGCGTCTTTTCTGATGAGCTGTATTTTGAAAATAACCGCATTGCTTGTAGTGTCTTGCAATATTCAACTTCCGAAGTGGTGTTCTACGTTACCAACTACAAGGACAACAATGAAAACAACTGTTTCTCATGTCGACGTTTCACCTTCATTATTCAGGCATTCTTAAGATCATAAACCGCTTAAATAATAAAGGCGAAACGTCGATATAAAAAACAATTGTTTTTGTTGTTATCCCTGTAATAGATAACGTAATAGTCCGGGAGCCCACTGCAAAATTCTGGGTCGATCGCTTTTATGAAGAATTTCTGTTTCAATCGATAGTGGGCAATACGATGAATCTTCAGATACTCGACAGCCACCTTCCATCCCCTGCTATAAGGGTCGCCGCCGGTTTTAAAGATGCCCATTTTGAATCATTTTTTACACCTCTTGCTTATATAAAAAAATGTCACAATGATTGACAGAAGGCGAGATGGTCGAGTGGTCTAGATAAAAGTAAACGAATTCAAAGGTCAGAGGTTCTAATCTCCGCGAATACCTTTTTTTTATTCTTTTTTTTCGCATTTTAAGAGCTTGACAGACACATATCACTGTTTAATACAAAGATATCATTTTCAGTAGTTGAGGATGTTATTTCCTAGCATAAAAAACGGCTGAAACAGACTGCGGATCAGCTGCAGAGCGGAAGAGAAACAACAGATAGATTCTTTTGGCGTGAGTTACTGCCAAATCTGTGCAGCTAAAAACGTAACAGAAAAATTAGTTATTTAAATCTGAGCTGGCAAGAGAATGAGGGTCTTTTTTCAAAAAATATATAAAAATTTTGAAAAAAAATCGAGTTTTTCGGATTTTGAAATTTTGAAATACATACTTATACATTTTCACACCTGATTTTAGGAAACCCTTATTTTTTTCAATTCTCCACACTCCACTGGTTTTCATGGCACTCACGTTTAAAGAAAGAGCACTATACTAGGAAATGCCGTATTTTTTATGTGAAAAAACGGCAGCATTAATAAATTTAGCGACGAAAGTTACTCCAAATTGAGAAACGTCGTTCAATTCCGCAATTTTGAAAAGTTCAAGTAAGTCAAGCTTTTTAAATGCGAAAAAAAAGAATAAAAAAAAAGGTATTCGCGGAGATTAGAACCTCTGACCTTTGAATTCGTTTACTTTTATCTAGACCACTCGACCATCTCGCCTTCTGTCAATCATTGTGACATTTTTTTATATAAGCAAGAGGTGTAAAAAATGATTCAAAATGGGCATCTTTAAAACCGGTGGCGACCCTAAAAGCAGGGAATGGAAGGTGGCTGTCGGGTGTCGGAAGGTTCATTGTATTGCCCACTATCGATTGAAACAGAAATTCTTCATAAAAGCGATCGACCCAGAATTTTGCAGTGGGCTCCCGCACTATAAAACACCACTACAAAAATTATATACAAGGGAGTTGAAAATACACATCAAAATTGATATTCAACGACTTGCAGTGTGCAGCTTTGTCTGTCAATGTCACGTGATCGCGTATTGTATGTTTATCACTAATTCAATTATTTTCGTTTCAACAATGACTGGCACAGTGTGTTGTGTGCCTGGGTGTTACAATACCAAAAAGAAAAATACAGGAGTTGCTCCGAGCGCGTCATCATCTTGTCAGCTGATGACAGCGAAGCGGCCATCTTTTCATCCGCCTGCTGCCGCTGCCGGTAACACTAACACAGAGAGAGACCTGATCGATGTGGGCGCAAGCGCATAGCGTCCTAGGACCCCACTTTGGGTAGTTAACACGCATGCCTTATCGGTGAATATAGTCAATGCGCTCAATTAGTGTGACGTCAAAACGTGGCCTAGGTCAAGGTTTTGTATGAAAACAACGAACACGTATATTGGCAACACTTCTTGTCAAAGTGACAGAGAATGGAATATTTGCGTATTATAATTTATTTATGTTTATCAACGGTCAAGAGGTAAGTACAACGGCCTTCCTGTAGGGTATTTCGTAATAAAAAGGGCCTTCGAGGGTGAGATTTACATGTTACATTTTGTTTGAGTTTGTTTAGTTTGAGTGGTGGGTGTGGGAAGGGGTAGAGGGGGTGAATCAGGAGTGCCAACCTAGCAGAGATTGTTTCCATAGAAAACCCTGACCTAGCATAACTTTTGACGTCATGACTAATAAGACATGAGGACAACGGGTTTTGAATAGCAATAATTCTTCTCTTCAAAATGTGTTCCTCTTTGACTAATGCCGTTGCCTGCATAAAAATAACATTATGTATAAGTATTATTGTTACGTATTCACGTTGGGATCTTTGATAATAATTGAGAAGGTTAATGTATTATCATACACTAGCATTGCGAACTTCCATTCCTGCATATTTTCGGTACCTTTTGTGATTATTATTAGTCTTATCGTGGAAACTCTAGGAAAGATAATATATAATAAAGATAATAATATAATGAAGATATGGTAGCCTAGCGACAAATTCGGCAAGCTCCTTCTCCTGTGCGATTTGTAGCTCATCCCCGAGTTCAAGTATCCAGCAAATATTCTTACATTCTGCCAATATTGGAGAGGCTACTAAAATCTATGTCTTCTGGGCTACTGAATAAATATTACTTATAGCCGATGCGGCGCCAAGATCAAATAATGATGGAGCTCGTATACTCATATATGCATGAGGCTTTTTCCAATCTACTCTGTTTTTGTCAATTTTACCACACAATTTTTGGGTTTTACCTACTATCAGAAAGAAGCACTCCGAGCATTTTGTGGAACTGAAAATTCTGCAAATGGACGTGCACCACTTTTCCGCATCAGCCAACACAAGATAACAATTTTAATGAACGGATGACGATGTAAACACCTTGTAGGTACTTAGCCAACAGATCAATCCAAGCAAATCGGAAGTACTTAGTTTGTGGCATGCCGCATAAAATCTGTGAAATATAGAATGTCCGAATCAAATAAAATTATGTCTTCATTACTGAATTTATTATTACACCTCCCCGAGGAGATACGATCAAACGTATAATTTACAAGCGAATAGGTTTACACGGTACGCATATACACGGACATAAATACGTCTGGAAAGGACGTATGTGTGTGTTTCCTGAACGAGCTCTGTTCCAACTTCCAACGCATTTTCGATGGTTCCTAGTTCTTATGTACTATCACCGCTAGTGATCTGATTTATTGGGTAGGTACTTACAGGCGCCATGCGAAGGAAGTAAGTATGTACATAATTATTATCCACACATGGTACAAACAAAATAGAAATTGGCCAGTGTTTCAAGGAAAAAGCTTCATTCATCTTTTGAGGCTTTAAAAAAGCTCCCGCACATGCACAAGTCTCGCCGTGTTTTGAAGCCTCGCTATACAGGGTGATTCATGAGTGACCTTACATAGGCTAATAGGAGATAGAGGATTTCAAGGCGAGTCAGGATCCACTGAAAAAATTTTTTCTTCTCCATTGGTTACGAAGATACCTACAGGGTGTTTTGTGTGTTTCGTATGAAACTTTGATAAGCGATATTTTTGAAACGACTGGAGATATTTTTTTGGAATTTACCAGTAATATTTCTCTATTGGAACTTACCCAGAAGCCATACTGGTTAAGTCAAAATCCAAGGCCGGGATTGAAAAATTGTGCCTCTTTCTTATTTGATCAAAAAGTATGTTTTCTGAACATTTTTCTAAGAAACTGCTATCAGATTCGAAAAGCTAAGGAAAAATGCTTCAAGAATCACTCTTCAATTTAGATGGCACACCTAAACCGTTCCGACATAAAAATTGAAAGTGAAATTTTTGATAAGTTTCCATTTTTTACCGGACATAATCCACTCATTGTTTGATTGAATTCATTCAAATTCATTTTTTAGCTTGTCTCTGTGGAATAGAAGGGCTTGGTAGGAAGAAAAATTCCATAGCCGAAGTTTTTTTTTTGACGACCAAATCGAGTCTAATTTTGTTTTCACTCTCGATTTTGTCATAAAAAAAAATGGTCGGCTCTGGAATTTTTCTTTCAACCAAGCTCTTCTATTCAACGGATACAAGCCAAAAAATGAATTTCGATGAATTCAATCAAATAATGAGTCGATTATGTCCGGTCGAAAATGGGAACTCAACTACAAATTTTACTTTTAATTTTATTGTCGAAACGGTTTAGGTGCGCCATCTAAATTGAAGAGTGATTCTTGAAGCATTTTTCCTTAGCTTTTTGAATCCGATAGCAGTTTTCTAGAAAAACGGTCAGAAAATGTACTTTCTGATGAAACAAAAAAGGGGCCCCTTTTTTATAGCCCGGCCCTGGATTTTGATCTACCCGGTTTGGCTTCGGGATGTGTTCTAACAGAGAAATATTACTGGTGGATTTCAACAAAATACCTCTGGCCGTTTCAGAAATATCGCTTATCAAAGTTTCGTACGAAACACACAAAACACTTGTATCTTCGTAACCATTGGAGAAAATAAAATTTCTTCAGTGGATCCTGACTCGCCTCGAAGTCCTCTATCTCCCATTAGCCTATGTAAGGTCACTCATGAATCACCCTGTATATGAAGTGTTTGTGACCGCTTCTTTTTCGTAATTTTCTTCCTTATGCAGTAGCTAAGCCTCTCAACTCCCTCGCATATCTTTTATACGGTTTAACATATCGTGTTCGTTTTACGTTAATCTATATTGTATTTGAGGACGATTGGTAAACTATAAAAATGTTTAACAACAGTTATGGCACATTTCCCGGTTCCGTCTACGGTAGAGCTCTAAAGAATCCAAGCAGCTTCACCTATGAATCTGACAAGAAGTCTTCGCCGAGTGTGTGGCTTATCCCCGGGTCGATGTCTCCAAAGAATATATTCAGTTACAATGTTCCATAATCTTTACATAACACATACACAAAAATTTACATTTTCCGAATAACTGGAATCTTCAGAAACGCAAGGTGGCTCACCCACGAGTTTCCAGATCTAACCCACCAGGTTCGGTGCTCTGAGTACCGCAGTCATAACTTGAAGTCCAGAGGGCCCAAGGGCTCAAATACCTTTTCTACGAAGGTATCCAACAAAGAACGAGGCTGATAGTGGCTGAACCAATGGCAGACAGTAGCGCAAACACCAGCACGTGCCGGCAGATTCAGAATGAACGCGTTAGCCCCATCATACATTCTTCATGACAAAGTTCAATCGTAAGGACCAATCCCAACTCACCAAGACCAACCATCCGTCGTCGAGGACTTCACTCCGTTACAAGAGATACCGAAACAAGAAAACTTGCTTCTATCGGGCCTGGATCATCTAGGGGTCTCAAGTCTACATCCTTGAGGTGGATCGGAACTCATCATCAACGGATCTCAACCCTACTACTTGAAGTTGGATCGAAACTCAGCACCGGGGGGGCCTCAGCACAACTACCTGGAGATCGGTTGGAACTCGTCTTTGAAGGGTTTCAACTTGACTCCCGGAGGCAGATCGATACTCAACATCCAAGGCTTCGACTCTACATCCTAGAGGTGGGTCGGAACTCAAAGAGTAGCATCGGCCTGTATGTGGATCGAAACTTATCCTGGAAGGATCGAAACACATCTCCGAAGGATTCCAAGTCGTCATTCTCCAAGTGGGCTGAGACGCATCAGCCGGGGTTTCGACTCAGCCTCTTCCAAGTGGGTTGAGACTCATCATCGAAGGGCTTTAACTCTACGGCCTCTAGGTGGGCGCGACGCAGCATCAACGGGTCTTGACTCAGCTTTCCGCATATTGTTTTTACTATTGTATCGGACGTCGTGCAGGGAAGGTTTTTTTGAGTATTGAGGTGAATGAAGTTAATAGTGTTGTGGAAATTCGCTCGGTTCACATGTATGAATTGAATAACTAGCGACATCTTTCAATGATGACTTAACTTTGAATATCCACATATAACTCGATTCCATGGCTTCGATTTATTTATCTACGGGTGGCTTCAGTCTCAAAGGAATCCGCGCGATAGCGACGCAAGAACAGAGGACAGGGCGCATCGCTTCGACTGCGGGAAACCAGGACACTTTTGTCAGGGTTGTTCAGCCAAACTTTCCAAGCCAAAGCGAAGGATTCCCAGTCCAGAACGATGTTAGCACGAGAATTTGTTTCACACAGAATAGTTTATTATTCAATAAGCGTGTAATGATGGCTGATACTCATGATCATATGTTTCAGTAATTCATCCAAATAAGTAGTAGCCATTACACGTGACTGAAATACCACGCTTTATTTTTGATCATTCAATAAGTAGATTGATTTTCTTGGATGAACCTCCAGCACAACAAAATTAATTCGTAATTTTACGTATAAAAAGTGGAACAGGCAATGGGTAAGGAAATTTGAAAGTGCCAACAAAATAAGTGAAGCGCATTTTTTGCTATGTCAGTCCCAAGACGCCACGATGTTGTCTCTTTATCGCTTCCCTTTCCCTGGAACCCGATATTTTTTCATTGCCCGAGAGTGAATCATACGTTGTAACTTTGCACTCGGTTCTAGAACCAGCTGTTTGTCCTTATTTAATTATCTTACAAGGCGACATTCAGCTATAAGCTGCTCTACCTATGCAACTTCGGGGACAGGACAAAACATCCATGGATGTAGCATTGTAGCGGGATTCGAACCCACACAGGACAGCGTAAATTGAATGGCTTGGCTTGCCAGCACTATCACCTATACCACTCGGCCACCAGCGCTCCATTATTCTTGGGAGTTATCCCTTCTTTCTCCTAACTGACCTCAACGATGAATAGCTGTTGGAAAATAAGGCTTTTCAGCACGAAAGCATGGTTCATTTTATTTTAACAATATTGAAAAGTGCTATAGCAAGGTGCTCACGCTGATGCCAACGCCTGCGATTATTGTAATCCGTGACCGTGACAATATTGTAATTGCTACAATATTGTCTGATTCACAAAAGGCAACGTAGAAAGACCCAATTTTCTTACAATTGATGGAAATTGTGACTCCAAAGACATCACCCATGAATGCCCGTGGTTACAAATTTTGTGGATCATAACGTTTGTGTAGTGAATGTATCTAATCAATTGATTCCTAACAAAAGGGGACCCTTAAAAACAGCAGTTGATAATGGCAGCTTTTTGGACATTTGTATAAAGGTATTGTTATTCTACTTCACTCACCTACCTACACCTACATTTACAAGTCCTGTGAAATTTAGTCGAAAGATTTTTTACCAGTTCCATGGGGGATTTAAGAATGAATAGTGATACACCTTCACCTTATATGATTGTGTCTGGCACGAAAACTTGAAGTAATGATAACCCTTTTAGTAGATACCTACCTATGCTAATCTCATCGAACTTCACTTATAGCTCAATTAAGGGCAAACGTCTAGCCGTTGTTTGTTTTATCTCCACGCTATATGACATTTAATGGCAACGCACGCCACAGAAAGTCCTCATTATATTGAAACACTATTATTATCAAAACACCTCTTATTATAGCCAAGCATGAGTGAAGATTTTCATCACAGCTGATGATGTACCAGGTAATTATATTTCGTATTCTAATACAAATTTCAATAATTATAATTATCCACCTCTGATGCGAACACTCAGATTTTTGCGGAATTATTGTGAAAGTTTATCAACAATTAGTTTTCGACAAAATTCCATTCTAGCCAGTAGATAGTGTGATTAATATACATCGTAAATAATTTGTATATTTTTCGAAATAATATAATATATTCTAATTCATGCTATGTGAATGATTGCGCAGGTAATTGTGAGTTATTTATTATATGGTTACGCGCCAGCGCCGGGTGCGCTTATATTAAATTTTGAATAAATTATATTAAACAAATTGATCCAATCGAATGAAGGTCATTGCATTCGGCTAAATATAGCAGGTTCATCGAAACGGCGTCCTCTCCCAACAAATCACTTGTTCTTAATCATTTTTGAATTATAATAAATTTCACTTTCATTGATAGTTCACGACCTGATGGGCGCTTTTTATTTATTGATAATGATTAACTTCAAAGCTAGATCGACCTTGGTGATCTGAATTGATAAATCGCTGCAGAGTAAACGATGCCTGTGAGATTATCATCTCTACTTGGGGTTTCTCCGTTTAAATCACTAAAATTCCTGAATATGATATCTGATGCTTCGTATTGTTTTGCAATAATCAAACACAGCCATAATTTTTATTTTTCCATCAAAAGCGTAATCTAAACCGGAAATACTGCGTATAGAGGTGCTCCGGTGTTCCTACCTGACTGTAAGCTAGCGGCACCAGCTTGAAAGTTTCAGCTTTTCCTAAAGTTGAGACCGTAAATAATATTGCGAACGGTGAAATCACTACAAGCTTGCTCTTATCGTGATTGTGGTGATTCACGAATAAGGGATCAACAGCATTTCAATTGTTCCACCACTGACAACTAGGTGGTTTTGATTTAATTATCCGCACACATAGGTAATTATGCCGGATATTGTCCGCCTATCTCAGCACTGGCGGACAGGCCTGAAAAGTGAAATTATAAATCTTGATAAGTTATTCGCTTCTTCCTTTTAATGATATGCAGCCAATATAAATCATATTTTATAAAACAACAAACCAGTTTTTTATAGGTCACTTCACATTGTTTTTGCATGTCGTTTCGGAAAAGGATGCAGATTAAGCGCCTCTTCAATAATAAAGACAGTCTTTGCAGGGGCGGACTGGCCTGACTGGCTGTGGCTACTGAGAAGCGATTTCTTCTTTTTGGCTCGAGGTTCTTTTTTCCGCTTGTGCATGATCATGTCCCAGTACTAACGTGAGGAGCCTCTATAGCTACTTGAGCTTTTTATTCCGCAAATCAGCTTTGCCAGAAAAATATGCCTATCTGATTTGTATTATGAAAAATGATCCTCCAGACTTTCTCGGAGAGAAAAGATTTCTCAAACTTATGTAGCGATGACTTACAGCCGGTTCCACCAGAGTCTTATGAGCCAATTCAACTTTATCGCGCTCATAGTAACTAAGCAACTGGCCATGCTATTGGCTGTTGCATAGCAACTATGAGCATGATAAAGTTAATTTGCTCATAAAACTTTGATGAAACTGGCTGTTAGAGATCATAATATTTAGAACCAGCCTCAAACTGGACTGACAACTGGACGACTGGACTGAGCTGAGGATGACTCTTGATTACTGTTACCTGAAAATGAAATCGCTGTGAGCAAACCTTCAATCCTCAGCGTTTTATTTACGATTAATGCTAGTCATTTCACGACACCATGTTACGCAGAGCAGGTAAGAATACCTTCTTTTCTCTTGCTCCCCTGCCTTTTTGTCAGAAGCGGAGAGGAAATCGCTTGACACCCGGCGATGGATCTATTCGCCGGGTAGTGCCGGGCGCCAAACCGGCTAAAAACCCTCCGAAGACCTAGTGGTTAACCCGGCTATTGGCACCGCGCTAGCATTCCTTAAATGGACGGCTGGCCTGCTATATCATCCACTCGACGTCTGCGGTAGCTTCTCGCGCTCTTTCCGCTTCGACTCTCTGTTTCATTGCGAAACGAATGAAATCTGCCACTGCGTTGGATTGCTCTTTGCCTCTGAGCATCTCATGAACGAGGTTGTCGACGGCGATTCTTCTGCCCAGTTTTCTTTCAAGGTCCTCTCGCTGCCTTAATGGGCCATTGTAATGGAAAAGAGCGTGTTCCGCGTTGTCCTCATCGTGGCCGCACAAATCGCATTTCGCGTCTTGAGTTTTCCCGAAGCACCCATGCCCGGTTAGCGCCTGAGGTAAGAGTACCTGATGCGGTGTCAAATGATTTCACAACTTCAGACTTAATACTACTATCTGCCCCACTCTTGTAGTACAGCGTGTTCAACAATGATTGTCCTTGCCGCCTTTTCGGAATTTGGCCCGCATTAGACATGCGCCGCTCCAATGGAATCATTTTGCAATACCGTAGTATGACCGTAGTAATGGCGGCTTTACAGAACTTCGTTTGTCGCCGGCGACAGTCCCCCACTCCACTGTAGTTGAATAATTTGAACGACACGTCACACTGACTGATATCAAATTTGAGGTTAACAGTGACGGCTCTGACTGCTGGTAAATAAGGGCATGTTCCGTTTTACAACTCTTCGAACCGGTAACCGAAAAAGCGGTACCTTATGGTTACCGGTTATTTCGGAACGCTCTGGTCAATTTTCCGTCAATGTGAAGTTGTCAAACGTTGAAATTTGATTTTGAGATTTCCAGGCTTTTGTAAAGCAGGCAGAGCAAAAAATGGTGAAGGGTACACAGAAGAGAGGCTGTTTTGAAATCACATCACAATAAGCTTCCAGCTCTCTTACTACCTACTTTGCTACCTACCTACCTTTACGTTGCTCAAACCCTTATCATTTTGCGACATGGGGTTACATTGAAATTCAAGTCCAAGACATACCTGGCGTTCAAGATGGACATTTTTAACGAGGGCCTGGACCGAGCAAGCTTGTGAAGTGTGTCTGACTTTGGCTGCGGAATGCAGAACACGCTGCTGGGCCGCCAATATGTATAGGTAGCTGCCTCTTCTTCTGCAGGTACCCTCCTGTATGCCTGTACCTGGCTCCAAGGGCAAACCATATCGCAAAAAATCATGAACGGACGTTATGGAGAAGATTTAAAAGTTATTTGTTGTCTTCTGGGATCGTTTCGTGATTCGTGTCATGACAAAACTCAAAACCAACCTTCAAAATTGGCAAGTAATGTCATCCGCCATGTTTTTAACCGGAGTAACCAAGCTCAAAGGCCGGTCGCTTCGGTTCGCTTTGGTTAAAATAACCGTGGTCCGATTTACGAATAATACAAGTAATATTATCAATTCGGACCGGGTAACCGGAGTTTCGGTACGAATATTACTAAAACGGAACATGCCCTAAGAAACAAGCAACCTGACGGAACAGGAATGGATCAGCCGTCAATCCCGTCACTGTTAACCTCAGATTTTTTATCAATCAGTGTGACGTGACGTCTATCAATTTCGTTACTACGGTATTCTAAAATGATTTCATTAAAGCGGCGCATGTCTAATGCGGGCCAAATTTCGAAAAGGCGGCAAGGACAATCATTGTTGAACACGCTGTATAATGAGTGTGTATTTTCACCCCAGTATCAGTACAAGCAACCCCTCAGAAGCCGTACACCCGCCCAATAACTCTAGGCGCTGCCACATATATGGCCAGTATTCACAACGAGTTGTGCAATAGTCCCGGACCAGCTCCAGTAAATACCAAATTTGTCAACAACCAGGTGATCAGCCTGAACGCCACTTAATCTGTACTGAAGCTGCAATAATTCCCCGTGATCAAGCTAAGTACCGCTTCAGATACAGGAGCTGATGCAGAGTGTGCAGTGGAGCTATAGGAGCTAATAAGGACACTCCTCGGTAGTCCTTTCTTGTCATCAACACGATAAACAACAAAATAACATGTGCCCTGTTAGACAGAAGCATAGCTAAAGAATATCCCATTTGAATAAGTGAGTACTCAATGATACATAGAACAATTCAAAGAAAGGGTGTGCTCAGTGGAGAAAACTCACCTAATAGGTGATAGAGGTACTGGATTCTCACAGGTCCACTGCATAAAACAACAACAACAACAACACAGCTTCTCTGTTTGACTTCTTTCGTATTGATGAACTCGTCTGAATGTGTATCAATGCACACCCGACCGAAGGGAGATCGGAAGGCCCATTTGAATCAGCATGACCTATCGACACCCGCCATCTCGAGTGTTTTAGCTAAGAGGGTGCGTGTTGGAATCCTATCTCCTATCTCAGAAGAACTATTAGTCCAAAGATTGTCTCTTTCGATAAAAAATAAATCTGATGTGTCCAAGTAGTTTTTGAAAATCACGAGAAAAAATCATTTTCATGTTTTCAAACTTGATGGCAAATGCACTCTTTGTATGAAAACCCAGACATTCATAAGTGAGTTTTCGGTCTTCAGCTCGATTGGTTTTTTTTCACGCGATTCTCGAAATTTTCACGTGCAACCAGTTAGATTTACATAATTTCGCCTCGGTACATTAACATAAAAATTAATGTTTAGTATAAATAATATTGGAGTCAATTTAATGTGCCCATTTCACTTAACTCTTCCAGAACAGGTCATCTATGCAAATGAGTGGCGATGCAATTTTTATTCCTCACACTTTTCGCCAGTTCGAGTCTTGAGACTCAGTGGTTCATTTGAGAAGGAAGTTCAAACCAGCTACAGCTCCAAGGACAGAAATAGACTTGGGTGGCGTCAAGAAACCTTCTCGCATCCACAAGTGCACTTTCAGACAATATAATTTAATAAATGAAGGCATTATAACAAACCAGAGTGCAATTTATTAGTAATAATAGTTATTAGACCCAGTGGCGCAGCCAAGGGGGGGGCTAGGGGGCTATAGCCCCCCCCCCAGACAGTCTCGCTTTTTCACCGAAGCAATGAAAAATTTTGAACAAAAATAAAAAAAATCATTGTGTTCGACTGTTACCTTCTTTATCATTCAGGAAATAGATCATTAGCCTCTCTGTGTAAGAGTTGTACTGTGATTGGATTAAGCGGTTTTTTTTTCAATTGGTGCGGAGAGAGGAATTCTTCCGGTTAAAGGACGGAGTTAAATTGGTAAGATAAGCGTTGCGGAATCAATCCCTGAGGGTTTATTTCTTGACAGAATCTCACCATTTAGGTTTCTCCCGAAAACTACAAGAATGCACTTTGGTTTGAGCCCATTGGCATTTCCAAAATCCAAAAATCAATTATTCATCCAAAAATTAAAAAAAATTTTTTCGATTTTGGAAATGCCAATGGGCTCAAACCAAACTGCATCCTTGTAGCTTTCCAGAGAGACCTAAATGGTAAGATTCTGTCAAGGAATGAACCCACAGGGATTATTGATTCCACAACGCTTATTTTACCGATATAACTCCGTCCTTGAACAAGTATACTCACCTACCTATCAGGCTTATTTTGTAACTTCTCGTTCACCAACGACTCGTTAGCGAACGATTATCGTTCAGACTGCCACTTCGATAGATCCAACACGAGCACGAAAAACCGTATTTCGTGAACAGCTGCGTTAGGTCGTATCGTTTGTATGTGCCGAACGATCGTGTTTGACGTTTCTACGTGCGCGCAGCGCAGCTGTCAGTTTGCAAGTGTCATTACTACCATTTATTACTGTCATTTTCCCCGCAAACCCGGGAAATACTGAATTTGATACCTACTTCAATTTAAGGTAGGTAACATTAGTACCACAATAATTATACTCGAAAATAGGATGACCAGGGCCCTTTTTTCGGGGAGGGGGGGGGGGGTTCGCCTTTGGCGCAGCTCGCTTCACTCGCGTCCGTTAGCCCCCCCCATGGCTAAATCCTGGCTGCGCCACTGATTAGACCTAATTTATGGCAGCATTAATGAGTGCAACAGCCGCATACTACTACCATATTGCTGACACTTCGGGCTCCTAATAGTCAATTATCTCTGTTTTATTGTTATGTGAACAATGAGTGCAAAAATGCATTGAATTATTATTCATGAAAGCGCCGGTTCGAACAAAAAAGCGCCTTAATAATTGCACCGGCCGCTGCAACACGATATGTGAGGTAGCCGCAACAAAATAGTACACACATACACACAAGCAGGTTATTTAAATTTTCACATCCTCAGAAAGATGAAAAAACCCTGTCTAATTTAAAATTATGTAAGTCGAAGAACCATGAAGCTTTACTAATAGGGCGATTTTTTCTGTGCAACTTTCTCAGTTAGGTTGTTTTATTACGATGCACTTTAGCTTAATTAAAATTCTTGCTGATACTTACTACTCCCAGGATACCGAAGCATGTGCCAATAAAAGTACAAGTTAATATTTCTTTAATCATCGTGGCGTTTCACCTTGCCTTTTTGTTTGCGCTAAATAAGTAAAATAAATTCTTCACGAGAGATTTCGACCATTTCGAGCTTTATTAATATTACAAGTAATAATAAATAAATGCGGATATCTACATGTAACATTTGAGATATTCACTTCTATTTGTTATAGGATTCCAGTTCGTTTCCTGCTTGCTCACATTATTATTATTTGTCTAGTTATTTATTGTACAGAACGCGGCGACTCCACCTACAGTCGCGAGGTATAACAACTTGCTGTCGCTGTAGGATACGTTTACCTAATTAAATTTAGTTTAGTGTCAGAATAATCTAATTAAATGCGCTACTTTTAATAAGCTGCAATATTTGCATGGTGTTATGTCTAAAACATCCCTACTGGGTTACATAAATGTGAAACGGCTTTTTTGCTGCCAATGACTTTTCTTCGATGGAGTAGTATGGGTAGTCAATTATTGGCTCACTGAGCGTTTTAATTGACATTGATACATCTGCTGAGTTTAATGTAAATTGGTCTAATGGTCTCTGATCACCAAGAAAGAATGTTATGGTGAAAAATGCCAACTGATGCCTATAATCGTATAGGTCACAACAGTGCGAGAAATTATAAATGTTCTTCTACTGTTAACCAGTTCCACGAGCCAGTTGAATATTATCATCATGATAAGGTTAAAATAGGATAAATAAATAAATTGTACACCTTTACTGCTTTGAAGATGGCCCATGTAGGGTGTAGTATCATGTAGGTACTTGGTGGATCCATATAATCATATATACCGGGTGATCATTTGAAAACTATCCACCTGCAATAACTCCCGATTTCTAGTCAAAATTTCTTCGAGCAAAAACAGGTCGATTTTTATATCGAGGGGGACATTCAAAACATTCATTGTCAAATTTCTATATTCACCCCCCTCGCCCCCACTCACCCCAACTTTGAAATTTCAAATGACACTACCTACCTTGCAATACATCAAATTGAAGAGAATTGAATTTTCTTTCTGGAAAAAATATTTCCAAAATTTTTAACCCCACCCCCTTTTCCCTAAAAATTCTCTGACTGTCCCATTTTATATTCTGGACCCCTAACTTTTTTCTCAATTTAGTCGGCGTTATCTTAGAAAGCATCGAAGAAGAAAATTTCTGGTGAGAAAAGTGCTACCCAAATCCACCCCTTTGCTCTCCCCCAACTCAACTCTCAAATTTAACAAAACACCACCTACTTTGTGATACATCAAATTGAAGGGAATTGAATTCTCTATCCAAAAAGAATTTTTTTGGAATTTTCCACCCCTCCCCCAATAAATTGGTCATTTGGAGTATTCTAGGGGGGAAATATGGGGCTTTAAAAATTGTGAAAAATCGTTTTCATGAAGAAAATTCAATTTCCTTGAATTTGATGTATTACAAAGTGGGTATTGACATTTTAGATTTTTAAGGTCAGGTGAGGGGAGCGAAGGGGTGAATTTGGGTGGAACTTTTTTCATAAAATTTTTTTTTTTGATGCTGTGCCGGATGACGTTGACTGTATTGGAGGGAAATGGAGGTCAAGAATATTAACTTGGACACTCAGAGAATTTTAGGAAGAACGGGGGGGTAGGGTTGAAAAATTTCGAAATATTTTTTTAGAAAGAGAATTTAATTATCTTCAATTTGATGTATATCAAGGTAGGTGATGTCATTTGAAATTTCTAAGTTGGGGTAAGTGGGGGCAAGGGGGCTCAAGATATAAATTATCCAATGTATATTTTAGATGTCCCCTTCGATATAAAAATCGACCTGTTTTTGCTCAAAGACATTTGCACTAGGAATCGGGAGATATTGCAGGTGGATAGTTTTCAAATGATCACCCGGTATGATCGTAAACTCTTACCCATCGAGTGGTAGATACACACCCTCAATAATATACCACTTCCGCAGGTACAAGCAGCAATGCCACAAACCTACCTTGCGATACATCAAACTGAACAGGGAATTCTCTTCCTGGGAAAATATTTTTCGAGATATTTTTATAAATTTTAACCCCCCCTCCCCCCATCTTCTTGAAATTTTGAATAGCACTTTTTTCACCGAAAACTTTCTCCTTCGATGCTAGGATGAAATCTGGATTGAAATGAAGAGAATTGAGGGGTCTAGAACATAAAATGGGACAGTCAGACTAGTCAGAGAAATTCAGGATGATTTTAAATTTTAAAAATACCATTTTCAGAAAGAGAGTTTGATTCCCTTTGATTTGATTTATCGCAAAGTAGATGGTGTCATTTGAAATTTTAAAGTTCTGTTGGGTTTTTTGTTGGGCCACCTGTATATTAAATGTAAAAGTAAAACATCAACCTCTTGAGCTTCGTGTGAAATAATCAAATCCTTTCTATGCGTTCCATTATTATTTTTACTCAAATACATATACTCGAGCATAATACTATAGTACTATTACTAAGTACGTGCGAATTTCACTTTCGAGCTGAAATTTCATCCAATCTCACTCAACTATTCTACTAAGTAATAAAGTGATACCTATCCATGAAATAAAGATGGACATAATCTTATTCATTCCATACCGAACAGACTTTTTCACATTGAGGAAGGTTAGAGTTTTTCAAATTAATTAATCTATTCTGACAGTTACCATGAACTAGGGGGATAATAACCCTCGAGGGAGTTATGAACTCCATAACTCCCTGGGGGCTTATGACCCCCGTGATGTATACCGTAACCAAAACATTATTCAGTGATAAGATAATTGACCTGTAGGAAGTAGGAGCTGTTTATGTATTAGAGGAATTAAAACGATGATAATAGCCGACGGCTACCCCAGACCACCCCGTGTAGGTGGAAAGCCGTTATTAAAAGTGATAACGGAAAATTTTGCAAATATTTCTGAGGTTGTGTCAAGTGGTAGTTCTTGCCGCGGATTGATTTGAGCCAGTGGCTGATTCACAGCTATAGGTAATAATACCAACAATACTGATTTGTCGCATTAATGCCCCAATATAGTGTTTTTGTAAAATGTACTGAGTACTGAGTTCCAGTTGACGTACTCGTATATCGAGAATGCCCGCAATTCACCACAGTCACCACACATCAGCATACTGACCGTTTGTCTAAATCATCATCTACTGACATTTCTTTTATAATTTTGACAATAATAATATCTCTGCATTTCAATCAGATCTTTTGAGACTTAAGTTCATCCCTCCAAAATGGTGCCAGGAGCATATCTACAAATCGCTTATTAGTCTGGAAGAATAGAGGACCAACAACGTCAGACATTCAGAAATCGAATATTTTGATATTACAAATTTTAGATTGTTTACATCATTACATCAATAGGCTGGTAGTGGCAGTGGGGTTAAGGACGGCATTTCCTAGTGTTTTTTCTTTAAACGTAAGTTTCATGAGAACCAGTGGAGTAAAGTGCGATTTATAACTCGATTTTAATTTTAGTCGCAATTTTTATCGCAATTTTAACGAAGTTCAAAGATACGATTCCCTCTATACCTTTTATGATCCGATTTTAACTGCAAGACGCAATCGTAACGATTTCAAGGATTTTAAGAAGTTGGCCAACATCCAACTCTTGCGATCCGATCTTTACGATCGACCAATGAAAATCAAGATTAGCGAAAATGAACACAGTACTCTTCTTGATAAGCAACGTTAGGTTAGGGGATTTTCTGGGGATTTTGTGCACAGGTTCAGTGGCGCAGCTAGGGGGAGGTCAGCCGGGTACCCGCACCCACCTGTACAAATATTTGACCGCAACGGCGCCTTTTCAACGTTTACAATTTACACGAACATACATTGATTATGCTGATTTTCCCAAAAAATGTTCACTTGCGGCGCCTTCTTGGTCTGTAAGTAGGTGTACCTGCCTGTTGAAATGGGCTAGTTACGCCACTGCACTGCACCCAGGTTTTCTTCCTCCATCACGCCTTGCTTCCGACCGATGCGATCGTTACGATCGAGTTATAAATTGACAAGAGGAATATGCTTACGATCGATCCGACTAAAATTGCGGTTAAAATTGCGACTAAAATTAAAATCGAGTTATAAATCGCACTTAAGAGACTTGAAAAAAAGGAGACATATCTAAAATCTAGAATCAAAATAATAAGTATTCGAAAATTTCAAAATTGAAAAAACTCGATTTTTTTTTCAAAATTTTTATATTTGTTCTCAAAAGAAGTCCCTCATTCTCTTGCCAGCCCAGATTTGAATAACTCATTTTTTTGTTACATTTTTAGCTGCTCAGATTTGGCAGAAACTCACGCCACAAGAATCTATCTCTTTCTCTTTCGCTCTGCAGCTAATCCGCAGTCTGTTTCAGCCATTTTACTTTTTTTATGCTAGGAAATGCCGTCCTTAAGGGGATAACCTATCATTATTTACTTATCTACCGGATAGGGGCGCTGTAAACAAGATGGAGGACTGTAAGTTTTTCTGTCACCTGTCATCGTGCGTTGTAGGTATAACGGTTGTATTTGTGGTATTTGGGGTCAATCAATTATTGATTGCTATGTACCTAACAAAAGTCATTTTCTTGAATAATTTGATCACCTATACGTACCGTTGCGGACTTTTTAAAGTGGACGACAGTTGACAGATTTTTAGGATTCTGGCCTGAACGTCGCATGACAGCAAGCCATAACTCGTTGACATTGCTGTCCACTCCATTTTGGCCGCAATCGTACGAGTATTTTGACAATTCGCGCGATTTTCACTGGTTATTAGACAGGAGCGACGGAGAGAAATGACGTAAAAACACTCAAACTTGAAAGTGCCGATATAAACTGTCGGGATTGAGATTTCAATCGGATCGAGCAGTTCAAGTCGATCCGGTGCTTTAGCCGGCTTGATTTGAGTCGAGCGGATAGAGACCCGCATCCGCTCGTATTTTGGCCGGTGAAAACGGGATCGGATCAAAGTAACAGATGACCGACTTGTAAACATAGCGTATTTTTACTGAATATCAAGGGATTCTTCCCAGTAATTGTGATTAAAATACACCAAAAAATTCAATTATTGAATAGTTTTCGGTTTGGTGCAGTTTGACGCGTTTTAAATCATGTTGTTGTCTCTCATAAATTCTAACCTAATTCTAAAGTAGTGAAATAGGATCGAGTGAAGCGGATCGAGCGTGCGACGATAAAAACGCGCTTGACTGAAGCCACTTTGGATCCGATCGAAACTCTACCCGATCGAGCGTGCGACGATAAAAACGCGCTTGACTGAAGTCACTTTGGATTCGATCGAAACTTTATCCGATCGGGTCAATCCGCTTGAGAGTGCCAATATAAACTGTCGGGATTTAGATTTCAATCGGATCGAGTAGTTTAAGTCGATCCGGTGCTTTGGCCGGCTTGACTTTAGTCGAGCGGATCGAGGATCGAGGCTTGCATCCGCTCGTATTTTGCCCGATGTAAACGGGATCGGATCAAAGTGACAGATGACCAACTTGTAAACAAAGCGTCATTTTCACGAAATCAAGAGATGCCTTCCAGTAATTGTAAATAAAATACACTAAGAAAATTTAAAATTGATAGTTAGGTTTTTTTTTCGGTTTGGCGCAGTTTGATGCGTTTTAAACCATGTTGTTGTCTCCCGTCAATTCTAACCTAATTCTAGAGAAGTGGAACAGGATTGAGTGAAGCGGATCGAACGTGCGACGATGAAAACGCGCTTGACTGAAGCCACTCTGGATCCGATCGAAACTCGAGCGGATCGAAAGATGCGATAGAGTCATAGACGCGACCATAAAGCTAGTTTTGTCAGATAGTAGATAGTTAAGCGCCGGGGCACAATTATCTGTGGGCGCACGATACGTCGATGCTGACTCTGTCAATGTCAGTTGTCACTTGGGTCATAGAAACTAACGCTGTTTGTGGCTGATGTCTTTCGCAGTTCCGCATTAAAATAGAACACTCTCCGATAGGTAACGCGACATCGTGACATTTCCAAAGAAGCCGAGGACAATGTCCAACTGTAAGCACCATAATATAGCGGAAGAAAATCCGTTAAACTCCACTAAATCGATCATGACTAATGAACTAATCAGAACATAATATCTTGTGGTGTTGATTAAATCCAGCTCTGTAATCAGAAGGAATCTTGATACCCATCAACAGTCTGCCGATTGAGGCATTCTGTCCCCTCAAGACAGAGTAATTTACGTAGTTTTTCACTGCTGATGTTGAATTCTCTTGTCTAATTATTTGTCAGCGGCGCCACAAAAGCTACCATTAGTTTCAGTCGCTGACATGTACCACACGTCTCGTAAACCGTCACTGGCGAACATGGCAGACATTGATTTTGAACCGTGAGAAATGCCTGCGCAACGTTGTGATTCGTTTTTTCCACGATTAAAATATAAATGTGTATGTACTGGGTTACTTATACCTGTAAAAAAGTGGAAACAGAAAAGTGATGGGTTACCGGAGTGAATATTGATGTTCGGCAGGGATCTGTGGCAGCACGATAGAACCAGTTTCTGCCAGCATAACATATCTGAACTGAGTGACAACTCAATATTGAGCCTCTTAATGTTGCATCCACTGTGGTTACATCACTCACACGCACACACCGCGGAATGAAATCGTGCTGCTCGCAATGCCATCTTTCTCAATTCAATGCGGCTCGATAAATATCAGCTGGTTGACAGAGAAAAGTTAACACTTGACTGTATTATTGCTTCTAAGTCGTATTAATTCTTGGATTTTTTCTTTCAGCCGTCACCGTCCGATACCTCACGAAGCGGTATATAGGAGAATATAGTTCTACCAGTGGTAAGTGCTAAAATTATATTACCTCAAGCAGTGTTATCGCTTATTTTGAATGCTTTTGCGCATAATATAGACATGCAGTTTGTGTCGTTCGGGTGCTAACCATAAACTCAATTAGTCGATTCAGCTGCGGCAGTCTCCTCCGCGACATGACGATTTCTATCTTTTCTTATTTTTGAAAATGTGAAATTTCTCTGAATGGCGCATGGTGATTAGGATGAAGCAGCTGACCTGATTTTGAATTCAAGTAGAAGAGTTTTTTTGGTCAAAAAAATTTAATACAAGTGTGATCAATAAAAAACATAATAATATCGCATTCCGACAATAAGCTCAATTACTGTGACGTCAAAACGTGGGTTTTGTATGAAAACGACGAACACGTAAGTTGGCAACACTTCTTGTCAAAGTGACAGCTGATGGAATATTTGCTGATCAATTAGATACAACGACCTTCTTGTAGGGTGTTTCGTAACCAAAAAGGCCTTTGCGGGTGAGAATGCTGGCTAAAAACATTTTACATTTTGTTTGATAGCTGTAGTGGAGGATGTGGGAAGGAGTAGAGGGTGGGAATCAGGAGTGACAGTAAGTGCTGCCAACCTAGCAGATATTATTTTCATACAAAACCCAACTTTTGACGTCATCACTAATTGAGCGTATAGATACTACTCAGTAGGTACGTACCTACATGGAATCATTTATGAAGCTCAAGAGAATGTGCCTTCCATTTTTGGAATTATGGGGGTTGAAGGGACTGTTATGCCAATTCTGTATCCCGTAACCTGCAGATATATGCATATGTGCATTGTGCATGCTATCTTTTTCTGTTAATCCATGAATCTCCTATAGGTACCTACCTCGCCAAGTCGCCGTCTACCCGGCCCGGTACTCCGGTAGTCGAGTGGACTACGTGTTTGCTCGGCAAGCGGAGCTCTCGGGTTTGATTCCCGGGCAGAGCAGGTCTGAGTGTTGTGCTGTGTAAACGGATTTTTTTTTTGTAATAATATGTGAATAGAAGTGCAGCAACCCCCATGGCATAAGAAATGCCAATAAGGGAGAGAACAAAACTTTGACCTTGAAACTACCTGCTCAACTTGCAAGTTACAAGATAGGTACAGAATAACCCCAGAGTTTTCATTCTTCCAAAGAATAATTGACTCTAGTAAGCAGATAAGTGGGTAAGCTTTTTCCGGCAGAAGAAATAAAACAAGTGGATCTGCCCTCACGTGCGTGAGTCTCAATAGCGCATTTTCTCAGTTCCAGGACTGTCATTGATAGAAATGAAGTCCAGCTTGAAAATTAAATGTTCATACGAGACAAGAGTTACGAGTAAAGTTTCAAGTTCCATGACAATCTCTCCATTAATAACAGATTTAAATATAGCGACCAAGATGGCGGCGAAATCATGGAATATACCTTAAAAATAAGAACGTTCATACAAGACAAGAGTAAGTTCCAAGTTTCATGACAATCCCCCCACAGATAACAGATTTCAATATGGCGGCCAAGATGGCGGTGGAATAAAAAACTTCACCTTGAAAATAAGATTGCTCATACGTGACAAAGGTAACTTCCAAGTTTCATGAGAATCGTTCCACTAACAAGAAATTTCAATATGGCGGCGGAATCATGGAATTCAGCTCGAAAATAAGAATGATCATACGAGACATGGGTAACTTCCAAGTTTCATGAAAATCGTTCCACCAATAAGAAATTTCAATATGGCGGCCAAGATGGCAGTGCAATCATGGAATCCAATCTACCCACTGGCCACCCACGAGAACCTAAGCTATCCATTAGATTCCAGGGCTCTAGATTCATTCCCCGAGGAGGAGTTCAACTTCTTGGGAGTGCACAGGAAATCTTTGTTTTGTGATAATAATGATGATAACTATATGTATGTATAAAAAAAAGCCCATTGGCCACCCTTGGGGACATCGACTATCCATCGGAAGAAGTTCCAAGGCTCTAGCTTGATTCCATGAGGAGGAGTTCAACTCCTTACAAGTCCAAAACAAATATCTGTTTTTTGATAATAATAACTATCGATACTTTGAATACTTTGATAGTAATGATAACTATCGATGGATAAAAAAAATGCCCATTGGCCACCTTTGGAGACATCATCTATCTATAAAAAAAAATTCTAAGGCTCTAGCTCCATTCCTCGAGGAGAAGTACAACTTCTTAACTCCTACACGGACAGACAGACGGACAGACGGACGGACGGACGGACGGACGGACGGACGGACGGACAGACGGACGGACAGACAGACAAACCGGCCAACATCTCCATGTGTATTGACCTCCAATACACTTTACACTACGTTACTTTGTGAAAAGGATCTATGTAGTGAAGTTATAATAATGTATTTGGTATACTACTTCAAAAATCATTTCTCTTAGAAAATGCCAGCAAATGATTATTTCGGTTGTTAGTCGATTTAGATCAAAAGGTAACACAATTTCATCTTGGATAACTGGTTTGGGGAAATTTTTCAACAGAAACTGGATTTTTCTAGTTATTGATCCACCATGTAAAATGAAAATTTGGTATAGTAGGTTCACTTGTACCGTGATTCTAGTCGGCTATGAGATTTTGTTTCCAAGTTTCCAAATGTGAAATATAGAAAATCCCCAAAACTTTGCAGTTGGCTGCACTGGCCGGACCAGTTTCGAAACACATTTTTTGTGTATTTCCTTTGCAGATAGCCGGAACATTTTTGCAGGACGTGATGTCTGACACTTTTTTCCATTTTATTGGAAAATGTAACAATTTTTCGACCTGTTTTTAATTTTCGCCAATGAACAAATAAATCAAGAGAGCCTTGACAGTTGTGAAAAATATTCCTAACCTCTTGAAGCCGGTTCAACTTTCGATGCTTCAAATTAAAGCGTATACAATGCCCTTCGTCCAAAAAAGGGGCTCCATGCAATCATCAACCCTTTCGCTTCTCCCAGTCAAAAATACAAGCCAAACCCTGAAGAATTATGGGCGACACAAGGATCGCCGTGCAGTCTGTCATTGGCAAAAGAATTTACGTGTCAAAAGTAAATGAAACCAAATTTCAAAAACCCACCCGCTCAAAGTTGCGTATTGAACCGAAATTGATGTAAGTACCTCCAATTTGCAATTTGCTTTCGTTTTGGGGCTTCCCGGGACGAGTTTTTGTGAACCCTGAATGGGCCGCCGTCAAGATGACATAGATTTGCGGCCGCTATGGTCCCTTGACATTAATAAGGTACAGGGCCGCCGAGAGCTTCACCGGGCCCTGATGTGGATGACAGTGACGGCCCCCTCGTTAGGAAATATTTTAAGCCCGCGAAAAAAACTTACCGCCTGTGATGCGAAAGGCCCCAGGTTCGATTCCTGGTCTTGTCTGGGTGCTGTGTATGTCCATGATTTGCGCTTATTAGTGATTTTTCAACAGTTTGTACGTTTGATAATAAAGCGCAAAAACTCTTATGGCGTGAGGAGCCGATAAAGAGAAAAACCTTTATTTCATTTATTTCATTTTATAAGGAAGCACAATATCTATCTATCGGAATGCGGCATGCATAGTTTACTTCCCTGACCATCTTCGCTTATGACTTTCACGGACCCAGAAATGAAGAAAGAACCTTCTGCGAGCATTGGTTGAGCTGTTGTCGGAGAAATGGCACTGGCCTCACAGCACCAAGGTTTTCATGACTGGGTACGAGTGAAACAGCTCGTAGTGCCCTAGAGATGGATGTGCCTAAGTGCTAAGTGTTAATACGATCATCAAATGTGAGATTCCACTGTTTGGATACAACTTAATTAGAAACAGCTCGAAAGCCAAATGCCTCAGCCAGCTTCGCGGCCACCTCATCCGCACTGTCTTATCATTTACAATATTTCTGCTCTTGATGCTCGGCGTTTTTCTCTACCCTCAACTATATTTAGTATTTACACTACATTCCGGGAGCTTATAAGAAGTATAAAGATATCAGTGAGTATAGTACTTATTGCTCCTCGCTGCTCTGTCAAGCTTTTGTCTGACTCGACAACATCAGCTGCGCGAGACTAATCTTTTGGCGCTTTCGAATTCCGGAAGTGCATCATCTGGGAGGATCGCGCCCAAGAAGAGGAATTCCTCGCCATCGTGTCCGCGAACCCACAGCTCATTAATAAACGTCTCCTTTCCATTTATTCGTTAATTGCTGTCACTCTGAAAAATCTATGAGTCAAGTTGTCGTAAGCTCGCTGTGCTCTTGCTAAATGTCCGATAAAGATTGGACCACCTACCGTGCGGCGGAGTAAAAGCTTCTTTCACAAGATAATGGTAAAATGGCAACGAATGACACATCACGGATAACCTCCTCTTTCACGCTGCACGCGCGTTCCGAGGGGTTTTGCGCGCTGGCCGGCGGAGAGTGTACGTGTCTTCGGCTGCTTCTGCTGCTTCTCCTGCTGATGCTTTTGCTCTGCCCGGCCAGACACTGGAAGGCGCCATAAAATGCTAAGCGATATTTCAGCAAAAATGAGACCGCGCATTAGAACTTCCTTGAATGATTAGCTGCGGAGCTTTGGTGCAGAACTCAAGCCATCGATTCCTCGGCGGATGGTCGCCTGCGGTCAGCGAGTGCCCTTTTCTTTTTACTCTGTTGCAGTGATGCCACACTCCTTACAGTCGATGCCTAGTCGAGATTGGAAGCGTAAAACGGCTTATTATGGCGTTTTCATGCGTCTTCCCTTTTGTAGCAATCTCCGGCAATCTTTGTTGAAATTCGTTTCTTTTGATTTGTCCGCAAATGAGGAAAGCTTCTCACTCAGGTCCAGTAAATCCTGTTTTGTCGATCTTCAATGTTCGTTCAAGCTTTCACGTGTAGCACACTCTGTGCAAAAGACTTCAGATTGTAGAATTCAGCGCACTTGAAGTGAAGGTGAAAAATACAAATTATTCGACAGTCGGCGAATGTAATGTAGTCTAGGTGCCAACTTGCAAAGAAAAGGTAGGTACATCACTAAAGGAATAAGGCGCCAACCTGAGAAACTTTAGTCAGCAAAAAAATAATAGCCTATAATAATTTGACAGTTTGTCTTGCTGATATCTACCTTACTGTTACGAGTTGATAGGCTCCCGAGTGGTTCCAGTACTTAAATGTACATTCAAGAGCAAACTACTGGTAAATTCAAAGCAGGGGATCTGGAATGTTGGAAAAAGCTGGAGATCCTGACGCGCGAATAAGACCCATGACCGGAAGAGTCGTGTAATTATTGTCGAATACTCGAATACAAGACGCGAATATATAAGCTGTGGGCACGGTCATAGCAAGCAGATTGAAATTTGCAGCAAAAGTGAACACACGAAGTTAAGCAAACCTCTATCTAAGTGCGATAATCTATTAGACGTGTATTAAGTAGTACGAAGTGACAAATATTGCGTGGTTGAACGTTCGTCTTTCAATTATTAAATCACCAAATGCAAATTCGTAACATTGGTGTCAGTGCGGGGAGCACGCCGTCTGTTGACGAATTTTGTATATGAGGCTTGCGTAGTTTCCATTGTATAAACTTGCGTATTGTTATTCGCCTTTGCAATCGGAAACGATCGTAAAAAGTCGTGGCCATGGATGGAGGACGCCATATTGTTAAAATTTCAGCGACGAAAAGGGAAGATGCAGATTTATTATGCTAGACAAAGACAAGAAAGATCGCAAAGAAAGATCACTTTACGCAAAACCTAGGGTTTTGTTTTCGTATTTGTACGGAGCTTGGGAGCTGTGCATAGGCACGGTTGTGTGTAGGATATGCAACGGGCTGGTCGATTTTTATGAAATACGAAAGTGGCGTGCTTGCAAAATTCGGATACGAAAACGAACTTCGTAACCGATTGACGGCGTGCTTCCACCACAGAAACGGAATATGTAATTGAAAGTGATTCGGCTTGCGACTACAGGGAGTTCTTAAAATTGATTTATAAATGCCAGAGACGAGGAGCATGTCGAAGAAAATGAACAGGGAGCTGGTGCCTCAAAACTTGCGTCATAAGATACATTAATGAGACCAACGGGATTTTGTGTGGGAACAGCCACTTAATCGGAAATCTGGTCGTAAGACAAAAATTTTGGGGGTTTTTGGTCCATAAACAATTTTGAAAATTTCACAAAAGGAATCAAAATTTATCAATTTCTCACAGGCGTTTTGTTGACTAGCCCACTAAGTGAATTATACATTTATAATCAGGATGGAAGACACATTGATTTCCATGTTGAACCGCAATAAAAACCTATATCATGAATCGTTTTTTATTCTTAAAATTATGTCAAAGGAGAAGTCTCCAGGAGGAGGTAAATTTTGGCCTTTTTGAAAATTTCAAACTTGTCTTATGGACCGAGAGCCCCCACAAATGTTGTCTTATGAACATTATGACTAAATGTTGTTCCCACACAAAAGCTCGTTGGTTTCATTCATGTACCTTATGACGTAAATTTTGGCCATTTTTCGAAAATTGACAAACGTATACCAGCCTGAAGCCCCCGATCTGACATGTAAGACAAAGAAATTTTTAACAACCTTATCAACGCACATTAAGGGTTAAAATCATGTAACTTATGACGTAAGTCGTAAGTTTTGAGGCATCACCAGCTCCCTGTCGAAAAGGAGTCGAAGACACTCTCAGACAAGTATTATGGAAATGATGCAGTTACAGAAAAAGGAGGATCTCGAAGAGAAAGAAGAAGAAAAAAGCGTCTTGAAGAACTAGAAAAGTAGCGTCTTGAGGAAAGAGAAGAGTCTGTAAACCTTTCACAAGAACAGCAAAATTTCCTACAAGAACAGCGCCTACTGGAGAAAGATGAAAAAAAAAAAACACCTGGAGACACAAGAGGCAGAAAAGAAGCATCCAAAAGGCTAGGAAAAATTGCAGAATCTTTTAGAAGGATAGGGGAAGAAGCATTTAGAAGAAAGGGGAGAAATATTAACAGTTGTGGAACAACAAACGCGGTGCTTCGACGACAAGTTTTCCCCCTGAAAAAACTGCAATTTTTTTTCACTTCTTATCATGCTGTCATCAATTCTTTCAAACAATAGGTAATTTGTTCTGGAACATTTTTCAACAATTTCTTATCCCAATTTTCAGAAAGTTGTCCACTTAACAATGCAAAGCCCGCCTGGCTTATCGAGACCGGACACAAATGATAGAGCTCAAAATTAAGCCCTAATTGACAATTTTCACATTAATCAAATGAGATTGGTTGAGAAAAACATCGAGGTTTTTCTGAGAAACTCAAATTTCACTGAAAATTCTTCTATGTTTTGCTCAGTTATAATGGAGATATATCAAATTAATGTGCTGAAATCTTTCTCCGAAATTCCAATTTCCTATGTGAAGGGACTTCTCAGAAAATTCCATCCGTTCCTTGCTACTTGCCGAGAAAGATTTGGGGTGAGACAACCGATTTTTTTTCAGTTATTAAATTCAGGTATGTAGCTACATAATAATGCATCTATACCAAATTGTAAAAGAAAGTTTCATGTCCGACAACAGCTGCGCCTTACCGACCATAAACTGTTTTTAACGTCTCTCTTTTTTCTTACATAGTGGGTAGGTATGCAGATTACATGTTTTATTGATGCCACCAGTCCACCACCCTCGCGTACCTACTTCGCACGACGCACACATTATGATCTCGTTGAGAAAATGAAGGACAGACATCAGTGATTGTTCTCTTTTCCAGGCGTAATTTATAGTATCAAACCTACTTAAATCAACTCCATTGGAATATAAATGGGAATGATAGAGTTGACTCTTGGGCGGAACAGGTTGACATTCTCGAGCTGGACAAGATTTAGAGTGCCATAAATGGGGTGAATTTTTACGGGAGGAGAAATTTAGCACGGGCGGATATATCAGCAGGGCATAGCCTAGCTTTTCATCAACATTTTATCTATCAACAAGTAAAAGACTATTTTAGATATGGGTGATATTTGGTTTTTAAAGCGCCCATTAACGGCCAGTTGCTCAGTTCGAGTTTAAACTTCGCTTAACGTTAAACCAAGTTTAGCGAATATTTTGCGTTGCTCAGGGCTAGTTTAACAGATAAACTTGGTTAAACCGAGTTTACGTTGAACGGTGGAGCACCCCTCGTTTAAACCTAGTTTAAGCATCTGATCCATACGTCAAAGTTGAAGTATCACGACGTGTCCAAAACTGAGGGTATTAAAAAGTGTTTCGTGCCTCCATTGCTTTGCTTGACCCCCTGATTCCTGTGACAGAAAATTATCGCTTAGTTCGGGACCCCGACAATCACGATCGATTTCCTGCAAAATGATCCTTCTTCACTGGTTGATATTCTGCGTTTCCGAATAACCCCAACAATTCTTCGTCCATTTTCCGTTTAGGCGCTTGGTCAAGACCTCCACCTGTTATTGTTGTCTCGCATTTTGCTGCTGGCATAAGGAACTACCCACTTCTTCTTTATTCTCATACCTCGCCCGGGATCAGATGATTTTGAGTCTCTGTTAGGTAAAATTGCAATGAGAAGAATTGCAGTTTATCAGAAGAAAGATCGGTACCAAAGGCTCATTTTTATTGCCTTGTAAGCACCAATTTACACATATATGTAGATACATTTATGATTATAAGATATCAATAAAGAATATTACATTGTGTGAAAAACAGGGATGTGATTATTTTATGTCGGTTGAAGAGCCGCCTTGAAGGAACTCATTGGGGTAGGTGAGTCAAAGCAGAAACCACGAACTCTTGAAAGTCATTCGCCATTTCCGGAAAACTAGACCGCACCAAAAGTTTAGCCTAGTTGTGGATTTGAAACTCTTGATCTGGAGTTTAGCACTGTCCGTGCAGATGCTGGGAGAGACATTGTTGGGATTTGATCTGGTTAGATCAAATATAGGCTATAGAGAGCTCCATGCATTGCCCACGTTGAAGTGATGCGGTTCTTCACATGAGATATGGAAAGTTGTTGCTATTTCTGTGAGAACTTTGCATCTTTTTTTATTCCTCCTAGATTCGGACTATTCAATTCCAGTTGATTTCCAAAACTCATGCTGTGCCTAAAAAGTTATTATTTCGATAACAAAACCTACTACGTATTATGTAACAGCAGTTTACGTACCTTCTGACTCTGTTTGATTTCAAAATGACACCTAACAACAGAAGATTGACAACGATCTGCCAACAACACTCACAGTGGCAGCTGTTGAAGTTAGCTGTTTTTAGTGGTTTCCACCAAATAAGTATTACCAACAAGAATTAAACTGAGTTTTACAAAACTACAGTTTAGGAGGGACTGAGAAACGCTCAAAAAAATAAACTAAGTTCAAGTCCTAAACCAAGTTTACCTAAACGCGAGTTTAAACTCGAAGTGAGCAACTGGGCGTAAGAGTATTAGTAATCAGTAATCAGTTTCTTCACCCTTCTTTGTATCAGCCTTATCGTGGACCCTTTTATTTTAATAGCTCCGATTCTTTGTTGGTAATTGCCGAACTCGGCTGCCATCATTACTTATTTTAATCGTTAACATAACAAATGGATACATCCATTCCTACATTTTTATACAAAGGGAGCGGGTAGGGGGGGGGGCTTGGCACTTAATCAATTTGGTGATTTTATACTTACTTAAAGAAATGGAATCTTGAAATGACGTTAGGTTTTATCTAGAATAAAGGTCGTGATTGGCTCACATAAGGCGACAGTCTCCATGCCTCTCCTGAAAGAAACCCGCACTGGTTAATTGCAGCAAGCAACGATTAAAATGATTATACCTATACTTGCTGTAATGGCATGGTCTGCGCACTGAAAGCACTTCCATGGTGTACGACATACAAGTTTGAGAAATTATTGCAATTAACGTATGTATTGTTAAATGCACGGGGAGATTTTGTTCTAAATACAGTTCTGTTATATTCACGTGAATGAGGCAATTAGACGTGCGTTTTTTCGAAGGTGGTCTCTCTCTCAATAGGTCGGTGCATGCGCGCGGAATAAGTAAGTATGCTGAAAAATTTGTGTGTATGCGGTGTAGTGCATGAAAGTCCATGAAATATGCTTTCTATTGTGCCCGCTATTCCATTTAGAGCCGCATATTTTGCATAATAACAATTTCTGGTGCAAGAATAACAATGCGTACACCAGTCTTCCGACAGCTAACAAATGCATTTACATATTTGCAAAATTGAATTGTTATTTGCAAAATGCCGGCGCGTATTATTGGAATTCCTTGTGCTATATATCATTCACGATCTTTACGCCAAATCAGTGTCAGGATTAACTCGTCTATCATCAATTCATCAGGAATACCTCTTGTGTTCTATGTATTTCGTTACAATACTAGATTGGCACCGTAATTTGTTATCGCACGATAGTCTTAGCTTAGCTGGCTATTTCGAAGCAGCGAGCCAAGCAGGTTAGTCGAGGACAGTTTGACAGAAACTTCGCTTGAAACTCACGAACCACTAGAGGAAAGTGGTGTAGTTTCGGCAGTGGGGAAGTTTCGGTACTTCTTTCTAACTCACTGAAAATTTGAAAATTTTGCGCCAAACCACTCCTTCAATGTTGGCTGCATTGTAAACAAACATAGCAGTTTGGCCCCATAAGTTTATTCGTTGTTTCTTTTGTCGCAGTTGAAATAGTATTTTATGTTACTAGCGCCGAAAACTGGGCATAGCATAACGAACGTGAATGCAGCTCGAGGCCCTAGGCCGAGAGCTGCATGTAAGAGAGTTATGCTATGCCGTTTTCAGCGCGAGTAGCATACATCGTTTTTCGTGCTGGTTTTAATAAAATTACAAATAAATAAGATCATATCGCAATAATTATTGGAATAAATTTCAAGTTGGTACTTCTGCCATTCATCACCAAGGCACGAGGCATATACCTACTAGATGCAGATATTTGTGTGTCAAATGTTGATTTGGAAAATTGCGTTCTTTGTTTGAATTTTCTTGCTTAAAACCGCCCTCCCCCCCCCAATTAGGAGAGCCATCCCCCGAAAATCCCGAAATCACTGAGCTCTAGTGTCTTGTGTGACGACGAGACACAGGAAATGACATGAATTAATCACTTTTAAACCTTCGCGCCACAAAACGTCAAAAATCATTCTACAATTGTACCAACAGATATTAGAAAAATGACCCTAAATTGTCAATTTTCAAAGTAATTATTTATAATTTTAACTGATTTAAACCGAAAATTTCAAGCTATAACATTGGAAACGTGATCTCTCTTGAATTGTGAATGATTTTGCGAGGTTAGTTTATTTTTCACGTGTACTTTTTACTTTGCCGCTCTAGATCTTTTTCTGAATATTACAGTGCAGGACACCGAGCGTATATTGTCATTTTCGGTTATAGCAGCACGAAAACATAGTTTCTTGACTTTTAATTCACTAATGTGTTGTTTCGATAACTGGGATTTCTAAGTCAAAAAAGTGTAATTTTAGAAATTGCTTTTGAGCAGCCATAATCTTATTTGATTTTAATAACTTTGCCCAAAGTTATTGAAAAATCCAAAAGTCACATTTTTATTGAATTGAAAATCTGGAAATTGATACAGCCGCTCAAAAGAAGTTCGTTAAAAAATCACATTTTGACTCAAAATTCCAATTATCGAAACAAGACATGAAAGTGTGTGCTACGGGCTAGCTGAGCCAGCTTGAAGAGGGCCCCCTAAAAGGAAGTAGCATTTACTCCCAGATCTGTTGTGAAGAACGGGGCGGTTCCGGAAAACAAACACAGCCCAGTTCGATTGATTCCACTTGGTTACCTATTTCAAAAATGGAACGTTGAATTACAATCCTACTTGAAACTACAAAAGTAAACGGAAGTTCTCTGTCTGACTGAGGCGAGGCCGGCGTCAGTGCAGTTCCGGGGAGTTCGCGAGGTGGTGCCTCCTAATCGAGTGCTCCTGGCCTTCTGATCCGGATTCCGGCGGCGTCAGTGACACCGCTTCGGCCGTATATGGCAAGCCTCTTGCTGGGGTGCCGACTTTCTTTTGTCGGAGAGCATTGACGTTCAGGTTTGTGTCGCGGAATCGCGCCAGAATCTAGTTTTCCTGGTGTCGTGCCCTGAGAGCTGGACAACGATTCGAGGAGGGCCACTACGTCGGGAGGGCGGCGTTGCTAAAACAAAACCAGATCAGAATTTACTAAAAATCAGTGACAATAAACGACATGATACAAATACGGAGGCTCGCAAAATGCACGGGTGAATTTCCGCCGTTGGTGAGTTCCTGACATTTGCTAATTCTTCGGAGGTTATGGCAGAGACATTTTATTTTCAACAAATACAGTGACTGCGTTTCTATCGCAGCTTTCGATCCGATCCAAACTCTATCCGATAGGGTCGATCCGCTTGAAAGTGCCGATATAAACTGTTGGGATTCAGATTTCAATCGGATCGAGCAGTTCAAGTCGATCCGGTGCTTGGCCGGCTTGACTTGAGTCGAGCAGATCGAGGCTTGCATCCGCTCGTATTTTGCCCGATGTAAACGGGATCGGATCGAAGTGACAGATGACCAATTTGTAAACAAAGCGTAATTTTCACGAAATCAAGGGATGCCTTCCAGTAATTGTAAATAAAATACATCAAGAAAATTAAAAATAATATCTTTTTCGGTTTGGCGCAGTTTGATGCGTTTTAAACCATGTTGTTGTTTTCCGTCAATTCTAACCTAACTCTAGAGAAGTGGAACAGGATTGAGTGAAGCGGATCGAACGTGCGACTATAAAAACGCGCTTGACTGAAGCCACTCTGGATCCGATCGAAACTCGAGCAGATC
The DNA here is from genome assembly GCA_949128115.1 of Anaspis maculata. Classification (NCBI taxonomy): domain Eukaryota; kingdom Metazoa; phylum Arthropoda; class Insecta; order Coleoptera; family Scraptiidae; genus Anaspis; species Anaspis maculata. The sequence continues at coordinate 41,148,502 of OX421962.1, read as the reverse complement.
GAAAGCTGCGATAGAAACGCAGTCAGTGACGCAGCTGTCGCTGTCAGCGTGACAGCCGAGTGACAAAGCGGCGGCAACGATAATATGGTGGCAACAGCCGAGCGAGAATTTGGCGCGCTCGTGCTATTTAAAATAATCAAGTCACCAGTAAAATAAAGCGTTGCGAAATCAATCCCTGTGGGTTTATTCCTTGACGGAATTTTACCGTTTAAGTCTCTTTCGAAAGCTACAAGGATGTACTTTGGTTTGAGCCTATTGGTCTCGCCATTAGCATTTTCAAAAATCAAAAAAATATCTTTGGAATATTTTTGCTCTGGGGGCTATTTGGATCCGGTAAACAACGTCGATGATCCTCTTCACCGCCATGTATATCTCTCATGAAGAATGAAGCTTCTGAGATATTTCCTTCTTGCCTTTGCGAAATCCTCCGGAATTGCCCCTCAGACGATATCGTGTCTTCATCCGGTGAAGAATCATACTTGCCGGATACTCTCCTCTTTTATTGTGGATGACAGTCCGATGAGCTATTGAGAATAGCTTCTGTGTGTGGTGATCCCAGTATCGCTGATATTCACCTTCAATTATCGACAGGTGTTCCTTCCATCGTCTTGTTAAACCGCTTCACTATTCCTTCTATATTACCTACGTCTTCATTATTCCGAGCTCCTTTTTTTTCGTAGCTGTGGTTGCCATCTTCCTCGCCTGGTCTTCGAAGAAAGAAGAACGTCTTGCGTTAACATGACTATGTTTCTGATCGGTGAACTTCTCGGCCGGCAGTTCCCTGCAGTTGTCGGCAATCGCGCTGCATATGTCCAACCCTTCCACTCATGAAACCGAAAGTTTCTACAACCTACTGGTTCCAAACATTGAAGACCAAAAAACTGAATTAATGACCAATTTCTGTGCTATTCTAGATAAAGTCAATACTCTCGAGCAAATTGAAATTTTAAAACACAACTTAGCTAACATCCTAGTGATTGTAAATAATGATGGCAGTCTACTTCAAGCGTTGTAATTGATAAACATACCTAGATCACTCACCCACAATTCAAACAACCCGGTTTTCCTTCTGTACTTTCTGTGTCTCGATCAGCGCGCCATTCTCCTTCGCCATGCCCACTTTATTACATTTTCACGTATCATATTCAAAAATGTTCAAGCTTCTTCCAGAAAGGTGTAGCTTTTATTGTCATTCCGGTAACTCCAGCGTTGGATCCGCGTTAGCTTTTTGATAATCGACGAAGAATAAGATCGTTTTTAAGTGATAGTATCTAATTAACTTTTTAGGTGGTGGATAGAAAACGCGTTTAGCTTATTATTCAGGGATCCATTGCAAAAGGGTATTTTCACTGTTACAAAGATCCCTTAAAATCACACATAATTATGTACTAATACATATATGTGAAAGTTTGAATAAGTTATTAGTGCATACAAAATACTAATTGATCAAATATTTCAGAAATAGAATCACCTGAAATTCGAATTTTTCAATTACTTTCAAAAAGCAGTTTCAGTCAAGCTGGCGGTGATCATGACGTCATCAATGCATTCAAGTTATGATTGACATAATGTCATGTTAATTAACGTGGTCAACTTTTTGTGTGTTTGTGTCATGAATTTTGTTTGCATCCATTACAAATGTCTTCAGATGGGTTAACTAAAGCTTCAACCAAATGAAATACTCCACTGAATTTATAAAAAACTACGACCATTTTAACTTGGCCGAATTTAAGGGCGTGAAAGCTGCAGCGCAATGGGAGGCATTCTCGCAAACGCATTCCAGAGGGCGCGACATAGGCTTGGGACCAAATGTCAACGTCATGTCAACGTCAAGTCCAAGGTCAAGCTTGCAGTTGTCATTGCTTGTCAGAGCGTAACCTAACCTATCTTTATTGTTTATTGTCGTCGCATGACTCGCATGGTGTTAGTGTCACCGGTACCGGGTGCTTGTCGTTTGAAAGGCAGGGCAAATGCGAGCGAAGCAGCGCGGGGCCGTCTGGCGGTTCGTGCGAGACAAAATCCCGGCCGGTGAGACGATAAATGCAACCCACAGTGGTCCCAAGCTATCATGTTTGAGCAGGGCTCCGTTTAACTTCGGGTAAGTTCAGTTTGACTACCCAAGGCAAAAATTCATTTTTGTCTACTACTATAGACCCGAGGGGCTCCATATGGTAGGTATCTACTGAAGAGGCAAAGGGATGCTCTGAATAAGCCACTCCTGCTTCATCCTAGCACATGGATAACGGAGAGAGAAATTGGACAATACTATACGAGAACAGGAGGACATTTCGGTATCACCAATACAAGAGTCGCCCTTCCTTCAAAATTTTGTAGCAGTGTGGAAAACTCTCTGTAAAGTGATGGTTTGAATTATAATCATAAAGTGAAATGCCCTGACTGATTAAAGAACTGTATTTCATGTGTATATTTTTTGTATACAACGCACAACGCTGTAAACATAATAACCTAACTAAACAAGTTCAAAACTTCAACATAGAGCCAACATAACCTATATCCCTTCATGCAGCTCAGCAATGTCAATGTTTTTCGATGATTCCTGTCTCCATCTTTCTGGTAGAATGGAGCAGGAAGGACTTATTCAGAGCGTCTATTCACCTCTCTAGAGTACCATACCGGGCCCGGGTCTACGATAAAAGTGAAGAAAAATGTATTTTTTTCTTCGGTAGTCAAACTGAGCTTACCCGGAGTTTGGGGGCGCGTCCTGACCCTCATCGCAAGAGCCTACGGCATCCTCATGAACGATTCAACGATACAACTCAAAAATCCCAATTTATGTTCACGATGACATTTCTAAATATTTGACGATTTGACACAACGCGCTTGTTTATGCAACCTATGCGAGATAAAGTCCCTAGAGGTCCCAACCAACTGCAGCGCCTCCTGGTGGGAGCAAAATTGCCCATGCCTCCCATTGGAGAATGTAGGTAGGTACTTGCCCAGTAATTACTTGTGTTACGAGTTAACACTGATAAGGAACCTCCACTCCTCGGACTTGTTGAGCGCACATGTTGGAGGTCTAACCAAAGTATCCTCCACGTAGTAAGTAATTCATCTTGAACCCAGCCAGTGATCCTCGCAACACGATAAGTGTGGTAAAGGAAAATCATGCTGAGGGGGCGTGAACCGAGGTGTGAGCCATTGTATTTTCTATTTTTTTTTAAATATATTTTTTTAATTAATTTTTCGATTGATAAGAAATTGTGAAAACACCTTGTTGTATGAGAGCTGAGACTGATCCAATTCCATCTGAGATTAAACTATGTATTCTAATAATACCTATCATAGCTTTGCTTTTTATTTAAATCGGCCTGAGACCTTCAGGCCGATTTCAGGATCTACTATCTACAAGGAATTTATTTGAATAGCAGGAATGAAGTTCAGATTCGTTTACAATAATTGTTGATACGGCGGTTATTCCTAGTGATTTTGATTGAGGCGGATGCCTTTACAGTACTGTATAGTATTATCTTCAATCGTGCTTATACCTAGTAATAAATTGGCTCGGAAATATAGGTTGTAAACGCAACATTTTAACATAATTCAGTCCAATATTCAAAATACATTGTTGAATTCAATTCTGAAATGTAATGATGCGGTTACAAAGAACTGCAAAGGCGTGGCTCCAGCTGAAACAGTTTCGTTCTAATTATACAGGTGCTTTTCAACCTTAGCCATTCTCCGAGTAACCCATTGAGGCATCTTCTGTAAACCGCAGGAATCTATAATTTCGCATCATGAGTAAATAACTTACTTATGGTTGATAACTCGTATTACCAAATACGTACGTACAAGAGAAGAACAAAACAAAGACTCTGTAGGTTATTATGCAATTGGAATAATTGCGCATTATAATTGAATTTTCTTTATTTTGTTTAGGCATCACGTACCGATACTTCTTATTTCTCACTTATCAAATCTAGGCCAAAGGTGATGTGATTCATTTTAGCGTAACACCAGTACAAAATACAACATAAGATTCAAACGTGACAGGCTGGTATAATTGCTTTGTGTGTGATAAGTGAACTTCATTGATGTAATTATTTACTTTGATTTGATTAGAATACGTGAGTAATTTACCACAACTATTTAATTACAACCCACTAATTACTCTTATAGGTATCAATGCGGGTAGCATGGAGAATATGTATGATAATAATTATTACATAGATACTATTATTTATTTTATATGGGTGATTCTTCAAAAACGGCAAAATAACATGTTCCAAAAAAATTATAAAATTCTTCGAGAAATCTAACCATCTTTTGATAGGCCTTTGGCAACCTAATTTGCAACTCCAAACCGGAAGGAACCAGCTTGCTCATGAAAAACTGTCAAAAATTTTTTTTTTCAAAAATTGATGGCACCGAGTTGAGCCGAGCATTTTCACCGAGCATGGAAATGTATTGAAAAAATAGCTTTAAATGCAAAAACGTTAAAGACAAGCACTGTTTCTCTTCTTCCTACCTGACTGAATGATTAGAGCTTCGCGTAGCCTTCACATTACAAGTTTTCTCTTCTCTCTATTCCTTTCCACACTACATTCAAATTCTTGGTTTTCCCCCTTTTTTAACTAAAAAATACGTGATAATTTTGAAAATTTCAAGATATTTTGAAGACGCTCATGGGTTTCCGATGATTTATTAGAAGAAAAATAGGCGAAACCTCAATTCCGTGACTATTCCTCAACTCCGTGACATCAAATGGTAACGGTGATGGGAATAACGGAGTTGAGAATTTTCAAACTTTGCGGGGCTCCAACCGTTTGAATTTGAAGTTGGAGCTTCATGAAGCACACATGGCTTTTGTAGATGCAATAAGCTAATAGGTACGTGTTAGTTGGCCCAAAAGTGGTATTCCATTAACCGGAGATGAATGTCACGGAGTTGAGAACGTAGTGGTTGATAACAAGGTTCCCTACCTTTAGCAAAATATCTGAAAATATCCGACATGATTACATTCATGCTGGTTTACCTATCGAGCTTTGTGCTCCTGTTTGACATTCCTGAAGGTAAGTTAGACATCCACCGCTGCGCCGGCCATTTATTTTTTTATTGTTTCAAATCACAAAATGAGTAACGGAGTTAAGAATAAGAACCGAGACCAAACTTCTGCAATTAATTTAATGAGTAACTTTGATACCTAACATTATTTGACATGATTTCTCTCTATTGGGTTTTAGTGAGTCATAAGTACAAATTATTACTTATAAACATTCTTCCACAAACCCTAATAATGAAAAGTCCCGTTCAAGGTTCGATCGCGGGACATGTCACGGAGTTGAGAGTTGAGATTTCATCTAATATGATAGCAATATTTTCCATGAACAGGAATGAATCGATTCAATATACGGCTATTCAACTAAAGACTTTTGTACTATTTATTATAGTAGTAAAAAAATATTTTAATGAAACATTATTTTTCAAAAAATTAAGATAAGACATCATTTTGCATAATCTCGGAGAATGACCTATATATATAACTACTTGGATAATAATGAATACAACACTTTTAAAAACATAAGTAATGGAGGACAACTATGCAAGTCTCTGATGTTCTCTTTCATTGTTGCAGATTTTCTTTATCGCCATAACGTCACATTCGACAGTGTCACGACGGAGATCGAAATTTTGGATACGTCGAAGTGTGCGGTGAGTCTTTTTATGTTGTTAATATTTCCATGATGTTCCCTTACCAAAAAATAACCCAAAGTACTCGTATCTTCTTTATTAGTACAGCTGTAAGTATACAATCATTTAGCTGGACAAGCGAACAAATTGTTTCAATTAAAATGTCAAAGTTAGGTAAAATTGCGTTGGACCCTTTTTAGTTTCTCATAAACCAGTATGTGATTGAACCATGATAGGTTGTTGCTTGCCTAAGTTTCATCGCAAATAAAACGTATATACTCGTAGGTAAGGTAGGTAGATATACTTATTTGGACAGATTAAACGGAGTTTAATTTTTCTTTTTGGCCTTTTCAAGTAGACTTCTGGTGGTGCTAGCAATCTGTCATCCGGATTTTGTTTTTGGTACCTATTTTTTCCCATGAATAAGTGGACCGGAAGTTTCCTAGGGTAAACAGAACCAGGCTCGCTGAAAAAAGTGGCACCAACCGGACTTCGAGCTGATCAAAATAAATAAATACAGCCGATTCCATGAACTTGATCGTCATTAACTTTGTGATTGACATTTATGCATTATGCTCTGTCGATGATTGCCTTGTATAGCAAAACGTTTGATAGTGTTGTTTGCTTAGACCAGAGCTTAGAGAATTTCTAACGACTTTGTACATTTTTCAGTAGCCGCTAGCCGCCCGGTTTAATGTTATCGATAAATTGTCGGTTATTAGTAGGCCACATTATCAATATTCGTAAAGCTGTCGTTCGGTTTTGTTTATTTCCCACCATCTTTAATGTCGCCGTTTATGACCCGACGCTTTATTATTGGTGACAGGCATAGTGACCGAAGAAGAACGCTACGTCGACGGAACAAGCGACGAGAAGAGTGTACCTACCTATGCGTTATTTCCATACTTCGTCTTGCACGCACCAAACTGTCTCCGCATCTCATAAATACTTGTAGGAAATAACCATTTGCGATATCCCATTACCGCGGTGATTTGTTTACACCGGTTTATCGGAAAAATCAAACGGCTTTTGTTTATGAATGACCGTGCAGGAATATAATTTTCCAGAAATGCTCCGGGCTACGGGTACGTCTCCCATTATGGGTGGCCATAAAAGTGTGTAGACTTGGAGGATAGTCACGCTCTTAATTAAAAGCGAAGTTCTTGGTCCGGTAATGCGAGTTGTCATCAGATTTGATCATTGCAAAAAAGCTAAGTGATCTAAGTCTTCACAGGGGTGTTCAGTGTTACAGTGTTCACTAGTGAGAGATACATGTCAAACTTGTGTTGGTACGCAAGAATCCTGTAGCAAAGTGTCACACTTTATGGGGTATTTATAGCGGTTGCTCAAAACTTAAAATTCTATTACCCATACTAGGATCCATAGCCATTATTACCCATTACCTAGGAGCAAGATTCTATAGGTGCGCATCAGCGTTGATATTTTTATCTGTTGGTAATAGCCATTATAGTTGATCCTGTAGAGTTTCGTTTAAGATGAAGGTGGAAAACCCTGGTAAAAATGCTGTCTCCCGCCCCTGAGAGAATGCTGAGTAAGTACTCAGTATTGGATGCTTTATCGTATAAGTAGGTTATAACAAATCTTTGTATAACCCCGGCTTAACTGACTAACAATTTGTTGCATTACACAGATTTCCCTCTTCAATCAGCAGCTACCTAGCTGTATCATTTGCCGCCCATGCAAATAATAACTGCCCAGTTATTGAAGACGCACTGGTTGCACTTAGATACTGTAGGTACTTTAAAATTTGCTGCTCAGCTACCACTCACCGTATTATAGTTTTTAAGGTGAGTCGACCAAAGATTGATTAGGGTTGCCAGGTTGCCAGCATCTAATTACCGAACACAAAATAATAATAATAATAATAATAATAATGATGATGATAACGTTAGGGACAAGAGGCGATCTAATAATGCGCCGTAGGCGAAAAGTTTTTCAGATATATACAGGGTGTCCCGTTTTTCAACGCTCACTATGGGTATCTCGGAGACGGTAAGAGATACAAAGTCGATTAAATCACAAAAAAGTTGCGCAATTTTATGACTATTTCAAATATGTCAAGATATCCAAGATATCTTTGGTCATTTCTGAAATATCCCAAAAAAACTGAAAAATGCCGAATTCGAAAATTTTGAATTACTTCTTTATTATGACAGCTATCAATTTGAAAATTTGTATTCTGACATTTTTGAAGGTCCTTGATCGACTGACGGTCATTTTTTTTTTCCACGCCTACTAGTTTTTGAGATATGACAGTCAACTTCATTTTTTCTTATGGACACCATATTATTTCTCCACCCCATAAAACTCACCTTTTTTTTCTCTTTACAAAGATATAAAACACTTGTAGCATTTTTGTCAAAATAACCTATAAAAATTGGAAAAACCATTTCTGGGGCGAGAAAATCTAGTTACCGCTTCGGTTGCCATGCTCTTATGGCATATAAACAATGGCATTTGATTGCTATGATCTGTTGATTTTGGGAAAAGTTGAGTTACATTCCGTTTTTTTGTATTTGATAATGATAATAAATAACAATAAAACAAATACAAAACCAAGTATAACACAAAAAACATAGCAGTAGCATATTTATAATTTACAATTGCTCGAATTGGTGTACATTTTGCTCTGTGCAGAATTATGAGCTTTTTAGCCATATTTTCAACGGCTGCGCTGATATCGTACGGGTTAATTGACTGGAACGCATCAGCAACTCCTTGCTTCCAGTTATTGGTTGCTTTGGGATGTTTTGTCATGAACCATAAATGCGATCTTGGAGCGTTCTTCGCAAAATAGACACCATTTCGAGTAATTGTAAATTATAAATGTTTATTGCTATTGCGATGTTATTTTGTGTTATACTTGGTTTTGTATTTGTTTTATTTTTATTTATTATCGTTATCAAATACATTAAAACGGAATGTAACCCAACTCTTTCCAAAATCAACCGACCATGGCAGCCGAATGCCATTTTATTATGTCACGAGAGCATGGCAACTGAACCGGTAACTAGATTTTTTCGCCTCAGAAATGGTTTTCACAATTTTTATAGGTTATTTTGACAAAAATGCTACAAGTGTTTCATATCTTTGTAAAGAGAAAGAAAAGGTGAGTTTTATGGGGTGGAGAAATAATATGGTGTCTATAAGAAAAAATGAAGTTAACTGTCATATCTCAAAAATTAGTAGGCGTAGGAAAAAATTATGACCGTCAGTCGATCAAGGACCTCAAAAAATGTCTGATTACCAATTTTCAAATTGATAGCTGTCATAATAAAGAAGTGATTTGAAATCTTCGAATTCGGCATTTTTCAGGTTTTTTGGGATATTCCAGAAATGACCAAAGATATCTTGGATATCTTGACATATTTGAGATAGTCATAAAATTGCGCAACTTTTTTGTAATTTAACCGACTTTGTATCTCTTACCGTTTCCGAGATACCCATAGTGAGCGTTGAAAAACGGGACACCCTGTATATTAATAATAATAATGTATCTCCAACAAGGGACTCACCGCTCTATTTCATGTTGAGGGCTCAAAGAATGACGAAAATCAAAGAGAACTTTTGTTTACTAGGCTATATAAAGTTTTGTTATTCTTTCTAAATCAAAGAGAACTTAGGTAATGTTATTTTTCAATTTTTTGGAAATAAATTCCTCGATTCATCAGAATCCTGATCTTTTCTCAACCACTCTTAGGACTCTTCCCATGCTTCGTTAAAATCGCAAAGACTTTTTTTACGGCGCTTGTATCGGATTGCTGAAATCCGCATTTTGCAAATTCAAAATAAAGTGTTTCCCACAGAACGCAGACTAAAGACTCTGCGGACTGGATTCCTCGCAGAATTCCTAGCATTACCAACCTAAAATGATACAATGCAAAAGTAAAAAACTCGGGAAAAAATGTTGGTGTTGGTGAATTACCAAACAGTCCGGACGAAATCCGGACGCCTGGCAACCCTACCAAAGATGGCTTTAGCAGACGTTGTCGTTCTTAACCGAGTTCCTATAACAAAGTCCAGCATTTACCTAAGCTTAATACATAATATATAATACACTACATTCGAAAATGATACTCTTATCTTGCATCACATCTAGGATGGAAGAATTTGAATTAAAATCTGAAATAATACTATGTATTCTTAAAATTTTGCAAGTTGGCCACGGTATGCTAGGGAATCCAATTTCATTCTTTTTCTTGACAATAACTATTTTTGCCTTCTGGGGTGTATTTAAGATAGACAAAAGATCTCATCTTGCGATGAGAACAGCATGCGGCTGTGTACCATGCTAGGGTACTACCATAGTCCACGGTGGTGCCGCGTCGAATTTTCTAGGAGTTGCCCAACTTTTGCAGCCTCTTTGCAAAATCAGATGAAGGACAAGTAGGACGTCAAGAATATAGACATTTCAACAGTAAACTCAAGTTGCTTTTGTTACGAATTTGTATTATGGGTACCCAATTTGAAAATAATTGAGAGAGAATAATGGTGGAACACACACCATTTATCACTGCTAATTATCTATCAATAAATCACAAAGTACTTATTGCCCTTAGCCAACACACTTGTCTGATGCACTTGCTGTGCTCGCATTGTGATTACTTTGCTCTTCAAATATCCGCTTTGATATTCTAGAATTTTCCAGACATCTCTAGGAATAGTCGCGAAGGTTTCCCGTCACCTCTACCAATTCAACCCTTTTCCGTCATAATTTAGCAGATCTCAACAAACAGTCATAAGACAAGAGATATCACCTCTCGAAGTGGATAATCTGAATTTCTCTCGTACAAGTATCTAGTGATGTACACGGTTTCATGATTTTTTGCTAGCATGTCAATAAATGAGTAGTCCTTTTCAAAATAACTTGAGAACAACTTTAAAAAAATCTGTTGTGGGGCGACACAAAACTTTCCCGGCGGTATTCAGGGACGTCAGTAATGAGTTTGATTTAGGCGTCCCTTCGGGGAAGTTGGATTTAATTGAAAACTTGATTGAAAAAGTTCTAGTAAGTTGTGCGTTATGCGATCATTCTGCATCCATTGTTGAGCCTCCAAAATAAGTGACAGGTTCTTAGGTTTCCATAGTGATAAAATACTTCGAAAGGTAGAACTAGGAAGACAATTGTTGCGAATTTGGAGAATGCAATGCTGCATCCAGACAAGCCCAGACCCAATGTGTCCCTTGAGGACTCCCGATCGAAATCATCTATCCAAAAACTAATCAGGTCATTCCAGGCTGACCTTATGTTTTCGTACCTGATTTCGATTTGATTGGAGCTACAGGTAGTTAACTGTTGTGATATCTCAAGAATGCAATGCTAGTTCCACACAAAGGGGTTTACGCAGCCCCAAACAACACCTGAAGACACAATTAATCGGGGCGCACTGTTGCCTTCAATGATGCAACCTAAATTATTGTTTGAAAAATAGCCGGTGAAAATCAGTCGCGGATTGAAAACCTGGGGCAGAGTTCTAATTGAGTGCAATTCAGGGCCCCCAAGTGGTGACCTCTGAAATGAGACTTCGAGCCCATCAAGAAGTTAGGTCCGAACCACACCTGAAGGCACGATAGTTCTGAAAACTAAAAAAAGGGGGGCTCAGTGGGGCTTCAAGAGACACCCGTAGACACCAGGAGCCTAGAGGGCCTCAACGAACCCAAGAAGACACAAGGCCGCAGTTTTGGCCTGAAACGGCAAAATCTGATAGACACAGATGGGGGCCCCATCAGGGCCTTGAACAGCAGACACCATGGGGATGGGGCCCTGGTACCGAATCAAATAAGGGAACTGCACACATTACAGTTTGTACATATACGTCAATGGAATGAGCATACTGGAGTTGCTAAAACTACAGAAAACACAAGGGGGTTTACGGAGCCCCAAACAACACAAAGGATCGGTTCGCACTGTTGCCCCAAATAATGCAAGAAGATACAAAAGAAAACACCGAGAACCTGCCGAGAACAGCGTTCATGTTGTCACTTTGACATTGATACGATTCGTAACAAAAACGTAGTTACCTACCGGTTTGGTTGCTATGTTGCTAAAAAAATTGAATAGGCCAAAAATCGAGGAACAGGCAAGCCCGGCTGAATTCGGCCAGGCCAAACTTTGAAAATTCATAGCGCTTGTCCGGAAAACGGTGGGAAACTCCAACTTCAGCATTAGTTTGATTCTTTGGTGATGTTGCTTCCTGCCGAATTTGGTCCACATCTGTCGTATAGATTTTGAATAAATAAATGGCAAAGTTTCGGACTTTGGCATTTTTTATAATTTGACAGATAACAGGTATGAAAATATTTTTAACTGTTCTGAATACAGTTCATCAAGGGCTTTTAAATGACATATCGCAAGTCAAGTTCCGTGAGATGTAGCTTCTGTCATTTGCTGATAGTGACACTTCTGTTTGACAGATGACAGCCAAAAACTAATCCGGTCATTCCAGGGCGAAACCATGTCGGCATATCAAATTTCAAATTGATCGGATAAACGGTTCGGCAGTTATCGTGGAAGATCACATACACACACACACACACACACACACACATACACACCTACAGACAGACATCATTCTGGAAATGGTCTTAATCGACTTGGGGGACCTCAAAATGGATATATCCGGTGAAATCTCAAAACTTTTTTTCTGCACGATTACAATACTTTCCCTCCATGTTGGTGGGGCCGGGAAAGTAAAACATTTCCAAGGCGTGGAAAAAATCATAAAAAAATATCATAATTCAACCCAAAATCCATGATGAAAAACCCTGCGGTCCTGTCACTGTGAAAATTCATATTCTGTTGGTCTACCTCTGTAGTCCTTCTGATTTGACTATGCTTCCACCTTCATGCTGGAATCTGGAATATAAGTGATACCAGGAATTCTTGAGGCAGAGCCGACCATTCTTCATTCCTCCCTCACTGATGCATTTCAGCCTATCAAGAATTTTGAAACTGTTCTATTTTTGCATTGCATCGCTTACTATCGCTGAATTTCTTGATAAATAAACCGGAAAATAGAATATACAGACTGCATATTTACAACATAAATAGTAGGTACACATGAAAATAATAACAAATTATGTGCGATGACAGTACTGAAAGAACACATCATTGATACGTGTACCTTACATTTAGATATCAGGAAACTGGAAGGCTTTATCACATCTCGATGGTAATTTTTTTTTTCATTATACAATAGTGAATATATTGTTACGAATCTTGTCCAGGTGGAATATGCCTCAGTTACAAATGAAAAAGACGAAAACCCTCCAGGTATTTTCGAAATAAGTCCGCAGAACTCACATCTATATACCAACAGTAGGCCAGGCGGTATTTTTACTCTGTCGTAAAAATCCATACAATCTCGAAAAAATTCCGACCAAAGCTTTTTTGGTGTCAAACTTTTCCACTATTGCAGCCGTATCTACCACTGAGTTATCGCCTGAATGCGAATATGATAGAAAAACGATGCTTCAAACGTGCAAAAAGTTTTGATAAATCGCCATACTTCTTCACTTCTAACCTTTTTTTATAACCCGTAACTGTTCATAAACTATCGTGTGATCAATTGAATTCCTAATTTAGGCATCAGGCTGTGCCCTAGCCAAATGCAGCTTCACACGCCCGATTTCGACCAGGCTACAGCCTGCCTAAATTAGGAATTCAATTGATCACACAATACCTGCAATATTATTTTCGGTGCTTTTACACTTCAATTATAGGAACGGTCAAATTGGCTGCAGTAGCTATATTAGTAAAGAACTTCACGCGCCAAACTCTCTAAGGATCTCAATGTTGAATAGCCGGAGACTCCAACAGGCGCATAGGCAAGAAACCTTGATATTCAAGCTCACTTCTTTTTTTAGCACATTTTCCATCTTGATGAAAATCGCTATTGCAACCGCTTTGTCCGTCCGTCCGTCCGTCCGTTTCTCGAACTCCTCGCAAACTAGACGCCCTAGCTTTCCAATTTTTTCGCTGTTACATATCTGCCACCCCAAAGCTGGGCTAGCCCAATGAACATTTCGGGTCACCTAAAGGGATGTTGGTTTTATAAAAGGTATATTAGGGTTTTCTGAACAACTTGTTGTTATATTAAGAGTTTCAAGAACCCTGAAGTGTTATATACCTTACAGTTTTTTAAAATAGTGACATAAACGTATCTGTTACCATGTTCATGATCACTTCAAGTTTAATTCCTAATAGGTTTATAAAAGTGGATATATAGTTGTCTCCATTTACCACCTTATGTAACTGAGGGTAATCTGGTTTTATAGCGGTGTAACGACACACAACTATAAATCTTCCCAGAATTACTGTAACCTCAATAAAACAACTCTCATAAATGGTATATAAGTAACCAATTTGAAATCTTCCTAGTGACAAAAGTAAAGAATTAGTGCCGACTAATACTGTTAGAAAACCAAAAGTACCTATAACTTCAATTACAAAACACTGAGTTTTACAGTGGGGTCTTTCTATAATATGTCGAGTGATATGTGGTCGTTTGAAGTCAAAACAAAATGGATGACAGATCGGGAGAGATTAGGAAAGTGAATTCGCGAATAAAAAATAATTGGAAGAAAGTGAAAGAAGGGGTTCGTTTCATTGTAGAGCGAAACACAACCTGAATCTCATTCTTACGAGAATATCTCACAATCAACATCTCACAAGTACAATTTTGAACGACATTGCCAGAATTTTCACAAAATTTTGCGTCGCACAGGAAATAATGCAGTTGGCGCGGGAGAAACCCAGTTGCTACTGCAGGTTTCATAAAGAGATCAGTTATTACCATTACGACTAGATGTCATCATTATATAACCTTCGGGTATATCACGGTCATTTGTACTTCTGTTATAAAACTTAAAGGCATCAAACTGTTACTATTACGATTAGATGCTACCAATTATAATCTTCGGGTATATTGCGGTCATTTGTACTTCTCCTATATAACCTGAAGGCATATACTGGTGTCAATGCTTCCTTGAATGTTTGTTATGGGTATAATAGGTTTAAAATTTGCGATACATGTGATATAATTGTTATTTAAGAGTGATAGCTGACGACTTGTAATTTCGGCCATATTTGTTTGTTCAAATAATGGAGCTTGTTTGGAACATTTCGTAAAAATGCATATTTTGATTGGAGAAATCATAGAAAATTCATTTATTCTTGGAAAGAGGTCTGAATATCAAATGTCATTCAAGGAAATCAAAAAAAAAACAAATTTGTCAATGATAATTTTTACTATTTTCTATGAAAAAGTATCAAAACCTAATTATATTTAGAGCGCGTGATTTTTATCGAGGTAGGTCAGAAAATTACTCGATATATTGTACTTCCCAGGTGTTATTCGCGAGTCTACTGGCAAGAAATTGGTCATTACCATCATAATAGTAGATGAAAAGATTTGTAATAATCAGGATTCATGACTTGTCTTAGCAAACATCTTATGCCGGATTGAAAGGAAGACAACATTATGAATAAATATTGCGAGCAAGAGAGAGGCATAGTTTTTTTGTGAAGTAGCTCAGTCACGTAGTTATATAAACATGATAACAACTTCTATAAACTAAGTTTATAATCACTACTAGTAAGTGATAATAACTATATCATCACCTATAGTGATCACAAATAACTTGTGCAGAGTTATATAAGAGGTTTTATAAGAGGTTTGTAAGATACGCTGATTACAATAATATAACCATGACTATAAAACTAACGGGTACTTCTGATACGTGACGGTAACCTTTATAGGGTT
Organism: Anaspis maculata; assembly: GCA_949128115.1. Lineage (NCBI taxonomy): Eukaryota > Metazoa > Arthropoda > Insecta > Coleoptera > Scraptiidae > Anaspis > Anaspis maculata. The sequence goes on along the minus strand of OX421962.1, from coordinate 41,133,068 downwards.
CTCCACTTTGGATATATAGATGGTTTGTAAAAGTTATGTAGGAGTAACGAACGCAAACTAATATAACCTATAGTTTCATAAACTAGTGAAGAAAATGTAATGATCACCTTAATATAACCAAAAATGTTGATTGGGAGGTTATATTGGATGTCTATATTGCGCCGCCAACATAGAGAAAACCGCCCCCGATGAACTTGAAATAACATAATATTGCAATTTCTACAAGACTTAATGCTCTGGTGTTCTCATTTTATGAATAATACATAGCTGCCACTTATAAACGTAAGCCCAGAAACATTCCGTCTTCAATATGCGCCGCCGACATGAAAAAACTGCTAAAAACCGCCCCCAATCACTTTAAAATGAAAAACATAAACCCGAAGACATAGCGATCTGATTCGTTCGGTATATAAATAGCTAACTAAAAATGGGAAAGCATAGGCTACTTTTGGTTAGTCGCCGCCCCCAGATTCCGCCCCCAAACGATAAAAAGTCCAACTGTCACAAATGTTACTGATTGAGATGTTCCCTTGAACATTTAGGAACTGCCAACTCAAATTGTGCTACATTTGCTCAGCCGAACGCTGCCGCCATAGACAAGGACAAAAGTAGAAGAGGCAAGATACCTGCGCGGCTGTGTAATTTGTAGGCCGGCCATTTTGATTACATAACGGTTTTTCCTGGCGGCAATTTTAATTATGATAGGTGGGTGACAGTACTGACAGTGTACTTGATGACAGCTACGAAGTTTTAGGTTAGATTGATTTGTTGTGATCGAACTTTCCTCGGCGCCGATATTTGGTTTTGTGTAAAACATAACAATAGAATTGAATGTTGAGTGCTATTCAATGTTCGTTTCCACGAATTCTACTTTCTGACCGAATATTATTTTTATTCCTGGGATGCATTGCATTATTAATGCATTGTCGAGTGCATTGTACTTGATGACTTTTTGTTAAGAAAGTGAAGCAAGAAAGCCGCTATGGAAGTATGGAGAATGGGGTCCGCAGTTCAATCTCCACTTAGAAGCTGTGAAACAGATATCGAGGCCTCTGTGTGAAGTGTTCGTTGGGCGATTTTCCCTGAGTAATAAGTTTGATCGAACCTGATCGAACTTAGCAAATGCATCAATACAGGATGTCTTGTTATACCTATCGAAATTTGCAAGAATATCAAGCGATTGATGAACCCAGAGATGGGAAGATATCCTTCCATACGTAACACTGAATTTAAATAATCAAATTTCACTCCGGCAACTAAGTTTTGTTTTCAGTTTTCCATGGGGTGATGGGTTTCGATTGTGGCTCGAGGCAATTGGAATGATGGAGGAATAACTTGGAAACGTCTTATGAGAAAGGCTCAGTGCTGCTGATTTGTTCGAGGCATTTCGAAGTAATGTGAACAAAATTTTCTCCAGACTCCCAGGACCCGATTCAGAACCTCGTTTCGGACAATGATATTTTGAAACATACAATTCTATCTTAATGGAAATAGCTGTAAGATGCTATTTGAATGTAAGATCAGGTGCACAATCTAGCCAAAACGTAAAGCGAAGAGCTGATTCAGTGTGATGTTCAACGAACACTTTCAAACTTGTATTATTTTATCACAAGTAAACATTAAATATTTTTCTTGAAATTTTATTCTGTAGCTCAAATTGAGCACATATCGTGGGCCTTATGCCCATACGTCTATATGGCCCATACTCGCAGTCGGTCTCCGATTGTCCCAAGGACTTGAGACATGCGAAGTCGGAGATCGAGCGAAGTATTGATACTTTGAGTATGAGGATTAGTCAAGGCCGTGAGCAGAAATTCTTGAGTTATTTGTTTCATTTACAAAGTATAGCCTACAAATTGTCTCATGACTGTCATCTGTTTTGACGTCTGTTTATGGTTTTGACTCGCGCGTACTCCCCCCATTTGAATTGCCGCCTTGGGAAAGCCGTTATGACCTAAAAATGGCGGACCCCATGCGATATCGGCTCAAATGGATGCGCAGTGGTTCTTCCTTCTTCTACTTTTGTCCTTGTCTATGGCTGCCGCTCCCACACGCCGCCCCCAAAGTAAGAGATAAATGAAAAACATGAACCCGAAGACATAGCGATCTAAGTCTTTCGCAAATATAGATAACTGACTAAAAATAGGAAAGCATAGGCTACTTGTGATATGGCGCCGCCTCCAGCTTCCGCCCCCAAAAGAAAAAAGTGCAACATTCAACAATTTCCACTGATTTGGATGTAAATGTTACCTCAAACATAGATAAACTCCCAGCTCAAACTGTGCAAGAGTTTCTTTGCCAAACTCTGCCACTCCCACACGCCGCCCCCATAGTAAGAGATAAATGTAAAACATAATCCTGAATATTACCAATCTAATTCTTTCGCTATATGTATAGATGACTGAAAATGGGAAGAGATAGGTCACTTTTGATTAGTCGCCGCCTCCAGATCCCGCCCCCAAACAAAAAATGCAACTTTCATAATTTTCACTGATTTGTCATATTTCCTTACACATTTGGAAACCTCCAACTTAAACTGTCCAACAGTTACTTTCCCGAATGCTGCCGCCCCCACACGTTGCCCTCAAAGTAAGAGATGAACGAAAAACATAAACCCGAAGACATAACGATCTAATTCTTTCGCTATATGGATAGCCGACTAAAAATGGGAAAGAATAGGCTACTGTTGATTAGTGGCTGCTCCCAGCTTCCGCCTCCAAACAAAAAAATATTGATGATTGGAAGAATTTTCATTCAAATCTGTTTTATTGACAAGTACCCCATTCTGATTACAAAAATCACAATGAGTTTCGACTAAAGAGAGTGGGCAAAGAATGATGTTTCTCCTTCAGCCAAATTTCTTTACATTCCTAATATGCCTCTTTATGCCCGCTTTATGAAAATTCGCAGCAATCGCGAGGCAACCGCAACGCAGAGCGCAACGTTTCTGATTGGCTCGCAAGGTATTCACAAAGCCATCGCAACGACGAGAAAGGCTTGCGAGCCAATCAGAAAAGTTGCGCTCTGCGTTGCGGTTGCGTTGCGTAATTTCATAGAGCGGCCTTTAAGAAAATGCGCTACTGAGACTCACGCACGTGAAGGCATACTCACTTGTTTTGGCCTGCATCAACAGCTAGGTTATTAGCAGGTTTTTTCCATTGGGTTTTTTTTGTAACGATAACAATGTTGACGGTAACAACAAAGTACTGTGAGATATACATCTTTGAATCAGTGGAGGATTTATCAGTGGGGTTTTGTTTTGGTGGTTTTCTCGTTTCATGCCTCTTACCCTCTTCCCGTTTGAATAAAATCACGCCAGAACATGACCTGGAACGAAACAAACAGCGATCTGTCAAGTGTCATGTGGATGCAATTTTTGCACGCAATCACGTCAAAGACCAGCGCTCATAGGAGGCTAGGCTTTTCTGCCCAAGAGATGGAACACATACGTTACCTTCCTCTTAGAAGTCTGAAATGAATCAGTTACTATGTTGATTGTCGTACGTAATACACCGATAGGTGAGGTGTATTATCGCTACATCGAGGATTTTCACGAGGGGATCCGAGTAAGCGTAAGCGATAATATATCGAACCTAGAGGTGTATTCGTTTAGACAATTAACCGAACAAGACTGAAGATCTTCCTGAAACAGTGAAAACTATTTGAAAGTTCAAGGTTGGCCATTCTGGAGGGGTGTTTTCACCAATGACCTTGGTGGTAATACACTTGTACGGCCTACTATTTTAAGGAGTGAGGTGAATTGTCGTATGTAATACACCGATAGGTGAGGTGTATTATCGCTACATCGAGGATTTTCACGAGGGGATCCGAGTGTAAATCGAGATGTAAGCGATAATATATCGAACCTAGAGGTGTATTTGTTAAGACAATTAACCGAACGACACTGAAAATCTTCATAAAAAGTGAAAACTATTTGAATGTTTGAGGTTGGTCATTCTGGAGGGGTGTTTTCACCAATGACCTTGGTGGTCATACACTTGAACGGCCTACTATTTAAGGAGTGAGGTGAATTGTCAACAGTAATATCAGTGCTTAGATTTTCACGATAATTTTGGTCAGGCCATCGCGAGTGCTGATTGTAGCGATAAATGCCCGACTCCGTAGGAGGAGGGCATTTATCCAGGGACAATCAGCCCGAGGGAAACGCCTGGCCAAAATTATCTGAGAAAATCTCGAGCACGAGTGATATTTTGAAGATTTTTACATAAAAGAAGTCCGAAGTGACAGCTGTCAGATTTTGTTGTTTACATGAATTTTATTCCGTTGCTATTGACAGTGGGATTTAGATAAGTGAATATTATCCTTTTAGGTCTAATAATATAGGGCGTTGTATGTAATAATCAACAGTAATATCGCAAGTGCTTAGATTTTCACGATAATTTTGGTCAGGCGATCGCGAGTGCTGATTGTAGCGATAAATGCCCGACTCCGTAGGAGGAGGGCATTTATCCAGGGACAATCAGCCCGAGGGAAACGCCTGGCCAAAATTATCTGGGAAAATCTCGAGCACGAGTGATATTTTGAAGATTATTACATAAAAGAAGTCCAAAGTGACAGCTGTCAGATTTTGTTGTTTACATGAATTTTATTCCGTTGCTATTGACAGTGGGATTTAGATAAGTGAATATTATCCTTGTAGGTCTAATAATCAAGGGCGTTGTATGTAATAATCAGTGAAATCAATTTAAATCGTGAATTGCTCGTAAGATTAGATTCAATGGAAATCGGAAGTTTCGGAATTTTATTCCATTTTATTTACCTCATTTTGATCTCCAGTCCCCTTGATATCACCCTAATTTTTTTTACTCTCCCGACCCCACACCAGCACATGTTTTACTTTCCCGACCCCCCACCAACACATAGAAGATGAAGTATTGTAATCGTGTAGAAAAAGTTTCGAGATTCACCGGATATATCAATTTTGAGGTCCCTCAAGAGGATGAGGAACAACTTTAGAACGATGCCTGTCATGGCGTATGTCTGTGTGTGCGTGTCTGTGATCTTCCACGATAACTGCCGCACCGTTGACCCGATAGACTTGAAATTTGGTATGCGGACATTGCTGGTCCGTGAAATGAGCGCCCATTGGTTTTTGCTCAGGTTTCCGTCTGTCATCTGTCAAACAAAGAAAGAAACAAAAGTAAAAAAGTAAATTTATTTGAAATTTGTCTATAGATCTGAAAAATTTCCATCACCTGTGCCTATTATTGATATGCTATAGATAATTTCATTTTAGCTAATTTTTTAGCACTGGCAACAGATGTCAGATCTCATTTCTCAAGAGTTGTTTTTCTTAAAACTGACCTGCTCCTGGGGAATCCTTTTAGTCCTTCGAAATAGCGGGCACGCGTATCAAATGAAGCATTCAAGAGTAATAGTAGGCGTTACAGTTATTCGGCGACTTCATACAGGTGTTGGCTCTGGCACCAACCGGCTTATCTGGATGTTTGTTAGCCACTCACTAAATAGATCATTATGAAGTTGAAACTAATTCGTCTCGCGAGCTCTGGAATCACCGTTAAGCTCGCGCCATTGTGCGGGTAATTGTGCACGCTTGACATTAGGTGCACGATTCAAAACGGCTTTGAATAACATTTAGGGCAGTAAACAATATCACAGGGGATTAACTTTGCGCGTTCCGCGAGTCGTTGTTGAATGACAAAGTTTAACATTTAAATGTATTCGGCCAAGACGACGATAAAATCGAGTCGTGATCTTCGCACTTTCAGGCTGCATAGTATTAATATTAGCAATTCAATACGTACTCTACGTTATAAGTTCTTAGTAATTTTGCATTTGGTGGTGATAACACTATGTACACCCGTACCATATATCATTACCATAAATAGTTGGGTATAAAGAGCAAATGGTATGGTCACGTATACTGTCGTATACTGACACCGTACACAGCATTTACTAGTCGCCATTCTAATAAATGAACTTAAAACAGTAGCAGTGAGGTGGCATTACTATACTTGAAAATTTGCATAGGTACTGAATAACGATATTGATAATGGCCAGCTCAGTCACATGGTGTCATTAAATGCAGTTTTACTTAACTGTCTTGCCAACGTGTGAGAAAGATATCTCTTTCTGCATAACGCCGAGCCTGTTATGTAAGGAGCTTAATTAATGTGAAATATTGAACAGCATCTTTGGTCCTGGCTACCAGCACACGCCACATTCCGCGTAACCCATCAAGGATATCGTTCAATCGGCAATTTTCGTACAAGTTTTGAGAGTGTTCAGCAGTACAGCAGTTTAGCACCAGGGTCAATAATTTTCCTGGTTGCAACTTCCTAATTAATCACAAAATACTTCACTGGAAATGTGTACAGAGAAATCCTCGAAACTTTATATTGACATTAAACAGTAATAACTACTGGTTCAAAGTAAATATTTATCGGACGATTATATTTAATTAATGTTTACCGCACATGTATTTTGTAAGACTACCCATTGGTGCAAGCATGAATATGACACGTCCAAGAGTTAACTTCCTACATAATTTCCCATACAATGTCAAGGTCTCCGAGCAGGATATTATAATGGAATAGTCACGGACTTTTTTTTGCCAACGAAGTGTCTATTTAAGCGCTTCCACTTTCCAACATTATTCTCGTTCGAAGATTATAAAGAAGGCTTTCTCATCATATCATCTCTGGAGATGAGAAAAACTCTACGGACTATGAAGCTGGATACTGGTACTGACCTCCAAGTAAACGCCGGTTTTCGGAAAATATCCCTTAATGGCTAGGTGTATGTGGTCTCCGTATAACGCTAATAACATAAGAATGATTTAGCGTTTCCGCGGCAGTACAAAATGCCCACGTCGCATCTTTAATAAACCGACTAATAGCCGCAATTACTTTACTGTGAACATTGTTCGCTTTCTGAACATGCAAAATGGTCCTTTGATAAACGAGGGGCGTACACTACCATTACGAAATGACAATGATCAACTCTTCTGTTTAATCAATTGATATAATGGATCCAAAAAGTAGGTAGGTACCGACATATATACTTGTGTAGGTATAAATGCAAAAAAATCGTAATTGGCATGTTATAATTATTTAATTAGAGCGATGTTGTATCAGGATACTAATTTGTTCACAGGATAAGTTTAACAGGACATTAATCACAGACCAGATACTTCACACCTATGAGTCGGGGTGTCGGTTTGTCGGCCTGTCGATGCTTTCGGTGTTGGTGAAATGTCCTACACTCGTTTCTCAAATGCAAACGAGCATAAATTCATCAAATTTTTATTATCATCATTTATTTTATTATATGATGGTATAGGTATGGTAGATTCAATTTGATCCATCAAAGTAAACATTCAATATTTACTACACCAAGGGGGGTCCGGCTGATGAAGAATACTTACTCGTGGTGATGGTTTGATTGCATAAACTATTGTTTGATATGAGAGACAATAATCATAAATCACAAAGCCTTTTGAAGTAAATTTCCTTTGATAACTATTCCACACAGACTGATGCGAGTATGCGATGAGGTCGCAATCAATAAACAGTGGTCAACTGATCAGAATAGAAGACATCATTGCTGTAATTTTTCGCCAATCATATGAAAATATTTAACTTGACCGTTTTGATAAATTTTTTGTAACGTAATACTTGATACTAATAGACCTTCTCTTTGCATAGGTGCATGGGATACGCTCTGTTCAAGAGCATTTAAATTGAATGAGGTCTCACTGTAACGGAATATCCCTAGAAAGACTTTACACACGAGATAAAAGATTTTTCAAAGCTTGACCAGTTGAGTGCCAGTGCTACACAAACGTCACCTGGAATATGGGGACAGGTCACTGAGAAAATGTATGTATCTGTGGCGCACCGGATCGCGTGATTTTTTTGCACAACAACTTGAGCACATCATCATCAACACATTCTGATGAAAAAGTTCCCTCCCCATTTCTGAATGATGTTTTACAACCATATAATCGAGAGATGATCATAAATTTAACGCTCTGACTTTCATGGATACATTAAGCATCGCATAATTAATAATGCCGCACAATATTCCATTTGCTTTTGAATATACGCACATAGGAAGATATGTGTCGGCTCAAACGCCTCAAAAGTGTTTACAATTTACGTAAAAAGTAGCAAAGTAGGTGATCGAGCGCAAAATCTCCGGGCTGCTACTGGTCGCATCCTTGTCGGAATTGTAGTAATAACAGTACCTGTGCTAAAAAATGCGGAATTTTTGATTAATTACTGCTCGAATGTAATCTTAAACACGGGCTATTGAACGGATTGTAGCACCACATTAATTAATTAAAGAGATAATTTATGAGCGTACATTTTTAGAATGCATGCATGTAAAAAATACAAGTAAATACGACAGTTATTCTGCACGATTATAAATCATGCTGTAAAAGTACCGGTTATGATCAATCAAAGATTACGTATGGCTTTTACCTACAAAGTGGCGCCCGTTTTTTATTAAAGACAATAAAACTTTAATACCTATTTGTCCTTAACTGATGGCTGATGATCTGACTATAATAAGTCTTTTATTCAAGGTATTCTAGGAGTGTGAGTTAACGTAACTGTGATGGCTGTTCTTATATTAGAAATTTACTACTTTCCTCAGATCCTAGATATTAAAGTAATGGGAGCGCAGGCTTAGTAGGAAGAACTATGCGGTTTTGAAAAATTTCAACAGAAAGCACTGTGCATTGTGCAATGTTTATAGCTGGAAGCTACAATCGAAAGCAGGCAGATAATTGTCTTTTATTGGATGATATCCGATCAGATTGTGCATGCATGAATGAAAGCCGTGCCTTTTTTCCGTCAAACTTTTATTTTCAAGATGAAAACGAATTCGTTTGATAGTGCGACGTTAGGCATAAATCCGGAACAGACAGTGAGAATACTTAATAGTGGTAATAGTTGTCCTTCCACAAGTTCCTCATTAATTTTTCCTGCCTGATTTACAGCACAAATGTCAGGTTCTGCCACTGTCTTAGTCATTTAATAGTTACCCTTTCACCCGGCTCTATAAGCTCTGAGATTATTTAGATATTCTGACGTTTCTTCTGCGTGCTTGTGTGTGCGCTAGCAGAGTGCAGTTATTCCGGAATGTTATTAATTATAAATACATATCCCCATGTGCTTCGCCGCAGAAATCCATCCGGCTAAGCGGAAGTGTCGCATCATAACTAATCCAACGAGGGAATCTCATGGTGTTCTATTAATAGTGTCGAATATTCTCAACCTATACTTAGACGATTTATAAGGCGGCTGCAGGTAACCGATAAAGTCGGGTAGATATTGTTTATAAGAATAACACTGACGGCGTGACGTTCTAATACATTGTACAGATAACTTAATTACCAGGAGATGATAGCGTCCTATTTCAAAAAAGCGGATTATCTACCAACATGACTTATCTTGAATACTTTTCTCAGGTATAAGTAGACGATATTGTTAGATATAGGCACTTTCAGTTAAAACTTCAGACAAAAAAATACAGCTTGATTTACGACCATTCTGTCGTTGGCAACATACGATGTATCTATACTTACAATGCGGAGGTTATAGTGGGATCAACCTTGCTTTTCATTCTGCTAAGATGAAACTTTGCATGACTGCATGTATAGTGACTGTGAGTACCTACACCCTTTCCTTAGGTCACTTTTGAGAAGTGTCCAGTTGAGTCCCGTGACCAAGTCTCGGTAAAAAACAAGAGGTTGCCCTACCCAGCACGAACGATGTAGACAAATCTAGTTTATCTTTCTCCTGACGCATGCGCGAAGTACGGAGGGCTTGCCATTGGTACACTCCGGTCACGTGATGAAATTCGTGCAAATTCCGGAAATTAACACAGTAATTTGAGTGAATACTAATTTTTGCTATATAGTCTAGGATCTTTTCGGATAAAATGCAATGCTAGAGGCAAGTCATGTTAAAGTTTGGCAACATACGTTTTAAGGGTATTTGGACCCCGCTGAATACGAAAACCATTGTTGCCAAGTCGAATTTTGCACCGGGAGCCCGCAATGGGGGGGTAAAGGGGAGGGAAGACCAAAAATCACTATTTTTCACCATTTTTGATGTCGGGACTGCGACCTGTCATTAACGTGGAGTGAATTACATCATATCTTGATTCACTGAGGTCTTATACTACCATATTGACATAATTATGTCAAAATTTCTAGAGGGGGAAGACTGGTGGGGGAAATGTTGACTGTGTAGATGATTCTTCTTTTCTTTCGATTTTGAGTAAATATAAACATGTTTGGTATCGTTTCCGACTAATTTCTATAGTCCCTATTCAACTATGGTGTTTAAATTGCAATAGAAGCGAGTTTAAACAAGTTTTACATGATAAAACATGTTTTTTATCAATATTTTTTTACGTCTTTCAACTGTGTTATTTTACTGCAAATCGGCATTTTTTCTCAAAATTCTTGCGTAATTCGTTAGTTTCATGTATTTACCATGATATAGGCATCCAATTGATTTGCCTCTACTTTTTTAAATGTGAAGAAAAATTTTTTTTTTGGAAATTCTTTGGCCCTACTTTTCAACTTTGTTTTTTGCTGTATGATGTATGTTTAATCAAAACTCAAGTTTTTCATATTTTAAAAAGTGAAAACACACTTAGTATGTGGATATATTGTGTAAAATACACCAGACTAACGAAATACGCAAGAATTGTCGAAAAAAACTCCGATTTGCATTGAAATATCATGATTTATAGAATTAAAAAAAAAATACGCTAATGAAACTGAAGAGAACTTGGTGTAATCGAAAACAGATACATGACCCTAAACGTTAAGTTGAATAATACAATTGGGTTTTATCATTTACATTTATTACATTCGATTTCAAAATCTCTTCTACCTCTTCCCTGGGTATTATTAGAGGAATGCGGCTTTTTCGAATATAGGTACATCTCATGCAAGGCTGGTCGACGTTATGTTGTACTATAGGTTGCCTCATCCAGTTTATGAGTGACGTCACAAGATACCCTCCGGGAGCTTGATTTTGGCTGAAACTGATGTCGCTTTTTTTGTTTGACATTTCGGATCTTATTTCGACGGAAATCCACCAAATTTCTGAACTGGACGAGAAATGGTTGATGCACATTCAACGATTGGTGGTTTTTAGATGAATCGGGCATGCTTTTATCCACCAAAACACAATTTGAACCGCCGAACTGTCAAGACCAAAAACAAGGCGATAACGTTATCACGAGGTGAAGCGGACCGCGCATCTGTCACCGGGTAGCTCATTGGTAAAGAACCTGACTTTCAACAGGAAGGTAGTGGTATCGAACCGCAGCCGTGCCGAACTTTTTTTTCTTCAAAAACACCCAAATTGTGATTTTTAAAATTAAATATGAGTTGGGCAACACTAATTTGAATTTTGTTTCCTCTTTCTAATTTTTAAAATCGCAATTTGGGTGTTTTTGAAGAAAAAAAAATTCGGCACGGCTGCGGATCGATCCCACTACCTTCCTGTTGAAAGTCAGGTTCTTTACCAATGAGCTACCCGGTGACAGTTGCGCCGTTCGCTTCACCTCGTGATAACGTTAAGCCTTGTTTTTGGTCTTGACAGTTCGGCGGTTCAAATTGTGTTTTGGTGGATAAAAGCATGCCCGATTCATCTAAAAACCACCAATCGTTGAATGTGCATCAACCATTTCTCGTCCAGTTCAGAAATTTGGTGGATTTCCATCAAAATAAGATCCGAAATGTCAAACAAAAAAAGCGACATCAGTTTCAGCCAAAATCAAGCTCCCGGAGGGTATCTTGTGACGTCACTCATAAACTGGATGAGGCAACCTACAGCTACTATAAAAGGCTAGCTGACTCGTCAGCCATTTTGGTGCAGATGTCAGTCCGACGTTCCGATGTCAAGCGTCTTTTTGCGTAATTTTTGCGTTTAGTAAACCTAGTTTTTCGAAGACAACGTTAGCTATGGACGTCAAGTTGCCGTAAATGCGTCGTTGTTGACGTTTCAGAGAAAAACTGACAGATATGGTAAGTGTGCACAATTCAACTGCTCTTATCGTGATTTTTCTGGTAATTTAGTAAGTATACATGAAAAACAGAATAATTTGGGACATGTAGTTCCTCATCCGTCGTGGGAGGGACCATACCTACACTGTGGTGGTGAACTGGTGAAGAGGATATCAACGACGTCGTGAACGCCGGACCAAAGAGCCCCTACAACCGAGATGAGTTATTGACCTGGATCGACTCGCACAATACTGAGGGAATAATGAAGTGCCTGATGCCTGCATGCTCACGAGCTCGCGAAGAACAAATAGTGGAATACTCACCTCGTACGACAATTCATGTGACTTGTAAATTAGCAGTACCTATATGCAGCAATAAAACAGTGAACAATATGTGTTTGAACGTTCCTCCTAATTATTGAAGTAGGTAGGTACCTAGGTACCCAAAGCAAATTTGTAACACTACTTTGAATCCTCTTCAGCCAGTGTGGTGTACCAAGGGGAGGGCGGGGAGTGCGGGGAGTGCGGTTCGCTCCGGGTACCAGCAATAAGGGGGTGTGTCAGTGTTGTTGGATTATTCGAGGTATCGGGGTGCAAAAAGGATATACAGATCTCGGGCGCAAGGTCTTGGAGGGTGCAAAACAAACTGGAAAAGCTCAGTTTTCTGGGGCGTGATTTTTGATCCCAGAATTCCCGGGGCGCAAAACTGCCGAATCCGACACGGGTTTGGGGGGGTTTCACTACAGTCTGCAGTTCATTCTCTAGGTAGGTGGAATTAGGTGAGGGGTCACGCCGCTGTCGGCATTCATTCATGGACAAGGCGAAGCTCATCATAGTTGAAAACTGATACCTCGTACGACGAGGTTGACGATTAATTTTCAAATTTCCCGCTATCAATTATCCACGCATCACAACGCGTGACAGAATGCGCAAATGTGACATCTGCACCAAAATGGCTGACGAGTCAGCTGTCCTATATAGAGTAGCTATAAGGCAACCTATAGTACAACATAACGTCGACCAGCCTTGCATCTCATGAACGTAAATTTTGAAGAGTTGTTCTTTTTAAGAGGTTGATGGTAGAGAACACCTGCCCAAGACGTTCGAAAAAGGTATAACTTTTCTTGGAGGTTTGATAGATCATCTCACGGAAATCCAAAATAGGTAACCTTTTTTAGAGCATAATCAAACATACCAAAGAAAATTATTATTACTTTTTTTTTTGGAGCTGAAATAGAACTTCTTAGAGAAGTTGGAGAAAAGTAACCTCAAGGGTAACTTTTGGAGTTTTATAATTTTATAAAACATTCTGAATAAGGTCTAAAAGGTAACCTTCTTTGGAGCTTGAGAGAACATCATAGAGAAGTTGGAAAAAGGTAACCTCTTTGGAGCTTAATAGAACATCTCAAAGAAGTGCAAAAGTGGTGACATATTTGGAGCTCAAGAACATCACAAAAAAGTTGGAATAAGGTAACCTCTCTGTATCTTAATAGGGCATATCAAATCCGTTTGGAAGAGGTAACCGTTTCTCGAGCTCAATAGAACATCTCAGGCCTCTCTGAGAGGACTCTTGCCTACTGGGCATCAGGTTCTGACATGAAAAACTCTTCTTTTGAAAAAAAGTACATTCTAGAATATCTCAGCTAAGGTTTTCTTTATAATGATGGGGTGGAGGACCACAGTTTTTCATCATACAATAAAATAATAGCAAAAAATAAAGTTGAAAAGTAGCGCCAAACAGTTTTCACAAACAAATATTTTTTCCATATTTTAAAAGTTAAAGGCACATCAGTTACATGACTGTATTGTGTGAAATAGACCAGACTAACGAACTACGTAAGAATTTTGAGAAAAAAATGACGATTTGCAATAAATAACACAGTTCAAAGTGGTAAAAAAAATATTGACAATAAAACATGTTTTATCTTCTAAAACTCGTTCAAACTTGCTCCTATTGCAATTTTGACACCATAATTGAACTGAGAATATGAAACTTGATAGGGAAAGATACCAAACATGTATATATTCACTCAAAATCAAGAGAAAAGAAGAATCATCTCAACAGTCAACATTCCCCCCACCAGTCGCCCCCCTATGGAAATTTTGACAGTAATCATGTGAAGATGATAGTATAAGACCTCAGTTAATCAAGATACGATGTAATTTACTCCACACTGATGACAGGTCTCAGTCCCGGTATCAAAAATGGTAGAAAATGGTGATTTTTGGTCTTCCCCCCCTTTACCCCCCCATTGCGGGCTTCCGGTGCAAAATTCGGCTTGGCAACAATGGTTTTCGTATTTAGCGAGGTCCAAATACCCTTAAAACACATGTTGCCAAACTTCAACATGACTTGCCTCTAGAACCACTTTCCAGGCCACTTTTTCAAAAATGATCCTAGTCTAATATAGATTCGTAAGTTTCAGTTCACTAAAAAGTATAACTGAACAATAGGGTGTGTTTTTAGTGTACCACACAATGGAAATCGCGAAAATATGTAGTAGTGGATCCAATGAAAATTGCTGTTATTGGAACTGCAGAAGTGATAGCCGGATAGCCGCTACAATGACCATGCAAAACTTGTTTTATTTTTAAAGATTTCCAAAAAAAGTGCTTAAAATACCGTGAAGGCTATAATCCTCAAACGTCAATTTCGAGGTCATAATATAAAGAACTGTGCGCAATGCAACAAGTCAGAAAAATGAATTGGGTTGAACCGTTTGGTATGGTGCGACACTGGTCGAATCCGAGTTGTCGCAGACACTAGAGATGGGCGGTCCGGGTCCGAAAGCGGATTCGTTCCAAACGGTTCCGTTCCATTTGCTTCCGGCGGATCCGGTTCGGCAGATCCGGTTCGGAAGGAGTTGCAGGACCAGGACAGACTCCGAATCCGTTAGCTTTTGTTGCGGTTCACTTTACGAGCCGGTCCGAAACTCTGCCACCGTCACGACCTGCGTGGCGCCGAGGAAGGTATCGCGTAATAGTCGGTTTAGAAGAGCATCTAAAATATCGAGATATTATGTCAGTATTGTTGATCGACCGGTCATTCGGATTGGAACAAAATTTCGGATTTCAGATTGGCGCTTTTACTGTTTGCGATTCGGAAAAATCGGATCCGGATCGACAAAACACCACCGGGAGGTGGAATCGGTTCCACTCGTTCCAGCCGGACCCGTTACTACCTGCGTGGCGCCTAGGAAGGTATCGCGTAATAGTCAGTTCAAAAAAGCCTCTGATATTTTGAGATATTGCCAATGTTGTTTGCAGCTGCGCACTTTCGACCTCTCCATACTAGAATCCCGAATTGCTTGAAATCCTTTAAAATGCAGTTTGCAGTGGCGGAGCTTTTACTATTTTGTTCAGAGATGATCCCTTATTGTCTTGTATGGATACACATACTATAACAATTTTAAGTTTCAATTTTAATTTTGACAGAACGCCCCCGTCAGGAGGGAAGTTGAAAAATTGACTATTATAATAATAAATAAATAAGTAAATAGTCATTAATGCTCTTCGTAAAGAAAAATACAAAATGTATTTGTCGCAATATCATGCGTTGAATCCATCACTTATTTGGGTTGAAATGAATCTTTATTTGACACAGTAAGACTACACATTACCTTGATGATACGTCATATGTCGATAATTTTAAGGGACGGGGCTGACAGGGGTCATTTTGAATTGAGTTTTATCATCATTTTATCGGGGGACCCGTTCACTAAAATCGCTGAGCATTGCCTCGACTACCCGGACACTGATGAGACCCAGATAAGGTCGAAACACGTGTCTGTCGGTCTTCGTTGGTGGGGCTCGGCGATCTGATTATAGGCTTAAAAATAAAAACCCGACCTTATTGGGGAAAATGGCCGTTTCGTAGGGGAAGTTTTAGGGAACTAATTGTAAGAAGAGGTGTAAGTTGCCGCACGGCAACTTTCAAACGGTATGATGGATACCTACCTTTAAAACACGTGAATATAAAATCAGATTTAGCAAGATCCTTGCTAAATTTTTGATTTCTACCTAAGGGCGGTGGAATCGTAATCAATTGGTGAGTACAGTACCTACCTAGAAGCAGTTCGGTATTCAAGTGTAGCTATTGTTTATTCCTTATAGACACGAGAAAAGGTCAGGCGTCTTATTTTGACGATTTTTTTCCTTATTCACGAACCGTCCGGTAGGTAGGTAAGTTACTTTCGTTTATTTGTTTATTATAATATAGTTATACTGACTGCCTTCTTAATAAAAAAAAATTGTTCAAAATGCGAAAATTGCAATTCCAGTCGCTGTTTCGGTTATTTTCATAAAATAAAATTTAAATTAAAAAAGCTATATACAAAATTTACATTTAAAAAAAAATAGAGAAAGGGGCGGCCTAACAGTTTTTGCACGAGGGCGGCCAAATGTCTAGAGACGGCCCTGGCCGCAGGCAACGTCGGCTGTTACGTCAACTGGTGGCAAGTCAAAACTGTCACTTTGCTGTCTTGTGCAGTCCGCTACAAGCAAACTTTTGTTCCTGTAATCCTTTGGGAGCCCGTAGGATCTTTATTGGGCTCCATGTTGATGACCAGCGTCGTCGCAGACCTTTCTCTAAATCATCCATAGCTTCCGCCCAAGGAAAAGCAACAGACTGTCACATCCGCACGGAGGGAAACACACAAGCCCGTCGACCAGTCTTGCAACAAGCCAGCCTGCCAGCCCAGAAAAAATCACCTCGGGCTAGCCGTGCAGAGTCAACCACCACCTACCTTTTTTCCTCGCTTTTTTCTAAAGATTTTCTGCTTGGACTTCAGCTAGAGATCCGCATTTTTCATTCTAATAAGCTCGCCGCAGCTACATTTGTGTTCGGGACGTAAACGTTGTCTTTTTTTACCGCAATGTAGTGCATTGCTGGGGGAGTAGTCTTTCAGCTGCGCACCTCTGAAGCTAGATCTACTACAAGCCTGCTAAATACGCTAACCATAACATGAAATAAGAGACACAAATGCAAACCCCTTTCCACATTATTTCTACTTGTCAAATTTCCATGTCAATAATGTGGGTATTGCAGGTATCCACTAGTGCCCACCTAAGCTACTAGACGTCGGAGTATGTGTTCCTCTCAAAAAATTCCTTTACGATCAGGTACCGAGCTCTACACCAGGTGGCGTTTTTTAAATGTACTTGAATCGCCTATAGTTTGGAGTTTCAAAACTCAACGATGGCGTGTTGTCATAATCATAAAGACAGGTCCGGCGGGCACATTTTGAAAGTTCCGACTTGTAGCACGCAGTACCGCCAGTAGCGCCCTTCGTTGAGTAAACATTTCTGTCCCGATAGATGCAGTTCATATTGAGAATAGAGCAGATATTTGTATAGCCTAATTGACCATATTATTTATTCAGAGCGCAGTCGCAGATCAGGGAGAGAGACAACCACATGTGCTGGGTTGAAACTCCCATAAGAATATGCATGTTGAATGACTTTGTAAAATGATCAATTCAAGGTGCAAATTGACAATTTCAACGAACGTATAACATAGCAAGTGTGTAAAAAGAAACACCTGATCTACTTTTCACCATAATGAAATGGAAAATCTTGCTGTGAAGTTTATGCGAAGCAATTTAGAATGGGGTTTTCGAATCCAAAACAATTTCAAATTACCCGCCATATTTTATTGCACAACTTCCGCTAACGAGAATTTTGACAGCGCTTGAAAGCGAACCGAGCGTCAGCCGTCACGTAATAGTATGGTTAAAAATGTTAAAACGTCCCAAGAATCAAGAAAACACCTTGAAATCGTAAATTCTGACAGCGACAGCAAAGTTCCGTTTTCTATGCATGCTGTGGCGCGCGAGATCTACTGCAGTGCGCATGGTCACAGGCATATACCTAACTTACAAATGACTAGTGGAAGGGGAAAGTGAGAATAATTAATATGGTCTATAATGCTTACAAACAAATAAATCTTTCAGGATGGGTTTTTGGAAACAAAATGTTCATCCTCTGGATTGGATGATTGGGCGAATGTTCCGATTCAAAGCCACCCCTGATTACGAATTTTGTGAATCACACGGTATAAGATCACATAAGTATTACAGGTAACGATAGCGTGGGATATTTTGTGATAGCGCCAATTTTTGAAACGCGATACGTAACCGCAGCTTTTTAATTTGGTCAAAACATACAAATAAGACAAGCGGTGACCATAATGAAAAGGTAGGTATCTACTTTCATATTATACTTGTCCCGGTTTGTCCAGATTCATTATACCAAGAACTTATTACCTAATTAATTTTTATGATCGCGTCTTAATGGACCATAATTTTCTTACGGAACACACACTACTTGCGTCTTGTGTACATTAGTAAGCCATTATCGGAGATCAACAAATCTGTTCAAAATACGAGGCTGATACTTGCTGCTGAGGTTATTTTTGAGAAATTCGTGGGAGATATCTGTACCTAAAAACAAAGCACCATCAGAATTTATATTCTTCAGGGTTCCATCAGCCATAATTTGCAAGCACCTGTACGTGGATCAGTTAAATCGGCAAGTTAAAGTATGCACGTCTCGATTCTCGATTAGCTCTGGCAATGGTGTTGGAAAAAACACGTTGCTTCAAAAAATGAAAAAATACTTGTAAAGCGCCCCAGGCTTCCCCTCCTATCTGTTCACCTAACGATTTATTTACACTTCAAAACTTTATCAAAGCCTTGTCTTGTTGTCACATCGTACCCTGTAATTTGAACAGTGGTACCAGTGATAATTTATGAGCTGCTTATGCACTGCGGGCTGGTTCATTATAAATGCTCCATAAATCTCGAGATCTTCGAGCTTCTGATTAGATCAATTTTGCGGGCTAAAAAGGGCTCCAGACCATCGAGACAAAACCGGCACTGACCGGAATTTCTCACAAAAAATCATGAGCTCAAAACACTTTCTCGCCATAATCTGTTTCCAAGCTCATGTTCATGTAATAAGACAATGGAGTGCCATTAGTTAAGCACAACAATCATAGCTTCTTTGTGTATACTATATACCTGCCTACTCAATCATCAATTATCACCATGTTGTACAGGTGATGTTCATTTAAATGAAAACTCAGGTAAGCTGCTAGGTGTACCTACTAACTACATATTCAATTAAAAGAGGCCGGTAGCGCATAACTGTCTTCGCCTTTATTGAGACAGATTGCAGTTTATTTTTACCAGCTTCACGATTCTGAAAGGAGGAGCTGCAATTAATCAACTTGATGTAGACAATGAATGTGGGTTGATATTAATTATCGTTGCACCTTTCTTCGCGTGTTATTAGCGCTATTTTACAGTTTCGTTGAAAGTATGTATCCCCCTTGCCATCGCAATTATATGTTTCCATTATTTTTGCCACTACACGCTCCACACTCGCCACTACATGGAAGGGATCATAATGAAGAAGAAAGTGATCAGTCCTCTTTACTTATATTAACCACTGTAAAGCTATCTGATGTACAGTGTAGAGTTCATTATTGTATTTATTTAATTCAATGTTACATAGTAACTTAGAATATGGTATTTATTCCAACTTGAAAAATTTAATTCTGTGTTTTGTCTTCATCGGTCCTGCACTTCTTCCTTTCCCTGTCAATCCTCGCTATCCATTTCAACCCCTTCCCGTCTTCTCCCAACAAGTGCCTGAGACTTCTATTCTCCATAAACGACTGCTGACATGATCTTCTCAAGTGCTCCAACGTCTCCTCCTCTTCTCCACACACCCGACACACTGTATCTTCGGCATTCTTCCAGTAGCTGCTCGTCTATGCTTCAGTGCCGCACCAAAACCTTGCCAATCGCATTATTCCGTCCTTCAAGTTTATGTTGCTTATATATCGTGGCACTTCCCTTGTAAATAATTGTTCGTAGAGTTTATTGTACCTGGTGTCATCATTCTGCTTCTTTGTAGCTGCTTTTGTGCGTCTCTGTCTCTTTTTTCCATCTCTTCTGCTACGCTGTGTCCTTCTTGTCTTTTCATTTCCACCCACATCTCGCTCGCTCCGGTTCTTTCCAAGTAACGTTTCCTTTCGCTTGCCCATCTTGAAGCACCCTTGCTCTTGCAAACCTCTTTGTGCGTTTCTTCAAGAATGTTGTTTTCGCTCTTCATTATGATGTTCTCTTCAAATTTCATGGCCCTCTTTCCCGCTGTTACTTTTATCAAATCTCTTTTCGTCTCTTCTAAAACGATATATGACGGTGTATTCATGTCTAGGTCTAGAATCCATTTGATATACTTGAGCTGGATTCTTTCTATTCTGTCATATTCTTTCCATTATAATTCATTAGTTCATTATTATTGGCGCGGTAAAGATAAACCCTAGTCCAAGTCTGAACTGTAAAACCATATTGCAGTAAAACGTCGCACCAATAATCGAGAACCACTATAGTATCCATCACACACGTAAGGAACAAATTGCAACTAACTCGTAATATTACGCTGATCGCACAGAAGATCGTTTTCAATAGGAGAATTGACAAAGCAAAACCATTCAAGACCAGAACTACTTCAAAGATCAAAGTAATTGTCAGGTTAGGTAATGGCACCCTTAATAAGTTATTTTCAGTAATAAAAAATGGATATTGAACAAATAATCCAGGCCCTAGCAGTACTTCTGTAGGAAAAACGATGTAATCAAATTTTTTTTTTTGGAATCGTTAAAGGATCATCCCAGGACAAATAATCACTCGGGTGCTTTCGCGATTTCTGGTACATTTTCCAGCAATATCGCATCAAAGTTGGCGGCTGGTCAATTCTTCAGTTCGCTGATATTTCTTGGAGTTTTTGCGATTTTTCTCAAATAAAAGTACTAATCTACTCAAAAAACAATTCCGGATCGAATGGTGCTGTCAGATTTTGAGTACTTACGTTATACCGGGTGAAAAAAATATAAAACGAGTTTTATATTTTTTTTCCAACTTTTTAGTTTCTTGGCCAATTTTCACAAACTTTATGTCAAAAGCTCGTTGACTAAATCGTCTACTCAAATCAATTGTCAATATAGCCAAATTATCAAAAATCAAGATGGCGGCGGCGAACCCAAATAAAAATGTGTCGTATTTCGGGAATTTTTTTTTGATTTCTAAACTTCGTAAAGAACGACCCTGATGGTGGATTCTGGAAGATTCAGCTTTCTTCTGCAATTTGGGACTAGATTTACTTGATTCGCACATTACACTGTGAAAATATAGTGAATCAAAGGAAGGTCCACTTGTGATTTTTCCCAAATTCACAATAAATCAGCAGTTTAATAACCTCCCGCGAATCCTTATTTCTGAAGCAATTTCTACACACTTGGTAGTAATCGTAAGCTGTGTGCATAGGCTACAAATACCGTGTTGGTGCATGGCCGAAGTTTCGAAATTTTAGATGATAGATGACGTAAATGGTGGAGGTGCGCATGTCAAATATCCAATATTCTACTTTTTGTTCTCACATGTTCTGAACGAAATTTCTATAAATGGTTGGCTTAATGGTCAGCTGGATAAACACGCAACGAGAGTCAAATGTTGAAAGAGTCGAAATGTGAAATTTTCAAATAGACGACTTTACTTCTTTGGAGAAAATAAAACGGTTCTATCCGTTGGTCCACGAATTTTTGCTGTTAAAATCGCAAGTAGCGAACAAAAATGAAAGCCAGCCGGATTTTTGTATATAAGCTCAGTTAAGCATGTAGTTCAACATAGTCAAAGTTCTCAAGAATCCGGTGTGAGCTTCGGCCGTTGTGGCCTCGAGAAGAACTTGAGGATCAGTTTTTCGCGTATATCTCGTGAACAATGGCACTTGGGAAGAACGTGCTTGGGAAGAAATTGTTGAAAATTTTATTGTCTATAAGAAAGGTCCTTACACGTTTCATCGTCAGTCCACTCTTTCTTCGTCAAAACACAAGAAAATTCAAATAATCCAGATGCTCGATGATGAAGACTGTATGGACCTTGAGTTTTATGATGGCGAAGTGCTACCTCGTAGAGGTGTTGGTTGGTCCACTATTTCTTGATTGAAACTTGAAGCCATCAATACGAACTATGCCGGCGGCATATACAGGGTGAAATAAAAATAAAAAGTTGAACATTTGTTCCTCAAGAACCAGAATAGGTGAGGACATGTAAATCGCCATAAATAATTCTGATTTCATGGTCATGAAGTCGTCGTGAACTTGAATCAAATATGTTGAGCCGTTCTTGAAATATCTTCAAAAGACTGAAGTTGTTACCGAAAAAAATAATTTTTTCGTCTACTCATCAGAAAAAAAGTTGACTGTGTTTTTTCTTAAAGTAGTTGGCCTAGAAAGTGTTTTTAACTATTATTTCATTTTAAATGTGATTTATCATTGTTTCGATTCAAAACACCAAGTCTCGATTCAATATCTGAAGAGTTACTGATAGACGGAAAACTAGTTTTTTTTCGTAACGACTCCAGTCATCTGAAGATATGTCAGAAACGGCTCAACATATTTGATCCAAGTTTACGACGACTTCATGACCATGAAATTAGAAATATTTTTGGCGGTTTATATGTCTTCACCTGTTTTGGTTCTTGAGGTACATTTCTTCAACTTCTTATTTTTATTTCACCCTGTATATGCCGCCGGCATAGTTGGTATTGATGGCAAATAGTTACAGTCAAAACAGAATAGATCGAACAACACCTCTACCAAGTGGCACCCCGCCATCATAGAACTCAAAGTCCATACAGTCTTCAGCATCGAGCATCTGGATTATTTTAATTTTCTTGTGTTTTGACGAAGAAAGAGTGGACTGACGATGAAACGTGTAAGGACCTTCTTTATAGACAATAAAATTTTCAACAATTTCTTCCCAGCACGTTCTTCCCAAGTGCCATTGTTCACGAGATATACGCGAAAAACTGATCCTCAAGTTCTTCTCGAGGCCACAACGGCCGAAGCTCACACCGGATTCTTGAGAACTTTGACTATGTTGAACTACATGCTTAACTGAGCTTATATACAAAAATCCGGCTGGCTTTCATTTTTGTTCGCTATTTGCGATTTTAACAGCTAAAATTCCTGGACCAACGGATAGAACCGTTTTATTTTCTCCAAAGAAGTGAAGTCGTCTATTTGAAATATTCACATTTCGACTCTTATAACATTTGACTCTCGTTGCGTTTATCCAGCTGACCATTAAGCCAACCATTTATAGAAATTTCGTTCAGAACATGTGAGAACAAAAAGTAGAATATTCGATACTTGACATGCGCACCTCCACCATTTACGTCATCTATCATCTAAAATTTCGAAACTTCGGCCATGCACCAACACGGTATTTGTAGCCTATGCACACAGCTTACGATTACTTTCAAGTGTGTAGAAATTGCTTCAGAAATAAGGATTCGCGGGAGGTTTTTAAACTGCTGATTTATTGTGAATTTGGAAAAAATCACAAGTGGACCTTCCTTCAATTCACTATATTTTCACAGTGGAATGTGCGAATCAAGTGAATCTAGTCCCAAATTGCAGAAGAAAGCTGAATCTTCCAGAATCCACCATTAGTGTCGTTCTTTACAAAGTTAAGAAATCAAAAAAAATTCTCGAAATACGACACATTTTTATTTGGGTTCGCCGCCGCCATCTTGATTTTTGATAGTTTGGCTATATTGACAATTGATTTGAGTAGACGATTTAGTCAGCGAGCTTTTGACATAAAGTTTGTGAAAATCGGCCAAGAAACTAAAAAGTTGGAAGAAAAATATAAATTTCGTTTTATTTTTTTTTCACCCGGTATAACGTAAGTACTCAAAATCTGACAGCACCATTAGATTGGGAATTGGTTTTTGGGTAGATTAGTACTTTTATTTGAAAAAAATCGCAAAAACTCCAAGAAATATCAGCGAACTGAAGAATTGACCAGCCGCCAACTTTGATGCGATATTGCTGGAAAATGTACCAGGAATCGCGAAAGCACCCGAGTGATTATTTGTCCTGGGATGATCCTCTAACGATTCCAAAAAAAAAATTTTGATTACATCGTTTTTCCTACAGAAGTACTGCTAGGGACAGGACTAAAACCAATATGGCGCTTTTCTTGAGGAAACAGGACAAGATAAAACTATTTTTTTTATTATAGTCGTATAAAGCAACGTTTCGCTCTGATTCAGGGCTTCATCAGGCTAAGAATGAACATACAGATTAACAATCACGAACAAGATGTGGAAGGGCTTACCAAAATACAAAATTGCAAAGTCAAAAGCATAATATGGAGAGAGAGACGAGAAAGCCAATGCACATAATTTGGCCGAGGTGTACTAGCCGTGTGGTCGTTTTTTATTATGAAAAGTAAGATAAGATACAAGTTTTTACTCTCCTCCCTCACACAATGCCCCTTCCACATATAACAATTGAAAATAATCAATACAAATCTGATTTCAAAACGTCGACAGGTACGATTATTAGATCGAAGTATAGATAAAATAGTATATTGCACTTGTTTAATAAGACGTATTATCAAATTCCTCCCTTTGGAGCACTCCTCGCAATCTCGTTGTGCCCCAACATCAGTCGTGTATCTTGTGAAACTCGGATAATAAAATACTATTGTGATATTCGCCTAAAAATGATTTGTTGTATACTTGGCTGAAAAGTTCTTCAAAAGGCCTCATTTGTTTTGCAACCTCGGCTTCTGCTTTGCTCCCGCATCTGCATGCCACATCAGAAATAAGATAAAAAAAATCATTACCTACGAGTCACTTTTACGGCCTTGATACCGGTTGTCTGCTTTTCAGGCTATTCATAATGCATTACTGAGTAACGTCAAAAAATTCTGCGCCACCACAAAACTGACCACCACCAGGCCCATAGCCAAGTCTTGCTGTTCTATTTTCACAAAACAGCTTTAAGTTCGAATGTTCGTGTAAGCGATATTGTCTTTTCACATGTGTAAACAGCATTATCTTGTTAAACCTTAATTGACTCGGATGTGTGTGTACGGCAGATAAGATCGCTTACAAAAACACCGGACCCAGTACCGGAGTTGAAGCTATTAAATTGGAAAAATGTACGTACGAGGGGCTTTGTTACGGTGTGCAGTGTTGGTTGTTGGGAGGCTAAAAGCAAGACTGGACGCGACGACAAAGCTAAATCCAATTAAAAAAAGCATCAGTGCTGGCAAAATCCATTGTTTTGAATGTTTGCCATTAAACTCTGGAGCGCACTGCGGTGCACGCGCTATATAAAATCTGCTGCCGGTGGATGTGTTATAAGACCAGTCGTTTTACATAATAATGAACGTCTGTGCGTCGTAAATAAGAATGGGATATTGTCCATCATTTCGATAGGTATGCATATTTAAAGCCGCTCTGCAAGATTCGCTAGGAAAAACGCAGCAGCTACAAGCCACATTGCCACTTGCTCCACAGGAGTAGCATGAGGGTTTGTGGGTTTGTCGCCTAGGTGAGCAATTGGGTCTCCAGAAACTTTACCGATGTAGGGTCCAGTATTTCCATCCCGGGTTAGCTCTATCGACGTTCGTGATGGATTCATCACTCTGGAGGGGTGTTTTCACTACTTTCCTTGATGGTAATTACCTACATACGAGTATACGGACTATGGCCTAGTGTTTCAAGAAGAGAGATATAATTATGCGTTGTAATTATGATTACATTCATCTTCGATCGAAACTGGCATCAGTTATACGGACCATTTCTCGTAACTCTAGAAGATTAGCAATCGTATTTATGAGATGGCCCTACAAGATGGCGAAAAGATCCAATCATTACACTCCGGTTACGCTGTTGGGCCTCATCAGGCGTGACAGTCCTTAGTCCCCCGGTATGAAGTTCTGGTCCAATGTCATCACTTATGAAGGGATAGTTCTTCATGCAATATTGCTAGCGAAGAAATTGCCATGGCAAGGGACCTTCTCATTTGTTGTCGTCACAGCAGCGCGCTGATGAGGGACGGAGTTGAATTGGTAAAATGGAGCGTTGCGAAATCAATCCTTGTGGGTTCCTTCCTTGACAAATTCTCACCATTCAGGTTTCTTTCGAAAGCTACAAGGATCTACTTTGGTTTGAGCCCAAAACAAGTGACATAACTCTTTGTGTTCAAGAACTAAAAAAGATATCGCTCTACTTTACTTCGCTGATGTTCCCACTATTATCACTGTGGATTCAGTCTAACTCCCCCGGCCATGCCTCATCTTACTGCGTGCAAAGTACTTCAGTTTTGAATTGTGGGCTTTCCTTGATTTCAGTGGAAAAAACAATCGATGACTGAACCTTGCCGTTTAAAATTTGGTGTTTTGATATCATTTTTAAATTTTTGTATAGTATTTTGGTTTGTAAATCACCGATATCTGTCAAAACGATTTACATATTATTCCTGAAATTGTTCAAGATATTTTGATGAATTCGATCAATGATATTCCTATTCGAACTACTTGTCAAGATGCCATACCTACTTGGTAAATTAAAAATCCAAGACCGGATGAGGGAAAATGTGTTTTATGTAGTACAGAAAAACATTTTCTGGTCGTTTTTCTGGAAAACTGTTATCGTATTCGAAAAGCTGGAAAAAATGCTTTTAGAATCACTCCTCAATTCGACTGGCACACTTGAACTGTTGAAGATGAAAATTTGACCACACGTGTCTCAGATGACCCCCTTGGAATAAAAATCGATCTGTTGTTGCTGGAGAGTTTATCTCTCAAAAATCGGGGGTTCATGAAGGAAACAGTTGATAGGTAATTATTGCTATTTGAAATTTTCAAGTAGGGTGGAGGGGGGGTGAAGGAGTTGAAGATACAAATTTGACAGTATGTCACCTAGATATCTCCCTCTTAACAAAAATCAACCTGTTTCGGCATTTTCCTGTGCAAAATTTTGGCGGCGAGAAATCAGGGGTGACAACTTTTCAAATGAACACCCTGTATCTTCCTCGATATGAAAATTGACCCGACATTTTCGCTGAAATGTTTTTTGGTTATTAAATCACAGACTTCTAATAGGTTGGAAGATTCCTTGCTGTTTAACGTTCGAAACTATCCATAAAAATGAATTCCTCCAACAAACTACCAATTAACGTACCTAACAATGATTGAAAGATCAAAACGAATCGAAAGAATCCAATAGTGGAAACTGCATGGTTCATTTGAGCATTTCAAAAATGCAATCCATTCTTTGTGTGTTTCCTTATTTCTTACATCCTTATTTCTCACTAATTAATGGACGCATTTCATTGAGCAGTGTCCACCACCGGTCCCACTTTCTCTATAGTATAAATCTTTCAAGCCCATAACATTTTTACGATTCCTGCACCATATTAACCACCCATTGTTGTAGATACATTGGATACACCAGGCTGTAGCCCCCACAAATTGTGTAATACAGTGAACATTCATCATCACTGGACAGTGGACAAAGCTAATTGTGGTATCAATAAAACTCACCGCAAATGAGTCAAATGACAAGCGCTAAGCTACACATCTACCGACCTCAGGTTCATTGTTGCTCTATAAACAATAAGTCGGTGTACTGTGTAGCTATATAACACCTGAAGAAGTTGAAGGAGCGCATACACGAGATTGAAAAAATTGATATTGTAATGGATGCCGGTGTCACTGGGCTCTCCCAGTTATTTATTACAATATCTCGGTCGATCGGTCTAGGTGGGTACTTATACCTGTGGAACGGACTCCGGATATATCTTTTTGTTTTTTATATAACATATTACTTTTATATTATAGGTATACCTACGGTAAGTGAGTGCCTTGCAAAAGAAGCTGCAATTCGATAAATCAATGGATTAATGGAGAACGTTAAGGCACATCAGTTGGAGATAACGATCAAAATATCGAAGTAATTTCAGATTTATACAGTAAGCACACCAACAGGTGTAATACACAGGACACATTAATGTTTAATTAATCATTAGCATATGTTAATGTCTTGGTAATATCGAGTAACAGTTGGGAAATCTCTTCTTCAACAGGTAATTTACGTTTATAAGGTGAAAAATGATCGTAATTAGATGAAAAAGTGAACAAAAAGTAGCCTTGATTTTATGGCAAAATTTCGAACTGGATTTGTTTTCTTTTATTTCTTGACAACACGTTGTGATTTTCTTCTGCAGTCAACAAAAATCGAAACAAAAACCAAGTTACAAGCTCGTCGTGCCCCAAAACTAATCGTGTGATAATATTACGACTATCAAACTCCCAAAAGCACACCATCATCAATACAGTACAATACAAGCAGTAGCTAATGGAAAAGGGTAATTTAATTAGCATTGCTTTACGGCTCAATGATGTCAGGTTGGGGGTCAGACCACCGTATGTAAGGATCACTATGGCAACGGCGTATGAGCGGCTCTTATCAATCAATCAGACCAGCAAATTTAATCAGTTACGTCATCCTAATATTGCGCCATCACGTTCCCGTATATATCCAGTTACTATGGACTCTTCAGGCTGCAACTGATAGTCCCGGGACAAAAAAGTGCTTTCGCACGTGGTGCTGGAACTGCTGGAAGTGGGATTCTCTCACTTGCTGTTGCGCTTTCACCACCAGTTATTGGAATTTTTAACATTTCATCTGTACTATTGTAGACAAAAAAAGCTGAACGACAGATGAATGACTTTTCTAATTTTTGACCTGTGAATCAGCTTTACTGTCATCAAGAATATGCCACCCATAACCAATAATGGCCGCGTTCGTAAGTCACAACAGTTGTGGAGCACTTCTACGCCATTGGTCAAAATTAAAATTTCGACGAATCGCGTAGAAGTGCTCCACAACTGTTGTGACTTACGAATGCGGCCAATGCTTTATCATTTTCTGTGTCAAACGGGACAGAATGTCCAATGAATCTGTTAGGGTGCAAATTATTCCTCTTGTGGAGAGTGGTATCGCGTGGAAGACGGTAGCAGACCTTTTCAGTAACAGGAAAGGGACGGTTTACAACGTTATGTGCAGGTGGCGGAAAAATTCAACGCTGACACGGCAACCAGCTTCTGGCAGACTACCGAAGCCGAAGATCAAGCATTGATCCAAATGGTCTATGTCCAGATCACGGTATGTCCAGATGCTAGAGGACGATTCGTTCGCCAATGTTCGACATGCTGCGAGCCGCTTAAATTTTCCTACAAGCAAAAGGCAACGGACCGCCATTGCCATGTACTCGTAGCATATTACATGGAATCAACCAGTACGAAGTCACCGTGTTGCGGGCTCGTGTTGATACAGTGGGTAGAAATCTCAGTGGAAATGATCCATCTTTATCTTCACCTTCTTCTACTCCTGGTTCATAGCTACAAAAAAATCAAAGACACAACTGACGTTGTCTTGTGACTCAAAAAAATCACTGGCATTTTGTCATGGGCTTGTCAAAAATGATAATCCTAAAGGGCCTTCTACACAATTTGAAAAGTCATTCATCTGTCGTTCAGCTTTTTTTGTCTACAATAGTAGCTAAAGCCAGTAGCGGAGTCATATGTAGCGGAGTCATATCAGCAATTCTGATTGAATGAGCTTCGCAATGCATGTAATATCATTCTTGCGGATTACTTGAGCAATAACAGCATTAGCTAATCTTGATTTGTGCTGGCGACGGTTTTGGGAAAAAATCTAACTAATACCGCACTTTGCGGTAGGTTAGGTCAAAACGTTATAGCGGGATCACCTACATACCTAATTGAATTGGTTTTTTATGCTCTCAAACATACCTACTCGTAAAGCTTTTATGCTGTGTTAAGCTTATTATCGAAATAAATTGGCTTCCAGTCAAAGGTAATGGTGTGTTGCACTCTTATAATACCAGTGCACTCAACTTTTGATCGAACAAATTCGACAATCCTCACCAGTTTTCAATCAATGCGACGAAACGATGATCAATAATTTACAAGTGAGAAGTGATTCATAATGTTCCCCAAAAAGTATTCGCTATTTAAACCATCAACGAGCTTATTAAAAGTTTTACTGATTCCCAAAGAAGCGTTTTAAAAATTTTAGGTACGCGGTTTATATAATTTTTTGCGCTCGATAGCTAAAATATCTCAATGAAACCTTTTCACCTTTGCGAGTAAAATGCGGGCTGTTGTGTCTGCTGAGTACCGGTACTCTATTTTTCTGTGTTTGCTGACTTTATTCAACCAAGGAAGATCCGGCAGTCCCAAATTCTGATCTTAAGGTGTTGGAGAATTTTTTTTGTGAAGTGTGCCGCATTGTAAGCGTCGAAAATAAACAATAAAAAAGTAATAAAAGCCCTGATGCTGCTGATAAAAGATTCAAAACCCATCGGTGCTGAGCTCTTATCCTCTGTTGGAAGGTGAGTTGAAGTCCGTCAATACTGCGCTTAGATCCTTTTCAGGAAGCCGAGTGACCCTTCTCAGGGAGCCAAGTCGAAACCCACTGATTCTGAGTTTTGATCTTCTGCTGGGAGATGAGTTGAGTCGCATGGATGACGAGTTTTGATCCTCCTCGGGAAGCTTAGTTGAAGCCCACAATTGACAGAGATGAGACTTCGGAAAGTGACCCTGGGTGATTTCTGTGACCTCGACGAAAAATGGTTCATTCTGTTTAGATAGCTGCTAAGAGCAAACCGTCCAACTGATCATCATCAATTTTTCCTAGAAAATTCGGAAAATATCAGAGACCATAGGTGCTTCAATTCAAATCCATAGTGCAGCAGGTAGTCAGTCACACCTAGTTCGCATTTGACTCAGAAGTCTTCAAGACCGAGCTCAAGAGTCACCAACTTTGGTACAGAGTACAGAGGTGAAAACCAAAAATACTGAGAACGAATATTTTGTTTGGAGGTAAACATTAAGTGGATACCGATAACGTTCCATATATGGCTATTGGCTGTGGCTAGTC
This sequence comes from Anaspis maculata, assembly GCA_949128115.1. NCBI lineage: Eukaryota > Metazoa > Arthropoda > Insecta > Coleoptera > Scraptiidae > Anaspis > Anaspis maculata. Next base: position 41,102,213 of record OX421962.1, on the reverse strand, counting down.
GGCATTGTGTACCTAATCCAATAAGTCACGAGTCAATAGTATGGTTGTTGCTGGACGGTTTCTGTTAGACAAGTACCTATCTGTGAGCGGTGCGTGTAATATATCTCCCAAAAAAAGTGGACACCTACTACCTACCTGCTCAACTTCTTTTTATACCTACCACGGATTATCCGTCAAATTGGATCCACCTCTAAGCTATTCCTATTACAAAAGATGACTCGAACAAAATCGATTCCAACAAAACTTGGTCAAAAAGAAGCGACCTTCGCGCGACAAACCTACTTTTTCAGTCGGCAGAATACTCCGTGACCTTACCAACAGTTCCTTGCCCTAGCTGCCCAAGTTCACTTCCGTTTAATTTAACACCTCTCCAATTATTTGAGAGAAATGCAAGTACTTATACTACCTATATACGTACGCGTATACTGCAAAACTGTCACTTCGGCCTTGCCCGTAACGAAAGCGAAATGATTCAGTGCGGTCGTACAGAGATTCCTGAAAGAATGCTGATACTGCTGGTAGCAGTGGTAGCGCTGCGGCAGCATTTAGTCAGTTAGCGACTCCTGAAAAGTGGCGGCGCACTGGAAACACCACCACCTCGCGCGCCGTGTAGGTACTTGAATAAATAAAAGCTGGATATTTCGCGAAATAAATTTGTGTTCGGATGAAATTTATTGCCCACGATAAACGTACCTATACGCGCATTTATATATCGCCGTGTAACTCCGGAGAGCGGTATGTTAATTAGAAATCCGACACTGCCGGTAGGCCGCGTAGTAAGCACTGGTATAGGTACTACCACAGCTAGATCTGGATGAAACTTGAGCCGTTGTAAATATTCATAACTTAACGTACAATTATGTGATAATGTAGGCGCCAGTCATGAGCGCTCCCATGTGACAGGTGGTAAACCAACAAAAATGCAATCCTAGCTTATATACCAGGCGTAGATTCTTGTACAATAACCCACCTTTACGTTGTATTAAGGAACTATTGTGATGTCTAGTGTGTGAGTGTGTGGCTTACGGACTCGAGAATCGCATATGCAAGTAGTGCAAAGAATAAGTCATGTTAGCGCACAGTGCCATTGCATATGCCATCAAAGCTTGACGGGCAGAGGTGCGTTGCGCAACTGGGAATGGTTTATTGGAGAGAGCGATATTCCGCTAGAGTGTTGTATTCTTGGGAGTAACACTCGAGCCGCGAGCTTTCGGGCTTGTCGATTCGATTTTTCCTTATTCATATTAGTATTTGAACCTGTGTATGTGCGCACGGGACAGTTATCATAAATCACCCGAGTACTACCTAAGCAAGCACATTCTAGTCCTTTTCTATAAATCCAGGTTCGTACAAATGAGGGCAATACCGGCAAAAATAGTAGATTATATACCAAGGTTGACAAAAGTATTAGTATATCTAAGGCGCCAGATTAAATCCCGAAGCGCACTGAGGGATATAAGGCGCCGAAGCTATATTGGTTTTTTCAGCCATTGTTTATACAGGTGTCCCGTTTTTCAACGCTCACTATTGGTATCTCGGAAACGGTAAGAGATACAAAGTCGGTTAAATTACAAAGCAGTTGCGCAATTTTATGGCTATTCCAAAAATGTCAAAATATCAAAGATATCTTTGATCATTTTTGAAATATCCCAAAAAAAACTGAAAAATGCCGAATTCCAAAAATTGAAATAACTTTTTTATCATGACAGCTATCAATTTGAAAATTAGAATCCTGACATTTTTGAAGGTCCTTGATCGACTGACGTCAGTAATTTTTTCCTGCACTTTATAGTTTTTGAGATATGATAGCTAACTTCGTTTTTTTCTCATGGACACCATATCATTTATTCACCACATAAAACTCAACTTTTTTTCTCTTTACAAAGATATAAAACACTTGTAGCATTTTTGTCAAAATAACCTGTAAAAATTGAAAAAACCATTTCTGGGGCGAGTGAATCTAGTTACCGGTTCGGTTGCCATGCTATCGTGGCATAATAACACTGGCATTCGGTTGCCATGGTCGGTTGATTTTGGAAAAAGTTGAGTTACATTATGTTTTCATGTATTTGATAATGAAAATAAATAACAATAAAACAAATACAAGACCAAGTATAACACAAAATAACATCGCAATAGCAATAAACATTTTTAATTTACATCAATTACTCGAAATGGGGTCCATTTTGCGGGGAACGCCCAAAGATCGAATTTGTGGCTCATGACAGAACATCCCAAAGCAACCAAGAGCTGGAAACAAGGAGTTGATGATGCGTTTCAGTCAATTAATAACCCGCACGATATCAGCGCAGCCGTTGAAAACATGGCTGAAAGGCACACAACTCTGCATAGAACAAATTGGACTCCAATTCGAGCAATTGTAAATTATGAATGTTTATTGCTATAGCTATGTTTTTTGTGATATACTTGGTTCTGTATTTGTTCCATTGTTATTTATTATCATAATCAAATACACAAAAACGGAACGTAACTCCACTTTTTCCAAAATCAACAGACCATAGCAACCAAATGCCATTGTTTATATGCCACAAGAGCATGGCAACCGAAGCGGTAACTCGATTTTTTCGCCTCAAAAACAGTTTTTCCAATTGTTACAGGTTATTCTGTTGAAATGCTACAAGTGCTTTATATCTTTGTAAAGAGAGAGAAAAGGCGAGTTTTATGGGGTGGATAAATGATATGGTGTCCATAAAAAAAATTAAGTTAACTGTCATATCTCAAAAACTAGTGAGCGCAGGGAAAAAATTTCCTGACCTTCAAAAATGTCAGGATAGCAATTTTCAAATTGATAGCTGTCATAATAAAGAAATGATTTGAATTTTTTGAATTCAGCATTTTTCAGTTTTCTCTAGATATTTCAAAAATAATCAAAGATATCTTGGATATCTTGACATATTTGAGATAGTCATAAAATTGCGCAACTTTTTTGTAATTTAACCGACTTTGTATCTCTCACCGTTTCCGAGATACCAATAGTGAGCGTTGAAAAACGGGACACTTGTATAGGATTTTTTCAGAAAATCCACAGTGAAATTCAAGACGAGGGTAACAATGGCGTGGTGCATTACGTCTAGTAGTAAAAATAGTATATTATTATACAAGTTTCATAAGTAGAATTGTCGCATGACAGATTTGGGGCTCGACGAGCTTGCGAGGAGTGCTTTGAAAGAAGGGGGTGTGAGAATACGTCTCACCAACAAGTGTAATTAATCGGATATCTATTATTTTATTCAGATACTTTATTCACAATGAGTTTAGTAATCGCTACATAGGTTACTTTTTCCTACGACCACCTACGAAAGTGACCCCTTTCACACGCTATAGTAGGCCCGAAAGTTGTCAATTACGTCAACCTACCCAAATTATAACGCACAGTTCATTCGGACCACGAAACAATACGAATTCAAACGACGATTCAATCACATTTTCGGAAAATCGGCTTTCAATACCACCCTAACTCTGATTCACAAGCAATCCAACAATACTTCGCACCTACAGGACTGGCCTCAGTCATGTCCTCTCAACCAAAAGTATAGGTTTGACATGCTTATATAACCTTATCGAAGGCCTAACTCTAGCGGTGAGATGTATAAAAATAAAAATCCTACATAATTTACTTTCAACAACGGTAATTGTAAAGTTATGAATGAAATTCTCACCCACACTTATAAAGCAGAATAATTCTTTGGTAGCAATGCAAATGTGACCACAAAAGATTAAATGGGGGTCTATTCAGAAATCTTGAGCTGCACCAGCTCCATCCATTACACCTAAATATTTTGAATCAAGTTAACATCCTAAAATGTCAAAATGACGGTTGAAATGTCAGTAATTTCATTATTGGATTTTCAATTTTCTCACAAGAAGACGTTGTTAATAAATGAAGTCCCATACACCTGCTGATGCCCAAAACGTACCTTCCCCGGCTGGTAGCCGGGGCCTTAGGCGCCGGCTATTGCTCTTCAAAGGATAAAAGAAATTGTTCGTGTCCTTTATTAATGACGGTTTTGGCCTGCCCACGAAAATACCCTGATAGCTTGATGGTGAGAGACGCCACCTCAGACCTTACTTGCTGCAACAGGCGCGAGGCGTGTGTCCAGCAGGCTCGAGTTCGATTCCTGCGATTCTCCGAATTTTTTTTATGAAAAAGATCATTTTTCATATTTTGAAAGTAATCTAAATTTGAAAGACTGGTTTTTGATGGGATTCTTGGTTTCTTTGCGATATTTCGGTGTACCGCTCGCTTGTAAGATGCTCAAGCACAACAACAGCCACAGGCAGGGCTGGTCAGAGAATAGCGGTGTTTTTCGGGAAAAAATTGAAACATATGAAAAAACATAAGTATTGATAAATCTGGGTGGTCAGAAATGCGGCGTTTTTCGAGTGAAAATTGAAAATTGTGAGAAAAATTATGTTTTGAAAATTTGAAATACATACACATTTTCTTTATAAACCCATTTAAAATTACACTTATTTATGTAATTATCATTTATCCACTGGTTTTGATGAAATCTATGTTTACAGAAGAACACGAAAATGCCGTCTTAATTTGAAAGTAATTTTCTCCCGGTCGTAGGAAAAATAGTGTACGTAACTCGCCGTAAAGTGTCTTACTTTCATTCGTGTGATTTCTGCACTCGGTTGCGCCTCGTGCATTAACTTACACACTACACATTACACATGCGTAACGTATCACTTTCCGTACTTGTTACGTAATGTACTATTCTAGAGTTGGAAAGTGGAGATTCCTCACAGGTTGGAAAATAATGTCACTTTCGGATCACGGGATACTATAGACTCCTTGTTGGTTATCTGTCAAATACTGAAAAATCTCAGCCATGAAGATTGCAGGTATAGGTAGAGGCAGGTGTTGTTGAGGCAAAGCCTATACTCAATAAAAATGTCAGAAAATCGCTATCCGTCATTGTCTATGCCTTTTTGACAGAATTATTTTGAAGCAATCATTGAGAAAAATCAGTCAAGTTTATATTTAGTGCTTCAAAAGCTATTGAGGTGAAACCTGACTGTTTAGGCTGAGTCTGATTTTCTCGATCCTTTTATCCATCTACAAAATTTGTCTACCAAAACCTGAACCACCCTGTTTGTTACCTGGTGAAGAAAAAAATACGTACCTACATTCCTGCTTTGAGAATAGAAACTCTGGCCACTGTAAAAGCTTGGTGTTTGATATTTTATAGCAAGATCGTCATTGACAATTTACGCTGTATATTTACTCATGCAAATGGTCAACCTAACATGACCAACTGAGCAAACGTTCATCCAAAGACATTATGAAAACAGCCTTCATTACTTCTGCGCTGAATCTAGTTGAATCTAAACTACTGTCCTTACTCTTCGCCGCGCAATGGTGATGCTTTTTCTGCGCCATCAGCATGGCATCCTGGAGAGTTCCAACTCCAAACATATAGATTCTTCCGAAGATTTTGCGCTGAAATTGGCGATTTGATCTCTGTGCAAACAGTTAGAATTTGATTAACGGAAACGCCTCTTTTATGTCATCCAGGGGCAATGCTCTTATGCAAATCGTTGCCACACAAGCCCGCCGCTTGAGATTTTTTCTCGCCGCGTCCGACAATCGAATTGCAACCAAATTTATTTTTGGCCGCGCCGTCGAAAACGGCATAAAATGATGATTTATCTGTCGATTCCGAGTGGCGTATGCATCTATGCAGCTTTGTCCCTATACAGATCGAAGTTTAACAATCGCCCGTGGGCCGTGCGACGTCTCATTCTTCGCGCGCGGGTGAAGAATAAGAATAAGACCACGCCGGGCGCTCTCGCGGAGTTGTAATGTACGGGTTGGATTATAAATGAAAGTCTATAAAACTTTTACTGGCGAAAACGGCGATAACCCAGGCGGGGTCAGATAACACCAATTAAATTTGTAAACTCCAACCCACACGCACACGCTCAAATTTAAACGCGGGCCCATTCTCCCGGTCGAAGACAATAACATCAACAAATAATCCTCCTCCTCTTTTGCTGTTCTTCCGCCTGGCGAATTTTTGCTTGGAAAGTTCCTGTATTTTATGCTTACCGACCTGTGTCACTGAAATGGTTATTTTCTTTTGCAGAAAAACGGATGCCTTTACGAGCACATACGATGGGGTGAAGCTTTCGTGATCGTCTACTCAGTCAGCGACGGGCACAGCTTTCACGAAGCGCAGGAAATTCTAAGTCAGTTGGCCAAATTGAAACTACCCTCGTACTACACAACTCTACTTTTAGGCAACAAAAGGGATCTGGACCATTCCAGGTTAGAACATAACCAATTTCTAATCTATTAATTAGAAAATTTTCGGCTCACTCAACCAAAGAGAATTGGGTAGGTGTAAGTATACCGTTTAATTAAAAAATGGAACCTATAGATTACAATATTGCTGCACTAGTGCACTGTCATAAATCTTGTTTAGGAATATAAATTTAATGATGTATTGTGTGCGGCATTCGGCATCTGTCTAATTTAATACAAAGGTTAATTGAATAATAATTAGTAAGTCAAGTGGAAAATAATAATAAGTTGCCTTATCTCTGCGTCGTGTTGTGTTGATATCTTAGATCGTTTCGAAAGAATTACATGGCAGCAGAGAAACCTACGTTTATCCCCAGCCTCATCTAACTGTTGTTCGGAACCATAATAATTAATATCCTAATTGTACATTACTTTGAGTTTTCATCATTTGTTATTATTCTGCTCCAAGTAGAATAGGAAGATATATGCCTAACCTACACCATCAGTTGTGATCTCACTGATCTCAGTACCTAACGGTGTATGAAATAATGATAAAGGAGAAGCATTTAGGTACTTACTACTTAATACAGGGAAATTGGTTGGACACAAACATGTAGGGAGGGCAAAAATATACTTTTTTTCAATTCTAAACGGCTGCATTTCATCCAGGTACCCACCTTTATTAAAAAAAATAATAATGGAAGAAAAACCAAAATAGGTGATTGTTTGCAACAGTAATTTCGACTTACATTTTGAGTCTACCGCGTTTTAGCTGTAATTAAACAATTTCCGTAATAGTATATTATTATACGAGTTTACTAAAACGGAGTTTGTCACACGACTGTTTTTGGGGCACGACGAACGCAGTGAGGAGGGTTCCACTGTCGGTGAACGAGTGTAATATACTATTTTATCTATTTTACCTCAAATATTTGAAAGAAATTGAGAAATCCCAAAGGTATAGCAATAGCAGATACTACTAAACCCACTTAATCAAAATAACGCGTGTGACAATACGATGTCTTATTAAACTTGTATTATAATATACTATTTTATAGAGTTGAAATCTGGCAAGGTTCTTATATTAGATATTACTAGAGGCCGGATTCTAGGCAAAATGCCTTTTTGTTTTTGTTTTCGGCATGTGCAATGTGCATAAGACCTTGGAATGAATATAAGTGTTAGAAATACATTCCTTTTGATACCCCTTTGCTTTTGCCTGAATGCCTAAAACTGGCAAAATCGGATTTACTGTCCTCAAAAGGTCCTAGGTCCTAAAAAGACCTTTTCAACAGCCTAAAATAGGCTTTTTCGATTTTTTGGTCGAAATGATCTTCAATGTTGAGAAAAATATCCAATAATTGATTTGTTTGACACGAATTTGTGTCTCAACAATTCAACACCTTGACAGAATCTTTCAGGTACCTATACAGTTCGCAAAATTCGCGTCTTTTGCGGACTCAAAACAGTAAGCAAAATGACCGTTGCAGGGGGACAATATATTTTGCTCATAACCACTATGGTAATCGATTCATTGCATACCTAGGAGGAGGTCGGGAAGTAACCCATTGCCGACCTCCCGAGAAAGTAAAGAAATGGTAGCTTTAAAAGGGAAATTTCAAAATATGCATCCAACCAAACAATAAGTGTGTTAATCAGTATTTTTTGAACCACGTTTCAGCAAAATTAATCGGCCTATCTGGAAGTTATGTCAAAAAGTTAATTTTCAGATTTCAACTTTTGAACGCCTGTAATCCTGCAAGCTGAGTACATGGTTGTGAGTAAAATAGTAAACATACTCTCGACGGTAGACACATAATTCCAGCTTCGGGCTAGAGCCTCCAGACTTTGCCTGGAGGCTCTCTGTGCCCTCAGCAGTAATGATGTATTTCCCGTCTCGGTATGTAATACACTAATAAAATTTATAATTTGTTCCATTACATAAGAAAAATGTTTCCGGCCTATTTTGCCTATTTTAGCTCGTTACGGCCTAAAGTCCTAAAGTAGAGCATTTATTTGCCTAAATATGTGTCCTAATTTCCACTTTTCAACGGCCTGAAATCCGGTCTCTATAGAAATTACTTTGTTGTTTTCCACTTGCTTCAAATCTTGAGTCCCACTGTCCCAGACTATACAGGGTGGCCCAACGAAAACAGAACAGAGGCGATTTCGGGCATTTCGCATCATTTTTTCTAAAAAAGCTTAGACAGGTCGATTTTTATATCGAGGGGGACATCTGAAACATACATTGGCAAGTTTCTATCTTCTGCCCCCTCACCCCTACCCACCTCAACTTTAGAATTTCAAATAACACCATCTACTTTGCGATACATCAAATCAAAGAGAATCAAATTTTTTTTCTGAAAAAAATATTTTCAAAGTTTTCAACCCCACCCCCCATCTTCCTAAATTTCTCTGACTGTCCCATTTTATATCCTCGACCCCTCAATTCTCTTCAATTTAATCGTCATCCTAAATAGCATCTAAGGAGAACATTTTCGGTGGAGAAAAGTGCTACCCAAACTCACCCCTATTCTCTCTCCCACCCCAATTTCAAAACTTAACAGACACCACCTACTTTGTGATACATCGAATAAAAGGAAATTGATTTCTCTTTCTGAAAACAGTTTTTTTGAAATTTTCAACCCCTCTCCTGATAAATTGAACATTCGGAGTATTTTAGGGGGAAAGGGGGCTTTTTGAAAATTCTTAAAATATTTTATTCAGGAAGCGAATTCAATTCCCTTCGATTTGATGTATCACAAAGTAGGTAGTGTCATTTTATATTTTGAAGTTGAGGTGGGGGAGTGAAGGGGTGAATTTGGGTGGCACTTTTTACACAGAAAATTTTCTCCCTCGATGTTGTGCAGGATGACATTGACTGCACTGAACAGAATTAAGAGATCAAAAATATTACATTGGAAACTCTGACAATTTTAGGAAGAAGAGGGGTGGGACTGAAAATTATAGAAATATTTTTTCAGAAAGAGAATTCAATTCTCTTCAATTTGATGTATCGCAAAGTGGGTGGTGTGATTTGAAACTTCGAAGTTGGGGCGGGTGGGGGTGAGGGGGCTAAAGATAGAAATCCGCCAATGTATGTTTCAGATGTCCCCCTCAATATAAAAATCGACCTGTTCGAGCTTTTTAAAAAAAAAATGAGGTGAAATGCCTGAAAACCCTTTTGTTCTGTTTTCGTTGGGCCACCCTGTATATTAACACGCAATGGAAGAATGGCAGCCACTTGAAATTGGGTCCTTTATTTGAGCGTACCTTGCAGTATGAGAATTTTGCTGAGGTCGGTAAGAGACAGGGTCCTGGTGAATAAAAAGAAGCTTTTTCATTTCCTTCCATTTTCCTAGAAGTTTGCTCTATGCATATCCTTCTTGGCAACTACTAGCTAAAGCTAGTTAAAGGAAAGCAACCGCTGTTTCTTTTTTACACGGCCCATAGTCTAACAGAGTTAGTTGGCAGTCACTAAAGGAAATATGGTGCCGAAGATCGGCAGTGCTGAAGAAGTAGAATGAAAACTCTTACTACCCAAAGGTCCCATCTTCTGATGCTCGTCACTGAGTATAGTGACTACTGAAGTACTGAGTACTACCTACTCTAGCTTTTTGTACTAAAACAGCAAGTAGGTATAAAAAAGGAATGCATTCACGAAATGCACAAGTTTCATGTTAAGAAAATCTTCCAACAGTCTACCTACTTACACGTGTGTCTAGTCTCGTGCAACTCCTCAACTCCATAAATTGATGTTCATATGAGGAAGTTTTCCTAACCTTGCTGTATCGACCGCAGCAAATTTTTACTCCAAAGAAAACTCATGTTTTCCTATTTTCGCTACTAAAGTGAAAATTTCCACCCGCGCGTGCATCACGTCACGATGACGGTGACATCTACCATATTATACATATAAAGCACATCCTGAAGACAAGTTTTCTAAACATTAGCATTTTACCATTCGTACCAACCACTGTTTCCATACATATAGTTTACTCTAATTAAAAAGGCCGTGAAAAAATATATTCTGAATTTGGTTGATTCTGATAATAGTCCGGTGGTTAAGCGCCAAAAAAAGCTCGAACTATGCATTTTGAGCTTAAGCAATGCGCTTTTGGGGTTCGATTGGGGATCCCCATACCTTAATTTCAAGAGTTGGAGACATCGGTGCACTCGATGCGGAGGGGGTCTGGGGGGCCCTTGAAAGTTGAAGGTGCGAGGCTTCCCACCAAATCACGATACCACCACGAAATTCCTACTTGGATGTCATTAAACGACTCTAACTCACACATTGACAACATTTGTTACCATGTCCCAACAGTTCTTCACACTGAAAAAAATTAATTCTTATGACAGATCGGAAAAAACTGTTTTTCTCAATTCTTCATCCCCACAACGAATAAACTGCCAAGTTTGGTGTCATTTTAGAATAAACGGCATCCTCTGGTTTCATTCACCGAGTCAAAATTTTTGTGAGACCACCGTGCAAAGAATGGCACGCCAAGAAGTGAGCATTTTTGAGCACCTCATTTAACAGTAGTTTCTTGACTGATACCAATCGATATGATTGATAATTTTGACATGGATGAATAACCTGAACTCTTTTGTAACGGTAATACATGTGAATGAAACTCGACACGAGCGTGGAGGCCTGAGAAATTTTTTTTTCTCCAGCGGTCGAATCTATTTCACGCCTACTGAGCGTTAGTTTGTTGGACTCAGGCAGGCAGCGTTTGAATAGGTTCGGAGACAAAATTTCCATATCTGTCTATGCAGCTGAGTAGCATAATTCTGGAAACTGATTTGAGAATCATCAAAGATTATTTTGACAGTCACTAGGTACCCCCATGGGGATGCACTGCAGGGATCATGGCTGACGACGGAGAGCATTCAACTTTTAAAGTGTTATTTTCTATTTTCCTCTACCAACCTTCAAGGTTGTTATCATTTTGTACGTGTAAGCTTTCTTATGTTTTGAGAAGAAATAATTTTATAAAAACAACCGTGAAAATGACTGTCATAGTGGCAGAAAATAAGATCTTGGACGTTGAACTTCCTCCGCCGTTAGCCATCACCTCTGCAGTTAACCACCATGTGGGTACTGACCGGCAAAACAATCATTGATGATTCATAAATCGATTTCCAGAATTAAACTGCTCAACTTTTCAGAAAGATATGAAAATTTTGCTTCCAAAGCTATCCAAACGCTGCCTGCCTGAACCCAACAAACTAACGCTCAGTAGGCGTGAAATAAATTCGGCCGCTGGAGAAAATAATTTTTTCCCAAGCCTCCACGCTCGTGTCGAGTTTCATTTACATGCACTACCGTTACAAAAGAGTTCAAGTTATTGATCCATGACAAAATTATCAATCATATCGATTGGTATCAGCCAAGAAACTACTGTTGAATGAGGTGCTCAAAAATGCTCACTTCTTGGCGTGTCATTCTTTGCACGGTGGTCTCACAAACATTTTGACTCGGTGAATGAAACCAGAGGATGCCGTTTATTCAAAAATGACACCAAACTTGGCAGTTTATTCGTTGTGGGGATGAAAAATTGAAAAAAACTGTTTTTTTCGATCTGTCATAAGAACTAATTTTTTTCAGTGTGAAGAACTGTTGGGACATGGTAACAAATGTTGTCAATGTGTAGGTTAGAGTCGTTTGATGACATCCAAGTAGAAATTACGTGGTGGTATGGTGATTTGGTGGGAAGCCCCACACCTTCAACTTTCAAGGGCCCCCCAGACCCCCTCCGCATCGAGTGCACCGATGTCTCCAACTCTTGAAATTAAGGTTGAGGGACCCCCAATCAAACCCCAAAAGCGCATTGCTTAAGCTCAAAATGCATAGTTAGGACGCTTAACCACCGGACTTTAACTGTTTAACAGATGGCAGTGAGATAACAAAAGCCCAGATTCTCAAAATTATTGTAGATATTGTAATTATGATGGTGTAGTGAAAGACTGATATAGACAGATAGAGTCTTCTTCGATGCTGTAATGGCCTAAGAGATTTCTGCTAGTGCAATTTTGTCACATTTTGCTTAGTGAACACATAGGTATACCTACCCACATGTACCCAAGTTTTAAATACTCAAGCTGGTTTTCAACCAACCGTCTGGTTACTTCTTCCTCTTTACAGATCATTTCAACAAAAGTCTCCGATTCTTGCTTTTGTTCTTTCGTTACATAGCGGTTCATCATTCACTAAGGATCTAAGATCACTGAGATACTTCTTGGTTGACCTTGGGACGATGCATCGAGAAAACTCTTTCAAGATCGTGGAGATTCCAACAGCCAAGAAAGACTCTATCACGAATGGTGGATGCGCTAGAAAAGACTAAATTCTCAACGCAGTCCATGTCGCACATCCTCGTCTGTTTTTTTCAACTGAAAATTGATTGGAATCAAAGGAATCTTAACTCATCTAAATACATACTTTCAGATTTTTTTGTTTGAATAATAAATGTATGCTGTTAGTACCAAAATAATGTGATACAGAAACAATGGGAGTCCCGCGGCATGGCGATTCTTTTTTGGTAATTGAGGCCAAATCAAGTCGAATAATTTAGCTTTGCTTCAAAGTAGGTACCTATGTACCTCAGGAAGCAACCCATTTTTGTGCTCATTTAACGCCAAAGAGATGCATTTGCGGCTTTCAATGTAACTCCATCCTGATTCGAGACTTGAGAATTTATTGCCTGTCTCATCAAATCACTCAGAAAAAATTCAACAACACTTCGAAACTCTGACTTGCACTTACACAACTAATCGACACTAATGAGCTGAGAAGCATAATTGTGTTCCTTGATAAAGCAATTGTGTTTGCAGCTATACAACAACTGCATCAGATCCCTGTATATAGGTACTCTTTTCTTTCTATAATCCATCGTCGTGTCGAATTCGTTACGCCAAGGGTAATTTTCGATTTGCTTTGCTCCAAATGCCATCCACATGCTAAATGATTGTTATCGTACCACGAGTGATCGAACGAAAGAACTCCAAGACAAGCTTCGATATTACTAAATGTTCCATCGGAATTTCAGATTAGTAAATTCAACGGTGGTCGACATGTGATACGTTTTCAAAGTGGTCGAAGATATCGACAGAGATCTAAACCCATTATGAATAATTATGTACCAAATAAAGATACAAGGATTGAATGATGTGTCAAATGGAGCTGCAAGCAAAGAGTGTGTTTTGTAATACCGACACATGCTGCAAGGTAAAACCATGTCCTGAAGCTGGTGATATATTGAATAGTGAAATTAATTAGGATTGATTTCTGAAAGCAGTCCGATGAGCAGGTAAAAATGTTGAAATGTCTGAGGGCTAGTGGCTGGTCTTGTATCAGCGAGCTTGACACCTTGACTTGGGACAAAGGGTGAAATCAGTTACCATGCAGATAACGTTTCAATTTAGTTCCTCACTTTCCAATTTAAGGTAGGTATTCATGTTCTCGAACGTGTTCTTCAATTCTTAGTTCCATACCTATCTTGCTGTCTTTATTTTTTCTCGAAATTTGTCTTCTATCATCTTTTCGCTGAAAAAATCCGAAGGAATTTATCTTCTCCCAAGAAAGCACTATAGACCTATTCTGAATTGGCGCTATAATTGAAAAATATCCTTAATTTCAAGCCCCCAATCAAAATCTTGTGAGAGTATAACTTTTATTATGAAATGAGAAGTCTAAAAATGCATTCTCCTTTGAATAATTCTCGCGTTATTTATGAGTTTTTTTGATAAATGTTTTTCCCAGAAAGTCCTCTTCTTTTTTGATGCTATATCGATGGACGATGGGTTATCTCTGCCTACTTTATTGAGAAGCCGGGGATCCTACATATCTGATTCTTATGAATCCTTTCATCGGAAAATAAATTTATTTATAAACGTGGAAACTGGGGTTGCGCCAGCATTTGTCTTATTGTTGAACTCTGGAACGACGATATGTACCCGCAAGTACCTACCAGCTCATTATTTAACATTAACAAATCATGATGCTTGTCTATTCAATTTATCATTCCCTCCCATTTAATTGTAAATTAATTATAATATCCGTAAATTATTGTCACATCGCCGCATTGATTGATAATATTAATTATAATGTTGCGCATACCTCTGTCGATTTTCTTTGCTTTTCCACCAGGTACTGCATAAACACTTCAAGTTTTCAGCTTTCAATATTGATTGCTCGTAAACTAGCTTTAAAAGGTTTCCTCCTTCGATTTCATAATAATTAAACCTACATCTCTGTACACTTTGCTAATTTGCTAATTATCGAAAAAAGAACCACTGTGTCTCAAAAGTTTAGAATTTCCCTGTTCAAAGTAGGTACTGTCGCCTTCCTTCCTTTTGGTGTGTGAGTGTATTGGTATGTGTAATGTGCGTACATGCAAATGGACTTCTTGGGCGTTTTAACACGTTTCAGTTTAATCGCTGATTATCTCCCTTCATGCGTCTCAAAATTTAAAATGCCTTGATGTAAGAGCCAGCATATTTATCGGTAAAAATGTATGAATTTCACTTTCCAATCCTGTTTCAGAAAACAGGGCGGTGCAAGGTGTATTCGTCTCGCGCGACTTTACTCGTGGTTATAATCTAACAAACATCGTTGTTTATGCATTCTTTCCACTACATTGCCGATTGATTATCTCAGGTATTACATGTTAGGCAGGAACATGTATTAAAGCTCCCTGGTATACAGGGTGCCCCATTTTCACCCTGTCAAACTTGAAGGAAAGATTCTCCGAGTCCTCCTGATTAAAAAAAAATATTATTGTGCACCTCACTCTATTCCCAAATAAAAGTGTGAAATTTAAATTTCTTTCAACTTTTTCTGAACAATAATAACTTACGGAAGGTTCAACGGAATTCGTTCTAAATAAGCCTACGTCAGTTTGCAGAAACCGCCTACCTGCCTGTCGAGCTTCAATTGAATTCTCGATTAAATCCAACTAGTGGCCAGGGTCGGATCACCATGTCGGAGGTCCCTGGGCTCATAAATATTATGAGGCAATATAAAAAAAATTAAATTACTAATTACCATTGAAATATAAGATTTTCCATCAGTTTCCAAAAATAGTAAAAAATCGCGCAAAAAACTGAATATTTCTTTCACAATAACGAAGAACAATTCAAATGAAATTGACTAAAATAAGTAATTTGAAAAATTAAAGGCACCCCTTTAGTCACTCAAGTCATTGCCACTGTTGGCAGTGTTGGCACTGATTGGATTTGATTTAAACTCGACAGGCAGTGACAGTGTCCACAAAAAAAAAACGAGACTAAACTGGAGCGAAGTTTATTAAACCGTCCATAAGTTATAAATGCTCAAAAAATAAGAAAAGAGAGCTTTGACACCCTGTATCTTTTTTAGAAACTGAGTAAGATGGATATTATCGAGGATATTATGCTTACATTTTTCTGAATCAGGAAGACTGGGGAGAAATTTTTCGGGAGTTTGATCGGTGAAAGTAATACGCCCTAGGTACAAACATCCAAATATTTTTCATTTATAGGAAGTGACAAGTAGTAAAAATAAATGACCGGTTACAATAACCACTTCATTGGCATGGAAATTTAACAAGTACAAAGAATGTGAAGAAGGGTTTGCATTTGTGTCTCTTATTTGATGTTATGGTTAGCATATTTAGCAGGCTTCTAGTAGATCTAGCTCCAGAGGTGTGCAGCTGAAAGACTACGCCACCAGCAATGCATTACATTGCGGTTGCGGTAAAAAAAAACAACGTTTGCGTCTCTAACACAAAGGTAGCTACGGCGAGCTTATTAGAATGAAAAATGCGGATCTCCATCTGAAGCCCAAGCAGAAAATCTTGGGAAAAAAGCGAGGAAAAAGGTAGATGGTGGTAGACTCTGCACGGCCAGTCCGAGGTGACTTTTTCTTGGCTGGCAGGCTGGCTTGTTGTGTGTTTCCCTCCGTGCGGATGTGACAGTTTGTTGCTCTTCCTTGGGCGGAAGGTATGGATGATTTAAAAAAAGGTCTGCGACGACGCTGGTCATCGACGTTAGGACCCAATAAAGAGCCTGCGGGGTCCCAAGGGTTCACAGGAACAAAAGTTTGCTGGAAGTGGACTCCACAAGACAACAAAGTGACAGTTTTGACGTGCGTCCAATTGACGTAACAGCCGACGGCAACTTCCACCTCTTCTAACAGTTAATTCCCTAAAACTTTTTACACGAATGGGCCATTTTCCCCAGTAAGGTCAGACCATCTTGAAGGAGCCCCTTTTGTTTTCTGTAGCTTTTGGCACTGCGGTATGCCCATCCCTTTGGCGCGAGCAGAGGCGTATTCTTGCGAACTCTATGATGGTATGCGGCTTCTCTTGTGTGGTTCAGTACCAGGGCTCCAACTGTCGTCCTTTCGTTTAAAGCCCTAATGGGCTCCCTACTTGTGTTGTTTTGAGGCTAATTATATCTTGTGTGCCTCTTGGGTTTGGTTTTGCCGTTTGAGGCTAAAGCAAGCGCCCTAGTGTCTTCTTGGGTTAATTGAAGCCATATCGGCCCCCTGGTGTCTTCGGTGTCTCTTGGAGCCCCGTTTGCCCCCCTCCTCCAGTTTTTTAGTTTTCAGAAATCTTGTGCCGTCAGCTGTGGTTCGGTACCCCTTCTGATGAGCTCTATTGTATCTTCCTGTAGTTTGACCCCTTATGTCTTTTTGTTGCCTTTGCATATTATCGTTTGAGGCCCTGAAGTGCAAATAATTGGAATTCCGCCTCGGGTATTTAATCCATGAGCCGATTTTCCTCAATTATTTTTTAAACAATGGGTAACTCTAGGTCGTTTTTTTCCATCAAATCCTGAAATAAATATATCCTTTTTGAAATTTTGCACAAATGGCCTTTGACCAATGTTGAGCAACATACTAAAAGCTCCGGTCCAACAAGTGTGCGGAACATAGTTTTTTGGGACAAGAAAGGAGTAAGTGCCACCAAATCTCGTAGCGCCTGATTGGAAGATGATGGAAAACTGTAACTGCAGACTTACTTTGACTCTTTTATTCTGTTGCTGCCTGCCGAATTTAGTTCCAATCCGTCAAATAGATTTTGAATAATTGAATGGCAAAATTTTGAATTTGGACATTTCTCAATATCTGACAGATAGATAGGGAAGTACTTTTAACTGTTCTGAATACAGTTTCACGAAGGCTTTCAAACGACATATTGTATGTCAAGTTCCGTGAGATATAGCTTTTGTCATCTTTTGATAGATATTTTTTGTTTCACAGATGACAGCCAAAAATTATTGAGCTCATCGGATAGCAGAACCATGTCTGCGTACCAAATTTCAAGTCGATCAGATCAACCATTTGGTCGTCGTGAAATATTACAGACAGCCCACACACACACACACACACACACACACACACGCACGCACACACGGACGCACGCACGCACGCAAAAATGTTTTTTAGCGCCTTCACAATACTTTCCCTCCTTTTTATTGGTTGGTGGGTCGGTAGAAGGAAGATCAAAGACTTCTGTTTTGAAATGTGGATCAGTATTGCTTGGAAGGTATTCAGACTAAAGAGGGTCCTTCAAAATTTTGAGGGAATCAAATTTTACAGAGTTACCACTGCTGCGGAACTTACTCTTTTCTTGCTCATCAAAAACTAGGACGCTCACATTTCAAGGCCTGGAGCTCTTAGTACATTGACCAGCATTGCTTGAGGGAGACGTTAGTCAACGTTGAAACTTACAGTACCCTTTTCTGAACTACAGCAAGAGTTTACCTGATTTAACGGCACTTACTCCTTTCTTGACCAAGAAAACTATGTTCCACACACTTGTTGGACCGGAGCTTTTAGTATGTTGTTCAGCATTGGTGAAAGGCCGTTTGAGCAAAATTTCAAAAGGGACATGTTTATTTCAGGGTCAAACCCTGAAATGCCTGGGCTATCAATCAAGTCCTCCCTTCTCGAAGGGACACTAAGATCAAACAAAATCATTACTGACGTCTCTGGAGACTGCCGGGAAAGTTTTGTGTCGCCCACAACAAAATTTTTGTGTTTATGAATAGATGGAAGTACACAAACTTTGTGAATATTTACCATTTTATATAGCTATTCTCTAGGGTCATATCAGCTAGTTTGCAGACTTAATTTATTCTATTTCAACTTAATAGCCTGAGCTACTGGTTAACGTCGATTTTATAAAAAAAAATTACCGTGCCAAATTTTGCTATTCAAATCGTAGGTTAATAGGTAGATGGATTAATTTGAAAGCCCATTTTCGAAACTATAGTGAAAGAACTCGCGCATCAATTAAGGGCCGCACCCCGCAAAAAATTACAATAGGTACCTACTATGCCGCTTAAAATGACTCAGGCAATGATACGTCATCGAACTCATCAGCAACAACGGATTTTTTCTATACAATGAAGATATGAATCTTCTTTTCAGGCAAGATATAAGCAGAGATTGTCCGGTAAGTCATATCAATCATAAGGTTGTCAAAATTGTGCACTGCACGGGATTTCGAACTTTGGTACAATAAAAGGTTAAAATATTCCATCAAGCGCAGTCCTAAATTTTGAATCAATTAATTCACTTACCTAGGTTTTCCTTTTTCGTTTGAAATTTTTTCCATCCTTTCTATTTTCTTCAATCAAGTTGCCAAATCTTGGGTACGACCTAATGGGTGCGTCACTCACCGCCTCCGCCTGCCACTGATATCTCCATCATATTTATCTAAACGTCCAAACTATACTGGACACCCGACTATCTGAGCTGAGATAACCAGATACTTGAACCAAATTGAAAAGAGAAATACAATAATTCAGAATTTCCCTTGAAGTTATAGTTCAGTTAAGCCGATTGTACTGTAGAAGCTTAAGCGTCAATTGACCTTGAGCTCACTCTGAGCTTGAGTTCTTGTCTGGTTTAGACCCGATTGTATAAATTGAAGCTCAGCGGTTGCTCAACTAAGCTGAGCTTACATCGAGGCTTACATTAAACTCATGTTTAAGGAAGCCTGACGTTGTACATCCGAGACGGGTTATACAACCCGATAGCAATGACTATAGCCATTCTCATATACCTTGGGTCTTCGGGGCGCAGGTTCACCTAAGCTCATGCAACCAGCCCGATCCATAAAGCGCTCCCGGTTGAACAGCAAATTGAACCAGTGAGCTTGTATACTTGGAGACCTACGCACAAGCTGCGAGCAAAGGGACCGCCTATATGAGAAGGTCTATACGTGGCTTACGCCCGAGTCGACGCCTCTGAGTTTGTGCCTCACTCCCGAGTCGGAGTCTCCGGCGAATATCGGAATAGTCTTACATACCTTCCAGATGGTTTAACATACCAGAGTCCGTTTTCCCCTGATCGAATCTTGTCTATTTCGGTCCGATACCTATAGCATCTCAGGACAATCGGTCTACTAAATTTTGACAATTCTCAATAACAAAAATGTACCTACATCTCCAAGTCCTACTTCTTACTAATCAAGAGTTTCCTGCGTCAAATCGAATTGATAACAAAAGCAAGTGTCACATTTTACCAATTTCAGAGTCGCTTTAGATATCATTTCATTTGAATTGTATTACCTACCTACTAGGTTTCATCGTACTGAAACCAAGATGTTTGGATTTTGTAACTGTTGCATTGAACTCAGATTATGTAAATTTGCAACAACTTTACTTGACGCACTGCAAAAACGCTTGTAGGTATTTTGTATCGAATTACATTTCGAAATTTCACCTGAGCGGCGACCTGAGAGCGCGCCGTGCTTGAGCTTGAGCTCTCTGAATAGCTCTCGAAGGAGGAGACGCGATACGATTTGTGAAATGCAATCTTCGATCTTCTCCTTATACCGATACCTCAAAGAAACCTCAATTTGATGGCATATTTCTTTTTTTCTGTTTCAGAAAAATATGCGTGGACGACGGCCAGGAGCTGTCTCTTCAATATGGGTGCCAGTTTTACGAAGTGAGCGCGGCCGAGAATTTCGCCGGCGTTTCTTTGGCATTCCAGTCGTTGCTGCGAGAAGCCCGATCGGTTCAATTACTGAAGGCCCTGCCGATACGCCGGAAGCTGGGCGTCAACAGCGTCTCCAAGGTCTTAGGCAACATATTCGGAAAGAACTCCAAAGGCGACCGCAAAAAGCGACCGTCGCTCAGTATATGAGCAGTAGATATTTTTGTATTATTGTAAAAGAAAAGCACGCACAAAATCGAAAGTTCCTTATTTATTGATAGGTAATTAAGATTACGTTTTCTATGAATAGGTACGGCTTTTAGATAGAAAAACGTAATACCATGATCATCATTATTATTAAAATGATGGATATGAAAGCGGTTTTCAAAATGATGTTGCCAATAAGTTTGTACTAAACAAGTCTGAATTTGTAGTGAAAATTTTGCGGATTCGTGTCCGAAATTATGTGTAAATACATGAAAAGTGCCAGGTAGATACTAAATACCAACCCTTGTATATGTATTATGAATCTTATTCCTCCTGTACTAGATACCTAAGTACCTACATAGTTAAAAACTAGGTACCATGTTTATAAATTTTAAACATAAACCATGATCTCAAAGTATTTAAATCCCTAATTGTGCCTTATTCTGCTGTATGTTTTGTACATATTTTTTTATTTTTATATATTTCCAAATAAAATGTAAATTATCTTAGGCAGTTTTCTTGTACCAGTTGAGAGTTTTCTATACCTTTTACTGACTTCTCCTTGCAGATTAGATCTTCTCGTGATTGACCTATGGGATATTGACAACGGAGAGCTCTGTTTACTATATTGAATAATTCACCGTAACTGGAACCTTATACCACCAACTTATTCTTTCCAACAAAAATATCAGTTTTCTAACAAGGTCTCTACCTTGTCTACCCCAGACGACCAAAGATGTGCCCATTAGTAAACGAAGTCCGGTTATTTGAAGCAGGGGCGGACGGGCCGGTGGGCAGATCAACAAAGTCCCACCAGGTGCCTACTATGCAACTCTTGCGGCTCCTGACCTTAGATCTTACATCATCTTGAAAGTTTTTTATCAAAATGAATAGGTATATCAAAAAACATTTTTTTGCATCGTCAATTTTTCAATTTCGGCCTATTTCCGCTGCCAAGGACTAACACCGACACCGACACCGACACCGACACCCAATCAAAATACCTCCCGTCCTCTTTTTACAAACCCCCGGACATGCTACGCAGCTTCCTATTCTAGAGCTTCATTGCTTATAAGAAAAAAATCGCTCACCGGGCCTCATTGAGCTTAGAGTCCCACTCTTTCAGGCTTGATCGAAAGAGCCGTCTAATATTATTTGGAGCTAAGATAATTTTTTTGATATGCGCTTTCCTTTTACCACAAAACTCACTGATCTGATCTAAGTTAGAGAGAGAAAGAGCGAGAAATCACATGCGCGAAAGTGAGTACCACTAACAACTTAGGTCAGAATACTTAGTTCAGGTTGTAAAAGGAAAGCACCTATTGTGTCAATGTTTTCTGTTGTACATACCTACTTACAGTGTTTAAACACTGCAAACACCGAAAAGATGAAAAGTAGTTTGTTTTTCAATTTTCAACATGAACTTTTCTTGCCTATGCCTACGTCTACGTCTTTGGAGCAGTAAGTAGATCCATCACATACAACCAAGCTGAAAGCAACAAGCTCCTAGTATTTATTATTTTTTCAGCGCAAAAGAGGTAGCCAGATACTGAGGCGCCGTCCCAGAACAGTTGAAGGTTTCGAAAGAATTGTGAACATTACCCCTAGAAAAATATGACTTGAGCTATCAACTCTCTTTGAGTTGACTTTGTAAGGTTGTATGCTATGCAACCATGCTTTCAAATAGTAGGTACAATTCATTCTTTATCAAGAAGCAGACTGTCCAGTTGTGGCCACATAATATAAAATAACATATAATATTTACGATAAATTCAATATATTTTATACACAAGTTCGGATATAAATTACAATTAGGCATAAATTAACATCTTGTGATACAAAACTTGGTGTATGTATAAATATTATTGGCCTATAAATAATTATTATTAGGAATATAAATTATAACAGAATTAAAACTACATATTATATTATACAGTCCTTAAAATAATATTCGACACTCGCTCTGGATTGCAATAAATAATAAATTAACAATAATTTTCTGTATTTAGATCTGAATCTGACAGAGAAGCAATGTATTCAAGATGAGTGAAATTGTAATATAGCAATGGTAACAATACAATAGTCTTTAAATAAAATATCAGTTAAATATACGATTTCCATCATCTTGTTACACCAATATCATCATTATTATGTACATTCAAAATATATTATATATCAGAAAATAAACTTTTAGGTACCTTTCAAACATATCATGGCATCATAATTATTACACTACCATAAATTTAAAATAGTGAACGCATCGTTAACGTACAAAGTTTTTGTAATGAGTGATTTTACACATTAAACTATTCTAAAGTTAGTAAACTTTGTAAGTCGGGGGCCATGCCGCTAGTCACAATTCTAACAAGTTGAGATTCGTTTACAGTATAGTCAGTTCTGAGTTGCTATTTGTCTTGTGTCAAAATAGTATCTTAATGGTAATGCAGCGGTTAATCTAGAATTTTATTCAAGTCTGGAGAGTCTCCAACTCTTAAAACTTGAATAAAATGTCTGACGTGAATGTCTCTAATTAGTGTTGGGTATGGGAGGTATACAAGCAAATTAGTATTTAGGTACATGTAAAGTATTAAGCTATCTATATTTAAAATAAAGACTTCCATCCTTAATACTTTTTAGGCGCTTGAACATACATGTTGAACATGCAGATGCTAAATTACATATAATCACAATAACTGCCTAAGATACATGCAACAATGACTGCTTATTGTAGAAATTGGAGTGGGTATTTGTGATGGAAAATATCCATAATCAAACCATAATCATTTTTCTGCCAAAACAGTATAAATCTATACGTTGTATAATATAAAATACCTATATAAAGATTTATTGTTCAGTTTACCACCAATACATTTGTTCCATATGTACAAACATTTTCTGTTTTACCCACAAGATGGCTAAATAGATGAAAGTAGTGATGGTCACGAAATACAGCAGGGCAGACAAAACACAATGGGACGATTCGTGTTCCCTGGCGTACCTCCTGTCCTCGGTACTTTCGTACCTTTCTACAACAACGTCATCGTAATAATTGCTTAAAGTTTGTCTATTACTTTGAGATTCGGTTAGATCAGTCAGCTGCAAGAAACTTCTTGCATTGTCGGTGTCGTTTTCCACGAAAAACGTAAGTTTGTATGGCTCGTTCTGGGGTAATGGCGGCGAAACGGATGGCTTCAAATTAAGTATATGCTGGTTGATGATGGCAGTCATGGGGGCTTGGTGAGCGGCTTCGAGTTTGGCAGTCTCGAAATGTGGGGCAACGTCTGCAATCTCGCTTGTCTGAGATTGCACGTTAGAATTGTGAGCAGCGGCGTTCGTCAGTCAGTAGCATTTCTTCGTGCAGGCGCACTTCCGTACGATGTCTATGTCTTTGGTGTACCTCGTTCCATCAGTGCAGATTAGTCTCACCTGGAAATAATGAAGACGGAGTTATATTGTCTCAAAACGTTTAGTAAACACATGGAAAAACGGGATATTTTAGCCCCCATTGAATGGACGCGGGATTTGAATGCGTTTCCGGCCATTATAGCCTAATATCAGTTGGACTATGATTATACTAGAGAAACATCAATTTCTTTTCCCACAAACCAAGCGCGCGAAAGTGTATTCTTTTGCAAAGGCAAATATTGATGGATAAAAGGCAAAATACGTACTTTTCTTCTTTTGCTTTTTCTTGCAGCACAGCACGACGATCCGCATCCGCCTTTGCACGTGGCCATTTTGAGAGGTTTTCTTGAACGGCATCCATTATCTGAATAGTATTCGCGTATTTGTTCTTTTCTGCACGTCGGAGCTACATACAGAAAAACAAACTATAGTTACAACTTACAACGTAATACAGTATAAAACAATCAACACAAAAACTCTCACGTCCAGTATTTCCATCCCAGGTTAAGTCGAGGGTTGAGTATACCCTAAGGTCAACTTATGGTTGAATGCCATAACAACGATTGTTTTCTTTTTAATGTTTTCCGAAGCATCAACTACTGTGGCGTCGATGGGACATTCAGTGGTTTTTTGGTTCACGTTTTCATCACATTTCAAATGGCCTATTTTCAACTATGTGAGTGAGGCCTCAGTACTCTGAAAGCACTCAACCCTGTAGTCAGAAGTCCAGTTTTCTGTAGCTGCTGTAGTTAGCCAAATACAGATATGGCATAGTAAGGTCGGAACAATTTCTGAATAATCGGACAGCAGAAAATATCCATGGACGATATGGGATTTCAGTTCGGCACTTGGCCACCACCCCCCCAACATCAATAATTGTTGTAACAATGGTATCAATGACATTCAACTTTTTGGTTAAGGTAAACCAGAAATGGAAATACTGGCTCTCAAAGTCAAGTCCAATACAAAACAGATAAGAAGGCGCTTTGAAAAGAAGTCTTTGATGATAAAGCCTGACTCAATTAGTCAATCAAAAAGAACAAAGTTGAAGAAACTCTTGGTTCTGAATCGCAGTTTTCTACATTTTTACGTTGAATAAAGAATACCAGATTGTACCATAGTACCTAATAAACGTACAAAGGTAATCAGAAGTACCAATTAAATTATGTTCTTGGATGCTTTTTCTAGAAGAGGTATGAGTATCTCAAAGTAAAGATACCTATAGTTATAACTACTAAGGTGGGTATGTATTAACTTGACAAGCTCTAGGCCTCACATTTCAACCATGAAGTGTAATTCGTGAAGTAGCATCAGAAGCGTCAAAGTTAGCGACTCAATTAATCAATACAAAATAAATACTAGTAAGCATTGGTCCATATTAGTTTTCTATGCCTGTGTCTATACTGTCCTGCTAAAACAAAACGTCCTATCTGCAATCTGGATACTAATTTTTCAAAATTAATAAAACATACAAGTACATAAGTGAGAAATATCCATATCAAGCTCAACTAAATGTTCCATATGTTCATGTATTCTCCTCGGTATTCTCCCAAATATTCAATTCAGTTCCTTAAATATCTAGGTAGTTATTTATTAGAGTGAGACTGATTGAAACAAAACTGCAATTTGCAGATAGGACACTTTATGGGAGGCAGTATTAGTAGGTACCTATATCTTTATGAATTTTCAAAAGCTACAGATAGCTGATCATTTTATTGATCAAG
Source organism: Anaspis maculata (assembly GCA_949128115.1). Lineage (NCBI taxonomy): Eukaryota > Metazoa > Arthropoda > Insecta > Coleoptera > Scraptiidae > Anaspis > Anaspis maculata. The sequence continues at coordinate 41,076,667 of OX421962.1, read as the reverse complement.
TTACCTTCTTACGCATTGTATTACATTTTCTTCTATACCACACATGATTTTTTAAATATGATTTCAATGGAATGTATCACCTCTGGATGCAATGGTCCATTAAGCACCCATACTAAAGCCTTCTGCCTTTGATTAGCTTAGCTTTGCATACTACGAATGAAAAGTTAGTGTCCTGGATGATATACTTACACTCTTCCTCACCTTGTTCGCAGTACTTTCCTCTAAACCCAGGCCTACATTTGCAGACGTACTCTTTGCCATTAGGAACGCATTTGCTGTCGTGCTTGCAATGGTGATGGATGCAAGGGTCTGGAGGACTGGCAGGTTCTTCGATCATCACGTCCATTTCGTCTTCTTGCTGTTCCTCTTCGTCTCGGTCGACTTCGACTATGCCGCAACCTGGCTGGACTTTCTGCTGGATCTGGGCATTGCCGAAGTCCACTTGTTTATGGTTGATCCACACTTCCTTCATGCAACCTTGAACAATTCAAATTAGCAACTTCAATTATTGCGGAACATGGCGTCACATACCATGAAAACTAGTCAAGTTCCTCAAATGCCATTGTGTGAAAGCTTGCCTTCCAGGTTCAGGCGATATTCCGCCCAAATACATGGGAGTGCCCAGCTTCAAGAAATCCTTAGAACCTTCGTTGATTATCGACCTTGCAAAGCCTCTGTCCACTCTCAACGTGAAATTTTTCTTGATTGCAATCAACTCAGCCACGTGATATTGCCCATCGGAAACCATTTCGAAGCTGTACATGGTCGAGACTGGGTAGTTTCCGACGTCGTAGCTGACTCTGATGCGACCATTGAATAGTTCAACCGCCAAGTGCTCTTGGTGACCGTCGTACATCAGAATTCCGTTTTCTTGGGTGGTAGCGAATACTATGGTGACATTAGCTTCGGGTTTTGTCCTTAACGGTTCCAATTCGACGTAAGAAGTGTTGTGGATGAAGCTCAAACTTGTCAAGTACTCGCATTTTTTCCCTATAACAATATCGGATCGGTTATCAAAGGTCAATTTACTAAGTCCAGTTGAGAAATCAGTACCTGAATATCCTGGAGCACATTTGCACAGGTAGTCATTGGACCCGGAAGGTTGGAAGCAAACTCCGTGGACGCAATCGTGGTGTTGACAGGGTGAAGTCTGAGGGTACATCATGGCCACTAAAGGTGTGATTTCGCAGAACTTGCCGCTGAATTCTCCGTCGCATTTGCAGACGTACTCGTTGACTCCATCGACACACGTTCCGCCATTCTAGAAAACGTTTTGTCAACGACTGGTGCAATCTAAACTACTTCTAATAAGGGAGATTGGGACTGGAAAGATGAAGAGATTGAACACTTTGGTGGAAGAAAACTTGATGGAATAGGAAGATGAAAAATGGCCGTGAAGGATAAAGGCATGCAGGTAGATCGTGCTGAGACTTAGGTCCGCACAGAGCTTCACTTCATCGGGTGGGACTGAGAAATCTGGATCTAGTTTTTGGTCAGTTCTGGTCAACTGACACATCAAAATCCTAGTTTCCCAGAATATAACTGAGCAATACCAATAACTATAGATTGTCGACTTTCAAGGATTTATTTTGATAGGTTACCTGGCACATGTTGTTCTCGCAGTCATCGACATTCATGGTGCAATTTTCACCCTTGAATCCCGGCAAACATTCGCAAGTATAGTAAGTATCATGATCAACACATCTGGCGTCGTTCTTGCAGGGGTTGTACTGATCTGTACAAAATGGAATTTTCGTTTCGCAGAATTGCCCTGAAACAATTCGACATATTTCGTTTATATTTCGCTGTCCTCTCAAGGACTACATCGAACAATTCCATGCACGTATAAAACTAGACATCATTTATCAATTTGAAACTCACCCATAAAACCAGGTCGACATTTGCACTGATACGAATTGACGACGTCGATACAGGAGGCATTGTTCTGGCACTTGTTGTTTTCGCAGTCGTCGATGTTTGCTTCGCATCGCAAACCGGTGAAACCAGGCACGCAAACACAACTAAAACAAGATTGGCACTCCGTGAGTGGGATTGATGAAATAGCCGGGTCGGATGTTTCACCTGAATCTGCCCTCCTCGAGGACCTTGCAGCTAGCACCGTTCCTACAAGGATTTCCGTAGCAAGCATCAATCATGAATTCGCAATTCTTGCCGTGGTATCCGGGTGCACATCTGCATTCATAGTCTCTGTCGGCTTGAGCTTCGCATTTGCCGCCGTTTTTGCAAGGGAACGTGTAACAAGCGTCGCACTTGGCGAGGATTTCGTTGCTTACTTTTCCTAAATCAAGAATATTTTAATACGGTATAGTCTAGGATCTTTTCGGATAAAAAGCAATGCTAGAGGCAAGTCATGTTAAAGTTTGGCAACATACGTTTTAAGGGTATTTGGACCCCGCTGAATACGAAAACCATTGTTGCCAAGCCGAATTTTGCACCGGAAGCCCGCAATAGGGGGGTAAAGGGGAGGGAAGACCAAAAATCACTATTTTTCACCATTTTTGATGTCGGGACTGCGACCTGTCATTAACGTGAAGTGAATTACATCATATCTTGATTCACTGAGGTCTTATACTACCATATTGACATAATTACTGTCAAAATTTCCAGAAGGGGAAGACTGGTGGGGGGAATGTTGACTGTGTAGATGATTCTTCATTTCTCTCGATTTTGAGTAAATATAAACATGTTTGGTATCGTTTCCGACTAAATTCCATATTCCCTATTCAACTATGGTGTTCAAATTGCGATAGAAGCGAGTTTGAACAAGTTTCACATGATAAAACATGTTTTTTGTCAATATTTTTTTACGTCTTTCAACTGTGTTATTTTACTGCAAATCGGCATTTTTTCTCAAAAATCTTGCGTAGTTCGTTAGTCTCATGTATTTACCATGATATAGGCATCCAATTGATTTGCCTCTACTTTTTTGAATATGAAGAAAAAAATTTTTTTGTGGAAATTGTTTGGCCCTACTTTTCAACTTTATTTTTGGCTGTATGATGTATGTATGATCAAAACTCAAGTTTTCCATATTTTAGAAAGTGAAGACACACTTAGTATGTGAATGTATTGTGTAAAATACACCAGACTGACAAATTACGCAAGAATTGTCGAAAAAAACTCCGATTTGCATTGAGATATCATAATTTATAGAATTAAAAAAAAAACGCTAATGAAACTGAAGAGAACTTGGTGTAGCCGAAGGCAGATACGTACATTACCCTAAACATTAAGTTGAATAATACAATTATAGGTTTCATCATTCACATTTATCACATTCGATTTCAAAATCTCTTTATCTACCTCTTCCCTGGGTATTATTAAAGGAATGCGGCTTTTTCGAATATAGGTACCTACATCTATTCTCATGAACGTAAATTTTGAGAAGTTGTTCTTTTTTAGAGGTTGATGGTAGAGAACACCTGCCTAAGACGTTCGAAAAAGGTAACTTTTCTTGGAGGTTTGATAGATCATCTCACGGAAATCCAAAAAAGGTAACCTTCCTTAGAGCATAATCAAACATACCATAGAAAATTAATTTTTTTTTGAGCTGAAATAGAACTTCTTAGAGGAGTTGGAGAAAGGTAACTTTGGAGCTTTGTAATTTTATAAAACATTTAGAATAAGTTCTAAAAAGGTCACCTTCTTTGGAGCTTGAGAGAATATCATAGAGAAGTTGGAAAAAGGTAACCTCTTTGAAGCTTAATAGAACATCTCAAAGAAGTGCAAAAGTGGTAAAATTTTTGGAGCTCAAGAGAACATCACAAGAAAGTTGGAATAAGGTAACCTCTCTGTATCTTAATAGGGCATATCAAAGCCGTTTAGAAGAGGTAACCGTTTCTCGAGCTCAATAGAACTTCTCAGGCCTCTCTGAGAGGACTCTTGTCCACTGGGCATCAGGTTCAGATATGAAAAACTCTTCTTTTGGAAAAAAGTACATTCTAGAATATCTCAGCTAAAGTTTTCTTCATAATTATGTGGTGGACGACCACAGTTTTTCATCATACAATAAAATAATAGCAAAAAATAAAGTTGAAAAGTAGCGCCAAACAGTTTTCACAAAAAAATATTTTTTTCATATTTTAAAAGTTAAAGGCACATCAGTTACATGACTGTATTGTGTGAAATACACCAGACTAACGAACTACGCAAAAATTTTGAGAAAAAAATGCCGATTTGCAATAAATAACACAGTTCAAAGTGGTAAAAAAATATTGACTAAAAAACATGTTCTATTATCTAAAACTTGTTCAAACTTGCTCCTCTTGTAATTTTGACACCATAATTGAACTGAGAATATGAAACTTGATGGGAAAAGATACCAAACATGTATATATTCACTCAAAATCAAGAGAAAAGAAGAATCATCTTCACAGTCAACATTCCCCCCACCAGTCGCCCCCCTATGGAAATTTTGACAGTAATCATGTCAAGATGATAGTATAAGACCTGAGTTAATCAAGATACGATGTAATTCACCGCACATTGATGACCGGTCTCAGTCCCGGTATCAAAAATGGTGGAAAATGGTGATTTTTGGTCTTACCCCCCCCTTTACCCCCCTATTGCGGGCTTCCGGTGCAAAATTCGGCTTGGCAACAATGGTTTTCGTATTCAGCGAGGTCCAAATACCCTCAAAACATATGTTGCCAAACTTTAACATGACTTGCCTCTAGAACCACTTTCCAGGCCACTTTTTCAAAAATGATCCTAGTCTAGTACACGACTTTATCAAAGTTTACAGCTCTGAGAGTGTTGATGAAAAATGTTACTGACCTTTGCACTGGAACGCAGACGATGGTGTAGACAGTATGAATTTGTCTTTCATGTTCGCTGGCTCTGCGCAATGGGCAATGCCCGGTTCAACATAGTCGACTTTGACCCATTCTGACAGCCATCGTAAGGAACAATCACAGTAAAGTGGATTCGCACCTAGAGCTCTGTGAATTGTGTCGATCAAAAACAAACTCATATACTAATGAAAAACTAAACTTACATGTGACTGATCGATTTCAGATTAGCGAACGTTCCTTCCGGAATCATTGAAATCTGATTACCGTGCAACGACAATATCCTCAACGACTTCAAGCCAGTCAAAGCGCTGCGCTGAACACATTGCAATCGATTGTAACTGATGATGAGAGTTGACAATTTGGATAAGTTGCCGAACGTATAATTCGACAGGATTCCAATGTGATTGTTGCTCAAATCCAATCTGGTCAGCGACTTCAGGTGGCTAATCCGGTCTGCTTGAAGCGCGGTGATGTCGTTGTAGTCCAAGTAGAGTTCGGACGTTTCCGGAGGTATTCCCCTGGGAATTTCCTTCAGTTTCGCTCTCGAGCATCGCACGACGGTGCCCGTGCAAGAACACATCGGTGGACAGTAGTTTTCGCCCAAGCAACCCTGGTCGTTGTCGCTCGTGCATTTAAATTCAGTCTTGGGTAATTCCTTGATGAGGACGTCTTTGACTCGTGCTGGTCCCGCGCACTTCGGCGGTGATCCGCTAAGGCCTTTGTTCTTCAACCATTCTGAGAACCACGCCAAATGGCAGTTGCACATGAAGGGGTTGTTGATGAGGTTCCTGAAATAAAGAATGCATTAGTATAAGTAGTGACTGCGCAATGGAACCACAACTTCACGACCGCAAGTCGCAAGCAATGCGACTTGAGCAACCTGACTTTGGGCTTTGAAGGCGTATTCTCACGTGAATAGATGGTACATGTTAGATGACACGACCAGCATTGAATTGAGAGAGATTTTTGAGAAATGCAGAGCGATTCTGTCGAACCTTCAGCAAAGTGCTTAGACAACTGGGGCAAAACTACTATCTATTATCTATCACTAAATAAAAAGTCAATCCTATTGGTCAAAACAAAGGCTGTCGATCTTTCAACACATCACAAAGAACTGATATGTACCTATATCCCATACACTTTCTATTTTCAGTAGAACGACTTTTTGGAGTAAAAATAAAGTGACAAGCTGGAGCGCTGGGAGAATGCGGCCGATGGAGGCTGATAGTTTCGCCCTCAAACTTTGCAGTTGCCATCAGCCGTAGTCGTAACCCCCCAGGTTGTCACTTCATTTTTGCTCCAAAAAATCATTTTACTGAGAATAGAAAATGTATGGGATATAGCTGTGTATATTTTTTTTGTAAGTAAGCGTATATAGGGTTTCTACAGACCGTGAGCGTCTTGCATTGAAATGATGTTTGCAAATGAAGAATCCCGTAGTACAACTTGTGAGTGGAAAAAACTCGAGTAGTATGACAGCTTAAACACACTCCCACCGGGAATTCTTTTGAAATTCAGTCACTGCCTCAAAAATTGTTCAAGAAAGCGACTGCAAGCACAGCAAGAGAATCGGAAAGCAGCAAAAGTGACTGTTGGTGATTGCGACTATCCGCAACATTAGGGATTGAAAAGTCCCCATCGAGGTTTTTTGTTGCTCCCCCCCTCTCCAACGGAAGCAAATCCGATCTGCCAGACATCAACAGAATGAACGATTTCTATCGGACCAAAAGGACGCTCAAATTAAGACAAAAGTGTTTCTTTACTCCGTAGGAGCTTTTGCACCTGCACATATCGCTCTCAAGAGCCTTGTAACACTTTGCCTAGGGACATCGATGATTCCCGATCTCATAATTATCAATGGGGTCTTTATAGCCAATCCCTGAATCTCGTAAAACTCATTTCTTGAGCCCAAAGTGCATGATTCGACCTTTTTTTTGGAGCTTGGTCATGGCACAATTTCAAAATCGTCGAAAAAAATCAATTATAGGTGCGAAAAACTTACAGTGTATGGAGTGATGATAAGTAATCGAAGGAACCAGGCATGACGCAAGTGATGTGGTTGTTGTTGAGTGACAGCACTTTCAAATTGTGGAGTCCTAGGAACATTTTGTTGTGGATTTCGATGAATTTGTTTTCGGAAAGCAATCTGAAACATTTGAGTTATTTTAAAGGAGTTCACCACAAAAATAAATTTGTCCAAGTTTCAAGAGCAAGGTTTCTGTCTCAAGACCGAGAAGACTTGAGAAGAGAAGGTTTTTACTGCCTTGCCGCACTCTTTAGACTTTAGAGAAACTGATTGATTTCGAGAGATACAACAAAGTTTGGTGAAATCACAACTTACAATTCGTAAATACGCAAAGCACCTTCGAAGGCATTTTCTTCAATTCCTGTAATCTGGTTTCGTCTTAGATCTAATTTTATCAAATTAGGAAGTCTTCCAAAAAGGCCATCGGATTTTATTCTACCGAGTTCATTGTCATGGAGTAAACTGGAACATAGAGTTTATGTTTAATATTACAACAAGAGAAGTGAAACATGCGAAGTGCTTATTCTTACAGTTCTGTAGTGTATAAAGGAATATCTCTTGGAATTTCTTTGAGTCCTCGCGCTGAACAATCGACAATTGTGCCATCGCAACTGCACCCCGATGGGCACGCATTGTCTATGAGGCATTCACCGGCGTATCTAGTTCGGAACTCTTCTTGACCTAAGAACAATAATACGAAATTGGGTATTTCTACAAATTTTACTTATTTCTCATATTTTAATTGTAGAGTGGATATTCATCTAGGGGAATATAGCTTTTAATCTTATGAAGGATGCAATGAAATGATAATTCGCACCGATGAACTATTATTAATTATAATATAGAGTTCACATCATATTTTGACGCCAATTCTCTGCCTAGAGTCGATACCTACTCAGCATTGTGCAATTTCGTTTATTGAGTTCTTGAAATAGCTCGCCAAAGGGATTATGAACAGTATATTATAATGCATAATGATAAGCATGGTTGAAAAATGAACACCGTTACCACTGATTTGAGTGGATGTGGTGCTTACCCTTACATTTAAACTTTTCGTCCTTCAGGGCTTCGATGCGCCGTCTCTGCATCCGTTTGGGTGTATCGCACCGAGCACCGGAAGTTTCAATCGGGTTGCGATGTAAGTATTCCGCTAGCCATTTCAAATTACAATCGCAAATGAAAGGGTTCCTCGCCAAGTGCCTGGAATCAACGTGAACTTGAAAGTTTTCACAATAACTGCCCCAGACAGCACACAGAAAAGTGGAGGTTTGACTTACAGCGTTTGTATGCTTCGCAAAGAATCGAAACTTCCGTTCGCCAGCGACTGTATATTGTTGTCGTAAAGTGATCTGGAATCCGAAATGTTATTATTTCGCGAATCGCGAGTCACAATGGATGATTTGTGTTTACTACTCGTACTTACAGCAAGCTTAGACTGTGCAAATCTTGAAACGTGTCTTTTCGGATGCACGATATCTCGTTGGCGTTCAGTAAGCTGGAAAATAAAATTCGGTGAGTATTCGTCGGTTGATAGTAAATTAGTAGTAGTAGTAGTAGTAGTAGTAGTAGTAGCATAGCAATTAGTAGAAAATGGTTTTGATTTCTTTTGTCGACCCGAAGACGGCGCCAGAGGGAGGCCTGGCCTAGAAAATCAGATGTGACAAACCTACTCTGTGGACAAAGCGATGTGTCCGCCCGCCCATGCACCCAATTACAGCGAAAAAATAAACTTATTTTCCGATTGGTGCTCCTTGACTGTGTAGACATCGGAAAAATGTATTTTCTTTTACTTTTAAATTTTTAGCCCATATAATTGCCCACCTTCCTAACAAGTAGGTATGCCTCATCGTGCCCACCTGTCTTGAAAATTCTGGCGCGTCGCTGCTACAGCCTCAGTCCTGAGAATTTGTTTGAACTCGCATACAGGAGAACATGTGTCGAAAATTAGCGATTATAAGAACGTACACGTAACACGTGTCTTCACACCACGTTGTCTTTGTTGTCAATGATCACTGTGATGTGATACTGATAAGTATTAGTTGTTATAAGACTGACAAAATAACTTCGATGCAAAATATCGAAGTCAAAGAATAGGTAAGTACTCTATGATACAGACACGCAAGTGTCTGTCCTTGATACCTATACTGTATTACCTACTAACTGAACTTGTGATGTTTTCAGCACCCGCTTTACTTAGCTCGTGCTAAAGCTTATGAAATCTGTCTGGTCATTATGCAAAGGCAAAGACTTTCAACCCATCCATCGTAAATAACAAACTATTAAATTACTTGATACTTACAGAAGCTGTAATGATACGAGTCCTTGGAAGACTCCAGCAGGAAGGTCTTTAATTTTGTTGCCGTATAGCACTCTGAAACGGTGAAGTTTACGGTAGGGGGTCAGGTGATAAAAAGCAGCTACCTATACTTACAATGATGTTAAGGCTTTCAAGCCCTGGAAAGCGTCGGAGGAAATTTTTGAAATTTTATTGTTGCTCAAATCTCTGTAATATTGAACATAGCAATTTAGACTGGAAATCGAAACAATTTTGTGGACCAAACTCACATTCTTCTCAGCCGTCGATGTGCTGCGAAAACTTTCGTAGGTATCTCGGTTATTTCGTTCTGCTCTAAGCGCCTGCAAGAGTAAACGTGATTTGTAAAACAACTGTTCAACTAAATCGAGTATTGTAAAATTTGATCCGACAATGTTGAAAGAGAGTGACAACCGAGGTGACAACAGTAATTCTTTGCCGCAAAGTGATTGTAGAACCGCAAACCAGCCTTCAAGGAATTTCTGATGCGACTGAAAAGGTGGATTTCTAGAATACACTTTTTGGTACCGCTTCACTTTTTTTTTAAATAAGTGGAATTAAGAAATGCTGAGAATTCAAATATTCGGCATGCGATTTTCTCAAAGAGAAACGCAATTATTTCAATTTTCAAATTATCCCAATTTTTTAAACATTTTGATTTTTTTGGAAACTTGAAAATCTAATAACAAGTACGTACGCATCAGAAGACTCTTAAACTCTGTAGGTCCGAATGCGGAAGAAAACCCTTTTGAAAATCACTTAGTAGAATATCAGAAATATCTTGCCGTATGAAACTTACAATTCCGTTATTCCTTCAGGAAGGTGATCCGGTACTTTGGTGAGTCCTTTCTCGCGACAATCCACCATCCCGCCGTCTGAGCACTTACAAGAGTGCGGACATTGCGGTTCGCTGGTACATTCCCCATTGATTGCTCGTTCTGCTAAACCTGTTCAGGAAAAGATAAATGAACACTGTGTAACCTACGCACACCACAAAGTACGTAGAAAATAAATTAGAATTGCTGTAAAAGTTCAGACTGTCCCAGCGCTTCATTTTTAAAAGATTCTATCGCTTTAGTTAAAGTCAATATAAATAGTTACCTAGTAGTTACAATATAGGTAGGTACATAACGTACAGAATCTTATAGCGTGGTCACACATTTTCGCACACAATAAAATATTGTCCTTATTGTGACTTTGTCAGCACTCTTCCGCTGGGGCAGGTTTTCTACAAGGGCAGTTAGGCTTGGGCACTAACGATCTGGAGGAATTTTATTGCGATAATAAAAAAATATCGAACGTCAAAAGCAACTGTGAATTATCCTGTCCCCTTTTGCCACAAAAGCGGGAAACGGGGGATAGAGAGGCCGTAAATTGCAGGCTCCAACAGGTTGTATGTGTGGTTGCCTACAATTCGGGCGTTTTATTACCCGTGCACTTGAACTCCTGGTCCTGAACATCGACGATGTTTTGCCCTTTGAGATGGTTGGGTGAATGACACCTCGTGTATTGGGCAAGACGTGGTGAATGCCTGAGGTACCTCGCGAGCCAGGATAGTTGGCAGTCGCAGTGGAGCAAGTTGTCGCTGAGCCGTAAAGTTCGCAGTCGGAACATGTTGCTAAACATATCCTTTCCGATCCAGGTGAGGTTGTTGTTGTTCAGGGTCCTGTTGACAAGTGATGATCGCCAGTTTAGTAACACACCATCAACATTCTCATTCTTTGAAGATCAAAGAGACAGATTTTCCTGATGACTTCCAGGTACACTTACGTAATTTATTTTTGGATACTCAAGTACCTATAGCGTTTAGTGGATACAATTTCAAACGTGTTGGATATTTCGATGAGTAGGTGGTACTTCTATCGAATGATAGTAGGTATTGAGTTTCACTCAAAAATATACCCACCCAGGGGCTTTAATTCATCAAAATTCTAAAACATTTATTTTGAGATTTAGAACGAGACTATGAGCCACAGTACCTACTAAATAGCAAAAATAAGTATAGTACATAGATACAGCTCAAAAGTCAGCTCAATATATGGTTTGAAGTGAAGCACATTTTGTCAAATTAAAACTACTCATCACTTGGCTGAAGAGCAAAACTTGAAGTGGTTACTTACAAAATTTCCAGGTCCTTGAAGCTCCTCAAAGCCTGGTCATCTAAGCAGTTGATCACATTATTGTCCAATTGCCTGTCAACAAAATTTGATTACATTTGCATCCGGGTTAATTTATGACAATTTTGAAATTGCTTTAATTTGAATCGATTTCAACTTACAAATTTTTTAAAGCTGAAATCCCTCTCAGCGTTTTTCTACCAATTACGCTGATCAAGTTATGGCTGAGGTCCCTGAAACGAAGATTTATTGTTATTATTATGATTATCTTGAAAGTTGATTTCATTCATTAGCAGGTGTGAAACATATTTTGTAAACTGATCAGCATAAATTACAATAAAAATCAAATAGCCCAATAGAATATTATCATAATTGCATATTTAAACGACTCTATCTCGAATTCAAATCAATAATGGACGAATTAATAATCGGTCGAAATGTGAGTGGTGTTAGTTATTATTAATTGCCAGCATTTTGCAAATAACTGTACGTAGGTATACCGGTACAAAAATGGCAAATTGATCAACTTAGGTATCTACCCACTTTGAACATTCCAGCAAATTTTAGATATACATTACATGGATGAAAAGCCTTTTGGAACCCAAGATGTCATCACTGAAGCCAGTTTTCTGTTCTTCATTTGCCCAATTTTGTTATTTTTGGATTATTTTCGACCGATTGAGAATATGGATATGTCAAAAGAGGTGATTAAGAACAAGTAAATTAGCACAATATTAATTGATTGTAGGAGAAAACTAACTACAGAAAGTAGACGGAGAAATAAGGCACAATGGAATTATATATGAAATGAGAAATAGTGAGATTAAAAAGCTTAGGAGACCAATTTTAGAGATTGGAAGATTGAAAAAAGAAAAGATGGAAAAGGAAGTCCCGGGTTCGGTTCCCGGTGAAAAGTCTGGATATTGTGTTGTCCAAAGTCGAACTTTTCTTTGTAATACATTGTTGAATGAATAAACGGGCCAACTCGACGGTTCGAAGGGAAATCGAAAGAATAGGAGAAAAGTTTAAAACAGGAGGAAAATGGCTCCAGGAATCAATTGATGGAGATGAGATTGCTAGAAATAAAACAGCAACGAGTGAGGATTTACTAGTGGAAATTCATAAAATGTTATCAAGGAGTAAAGGCAAAACAAAAAAATTCCAATGGATTAAAAAAAAATGGGCCAAGGGAAAAACAAAAAAGTTTTATCACCGTCTAACAAATTTCAAGTTGGTACTTCTCTATCATCAAGGCACAAGACAAACCTACTAGATGTAAATTTTACAGTGTCAAATGTCAATGTGGAAAATTGCCTTGTCCTCTGTTCAAATTTTCTTGCTCAAAACTGCTCTTCCCAGAATTCTCGTATCTTGTGTGATGAGGAAAAACACAGTTAAATGGCACAGATAATCATATCTGAACGTATGCGCCACAAAACCTCGAAACCACTCTGCACTCTGCAGTTGTACCAACAGTAAGTTATAGAAAAAATTACCCCAAAATGTCAATTCTAATAGTAAACATTCATAATTTGAACCGATTTCAAATTGGATATTTGAAGCTAAAACATTGGGAACATGGTCTTGTTTGAATTGCGATTGATTTTGTGAGGTACCATTAGGGCTGGTTTATATTGGATGTAATCGGTAACTTATTCCCTTACTGTAAAGTTCAGACGTACGGTTTGAATACAAACGTTCATATTGACAGGGAATAATCCCGTGACTTATTCCCTTGCCCTAAAAGTTCGCCAAGTTTCAAGTTCTACAGCATAAGGAATACGGACAGCCAATCACATATAACCGGTTTAGGGTAACGGCATAAGTTAACATCCAATATAAACCAGCCCTTACGGACAAAAAAAAGTAGGACAAAGCCTGTCACGGAGTGTACCTTGTGGCACAATGACACCAGGGCGAAATCAGTACACTCCGTGTCAGTCTCTGTCCTACTTTTTTTTGTAGGTAATAGTATATTGCCTTCCGGTGATATTTCCATATATTTCATGATTTCAATATTTCCTAGTAGGTGAGGTGACCACTTCAGCTGATTTAAGTGATTTTTAGTGACATTTTATTCGATTCGTGGAGTTGTAGATATCATTCTGACAGGCTCGTATGGATTTATTTGATAATCTGTCAGATTTTTGAATTTTCAGGTGGTACGTCTTTTGCACATTTTAGTGGTTGAAATAGTTTTCCGCCACATTAAAAAGTTGAGTGAAAAATTGTAAGAGCCACCGGTGACATTGCTGCTGATGATTTTGATAGGGCATCCGCTTGATGATGACCCACGTATAGTGAGGTGAGAGCTGCGGCTTTATACTGAGGATTTTTTTTCAGAAATGAAGGGCAAACTAATACCAGAACAAAGTTTTTTCAGTACTACTTACACTATTTATATTAGAAAACAATCCGCTGCAAAGCTGGTGTCAGAAATTGCTTGTAGCGTGGCGTCATCTACCGGCTTATGACAAAAAGTTGCCCAAGGCGCATTGTATATAAACTACTCTGGGATGAACAACTGGAATGACGGTATCGAAAATTTTGCCCTTTTGCAAAATGACGTAACTTTGGATTGACACAACCGATGTTGAATTTGTTTTTATTGTTTTCTAGATCCATCTTTCAGCAAATTTTGTTTTCAATCTAAAAACAAAATCTCGTCAATGGAATGGATTTCTGAAAAACTGTGCAAATAAATTTGAAATCGGTTGTGTCAATCCAAAGTTACGTCATTTTGAAAAAGGGCAAAATCTTTGATACCGTCATTCCCGTTGTTGAGCAGTTTATATTCACTCAACGGTTTTTGTTTGTTTTCTGAGTGACTTTTCATATATCTGAGCGGTGTGCTTCCAACGGCTCTATGTATACCAGGCATACGTACACTTACACAACTCAGATAGCGAAATGTATCGAGATAGACAGTAAAAGAAACTTAGTGAATGCGTACAGATGGAAATTTTGGAATTATGTGGTCGAACATTTCATGGAATCACATGCAAGAAGAAGAAAACGAAGAAGACGAACAATTAGCGAAAGAGGCTAGGAAGAGGCGCAGAAGAGGCGCAGAAGAGGCGAAGAAGAGGCGAAGAAAAGAGCGAAGACAAAAGACAAGAAGAAGACCAAGAAAAAGACGAGAAGAAAAGAAAAATACGAAGAAGAAAGAACAGAGTAAAACAAATATAGAAGCAGATGAGCCATGTAAAGAATGAAATTAAAAATTTAGAAGACCAGGAAGCAATACACAAAATCTTGTGCAAATGTTTTATTTGGTTTGGACCTCGTTCTGCAATAAGGCTCACTCCCAATAATGATCGTTCAATGTGTAACAACACGTTACCCTGGATTTTCTATCTATACTTACAAGCGAAATAAATTCGGCGTTGTAGAAAATAAATTATCTGGAATGTGTCGAATTTTGTTTCCATTTAATCGCCTGAAATAAACCAAATCAAAGACACTCACAACAACAACAACACCAACTTTATACTCACAGTCGCTCTAAATTTGCGAGATCTTGAAAAGCGTCTTTCTCTATCGTATGGATCTGGTTGTCGGTGAGTTGTCTGGAAAAAGAAAGATCCACACATTTTTCGTGCCAAATGTTAATTTTATATGCGCAAAGTTTGGAGAGGATACTCACAATATTCGAAGTTTCGCCAAGTCGTGAAAATCCGACTCGAACAGCACCGTGATGTTGTTTCCTTGGAGGTCTCTGGAAGAAATTGAAAAAAAACTTCATTAGTTACGCGAGTCAGAGAAAGAAACACAGATGCTTATTATTCATGTCGCATAAACTTTGGAGACGCATAATTAAAAAAACTCGCAGACTCTATTTTTGGGGTAGTGCGGGATGCGTGCCGCTCCAATTAAATCAATTTGATGGAATAATTGAATCAAGCGAGGGGCCGGATTGTAATGTAAAGTATAAGCTATGGTCTATGGAGTGTAACTTAAGAAATGCAAAACGGTGTACCTTTCCGAGTTGATATTCCCGGCATGTCCCACCGACACGATTCCCCTTTATTCAATTAAATCCCTCAATCAAATGCTCCGACGTGTTGCTATAACACACAATCAACTCCGTATTTTTAGGATAACTCCGCGTAATCTATGGGATTTTCGGCGGCAATATTTTCTGAATACATGAATATATTTTGTGTTCGTCCTTGCAATGCTCTATAGGTGGAGCATAGCACTGATGTTCTTGAATAATAGTTGTGTAATTTTACGGTTGAGGAAAACGGCATTTCTTACCTCGCTGCATCCTGGATGTAAAAAACTGGGCAGAGTGATTTTGAAAAAGAGTTTCTTGTTCTCAGCTTTTGAGCTTCATTCATTTTTTGAACGGTAAGAATAATAGGCACGGAAAATGTAGGTGAAGCCCAGACGGCAAAATAATTTTAATCGAGGTCATGGCAAAGTCGTGATCTGTCAGAAGGCACATGAATTTTACTCGGGATTCCACTTAATTTTTCCCGCCACAAGATGGCTACCAAAAGCGGCATGCAATGGAAATGAGTGGTTGTCATTGTTATGTCACTTTGATGTCATTGGCAGTTCGGTTATCAAAACTCATCACAATCTAAGATCGCTGGATCCGTAGTGAGGTCACGACATAATGGGGCCAAAAATGCGTACAAACTGGTGTACGACAGAGAAACAGTTTTAGTTTTACATGAGTGCAAGCGATTTTGCAAGCGGGATTTTTCTTCTCGCTCGCACTTATGTGAAGATTTGGTACCATTATGTCGTGACCTTACTACAGATCCAGTGATCTTATCACAATCTGATTGTAGCAGCCATCTTGTGGCGGAAAAAATAAATCGAATCGCGAATGCCTATACCCATATTTGCGATAGATACAAATTCAATGAGTCAGTTGAAAAAAAAAGAGGCATGCACGGATTCACATGGAGTTCAAATTATTTGTAAGTGGGTATGTCATTAGGTCTTGAAAATCTCAATTTTGAAGCTCAGTTCGCATGGGCGATATCGCATAAGCGGACTCAGCTTAAAAATATGGATTGCGAATATCAAAGAAGAACAACCCACAGACGGACAACTTTTTTTTGCTCTCCTTCAATGATGCGTTATTCGGTGAATCAATAGGGATTCGTTTCTGCTAGAGCCGGAAATTCAATCTGATGCGAAACAGCACCAATTTACAATCGCTACCACCAACCAATCAGCTTGATTAATAAGTGATATTTCAAGTTCAGTGAGAAGAACAATGCTCAGTCGGTTAATTTGATTAAAATTTAATAATTTAATAACGGCCATACGACCGTTTCGCCAGATTAATTACGGTCTATTCATGAACGATAAATCATAAGAGACGTAATTGGCTTAACAAACGGAACAGGACCGATGTTTGTTTTGCAGGGGTTTTGAACTTCAAACGTTTGACCAAACGTGAATTACAATACCTTTCGAATGCACTGGACAAACGGTTTTAATTTTTCAGCAAACACAACAGCATCGTGTTAATTTTTCAGTGCGGAATTGTAAACATTACGCTTTAGATTTGGGCTTTTTTTGAAACGGTTCACCGTTCAGCTTAGTTATATGATTTTCACACTTTTCTGGTGAACTACACAGTCTGGACGATGCGATGGTGTAAAGGTACAGGTTCTCGCACACCTGCAATGTTTTATCTTCGACAAAAATCATTCAGTTTTCATGCTGTGCACGGCGTTACGAAAACATTAACTCAGTTTGGCTATATTCGGGGAGTAGGTTTTGGTGTTTTTTCACAGAGAAGGGGCGTGATGAAAATATGCAAATGTCGCCAACGAATGGACTTATCAACGTGGTAGAAACTGTGCAGCGGCATTTCGAATTCTATCAGATAAGGGTCCTTTAGGAAAATAAATGTTGTAAAAATTAAGCCATCTTATAGGCCGGTCTTCGTGAGTAATAATCATTTGTGCTCTAGCGCTCCAGCAATGTTTATGTAAATTCCACAATCCGCGTCCCGGCACGCACACAGACACACTTTTTTTTTAGACTTGAGCTATGTTTTCCAATTTTTCAAATCCATACCGGTGAAATCAAATATAGTAAAGTTTCAACGTGCACATGCACGTCAGACCGCGGACTTTTGAACACTATGCTGTTGTATCCATAGTTGATGATACGAATCGTTGGTCACGTTTACTCATCTGAAAACTCCTATCAGGTGCAGAGCTCTGTTCGAACTGACATAAAAATTATTAATGCAGTCCCGATTGACAGCGGGATAAAGTGTTGGTTGGTACTGTTAGTTGGTGATGTGCGTTCTCACCGTGCAAGTTTTTGTAAGGACGCAATATTTTAGTCGAAATGGGATTTATATACCAGTTACGCGGACCTTATTATAAAAAAAAAAACAATTGGATGGAATTCAGAGTGACAACTCGCTATCAAAAATTAGGTCTGCCACTTGACAAATTTCCCTGTAAACAAGCTTTTTGTCCTTGCTTTCAAGGTCAGATTCCCCGAGACATTCAGCATTTAGCGTTATTTTGTACGTGCGTGGAGATGACAAACCGCATGTTTTTGTCGTTTTACCTGGAGACTTCAATTCGATGATGAGACACAAACCCACAAAATTGGCGGAAGAGCCGTTCAAGTTCGCAGATTTATCGTGAAGCCATTGTGGGCTTTTTTAGAGCTCTCACGAATATGTTCTCAACAGATACTGGATTGGATACGCCGGAATGGAATAATCGTGGCAAAACCTTCGAGGTCATTCCGAAAAGATGGATAAAAACGTTTTGGAATACGCTTGCAGTTACAGAAGGAGCGGACCACTTCAGAAGCGAATTAGTGTGAACACTGCGGGAGGGACCGCGCGGAGTCGAGAGCGATCAAGTGAGATATTCGATGGTGAATTGGTAAATTGGTAGTGAAGTACACACACAATAATATATAGTGTATGACGGTACAATTGACGTATCATTCCATCAAGAATCATTTCAACAGAAATTCGTGACAATATAAATTTGGAGAACGATTTCACACAACACGAGGCTTCTGAGTATGACGCGCGATATCCATGTTTCGATTTTTTTTTGTTCCTATATGGACAACCCTCTGAATTGCAAAGGGACCAGATCTATATCATTATCATATACGTATCGATTTGTTCCAAATCCTTGTTTTACTGCGTAACGGATATAAATGGCATTTATACTCTGAAACACTGAATTCATGTTCCAGCAGAATAGCTTCACCAACGAGGGGAAGTCTCTGGTAATTAGTTGCGAGATTAGCTTGATACCTTCAGCGATGATTGTGTAAGGGTTGTATAATGCCTCCAATAAACTAAACGCTAAGAGAATGCGCGAATAGTTTACTACCACTCAGCCAATGTAATATACGATACGTGGTAACATAGTGATGGCAAACATTTGGCTCTACATGGATATCGAGTTTCATAATGACAATAATTACAACAACAAACCTAATCCTCAGTCTGCAAAGGTCACAAAACACAAGTCGCCTGTTGGAAATAGCCGAACATTCCCACTAGTAATCAAGGGGGAGAATGTTCACTTCATAATAAAAGACATACGTCGCGCCAGAACAAAAACGACAAATAATGTGAAAATAACTACTTACTGAAAAAAAAGATTTCACGACAAACTGGACACGAAAGAATAAGGGTTTGCACGGCAAACCAGAAAAAAATACTATTGACGTTTTTTAACGTTAACCAAGTGATGTCACTTCGGAATATTCAGTGTCCTCTTGAAGTCTCTTGAAACTTTGATGCTAATCTGATGCGAAACCACTGGGAAGCCCTTCTAGCCCCTCATATTTTCAATCTTGAAGCATCAATTTTAGTTTGATTACGTGGAGCTGCAGAGGCCCCTGATCTATCACTACAAAAACCTGGTTAGTACCCCCTGGAACTCGAATAAAGCGTCAAATGGTCTATCTGCCGTAGCACTAGTGCCCCCGTTAAATCTTTTATAGGTAGTCTAATTGGAGAATCTGACTTTGCCGGTTTCAAGGCCTCTGCAGTCTTCATCATGTCAATATATTTAGTATAAGGTTCCGTTTGATTTTTACCTAAGTAACCTATCTTTCCAATTTGAACTGCAACTGCAGAGGCCCCCATTGAAGTCTTCTTACGCCAACTTTATCTTCCAACCTTGGAGCCCTCACGCTTCCTTGGAGTCATCCTACGAAAATCTTGGTTTGCTTGTCTGCAACTGCAAAGCCCTCCTGAAAATATTCCCACGTCATCATGTCTTGCCACTAATGAGCCCTAGCGCCCCCTTGTAGTCTCTATTATTGACCGTTAATTTTTGTTTGCTTGTCTGCAGAAAGCTTGTCTGCAGCATGTCCCTTGAAGTTCTACATCTACATCAGCTTCTACCGCCACTTTGGAGCTCCAGCGCTTCCTTGTATGCTTTTTAATGACTGAAATGTTTCGAAATCTCGGACATACCAGGAACCCCGATTTATCATAATTTTTCAAGTCGTGCAAATTTTGACTTTGTCGTGATTTTCTCAAATTTGCCATTATTCGAATATTTTCTGTCACTCTATGACAGGCTTTTATATTTTCACGTTATTTGCCACTTGCTTTTTACGACCACTGTAGAGGGCGCGTATATCTTGTGAAAAACAAAATGGATTTTTTGAGATAACTGCATGCCAAGATACGCAGGACACTCACTAACCACACTCGAGAATTGAATGTTTGGCAAACTTCTTCATTAATTTTTTATTTATAATCCTCCCCGATGCTTCATATGGCATGCAACACGGCGGGCGCCACCACATCAGAGTGTATTACCTCTTCGAGCTTCTAAAAAGTTTATGATGGCCATGGGTTAATGAACTTTTTATAGGCATATCTTTACGGCACGCTTTATCCCCTAAACGTTTAATATAAAAATTTTAATGAGGATATCTCGAAGCCAAAATCACTGCTTTACGCGAACTTTCCCCGAAATCAATAACACAACACGTCTTCAGCAGGTTCGATTTCTAAAATGAACATCTGGCAATTTTTAAAAGGAAACAGAAATAACGTGAGTAAATATGTTGTGTTTATTACGAGTCAAGTGACCGATAATTTCCATGCCGTCGTATTGCGAGTCGGCAAAATATTATCCTGTAGCAATTTCATCATCAAAGACAGTAGGTACACACCTCCAAGATAATTGTTTCGACCGACGACGTCGCGCCGTACCTACTGATGGAACTTTGTTCCCGGAATTTTAATTTGAACAATTTTATCTTGACATCAGTGATCAGTGAGGTTGGTCGTAAATTCTGCCAAAGATAATAGAGAAAATGAGTTATTAGTTTTTTAGCACACTTGTCTTAATAAGAAAATATAAACAGAGCGAGCTTGGGTTGGTTGGACGTTATACGTCAGTAGCAGGTGCAGTAGCATCTCTGCTCCCATGACAATCAGTGACAGGCGACAGCCGACAGATCAATTTGTACGTATTCAATCAAATTCCTGATCTTCTATCGTTCGCATCAATTTAAGACATTCTCTGTTCTTTGGTTTTTCTTGTGAGAGAAGGAACAACATCATAATCATTAAATTTTTCTCGTGTTCACGAATTTCCCATGCATGTGCTTCAGTTAAGACCTATACTGGTTTCGATGGTTTCTGGATGCTTTACAAATTCAACTATCAAGAAGTGCCTTATACTTTTCAAGTGTCTATATTGTTACGAGCGGCGATTCTTGTGCATTCTGGAGAACATTTGGTCTTTATAGACTATTCCCATTAGATCGCAGTGTACAGGTGCGAAGCTCTAGTGCATTCCAGAATATACTTGTAGGCTCTGGTCCGTTGAACCGAACTGGTGACTTCAACAGCCGAGTAGCACACATCTGTCCATTTGGCGGAGGTGCCGGATTTACAGCACGTCGGTAATGCCCGCCAAATGTGTAGGATTTTTCGGGAGTCGCCTAGAAACCGTATGCCGGATCACTGTGAAATTTGCTGGAGGACCGATGGAAGATTCGAAATTAATAGTCGGAGCTGTATGAAGCACCGATCCTCGGCCTACGGAGCAGTACTGAATCCCAAGCGGTAGAGAGCGTACAGAAAGCGAGTAGTAACCAGCGATATTTTCAAGTAGTAATTGTTGGCGTGTAGTTATTTTAGTACGCAGTAATAAACAGTGTGTGTTTTAAAACGATCGTCTCAATTATATAAACGAACCTAAACACGAAATACGTAACAATATGAATCTGTTGATTCTTACGGGCGGCTCCTCCACATATTGTACGTACGAGATAGTATCTATCCTCAAGTCAAAGTCCCCAGCGAAGATCGTTACAAAATCTTGAATATCTTCCAAATGATTCAACATAATAATATAGAGCTTGTTCTTTCGCTAATCAAATATTACTGATATAGTGCTATCCTGTGAAAAATAGCATCCCATAAACGCTCTGTTATGTGAAAATTCGTGTCGGCCATTGGCTATTCCCTAGGTAACAACAGCGTAACAGAGCCTTTATGGAATGTAATTTTTTGAAGAATCTCACCATTAGTTCAGCTTGACACTTGTTACATTTGAGGACGAACGGTCAACTATGAACAAGTTTGACCATGCAGATATTATGTACCTACATCTTGAAGTACTTACTAGCTGAACTTGAGGCTGTATACGCAAGGTATCAATATTTCTCCCTCAAAAGTGAAGATAAAGAGAGATAGAGATTTTGGTGGGATGCCATTGAATGTTTACCCACCTTGCTTCCGTTTGGATTACCCCACATTTTTTAGGAGCCCAATAGCCCTAAAACACTAGAAGAAAAGTTTCTGAAGGATTACTGGGGACATTTTTTGACAAACAGAAAAATTATCAACTGTTTTATAATTTTGGGAGACGTAGAAAATTGAGTACAGAGCCGTTTGTTGGAAAAAGTTGTTAACAAAAAAGGGAAAAATATTTTTTTTTTCACATAATTGGAAAAACGCTCTGTACTCAATTTTGTAATACACTCAGTAAACCGTATAAAAAAAATGAGTTTTTATCTCCATTTTTGACCTACTGACTGACCTACCTACTGAGAATACAGCGTTAACATCTTCGATAGTAGAGTGACCTTTATGAAATCTGGAGCTCAGTCTTGTCTCTAATTTTCGGGCTGAATTCCGTGGGTCCTCCGCCATCATTTCGCGAGTATCTCTTATCAAACGGTTGAACGATTTTCTTTCTTCGTAGCCAAATTATATGTCGTATAATGATCCAAGATGCCGAGTTTATTCTTCCGCTATTCGAGACTCACCTGTTTTTTTGACTGGGCATACATATGTACCATGTACCTATATTGCATTTGCATTACGAAGAGTCGAATACTATTTGCAGATCTGAACGTTCTTGTTATTGTCATAATTGTTCAAGCTTGGAGGTTATGGCGCATCACTGTCATCGTTGTCATTTTCAATCTTCTTCTGGTAGTTGATGTTTCAAAAGAATAACAAACAAGTAAATATGCCCTCACGGGCGTGAGGCTCAGTAGCGCGCTCCTACTGGGCGTACTTATTTCTCAGGTGAAAAGCTTCAATTTCAATTGCCCGCTGTTTAGTTGGATATGCAAGATTACATCGTCAAAAAAATTGATTCTAAAAATTGTTCTGACTTTAGGCCACTGTTGTATTCTGGCGACCCTGACATCACATTAATGGGCTTATTGTGTTTATTCTTGTGATAATTTGACACAATCTTTTGACAGGTGTGTGGTGTATGTTTCAGGCGTTGAAAAAGAGAAACAGAGATTTAGAGAGGGGGGTCCAGTACAGACTCATATTGCAATGAAATCTTTCAAACTTAATAATGACGTGAATTGAGCAACAGTGGACGACTATTCCAACAAAGACAATGATCAAAGCTCGCCAAATGCTCGTTCAAAGGTATCAACGACGAGCAGATACCTACTCATTCATTATTTTTTTCTGCAAAACGACAACTCGTCCTACTGCTCTGGGAAGCTCGCGACTGGAAGTGTGCATAAATAGGTGTATAAATAATAAATGAAGCAAATAAAAGTAAATTCGTCTGTAAACGTTCTCAATGGACGGTCGTATTGCCTCTGAGCGAATGGGGTATTTTTGACACGCAATGGAATCAACGTGACCGGACTGCGAACGAGCTGAAAGCCGCGAAGGCAATAAAATGCCTTGAACACTGGCCTGGGCCCGCTGGATATGTATACGGCTATGTGAATATGACCATTCCAAAAACCCTTTACATGTTACATACGAGTCGGGCCAGGCCATACGCGTAGGTACATAAAATATGCCGTATTTGATTACGGACCACGTGCCATAATATGCAGTCAAAATAAATGGTGACGTTAATTGTCCACGCTGTGATTTATTATGGGACCGTGAGAACTTGAATCTCGGAATATTGGAACAGCACATAGCAGTTCAGAATTTTTCCAATTTTTTTTTTTGAAATATGTAATTTTTATACTTAGTTGAAAAACGATTATGAAACTTACACAAGTACCTAGTGAAGTACTGAAGGTGATTTTTAATGGTAATTGTCTTTTGATCAAGTAGGTTTTTTTTTGCCCCTGCATCAACGGCTAGGTTATTAGCAGGTTTTTTCCGTCGGTGTTTTTCTGTAACGATAACAATGATGACGATAACAAGGAAATACTGTAAGATTTACATCTTTGGATCAGTGGGGTTTTGCTTCGATGGCTTTCTTGTTTCATCCCTTTTTCCGGAGCATCACCGCACGACAGTAGATGCCCCAGTACTAAGGAACGCGTGAAAAAGTCTATCTGACCCAGTGCAGATTTAAACCCGGGACCTTCGCCTTTGAGAGCGAGGCCGAGCTCACCGTGCTACCGACTGGGTTCAAGTTTTGTTCCAATAAAACGTCTTTTCATTCAAGACAAAGCATCGGATATACATACTGATATACATCATAATCTCACAAGAGTAAGACGCCCCTTTGCGACAATCATAGAAGCACTCTCACTGACGATAAAGTAATTGTGTTTTGTAACAATGTTACACTAGCTCTTTTTTTTTTATGAATCTAATTCCATCAAAACATGGTCACTTTTGTTTATTACTCTGGTGCTTTTTGATCACTTGAAAACAGGAATTTCACAAAGGTGGGTGTGTTGAGTATAGGTATAGGTACCTACCAGTAATGTGATTTGTCATGTGTTTGGTGTTTAGTACAATTAGACATAATTGTAATTGGCAGAAACTGGCCACACGTTATAACAAACTCCCCCCAGTAGCGGTCGGGCCGCATGACAGTTGGAACAGGGCAATTAACGAGAGATAAAGTGATTATGAACAACGGCGCACCATCCGACAGGCAAGCTGAACCGCTTGTGACGCCCTCCGGCGTGATATCTAGCAGGCACGAGTGGGATGTCCTGCTTCTGCTGGGATTTTCTAGCTGGGAAAGGCCAAAATTTATGGAATTATTACAAACGTATCCATAGTTAGTAGATAGGTGACTAGACTAGCAAAACTAATTGAAGTTTTCTGCCTGTTTTTTGTTTCTTATTTTGATACTTGTTGTATTGTAAATGTCATAGCTACAACACTACTTGGCAATGCAATGGTGTGAAAATTTGCAATGCAATAAAAGACAGCGAGCCATTCGCTTTCCGCAGATCTGTTGTTAAACTTCGATCTAATCATCATCACCTGGAATCGGAATTAAAACAGCAACCTTGAGTGAGTCTGGGTAAATCTTAGTTAATAAGTAAGATTCACGTGAAGACATTTGACGTTCCATTTCCAACTGAGAATTCTTTTAAACATGGTTCACTCCAAGCAGAAGGACAACTTCCCTTTGAACAGAAACCCAGTAATACCACTGAAATTCCAGTAGTTGTATGTTATAAAAAGGTAGTATCGGTAAACATCGACATTGAAAGTTTGAAACTCTTGGATACTGCAACCACACAGAGAATGAGGATTTGCGAGGAAACTTCCTGGGAATTGTTTTTTTCCTCTCAACTTCACAAAATGTCCGATATGTAGTTGAGATGTTCGAAGTTTTACACATATAAAAGATAAAAAGCTCTTACTGTTATTTACAATAAGAAGTGCGGAGTGGGTAGCGAATTTTTGCAACCAGTGGCATTAGCAACTGGGAACTGGTATCCTTGAGCTTTTGAAATGGCCGTTATAAATTTTGCTCGAACAAGTTGTACGAAATTGGCCATTAATAAATCCCATTCAAAATCCATGATACAATGCGTATAATTATGTGTGTGCAACTCTGTTTCGTGCGCGCGCTATGTTCTGAATTCAAGATTGAGGGAGTGACTGTCGTCTGATGGAAAGGGCATTGTTCCATCTCGGTGCTGACTCTGTTGGGATATTTTTGCCTCTTTGGGTCATTTACCACACAGCTTTGTTTTAAGGCTGCTGCTGCCAATGTGAGAGAGAACACTTTGAATTCGAATGGCGTCCCAGCCCAGCTGAATTGGCTAAAATAACGCGCCATTGGAAACACATGGTGGTGGATGCGCCCGTCTGGGTAAATGAAAACAACTTACTCAAGACGACGATTCTCGAATGTTCCGCATTTACAGAGCTAGTCATTGGTTTTATAAAATAATACAGAGTTCAACATTAGGTACTGATGTAAAATAATCTAAAGCATCAAGCAACCTAGTGGAATTTTTCGATACTAAAACCGACAGCTAGTCACTCTCGTTCCACGATTGCAATACTGATTACAATTACTTGTTTAATTTGTCAAAGCAACTGTTGATCGATCAATCAACTGAATATCGACAGTTTGACATTTCAAGACATGGAAGAAAGCACGTGACCTACTTAGATCACAAGCGTGATATACTTTTAATTATCTGTTATTAATCCTAATCAAACCCATTTCATGCAATTGAATGTGAATGTAACACAACCATACAGCATGTAGCAGACTCTGTAATACGAATTAGTCATATTTTTATCAGGCTGGGTTATTAACGGGGAGTACAAGTGTAAGGTAGTAATTCAAACAGGGTGAATGCGATAGTGTTATCTTTATTGCGTATCTACCACAAATGAGCAATTACTTAGCGCAAATGGGATGTGCGCTACAACCAACTGGCCGCGAAAACCTTGTGATATGTGGAGGAATTATTGTGCCAAGCTTTTTGTCGCTTGCCACACACTACATCAAACAATACTCTCAACGCTACGCTCTCCTGCACATCCCGAAATATATCTACACCCCGCTACACCACAAAATGGATTATTTGTAATAAATATTTCGAATACCTACCTAAATCCATTACACGAGTATTATTACGATGCACAGAATTACTGTTATATTCCTGTCAGACATTCCTGGTACAACAGACCACCGAGTGTTGTAATGTCGATAGGGTGGTCCTCGATTTAATGGCAGTTGAGTGTTTGTTAACAACATATTTTAGGTTTTTGTCTCAGTGGCATACAGGTCATTATGATAATGCGTGGTCCACATTTTTTTAATGCATGTAGCCGATAAAAATTGAGGGACACAAAAAATTGAAAAATACCTTTAATCCGGAGTCCGGACAGATGTTCGTGGTTTTTACGTACTAAGAAAGTGGTCAAGTGGATTACGTTGATCAATAACTTGTTTTGCCTACTTACATATGTAACAACAAGATTTCTTTATAACAAGAATCAGCGGTAGGCTTTTTTTTTATTGTTGTTAGAATCAGCATGAGCACTCGACCTTTGAAATGCAGAACACTGCTCACCATCAGTCGTCGTGGTGGATAAATCGAGTATGGAAATTGCTTTTGCTTTGCTTCCAGAGCTCCTTTCCAAAGTTTCAAAGCTCGAAGATGCTCCCACTTTTCTTATTTTGTTTCACGGAAACACGAATGCCATCAAGTCTTTGTCGAACGTATGTCGCCTAGAAGTATAGATAACTACAAAACAATGTCTTTCCAACTTGTGAAGTAGAACTTTTTACAGTGCGGCATGTCGGTGATTGATTCCGGGAAGAGGGCGCCAATATTTGCATGTATAATGCATGGTGAAATGAATATGAATGAATGGAGTGCGTCGTCTGCTGATACAATCTAACTCATATTACGGAGGAGTGTTGTGACATGTTGCATTTTGCTAGTCTCATAAGGAATATTAAATGATATCTTTGTAGTAGGCTGTGCGACTTCTGTCGTGACATCGTCATAAAGCCGTACGACTGCATAAATTTCGCGTAAACGAAAGTTCTTGGGCTGGGAGAGCCCGCGTGGAAGTGCTTAAAATTGCAAAGTTACAGCTAAAATGTCTCGTATACCTATGTGCCTCCAACGTATGGGCATTATGAGAATATGCACCTCTGAAGGTCTTCTGCACCAGTAAAATCCTACTCAACGTTGTAGATTTGATATCTGCGCTAGTAAACACAACTGCTCTACGAACGTTCGTAAGAATGTTAATTTCATTTTCCTCGGTGCTAAAAGTGAGCAAGTGAGTATAGGTATCGTCCCCTTAGAGCAGAATGAGTCTAGTTAACATTTCGGAAATTTCATAGAAAAAAATTTGGCTGCACTAAACGTATAGTAGGTTCCACTTGTACCGTGATTCTAGTTGGTTGTGAGATTTTGTTTCTAAGTTTCCAAATCTGATATTTGAAAACTCTCTAGAACTTAGCAGTTGGTTGCATCGATGTTTGAAAGTTCAAGCTTGACAACATCAACAACATTACCGTTTATGTCAAATAGACTGAAAATCACGAGTTTCACGGAAATTGTGGTGGAATTATGCCCAATATTGTGAAAACTGTGTTTGCGCCTCAGCTTGTGTCTTAAACAATAACGTCCAGTGCCCATTTTGAAGCCCTCGAGGGTGCCATCACGAACTCGCTTCTGGGAGAAAATTGGCGGAGTATAGGTGCTGGGCATGTACCCCATAACCTTCAGCTTTGCGGAGAAGACGTGAATTTATTTTCAAAAACCACATAATATGGAAGCATTGTGAACTATTCCTGGTTTTTAAAAGAAGTACCCACACTCTGGAAGACTGGGAACTGTGGGAAGTTACACCCGTCTAATTTTTGTGTGGATGGGATTCATCGGCGTTGATACATCGTACTGGAACAAGAAATTTGCGGAACTTGTGATAGGTGAACTACATCCACTCCATATTTGCAATTTCCAAAGTTGATTTCGGTAATTTTTTTTATTTCTGACAGGAACAGTCAACAGTCAGCACACCAACATAACCTATCTTTCGAAGCCAGACGCTCAGGCGCACACTAGGCAGTTGGACCAGAAGTCTACAATGCCAAACTGTAAAATTTGCCCAGCCTACTAGAATCACGGTACAAGTGAACCTACTATAACAAGTTTAGCTGGATAGGAAACTTTGATTATGTGATAATACTATCCTAAGGCTTGATTTGAGAGTTAAAATAGTTCTGCACCAAATGCAGGCTTACTCAAAGGATACATTCGCAATAAAAACCTGTAATGGTAAAGACTGTAGTTACACTAGTTCTGCCCCAAGGGGACGATACTATAATAATATATAAAATAAAATAAGTATACCACTGACAATCAAACTTTTGATGATATCAAAATGACATAATGGCAACCAATCAATAATCAGTATCATTGCATGATGCTTTTAGCAGACAAGAAAAACTATACTGAATCGCGGACAGGAAGACGAAGTCTTATAGTGGAAGCGGTATACGCAGAAGGATATTAATAGAAATGATTTGACCCACAGCACTCAAAATGCCGTTCTTTAGGGAGCAAATATTTGACAGTCACTTCTGTACATTACCGCAGTATCGCAGCCTAACAAGCAGAAATCACTATAGACTTAGCTTGCTCCAAAACTCCACAATGTGGAACCACTGGAGCCCAAATCATTTCGGATAGCCGAAGTGGTTCCAGGGCGAAATACAACCAAATCTCTGTTTCCCCGCAACTAGCACTACCGCTTTTGATACAGGGGGAAGGTTTGACAAACAAGGAGCTAACCACTAACAAAAAAAAAATGACAACATGTAGAATACATACTGATTACTGACTCATATAAACAAAGGCACAAGGCAGAGGTGAAATTAGAACTAGACAACGGCCTTGACTGATTCATTTCGACATCGGTCGATGACAATTTAACAATAAGAACAGTAAAACAAGGGAGTACTTATCGCGGAGCCGGCTGCGATGCTGGGGTCCTCTCTGCCTTGCCTAGATAGAAAACGAACGGATAAACTCAAAAGCCACGCGATAAGCCATTGGCATGAACCTGCGACAGTCCCAGGGAGAAAGAATCGCATACGAGACACACAAGAATAATGCACATGGCGGCTATCGAACGCAAAAGACCCACTTTCACCAGAACAGCACTACGGCAATGGATTCTTTTATGAAAAAAAAAAAGTGAACTAAAAATGAAAAATTATATAAAATCCGGCGCTTGGCTTCTCCCTATCCCTTCACTGCTCTCGGCACTTTTCTTGATGACGAATCTGTACGTATCGCCGCCTCATTACGCCTCGGCTGTCCCATCTACGAACATCACAGTTGCCATTGTGGCGCCCCAGTTGATACCTTAGGCCGCCACGGCCTCAGCTGCATCAAACAGTCAGGCAGAACACCTCGCCACGCCTCTATCAACGACATTCTCCATCGCGCTCTGACATCAGCAGGAATACCATCAATACTCGAACCGCCCGGTATCTCCACCTCCGATGGTAGACGACCAGATGGAGTAACTCTGACACCCTGGCACCGCGGAAAAGCACTTATCTGGGACGCAACATGTGTTGACACTTTCGCCACCACCCATATTCCGCGGACAACGAAGGAACCTGCTGCTGCCGCCAACCACGCTGAAGTTCTCAAAACGAGAAAATACGCAGACCTGGAGAACTACGTCTTCATCCCCTTCGGCGTTGAAACCCTTGGTTCCTTCGGGGATCAAGCTAAGTCCCTAACTGACAAAATAGGGCGGAAAATCATCACAAACACGGGCGAAAAAAGGGCCAAATCATGGTTCTTGCAAAAGATTAGCCTATGCATCCAACGGGAAAATGCCACCAGCATTTTGGGGACCGCCGACCGTCATTATTATTAATTTTTATTGTTTTATTGTTATTAATTATCAAATACACAATAAAAACGGAATGGAGAAAAAAAAAAACAAAACAAAAACAATTATTCGACTTTTATTTTCGAAGTTATGAAGGATCACAGTTCGACTTCTAGTTTCGTTATTTGAGGAAATTTTAGTAAATCATGTTGGTGGCAGAATTATAAGAGAAAAATATCAACCACTGGGTGTGGTCCATATAAAAGGTGAGTCATTAAGTGAAAAAACAAATGCCTCTGAAAATTCCCCCCCTGGTAGAAACCGTCCGATCATATACTTAACATCGGTCGAGCGACCAATCGGTTGGGGGATCAACCGAATGGTTTGGAGACATTTTTGGAGAGAATTTTTTTTCAAGACCAGTGCTTCCATCTATCACACACTGAAGTTGCGACTTGAGCTGCGAAGTACGGTCGGATAGCTGATTTTATGGGGCTTATGAATCTCATGATGGTACAGACGATTTGAAGATCTTTTCACCTGTGGATTGTTCTGGGAACTGCTGTTGCCTTCAGAGGTACATCGATGCCTTGAGGAGATGGTGCACTAAAAACCATTTCAATTTGAACTTGACGAAGTACATCGTCATATCTTTCTCAAGGTCCTCTAGTCCTGGAGTTTCCATATAAAAACTAGTTACCAAATTCTAGCCAGATCCAGTGTCATTAAAAAATTTAGCGTGTACTTTGTTCCAAAACGTTCCTTTTCTAAAATTTTGAGACGCAGAGCTCCAGGGACTTTCCCAACATCGAGATATTGCAGCGTTTGTTTGAGTGTCTTTGGTTCTGTCACGACTGGAGTATGCATCCGTATCTGGTGTGCCTACCACGAGAAGTATGTGTCTTTCTAGGGAGTGTGTATAGCAACAGCTTTCATGAAACTATTGGCCTTCAGATTGATGGAGTAAACTCGTATATGGGCTTCCCGCAGCAGTCATTGCTGACCAGATTTGGGCTTGGAAAGACAAGAAAAGTCCTTAGAAAATCGAAGGATCATTAGGTGTCTTTTGTTCTTGTATCATAATCCATAAATCTGGTTTCGGGTGCGATTTCTTACTTCAGTGTTCTTTCGAGAATCCTCCCTGAATGTTGCGAGTCACTGAAGCCCGAGACAATGGCTCAAAGCGAAGTAATGTCTTTCATGTAAAGTCCACGAAATAGTACTTCTCGATACAAGAGCGCGTTTTCAGGCCCAAAGCCTTGTTTGCCATCATGAAGCGTAGCCGAATGCTGCAAAAGAGGCTGAGGGCCTGAAAAATCTCAGCGCTCGTGTGTCGAACAACGTTTTTCGTAATCGTTGCTTAAATTCAGAGAAAACTCGAATTTCTTGTAAATTTTGACACTACTTTGAAAAATGTCAAGCTAGATACATAAACTGCAAAACTTATATTTTTGATTATGTATTACTTTGCGCGTTATGTATCTATGAATCGATTACGAAAAAGCTTTTTTTTCAGTTCTCTGGCAAACGGTGAAACGTCTCACACACCAGGTTCCAGGAAAAGTTAACCTTTTCGACTGTAGTGCGGTGATGTCAGGCGAATTTTTGATTGAAGTGCGATCGACTCTGTATTAATTTTCGTCTGCTATGATGGAACAGTGCTCTTTTTTATCGTATTTTGTTCCACGGTTACGTCATTGCTGGATTTCTACAGTATGTTGCGTGCCCTTATGCTAGGAACAAGCATCCATTTACTTTGTCGGGGCTTCGTGAGATCTGGTGAAACATGTTGCATAATCCATTGTTCATTTTTCTGTGTGATCAATTCGGACGCTTCCTTATGGTCAGCAATTCTTAGTCCCCCCACAATCGGTCGGTTAAAAGTGAGAGCTGCGTTCAAGTTCATCTTATCAGTCTGTCAGTTCTTTTGTGTTTCTTGGCAGGAACTCAAGACATTATCAGCGTGCCATATACTTCAATCATGTTTGGTCTGGTTCTTGTGTTTTTAGGCGTCTTAGATGTTCATTGTTATTTACTTATCAACTCCAACAAATCTTTCCTCGTCGCTGTCAGACTTTTTAGCTTCTGTTGTGTTCTAGTTGTAGAACTAATTTTACTAAGAAAAGAGAAATCGACTTGCACTGAGTCTGAGTATGCTATGTTGTAATACGTAGTAGGTACAAGCGGTACATATATAAAAACACACTGATACTGCACTTTGGGTTAGGGCAACGAAATTTGGCATGGGCGAACTTTATTTATACCATTACGAGTTATTTGACCCACAGCGTCAAAATTTTATTCCTTATGCGGGACGGGGTTTTCGGTTCTACAACGGAAGTCGAAGTTTGTCTATAAACCCGATTTCGTAGGTACTTACTTAAGGTCACTTGGTCAAGCCGTACTTGAGCAACGACTATGAATGAGGTCTGGGGAAGAGAAATACATAGTACATACGGAAGGGTGATTTAATCCCATCGACAACAGTCAGAAGCTCATGGTTCTTTGTGCACTAGTTCCTTAGGTAGGTACTTAGTGAGACAAGTTCAACTGACACAGACCTCAGTCACCGTCAAAATAAAAATATGTATACACTCTTCGGTAATTCCTTCTGTCATCTGACCTTCTGACCAGTCTCTTATATGGCTCGGTATACCACTTATTCCTCTGATACGAGCATGAGAAATAATGCACTCGAGAAGCGTGTAAGCTCCCAGTTACAGTTTGCAGATAAAAATGAACCCCATGTGTTTTTATTTATGGCATGGCCCCTCTTTCACACTGGATTATTGTATTTTAAGTCACGTCTTCAATATTAGTCAAGCGCATCCCGTTGATGATGAATTCTCCGCATTCATCACCAAGAATGCAATTGTCAGGAGCAACGCGGATGAATAAATGGCGCAGCAGACGTGCGGGATTAAGGATTAAGTTCAGTGTCAATGCAAACGAAATACGCGGGATTAGACAAGTTCCCTCTCTGTGCTTTCGGATTATTGATCGTCATTCAATCGAAACTTTGCCAAAATTATCATCACGGCAAAACAGGAACTCAAAGCGAAGCCCAGCCCGGGACAATATGATCAGCTTTGGGATTCAATTTGAATGTTTAATTTGTTTCGCGCGGCCAGAAAAAGCAAGAAGGAAAAACTATATGCGGTGTTCATTGGAATGGACGGATGAAATCCATGTCGCTGTCAGGATGCAGAATTGAACCGACACGAACATGCGGGATGACCTTAATAAAGAATCCTGTCAGGACGATATCTCACACTCCATCACACGGACACCAGCGAACTACGCGAATCGCGTAAGCCCCCCGGATCCGGCAGCAATCGCAAAAAGTATGTCCTAAGGACGACTGCCAAAAGGACATTGCGCGCCTTTCCGTTTATGTGGTGGATGTCGAAGAGATGTGGGAGAAGCGGAGGCATAAACAGATATAGGTAATTTATCTTGGGCAGACGCCCCTGACGAACTGAATTATTTGCGGCTCATTCTGGGAAAGTTCTCTCATTATTTTTTTCCTCCTGTCAAATGTAATACGAGCATGAGGGCGAAGGCCAGAGAAAAATTATCATTAATGTTTATAAATTGTTATGATGTTATAAAAACCGTGCGTGGAAACCGTGATGAATGTTAATAATGCTTTTCAATAAATCAGAAGTTGGACGCATCATTGAATAGCTCCAAAGCTATGTACAGGTGTCCCAAAAGTTACGTAAATCTGTAAAATTTATATAGGCACAACTTGAAGAACTTTGCAAAATAATCAGTTAAACACATAGACTTATGGATACAAATGGATTGATTGTTGATTTAATGGCATTCCTTCATCACGCTGCCTCGAGAAAATGGCCATGAAGCGTCCATGATACTGTTATGAACGGCGATTCCGGAGAGCACGCGCTTTTTCTAGACTTTTCCCATTAGGTCGCAATATACAAGTGCGGAGCTCTGCACTGTTAGGAATCCAAGTAATTTTACACGTTCATTTTGGTATTTTCTACAATTCTTTACTTGTCAAATTATTTTTCACGCCATTTTGGGAGTAATTTTGTAAATTGATTGAGAAAACTGTAATAATACAGTTGAACTGAGGAGATTTTCCTGCAAACATGGAATTTATCATTTTCATCTGTGTATTATCATGGCTTTTTGTAACGTATGATCATTCTATTTTCCAGCTAAATTTCAATATTCCGCAGCCATCTTGGCCGCCATATTGGAATCTCTTATTAGTAGAACGATTTTCATGGAACTTGGAACTCTAGTACGATCATTCTGATAGTCAAGCCAAATTTCATGATTCTGCCGCTATTTTGGCCGCCATATTGAAATTTCCGCTCAAATAACGGTAGAACCCTAATTAACATCTTGCGTTCACTGATCCTCCAAAAAAGAAGTGCGCCTACTGAGCCTCACGCCCATGAGGCATATTTGCTTGTTAGATTACCTACTGGATCTTGAGTTGACCATTCTGAAATTCTTTTCAGTTCCAGAAGAGTCTTACATAGTCCGGATGTTAGGCGCCAACCACCTTGCATATAAAGATCAGGCGGTGCCGTTTGGTAGGAATGTTATACATACCCATGCCTTTATTTTAAGAGGTATTGTCAAGATGGCGGTCCGTGCAGACGCCGTATACAGGTGATCAAAAATGCAAAAACTCCAACTCATGAGCCAAAAAGTTGAAGTCATGAAAACCAACAGATTCACAATTCAATGCCTATCAAGTTTGAAAGAACGTCTGAATATTACCAGCCGTTCATGAAATACTTTTAATTTATTGGCCGGTTTCATTGAAATTGAAATTTTCCAACTAATCAGAGATTTTTCAAGATATTCGGATAAAGTTTTGCAAATCAACAAAGAATGAACACATGAATGAAATGTAATGTGTTGCCACTGTCCCCGCCTGTTTTCAAAAATTTGACGGTCGACTGTTTTTTTTCCTTATGGTCGCCATCTTGAATTCGCTTATTATGGAATATGAAATGAGAATGCCGGTCCTATACCTTTTTTAGTTATATTAGAAAACGAATTGGTACTTCTCATTTACTCTTGGGACACCTGTATTATTTCAAGGGTAGTTTTAGTGCTCCTACCGATAGGGGAGGCTGGGGCAAAAACATGTCCGAGCCGTAATTATAAGGAGCTTGATTTTCTTTTTATCTATTCCATGTACGTGTTGTAATCAGAAGCGTACCTACATCCACAGCTACAAGATTAGTGGGCAATTTGAATTCCGAATGGACGATGTCGTTCAATTTGCATTCTGTACAATAACGAATGCATATTCACATTTAAAGTTATACGCGAACCAGAGAGAGGCTGGCTTTCGGCGGAGGATTGCGGTGTGTTAACAGTTTTAAATACCTGCAAATCTGCGGTAAACCAATATAATCTGTGCTCGGTGCTTCAGAGAGTCGAGATTGCACGTAACGTGCATTCGAAAGTGGTAATTCGAAGAAGGGCTCTTCAAACGTTCGGCCGCGGGGCTGGCTGGCGTTATCAGAGGGAGAACAGTCCTAATTAATAATATTACCAGGCGCGCGGATCCCCGGCCTATGGCGCCGACCGGGAGCATTGTAATGGGGAGTGTGCTTATTAAAAACCGCATACATATTGCATGGTTTGTGCCGTTGTGACTAACCAAACAATTACATGCCAGAACTGCTGCTGTTGCTGCCACTCTGCAACTGCACCACCCCACCCACCCCCATATAGTGCAACACATCCACTGTTTTCGCATCGTAATCGATAATCCGATGAAAGTTTCCCATCCTTTTGTGCAATTTTGCAGTGTGGATAATGGATATTATGATAGGGAGGATTCATGGCGCAACGTATACGGTAACGATCTTCGAGCTGCAGTGGGAGTAGCTCAATCACCAAGAAAAGCAAAACTTCTCTGCTGCAACCGTTAATTATTATTATTGTCTTTGATCTACTGCTCTCTGCTCTGTTTGTCAAGAAATCAAATCTGGAATTTCAGATAGCAATGTAGCAAATAATAATCTCGCTTGTGGTTCCTTTGTAGCTTCCCTTATAGGTGCGAATACCAAGAAACTTCAATGAGGAGTTCCAGCTACTGGGCGCTGTTATAATTGAATATTTTATTTGGTTCCAAAAGTATTGAGTATTTTTAGGTAGGTAAAGGTAATCCAAATACAAACTTGGAGCATAAATTATTATTGTGAGCGAAGATGATGTAAAGTGTACAGGTCATCATCACAGTAGTTTGATAAATGAAATAAAATAAAATATTTCCCATCCAATCTGCAGAAACGTGTAATATATTACATACCGAGGTGGAAAGGGTCTCATTACAGCCAAGGGATTCGATACATTACCACATTACCAAGAGGTGCGTCGAGGTGAGATAGAATCCCGTAGGCTGTATTGACGCTTCACTCCGTGGTATGTATAGGACTTTATTCACAATGATCCAGTCTAAATGCAAATTAATTGGCTTTATTCAAAGTTTTTCGCGTCAAACGTTTCTATCAGGTAGGCATAGGCGACCTTTCCAAACCACGCATCCTTCCGCGCTCCGCGACAGCTGTTAGGTCAGATCACCTCTCTTCATACGTCACTTTTGGCCCGTGGTCCGGAAGTGACATCATTTTCCAACCTGAAAGAAATCATTCACTTTCCATCTTTTTAAAAGTTGGGAATGTATCGATTGCTGACTTATTGTGAATAAAATGTTTTGCTCAAGAACTCCGTCACTCCGTCCCTTCGTAAGCGTTTAAACCTGGCGGACAGTCAAGTATCCTCAAACTGGATGTCTACCTAACCGAATGAACATTTTGTTAAACGAACATTCGACCTAATAATCAGGTCAAGTATCCGTTCGGCTTAGTGCCGGTTGGTGAAGATCTGTGGCCCAAATACCTGTTGGACTATCTGATGGCGAAATGTCTGTCGACCTCGACCAAGTCTGCGGCAATGGGCAAGACCGCAAGCAGGCGTCCACTGGAGCTCCAGCACAAGACTCTCAGGAGTCCCACTAGGCCTCAAGATATTATACAAGACTCTTGGGAGGTCACAAAGCGGGTGTCCTGCCACTTGACAACAGCGGAATTTTAAGGTAGGCTATTATTGCATCCTTTTTAAGGATTTTACCATTACAAATCTTACTAGGTCTCAAATAAGCCAGCAAACAACTGCTAGGAGACACTATAATTCTCTTGGGGCCATTACCCTTGGAGGCCAGAGAACCACTAATCGAAACTAGGTGTTTCTCACTAGAACTGAGGACCTCAACAACCTGAGTGCAATGTATCGAGGCGAAACACGTTCCATAAAATAATCGAAAAGAGAGTGCGAGCTACAGAAGCGACGAGAAAACATCAAGTTAAGAAGTTCATTCTATAACTCCTTCCCGCTGGTGCAGAAACTTTTGGTTTGTTTTCCGATCGATATTAGGTCAAAAATGTCTTGCGATCAAGTGTCCGTTAGGACCATTCAGCATTATTCGTTCGGCTAAGTACTTGTCTACAAAATATCCGTTAGTCCAAATATCTGTAATATGTTTCTGCAAAATGTCGGTCTATGACAACCTCTTGTGCAGCTAGCCTTTTTTCATACTACTGAAAGTTCACATTGCACTTACCAATGCAAAGATGGAAGTATGATGTGGAGATTGTGAGTCCCGAAAGTCAAGACGAAACTGCCATATTCAAAAGATTTGATATAAGTATGAGCAGATAGATTTACTACAATAAAGATTCAACAATTAATGTCTGCATTTCTACCTGGAAAGTAGACGACGACTCGAAAACCCTTTTCAGTTTGTATCCTTTCGCGCAGAACTTACTTGGGTAGGGTGTCAGGCGCCTTGATGATTGTGGGGTGAGGTGGTGTCATAGCCTGGGTATAGGTTCAGTTTGGGTGGAACGGTTGCAAACTTGTGGTACTGTGAAGCGACATGAAAAAATCTTTTTTTTTCCCGTTCTTCGTCTTTCAATCAACTTTAACTGACCAGACCTCACTCATTGACAGTTACTTGTTGCCAACATAACCAACCACCACATAACAAGTTAGAAATTCATATCTGAAAAATTGATCGATCAACTTGAACTGACCAGACCACAGTCACTGACATGTGCATCTCCACCAGCATGACCTTTACATATAAGAGAACGTTGTCAAAATATGTAAAAGACACCGCCACCTGTCAGATTTTGATTGCCTTTTTTTCCAGTAGAACTGTTCCGTCTTTTGATCACCTTCCACTCATCAAACCTCACGCACTGGCAGATACTTTGTTACCATTTTCACGCATTCAACCTGCACCATACTTCTTGACTTCGAACTTCAACAATAAACTACATTATCTGTGACAGACGAGGTGACAGATGACTGATGTCCTCGTCAGCTACTACCAGAGGTTGAGTAGTTCATATACTGCTGAACGGGAGTAGTTTTCAAGGTGGACTTAGTTGTCTGAAGCGCCTATTTATATCTATATCAGTCATCATAAGGGGCTGAGCTTTTCAGATAAATGCGATTTTTCCTATCCACCAACTTGGATGAGCAAGTAATGGCGGAGAACGCGCTGGTAGACGTAAGATAATTTCAGTAAATTCAAGAATATTCATTGTTTCCTTCGGTAGGAGCGTCACCAAAAAGTCTACCGGATGTATGCCAAGGAGGTTATTTCTTTCACATGTCCGCTGCAGTGGCCATCAAGTCGTGCCTGTCAAGTTGGCATTCTGACATTATTATTTGGTGACATTGACATTTGTTCTTCGAAAATTCGCAAAATAATGCCGCAGCTTGTGCGGCATTCCACGTGACGTCACATTTCCATCAAAAATGGACCAGAAAAAAATATAACTTCGATGTCCTAAAATGTTTCTTTAAAAAGTTGAAGGGTGTTGAAGTTGAATTTCCAAAATAGATTTTTTGGCATAATTGAATATTTTGGGAATGAATCCAATTTTTGAATTTTACGTTCAATTCAGAGAAAAAAGTTACTCGTGCAAAATTTTCATTAGAGAGTTCATTTTTGAGATATTTGGGTTTTAAACTTTGGAAGACATCTCGAAATGCCGCTTTTCAGAGCCCAAATTGTTTTTTTTTTGGCAACTTCTCGTTTCTTAGCCCTAAATGGCGGTTCATCGACTCAAAACACCTAGAAAACTTATTTCAGTTGAGGAATCATGAGTTTTCTTGGAATTTGATTTTTAGGTCTTTGAAAGTGGCGATTCATTTATTTAATTGACTTATTTAACGAAGCGACATTCAGCTATTAGCTGCTCAACCATGCAACCTCAGGGACAGAACAAAATATCCATGGATGTAGCGGGATTCGAACCCGCACAGCGCAGCGCGAGTGGGTCAGCTTGCCATCACCTATACCACTCGGCCACGACCGCTCCATTTCGAGTTGTTTTCAAAAGTTCCGAACCCAAATATCTCGGTCAAAATTTTGCAAGTGTTGCTTTATTCTGAATTGAACCTAGAATCCAAGAAATGAATTTGAAAAAATAACTAGGTGATGGGTAAAAAATAGGGGGAGACAACCCTCTCATCATCAACTTGCCTGAATTTTTTTAAAAACGTTACTATTGCTCGATAGAGACCTATTTCAGTAAACTTTGGTCAAATTTGAACAAAATCGATTGAACGGTTAAAGAGTTATGTCAAAAAATCGATTTTGAAAATTCAACTTGAACACCCTGTAATTTCTCAACGGCGCATTTTAGGACATCAAAGTTAAGTATGTTTTTTCCTGATCCATTTTTGATGGAGAGTGTCCCCTAGAAGTGTGTAAACCGTAATTGCGAAACACCCTGTATAATTGATCATGCAGGTGAAATACGCTCAAATAGACCGTTGGATAGATAGACAAACCGGCCACACTGAAGCACTTTTTTCGAAAATGCGCTTGAAAATATTAAGGAGTCCTGATAGAGAAAGACGAGTCATAACTGTCAAACATCAACGAAATCGAACCGTTCCCTCGGTGTTTTCATAATCCAAGTGTTGTGGGAGTGGAAGCCCTTCCTAATCAAAGTGCACAGTGCACACCCCATAAGCGTACTTCTACCCTCTCTTTAATTACCACAGCTAGGGAATGTTCTCCAAAATTAAATAAGCAAGAGTACACACGCTGGTAGGTGGGCATCATACACCCACCCTAGATAATACAAGCTTGACGTGATACATGCTGCCAATTTCAAATTATTGGTGACAATTCAAATCGATACCATCCCTCTGTTGTGTTCAACTCCCAGAATCGAAATACTGAATTACATGCACCTACTTATGTAGGGAGATACGACAATGCCACCGTAT
This sequence comes from Anaspis maculata, assembly GCA_949128115.1. Classification (NCBI taxonomy): domain Eukaryota; kingdom Metazoa; phylum Arthropoda; class Insecta; order Coleoptera; family Scraptiidae; genus Anaspis; species Anaspis maculata. Next base: position 41,036,070 of record OX421962.1, on the reverse strand, counting down.
AAACCGATCTTTTGGAGCTTGCGCAAGTTAAAATTTATTTTGACAGTACAGGTGGGCCATTGAAAACTAAATAGACGTTGTTTCAGCCACAAAAAAACGGCCGGACAATCCGGACATACCAATTTTATTTTCAAGAAGGTTGACTTTTACCGTACCAAATACATGAGTCACCTGCGAATCTCATTTTCTTGACGCTGTGACCACAACCCCTCAAATTTTAGATAGCGATTTATCCCTCGTTTTGAATATTTTTCAATTATCTTTACAGCAGTGCTATTTGTATTTTGATTGAAGCCATTTTCTTTTCAAAATATCGCCAATTCAAGAGTGATTAGACGGTTGCAGCCCGATCTAGAAAACTAGGCTCGATGTCGACGTGTTTAAAACGGGGTTCATGTCACTCTCACAAACAGTATACGTTGCAGTATACGAATAAATCAGGTTAAATGCCTAAAAACACATCTATTTTGTTTTCAGTGACCCATCCTTGTGACCGCCATATCAATTGGCTCACCTCAAAATTTCACTTGAACTCAAAGTGCCATACTTCCTGAATTTGTGGACCATTTTGAATCACGTTACTTTTCTGAATAGCTGACTTCTTGGACAACAAGACGTCGATAGTAATAATTTTCCTTATGGGTGCTCCAATCAGTTGTGCAGAGCGACAAAATATAAGGTGGTCCAAAAATGTAAAACATTCAAGCAGCTTCCAATTTTAGATTTGTCGCATTTTTCAAGTGGTTCAGGAGAGACGTTGTGTCGGTACCTCTAAACGTTCTTTCGGATTCTCAACTATCTCGCCTTGATACAGGGTGATCTAAAAAAAGCATCTTTTTGATTTGCAATGCGCTAACTTTTTGGTTTCTGACCGATTTCTGAAACTGCGGCTCATGTTGAAGCTAAGACCTCAGGTATTTGGAATCGATGAGCAGAGTTGATTAAAGAAAAAATTTCAAAAAAGGGGTTGCACCAAAGGTGACCCAAACTTGGATTGATTCCGAAATCCGGTTGAGAGGAGAATTGTACAAAAATCAACTTGTCGTCAAAGAAACAATTTATTGCGAACACTTCAACATCAACTTCGCTTGTCTGGGGCAACAATGACCGACTAAAATACCGGATAAGGACTGTATGTTTTCACAGGAGAATAAATGTCCGTGTTTACCTGAAAAGTAAAAGCAGTTTGTGATTCTTGTCATAGAGGTTTCGTGCATTTTCCGGTGATACAGACATCGATTCTTCTGCAAAAACGTAAAGGCCTAATTTGGTTCTTCCATCGTTACTTATTGTTGTCGTTGTCCCAGATAAGCGAGACTGAACTTGAGTGATCGTAATGAATGATGGTTCATTTGACAAGTCAATTCTTGTACAATTTTCCGCCAAACCGGATTTCAGAGTTAGTCACGTTTGGGACAAAACCACCCCTTCTTGAGATTTTCTTTTTATTCTAGAACCTACAGAAAATCACTAACGACCTGTTATGTTGTAGTCCAAAAAATCAACTAGCTATTCAAAACAGTATGAGTATAATTAAAAATCCATCATAGTACATAAATTCAAGAAGTCTATGGCACTTTGAGTGTGAAATTTTGGGATGAGCCAATTATTCATGTGGCGACCACTTTTTACCCATTTTTTTTTGTGACTATTGGTGTCATGTTATGGAATCACATGAATATATCGAACAAGGTAAGATTAAAATAGGACACTATACTCTCTGGACACCGCACTAGTTACTTAGTATAATTTGAAATCCACAGTGAACTCCACCGAAGAAAATAATTTAACTCAATTATCAATAATCAAAGTCGGAAACTTCCAGTCATTTACCTGCCATTCGATGAAACTGCTCATAAAAAATGTATAGGTAGGTAGACGGCGGCAGATGTAACTTACCTGAAACAAAAGAATTGGGATTAATATCGTGTTACAAAGGGCGTCAGTTCGGTTGAATAATTGAGGGGCAGTCAGATTCGATTATTGTTTTAAAATTGGATTCTCAAATGGCGTCAGTATATCGTAATGACCTCTGATGCGTTATGACGAGTAACGCATAAGTGGCTCGTGTTGAATTTTCTGGTTCAGACCATGACCTGCAGTATAAATTGTTGGTAATGAGACACATATAAATGAACTTTAATGGCCCATAATCAGTTATAAAAGACCATCGGCGATTTATACTCCTAACATGTGAGATGCGCTTGCTTGATTAGTGATCATCACTGATTGCCCTATACGCTGTGACTTGTGCCCCGAGTGCCGACTGAGAAGCCAAGGTGCAACAGCATGATTTGTATGCCATGTAACACAATACCTCACTATCGGCCTGATTATGGCGATTCTTGCAACAATGCTGAAAAATCATCATTGTATAACTACTGAAAATTTGTCCCAATTTACAGCATATTGGTAAGAGTGCAATGCGCAGTCAGTAGAGCGATATATGGCTCTGAGATAAAATTTCAAGCTATAGTCAAAATCCAAAAGATATATACACGGAGCATTAAATTAAAGGGGACCCGACGTAATGGAAACTCACTCAACTCTGCTCTGCAACAACAACACCATTTTCATTTCAAGGGTGATCTCACACCCCACTAATTTGTTTTTGAATTAAATGAGTCAGTTACACTAAAACTGTGCGCTTTCTAATAACGTTCTGCGCCATTAGGGACGTCGTTTTCCCCTTTGATTTGTAGGGAATTTTTTGGAATAAGAAATTAAAAATTATGTTTCAGACTTTCATCAAGCACGGGACGAGGAATGAAGTACCTAGTTGTAAAACATGATATTATAGTCGGATGCAGCGTAAAAAAGAATTATAGGTTCATTAAGTTCCTGCTTGTTTAATTTGGGGAATCAAAACACCGAGAGAAAGCTTGTTTATCGCGTTAAATTAGAATAGATAATTAAAATTAATTGGAACCTCCTTATTTACAGTTTCAACAAAAATGTTTTCCAACAACAAAGCGGACGCCGTGTACCTATACTTCAATTCATCAGACATGCAGCAAGCCTCGTGCGAGAATGTTTTAGGAAAATTATGAAATAATATTTACGTTTAACTAACTGTGATTTAATGTGCATGTGTGACGTCTAAATTATGTACGGCTTTAAAATTCTTGTCTCGAACTATTTATCACACCTTGAGTTAAAAATTTAATGTCATCTGACCTTTACGGCCAATTGCTTGAGACGAAGCAAGTTAGCAAGTAGGTAGGTACACTTTTGTCTGATGCGATCTGTAGTTTGTGGATGAAAAAAAATAGTGCACTCAACAGCCATAAGGTGGGTGGTTTCCCTCAAATATGATTTTTGTTAATTAAGTCTGTATGAGCGTGCAACTTTGATGTTAGCTCTTCCATACGCAATGTGTCTGCCTTATTGGTGTCTGTCCTTCTGTCTGTCTGTCCGTCACAGGAAAAGAAGCTACCCTTTAGGGGGAGGAGCTATCGATGTGATGTATACATTAATCGAAAGCTCATCTATTTTGCATGTCATATTCACAAGACATTTGCTCCAATAGCAATAAACAACTACAGTGATAACAATAATCCCGCCAAATTGCTGCTCGCTTTCTGGACTTGGATTTTTCAACATGCGGCCAACTTACTTCATTGCAACTTTTTTTCTTCGAATTAAACAAAGAATCCAAAAACTGCGCTGATTTTTCAAAATATAGTGGTGATCAAATATTGATGGAAAAAAGGCAGCAGACCCCCAGTATATACGGTACTGCTCTTTTTTTATAGAGAATGAATGCTATTAAATTGTGGGCTTGTATCCAGTTCCGACATGACAAACGTCAAAATTACCCCTCACTACTGAAAAAGTACAAACGTGAAACATTTGCACATCATGCTCGAATGGCCAATAATGTGTCCGATTGGAATCAAAAAAAGAATTATGGCGCTATCTCTACTTGTCTAGGAGATATCACTTTTGGAAATTTCCAGTGACTTGGACAGTAAAAAAAGTCACCCGCATGATGGTAATTGCTAACCATGGTAATTTTGATGCAACGTATGGTCTTGCATTTTTATCAATGCTGGAGTCAGTAAGTATCAATGTGATGTCGCAGCATGCTTCTTTGGGTATCTCCCCTAAAGCGGTCCAGAAGATAACCTCTTCTGGGGGCCCATGAGGTCAGATTTTCTCATGGTATAATTCATCCAGCAATTGTGTATATGTTTCTGTGAATTTTCAAGAAAAAGCAACAGCTTTAGCACATTCTGTATCAAAAAATCCAAATTCCACAGAAAAATCAAGAACTCTTTGAAGAAACAAAATACGATCAAAAGTCAAAAACCGTTTCGAGATATTGATATCCGCTTTCTAAAACTGAAGAGCAAAAAAAAATCCGAAATCTTTTCTGAAAAAATTCCGCGACTTCACTTTTGACACTCTTTTCTTTGGCATCCTGTATATCGTGCACAAAGTCGATGGTGACGTAAGTCACATAGCGTCTTGTAGCTGAAGAAAAGCCCTACCAGGCACCATCAATTTCTTCCAAATCGAATATCTTTCTCTGAAGAAATCCTTGCTTGAAATTGGAGCAAATTTTGGTCTATGCTCAACTTTCGACGAACAGTTTATTTCGCAAATCCCTATAATTCCCTTGGGAGGACGTGATTAATAGTATATTATTCAACAAGCGGGTAATAATTGCTTCTTACTCATGAGGATGCAGTTCGCCGACACGAGCCTTGGCGAGTGTCGTAAAGCATCCGAATGAGTAACAGCCATTTTCCGCGAGTATATAGAATACTATTAGTACAGAAAAAATAGTAAAAAAATCGGACAAACCTCGGAGAACCTCTTTTTGTCAGTTTTTTACTAAATTGTGTGTAATTGCATTGTTTGTTGCATTCTTTTACTTATTTTATCTTGTATTATTGTTGACGATTGAAAAACCTTGTTGGTTGAGAAAATAAATGAATTTGAATTTGAATTTGAAAAAATATGGACGTCCTGAAAATTTGATATTCTGTTCAGAATTGACTGCTCTACAACATATCCAAAATCGCCAAAAATCGCACACGGGGGTTTTGAGTTATTGGAAAGGGGGTAAAAAACTGCAACTTAGAATGGAGGGGATGGAACCCGTCAATCCATTGGAGGCAAATACGTTATAATTCGACGCATCATATCCCGTTGATACCATTTTGGCACAAAAAATGTCGATCACTGTTGAAGGGGGGTCGTGGGGGGGGGGGGGGGGGCGAAGTCCTGCTAGGTGGTCCATTTTGTTTTTTGGCCATGTAGAACCGATCACGACAAGTTTGGTATCTTTTCCGACTATATTCAACCTCCTGAACTCGAATCCGATGTGTTAATTTGGATGAAAACAAGTTTGAACAAGTTAACTTGGAAAAACTTGTTTTTCTTTGACAATTTTGACGATTTTTTTTTGCACTGTTAGAGGATTGACGGGTTTCATCCCCTCCATTTTAAGTTGCAATTTTTTACCCCCCCCCCTCCAATAACTCAAAACCCCCGGGTGCGATTTTTGGCGATTTTGGATATGTTGTAGAGCACTCAATTCTGAACAGAATATCAAATTTTCAGGACGTCCATATTTATTCCGAGGTTAAAATCTATCTTTCTTGTACTATATGCCTTATCCAGTCTTATTGAAAAAATGCAGGCATGTACGATCGCGCGCAAAATAAACGGAGACAGTGTTTCGCGCGGAGTGTACTGATTTAATGAATTTTAGCCTTCTTGTCACTGTGACACCAAGCCAAAATTCAGTAAATCGGTACACTCCGCGCGAAACACTGTCTCCGTTTATTTTGCGTGCGATCGTATGCGCGTGATAATGCGGGCATTATTCAATAGGATTGGATAAAAATTTAAATACCCTGTATTCAGAAACACTTTAAAATCTCTTTCAAAAGAAGCAGTACCTTCAATTCGTCCTACGGTTAAGGAAACGCGCATTTTAGAAAATGACTTCTCAACGGTATGCGCGGCCACGCTTTTAGTTTTGATCAAGAAAATTGAACAAGTTACAGGCCATCCAGATAAAAGCCATTATGTTCCTAGCCGTTGATGTATCCCAATGCCTCCGTATGCCGCTCCTGAACAATAAAAAAACTCGAGAGCTTCTCAAGGAAAGTGATTTTTAGCGCATTCGATTTGCGTTTTGCAGTCCGTCCATCCTGTCACGTATCTCTTCCTAAACGAATAATCGTATACCCTTCGGGTTTTTGTGAATAACTACTATACGTACTTACATCGGTGCATTGGCACAAAAATGTTCACCTCAACGTCCGCTATCTTGACCGGCTATATTGAACTGTTCCGTAAATGGACCGATTTTCATGAAATCTGGAACATATTTATACTGACGTCCCGCATATTAGGTACTGGTTTATCGCTCAAATTATTCTAGTACAATAGTATATTATTCAACGAGCCGTGTAATAAGTGCTATTACTCAAGAGGATGCACTTTGCCGACACGAGCCTTGGCGACTGTCGTAAAACATCCGAATATTATCTTTCCTCCACTTTGCCGGAAATTTTGATGGATCTCTGTGTGTTTTAATACACAATAAAGATCTCAAACGACCACCAAAATGGCATGGGATCGGCAATATCGTTCACATTTTACTGAGCTATGACTGCTACGCGACACACGGCACGGCGTGCCTTCGCATTCAACAAGCATTCGCATTTCAACTAAATCAAGAAACTGATTGTGTTCGGGACCAAAGTTCGACCTGTGACTGGTAAGGATTGAACCCATGACGCTTGACATGGTAGTCGGACGCGCTAACCACCATACCACAAGGTGGTATACTATGCTTTATCTACGACATCATTCGTATAGTTTCAGCAGAAAAAGAATTCGCAAGTTGCAAAATTGTAATACATAATTCACAATAATTGATTTGACAGATAGCGCTGCGTCCCCATGACTTCGCACTCGCATTTTTGTGATTGGTTCCAACCAGTGATTCTTCAGTTATTATTCACAGGGCGGGGCTTCGATTCATTATTCACTGGCCGCGAGTAGATAAATGGAGCTTTCACTATAAAAGTGAATTAGTAACGGAATAGTTGCTGTAGATTAGAGTCACATGAATTTTAAATCGTTTAGCGCAATCTAAAGTTATTTCGTTTCGAAGCTCGAAAAAAATCCAACCATGACGCGACGTTGAAAATACTGAGCCAGTTCAGTTTGAATGCATCCTCTCAAGCATCAGAGGTAGGTACTCTTACCTCTCTGAATGGGAGTTAAAATTTAAAACAATGCACCTATACGACCTGGGCAGCAATAAATGTCACAAAAAAGGCCACCCAACTACTCGTCTAACGAGCGGAAGACTAATATGTGAAATGATAGAGACCACAAACGACCCATTGACTAGTAACATGTTCCTGAACAATAGCCGAGTTGGTTTCTACACGGCGTTAAAGGGTTGATAATAAATCAATCTGTATAATGAACAACCAAATCGGTTAGAGAGAGCAGGTACTTTTGGGCGATTGACTGACTATGTGTGCTTTGAAAAAAATAACCCGCAATTAAGTACTTGAGCTCATGAAATATTGGATGCTTCAATTCCCAAGATTTTTGAGGCCTGATGCCTGCCTATTTACCATAATATACGTATAGTATACGAAATGTTTGCCTTGGGCTAATTTTTGTAAAGCCGCGGTGAAACTTATGAGAAAATTATGAACTTCCGCTTTACACAGATCCTATCACCCCGGTGTTTTGCCACATGATTTACAACGATATTGTTCCTCTTGTTTGTTCTGTGGAGATAGTAATTTGTCAATTTGGCGCCGTTTATCGACTGCGGGACGCAAAAGTGACGGACAGTGACTGAGTTCTGTGTCACTTGAAATTATACTTATGCTCAATTTATATGCAGCGTCTTGAGATGTCCACTCTTGAGATTTACAGCCTAGAACGTTTTCAAAGTTGCCATTGAGGAAGGCCTTTCATCAGTGAAGCATTATTATTAATATAAAAATAATTTGGAATTGAACGTAATAAGTGACAGACCAACACAATAATTGCATTCCACATCTTTAAAACGCTTTCTCATGTTGACAACACAACACTGGTGCCGAGGCATTTCCACCGGATTTTTATCTTCTTCACTGAACAAAGAAGCCACAAACAATATCGACGTTGTCAAATCCATTACAGGTCCTGTTTGGTGATGATAGTTCTTTTTGTGTTTCGGATGTTGTTCGATTAAACACCAGACTGACGTGGCTTCTTATTAAATTATAAAATGTTTGATGGATACCAACGATAGCGCAGAGAGTAGGTGCCTGTGGTTAGGAGAGGTTCACGCTGCAGTCTTGTATCGAATCAATTGAGTTTCATCTGAACCGACAATTGTGCAGTTGTGCACAGTGTGAAGCGAGCTTTATTCAGATGACAAAACGACGAAATTTATATACATTCATTACAATAATGTTGAGCTAGTTAACTAAAGGCTGAACATCATCGTATAATATACCTAATTCATGAACACCTACCATCATTCTAATTTAGTGGTAATTCATTTCCTTACTAAATTAAGCTGGGTAGGAAGACATTTACGTATCATTATTATATTACAATTGGTGGCACCCCCACGTACCCATTATTCTAATCGTCGTCTAAAATCAGTCAATTCCATTTGGAGATTTTTGATTATTCATGATCCATTCGTAGCGTTTTTCATTATTCAAGGGGAGTCTGAAAAAGGACACTCTACTGGTACACACAACTTTCAGCTTCAATGCTTGGCTGAATTAGTAATATGAGAATATCTGAGAAGCAGAAGGGTCACAGCGGTCAGTTTGCTTGTCAGCAGGTCATTATCTGTCGTCTTTGCGTCTGTTCCCATAACGTAGTCGCCGCAAGTCGCCGTACCTAATATTGGCAAGTCGCCGTACCTAATATTGGAACCTTTTTATTTTCTCAAGTTAAAAAAAAAAGTATAATGCAGAACGCTTAGTCAACATAGATGATAATTTTCAGCACATGCACAATCCAATTTGACAATCTAGAACCAACGACTTAATTATCTGATGCACTCAACGTATCAAGCAAAAAATGAAACATCCAGAAATGTACCATTTGTTCATTGAAATCAAGAGGAAGGGGTGGCTGTGAAAACCAAATCGTACGGTGTACGGTACCAACCACTGTACACCTTCAACACTCGACTTCACAAGCTCACGTCATGATTGAAAGTTTCAGTGACTTTTTTGCATTGTTAACCTGACAGTCATATTATGGATAGAAGATACAATATGTTGGATCCCGTAGTCGTAGTCGTCCACAGCCATAAGTACAACGTCTAGATTCGGCCCTGCGATGCGCCCTGCATTATCAAACTATCAAACAATCAAACTAATGAGACTTTTTTGCTCGCGCTGCACCGTCATGAATGGGATGATGGAACGAGTGCTCATTTTATGGCAGGCACTATTTAAAATGTCAAATTATATTAGTTTACGACTTTATTCAATTAATTTTCAAGTTGCTTTGTGTTGGAGTGGAGGGCAATTTTAACAAGCTCCTTCCCGGTCTGTGTACTTACTACTCTACTACTGCATCCTAGTTCCTTTACGTTGCGTATGTTGTTTGTTTGTTTAACGTTCTTATTATCGGAATGCTTCTGCTGTTAGTTCAAACATGGAACTGCAGCGAGTTTTGTGGGGTTCATTATCGACCATTATCACAATTACTGGCGTGTTTAACGTTTTATTGTGAGAAAATACCGAAATATTTGACACCACAACAATAAACAGCGCTACTTTTTGTTCGTCGAGCTGTGGAGGAGTGGAGGGGCAGTTGTTTATTGATTTTTATCAAGTAGCCTTCAATCGACCGTCTGAGCGTAATGTTTTTTTACTCAGTTTGTCATTCTTTTCTAAGGCAAAATGCGCATGCGTCACTTTATACGTTTTCTAATGGAACAGGTTGTCGCAGAATGCGTAACATTTTCCTGAGAGAAACGACGTTAACAATAGAAAACAAACTAAAATGGAAATACTCTAGAATGTGTTTGAAGGGTTTTAATTTTTTTTCCTTCCTTTTCCCATTCCTTGATTAGAAATTATACGAAACATGTCAAAAAAAGTGTTAGTGACGGTTTATACCATACGACCTAATGAAAAATCGCACCTCGGCTCCTTCGCAGCCGTCTGGTACGCCACTGGTGCATTATACTTCCTGGGAACTATTGCATTGGGTTCCTCGACCTTGAAAATATCCCTTGGGTCCAATGAAAAAATCACCAAAGAAGCACCAACTTTGAAAATGGTAACTTCTTGTACCTTCGACCGAAAAAAAAAGCCAAACATCGGACAGATGGAGCCTTTGATGTTGTTCCTCTTTACAGGGGCGTTCCTACCCATGGTGCTTATTGTGCGAACAACAAGGGCAGCCAAATTTAAGGGCAGCATTTCTCCGGCTAAGTGATGCAGAATGATCCCGGTTACAATTTTTTCAGAAAATTTTGTCACTTTTAAAAACGATGGAACTTTTGATTTCCGCCAAATATTTTGATTCGGTTTACGATGTCCGTTAGTTTCATCTTCTGTCAGTTCATCCTATAGCAACTCTCATTTACCCAAGGTCCTTAGGGCTCAAGCTCATCAGTATCATTTATCTTTGCCAACCAATCTTCAACTCCAACAAGCTTGAACAATCAATAACTTGGTTTGTCTATCATCAGCTGTCGAAGTCGCTTGAAGGTCGCAGTTAGTCGAAATCAAAAGCGAAAATTCGATCACGGGCACCACTTGGACACTCTTTACTGAACTCCAAAACGCATTTATAACAATAAATTGGCTAAAGACCATAAGCAGTCAAGGCCACAAACAGGAAGAAAAAAAACATTAACTGACAGGAGTAAAATGTAAGATAACTATTATCATTAGATTATAATATATTAGGATATTGGCCATCATGATGGCCATTTGTGTCGCAATTGGCCTATTGGCCAGTTTTCTCAATATAGCAGTTGAGCCTCGAGTTGGGGTACCAAGTCGAGAAGTGAACATTAGCAGATATTCATGTGTGAAATTTAGTTTTTTCATCATTTTGACCTCCTGTGTATGATTCTGTTGTCAAATAGAAGTTTCAGTGTGTCAAGTTTTGAACAGTGGCTCAAAGGACAAAATTTTAAAAAATTCAGGGTATCGAAAGTCTCACTAGTTCGAAATGAGAATTATATCATCGTTGTTCGACTTCCGATCCGGAAAATTCTTGAACCGCTTCGAGGTAAGACATGAAGCCTCGAATGAAGCTTCATAATGTCACGAATAAAACTAGGAAAAAACATTTTTTCACAAACGGGGTTTGGTTGAACACAGTGACAATTTGCAATGGTTTACATATCACCCTGTGCAAACTTTGCGCAGTGTCAGCTAAAACTTTTCAGTTTGAAGAAATCCGAGAAGAAATCTATCAAGAGTTTAGTCAGCAGCTGTCTTTTCTCTCACTTATTTATTATCATCAGCATTATTATTAGTACGAAAACTTTTCCAAATGGTCCCTAATCCCCTTCCCTCCTTTTTGAGAATTTTAACTTTCCTGTGCAGATGGGCAGCGAATTTTTATTTCGCACAAGGGCAGCAAACACCTAAGGAACGCCCCTGCCTCTTTAAATTCTAAAGGGATCCTCAAATTTTCAGATTTTCCTTAATTTATTCCGGGTTTCATCCAAATTTTGCATTTCTTTCCTGTACCTACTTATACTGGGTGTTTCAGGGATGATAGCAAAACATTCAACTGTGGGTAGATCTCGTCAAAATATGACAAAAACCTACATACCATTTCGCAAAGTTCGGCGTATTAACAAAGATACAGGCCTCCAAAGTTCACTTTTTTCGGATTTCAAAAATTTGTAACTCAGGAACGTTCCGACAAATTCAGCTTTAATTCAACATAGGCAAGTTTGTCATAATCATCTATCAACCTGCCAAATTTGGAGAAAATCCAACCCAATCCAAAATCTTTTCTTCGGATGCTTCTAGATTATGGACCCTCATAACTCGTACACCACTGGTTGGATTCTTCCCAAATTTGGCAGGTTGATAGATAATAATGACAAACGAGCTTTTGCTGAATTAAAGCCAAACTTGCCGAAACGTTCCTGTGAGTTACAAATTTTGAAATTCGAAAAAAGTGAACTTTGGAGGGCTGTATCTTCGTCATTAGGCCGAACTTTGCAAAATGGTATATAAGTTTTCGTCATATTCTGGCGAGATCCACCCACACTCAAATTTTTTGCTATTATCCCTGGAACACCCTGTGAAGATACTTACACTTCTCCTACAGTTGGATTCAAACAATAATAGCTCAACTGAAGACCATCTCCAACCAGTTCCAGATGATTTTGAAGCTAATAACAATGATGACTTCTCAGCACCAGGTTCTTTCACGTCTGACTGGAAATACTGGAAGTCTCTTGTCAAGAGGACGCAAAATTGGTAAGAAAGGCCGGCCACTATGGCGTAATTGTCTATTAACCGGCATTCCAGCTAGTTTCGGTCACGAACCGCAGACTATTAGAAGACGTAATGGTGCACTTTGAGACCGTCTAGTCATTGAAAGAATCTGTGCCTCGCATGATGGCAGGAAATGTCGTGTGCAATTATCTGCTGAGTGCTCCGTCTTTGAGGGTCTGCCACACCGATCATTTCGGTGGCGTGTGTAGGTGGAGAAGAGACACTGGCGCGCAAAGAATCCCTTTGTCGATGGGATGTGTGTAGGAAAGGCCATAAGTGCCTCATGGTGACCGCCCATTATTCCCAATTAGTTCATTTGCATTTTAGAGAATGAGCGTTTTGTTTCCTAATTGGTAGTACTTACTTAAGTTGCCGCAGTGAACACAAACTGTATGCAACGCTTAAGATGTTTTCAAATATACGCTTCAAGAGGATGAAATAAACTGCTCACAAATTGAAGTGGATATTTTTAAAAAAAGGTTTTTCTAAAATCGCCAGAAAATTCTTGAAAATCATTCGATTGTGAAACCGTTTGCACTGTTTTGAAGAAAAATGTCAATATTTTCAAAAACTACTGAAGTCCTCCACAAAAATCACATGGATATGTCTAATACAGGGTGATGAAAAAAGTCGTTCAGTTTTGTTCTTTTTTAATCTCATGCAGGAGATTGTTTATTCACCCTGTACACCTATACTTGTTTGGATCTTATAGTCTGTAGCTTATGTAACTCGTTAGTTTTTATTTTTCCGCTTTCCGTTGCGTACTTACCAAAATATAGCCTTTTTACATTCCAAAGTCATTTTGTCAATGAATAAATCCGGGGGGCTACTGGATTTTTTGGTGCTTACAAAACAATGCCACTTGGTACATTTGAAACGATTTTTTGAGCAGATTTCAAATGAAAGACTACATAAAAATATACAGGGTGTCGCATGAACGAAGAAATTTGTTTCTGACACCTTATTACAGGTTGTAGAAAATTTCACTTTTCAATTTTACAATTTTATGTCTAACAAGAAGAGATCGTCCATTACTGGAATTATTCTCCGACCTTCTCCATGTGTAATTCGGGCACTGCCAGTGGCCAGGAGTCGTCTCTTTGCCCACCGATGACACTTTGTGATACGTTCACCAAATTGACAATTTCTCTTTGCCTTGTACCATTCCACAAGATATTTGCCACGATATCGAACTTACCTGGAGTTGATCTTTGCAACGGCATTTTGTTACTGATTATTTCGAAATAAAATGAATCTTATAAATGATTTTTTGCGACACCCTGTATACATCACATGGTTGAGACGTCATACCTTCGTTAATTTTGAAATCCGCGCAAAAAATCGTTCTAAAAGTACCAAGTGGCATTGCTTAGTACAAAAAAAATCCAGTAGCGTCCGGATTTAGTATATTCATCGGTAAAACGACTTTGGAAAGTGAAAAAGCTATATTTCGGTAAGTACACAACGGAAAGCGAAAAACTAAAAACTGACGAGTTACATAAGCTGCAGACTATAAGATCCAAGTAAATATAGGTGTACAGGGTGGATGAACAATCTCCTGCACGAGAGTAAAAAAGAACAAAACTGAACGACTTTTTTCATCACCCTGTATTAGACATATCCATGTGATTTTTGTGGAGGACTTCAGTAGTTCTTGAAAATATTGACATGTTTCTTCAAAACAGTGCAAGCGGTTTCACAATCGAGTAATTTTTAAGAATTTTGTGGCGATTTTGAAAAAAACATTTTTTAAAAATATCCACTTCAATTTGTGAGCAGTTTAGGTCATACCGCTAATTATTACAAGTATAGGTCGAATACTTACTAGTAATCCTATGAGGGAAGTGGGAAGTGGAACACTGGAACACACCCTGATTAGACCGCAACTACTTATTCCGAAACCCAACAAAGGAATGACCGAGGGTATGACCTACAAAACCGTGCGTTGTCTTGTCAAGTTGTCGGAACCAGGTATTTATAGCTGACAGACTCAAAGTTGGACGTCGTTATTCCATGTTCCATACCTTTGTTTCAAGGAGTTGCTTCGGTGAAATTGATATTGGTGAACACTCGTCTCGTGTGCGCTGTCGACATGAGATTTTTCACGTTTGTCTGATCTAGAAGTAAACATCAGATTGGAGACTCGTGTCCGTACAGTCGCCGCGTATAGCGCTATATGTATAGCAGAAACGTTGTACGAGTAATAGGAATTTTCTATATGCCGACCAACTTAAAAAGGAAATTATGATTATACTGTTAAAATCTCAAGGGGGAATCGTGAGTGTTTAAGTAGGTATAAATTCAAGTATAATTTTCTTGAAATAATAATCGGTATACCCCCTACTCTGTGTGCGAGGTTACCGGTAATGCGAACCTATATTATCTTTACATATAGCTCAAAGTCACGCGAAGGGGCACAGCATATATCTAAAGACACGAAAATTCACCATCACAATTTGAAAGCAACACTTCAGGAGCCCGAGAGCCGGCACAGTTTTGTTGAATAAGTTATTATGGAGCTGTTTTCTGATGTTCTTGACCAATAAATTTTCATGAAGCCAGTCTTACCCTTTTGAGAAGCAATAACAGTAGGCAGCACGTTTTCAAATACGGCAACAAGATAAACACCTTGTCTAAGGTACGAGCGCAGCACAGAGGGGCGGCAAAATCTTGATTAGAAATGCCTATTTTGATTGAAACATGAGGTTCACCATACGAGTTGGGTTAATGTCTTTTTTTTGCCCTGCATCAACTACTTGGTTATTAGCAGGTTCTTCCGTGGGGGTTTTTCAGTAACAATAACAATGAGATAACGACGAAGTACTGTAGAATTTACATTCTTGGATGACGGGGGGTTTAACTGTGTTTTTTTTTCGATGAATTCCTCGTTTCATCCCTCTTCTTGGGGCATCATCACACGATAGTAGATGAAACAGTCCATCTGGCCCAGTGCGGATTTGAATCTGGGACCTTCCCTTTGAAAGCGAGGCCGAGCTCACCGTGCTCCCGACTGGGTTAATGTCTTTTTGTTTTATAGCCTCGGAGTTGGTACAAGTTTCCGTTCCAAAGATCAAGAGCTGTCTTGCTTGGTCTATTCTATAATTCCTAAAGAACGGAAAATGATGCCTTGATCTGACTCAAGATTACTCAAAAGAAATTAAAATATAACAGTGCAAAATTCTGAAAGCTCTGCATGCTTCCGTTTAAACAAAAATATATTTTCTAGATTTCAACTTCAAAGGCATGTCAAAGCAATTCAACTCTCGATAGGGTTTTCGAATTTAACGCTTATCTTCCTTATATTGGTCTTGCAGTGGCAACTTTTTTATTCGTAACTTAATTTGAAAATATAAGGCTGTAGAAGCCTTAGTCTCAAGTAAGACGGCCAAAGAAGTAAGGTATTTAAGAACTATTTCCAGGGGTCATAGTGTGTTTTTTGTACCTCAATACTATCTACCTATAACTTTTGTTTGTTTGATTTTTTATGTCTCTTTATTTTTCTCTAGTTTATATTATTTCAAAATGAATTTTTTATTTCGTTGTTATTTTTTCTTAATTATTGTAAATTTCAAACCGGCCAATGGACTCATTTTCAAGATCATGACGGGTGGGTACAATGTTTGGGCATTATAGCTTTTAAACAAAATGCTGTTTTCACAATAATTTCAATTATTATTTTCATTCTCTTACTTGGAAACTTGAAGTGACACGTTAGTGCACAAGCAATTTTTGCGGTTTTGTTAGCTATGTTTTCTTCTCAAAAGAGAGGGTCAATTTTGACACTGCCCACTGCCCCCTATTGTATCGAAAAAGTTTCGCCCCCAAATCGGGTTTCGGTCAGCCCCCATATGAAATATTTTCTCGGGCCCTCGAATGCCTCCCAGCACGCCCCTGCAATGATCTTGAATATTTACGTTGACAACCGAATTAAGCAGTGGCGTAGTGACTCTGCCCGGTACATCTAGGGTCTAGGGTGGTAGATCCAAAATTCGATTCTGTGTTTTTTTTTGTCGCCGCCGCCGTTCCCAGAATCAGAACTGGTACTTGAAGTTTCATCGCCAAATTCGTCGTATTCTTACCGAGCTCTCCTTAGCCTTGGCCGAAAAACCAAGCTTAATATGTTGAACCATTTGCAAGGTACATGGATGATTTTGTCGCGATATTCGCTGGAGACTCCGAATCCGAGATAACTACAAACCCCTACAATTGGCGGGGGAGCAGTTCTATAGCTTACCGGATTCATAAACGAAGCTGAATCCAACAAAGTTTTTTTTTTGCCCTGCATCAACTACTAGGTTATTAGCAGGTTTTTCTGTGGGGGTTTTTCAGTAACGATAACAGTATTGACGATAACAACAAAGACATTTTTGGGACAGTGGGGATTAATCAGTGTGGTTTTTGTTTCGATGGGTTTCTCGTTTCATCCCTCTCCTGGGGCATCACAGCACGATAGTAAATAGATGCCCCAGTACCAGGAAACGCGTGAAAAAGTTCATCTGGCCCAATGCGGATTTGAACCCGGGACTTCGCCTTTGAAAGCGGGGCCGCGCTCACCGTGCTACCGACTGGGTTCGACAAAGTTTGAGGATGTTCATTTGTTGGTGAGAACTGTTTCTATTTGACCAATCCTCCTTGAATCCATTGTACTGCAATCTCATAAATGTATCATTTTTTCTATAATTTTTGAAACAGTGTGGCAATCAAAAAAGCAAAGTTCACTGTCTTTCGACAGTGTTTTGGCAGACTGTTCAAAAAATGGTACAAGAAATTGTATAGGATGTAATAGGGTTGCAAGTTAAAACGGTGCTCAGCATTTGTAAAGTGTTAAGCGAGGTGTTAAGTTTTTATTGTGCGTAGCTATACGTAATTTTTTTATGTAGAACTTTTTTTTTTAGGTAAATAGAATCAAACTAGGAATGTTCCGTTCACGGGAATGGTTGATGGTGAAGTGTCCATAATTTGTAAAGGCGCCGCGCCGTGACCTGCCGCAGTCTCTAAGTACTTATAACATCCCATTTCTGTCGTCCACCCTGACGGCAATAACATCACAGCGTGGGTGGCAATATCAAAAAAGCATTTTTAGAAAAAAAAACTGCAACTCCGATATTATTGGAAAACCGCCACAAAGCTATATTGTTCCCACGAAATCGCCAATAAGAGGCATCTACGGTTTCCTTGTAGGCATAGATCAAACCAATTTTCTAATCTTTCAAACTATTAAATTGTCATCATTCTAGTCACTTGGAGCGTGTTTAGAGATCAAAGGCCCGAACGGAATGAAATTTATTATTTTATTTCCGTGAAATTTCCAACATCTGGTCGCGGATGCCCCCAAAATCGTATAAACATCGGATAATTCCGCATTGAACTATGGAGCACGTTATCGTATTCTACAAACGGTTTTTAATTGAAATATGTTTGAAAAATACACTATCAATCAAGCCAACATTTTCCATCAAGGCAATTTTTGATAGATCATCGATTATCATCACAACATCATCCTGAAGTGATTGAATGCTGATGCATACCTATAAAGGTTTGAAAAATTCAACAAATTATTCACCTTCTCACATTCAGGAATAATAAGATTGCAAATTCACCACGCTCAAGTGGCAATTATGCTAATTGTTGATAATTTAGTGAAATTCGCTGTTGCAAATTGTTAATTGTGGATGACATCTCAATTCAGTTCTGCCATTATTTGCCGAGGAGTATAATTTACGTCTCTTTAATAACTAGGTATCTAACGACGTGATCTCTGTACCTCAAACTAATACCGTTTTATGAGAAAAAATCTCATTAGCTTGGCATCCACCTTTCAGGCTTTGCTTTGAGCAAAAGCAATTCCATCAGGTGTCGCCTTCTATAAGGACCTGAGGAAGATGCCTAACCTACCTACTTCTTATTAAAAACCTGGAGAAAGACGAGGATAATTAAATGAGCAAAGACAGTTTTGAAACTGATTAACGATTGATAGCTGTTCCCAGTAGACAAGCGTAAAGATCGATATCACGACGTACGGTATGCACATAAACCGATCCGATTTATGTTCATCTGATCGAGCAAAGATATCCCGATTCCAAATGCTACTGATATTTATGATTATGGGAATTAAAATCAATTATTTAATGGGCATTTATGAAATTAGTCACAGTTAATCACACGGAGACTTCTGGAGTTGTTGGATAAATTAATGAGGTCTCAAAACAATAAAGCAATAACAGGCGTGGATGAAATATTCCGGCATTCGTTCGGCATTATGAGGTTCTTGGTTCAGTTGGTTGGAAATTTCGTTCTGGTTGTTTTCGTGATAATTTAGTGTCTTGAGCTTAAGAGCACAAAACTGTGCGGTTTTGAAACATTCATGAGCGAAATTTCAGCGCATAATGTTCAATGTAAATCATGGAAACGGACTGCGGAAAATAGATGATTAAAATTGAAAGTTATGTACTGCTGGCATTTGCAGAGGGCGGTTTTGTGTTGTCGGCAGCAGTGCTCCTGGAAGCTGACTAGCTGGTCTGACTGTGCAGACCAGAAAGTACCAGATATAATACAGGGTGGTTTAACGAAAACGTAACAGACAGATTTTTGGGCATTTGATCTCATTTTTTTGAGGTAAGGGACAGGTTGAAGTTTCACCCACGTAGTCAACGACAAGTGGGGTTGAGTGATACATAATTTTAAAGCTGGTTTAATTGTCTTTACCGCGGTGCTTTTTTTTTGTTTTCGAATCGATGCAAATTTTTCAAGATAATGCTATAATTTCAGTGTTTTTGGAGGGTAACAGCCCCTTCCAGGAGGCTGGCTCAAAGTTGCCAAACCCATGACGGGGCTTATGTTCCCCCAGTAAACATATTACAGTGAAAATCTGTCAGTTACGTTTTCGTTGGGCCACCCTGTATAACTGTACATGTGTGTGAAGTTATGTTTCGATATTAAAATAGGTCGACCAGTCCCCTGAAATTTGAGCAATGCCATCACTCTTCCCAATCTCAGGAACGGTCTTGAAACAAAAATGTCATAACCACTGTCAAAATGCCACCTCAAAGCCCGCCCCAACTAACAAAAAATTACTTTATTAATCAGAATAAAGCCGCATCCACATAGGATTAGTGCAGTGGCAACGGTATGGTGAAAAAGCTAAACTATAGGTTTTTGCAGTAAGCGTTCACATAGACTCACGGTAAGAAACGAGTGGCAGTGGGAGTGCAGTTGGGATGGCAGAAGATTGCAGTTTTCTGGCAGTCTGCACTGCCTTTGCCAATTTTCTTGCCATTGCCAATCACAATTCACGATTCCGTTTCTAAGCTATTATTGCGGCGTGATGACTTGACTGATAATGCGAATCTGCTGCTGTGAGATGCGAATGCCAAATTTTAGACGTTACAAGAAAGAGCCGTTTGACGGTTGTTGCGTCAGGTCGACAGCGCTGACGTGTCAAGTTGCTAGTTCCGCACTAATTCTATGTGAACGCTCGTGGTAAGATTGGTTCATTACCTACGCAGTCCCCCTGCAGTCCAACTGCACTAATCCTATGTGGATGCGGCTTAAGAATATATTTGAAGTAAGACCATATACAGCTTACATTATTGGTTTCTACTTTGTGTTATTTCTTGGTTGACTTCATCCACTTTGTGCGTTGTAGCGTTGAGTATATATACAATATATTTACTACAACTTTATACAAAAAGGCGCCTGGCAACCTTTTGTCATTGGCCGTCAGATGACGCCACGCTACAAGCAGCTTCTGAAACCCAGTTTTACAGCGGATCGTTTTCTAGTAAGTATAAACAGTAAAGTACTGACAGAACTTCGTTATGATGTAAGTTTGCCCTTTGTTCTGGGAAACTCTTCAGGATAAAGCCCGCAGTTCTCGCCGCACTATGTGGGTCACAGCAATCTAATGCGTGTCAAAACCATCGTCAGTGTCAGAAATGTCACCGGTGGCGGCTCTTATATGATTTCTCACTCAACAGTTGTAGGTCATAGTGCCAAGTTTCAGAATCTAGAAAGTGGCACATGAATGGTGACCTGAATGATTCTGAAATATGATCAAATTACTCTGAAATGACATGGAAATTCCAGCCTGCCACGGGCTACCTGAACTCATGGCAGGGTGCAAAGATTTAAACCAAGTTGATTTAAATCAGGATTTAAATCGTGATTTAAATCAACCTTTTTTTTATTTTAATCATTTGATTCAAATCTCTTTATCGTATTTGATTTCCCGGTACAGTTTTCCTTACGAAATGCCGCCAAACTTCATCTCCTTTTCGTCTCGACAATTTTCTCTGAGCGCTAAGCAAATATAAAATCTCGTATACCACCACAACCAGCCTACTCCACCCCTGACGAACGACGAACCATCCCAAGACGTGACGACACCTGTTGATTTGACAAGTACCTAATTGCGAATTATTGCATATTGTTCAATATATTTAGTATGGGTAACGATTGGAACCATACTGAGTTCTCAGAGTTTCAGCTTTTCTGGAAAAAACCCAGAACTTTGAACTTCAAATATGTATAAAAAATAAAGGATCTGTACACCGGAAGAGTATCTATATTTTTTGAGCTGTATTTTAGCCTACTTTGACAGAGATTTTTTAAATTGGCCAACAATTTGACTGAAACCGGAAAAATCTGATCTGAATAAAAAAAAATCCAATTTAATCAAAAAAATCTGATTTAAATTTAAAAAAATACGATTTAATTAAAAAAAATCCGATTTAAATAAAAAAATCCGATTTAAATTAAAAAAATCGACCTTTTTTTTTCAACTTATGATTTTTTTGCACCCTGACTCATGGGAATTCATTCAAACATCAGCTGGGTTATAATGGAATCAGTGCAAAAAAACATTTCGTTCTGCAGATGATTTTTGATTTTTTCGGCGGATTTTGTAATGGAAATTCCTCGATACATTCGTATTTCATTTCATATATTTATTTGGGAATATTTGGATGATTTTAATGTAATTTGGTATAGAGGACCCTCGGAGAAAACACTTCGGTCCAGAAATAGTTGATGCCAAATATCCGCAACTATTGAAAAAATTGATCTTGACGCTATTGTATGTTTTCATTTCTATTGAATAGCAAGTACTTTGGTATGTATTTTAATTATACTTGGTGACATGAATACGTACGTCGCAATATCATAATCAGGAGACATTTGGAATTTTCAACACAAAAATCAAACTGAAAGGACATCGTATCCTATAAGTAGGTACTTCCAATACAAGAGTAGGTGCCCATATGATTTTCTGAAAACATGGGGCGTGTTTTCCATAAAAAGTAGTCCATACTTTGTCCGCCCGACTGTCTGTCCCTTAGTTCCCTGTGCTTATCCCTAGCGACTTCTCAGGGGAAGGACAGAATTGCATAATCAAGGCAATGTTGCATAAAATTTATGTCGTCCTCAAGGACGTCGAAATAAGGATGCTACGATGACGATGAGAGGTCCCGCGTCATACATGACAACGAATTTTATAGGTAATGACCGTTAATCAGAAACCCTCCAAGGACGTGGCAACAAATATTATGCAACAAGTGATGCATCTGTTCTTCAGGGCAGGAAAGTGTGGGCTTATTTATGAACGGATTTTCTCAAGATATGTCACCAGGGTGAGCACAAGAAGTATAAGGTATTTAAAATGTTTGATTATTAGTTTAATTCGTGATCTCAATTTTTGCAGAAAAAAAATAGGTTCCTAATAGGAGAAGCCTGAGATGTCATCTATATTATCTCAGAAACTTGGAAAAGGCCGTTCATAGATAAATAGCTAGTATAAAACTTTTCTGAAAACGAGGAAACGGTAACACACTAATTGATATTTGCGACAGCATAGCCTCAATGGAAACTGCCGACACAGAGTACTGAGTTAGGTAATCAAGAATAATACATATTATGCAGAAAGGCCCTGCTCTTTGACACCTGACAGCTCTGCCACAAATCTCAAACATTTTAGACCCGACTTTTTTTAATGGAAGATATGGAACATTTAACTATCCTGCGAATGGCAATTTACAACTCGAACGTTCATTTGGAGTGCCAGGACTTATTTAATTTCAAGCATTTAAGTGTAGGTACTCGCAAGGTCCCGCTGTGCCGAAATAAATCGCAGCCCGCAGCAGCCCACGTTCAATAAACAAGCCGCGCCGCTGCAGCGAAACTGTCCATTTCGTATATATATCTTATATATCTTCAAGTAGGTTTATCATAATTTTGTAATGCCCTTATTTATGGGATCTCGTGGGACTGACCCCTTTGTTCGGTCAGACGCGGCACTCATATCCTGGCTCTGTTGTCGATGGATGATGGTGCCATTCTGCCATATAGTGCGTTGTAACGAGCCTAGCCTGAGCGATGGGTTGACGACCACAGACTGGACTTTTCCCAGTGGACAATTCAGGATCCATCGCCTCAGGAGGACAATTCAAATGATTAAATCACTGGCGGAAGAGACTCTCAGGATAATGAGGTAATTTCCACTCTGGCGTTGCCATGGCTTTGAATGAAAAGTCGTGTAAAGCTGTCAGTGGACAAATGACGCTTGTGGCAAATGAGTTTGGAAATCGAAGATAAAATGCCGGAATATGGACTGAAACAATAACATTACCATACTTGCCGTCACAATGAGTCTAGCTCGAATGAGGAGCAACTTAATTTGTGGCTGGTTAACCAAAACGGTTTATAATGAAGAATTTATGTAAACATATCAAAACAATTCGTCGTGTTTGATCCTTGACTTTGACAATCACGTCACTTGAAAAAAGTGTATATTAAAAACTGAATCTCTTTTTCATTCTCAGTAAGTATCCTTCCTAATGAAGGCCTGAGGCCAGCGTAGGCCCAATGGGATTCAGTTCAGTTACACAGGTTACTTTGATGGTGAATGCTCCTTTCACTTGCATCCACTCGTAAGATACCCCCTTAAAGAGGATGCGAAGGATTTAATGCAGACAAGCGATGCAAATGTATGCACCTCCTCAGAGATTAGTCTTTTGTAATTCAAAACAGAAGTTGGTGTGACTCATATTCTGTTTTGTCCATTTATCACATAACTTCACATGAAATGGTGTCCCACAACAGCGGGATACAATGCCATAACCGCCCTCCCCCTTATTACATTTTTAGCATATGTGTCTTTCCCGACCGACCGCGGCTCTTTCACCACCTCTTGTGTGTTCAGGAGGCGTGAATCACCCTGGGTGTTGAACCCCGAATTATCCCATCGAAAATGGAATTACACGTTTGGGGACCTGTTGTGTATCAATATGTTGATTTATATTGTGAAATATTGATGAATGGACGATGAATGCCATACACACAGACAATGATATCAATCAACGCTTGTCATTGTGCGGAAAACCACGCAAGTAACAGTTATCCACGATATTACCTGCTCCCCATGTGTTTACATCTAATCACCCAGTTTTGTTATTGTTAGAAAAAAATTGGAGAATTTAGTGTGGCCACGAAATACCTATACTTAAGCAGTCATATATTAAAAGTGTTCTTTTTAATGTTTTTATTTATCAAACCATACAAGCGGTGGCTGGGATGTGGTATTTTACTGCAGGATACTTGACCTTTTTGGCAAAGGATTAAGAAATCAACCATGAAAATCAGTAATTGAAAAGTTCGAAAAATGGAAAATTGAACGAAATTTCCGGTGGTGTTATGGCTCTGCCATATTTCTGCGCCCTGGAGAACTCGTCTTTCATATTTCATGATACCGGGTCTCGGGTCTATATTATACTGCATAAGAAACTTTTAATAGGGATGAAAATAAAAGGACACTGTCAGATATTAAAAAGTTCCATAAATTGATTGTCAACGAACAATTCTCCGAACTTTTATACCTATGTCGCGCGACGAAAGTTTGATAAGTGTATTATTGCTCCTTATTACTTTCCCCAGAAACGACTTTGCCCGGTTCATTATTCATATGGCAACAGTAAACCGGGGATTTTATCGAGTTTTCGCTATGGCATCAGTTCATGTGCTTGCTGCCTTCACTTCCTACATCTAAGCCTGTTGGATCAGGTATAGACGCTTCAATGCAATAAGCACTTCAAATCTTGAACATTTTCAGCCACTTCTTTTCTCAATTTTCCGAGAGTTTTCCAGTTGAAAAAGAACTCAAATGATAGAGCTTAAAATTGAGCCTTTTGACGATTTTTACAATGAGATGATATAACTTGGAGGTTTTTCTGATAATTAGAATTTTCTTGGAAAAAAAAACATGTTCCTGCAATGCGTTTTTTCTATTAAATTCCAACTTTTCACCCGAAAAGGCCTCCCGAACAAACATTTTCATAGGTTCCTGGATACTAGTTGGGAAGGTATTCTATTATCTGTAATTAACGTAACAGATGCTAATTCTGGAGATACGCCTACACGTTAAAATTGGATATTTTCCTATCCCGCAATCACATCCCAACTACCCTCCCGAAAGGGCGCCGGGCCCTTCGATAAGAATCATTGCTTACGTCGTTGGATATACCGCCGAGGAAGTATTGTGTCGCCACAAGAGACTTTTTTCTTTTTTCATATGATATACCTATTTTAATTTTGATTACCTATCCAGGCTTCCGTCTTCCGTCCAACCAATCGCTCTAGCTAGGAACGTTATAACGTTTACTTATATTACAACAAACTGATGTCATTGAGGTAGAAGTGGTCATGGCTTCTAAATTAAATAATGAGAAATGGATACTTGGGTCGAATTGAGTCCACAGAAGTTCGTGGGCTCACACTTGTAACTAAACATATAAATTATGGAATACCGTAAATAGATAGATGATGGGTGTTATTAGTCAATTAAGGTAACTCGATAATTGTAGGGAAATCAGCAACTGTTTTTGCTCATAAGGATACTACAATTCTAGTTTGCTATGCAGGCTAGATAAATATAATTCCGTTTGTCCAGAAGAAGCCAAGTACAATACGCTGATTGCAGATGATAACTTCTACCAGCAGAATTTGAAATTATTGCTTGCTGGGATGAAGTTATCGTATATGACGTCACGTCACTCTGTCAACAGCTTTTCTCTAGGGTATGATCTCTGGTATTGCGTTTTCTCTCGCTGGGTGGCTGGGATGTTGATGAAAATCAGAGATAACATCCAGTTGAAATGAAGAACCAATAACATATTAATTATATACAAATTACTCGTATTATTGCAAACCTATGCTATTAGTATATTTATTAACAAAAGCATTAGTTGCCTACCCCACTTTCATCTCTTTCATGATGTTGCATTTTAGGTACTTGAAGATGAAATATTATGGGTCAAACCAGAATATAAGCGGACTGTCTATTGAATACTGAATATTTTAGTTTTCTCCTCGCTCGTGCTCTCAAATTTCATGTCCAACTTTAAGGGTAAGTTGGACGGTGACACCAAACAGGCGGAACCAGCGGGACTCTTGCAAGGCGTGTCCAGTCTGGACTTCGAACCATCGTCCTGGCGCCTGCCGAGAACAGCGACATACCATCTGCATCTTTATGAGCTAACTTTCCAAAACTGGCCATACCCTTTGATAAAGCATTATTTGAATATTTACAAAAAACTTCCCATTTCCCCTATACATTTTACGGATGTGAGGTTTTATCGTCCATGCTCCCTCCTTTTGCGACTTCAGAGGGTTGATTATTTATGTTTTCTGTATAGGTATTATACGTTTGTCTGTTGGCCATAAAAGTTCCGATATATATGTTTGAAAGGAAAACAAAACCGAGCTCATTAATAATGAGATTCCAAATTGTTTTTGAGCGACATGATTTTTTTGTTACGCCATCGATTACCACTACCCTATAATCAATTGCACCTTAAAAAAAAACGAAGGGTGATTATACCTACGGGGGAAATTTGATGCGGTTAGTAACTACGAATTCACAACGTACAGACGCGACAATATATCACGCTTGGCCGAGTCTTCTATGCGGAGCTTGTAATGCGTAAAATATGTTTAAATATACTCTATTCTCCAAGGGGTGTGCAGCGTTACATGGATCCGAAACGCAGCGTTTTTAGGGTTCATTTCAATAAGCGGTCGTCGTAGCCGCGTAATTTAGCTCATAATTTACATCGCACCCATATAAGCGCGGATAAAGAGCCAGGTAATAAAATATCCATAAAATGCGTTTATATATTTTATAGTCGGCCTTCTCGTTTTCGTTTTATATACAGATTTTGATACGTCAACGGACTTGTATAGAGGTGATTAACGCAAAATTAATTGACGCGACAACGCCATCATCATGCACTTTCCAAAAAGAAACCATCATTATTTTATTACATGACCGCCAGGATGCACCGATGGTGCACTTATCATCGGATTGGTGATTGGTTACTGACTGGGCTGCATGGCAATACTCGAGTTCTTAACCACTTTCGGCAATACGAGCACGCACAAATTTTCGGCAGTACCTACGGCAGTGCTGGCAGTAATTTGACGGTATCGGCAATCAACCAGTGGTTGACCCCTCTGTTAGTATTCAGTTGTACTCGAGACCAACTATGTAAAATGATAAATCTGGATTCTGGATTTTTATTTGGGGAGTTGGTAGAACAGTTCCACCTATAGCACGTAGGCCTCATTTGGGCCCATTGTACCCCTCTCCAGATCAGCCAGACTCACCGAGCCACAATGTGGTGCCTGGATGTTTGATGGTCGGTCAATCCAAGCACTGGGGTCGACAAGCGCACGGTTGACCTGGACCCCGGTTATCGCTATAGAGCTAGATGTTCACTTCCGCAGGTATCTATTGTGTGAAGCTGCCGAATTGAGATGAAAAAGTCTATTGACAACCTATAAGGAACCAGTTTGATGCTGCTGCCAAGGCTAATAGATGGAGTGAAAATGACAAAGCTACAGCATTTGTCTTGGCTCTTAGAGGCCTTGCGTTGGATCTACTGCACGTATGATTCCAGAAATCGAAACTTGGAAGAACTTTGCCGAGCCGACCAAGGTTCTCGAGCTTCGATATGAGCACATACACGTAAAGCAGATTAATCAGATCCAGCTGAAGACTAGGACGCCGAGCGCCGAGAAATGGAAGAAGCCTGCAAGAATCTAATACTGAGGGGCGCACGCTGGCCGATAATCCACAATGCCTCATGAGCTACATGCGGTCTCATGGCTGAAGAGATCGAATGATCACCTTCATATTGATGGAAAACTTAATATAATGTGCATGCGTTGTGTGTGATAGCGGAAGAATCCGAGACAATCATGTGAGCAACGTTGAACGACCAGCCTGGAAGATTTTTTATTTTATTTTTTTATTTTTATTTTTATTTTTTTATTTATTTAATTGTCTTATTTTACGAGGCGGCATTCAGCTATAAGCTGCTCTACCATGCAATCTCGGGGACAGCACAAAATATCCATGGATGAAGTAGGATTCGAACCCACACAAGGCAGCGCGAATGGTTTGGCTTGCCATCACCTGTACCACTCGGCTACCACCGCTCCATGATATGTCTGCATTAGGGCATTGCTGAACTCGATACTCATTTCGAAGACACTGATCAACAGAGACAAGACTAAAATAGCGATGAGAGTCATGAACCCGAATGAGACAACCGAGATAATATTTACGATAAGGAAAGGTTCTAATGATGAAGTGTGAGTCTCGCGCTGTGGAGAGGAGATCTCGGAGTCCCATCCTTGAAGCATTCGGAAGAAGCGATAGTGTCGATGTGCTCCGCCGACACATAAAGACAAATAAGGAGACAGAACTTAAGACACAATTTAATAGCAAATAATATAGTGCAATTTTCACTACCGAGAGAAATCCTACCAGTCAAACCAGCGCAACACAACACCACTTCGACGAGTCCATTTAGTCATCGCAGGTTGTTTAGGAGTTTGAAAAAGATGGCATTACTCAACACTGCCAACAAGAAAGACATCTATCCTTTACCACGAATCAATGTCACCTTGACCCCCTTGTCCATGCCCAGATCGAAATAATTTCCGACGCTTGACTTGAAGAGTGGCCATTGGTAAATTGGGCTTCATCCCGAGGACAAAAAAAAGACCACATTCTTGGCCGGAAGTCGATTGTTCTAGTTAACTGTCATGTCTTTTATAAACAAAAAATGTAACTTTCAGTTGTTTGCTGGAGTGTGCCTGGCGAGGCATCATGTGACAAACTTGCACAGTTCATCTCGACAATGTGATAATCATAATAGTCCAGTCAAATTATTAAGCAAAAATCTGGCCAAACCGGAAATAAATTCGGAAGTCGACGAAATTTGGTGGATCGATGCAGAATTCAACGTGGAATAACATACTAAAATTCCCGAAAATTCCAACGCTTGGCTTTTTTTCTAGGACCAATAAAAGAGCGCCATCCTTGTAAATTTTCGATTTTTTCTGAATAACTTGTAAACTATCACATTAAGAACACAAAAACCAGCGAAGCAAATGTAGCCCGTTAAATTCTCAAGAGATCAGTATTAAATTCATCACTTTGTGGTTAATAGTCTCAGAGATACAGCGTCTGCTAGAACGCAGTGAAAATGACTCAAAATTTATTTCCGGATTTTACGTAAGAATTTGCATAGTGTCAGTTCAGGGGCTGTAACGTGGACAGAAAATGTGCGGATTTCAACGTGTTTCACATTTTTGGAAAGCCAATTCAACATTCGGTATCAGACTTTTGTCTAGAAGTCGCCAACTTTGAAATGGTACTTTTCCTCAACCTTTGAAATCGATACCTGAAGTCCCGAAGAATCCCCAAAGATCGCTTATTTTGATACCATGCCATTTGCCTACTTTTTCAAGTAGAGCAATGGAAGACCAAAACGACCTATTTGGAGAAAAAGATAGGGAGTCCGGACACTAACTGCTGAATACTGTACGGACCTTGCATTTGATGATACAAAATGTCACTTAGCAGACGTAGTGATTATACTTATGTACTATGCACGTCTGCCAAGTGGCATCTTACACCTGAAATGCAAGGTCCGTACAGTATTCAGCAGTTAGTGTCCGAACTACCAATTTTTTTTCCAAGTATGTCGTTTTAGTCTTTTTACCCATATACCTCAGGAACCATCACTAGGAAAAAGATTTTGAAACATGTTATTTTTTTGGCATTCAATCCTTCACATATTCTCCAGATGGTTTTTCCATACCTGGAAAATGAAGCAAATGGTATGGTATGGAAATAATCGATTTTTGGGGATTCTTCGGAACTTCAAGTATAAATTTGAAAGGTCGAGGAAAAGTACCATTTTGAAGTTGGCAACTTCTAGACAAAAGTGTGATACCAAATGTTGAATTGGCTTTCCAAGATTGTAAAACACACTGGAATCCGCACATTTACTGTCCACGTTACAGCCCTTGAACTGACACTATGCAAATTGTTACGTAAAATCCGGAAATAAATTTTGAGTCATTTTCACTGCGTTCTAGCAGACGCTGTACCGCGGAGACTATCAACCACAAAGTGATGAATTTGATACTGATCTGTTGATAATTTAACGCGCTACATTTGCTTTGCTGGTTTTTGTGTTCTAAAGGTGATAGTTTACAAGTTATTCAGAAAAAATCGAAAATTTACAAGGATGGCGCTCTTTTATTGGTTCTAGAAAAAAAGCCAACCATTGTAATTTTCGGGAATTTCAGTATGTTATTCCACGTTAAATTCTGCATCGATCCACCAAATTTCGTCAACTTCCGAATTTCTTTCCGGTTAAAACCTATTTTGACTGGACTATAAGTCGAACGAACATTCAAGGAATATCTGAACCTCCGAGAAGCTCTGGTTTTTGAAGCTATAAGAAACTTAGTTTTGGAATTTTGTAGAAATATCTGAACCATTTAAAATATGGCACGAAGCACTAACAAATATTATGATTATTTCAAATGATCAATAGGTCGCGAGAAACAAAAATGGCGGCCTGAAGATGGGTATATTGTATAATGTTATTTTCACTAGAACCTACTTGTTAATTTA
Organism: Anaspis maculata; assembly: GCA_949128115.1. Taxonomy (NCBI): domain Eukaryota; kingdom Metazoa; phylum Arthropoda; class Insecta; order Coleoptera; family Scraptiidae; genus Anaspis; species Anaspis maculata. The sequence goes on along the minus strand of OX421962.1, from coordinate 41,005,608 downwards.
CAATTTTCGTTGGTTGTAAAGTTGTAATGACTAATGAATATATACTAGATAATTAATTGAGCAACTGTCGCTTTATCAAGAAAATTAATATGCTATAAACTCGAGATTTGACTAAGTAATGTCAAAAACAAGCGAATCTCTACAACAGTGTTACCTTGTCACCCCATCACGCGCAAGCGCGGGCAAGAAGCTGGCAAGAGGCGCTTTCATTGTGCCCGCAGGAGCTGCTCAGGGTAGATCACTAGACAAAAAAAAGTAGATCCAGCTGAGCCGTGATTGGCGTATGTATCCACTTTCTCTATATATCTAGTGATCTACCCGGAGCAGCTCCTGGTGCAAATAAAAACAAAAGCGGCTAAAAAGCGCGGAAAAATGCGCAATGCACTGTTGCCACGTCAGGCATACTTGCAACGTTGCTATAGCGGGTGCCAAGGTGACGGTTATGTTCCCGCGACCTATACATTTGTGCTCTAAAATGTCGCCAACTTCATAATGCGTTTACTAGTCATGCCAGTGATCAGTGATCTCGATCTCTAAGTCATTGAGTTATGCCGTCATTTGCCCATCTCCGTGGTGGTATATGACGCTGATTTCTGGTTTCAAGCAGGGTGTGCTATGAATAGGAGAAAGTGGCGCCACCGATGATTGATCAAACGACCAAATAAATAAAAGAGATGGAGCTGAAATTTTCTCACGGGTGTAGCGGTGTAGCATCCGCTTGAGAGAGAGATCCGATGTTCTGTATGACGTTAAGCTGTCATTGTGACGTCATTTTATCATATTATGCAGTACCTACACTCCGGTTTGAAGCGTACGATGAAGCATCAACGAAAAGCTACTAAATGCCTTTAAACATTGTTACAACATATTTCGTGCTTCATTTATGTGTCGCTAACTTCCTGGATCTGGATACTAGAGTGCATTTCCAAAACAATGCAGGATTATACGTGGATAGATGCGCTAAAAGCGCCAGCGGCCTATACCCATAAATTATATTGCCTCCTTGAATTTCAAATGAGCCGAGGAGATGCCGAGGCTGATAACCGGGGAAGTCTGAGTGAGAGAGCGCGCCCAATAAACGAAATTGATTTGGACTTTTTTGTGGAAACTTTACAAATTGTGTTGAAAGTTTGAAGTAGTCGGTGTGGGGCGGACGGATTGAGTGCTAATGGAGCTATTTGTTCAGCGGAAAATAGTGCGAGAGATAACCGAGCGTACAATACGGCCCCGGATGTCTTGAGGGCGGGTGGCGAAATAATTGTTTTTGTACAAGCTGCAAATGGAATCTGTTCAACCGGTGCTGGCGAGGTGAAAAACAAATTAGTAAGACAACCTCTGCAACTAAGTAGAAGTACATAATAAATGTTGACAAAGTGTTTTTTAATTGGAGTTTTATTGAAATCAATGCGGCGATAAAAATCAATGTTATGTAATCCAGGATGACAATGACCGTCTTTATTTGTCTGATCTGCTCAAGTCAATCACATTTCATTAAAGATGCCCCGCGTCTTTACGACGTAGAAACGGGCTTTATTGTCAAGGAGAAAAACAAGAAATTTTATGTGAACGCGAACTCTGGCTGACTGCACGGAATTCGTAAGTTTTTGTGTGCTTACGAGTGTATTTGCTTCCATTCCAGGATGTCTATGGAGCAAATCAATGTTGCAGTTCTTTGAATGTGTTTGTGATTGCGCTGGATTTTTTGTGTGCATAGTGCGGACTGCAGGTGAACAAAGTATGGCCGGTTTTAGAAGACAAAATGTTGGAATAACTCACCAAGCATTTTCTCGTATTCCTTGTATTGTAGAAGAGGTATGGTACTTACCTAGAAAGAGAAAAAATATTAGAATCACATCAGAATAAATCACAACTTTAGGAACAAAAAAAAACCAACTACTGTGCCGGTGTGAAATTGAGCAAATACTACCCGACAATCAATTCGAATCAATTTCACTCAAAAATTCTGTTCACTTTTTTGGAAACCTGCTTCACTCAAGGAAATTTTTTGCCTTGATCAGCAAGACAGCAAGCAAATTCCCTTTTCTATGTCTCTATCAATATAAAATGTCGTAATATTGCCCCTTGTTTCGCTTTCAATTGTGGAGAATCGATTTTGAAAATTTCATGTATCCGCAGCTGCTGACATCACTGGCCGGCATAGTGAGTTTTATGTTTCACTGTGGTCGTGTTGCCGTAACTGGTCCGCTGCCGTCAAAGTGTCAAACTTGTCATTGTGCGCCATTCGCCATTTATGCGATTTCATCGTTTGGATCAGCTGTGTTTACAAAGTGCAAATCAGTTTTTTCATATTGTGTCAAAATGTCTTTCGAATAGGCTACTGGACATCAATCGCATTTCAGTATAAAAGTATCATAAATCTGATGAATATCTGAATGACGAATTTGTAGTTAGAGAAGTTTTCCGAAATATGATTTCATTTCGGTAAAAAATCAATTTAGCCCAGGTATTTTAGGTGCTATTCAAGTCAAAGCGTGAACTAATTTATGGTCGGCCAAATTTTTCATAAAACGACAATAGAGAGTGTCTGCTATAACGTACCAAAAGTCCCCTAAGATCCCGTGTCGGCGTCCCCATTTTTGGGGCGTTTTTCTGATATATGACAGTTACGTTATAAGTATAACACACAGATATTGGGACGCGCGCCTGTCACCCGGAATAGCCCAGTGGCAAAGGCTTTGATTTCCGATTGATGGATCGCTGGTTTGAATCTCGTTCAAGACACAATTTTTTTTCTCATGGAAGTGATTTTTTCCTTCTCCTGAATATTATCCAAGGGATGAGAGTGCTTATTCTGAATCATTTTCGACTTTTTTCTCGAGAAAATAAATCTATTAATATCATGGCTTTTTCGTCACATTTTTCAGCTCATAAAATGTAGTTACCTGTCCATTGCGAAATTGTATTTAGGTATTTTCAATAATAATGCTAGACGAGCATTTCCACTTGTCCTTGTCAATCAATTATCAATTATCATTATCAATTTAAAATACAGGTGATTCCAAACTGTCGGGTTATCGCTAGGGTGTTGCTAAAGGGCACCCGTTTGAGTACAAATGTGCAAAATATTCTATTTTCGCGATATCCGAAATGTACAATAATGATTAAAAAAGAGTAACAAAAATAGACCTTTTGAAAGGAAAGCCTGAAAAAATGAAAGCCAGTTTTGAACCAAAAATAAACTTTGTAGAAACATTTTTGTGCCCATAGGTAAATAACAAGAATTATTGGAAGAAGTCATCCTCGTCTTCGTTTGTTCGTTCGCCAAAAATTCTGAGGTGCCTCCGTACTCAAAGTTTTGGTGAAGTAGTTTTGTTGACATATCAAATTTGATCAGAAAAACCAGCTGAATCCAACGGTCTTCACCGCAACTCGCTAGCTTTAACGGATATTGAGAAAAATGGGTGTGGACATCTTTTTTGAATGAGCCGTATATAAAAAAAGGAAGTGGTTCAGATTGTAGATTGTAGATTAGAGGTGGTTGTTTGGTCTCGGAGGATCCTTTCTGCACTGCGACCTATAAAGGCGGGTACTCATCAGCGCGCTGTATCTGCAACGTGTAATGCAACGTGCAATGCAACGTGTAATGCAACATGCAACAGACACAGCAACAGATACTGCAACACATTCAGGTGTGTGTGTGTGTACGCGTTGACGAACATGCCACAACACTCTGTGATCGCACAATATGCCGCGCCAAGCTGTTTTTATCGCATTTGGCCGTCGATTTTCGGGTCGCCCCTGTTAGAAAAATGCTGCCGAAATATTACCGCTCGAGAAATAGTATTTTATGTTACTAGCGCCGAAAACCGGGCATAGCATAACGAACGGAATGCACCTCGAGGCCCTAGGCCGAGAGCTGCATGCAAGAGAGTTATGCTATGCCGTTTTCAGCGCGAGTAGCATACATCGTTTTTCGTGCTGCTTTCAATAAAATCACAAATGAATAAGATCATATCGTAATAATCATTGGAAAAAATTTCAAGTTGGTACTTCTGCGATTTATCACCAAGGCACGAGGCAGGTACCCACTAGATGCAGATTTTTGTGTCAAATGTCGATTTGAAAAATTGCGTCCTATGTTTGAATTTTCTTGCTTAAAACCGCCCTCCCCCTCCCCAATTAGAAGGGCCATCCCCAAAAAATCCCGAAATCACTGAGCTCTAGTGTCTTCTTTGACGACGAAACACAGAAAATAGCATAAATTGATCACTTTCAAACCTTGGCGCCACAAAACATCAGAAATCATTCTGCAATAATAATTGTACCAGCAGCTATTAGAAAAATTATCCAGAAATATCAATTTCAAAAATGATTATTTATGATTTTTACTGATTCAAACCGAAAATTTCAAGCTATAACATTGGAAACGTGGTCTCTCTTGAATTCTGCATGATTTTGCAAGGTCAGTCTATTTTTTACGTGTACTTTTTACTTTGCCGCTCTAGATCTTTTTCTGAATTTTGCAGTGCAGGACACCGAGCGTATATTGTCATTTTCGGTTATGGCAGCACGGAAAGTGTAGGTATTTGTAAAGACTTTCTGACACAATTTGATCTCCAGTTCAAACAAATGTACTTAGTATAAACACTAAACAGTTCAGCTTAATTATTTCTGATGATGTTTTGATACTTATCGATTAGAAACATTGTGAAAATATTGTAAAAAATTGTAGTCACTTCTTTAGCTCGCCATTATCCAAGAAATACCAGTATTAACAAGCATACCAGTAGAACTTGTCAGTTCATCTTTGCTTGGAGAAGAAACACTGAAAATAGGTTATCGTAACCAGGTGAAGAAACTGATATTATCTATTTATTTGTGAAAAGAATAGCACGGACATAAAACAACAACTAAATATCGCCCCCACGTGCGTGAATCGCAATAGCGCATTTTCTTGGTGCAGATCTGTCAATGATGGGAATGAAGTCCAGTGTGAAAATAAGAATGTTCATACGATACAAGAGTTGGTTTCACGTTTCATGACAATTGTTCCACTCATAAGAAATTTCAGTATGGCGACCAAGATTGCGGCGCAACCATGAAATCCAATCTGCCCACTGGCCACCTCTGAAGACCTAAGGTATCCATCGGAAAAAAGTTCTAGTTCCAAGATTCTAGCTTCATTACCCGAGGAGAAGTTCAATTTCTCAAAAGTTTATATAAGAAATCTTCGTTTTTTTTAATATCAATATCAATAATATCAATATCAAAAAATAATGCTCTTTGCCCACCTTTGGGACCCTCAGCTATCCATCGGAAGAAGTTTCAAGGCTCTAGCTTTATTCCCCGAGGAGGAGCACAACTTCTTAATGTCTACACGGACAGACAGATGGACAGACCGACAAACCGACCATATAAGCGTTATTTTCTTACGAAAATGCGCGAAAAAATGAAGTCAGAACTCACAATAGATTTATATGGTTATTTTACTATACAGGATGTTCATTTGAAAAGTTGTCACCCTTGATTTCTTGCCGCCAAAATTATTCACAGGAAAATGCCGAACACAATACAACACAATTTGTCAATTTTTTATCTTCAACTCTTTCGCCCTCACTCCTTCCTACTTTATAATTTTGGCATCACCATCTTGTGACACATCAAAGTGAAGGCAATAAAAAATTTTCCCTGTGAAACATATTTTTGATGTTTTTAAACCGTCCCCCAATCCTTGTGAAAATCCTCTCTTTGTTATTAAAAGGAAGCTTTTTCCCCTATAAACTCTCGATTCTTGAGAAATAGACTTCCCAGCAGAAACAGGTCGATTTTTATTTTAAAGAGGTCATATGACACGGATGGCAAACTTTTCATCATCAACTCCTTCGCCCCCACTCTATCCTACTTTAAAATTTCAAGTAGCATCACTTATTTTGTGATACATCAAATTGAGGGCAATAAAATTGTCTTTCCGTCAAAATTATTCCATTTTTTTTAAATTACCCCTTTGAAGTAAGGAAGGGTGGGGGCGAAGGGGTTGAGGACGAACATTTGCACATACGAGTCTTACATGACCCCATTGAAATAAAGATCGACCTGTTTATGCTCAAAAGTCTATTTCTCAAGAATCGGGAGTTTATATGGGTAACTCATGCTCCTTTCATTATCATTAAAGAGAAATTTTTATGAGAGTTGGGGGGTGGTTTAAAAAAATTAAAAATATGTTTGACGGAAAGAGAATTGTATTGGCTTCAGTTTGATGTATATCACAAGATAAGTAATGCTGTTCGAAATTTTGAACTAAGGTGGGGTGAGGGCGAAGGGGTTGAAGATAAAAAAGTTGGCAGTATGTGTCCTAGATGTCCCCTTCGAACCAAAAATCGACCTGTTTCGGCGTTTTGCTGTGCAAAATTCTGGCGGGAAGAGATCAGGGGTGATAACTTTTCAAATGAACACCCTAGGTATACTTAGTAATATTAAATGATGGGTTGGTATAAAGTTGTTGTAGGTACCCTCAATCTCAACAATTTGACCCGTAGAGGCTTTTCTTCCTCCACTTCTGAAACGATCGTGAGGAGCTTCAACAACAACTGTGCAATTGTGCAAAAAAGTCACTGCTCATTCATCGAACGCCGTATTTTGCGAATGGTTTGAGTGTATCGTAGTCAAATGCCACAGCAGCTCAATAATAATAACAAATTAAAATCGTAAAGCTGAATTTTTCATTCTTTTTTTCTATATGAAGAGAGAATTGACATCATTTTTTTTGTTGCAACTATAGTGGCCGGTGTGTCAAGCCCTGCGGGTATTTCAGCCCAAGCGTCTTCCTTCAACGTCTTCTTGAAGTAGTTGAAATGTTTCGGGTTCCATATTAATGGAAAACTTATATAAATTAATTAATGCCACCGCCTTCCCTTCCGGCCACTCTGCCATGAAGCTGTGCGATGGTCACTTCGTATTGACTACGACTTTGATGCGAACGTCTTTGTTTGTTTTTGTTTGTTTTATTTTGGCATAAAAAACACCTTTGTGTTCGCGGCATTTACCGACTGGTGGTCGGATCGCGGCGAACGTTGCAGCTTGGGCTCGCGGCAGGCTCGCGAACGGCGTACACACTATGGAATTTGTTGCAGTATCAGTTGCATTACGGTGGTCGGCTCGCGGCGAATGATACAAGGTAGGTTCGCGCGCGCCGTCCACACTATCGAATCTTGATACAGTAACAGTTGCATTACACGTTGCAGTTGCAGATACAGCGCGCTGATGAGTACCCGCCTTAAGATCTTTTCTGCGTGACCATGCTTCTATTTAATGTCCCAGGAAATCCACCTTGTGTGAAGTGGTTCAAAGAAATGGGACAGTATAACAAGCTAGAGGACAAGTGGAAATGCTCGTCCAGCATTATTATTGAAAATACCTAAATACAATTTCGCAATGGACAGGTAACTACATTTTACGAGTTGAAAAATGTGATGAAAAAGCCATGATGGCATCACAGTTTATTGTTTATTATGTGTCCAGAACTCGTATTAGTAGATTCATTTTCTTGAGAAAAAAGTCGAAAATGCTTCAGAATAAGCACTCTCATCCCTTGGATAATTTTTAGGAGAAGAAAAAAATCACTTCCACGAAAAAAAAAATGTGTCTTGAACGAGATTCAAACCAGCGATCTATCAATCGGAAGTCAAAGCCTTTGCCACTGAGCTATTCCGGGTGACAGGCGCGCGTCCCAATATCTGTGTGTTATACTTATAACGTAACTGTCATATTTCAGAAAAACGCCCCAAAAAGGGGGACGCCGACACGGGATCTTAGGGGACTTTTGGTATGTTATAGCAGACACTCTTTATTGTCGTTTTATGAAAAATTTGGCCGACCATAAATTAGTTCGTGCTGAAACTCGATAGTACCTGGGCTAATTTGAAAGTGGACATATTCAAATCAGGAATAATATGCTACGTTACAGCTTGAAAGTGAGCTAGGAGGTGGGAGGAAGGAAGGAGAGGGGAACGCATTTGACATTCGACCTAATCATTCGTTCTGGATCCATTACGTAGTGGTGTATTTTCACGTGTGAGCACAACTTTATTACAAGGAACTAGTTTTTGATGCCATTGCATGGAGTTATTATGTATTATGAAGCGAAATTGTATTCAAAAAAGCTGGATCATTTGACGTGGGCTTGACAGATGGCATGCGACACTCGCAGTACTGCCACTCATATGGCACTAATAACACTGTTGAGACATTAATCCTGCACGAACAAAAATAAGTGAATTTCAAGGAAGAATCGACCAAAATGTGAGATCAAACCATAGTACTCCAGCATTCCATTTAATTTTTTTTTGCATAAATCAGTTCAAAACGGGAAGGTGTTCTTCAGTCATTGAATGGCCAACTAGAGTTTCTATTGGCTCTTCAAAATGTGACGTCACGCACTTGCCGCGCTATTCAATTAGACAAATCTTTTTCATGTTTTTTTTTATATGCACAAAAACCTTTTTAAACATAATCATCTTGTCAATGCAAGAATTTTGGGAGCATCTTTCACAAAAAGAAATAAAAAAAACCATGTCCACTAGCCTATTGACAGTGACAAATGGTTTGGCTGAGCCGGAGCGTGGCGCGAAATCTTGCGCTTGCGCTTGTTCGCTGCCGCCGCTGACGTCATTCAAATCTAGGTAAATTTTTATGGACTGCATTATCTAATTTTGATTGGCATTTCCAAAATCCAAATTTTTTTTGATTTTTGGATTTTGGAAATGCCAATGGGCTCAAACTGAAGTATGTACATCCTTTTAGCTTTCGAAAGAGACCAAAATGGTGAAAATCCGTCAAGGAATAAACCCAAACGGATTGATTTCGCAACGCTTATTTTACCAATTCAACTCTGTCCTTAATGTAGTGTTTCAACCAATAGAAAATATTTGTTGCTGATGGAAGATGGGCGAATGTCACTGCTGAAGTGACATTTGTCAAACATTTTCACTCTCAGCAGTTGCGACTTTCTAATTTCTGCACAAATGACCAATTCTGCATCTTCATTACGTCCTATATGGAACTCCTAGCTACCCAAACAAAATTTCAAGCAAAAAGTTTCAAGTTCCCTTTTTTTTGTTTTTTTTTTAATTTTCCACAGAACTATAAACTTTCACAGGCCTCGGCGTCAATGAAACGTTCAGCTTTCAGACGGCCTATCGCCTTGCTTAACTAAACAATATACTTAATTGTCAACTCGGCGTATCTAAAAAATCCCAAGCAAATTATTAAAAAGATGCCTTGTGAGGGTAAAAATGGAAAACTGCTTTGCAAGCCAAGCTAGCCAAGCAGGCTCTGCAATTATTTATCTTTACTATTCCACAAGTGTTCCAGCACGTCTATAAAGATCAATTTAAAGCTCACCACGTAAGTAACTATTATTATTGTATTAGTATCATAGGGATTTGCATATTATGCACATTTTACGCCTCAGTGTTACGGAACCGAAAATGGGCCACCAAGACGAATAACAGAAACTTTCAAAATGTGTGGCGATATGTAAACACCCCATAACATTTACCGACTTTACCGTGAAGCCGAGCATAGAATGAAAAGGCATCGCAAACTCACAAATACGTATAAAACTGCACTAACATAAGACATCCAGTGACCGCACATTTTTACTCGCGTCATAAAGTTTGAGGCGTGAAAAACGCGTTCGAAATTATTACTTGATTTCCCCTGATACTTATCGCCTTTTGTAACGTTTGTAACGCGGAAAGTTTTATGGGAGCGAATAGCACACTAGAAAATAACAATGGCATAGCCGAGTGTGCTGGCGCTACAAACTACACGATTTCCATGCTATCTGATGGAACAAAATTGGGGCGCATTTGTTTATTTTTGTGTCTATACAAGATGGAAAGGTGGGATTTTTCAACTCGAGTTTCCTGAGAATTTTTGTGGTTTCTTTTGAACTCGCTTTGAAAAGGTTTCTTGTGTTAAAAAAAAACCTGATTATTGCACCCAACACTGACTGGGCAGGTATAGGTATTGTAGAAGATAGGTATAAGGAGGTAGCCTACCACTTTGAGGGATACTCACTCATCAGCGTAGTAATAGACACCACTGAGAACAAGAAGAAAAAGTATTCAATGCAAGTTTCATATTACAAAATATGTCTATTAATTTTATAGCCTTTCATGTTCCAATACCGCCTTGAGTAATGCTGCTATCGGAAACCACATCACGACTAGATTTGTCACTCCCAGTTAGTGTGAAATCTCGAATCTTGAATACAGCTTGGCACACTACTCTTAGCATATGCAGTGCCCTTAATTAAAATAAAATCCCAACTTTCCGATCAGATCGAAGAGCATGATAAATCCGAGCATATCCCAACAGAGCGCGGTCGGATGCTTTACGTTTTTTACCTCACGATCCCGATATAGGTACCCCATGTAAAAATTATATGAAGGCACACCGTGATTACACAAACTGTTTCGACTTTTACAAAAGCGGGGCACCGCCTCAACACTTTATATAGCTGATCGGTAAGTGTACTCGAGTACTCGTGTACTATACGCTGTCGAAGGACCTACCGATTTTATCAGACACGAATTTTCCATAAAGTCAATTATTGGGTATCCAGGTGTCTACCAAACGAAGATACTTGATTTTTGTTTTTCAAGAGACATTTTAATTTCTCAATGCGTTACTGGATTCCCTCCATTAATTGACCATAAATCATACAAACATCTGAATCGTGCTAGCCCCCAATTACACGACCACTATTCCCATTCCCCTTTGTAAGTGATTGTACACAAGAACAGAGCAGAAATTGGTGGCGGATATAATTCTCTGTCGTGTTGTGCTCTTCGTGTTCTAGGAATTAGTGAAAAATTAGAGTTGGCAGCTCTGCACGCAGTTACATGACGTTTAGTGGCCGCAATTATACATCAGGAAGCCGTAAATAATTCACTTTGAATTTGTCACAAGAACTGGAATAGCAGTGGATATAAATCGTACTTAAAACTGAAAGTTTCGCGTGTGACCCTATGCCGCATAGTTAAGAATGCACGCGGTATACCTACCAGGTAGTAAGTACCTATAATACTCGGTCGAAGTACCTGCCTACGCCGTAAAGCCATTGATGGAATTTTCGAGATTGTGTCTGATATGCAAATCTCGAACAGGGCCACTCCGAAAGCATTACACATAATATGAGATTTAATGGATTTGTAATGTGCATAAAATTGATTCATCAAAAAAAATTCGGTCAGCTCTGTTCTAAATTGGGACCTTTGCGTTTGGGGTAGGACACGAATGGATTGGGACTAATCTAGCATAGCTGCGGTGAACCAAAACAGCTCATGATTTTGTGCGTGAATAAGTGGACGGCGTTTCGTTGTGTTTTTCTTGTGTGGTAGGTTTGATCAACGCAAGTCTCTCAATACAACATTATTTGTTGAAGCTGAATGGCATCTATACGTATGAAGGTGGTGTGGAAAGTGTTGAGCCTATCATAAGAACGAAGTATTTTTTTGGTCAAACTGACTTTGATTTTCCAACATAGTCTCCTTTTAAATCTTTACATTTTTTCCAGCGATGCTTCTATATCTCTTTATTCCCTCCGCTTATAATAGTTGGAATCTTGCTTTGCAAAATAGTCATCTACTGATGGGATCACTTCCTGGTTTGACAAAAAAAAATTGTTCTCCGAGCCAAACTTTCAGCTCAGAGAAAAGGAAAAAGTCACTGGGGGCCACATCTGGCGACTCGTCTGGCGAATAGGGTGGATAGTCGACCAATTCGAGGTAGGTATCGGACCTAAGACATCATCGATATTCAAGAGGATTTCCAGAAGAAGACAAAGATAAACTACAGTAAAAGACGTGCGACAAGTAAAATAAGGAATGGAGTTACGATGCAAGTGAGTTGAGTTGTCGTAAGTAGAGGCATGAAAAGATTTAGCTTGAGGCTTAAGGCTGTCATTTTCATCACAAGGACAGACTGCGGACTATGGGCTACGTGCATGACATGTAGCGCCGCCGCGGAATGTGAAGCTCTTGTGGGAGCGATTTAGTTAGCGAACTTCTCACTAGATGGCATTCATGTCGTGTCGTCGTATTCTTGGACTCTTTTATCAAACATTCGAAATTTCCTTTACGTGGTGGCTCTATCACAACATACACAACCAACAAATACACGAGAAATTAATATTGTCATCTCTGATGTCAAAACAAGTTGCAACCAACCACGTCAAAGCTGTCGTCTGCCAGCTGTCTGCTGTCAGAGATCGAATTTTCCTAAAATTGGTATTTGAAAATATACAGTACGTTTCCAAAGCCATTTTAGTCGGCCCCTATTTTTTCACTTTTGTCTGTAGACAGGTTTGGCTGAGGGTCACGGCATAAAAAAAAACTAGGAAATGAAGTCTTCAACACTCCCACGCATCTTTACATTATTCTTGTAGGTCAGTAAATCAAAAAACGAAACATCTCTGGGGATGGTGGGAAAAATTATTACCTACTGTGATTTGTAAATTTTCTCTTGCTCCAATATTCTCTGGAGACTCCAACTTGTGGGTAAGTCACAAACTCGGAGACTCCGATTCGGAACAAGGCACAAACCCGTACAATTGGCGGAGGAGCCGCTCAAGAGCTTGCTCTATAATGTGAATGAATGCAAGACTTATTGTGAACAATAATTGGGCATTTGAAATTTTGCAGATCCCTTCATTGATTCTTTCAAAGGACCTTATTTCAGGATTTTCTTCAGTCGGGAACAGTTTTTGAGCGCGGTTGCTGAGACCGTTAACTTTCTTCCTTCAAACTTCGCCTTGGCCAGCTATTGGGTGAAAAATAGTTCTCTCATTTTGTTTTTATTGCTGCAGAAGAGTAGGTAATGGTCTCAGATGTAGACCGAAGGACCAAAGCATCGTCTCTTCTGGTAGATTGCAAATTTTACGTTTACGTCCCGCACTCGCACTGGTCAATACGGGCCAAGGGAGGCGTTTCATACCACTTTTCCACAAGGCTACGGTTGATTGACCTGGTTGAAAATGACAGGCTGCCTTTTCCAAGTTTCTTGAAAACAAGGTATGGCGTTTCCACTGCCTGACTTGATACTGGTAAAATCCAAAACCAAATAGGAAAATGGACTGTGCATGGGAAAATTTCCATCATAATTGGACCAGATACCAAATCCTTATAGGTACAATTGATATAGATGTTCTGGAACAACCGGTTAACCGAATTTTTTATACAAGTAAAAGCTCCTAAGAAACCATTCTTCTATACACAGCGACATGAAATGCTTGACGCCAGTCTGCCGGAACTAAACCACTTTTCGGTTTTCCGGATCCCGGTATGACGCCATTGAGCGCCAAACACTAACATATAATTTTTTTAGCAAAAGTAGGTACTTATATAAAGCTTAAAAACACCATCACTTGTTCCAATCCAACTATAGTTATTATTTCAACTGCAACTTTTCAACCATTGGATATGCGTCCAGTGATCAATTTTGAATTGCCCAGACCTCGCTCACATACATATAATCAATTTCACGGCTATCTGCATTAGAGCAAGCTATGGAAAAAATATTTTTTGTTGGTAGGAATGAGTAGGAATCCATCATAACCGTCGTCGCAGATAGTTTGTGTAAATGTGGTATGTGAAAAGGTTAGGTATTGTGGCAGATGTCACCCGTCGCGCGGTGTGATGCACGTCAAGTCAAAATGTTTAGTTTTATTGGGGAAAACAGATAAAAGCGTGTTCCTCGGAGTGTAAATTTGCTGGACACCGTCTCCACAAGTTGGTGGCTCTTTGCTTGTGCTCTGGTAGTGGCGGCCAGTGAGCCAGTGTATAAAATGACGCCAAAGGAAGTCAGCGGCAGCACTAATGGGAAGAAAATTAAATGAAAATGCCTGTCCAGTGGCTCCAGTGAGGTTGAGAAAATTCGCTTCCATGGACATTGATTTATGGAGTTGCACTGTACAAGACAAGACAGTCGAGACACGACGCGTGAGTGCACTCTCTGTGTTGGAAGATCTTCTCAACATGAAATATTGACCATTTCATGTATGTATTCCCTTCTTCATCTTCTTCTGGCTTGTATGCTGTTTTAGTGTTGTAGAGCACGTAGTACTTCCTACTATCAGTCCTACTTCCCTTTAGTGCTGCCGCTGACTTCCTTTGGCGTCATTTTATGCACTGGCTCACTGGCCGCCACTACCAAAGCACAAGCAAAGAGCCCCCAACTCGTGAATACGGTGTCCAGCAAATTTACACTCCGAGAAACACGCATTTATCTGTTTTCCCCAAATAAACTAAACATTTTGACTTGACGTGCATCACACCGCGCGAGGGGGACATCTGCCACAAAACCTAACCTTTTCACTTACCACATTTACACAAACCTTCTGCGACGACGGTTATGGATTCCTATTCATTCCTACCAACAAAAAATAATTTTTCCATAGCTTGCTCTAATGCAGATAGCCGTGAAATTGATTATATGTGTATAGTCCGGAGGTTAGTGACCAAAAATCAAGTGAACCTTGCACTTTTTGACAAAAGCACGAAAATTGGTAGGATGGCACAAAAGGCCTTGCTCTTTCGATTGAGTCGAAGCGCCACGCAGATTTTTTCCCAGGGGGGCCTTGAAATTTGAAAGGACTGAAACCCCTACGGAACCACTTTTTGATATCGCTATACCCAATGAAAAGGAAACGTATGACTCTACCATAAACCTTAACAGCATCAGTCACCATGTCGCTATCGTTCTTCACTGTTAAAAAAAATAAAGTCTGCGGTTAGTGCGAAAAATTTGTTTTCATTTTTTTTCACCTACAAGAATATGAAAAATTGTCGCGTTTGATGTATTTTCCCACATTTTGCATCAGCTTATTTTATTTTTGCAATAAAAAATGTGAGAGATCTATTTTCGGGAGAACGCCAAGCAAAGAAGTGAGTAATTTTCACTGCCCAGTTCAACAGTGGTTTTTTTAATATTCCCAATCGATATTACTGATACCATTACCAAGGAAAAATAGGCTAGACTGTCTTCTAAGAATATTTTAAGATTTCAAATGCGGAACCGCAAGCAAAAATCCCGTAGACTAGTTTTGGTTGAGGGCGGTAAAATGCTTCTAGCACGGTGCGAGCACGGAATAGGGACTGCCAAAAGTACTTTACTCGGGACGTGCGGCTTGAACACTCAATATCAAGGACCAGGACTTCATGAAAGGGTCTACTCGAATTAAGTTGAAAAGTAGAACGCCGGTCCAAAATAATAATAGCACGGCTTGCCGTGAAAACCAGTTGTGCAGAAAACTTTTGCAACTACCTGCTCCATTTTGTCCGAAATGGGTACAACTGAGAGCTGAAAACCTTCTTACCGCTCTTGATAAAAAAATTTATACATGATTTTTACGTATGGTTCCGCATTCAAAGTTTTGGAATATTGTTAGAGGACAGTCCAACCTATTTTTCCCTAGTAATGGTATCAGTAATATCAATTGGGAATAAAAAAAAAACGATGTTAAACTGGGCAGTGAAAATTGCTCACTTTTTCGCTTGGCATTCTCCCGAAAATAGGTCTCACGCATTTTCAACTTCATAAATGGAATAAGCTGATCCGGAAATGTGGTGAAAGACATGAACCGCGCCAATTTTTCATGTTCTTGTTGGTGAAAAAAAATGAAAACAAATTTTTCGTACTAGCCGAGGACATTGTTTTTTTTTACAGTGAAGAACGATAGCGACATGGTGACTGATGCTGTTAAGGTTTATGGTAGAGTCATACGTTTCCTTTTCATTGGGTATAGCGATATTAAAAAGTGGTTCCGTAGGGGTTTCAGTCCTTTCAAATTTCAAGGGCCCCCTGGGCCCCCCTTGGGAAAAAATCTGCGTGGCGCTTCGACTCAATCGAAAGAGCACGGTCTTTTGTGCCATCCTACCAATTTTCGTGCTTTTGTCAAAAAGTACAAGGTTCATGTCACTAACTTCCGGACTACAACAGCAAACAAGCATTTCTCGAAGTTATACATTCCTCAAACACACAGAAAACTACATCATCTGCAACGTTTCCGCACGGCCACCTGTCCATGGTCCATGAGTCGTTATGTTAACTTGCACAACGATTTCTTTCCACGTGCAGAACCGTAGCAGCAGAATCTTCAGTGTTACCTTCCACCTTCCGGATGATTTATCGCAAATCCGACCCTTTAATTGTGTAATAAGTACAGAAGTTGTCTCCATTGTCTTTTATCTTTGCTTCTTAGGTTTAAATAATTCGGAGCATTGCCATTGCAATTGCAAACGGAAAATGTGCTGTTATTGGGATACATTCGGACTTATGTGAGAATATCCTGTATGAATGGCAACGAACAACTTTGGGAGAGAAATCGAAAATCGACGACGCAAAGCTGTGGAAAGCCGTAAAACTCGAGCAAATTCAGTAAAGACACCACTGCGTGACACCAGCAACAAACAACATCGAAAACCAAACACACTATCGAGTATCGAGTTTAGATGTTTGACTAGCAAGTAGGTGTAAACAAACTAAACCAATTAGGGCACCGTGTCATTGACGGTTTGGGACTCGTACAACGAAAAAGACCCGCGTGATCTTCAATGGGTGATGGATGCTCGCTCGCCTTCCCATCATCGACGTCGACGATGAGTGATTGATGGTTGTATCGTATTTCTTTCTAGCCTCTGTATTTTTAAACGCTCTAAACCCTTTTTGAACGACCTTTCTCAAACAACCGGCCCGAGGGTTAGAAATACATCACTTTACCACTGTGTATCATCTCTTCATTTTCTTTTCAGCCCAGCGCGCTTTCGTTGAGCCACTAAATACAATAACTCGGAGCATTCTGCTCGTGTATTTATGTAACTTCTTTTCCGAACAACTTTATGACTGTAAGAATTATGATGGGGTCGTATAAAGCAGCTCCAGAGACAATAAATTTCATCGGATTATGACGTGTTCTTTTTTTTAATAAAGAATATACTCCCATAAAACTTCAAGGAACTTTTCAGATTTTTATTGGCTTAGGTACACTAGAACTTCCTGTAGTATACGGATATGCAGATTCCCCCGCAGGTGAATCCATCAAGAAATGCAACTCCAATTCCAACTTCGATAACTTTGCCAGATTTTTTGCTCATTACAACGATGCAGGTAGTGTATGTTACTGTGCGGTATATCAAAAAATTGCACGGTTTTATCCTCAAAATTGTTTTAGTCCTATAACCTTGAATAAGTCTTTGTAATTTTTATTCTACACTAATTAGAGATATTATCTGGGGACGCATTTGCATTTTAAAGAGGTTTGTTAAACACGCGCTTCTGCGGTATTTAGTGCTCTTTATCATTATGTAAATTTTTATCTTCCTCACGAAATTAGCAACTTTGTACTTTTCTTTATTTTATGAACTTTCGTTGCCTCCAACAGTTTCTTAATTAAGTTTGTCATCATAGGTAACGCGTACAGTAACTTGTTTTAAAATCTTATTAACTAGGAAGCCTTACACACTTTGCCCTGCTGCATGTAAGTGACCGGAAACTATATTTCACGTCCAGCTGAGCCTAATACCGTAAGAGTTTAAAAACAAAAAATCCATATAGAGAAAATATAATAAGCATATACTGAAATGTCACCATATAATTACCTTGTATTTAGACCTACATTTATTATTTTGCTCTACAAATACGTCAAACAAGTAATAATCACCTGCGGTTTGATTTTATAAACTTAAATTTCATTATTGATACCAGCTACCGAATGAGGTTGAAATTGGATTGGGTGGGCAATAATCAAATTTTAAAATCGGCGCTTCACAACGTTACCCCCACTCAATCCCCTTCATCACCCAGCCTACTTTCCTATACTTTCGTGCCGCTTAAAATACAATTTAGCATCTTGATTACGTATTTATACTGGGAGAACACGGGGTTCTTTTCAATTTTCTCACACATTTCTTCTATCCGCAGGAGTCTATAGTAAATTGCATCCCCTCAAGAGGGTATAACACAACCCTTGTCTATGCTCGCTCTCCAATTTACTCTTTAAATATGCATTAGAGCGGCGCCGATGAAACTATACCGTCTCCAGGTCGCTCATAGCGAATGCTTTGTCGGAAACTGGGGAGAACACACGATACAAGTTGAAAAGTGTTACTAAGTACACATAATTTTATTCGAGAAAAGGAGTCCTGTTTCCTGAGCTTTTGAGGATAGTGAAAGATAGATTAAACACCCTTGTCATGCATGTGTTCAGATTCAAAAAATGATCTGAATGAATAAAAAAAAAACAACTAAGGAGAATACAAGAATTGATGGGGTCTGCATGATTCTTACCAAATACAATTGAATTGAAGCTAATCAATTTCTAATCTCATCATGAAGCTAGCTGGTTGTCGTTAGGTTTGTTAGCTTTCAAGTCGTTTCGCTAGAAGAACTGAGGTTTTCACCATCTGCATTTTGTTATGGGAGGTTACTGGAAGACTCCGTGCGTGAGAATTGATTCGTTCCTGGACCCACAGCAATTTCAGAACGTTATTCAATCAATTTATTTTTTGTAAACAGATCAACAACTGAAGTAGTCCGGTCCATCCCAAAAACTCGCTCAGGTTCAAATGATGATATCGAGACGAAAAATGAACCGATTTGCAAAAAGGATGGTGTTAATGATTCGGGCATTCTTCTGACTGCAAGTTTCATATTCGGATCTCGTGTTTGCTGATATATTGCATGATATACATCATCAAGATGAAAAAAGAAGAAGTGCAAAGTGGTTCATTCTCAAGCGTGTGTAGCTTTTTAAAAAACAATTGTAGATATATTCCAGAACGGTTTTTGACATTCTACTGCCTTTCATTTCCTGTACAGGGTGTTTGTTCACGGATAAATTATACCTCCCTTCCTGGAGACATCCCAGAAATAATTTTGAAAATGGAAAACGATTTTGGAATATTCTAGATTGGTGGCGGCGCACCGCGAATGATTTTTCCGTGCGGACCATAGAAGTCTTCAGAACACCCGAGCTCCTATACATAAGGCGGCAGTTAGTCGACGTAGACAAGTTCACAGTTTAGTTTCTGCAGTGGCGTACCTAGCGTGTTTGGCACCCGGGACAGACTTATCCTGTAGAACCCTCCCCCGCCTACCTAGACAATGACAATGGGTAGTATTAATAGAAAATAAGCCATAGCAGTAGCAGCGGTCCACTCCTAATATCAGAAAAAAACCGCAAATTGTGATACAAGCAAGCAATTTTGCACAGTAGTTGTTCTTAAGAGTATTTAGAAGGATTTGGCCCGCAGCGTTGATCGCGCAGGCCTGTCAGACTCAAGATGCCGTCATTTTTCAAAATGGCGGAAATTTTATTCAAAAAAATATTTTTTAGGCGGAAGTGGTTCGAGTGAGGACTCATTTCTGACAATTCGATGCTGCTTGATGCATTGGTGATTACAGAATTCCAATTGAAACACGCGTTCATGCCAGTGAGAAAAAAAATTAAGAAAATTCATTTATTTCAGAAGTAACAAATTTGAACTCGTAGGTGTGTCCTTATAGGGGCGTTAGTCAACTGATGATCGTCAAACATGACTTGGATATTCCTAGGCCTTGTGTGCCCATGCCATTGTCTAAATGTATTGCTTGCCTATGCCACCCAATATCTTGAGGTGCGATAAGCTTATACTTACGCAAAGTAACAAAATAATTAGGTGCCAAACATTTGTAAGTTTTTATGTTCAGCATTGTTTCTGAGGTTGCTAGTTGGATTGGATATGATAAAGCAGGTTGGAAATGAAGGCTGCCAAGTTTTAGATGGGATAGAAGATGACTTAACCCATTTCATTTGCTTATACATATTGCGTTAACGCAATGCAAGAAAGAACATTTTTTTCTCAGCATCTTGTTTGTGGTGAACATGGGAATTATCACCAGGTATCAATACTATCAATAGACAAAGGAATAAAGTTATAGGGAAAATTCATCATAGGAAATACCATAGTACCTCTCATTTGCGATGAGCAGTGAAACTGGATATTCATTCTTTATAAAGACAAAGAAATAGTTAGAGAGGAAGTTGTGAACATCGTTGAATCAAAAGTTTCTGCAAAAGCAAACAATGTTCAGAGAGATAGATTGAAACAAATTTGCAGGAGATTCAAAAAACATTTCAAGAAAGTTTGAATTTTCCGGAAAAAACTTCCAAGTCTTTCCCAAATCATCTCATAGTAAAAACCGTCAATCAAGGCTCCATTTTGAGCTCCATCATTGTGAGTCCGTTCTCAATAAGCAGGTTTCTGATTTTCACGTGGGAAACTCCAGGAAAATTGAAAAATGAAATTGTCGGAAAATGTTCAAGAATCAGTTACCTCTTGTTTAAAAAAATATTGGTGAAAATCTGTTCACGAGGTAAAAAGTTAAAAAATTTCAGTATTCCCAGGATAGAAAACTCGAGAACTATTGGTCCGATTTCAAAACTTTTCTCCTCAAAAATTAATTCAATCCTTTCTTCAGTCATGACTCGAAGCATGTCTGCACCTGAAATAAATATTTCGTGGGGCTTACCGCATGTCTAAATTCGCTCTGCATTTTTTTTTACAAATTACGGAATGTGCAAGTTCATTTTGAAAAAATTACCGCCGGAAAACTGGGAATGCTTTGCATTTGAAAACAGCCCTATACGACGCCCAATGCAATCTACTTCCGATGCCAGTTGAAAATCTAAGAAATTGAAGTCGATCTCCAAGCAAAAGAGCGTCTGAATAAAGTCCTGAACCAAACGCGGATCGTCCTAGTCAAAACCCGAGTGAGCGGCCCTCTCGGCTGATCACGGCCGGGAAAAAATTTAAAAACTCGTGACGCCCGACTGCCAAATGGTAGAAAGCTGCAACTACAAACCTAATTTGATTCTTTTGTTATGTTGCTTCCTGTCGAATTTGGTTCCAATACAGCTGCTGGATTTTGAATAATTGAATGTCAAAGTTTTGAACTTCGACATTTTAAAATTATTGCTGAGTGACAGTTGACGAAAAGCTTTCAACTATTCTGAATACAGCTTTTCAAGGGCTTTTCAATGACGTATATCAAGTCAAGTTTCATGGGATACCGCTTCTGTCATTTTTTGATAGTGACACTTCCGTTTGACAAATGACAGCCAAAAACTGATCAACTTATTTGACAGCAAGACCTTGTGTTGACGAATTTTCAAGTCGATCGAATCAACAGGTTCAGCAGCTTTCATGCCAGAACGTTTTTCTTGCATCATTTGGCATGAATGCGTATTTTAATTGGAGTTCTGTGATCGCCAATGCATTAGGCGGTATCGAATTGTTAGAAACGAGTCCTCACTCGAACAATTTCTGCCAAGAAAATACTTTTTTAATCAAATTTCCGTCATTTTGAAAAACTAACGCCATCTGGAGTCTGACAGAACTGCGCGATCAACGCTACGGGTCAAATCCTTCTAAATACTCTCCAGAACAACTGTGCAAAATTTCTTGCTTGTATCACAATTTGCGTTTTTTTTGCCTACCACTTCGACTATAAGCATTTGCTTGGATTTCATAGGCGTTGCCAGGGGAAGTCTGCTTAGCAACTCCTCGAAAATATAAGCAAATGCTTATGCTTTAGCTACCATACAAAATCGTTGCAATCCCACTGGGTGCACTGTGTAGAAAAATACAATCCGAAAGTACGTCAAAGCATGCATTTCCGCAGCATTCACTTTTTCAGCACCAGTAGATGTCGTATGAAATAGCAAAAGCATGAGGAAATGAGCTAATGAGGAGTAGCCAAACTCGGTTAATTTGATCCTCCAATTTACCCTTCCATTTCCCCACTTTTGTTAGCACAAAACAGCTTAGCTGATGTGCATATTGCATTATGCACTTAGCTGCACAGCTCCACAACACCGTCGATGACTGTATTTTGTGGGGCAACGGTCGTTTTATTTTCTTCGCCGGAGGCGTTATACGAACACATACCGAAGATCGCACATTACATGATTAACCCGCATAGCCGGCAACCAAATTATTGTATTGCATAAACATGTTGTGCCGACCATCACCATCATATAAATTACCGTGTTCCTAATGGAGTGGTTACGCTAAAAACCATCCATTTCTTCTCGAGCAAAGCCCAGAACTAGTGTTGCCAAACAGATTATAATATAGCGAGTTCATCTGGCCGTGTCACCACGCTGCCAAAATCAGGGCTGATGTATAAACAGCGCCGGCGATAATGACCGATTCCGTACAATGTATAGAGCCTAACGTTGTGACACTCACAATAAAACCTCTGGATGGTTATTTAAAACGTCTGTGTGCTGTCAGTCTTTTGTAAATAGATTGCACGTAAATAATTGTTGTGCATGTGTGTAGGTATATACTCCTCTACCTAAATAGAATACTATGTGGACTGCAATAAAATGTTAATCCCTATCTCCATCTCTTCACGAGCACAGTATTTACGTGGTATTACAATCACGACAGATAAGTCAGATCGGCGGTCAGATCGAGATATAATCTGGACGCTACATGATTTAGAACTCCATTTTCACGCTCCACGTTATACTGTTCCCAACAAACAAAGACAGCATGAGCAGAATGTTTGTTTTACGGTTAGAAAAGCTTTAATCGACTTATTTTATGCTTTTGTCATAAGCATAAATCAAAAGACTGGCATACACAAAGTTGTCCGCAGAATATTATTACTATCGTCATTATCATCGTGGCAATATAAAGTGATGTAAGTATGAGTGGTATAAGCTCATTATAATGCAACGTAATTTCTCGTCGTTGCCGTGGAAATAAAACGGAACAAAGTCATTTCCCGCAAGACAAACTTGCTGAAGTTTGTCTTTTACTGAACACAGAGACTGTTTGTTATTCCAACTTTGTACAGAGTTTCTCTGGTTCACCAAATATGTAAGTATACAGGGTGATTTATAAGGTGATTCTGTAAGGAAATGTTGCAGTATTATGGTTGAGCTCTGTTGATGTTACTAATAGCCAGAGATCGATTCTGTAAGTGCGATATGTTGCTAACAGTATGTTGCCAACATTCAGTTGAAATCAAACAGCGCCACTTATTTGCGAAGTAAAGAGCAACAGAGATATTTGACATGTGTGTTTTTGACATTACCTTTGATTTGAGGTTATGTTTTACTATTGCTTCCACTGTTACTTGCTTCATACTATTAGAATAACATACATCAATAACACCAAACGTTCCCTATCCGCATCAACCCCTTTTCTGTCCAGTCCATTGATGCATTTGTCAGCTCGCGGTCAATGTCATTGGAGAAGGCGTCGTTGACAGGGTCGACAGCTGGAAGTTTGTGAAAGGGGAAGTGTTTGTGGTGTCACCATCGGCGTCAGTGCAGGTGTCAAAGAAATGTGATTTCCTCAACTATAGGCGATTTACATTTAAAAACGCCACTTGCCGGCCAGTTCGGTAATTGAACGTGAAGGATTTTCTTGAGAACACGCACACACACATACATCTGGTAGCCTGGTAGGCACTAGTAGATGCCTGCAATACCTATACTATATTATGTAGAAATAATGTAAGAGGGGGTTTGTTTTTGTGTCTGCTATTATTGATGTTGTGGTAAAATTATGTAGCAGGCTACGAAAAGATCTAGTTCCAGAGGTGAGAGACTGAAAGACTACGCTACCGACAATGCATTGAATTGCGGTTACAATGGAAAAATTGCGATTGGTGACTGATACGTTATAGCGCTCGGCAGATGCAAGTCTGGTATGCTGCTGTGCTAGTAGGTCCTACCGTAGTGCTTCTCCCTACCAAATAGTGTCTGCTAAATGTCCCCAGTCCCCAGTGGGTCATAAAACGAGCCTAAACTTGGATCTTGACAGTCGGGACACAATAAACGTTTGCGTCTCAAACACAAAGGTAGCTACGGTGAACTGTAGAATGTAGAATGCCGATCTTCAGGTGAGGTCCAAGCAGGACACCTTAAGAAAAAGATTGTCGGCGCGGCCAGCCCGAAGTGACCTTTTCTTGGCTGGATACAGTAGATTCAATTATGGCGTGCCAACAGTTGGTATGCGAGGAAACAGTGATGGAACCACGAACACTCGGCAGTAGTTCCTTTTGCTTGCTTGAGCTTGAGGCTGAGGGGTGCAGGGGGGAGAGGGGATATTGTCGAGATCGACAACTGTCGAGTGTTCGTGGATCCACCACTGATCACTGGTCCGCCCAGAGGTGGGAGTCTTTTACTGTTCCGTAGGTGAAAGCTATGGATGATCCAAACAAGCGAATATGCCTCATGGGCATGAGGCTCAGTAGCGCACTTCCTTTTTGGAGGATTAGTGAACGCAAGATGTTAAGTGATTAGGGTTCTACCGTCTTAGGCAAAAAATTGCAATATGGCGGCCAAAATATCGACAGAATCATGAAATTCGGCTTGAAAATCGAAATGATCGTACTAGACAAGGGTAAGTTCCAAGTTTCATGAAAATCGTTCCACTAACAAGAGATTTCAATATGGCGGCCAAGATGGCGGCAGAATTATGAAACTCAGCTTGAAAATAGGAATGATCGTACGAGACAAGCGTAACTCTCAAGTTTCATGAAAATCCTTCCACTTATAAGAGATTTCAATATGGCGGCCAAGATGGTGGGGCAATCATGAAATTTGGCTTGAAAATAAGAATGATCGTACTAGACAAAGGTAAGTTTCAAGTTTCATGACAATCGTTCCACTAATAAGAAATTTCAATATGGCAGCCAAGATGGCGGCCGAATTATGAAAGCCAACCTGCCTATTTGGTCCTTGAGGACTTAAGCTATCCACCGGATAAAGTTCAATCTTCAAGGGCTGTAGCTTTATTTCCCGAGGAGAAGTTCAACTTCATCGAAGTGCACAGGAGATCTCTGTTTTTTGAGAATAATGATAACGATGTATGGATAACAAAAATAGTGCCCATTGGCCACCCTTGGGGACATCAGCTATTAATCGGAAAAGTTCCAAGACTCTTGTCTCAATTCTCGAGAAGGAGTACAGCGTCTTAATTTCTGCACGGACTCGGACAGACAGACAGACAAACCGGCCACATAAGCGTCATTCTGTTACTTATATAAAAAAATGTTCTCCAACTGATTTCGACCTCCTGAACACGAATATCGGGCTCACTTTTGAATTGGAACATTTCTTTTTTATCGAAAAACCGAAAAAATGGTAGCCTTGTCACATGATTTTTAGTGATACCTACCTACTTTTTTTTTTGTTATTGAGCGAACATGTTTCGTAATTTGAGTGCCATTATCCTTCAGGTACCTAGTATTGGCTATTTCAGAATGTTCAATTACTATTTCGGCACGTCTGATTTTAAATTTGTAGGGTCGTGTAATATGCGCCGAGCCGTGGCTTTGCGGCCGTTTTCAAAAGTCGATAACAATTGACCTAACGGTCGGATCGAAGTGGGGTTTTTGTCAAAGGAAAGTTCAAATTGTTCTCTAAATATAATGCCGTACATGCAGTGATGTATTTCATTAAGAAATTGTAGTTGCCTGCATATCGCAACTTTCTACATCTTACCGCGAATGCCAGCACTTGATCGGCGAAGCCGCCCTACACCAAAATGTTATTTTTGTAATTGTTCATGATTATTTCGGCAAAATTTTTCTTCATTCGCGTACCAAGGCCATGAGCTACCCATTCGAGTTGAAATATTTTCTGTATTGAATTTCGTTTTGTTCGGAGGAAAGGATATCAAGCACCAGCAAGCAACGAATAAATCATTTGCGGCCGAGCCGTAGTTTCGGAGTCATTTTCAAAAATTAATAACTACTAATCGGCACCTCGCACCGATGTGAAATTTTCATTAAAATAAAGTTCAAATCATCCTCTAAATATAACTCCGCATATGTATTATGGTAAAATGATAAGATCGGGTACTTCCTCGCATGTGATAACTTTCGAGATCAGGCCGGCTTCTGAAATGCAGCATTCAACGGCGATGCCGCGTCACACTAAATTGTTATTATTGTCATTGTTTATTATTATTTCGTCAAGATTTTTCTTGGTTCGGGATACAAGGTCATGAGCTACCCAATGGAGTAAATTTTTTTCGCAAAAACCTTTTCGTCTAGGACTAGATGCTGTGACGGACGGACGGACGGACGGACGGACGGACGGACGGACGGACGGACGGACAAAGCGAGGACAAAAGCGCCTTCCCGTTTGGAGAAGTGCGCTAAAAAAGGTCTGCGACGACGCTGGTCATCGAAATAGGGCCCAATAAAGAGCCTGCAGATTCCCAAAGATTCAGAGGATCAAAAAATTTGCGACAGTCGATTGCACAAGAAAGTGACAGTTTGACATGCCTCCAACTGACGTGATAACGACGTTGCTTGGCGGCAGATTAAACCTCCTAAAATTATTAATTCCCCAAAGCTTCCTACATCAATTGGCCATTTTTCTCAATAAGGTAAATCGCCTATAGAATGTGAGGGGGGGGGTCAGTGGCCATCAATAGAATAGATCTAGCTGGAAATACTTTTGATTGCTAGTGAATATTATTGGAAAGGAGACTTTGCTGAGGATTTCGCAAAAATATGATATACACTATTTTAATTCTGATTCTTGTCCATTTGGATTCAGTAATGGAGGATTTTCTCTTGGGGTAGATTTTTGAACACAAATAAGTAAAAACACTAAGTATTTGCCGACGTTTCGATTCAATTAAAATCTTTTTCAAGGCTCATGACCTATTTACTTTAAATAATTATTGAATGTATTATAACTGACATTTTTGTGCAGTAAACTGTTTAACAAGTCAGGCAGGAATTGTTATAATTCATTCAATAATTATTTAAAGTAAATAGGTCATGAGCCTTGAAAAAGATTTTAATTAAATCGAAACGTCGGCAAATACCTAGTGTTTTTACTTATTTGTGTCCAAAAATCTACCCCAAGAGAAAATCCTTCATTACGATATACACTATGATATACAGATACAATATCTCATATTTGTCCACGTCTCGTCGTCTACTTAATATCGCGAATAGATAGATAGGGTGTCCTTCTTTTTTAGATAGATAAATAGATAATCAAGTCTTCATGGGAATAAATGTTAGATATTCTCGAGAATATTTATCACCTAGTCTAAAAACTTCTCCCGTTCTCCGCTCTGAAATAATTAAATCAAAAGGATTATTTCCCTTGCTTCCACGTCTTGACAATTTCGTTTTTCATGAAGACAAAAACTTGCCGCACTTCAGTGAAGCCCTCCGTGAAATCATACAAAATTAGTACCAACAATAATAATACCTACCACCAAGAAATCAATACAGAAAACTCCAACACTGGAACCACGCGAGTTCTATCTAATGCAGTATGAATAGAATACATCAGAATGTCTGAATACTTATCACTAATTTAATAAGTCCGTTGAAAGGTTTCACTCGCCTTTTTTCTTTCCATTGTCAACAATAACCTCGTTAATCTTGATGTACACTCACTTCAACAGGAGGAAGGGGATCTCTAATGTATACGGACGCGTTCTTCAGGAGCCGCCAGCTACTGGCTGGGGAACCAACCCCTTCGAATTTACGATAAGTGTCATTAAAAAATTCGAGAATTTATCGTACTGCTGGTGGTGGTGGTGTGCTTGCATTCCCATTTCGTGGCAGCTCGCTAAACTGCAATGCAGATCGATAACGTTATTTATTGATAAGAACTTTCATCAGTGTAATGAAATTGACGGATCAAATTACTATTGAAAGCAAAGGTACAAAAAGAAAAGGTCTATACTCTAGTAATAAATAATTAGATGAAGCAGGAAAATTCAACTTGATGCAATATGAAGTGTAATCTAATCATCGAGTAATTTCTTTCAGTTGCATCGGTAGAGTTCAACTCGCAACGCGAACTTTGATGCAATTGCAATACCGGCGAGATTCAATTTACTACGGAAAGCGATTCTGCGAATGCTTCTAGAATTTTAAAACACGCGGCCATCGTATAGAATTCCGAGTGCACTAAACAGTCAGAGGTGGGTGGACTCTTTTTCATTCAATAATATTCCCGATAAAAATTGTTCCCGGGGATGCATTTCTGCGACTTTGATATAGAGCGGCTTGAGGTAGAGAGAAAGAATTCATTGCGCGAGAAATATGATTTTCCTGAAAAACGTTCCGGTAAATTGCACGCGCCTAGCCTTTAATAATTGAATCTGTCTTGGGTAATTGAATAAGGAACCTCCGGAGATATGAGAAATATGGTGGCAGCCGTGAGTTTAATCAACCGGATTCATATGTAAGATAAATTGCTCCACTTAGTCTTATGTTCTTACAACTACCACCTCGAGTGGTATTCCAGAATTTAAGAACGCGAATGTGCTCCGTTGTCAGCACTAAATACGTGCTCCGCTCGAATACATTAATTAATTTACTTGTACCATAACCGCTCGCTAATGATTTTATCCTGTTTCCCTCACCTTTCTGTAAGTGCGTAACACACAACGCGAAATTTAATTTGCTGCAGCTCTGCCCGTAGGCGGACTGAACCCCCTCAAACTTTTATTTAAACGTTTTCGATAAATGAAGGTACTTTCCGGTTGGTGAGTGAGGTCGTGTCAGTTGAATCAGAGGTTCGGTTGGTTGAATTTGTAAAGCAATTGTCTAGTTTTTCCACATTTCATGTAGAAGGCAATTACGTCGTAGCTACGTTTTAGCTGTCAATGGTGTCAACACTGACAATGTCAAAAAATTGGTGAGATACGTCATTTTTATTTCCAGTGCCTGAAAATTTTCTTTATCTACAAGCGTTAAATAATACCCGTCACTTTTAGCACGTCGTCATGGGCGACGTGAAAAAATGATGATTCTGCGCATTCCTGTCATATTTTCAATAAATTCTGACATTTACCAAACATTTCAAAGAGCAATGTAGATAAAATCCTGTACGATACACGCGTTAAAAGTGTCTTATTTTGTTCGCGGGGTTGCTCTACTCGCTAATGCTCGTTTCGCAAGCGTCCCCGCTCACAAAATAATACCTGTCACTTTTAACACTCGTATCGTAAATAGCTATTATCGCATACATCAGGTTCGTAACCACATCCAGGATCTACGTAAGCTCCGCCTTTGTCTTATAGAAGCATGGCAATCATATAGGAAGGATGTGTCACTTCATCTCAAATCAAACAGGGATACCGAACTAATCATCGCATACCTACCAAACTAATATCTTTAGAAACCCTAAAATGCATAGCTCAAACTTTCAGGCCACCTATCGGCGGCAAGATAAACAAATATCATCCAATCGCCCTATCAATAACGAGGCTTTTTGCTGAGTTCGTGGCTTAAAATCCAGTCCCAATCCCAACTTGATTTTCTTTTAGCTCGCATTCAAAAAAATCATTCCATATCTTCATATTGACAAGAGAAGAGCGAAAAATCTGAGATGAACCGATCACAGACAAAGATCCTTGAATTTCACGGGCGCCATTTTAGGGCCTCTATTTTACAAGAATTTTTTTTTCCTTTTCCCAGGGTGGACTCTCTTCCTACAGTATTTTGCACGATAGGTTCAAGTGATTTTTCCTTTAAACATCCGGAGCCAAAGTTATTAGGTTGTGAAAATTGCTAAAAAATAGAAAATTGGTAATTCGCTGGAACATCTTTAGTCCCTGGAAAATAATTTTGATTTTATGTGCAGTGAAATTGTCTCGATGAGGCAATATTATTTTGGATGTGTAAAGATTCACGCTTTCAAAAAGGCAAGTTCATTAAGGACGGTGTCATATTGATGAAATAAGCGTTGCGAAATCAATCCGTCTGGGTTTATTCCTTGACGGATTCTTACCATTTTGGTCTCTTTCGAAAAAGCTACAAGGTTGTACTTTGGTTTGAGCCCATTGGCATTTCCAAAATCCAAAAAAAATATTTAAATTTTGACATTTGAAAAAATTATTTTTGGATTTTGGAAATGCCAATGGGCTCAAACCAAAGTACAACCTTGTAGCTTTTTCGAAAGAGACCAAAATGGTAAGAATCCGTCAAGGAATAAACCCAGACGGATTGATTTCGCAACGCTTATTTTACCAATATGACTCCGTCCTTAGTAATGAGAATGAGGAATCCTACAACACCAGACCGACTGAGCACCACCATCGAAACCCACAAATTTTATACTTTTTTGGGTATTCCGCCGGGGCCTGAAATAACAGTGATATTTCTGTCAGCATGGCATCAGTGAAAAGCAGGTTTTCACCTTTCTATCATAGATATGAATACCGAATTTGGTCGAAGTCGGTCTGACGGTTGACTATACGGTTAACGGTTAATGAATAAATTGAGGGACAAAAATATGGGGACATGAAATAATTTCTCCAGGTGCCAGTCAGAAGAAAATCACCAACTTCGATTTAAAGGTCTTTCAGGCCTCTGAGCGCACGGAGCGTTTTCAAGAGAACGTAACAAAATAATGAATTTTTCGACATGCCTGCAATAATAATAATTGTCCACAAACGGTGTGTGTTTGTGTGTAGGGCAACCGGCGGAGCTGTATTATAATAGCCAGGGTATCATTTTTAATACGGGAAAATCTGCAAGGATTAAAATCTGTATAGGAGCGGCTCAGCCGGATAAAGAGTTGCTCATTAAAGTGCACCGTACACTGCTAAGCTCACGGTAAAGCCACTCTTATTAAGTGAAATAATATCTCGACCAAGTAACAAGTTCGCGAGCAAATAGAGTTTTACTACTTGCTAAACGATCGCCGCTGCAAATTAATATGAATGGAAAATGGGTTCACCTACTCGCATAATCTCACGCTGTTGTGGAAAAATGACGCGGGTTTGGCGCCAAGCGTGGGTATTATAAGCTGTTCACGGTGATTTTGAATCCGTTGAGGTCTGTTTTTAGATAGAAGACCAGTAGGTGGTCGCACGTCGCGCTAAAAGCTTCTAGGGCGTCAAGTAGGTACTTCGTTGTCAATTTTGTATTCTGCGTCGAATCAACCTACGTAGACGGGGCTTCAGTCACGGTAATTTATTTGCAGATATGTAAGTGAGTTTCAATGTGCAGCGTAGTGAGCTTATATTCAGAGCAGTTAAATTGTATAGGTACAAAGTGCTTAGATTGATTGTCGCATCATTTAAATAGTGAATTATGGTACGATGGTGAGATTACCTATGAAATGTCATAAAAATGTCACGTTGGGTGGAATTTCTCGAGGTCGATATAATAGCAACGACGCTGTCAGCGGCCATGTCTTTGGAGGAACTGTTGGAGTTGTCATTTAAAGAAAATAGCAACGGCGATGGAGACCTGCTAGTCAGTGGCTCTCAAATTTTCTTCTTACAATACGTTTTTTCGAAGCCAAACAAACCTAAACACACATTTCGAAGAAAAAAACACATGATGGTTAAGGCACACGTTCGGGTTGAGTTTAACAGCTTTAGCTAGACTTCGCCCAATATTGAATTACCTACTTAATCAAAGCTTATGTTGATTTAGTTTTTTTCTTAATTCAATAAAAAGACCATTTATTATTATTATTAATTTAGGAACAAGCATCAATATCTGCGGATAGCAAATTCAAAATGATGCAAATTCAAGTTTTTGATACTCTCGTGATAGAGGACGAAAATAACAAGTGCATGTTTTTCGGGAAGCATCAGCTGTCTAGCACATCTGAAAATTCTCGTAACCAACGTTACCCAAATCGAAACAATCAGAGACATATAAGTGAAGATTTTGTATCAAACCCGTAAAAATTTAAATGCCGTTGAAGAAAATCCAGCCAATCCTAAAGCCGATTTCCTGGCCCGTTCAACGTTACAGAATAGACCCTATAATCCTGCTTGCTTTGATTTCTTGATTTCCGTAACATTGGTTACAAGCATTCGCAGAAAAGTGTTCGGCTCTGTGAAAAAGCTCTGTTTCTCCTTAAAAACATGCAGCTTCATATTGGTCCCTCCATCAAGAATTCTTCTCACAATCAATCATGAAACATCAAAAAGTGTTCAAAATGAATGCTCTTTCCGAAGACAATATTGATTCCCAATTTCATTTTAATTCTCCTTCCGGCCGGGTTCCGAGACCGATATATCCCTACGTCACTTTTGATGCAACTCTATATTTTGGATGTTGATGGTCTTGAGCCGATCATGTTATTTCTGTGTTAATGGGATTTTTTCAGTCAAAGCTTCGGATTCAACGTGAAACCTAGATTTTGAAAATCGGCCAAGAAGAAAAAATTGTTATCACCGGAAGACCAGAAGTCGATATTGTGATACCGCCTTGTGAATAAAAGGGATAAAAATGTAAATCAGAAACTGTTTCGCATAAGAACTTCACATGCATGCTCGTTGAGCACCACTCATGATGGACCTAACCTGATCAATTTTTGATATATTTTCAATTTTTTGTGTATTCGCTTGTCGCTTCTTTTTTTGAACACTTGGATTGGTTTGCCAAGTTACTGTTGTATTCAATTGAAAGTGCTGTTTTATCCCGCGCACCTTTCAAGTAGGTACGCGTTCGTCCGTTTGTGGGCTATTTTGTTTTCATACCTTAATCATTTGTAATTCGTTGTGTGTTTTTGTCTTTTTGGACGATGCGACGACGCCATAGTCCTTAAACCCTCGAAACTCGCCGAACTATAACAAAATTATTTGATTTATTTGTTGAATATTCCTAATCACTTTGTTAATGTGGCTCATTGAATCGAAGATCTGAATGTAACTAATTTACATTTTCTTGCTGTATGTGTCCGTGATACGCTGGAGTTTTGTTGTCATTCTTATTTGTCATACGAATTCCGAATAATTACTGTGATTATTACCTGCGCTAGTTTACTATTCCATTTTTATGTGCAAATATAACTATACTTTTTGTGTCAATATTTTGTGCCCTTCCCCTCCATCTGTTGTGATTCTCAAATATATCTATTTTGTTTGCTTATTACTCACTGTTATTTTTCAAATGGCGCTTGCGAGTATGATCGAGCCTTGGTGTATTTTACTGATACTTTCTCAAATACATACTGTGAAAGTCGTTGCTGTGCTATCAACCACTTCTATCCAACCTAAATTGACTGTTTCAATGGTTTTTTTTGCCTATGGGCCAGGGGCTCTTACCGTCCAAGCAGGTTGTACGATACCTTTTGTTGGGGAGTCACGTTCATTTATTTTGTTTTGTTTGCTATGAGATAAGGTGATGTTAACTGTCAGAGGGGGGGGGGCAGGGTCTGCCACGGTAGATATGGAAGATTGGTTGCAACTGAGTCGCTTGCAACTCGCGTAACGAGGCACATGTCAGCTTTTGTGGGATAGGTTCTCTAGCAGAGTCCTCGAGCACAGATTCGCAACAAAAATCCCCTCGTTGTGTAGTTGTAGTATTTTGGATTATTTTGTGATGTTTCATTATGCGCTGTCTACTATCATGCCTTGAGGGGGAGTAAAGTATCAGTGAGTTTTATTTTTGTCAAAACATATTTGAGAGTCCTCTTCTTCATGCAATACTCAGGGGTTCCTTGACAAGTTCTTCTTCTGATTGCCTATTTTCCGAATCTAGTCACTCTCCCTTTTCTCTGACTTGACAGTTTGACCTATTTTGTTATATTGTTCTCAATTTATCATGGTACTGGTATTCTTATGTTTTCTTGTGACATTGTTTTTGTTAATTTTGTCCATTCTGTCAGTCACATGTTAGGTGTTTGAAGAAAAGAGTCATGAAAGAATAATTTTCACTCATTTTGCTTTGAGTAAACGTTTCATTAAGCTCCACTCTTCCCCCTCGGGTCTTTTCACTCCTGAACAAAAGCGGGCACAACGAAGGGTTAAGACGATCACGGGCCAAATAAATTGAGAGTCGGGGGGGGGGACTGATGTCTGTTGGACATTTTGTTATCCCCTCCCCATTTACTCAGAGAGTTGTTATAATATATTATTCTTTTACTTCCTTGTTTATTGTTCTAATTTTGATCTTAAAAGGATATATATTATTACGCCTAGATAATGTCTAAATAAAAGACGAAACGTCGGCGAAAGAACAAGAATTTTATTACGTAGATCACGCCTTCACGCCTTCCTGTAATTGGGTCATCCTTTTAAGATCAAAATTAGTTGTTATAAATGTGGCGGCTGTACACTAAAATAATACGCCCGGCATAAGAAGCGTGTCAAATGGCAGTGGCACAGGACGAAAATTTGTTTGTGTCGATTTGATACCGTCTGCACATTTGCACTCGAACTCTGCAGCTTAATGAGCTTGCTATCAAGCCTCCATCTACTGAATGTCTGCCGGAACGCACTACGGGTGCACTGGTGCACACACCAGGTGTAATACGACTGCGAGCACAACGTTATGGACATGAATTTTTTTTGAAATTTTCAAGCTTTCTTCTATAATATGTATTATTATAATTTTATTGAATTCCTCGCTGATTGCTGGCCTTATAATAGATATACTACGTAAAGACTTCTGCAGAGCTAAGTCACTTCTCTGGAACGGAACTAAAAAAAAAACTGATGTCCAAAAGGTTTCGCTAGCCACCGTATATTAATTTAATTGATAGACGACGTGAACTAATCTATGAAATTTGAATCTGACACGTGACCCGCTCCGAAGGAGTCTCTCCCTTGCGGAATAGTTACGTGAATACGTGGGTTACGTATGTCGACTATGGACATACCTACTATGACGTATTTATCATACATATCACATATCAAAAATTCTTATCTCGCAAGCTGTAGAGAAGCCAGACGTCAAGTCATTATGGTACAGAATACTATTGGTAGGTACACCTCGCCCAGTCCACAGTGAAGCAAGGCCAATACCTAAGAGCAAGAAAAGGGTAGTCCAAACTTTGAACGAACCTTAATATACATCATCCTATATTACATGATAGCGTCAGTCGTTTTTTATCTCTCATCAATCTCAAAAAATCGCGCAAACGGATTAGGTACACCTCCTTGCATATTGCATACACAAGCTGTGTAATAAGAATCTGACAGGTGTTCGAGACTAGATGGCGCGCAGCAAAACAAACAAATCGCATCATGGAAACAGTTTGTATCAAAACAATGCAAGTTTAATCGATCATTCTTCTGCTCGCATAAATAATGAAGGGGTAGAATAACTGGAATATTCCACATTTCACGTGTAATCCGTAAAATAGCCGGTTTGGTGCAACGACAGAGGAGAGTACGGACTGGGATGCGTATATTTACAATTGCATGTCTAGAGGCTCTAAAATGACATCTAGTGCACGCAGACTGATGAACCTCATAAATATTTAACACTGGCCTGGCTGCATTATGGCGCTAACGTGGGGCAATTCCGTTACTAACGCCGCATCTAGCGCTAGACCTGAGGGCATGAGGGTGGAGAGAGGGCGCCGAGAGATCTCACAGTTTCGAGCCAGAGTACATCGAATAGAAATTGTGAATTATCCCTAATCAAGTTAGCGGATTTATTTCGGAGAGAGGACTCTCGGCAATGTTGCTGCAACGTCGCGCTATGCCACATCCCAGCTCACCCTTTTAAATTTACCCCATTGCACTCGATTAAAAACAGAGCTTCTGTTTTGGGGTTTTAGCATTGATTGGAGAATATCTCTAAATGCGTTCCCATGTCGGATTAGGCCATTACGCAAGAAGTTTCAAATTAATTAAATTTGATAGGATCATCATAATAGCTTCGATTATGAAAGAATACAACAATAATTATTAAGAAATGAACAATAAAGCGATGTTCAGATTCGGCCTACAATCCTCCAGCGGCCTACGCTACATCATTCTAATAACTCGGCCTCACCTCTGACGTCTAGACACGACTATAC
Source organism: Anaspis maculata (assembly GCA_949128115.1). NCBI lineage: Eukaryota > Metazoa > Arthropoda > Insecta > Coleoptera > Scraptiidae > Anaspis > Anaspis maculata. The sequence continues at coordinate 40,969,823 of OX421962.1, read as the reverse complement.
AAAGTAGGGTGACCACCAGAACTGGTAAGTCAGAGGTGGTATCTGTAGTACACAAATGTATTCCGCTTGAGAGCTGGCAATGCTCTTGATAACACCTATCTGCTTCAACAAATATAGAACCGAAGCGAAATAGACAATATAAATACGAAACCAATGCGCGCTTTGGTCGTTTTGCTCGTAGAGTCGAGTCGAGTCTGATGCCGATGGTGAATTTGTAGTGTAGAAATTTTTAATTTCCGGCGGAGCATTGTGTGTATTAGTATAATTTTCCGCCGTCGTCTATGCCGTACACTTATAAGGGTACACGCGGTCCCTTAGGCTGTAAAAGTGCAATCGCCCTCACTCATCTTCATTGCTATTCATGGCCATTTCATATCAAATCAGTGAGTGCCTCTATCTCGGAATTAATCTCATCCAGAGAGGATGAGTGACTAAGCCAAGTAATGAACAGTGTGGGAATGCACACAGGGGTTTTTTCAAAAAGATTAACTCAAGTGGGTAGGTATACAGACGTAGGACCTAGACCTATGCACACGACAGATACATAATATTGCATTTTTGTACAGGTGTCGCGAAGAATTGGAGCATATTTTACGAGCCAAGTCGTGAACAGCGTTATGGATGCGACTGAGACGGTATTGTGCAGGGCAAAGTTGTCCTGGTCGACTTCACCTGATGCAGCACAACTCCAATTATATCGAACACTTAAAAGGTAGACCGAAAGATAAAGATAAAGGCACTATTGAGTTGCACAAGCTTGCAGATATACCTACGGTATGCGGTTCTGCAGCCTCATTATTCGGCTATTGGTACGTTATGTTCTTCCTTCATACCATGCACCTTTTGAAAACTTTTCATGCCCACAATAAACAGCCAGGCACTCCTCTTCTGCAATCGCACATCATTTTGTTTATCAATTCACGCTGCGATATTACTCAACGTTAGGCTGCTTCTGCAAGTAAACTACATAATGTTAACATTTATATGGTAAAAAAGTCTTTGTCGTCATAATCGACGTTGTTGTTAGTTTCTATTTTTCGGAACTTCCCTGCGATGTGATGTCCAACAAGAATTTATGCGCTGCATCACAACCCCCGCAAGGCACACGAATTCCTGTGGGACGTGTGCGGGGATAGACTGGAGATGAAATATGAGAATCTTTTAATGTTGTCTGCATCTTTTGAATGTGGCCACCACTCAGGGGTGAAACGCCTGGCGCTTGTCATTACGTTTTTTAATAGAGAGAGCTTTCGTGCATCTCGCTATAAAAATATCGACGGGGGTTTACGAATAATTTTAGGTCGCTGAGGTTGTTCTATCAGCAAAGTTCGTTAAAACGCTATGAAGGACACCACACACACCCTCTCGTTTTTCGAGATACAAGAGGATATAAAATCGAATCTCTTAATCGCCTTTTGTTGCGGCAGCACCTGTGTCAGCAGAGAGGTGAGGTGTCAAGAAAAAAAGCAGACAACAAAGCCACGGAAAAGCAAAGAAATATTTTAATAGACGTTAAGTAGCTTTAGAATTTTGAATATTTTAGGATGTGATTTGGTCATCTAGATGTATTCCACACCGCTTCATGATAGCCATATAAAACTGTCACGGGTAATTTAAAAATATGTGAAGGTTAATTTCGAGCCACGATCATTATTTACGATGGCAGTCATGTTCCTTTCAGTGCAGTGTTTTTCAGTGCCATTACTAGAGGATCGGTCGCTACGGCAAATGCCCAGTTGCGGGTTGTTCTTCACTCTCATGAATTATTTTGCTGCATACACGGTCTTTTGTGACGTTCCATTGATTGGTGTATGCGAGTATACACACGACTTCCTTCCTAAAATCATATTTAATATCAATTATAAATAGCCCTTCAGGAAAGCAACACGCTGAAAGGTTAACATATATTATCCAACGCAAGAGGAGTATATTTTCAGATTGTAGACAGAAATGATTAATGAACGTGTATATACCTGCTTGAGGCACTCACCATATCATGTGACATTCTCTGGGAACAAATATGAATAATGAACTTACATTGATCAAAAATATAGTCAAGTATAATATTATCAATTATTGTGGGCTTGAAAGTTTCCCCACGTTGAAAAAACCGCAAATTGTCCGTTTTAAAGTGGTTTGCTAATTTTTAAATCGGCCAACTGTGTAAACGAAGATTAATTAATGCACGCTGGATGAAAATTAAAACTTGGCAGTCTATTGAATATTCATTAAAGGCAAAGTTTTTCAGCGAAAAAGTGCTCGTCCTATCGTAAGTAGCAACAGGTTATTTTTATCCTTCGGCCTTCCACAAGACCACACATGCTGAAATGCTCAGTAGTTAAATTTGAATTACCGCGTCCATATAACTACATCTTTACGCTTAAATCATTGTTGTCAGTTGGAGGCAGGGTAGGCATTACCTATAAGTCGCGTCAAAAAATCACAATTTCCCTCTTTCAAATAGCGGTGTCGTTGCAGCGATCATTACGGTAATAACTTGGATAACTTTACTGCTACAATGTTTCATCACTTGACAACGCTTCGTCATTTTATTTTTGTGCAAAAGCATGCCAAAACTACCCACAAAACGGTTCAGGATCTTCTAATGAAGACCTGAAGTCCATAAAGTCGTCACTCAAGTCTAGAAGCCGGTCTTTGTGAGTTGCCTAATCGCGGGTCGCAATGTCGAAATGTCGTAGATAGTGTGAAAATGTTATGAGCAATCCACGTTTACCATCACGTATGTACCTACATCACTTCAGCGCATACATGAGAACGCATACCTGCAGAGCGCGGTAATTTCAATTTTGACGCACGAATTGTCACTGTCAATGGCAACTGTCAATCAATAATCAAAATGTTAACAAACATAACCTCCTAACCATTCAACATTTAATATTGTTCAGAATGAAATGTTACAAATGTATGGCAAAAAGACGCAGAAAAGATTCAGGTGATATACGAAACACAACAAGTTGCAAGGCGATCACCGAAACAAGTGCGTTATTAGGTTAGGTCTGTCGAAACATCAAATCGACGTCAAGCGCTGTCAGCTGCTATTTGCGTGACATTACACACGCACATCGTATTACAGTGTTGTCAACTTGTTGTCGTAATATGAGATATGGCAACGTCCAACTTCCACAGGTATGCGCATGCAGAAGCTATTCGGGAAACGTGGATTGAGGCGTTCTTTGCAAAAACCCCGCACTTTAGACTTTCTGATAGAACCTAATTTCGAAACTTTGGAGCCATGCTAGACCCAATTGACTGAATAAATCTCTACTAAACCAGTGTAGAAAAATTCTAGGTGTATTTGAAATTACGTCGATTCTGCAGAAATATTATAAATCATATAGTGAATTCTCAAAATGATCTGAATGAGATACGTGGAGAAGAAATTTTCCAAAATTGACAAGTGGGGTTTTGCAAAGAACGCTTGAATTGACATCTCAAATCTGTCAAAAATCACTTGAGGCATTTGACAGCTGATGATGGTGAACGTTTATGAGCACTACCATAATGTGTAAGTAAGTTTGTGAACTATGATATTTCATCGTCAAACGACCAAAACATCACATTAGAAAAGGAAGTTCAAAGCTTGAAAATGTGTACTGGTGAAAATTTCTTCTTCAAACTCCACCTTTGCAAGTATTCCAAAGTCTATTAAAGTGTTGAAATGCCATATCAGTTAGGTAGATAAATCCGCTATCCCGAGGGGATGCTTCGATTAAAATCATTACTTCAAATTGAGATACTGAAGGGCCGCCGTTGATAGCTTGCCAAGAAATCAGCTGTTTGCTGATGCCCAGAGGGAGGTTCATGTGCATTATAATCGAATTGATAAAGGTACATGAGTACATTTGATGATGTAACGAAACTTTGATGTGCCTATTATAAATAGGTGATATTACCTTTTTTCGGTGTCCTTCTCGTTTTCGTTTCACCCTTTTTCCCTTGACGTAACTGCATGGTAGTACACGCCAAGGTACTAGAGAGCATGAAAATTTCCACCTGGCCCGAGCCGGATTCGAATCGAACCACGATCCCTGGAATTGCTTACAAAGACAGAGTCCTCCGCGCTACCCCAGCCGCTGGATTTAAATTATCCATTGATAATGAAACCGTCGAAGTCTCTTATATTACAGCTGTAATAATGAGCGTCTAATTCAAATCCAGACAAAATGAACAGATTTTGAGAGGGACGAATAGGGATGTTCTCGTCCACTGTCGCACGCAGGGGCGCATGTTCAAATCACCCACCTGACCGACGATCTGGGATGCGCCGACTGTCGACTGCCGACTGTCAAAAATCCTCGGACAAATGACAAGGGTGAAGTTCAGTTTGCGCAATACTTAGTAGATGGCGCTTGTTTCAAGGAAAACGTATCGTGAGCCACTGAAACAACCACCAAACGCACAATGCTTGTTTGCTCCCACACAGGCCTTCTAATTCTTGCATTCTAACATGTTCAAACTTTCCATGTCACTTCATCGCTAAACCACTAGCCTAACTTTCTCTTATCAAATGTGTTTGACGTTTTTGTCCGAGGATTTCGCCGTCAACTGTCAAGTTGCGGCTGCCGTCTGTCAAAAAACCGGCGCATGCTTCCCTCACATGAAAAGAGCCGGGAACTACCCTATACGACGATGCGATGGAGTAGACCAATGATCTCGCGGAGACTATTGGGAGACTGCTTTTATTTGCTATACAGGGTGATTCACCACCAAATGGACATAGCTTAAGGGTAGGTCCAATTTTTCCAGGCCAACCAGGATCTGGTTTTGAAATTTTTCTAAAGCTGTTCGTTTCGAAGCTACAGGGTGATTCATGTATTTCGTAGAATTTTTTGACAAGCTGTATCCTCTTAAACAAGCTTTTGATATAGCAAAAAAAAATGCTTGGCACCTCTCAGTAATTAGCTAGGAGCAACAAAATATTTCATCAGAATTTTCGAAAAATTTATGTCATGTCCCTCAATTTCACTTTTATTCCACATTGAGCTGAAATTGAGAGACGTGACATCAATTTTTCGAAAATTCTGATGAAATATTTTGTTGCTCCTAGTTAGTTACTGAAAAAACGTGAAAAATTTTTTTTTTAATTTTTTGGCGAAACAGCTGAGATTGAAGGCCATGATATATCATTTGCAAATATTTTAAATTATCAATTTACAAAAAATCCTAACCTCAAAAATTTTCAGGATTATCAAAATTTTATTGACAGCGCAATGGTGCCAAGCAATTTTTTTTGCGATATCAATGGCATGTTTTATGTGGTCTCTTAATTTGAAAATGAATTTGAAAAAATATGCATACAGCGTCTTTTTTTAAAAAAAGCTTTGAAGATTTTTTTATCAAGGCCAGCCCTGGAAATTTCAAACTGCTTGATGAAGCGATGTGTCAGCTATCAATAGGAGAAATAACCCACAAAATTTCAGTCGAATCCATTGGATCGTTCTAAAGATATGGCTTATCAAAAAAATCGACAAAATATATGAATCACCCTGTAACTTCAAAACGAACAGCGTTAGAAAAATTTCAAAGCCAGATCCTGGTTTGCCTGTAAAAACTGGACCTACCCTTAGGCTATGTCCATTTGGTGGTGAATCACCCTGTATAAATTGCAGTATGACTCCATGTTTTCCAACCAGTAAGAATTCAATCTGAGTGAAGAGTTTTGCGTAATTTCATTCGGATTTGGTTTATTTTTGTCGTATTTCTACAAAAAAAAAGTTGGACTTGATCCATGATGCATCTACGTAGGTGGTTTGCGCCTCCCTGTTTCTCAGCGTTTAACGGTCGACTTACCAAACACCTGTACACCACGATGAACATGATAAATGACACCGAGTCTTCCAATCCAAATAAACATACGACCACAATCCGTCCGGTTGTCTTTGATTAAATAAGCCCATCAAGAAATACTTCACTTTCAATGGATAGTTCTTTCTCTCGCGCGAGCAGAGATATCTGCAATAGCACGGATGGCGCACAAAACGTAAATTTCCTAAGACATGTTGACAAAAGCAAATAAAACACCACGTATAGCAGTGAGTCGGAAGCTGCAGGACATAAACCACATGATGCGGTCTGCTGCAGAGACTGTTAATTGGAGGTTAGAGGCAGTTGTGGTCAGGAAACATCGCCATTGTCACGTCCTGAACAGATAACACATCCACAACTACTGCCGACAGGTAAAGGATGTTCGTTAAAATACATATACTCTATCCCCTGTTGTCCCATACTATATCTCTGTGATCATTAAACATAATAGGGTAAACATATTTTGTAGGATGGAAGTAGATGGAAATATAGGTACATACTAACTAATAAGCCCGAGAGTGTTATTATTGTTGATTGGTCTGCGTACTGCCTAATGGACGACGTCTGACTCTGAATGAACACTGTACCGGGGAGGGAGAGAGAACTATCTTAATTGATATCTCACACAGTAATATTAGATCCTAGACGTATCAATAAAGGTGATTTCGTATGGAGCATGGAGCTTGTTAGACTTCTACTTTTTTGTATCTTTGAATAACGAGAGGCCAAATTAGTATTTTTACGCCATCAAGCTTGACGATAATAAGGTGTTGAAAATTGCGAGAAGAACGGCTCGCCCTTCGCGCCACTTATCTTCCAGAGAGTTGAAGTTAAAATATTTGCATGCAACAGTTTGGGCACGATTCTCGCAAGTCTGGCGTCTGCAGTACTTTTTAAAATTTAGTTGCGTGTATAAAGCCACCAACCCCAGACACTTCAATATTCTAGAGACAGATAACATGTATCGTAGGTCTTCATGTTTATGATGAAGGGTTGGATGTAGTACTGGTTTGTAAGGCTGTCAGATCCAGAGATTCTTATTTAGCCGCTTTCGAATTCAAACATTCCACGCTACACAGAAACAACGTCCACCCCCTGATGTTGCGGTCAAGAGCTCGTCCATTTTATTATGATACGGGAAAAGATGATAAATTCCACGCTCTCGCAAAAAAAATTGGGCCCCAGGACCTTTCCTCTGGTTACAAATAAAATATCAGGTTCAAACACGACTTTATTCCTCTATAGATATAAAATCCGGTACGCCACGGCGCTTATACGGCTCTTGGAGGCGTACCTACACCATCAACAACCTGTTTGTTTATGCATTTTATTCCGTTTAAGACAGGAATTCGTGTTCCTAATACGTGAAAGCCTGTCCTAACAATATACACCCAACCGTGACTTAATTGTTTCTGGTTATAGGTATCTGGCATGTTATAGTTTGTGTTCATCTGAAGTATCTGTCCCAAAATTTTATGGCTGCTTTTACCTGTGTTTACAAATGGATCAGTTCTCGTCATAAATAACCCCGGTGGTGATAAGTCAAGAAACCCGTAGCAGCATCAGCTATGTTTATAAACGGCTCCACTTTATGGTTGGTGCATTTAGCTTTTATAGTGTTTGTGTACGCCCTAGCACTGCTACCAAACCCAGAATATCGTAATCTAATGACAAATATGCGGTATGTATGACGGTTTCTTAATTAGTTTTCTTTGGGATTACTGGAAAGATCGATTTGATATCACGGAGACGTGACCGGGGTTCGTGCATTCCGTAAAGAAAAAACAGTAGTGAAAGATTTCTATCGGCGCTTTGGTAGGAAGAAAATTAGCCCTAAATTTAGCACCCTCACGTCACATGCCATCAATCGAGCTGGAAGCCATTAGAATTTGACAGTTTGGTTTTCCCTTCGTGCCTTCGTTAAAAGGGGTAGAGCTATCGGCTAATCTTCAGGTTAGACGGGGCCACCGTGCGGGGGATTAAAGGTGCGATAACCCTGGACCATTATGTTCAGCTTCAATTTCTGAGCTTTCCAATGGTCACATCATTTTCTTTAATACTAAAAACAAATTCATCTGATGGAGTACAAATAAAGGTCAATAACGAGATCGACACCTAATTACTGAAAACTTTATAAGACAATACTCAGACTTGAGACATTTAATTGAAATCTTACTGAGTATAGAAGTTTGAGAATACAGATCACTGATAATAATTGACGAACACTTACGAAAGAAAGGGCTGATTTTCTCAGCTGGACCTAGAGTTGAATTGATCCAGAACTCGATCCAGAAGTTCAACATCATTGAAACAAGTACTGAGACCATTGCCTGTGCATGGCAGTCGGAAACCATTTAGAGTTCCTTCTGGCGTATGTCTGCGCTACGAAACGTTAGAGAGAACTGAAACCTAATAATGCTTCAAACGCGCGATGAAGAATGAAGATACCGTCGACAAATAGGGTTGATTCAGGAACGTGCAAGAAGGTTAGGGAGCATCAGGAAAGTGTATTCATTGTGAAGTTACATTGTATGTATAAAAAAAAGTGAACGAGGGAGACCATCAGGACAATTCAACTCATGAGGCAACAAGGTTTAGTTCGCGATGAAGTACTGTTACGAGCGGCGATTCCCGTGCATTCTGGACTACACCCGATCTTTCCAGATGGATCTCATCAGGTCGCAACGTACAAGTGCGAAGCTCTGGACATTTCCAGAATATACGCGATGGCTTAGCGAATGAAATTTACATGGCGACTTCAACGGCCGAGTAAAGCACATCTGTCTATTTGGCGGGGGTGCTGACGTTCCAGAACTTACGAATTGCACGAGAAAGGTGTGTAAGATTATTCAGGAGTCGCCTAGAAACCGCCGTATGCCGGGTCACTGTGGAATTTGCTGGCGGACCGATGGAACATCCAAGATTATAAGTCAAAGCTATATAAAGCACCGATCTTTGGCCTACAGTAGTATTGAATCCGAAGTGATCGAGAGCGAAAGAAAGCGAGTAGTAAACAGCGATATTCCCAAGGAAATAATTGTTGGCGTGTATTTATTGTAGTACGCAGTAATGAACAGTGTGTGTTTTGAAACGACGAACCTAAACGCGGAATACGTATCAATACAATGTGATCTGCGGCACCGAAATTGGAATTCTGAGATTAACTTTGAAAACAAAGTCTTCATCGATTGAAGCGACTTGATTGGCTGAATGGCCTGGCTAATTTTTCGACTTCAAAGCCACTCGTGGATCACGAATATTGTGGATCACACGGTACTGGACACTAGAGGAACTAGAGGTGGGAAAAAAGAATGGGAAGGGGTGTAAACTGGAGTATTAGGTCCAAAGTTATAGGTCCAATATGATAGGTAGGTACTGATATAACATTAAAATGATGATTATGACAGGTCTGGCTAAAATCGAACTCCATTAATCATTGTAATCTAGACTACAATCAAGTACATCCATTACAATTCCTAAATACTTTTGTAGGTGGGCGTGTAATGCGACACTATAGAGCGATTTGATCTGCGATTCAATAGCTATGCATCGTTGAAGAAAGTGAAAATGCATTATTATAATAAACCCACTCTATATCGAAACAAGGTTTATAGTTAGATTTGTATACTTATACATACGTGTATTATTCCGGTAAGAGAAATATGGAACAAAACAAAAGTGATTGAATAACCCCATGGACAACAGAACAGATTAAACTCCCTACTAATTTGACTGTCATGATGATTAAGTGTGCTCGTACTCAAACGTGCAAATATTCCAACAAAACGAATCGAAAACTGATGTACAGATAATAAAAATACTATAGGCTACGGTAAATTTGCATTTTAGTTATTGGCACAAGAGTGTGACAAAAACGAAAGAGTGAATAAAACACGATGTGGAACGGGATGCAAGTTGACGGTTGATAATATCGCGCGCAGAGTTCAATCAAGTTGTTTGTAAAAGGCCGTATTTGCCGGTTGTTGCTCGAGTTGCGTTAAACCACTGATGAAAGAACCTAATACTATTGGGGAATAAAGGGAAAATCGACAGGGCACAGAGGCACAGGGACTAGGGAGAGTATACACACGAGCGTTATATTTGAAATACACGGATATTATATTTTTCCTTTGAACTCTCGAGGCGAAATGTATCATGTTTGTGTCGCATTTCCCGCGAATCGAATCGAAGTTCTAATAAAGTGTTTCTAGCTGACTAAACTAGAAATAACTCCATTTAAAGGACGCTTTTTATTAGTGCCTTTGCCGTACTCATTTTATATTGGAATTTTCCAGGGGAACTGGCAACCATTGTCTCCAAATGTTGCACACGAACGTTTCCTGTGCGAATTTCGACCTCGTTCCGATATGAAATGCTAGGATATCATATAGTAATGTGGAAAAACAGTACTTCAAGTCCTTTCAGGTCTGTGTAAAATTGCTAAAATTCACATAATAAGTATATGACTTTGATTGATTCATGTTTCCAGTAACCTGCGCAACCTAGGGTTACCATAAGCCTTTCTCAGTTTCCAGGACAATAAATTCTCAAAATCCGGATAAAATCCGGACATTCTTAGGTAGGTGCACATAGCATGACTTTTAGGCCAGGCGGTAGGTCATTCTGGATAGAAAAAATTCCGACCAAAGCTTTTATGGTGTCAAACTCTTTGTAAGGTCAGTAGGTATCTACCACTGAGTTTCCGCCCAAAAACGAGTTGTGCTGATTCCTCCACATCTGCCCAAAGGTGAAAGATGTCTTGAAGGTGCAAAAAGACCTGTTAAACCCTCGTACTTTTTCATTTTATTTACCTCAATGCAAACGTACAACTCTAACGCAAACATTGGAAGCATTTGTCATCATCTCTGTGCCAGTCTTACTGTTGAAAAGAAAGATTTCTTGGTGCGGGTCAGATAAATAACATTTAATTGTTTTTCCACACAAGAAAACGATGGAGCAACATGTATTTTGGATGTTTTCTAATAACTTGTACTTACTGAACCCATTCATGGCGTTAAAATTTCAATAACAGCATTTTTGAAGATGTTGCCCGCTAAGAAGTGGATAATTTTTACCCGCCTGTTCAGCAGCAGTTTTTTCAATTTTACCACACACCGTTCTCGAAAATTTTATAGGGAATGACAAGCTGGAACTGTTTTCTAATGATATTATATCTGGCTTAACTGCGGCACGCTTTTTGAAAGTGTAGGAAACTGATTTCTTTCGAGCGGTTCTATTCTACCCGCGTGCGGCCATGCCTGATTACCGGACCGGACTGATTACACAAGCTTGGAAATGTACTCTCTTCCAGCTTTGAAACACGACCATTAATGATAAAATAATTAGAGGTTAAACGACTTACCTGTAAGGAAGTTCAATCCTCAATTATACGAGAGCTATCGGCTAATCTTCAGGTTAGACGGGGCCACCGTGCGGGGGATTAAAGGTGCGATAACCCTGGACCATTATGTTCAGCTTCAATTTCTGAGCTTTCCAATGGTCACATCATTTTCTTTAATACTAAAAACAAATTCATCTGATGGAGTACAAATAAAGGTCAATAACGAGATCGACACCTAATTACTGAAAACTTTATAAGACAATACTCAGACTTGAGACATTTAATTGAAATCTTACTGAGTATAGAAGTTTGAGAATACAGATCACTGATAATAATTGACGAACACTTACGAAAGAAAGGGCTGATTTTCTCAGCTGGACCTAGAGTTGAATTGATCCAGAACTCGATCCAGAAGTTCAACATCATTGAAACAAGTACTGAGACCATTGCCTGTGCATGGCAGTCGGAAACCATTTAGAGTTCCTTCTGGCGTATGTCTGCGCTACGAAACGTTAGAGAGAACTGAAACCTAATAATGCTTCAAACGCGCGATGAAGAATGAAGATACCGTCGACAAATAGGGTTGATTCAGGAACGTGCAAGAAGGTTAGGGAGCATCAGGAAAGTGTATTCATTGTGAAGTTACATTGTATGTATAAAAAAAAGTGAACGAGGGAGACCATCAGGACAATTCAACTCATGAGGCAACAAGGTTTAGTTCGCGATGAAGTACTGTTACGAGCGGCGATTCCCGTGCATTCTGGACTACACCCGATCTTTCCAGATGGATCTCATCAGGTCGCAACGTACAAGTGCGAAGCTCTGGACATTTCCAGAATATACGCGATGGCTTAGCGAATGAAATTTACATGGCGACTTCAACGGCCGAGTAAAGCACATCTGTCTATTTGGCGGGGGTGCTGACGTTCCAGAACTTACGAATTGCACGAGAAAGGTGTGTAAGATTATTCAGGAGTCGCCTAGAAACCGCCGTATGCCGGGTCACTGTGGAATTTGCTGGCGGACCGATGGAACATCCAAGATTATAAGTCAAAGCTATATAAAGCACCGATCTTTGGCCTACAGTAGTATTGAATCCGAAGTGATCGAGAGCGAAAGAAAGCGAGTAGTAAACAGCGATATTCCCAAGGAAATAATTGTTGGCGTGTATTTATTGTAGTACGCAGTAATGAACAGTGTGTGTTTTGAAACGACGAACCTAAACGCGGAATACGTATCAATACAATGTGATCTGCGGCACCGAAATTGGAATTCTGAGATTAACTTTGAAAACAAAGTCTTCATCGATTGAAGCGACTTGATTGGCTGAATGGCCTGGCTAATTTTTCGACTTCAAAGCCACTCGTGGATCACGAATATTGTGGATCACACGGTACTGGACACTAGAGGAACTAGAGGTGGGAAAAAAGAATGGGAAGGGGTGTAAACTGGAGTATTAGGTCCAAAGTTATAGGTCCAATATGATAGGTAGGTACTGATATAACATTAAAATGATGATTATGACAGGTCTGGCTAAAATCGAACTCCATTAATCATTGTAATCTAGACTACAATCAAGTACATCCATTACAATTCCTAAATACTTTTGTAGGTGGGCGTGTAATGCGACACTATAGAGCGATTTGATCTGCGATTCAATAGCTATGCATCGTTGAAGAAAGTGAAAATGCATTATTATAATAAACCCACTCTATATCGAAACAAGGTTTATAGTTAGATTTGTATACTTATACATACGTGTATTATTCCGGTAAGAGAAATATGGAACAAAACAAAAGTGATTGAATAACCCCATGGACAACAGAACAGATTAAACTCCCTACTAATTTGACTGTCATGATGATTAAGTGTGCTCGTACTCAAACGTGCAAATATTCCAACAAAACGAATCGAAAACTGATGTACAGATAATAAAAATACTATAGGCTACGGTAAATTTGCATTTTAGTTATTGGCACAAGAGTGTGACAAAAACGAAAGAGTGAATAAAACACGATGTGGAACGGGATGCAAGTTGACGGTTGATAATATCGCGCGCAGAGTTCAATCAAGTTGTTTGTAAAAGGCCGTATTTGCCGGTTGTTGCTCGAGTTGCGTTAAACCACTGATGAAAGAACCTAATACTATTGGGGAATAAAGGGAAAATCGACAGGGCACAGAGGCACAGGGACTAGGGAGAGTATACACACGAGCGTTATATTTGAAATACACGGATATTATATTTTTCCTTTGAACTCTCGAGGCGAAATGTATCATGTTTGTGTCGCATTTCCCGCGAATCGAATCGAAGTTCTAATAAAGTGTTTCTAGCTGACTAAACTAGAAATAACTCCATTTAAAGGACGCTTTTTATTAGTGCCTTTGCCGTACTCATTTTATATTGGAATTTTCCAGGGGAACTGGCAACCATTGTCTCCAAATGTTGCACACGAACGTTTCCTGTGCGAATTTCGACCTCGTTCCGATATGAAATGCTAGGATATCATATAGTAATGTGGAAAAACAGTACTTCAAGTCCTTTCAGGTCTGTGTAAAATTGCTAAAATTCACATAATAAGTATATGACTTTGATTGATTCATGTTTCCAGTAACCTGCGCAACCTAGGGTTACCATAAGCCTTTCTCAGTTTCCAGGACAATAAATTCTCAAAATCCGGATAAAATCCGGACATTCTTAGGTAGGTGCACATAGCATGACTTTTAGGCCAGGCGGTAGGTCATTCTGGATAGAAAAAATTCCGACCAAAGCTTTTATGGTGTCAAACTCTTTGTAAGGTCAGTAGGTATCTACCACTGAGTTTCCGCCCAAAAACGAGTTGTGCTGATTCCTCCACATCTGCCCAAAGGTGAAAGATGTCTTGAAGGTGCAAAAAGACCTGTTAAACCCTCGTACTTTTTCATTTTATTTACCTCAATGCAAACGTACAACTCTAACGCAAACATTGGAAGCATTTGTCATCATCTCTGTGCCAGTCTTACTGTTGAAAAGAAAGATTTCTTGGTGCGGGTCAGATAAATAACATTTAATTGTTTTTCCACACAAGAAAACGATGGAGCAACATGTATTTTGGATGTTTTCTAATAACTTGTACTTACTGAACCCATTCATGGCGTTAAAATTTCAATAACAGCATTTTTGAAGATGTTGCCCGCTAAGAAGTGGATAATTTTTACCCGCCTGTTCAGCAGCAGTTTTTTCAATTTTACCACACACCGTTCTCGAAAATTTTATAGGGAATGACAAGCTGGAACTGTTTTCTAATGATATTATATCTGGCTTAACTGCGGCACGCTTTTTGAAAGTGTAGGAAACTGATTTCTTTCGAGCGGTTCTATTCTACCCGCGTGCGGCCATGCCTGATTACCGGACCGGACTGATTACACAAGCTTGGAAATGTACTCTCTTCCAGCTTTGAAACACGACCATTAATGATAAAATAATTAGAGGTTAAACGACTTACCTGTAAGGAAGTTCAATCCTCAATTATACGAGATGGCCCCGTCCGAAGAGATCACACATGTAGTTTATGTTTCGGCGCTCGTTTTGGCGTAATGTTTCAAGAAATATGAAATAACTGTTTCATAACCATGCCCTCCTCATGCCACCTCTTATATCACAGCCCACTCACTCGTCATTATGTTTTGTCCCTCATCAGATCGCGTCCTTTTCGGGGTTGTTGAGGAGCGGGCGGGTGTGATCTCTTCGGACGGGGCCATCTCGTATAATTGAGGATTGAACTTCCTTACAGGTAAGTCGTTTAACCTCTAATTATACTTCGATGGCCCCGTCCTCAAGATCACACATGTAGATGTTTAAAGTTTAGGACGCGATCTGCATCCTGCATCACTGTGGTTTCTTGTAACCTTGCGCGATGCCATCTTAAGTAAGGTCTCTAGATGTATTGCAGCAACAATTTCTCATTTCACATTTTGAAAAATCCATTTTTACTAATACCTTTTAAGAAATTTAAGAATTATCATGATAAAACAAGCTTCAATCACTCAAGTAATTCAACAAAAACTCAAGCGTATAGGTAGAGTCTTGAGTTAGCACATATCAGCAATAATTTTATGCAATAATAAATACAAATGTAGTTTGGGGTTCTAACTTCTGAATCATGAAAATATGTCAGTACCTATTGTAATAGGCAGTTCCTATACATTCTGGAAAACTATACTTTTGCCAAAATGGCATTAATTCGTGTTAGCTTTCAACAGTGCTGCTATTGTTCTGATAAATTGAAAGTTTCGCGGATTGTGCGTTCTCTATCATTGGTTTATTATAGACTTTAACCCGAGCTTTTAAATTATACATTAAGGTCTCGTTTGCAAACGGCCAATGTGGAGGCATGTCGGGTAGAATGAGACTTGGAGGTTGCTGATTTAGGTGCATCCCTAATGTTTGATGCTATGCAGTTTTTAGTTTTTCGTGGAAATACGTTGCAATTATTTTGGCTTGATATTTTGTGGGAGCTGATATTTTCATTAGATCCACCGACACTGATTTCATTTAGATTAGATCCAAGACATGATTTGGATTCCAAGTTATTATATCTGGGAACCATCACCGTCCTTTATTTATTTATTTATTTTTTCTCTTTTGCTGGATGATTTTATTTTGCAGAAGGGTGTTTTTTAAGCATCAGGTTTATGTTGATTGCGGGTGTTGTAATTTCCTCCTCCAGCTGATTATTTGTTTTAAGAATCGATAGCTTTCTGTAATTTACGGCCCCACAATAGTGGCATTAGTGCATTATGACCATAATTTTTTATCCGTTACATTGTCAGTATTAGGTACTTTTACTGCATCTCGATGACCATTTCTGGGATTTATCTTTTCCAGGTTGTATAAAGGCTTGGTGGACTATCTTGTGGCCACCAAGGATTAAAGGTCTTCCTGATCTTTTTTTTTTTTTTTTTTTTTTTTTTTTTACAAAGAGGCAGCAAGTTTTGACTTGAGGGGAATGCAGTCGGTTCCGAGATCATGAGTTATTCCGATGCCGGATACCATCAAGATTGCGTTTTCCAAATGGGAATTGATATAATGATCTTTTGACAAGTCTTACGGTAGCAAGATCTGAAAATATGTTCACATCAATTGATGATGAACAGGTCTGCTGCACTACATTGCAGCTTAGTGTTGGTGAGCAATAAATTTTTGTTATGTTTATTTTGGTAAGCTTCGAGCAAATAGCTCAGTCTGAGGAGAGCCAAACTTCTTGAAGTTACGTCCCGTACTTGAAGTACGGATGTAAGCAGAACTGAGTTTAAATGTTCTTTTGACAAGATTTTCAACGGCGATCCCGTTGAATTTTGTGTTGATGTATGTCGCGAAAATCGAAATTTTACTCGTTTTGCAGCCTTCTCAAATTTGTCGAGTGATATCGGATATCGTTCAAGTCGGAGTATTTTATACCATCTGTTCTAACAATGTGCGACATTGCGGTTGTGCCATCTATTCATAGCGATTTGTCATTGCTGCTACTTCTACCCTTGGAGGCTTCAGGCATTGAAATGCTGTCAGTATTTTTTGGTATTACTATTATCAACTTATTTTTCTAGATTTTCGCTCCTTGACAGTTCCATAGACCTCTTACTATTTCAAAGCCAAGGTAAGCACTTGCTTCTGATAGGCTCCTTTTTCTAGTTGGAAGATTATTTGACCACCATGGAAGTTCGTTTTGAAGGTATTCTGGTATGGTCATAGTTTTATCATAATTTCCATGGAATTTTAGTAAGGCTGTTACTTTTTTGAGCTCACAGTTTTTGATTGTATCTATACATGGGAGCGGTCGGCCAAATTTGATTCAAAATAGGTATATTTTATACTCATTAACTTGGCAATTTCTTCATCTTGACTCCTGAATTTTTCCGTTTAAGGATTTTTGTTTGTTACAGCAAACATGTTTCCAATTTGAATTTTAGGTAGGTGCCTATCTAGACATCATCATTTTTGTGGCGTTAAACATCAAAACTGCGTAATTTGAGTATAGGTTTAATGACACTGCTCTCATAATTGATCGATATTACGAATACATTCAGTTTTGATTTGCCCAAATCATGAAAGATCGTCCACATATGACCGCAGTTAGTCCAGCTGCACTTGAAGGGTCCATCACAGGATTCACAGGTTTGAATAATTTTATAAAAACCTACAGACAAGAGCAACAGGCAACAGGACTGTTAGTTGTAAGCTATTTGGGAAACGTGTGAACATGAACCCATGAAGCTATTTTGATACAAACATCGCAGGTAATTCACGATCTATTTGTTTATTGGCCATAAAAAATGGCATCGTCTGGGTCTATAGATCCTTCTTTGAAAGTTTTCAAATAGCAGGTTTTTCACTCAAGTATCTACTACGGAAATCTTGAAATTTGAAATGTGAACGTGTCAGGTAATTTTTTGATATTACAATAATTCGATTTTTGCAATTTGACTTTTTCCTCAAAAAGCATGACGATCTGAATTTTCCTTCTTGACGTCTACTTTTTTGCAATTGCCTCAATTTTAAAAGGTTGTACTCTCCTCAAACTCTAGGGAACAGTTTGATTTTGGAGATTCTTTCTGGTTGCGATAGTTTTTTGTGGAGAAAATCAAAATATGCTTTTCCTCCAATCAGATTCAACACACTTCTATTTTGGGTGATTAATTCCCAATTTTCAGTGAAAAGCTTTACTCCTGTTGCGTAGTTTACCTCTGCTTCATCTCGCGGTAGTATTTGCTGTCCCTCCTATTCTTTCTTGGTAACGTGTCCCTCTTCGGTGTCGTTAATCTTCGTTTGTACTCGTTGTAACACCTGTGTTCCTCCCCTCCTTCTTTTTCCAATTTTTCTTTTAGGCTCTTTAGCCAATACAAGTATAATTGTGGTTTGATGTTGATGCTTGTTCCTAACTAGGTGCCACATTGTTCTCTGGATGTCATTTCTATATTCCAGCGACTCACATTTTTCGGCGAAATTAGAACCAGACAGGCAATTTTGTCTAGTAGCTGCTGCATCGCAATTTTTGTATGAAGTCGTTCAATTTCTAAGTATGGCTGTTTTTCCTTTGTTGATATCGGGTAGAACATGTCAGGCAACAGCTCTCCGAGTCTCTAATAGCTCATAGCATAGCTTACGTTGCCATGGCCTTTTGTCCTAGAATTTTTGTAATAGCATTGCAACTGACGGGCATGGATAATGCCCTTTCTTATGGTGTCTTGCAAATTCTGTTAAAATTTGATTTTTCTGTCGTCTTCACTTGATGAATACAGGTGAATGGATTTCTGGGTAAAGTGAGCAGAGTAAGCTCGCGTACATTCGGGTACTTGCAACTACTAAGAGTGTTGCATTAGTTTTTTCCCAGCATTTTCGTTCAATTCCTAAGAAACGTGAGGCTCTCAACGTGCAGCCAAGTCTGCAGCTACCTCCTGTCCTTGTATTTTGTGGATCTGACCTGAGTAGATTTTCCAGATAGTCCACCGGCATATTATTGTCCTGTGCAGGTTAGTTAGCGGCTGGGAGATTTTGGCTTTTAGCTGAATGCAAACGGAAGTTTCCAGAGCCGGATTCACTCATTGCTTTTGCGGTATTTTCCCAGTCGCTGTCTGCTCCTGTTACACAAAAACTATTTCTTTGCAACTGTCCGTGAAGGGACGAATCTGGTGTGGAGAACATTTGGCAGACGTCGGTTCTTTTTCACATTTGCGGTGACTATGATGGACGGATATTACTCACGTCTTTAGTTTTTATTGAATTATTCCGCTTTATTCCTTCGCAACTGTCCATGTAGAAACGGACCTGGCGTGGAGAACATTTGGCAGACGTCGATTCCTTTTCCCATTTTGCGGTGACTACGAACGGATATTACTCACGTCTTCAGTCATTATTGAATTATTCCGCTTTATTCCTTCGCAACTGTCCATGTAGAAACGGACCTGGCGTGGAGAACATTTGGCAGACGTCGATTCCTTTTCCCATTTTGCGGTGACTACGAACGGATATTACTCACGTCTTGAGTCATTATTGAATTATTCCGCTTTTTCCGCGTGTGCCTACATTCTTAATCAAGTTATTACACTGATTAGAAGTGGTTCGCACTTTCGCGTGTGCCTACATTCTTAATCAAGTTATTACACTGATAAGAAGTGGCTCGCAATTTTCCACCAAATCCCAGTCAGATTTTACTCTTATCTGGATGTTTGGGTACTGTTTGCTTTTTGGGCTGACACCTGGTGTTTTTAGGCGTGGTCGAAACACTGTAACATGATAAAAAGTATTATAAGTGTGTCACTTACTTGTGTAAAATTTTTCCAGCATTCTTTGAAGCCTTCTCATTTCATTTTAGGTAGTCTTTGACTCCCCCGATTTTCCTTATTCTTGAATTCGGCATTGCACTTTTGTCGATTTAAGCGCGCCCGAAAAACATCCGCACCTTCCGAGCGTAAGAAACATAATGACGAGTGAGTGGGCTGTGATATAAGAGGTGGCATGAGGAGGGCATGGTTATGAAACAGTTATTTCATATTTCTTGAAACATTACGCCAAAACGAGCGCCGAAACATAAACTACATGTGTGATCTTGAGGACGGGGCCATCGAAGTATAATGTATGATTTCTTCATGAATCAATGTACAAAGTCTCAATAATAATGGTCGCGTTTTAAAGCTGGAAAATAGTACATTTCCAAGCTCGTGTAATCAGCCCGGTCTATGTCAAGTAGGCACGGCCGCACACAGGTAAAACAGGACCTCTTGAAAAGAAAACAGTTTTTTAGACTTTCAAGTGCGTGCCGCGGTTAAGCCAGGCACGATATCGTTAGAAAAGAGTTTGAGCTTTTCATTCCTTATGAAACTTCCGGAAACGGTGTTTGGTAAAATTGGAAAAATTGCTGCTGAACAGGCGGGTGAAAATTATTAACTTTTTTGGTGACAACATCTTCAAAAATGCTGTCATTGAAATTCTAGTGCCATAGATGGGCTCAGTGACTACAAGTTATTAGAAAACATCCAAAATACATGTTGCTCCATCTTTTTCTTGTGTGAAAAAACAATTAAATGTGATTTATCTGATCCGCACAAAGAAATCTTTTTTTTTCAACAGTAAGACTGGCACAGAGATGATGACAGATGCTTCCAATGTTTGCGTAAGAGTTGTACGTTTGCATTTAGGCAAATATAAGAAAAAAGTAGGAAGGTTTAACAGGTCTTTTTGCACTTTCGAGGCATCCTTTACCTTCGCGCAGATGTGGAGGAATCAGCACAACTCGTTTTTGGGCGGAAACTCAGTGGTAGATAACTACTGACCTTACGAAGAGTTTGACACCATAAAAGCTTTGGTCGGAGTTTTTTCCAGATTGTAGTGATTTCACCGACATACCGCCTGGCCTATTTGAGCATGGCCTTTTTTATTTTTTTTATTTTTTCTCACACTTTTTTCATGAAATCATTAATGAAACAAACTGCAAGGTTAGCAAAAGAAATCGTGCCACAAGGATCAGAAGATCAGAATAAGAAATGAATTGAGGACTTGATCATTATCGGTTATGGTGGTACCGTTGCGGCCTTTTTAAAGTGGACGACAGTTGACAGATTTTTCAGGATTCTGGCCTGAACGTCGCATGACAGCAAGCCAACTCGTTGACATTGTCGTCCACTTGATTTTGGCCGCAACCGTACGACTGCTGAAAGCCACTGCGCGCAACACGACGATCAAAGTATTCGAAAGCACAATAAGACAAAAAGGGGCCCATTTTGGGGTTCCGAAGAACACAAGAGCAGACACAAGGGTTCACCAGAGGTGCGAAAGCCACGACAAAATACAAGAAGGCCCAGTAGGCTTTCTAAGAACACAAGGAGACACAAACGGGACACACTAGTTCCGAAAGCCACAAGCACAAGAAGACACAAAATCCTTCCAAACGACACATGAATACATAAGGGGGCCCGCAGGGCCTCAAACTAAACATGAAGACATAAAGGCTGTTCTGGCATCACACACATGGAATAGAGGGCAAAACTATTAATTAAATATTTTCCGACACACCGAGCTGAACGATGACAGCCCGCGAAATTTAAAAAATCTCTCAGTGACTACGTCTCATTGACGTCAGTGAGATGTTACACTTCGATCAGTTGAAAGAAGTAACAATGTTACGTCCGGTAGATGTCTCATGTGTGATGTTCAATTTAGGTTCATTTCGAAACATCTCCCAGACATTACATCGTATAACATCGCGGATGAACATCACATAAATGTGGAAGTAACGTTCATTGTGATGTTATTTTGTGACATGATTGAGATCATCTCATTTATGAAACATGACATGCTATGCTGAGTGGGTATATGGCGGTATGGGGCATGCGTTGTCCGATGGGCGATAACTTGATGCGTTCGTGATTTTATTTTCCCGGACGCTATCAACTTTTCCGGCCGGACTTCCCCGGACGCCTCAAAAACCCAAACATGTCCGGGTAAATCCGGACGTATGGTAACCCTAGCGCAACCTGCGCCAGTTTTCAACTTTCAACTGTAAGGAAGTATTAAAGTTGGGTCATTGTGAAGTTACCGCTTCACAGATTAGCGATTACGCCATTACTTACTCAATTTAATTTTCAAAATACGACATTTTGACAAAAAGAACTCACACTATATGCGTACTTTTCTTACCTCTTTTGTATACCTAGTTAAGGGGTTTGTTTGGTTTCCTGATTTCACTGAGAAAGTGTATTCGTAGAATACATATTTGATATACCTACCTTTCTTTCGAAAACAGAAAATGAACAGGGTGAATCGTAAATAGTGAAGATCCAGTTTTTATCAAAAATGCATGCAGGAAATTTCATATGGGAACTACTTGTGTTATTTGTTGCTCTACATCAGTCTTACAACCTCTGGATAGAACTTCTCACGAGCATTTTTGAGGAAAAATTGATTTTTAGGATTCATGACTCACCCTGTATACGACACAAAATACATAACACTTTCAAAACTTGAAAAAATTTGCTTTTTGGTTTGATAAAAAGACTTCACTAAACTCTTCCAAAATAACGAAAATAAAAGGGGGACCTTTTGACCCTCCATATTTCCAAAAATAAAAATTATAAATTTTTTTCGACATTTTTCTGACACTTTTGGAGCATTTCTCTACCTGCTGCTCGATTTTCTACACCAAGTTTGCAAACACCCTGTATATGAGCGATGCTATTAAATGTTTCAATCTTATGACATTGCTCATACATGTCTCTTCAAGAAAGTTGCATGCGGAATGTGAATTTCCTATTTTGAAAATAAAAGCATCAGAAACCTCTTCAAGCTCTATATATTTGCCCTGTGTTCGAATGAAACTGGCTCACCATTGGTCCTGCAAATCGCCAGCTATTTACTGTATTCCACTGGTGGACTGGTGCAATTTGTGGATCTGTAACGCCAATCTCCTACAAATTTGTACGGTTTCGGTCTTAATTGGGCACATTCCTCTGCGCGCGAAGTTCTCTTGGAAGTATAGGTTTTTACTTGGCTTGGCCTACAGAATGGTCAGTTTTTTTTAAAGATTCTCAAGTGTCTTGTGAACACCTGACTTAATCGGCGATATATCAATGGCTTAGCTAAAGCGCCAATTAAATATAAAAAACATGCTAGAGGATTCTGATGCAATCCAATTTATTGATTGGGGAAATCACGTGAATAAATTGCACAGTATCCAGGGCCGGATCACCAAGTCGGAAGCCCACGGGCTCACAGATATTGTGAAAAAAGTAACAAGAAAAATACTGATTTCTTCAAAATTTTAAAAATTGAAAAACAAGATTTTCCATCTTGAAAAAATAGCAAAAAATCGAGCAAAAAACTAAAGACTTCTTCACGTTAACGAATAACAATTGAAACCTCGGATCTCGGTATCATCTCGAAATGGTTTTCGAATTTCTCGCCTTGTTTTTAGCGCATTTTCCATCTTGATGGAAATCGCTATTGCAACCGCTTTGTCCGTCCGTCCGTCCGTCCGTCCGTCCATCCGCCCGTTCCTCGAACTCCTCTCAAACTAGACGACCTAGCTTTCTAATTTTTTCGCTGTTATATAGCTGCCACTCCCAAAGGAGGGCTAGGCTATATTGTATGTCTATATTGCGCCGCCAACATAGCAAAAACCGCCCCCGATAAACTTGAAATAACATAATATTGCTATTTCTACCAGACCTGATGCTCTGGTGTTCTCATTTTTTGAATAATACATAGTTGCCACTTATAAATGTGAAAAAATGGGAAAGGATAGGCTACTTTTGGTTAGTCACCGCTCCCAGATTCCGCCCCCAAACGATAAAAAGTGCAACTTTCACAAATGTTACTGATTAAAATGTTCCCTTGAACATTTAGGAACTGCCAACTCAAATTGTGCAACATTTGCTCAGCCGAACGCTGCCGCTCCTACACGCCGCCCCCAAAGTAAGGGATAAATGAAAAACATGAACCCAAAGACATATAGCGATCCAAGTTTTTTGCTACATGGATAGCTGACTAAAAATGGAAAAGGATGGGCTACTTTTGATATGGCGCCGCCTCCAGCTTCCGCCCCCAAAAGAAAAAAGTGCAACTTTCAATAATTTTCACTGAATTACATTTAAATGTTACCTCAAACATTCAGAAACTCCCAACTCAAACTGTGGAAGAATTTCTTTGCCAAACTCTGCCGCTCCCACACGCCGCCCCCAAAGTAAGAGATAAATGTAAAACATAACCCTGAAGACATAGCGATCTAATTGTTCCGCTATATAGATAGCTGACTAAAAATGGAGAGAGATAGGCCACTCTTGATTAGTCGCCGCCTCCAGCTCCCGCCCCCAAACAAAAAAAATCAACTTTCACAATTTTCACTGATTGGCATATTTCCTTGAACATTTAAAAACTCTCAACTCAAACTGTGCAACAGTTACTTTGCCGAATGCTGCCACCCCCACACGCTGCCCTCAAAGTAAGAGATAAATGGAAAACATAAACCCGAAGACATAGCGATCTAATTCTTTCGCAATATGGATAGCCGACTAAAAATAGAACAGAATAGACTACTGTTGATTAGTCGCCGCTCCCAGCTCCCGCCCTCAAACAAAAAAAAATATTGATGAGTGAAGAATTTTCATTAAAATCTATTTCATTGGCAAGTACCCCATTCTGATAACACAATATCACAATGAGTTTCGAATGAAGAAAGTGGGCAAGAAATGGTGTTTCTCCTTCAACCAAATTTCTTTACGTTCACAATATGCCTCTTTGAGAAAATGCGCTACTGAGACTCACGCACGTGAAGGCATACTCACTTGTTTTACTTACAGGAATTACAGGATGATCTCAGACAATCTAATTTTCAGACTTGCATCGACAGCTTTTGCTCTTGAACCATAATTTTTAAAATTATGGCTCATTTTCTCTGCGGCTTCTCTGCCACTGTTTGTCACTTATTAATGTTTTTGACTCTCGCAATGTTGGCTACCAGATTAAATTGCATCAAAATCTTCTTGACTTCCCCACGGACGCATGCAGTTCTAATGTGGTTCCTTCGAACATCATTCTTTCACGAGTGAAAAAGTGATACTGCAAATGCAAAACCTTGATTTTTTCATCACCCCGTGAATAAAGGAAATGAACGTAACATCAAAAAACCGTTGAGAGATAGGCATGCGAGCTCCCATTTTCATGCCTTTGATGTTAAAATCTGGAAAAACATATTTTTGCAGCTGAACTTCCAGAAATGATGCACCGCTTTATCAGGGTGTTTCAGCGATGATAGTGAAAAAATTCAACTGTGGGTAGATCTCGTCAAAATATGACGAAAACAAATGACAAAGATACAGCCCTTCAAAGTTCAGTCTTTCAGATTTCAAAAATTTGTAACTCAGAAAAGTTTTGACGAAATCAACTTAAATTTACTATAGACTGGTTTCTCGAAACTATCTACCGACCTGCCAAATTTTGGAAGAATCCAGCCAGTCAGTGGTGTATAGTTCATTCATTCATTTAGTCCGGACGTTAGGGGAAACCACCCTGCATTTTAGGGTTAAAACATGCCAGTTGGTATAGTTGTTCCATGAACTATAATCTTCCGATTCAGAAGTGTAGACATCAGCAGCAGACGTGCAGGCTCTGTGTGCAGAGTGAAGAAGGAAAAAGAAGAAGGAAAAATGGTAACTCATAAACCAAAAGAGGTAGAGTCGTCTAAATCGGCATTTATATCCCAATGTTTATGACGATGAAATTTCATCAAACCATTTTCAAATATCCCGAAGCATTTCTGGAATATTCTGGAACACTAGTTTTTTTTCATAAAAATTTAAATTTTGGGTGAATCAGTGAATTTTAAAAATATGGGAGTGAAACTTGGTAGTTCTTCATTCAGTGATGTGATCAATTAAAAATAATCGGTAGCCAGTGCCTAGGCCTGCTACTTCCAGGAAAAAGACATTCAACTTTTTTTTCTCCTCCCGGCAGCCATTTGCGTTAACTATTTGCACAATAATCAAGGAAGTGACTAGCAATTATGAAGTTGGTGAGGTACAGCTATTCTTCCCCAAAAAAAATAACATCGACATTAGGAACTGCCTTCTTGTAGAATAAACATTGTCATTCAAGTTGTTCATGATTTTACAGACTTTCTTTGCTCATGATGGCCAATGTGGTTATTGAAAGGAAAAATTACGTTAGGCATTCTTATGCCTCACATTTTGTCAAGTTGGTCACAAAAATTTATCATCATCAGTGTAGACGTTTGTCTCAGACAGCTGATCAAACAAAAGATATACCATTTTCGGCGAAAATTGCAAAAATATATAAGGTTTCGTCGTCATCGAATGCGTCTTGAGGAAAATCTATTGCCTCGAGAGGTACTATTTAGCATGCAAATATATTGATGCAATCTGGTGTTCACAGTGATGCCAAGAAAATTTGGTCAGATGTGTCTAGCTGTCCCATAGAAGACGAGGAAGATGTGGAAAGCGTGGAAAAATGCAATATTAGCTATATTTGGACCTCGATCCGAACAGTAGGCGAAAAGCACCCTGCACTGTATGGTTAGAACATGCCACTTGGCACAGTGACTGTTTGAACCATACTCTTTCAATTTAGAAGTGTAGCCATCAGCGCCAACCCTACAGTCCCTGTATATGGGGAGAAGAAGTGGAAAAACCACGAAAAGTTGTTGCTCAAAAACCGAAAAAAAACTTCTTCTTATTGAGTCTTATCGTTCTTTCTGTGTCGTTTAAAATGATCTTACCAAATTTGCGTATAGCATTGAAGTTGACAATGTCAACACCAAGTCCTATAAGACTATTTCCAGGTGAAATTGAACATTTTTCGGCAATATACTCTCTCCAAGAAGCATTCAATCGCAGCGAAACCGTTTTAAATTTTGCAATTTTCACACAAAAATCGTACATCTTTTGTTTGATCAGCTGCCGGCGACAAATGTCTTCACTGATGATGAAAAATTTATGTGGCTGACTTGACAAAATTTGAGGCATTAGAATGCCGAATGTAGTTCTTCCTTTCAATAACGACATTAGCCATCACAAGCAAAGAAAGTCTGTAAAACCAAAAACAATTCGAATGACAATGTTTATTCTACAAGAAGGCAGTTACCAATGCCGAGGTTACTTTTTTTGTGGTAAAATGGTTGTACCTCACCAACTTTATAATAACCAGTAACTTTCTTAATTATTCTGCAAATAGTTAACGCAAGATGGCTGCCGGGAAAATAGAAAAAGTTAAATGTCTTTTTTATGGAAATAGTAGGCCTAGGCACTGGCTATTGATCATTTTCAACTCATTACATCACTGAATGGAGAACTACCAAGTTGCACTCTTATACTTTGAAAACTCACTGATTTATCCAAAAATTTAATTTTTATGAAAGAAAACGAGTTTTTCAGGATATTTCAAGAATGCTTCAGGATATTTTAAAATGGTTTGATGGAATTTCATTGGCATGGACATCGGGATATATATGCCGATTTACACGACTCTACCTCTTTTGGTTTATGAGTTACCACGTTTCATTCTTCTTTTTCCTTCTTAACCCTGTACAGAGAGCCTGCACGTCTGCCGCTGATGTCTACACTTCTGAATCGGAAGATTATGGTTCATGCAACAACTATACCAACTGGCATGTTTTAACCCTAAAATGCAGAGTCCACCCATATTTTAGCGCCTAACGTCCGGACTAATTCATATGTGGCCGGTCAGCCCGTTCAGGGCCTGAGCCTCTTCACTGAAACCTTCCATTCTTGTCTTTTTCTTATGCTATTTGCTTCCAGTTTGTCTTCCCGGTTCAGCTTGCATACTCTTCTACGGTGTCCCACCATCGTTGTCTTGGTTTTCCTTTTGTTCTTACTCCCTCAACTTCTGTTTCCAAAAGTCTTTTCACCATTCTCCCATCTCCCATTCTCAGCACATGCCCAGCCCATCTTAACACTGCTCCTCTTACTCTCGTCATCACATCACCATCTTCCTACTACTTTTCATACAGCTCCAAATTGTATCTTTTATCCTCATGCTTAGGAGTTACGAGAGTCAATAATTTAGAAGCATCCGAAGAAAAGTTGCCTCAAGGTGACGCCCCATAATTTCTACGCTACTGATGGTTGGATTCTTTCAAAGTTTGGCAGGTTGATAGTTTATAGTAAATGTTGATAAACCAGCATAATGCTGAATTGAGGCTAATTTTAACGGAACGTTCTCAAGTTAAAAATTTTTGAAATCCGAAAAAAGTGTACTTTCAAGGGCTGTATCTTCGTCATTAGGCCAAACTTTGCAAAATGGTACATAGGTTTTTATCGTATTTTGACGAGATCTACTCACAGTTGAATTTTTCGCTATCACCCTTGAAACATCCTGTATAGGTTTTTGTCGTATTTTGACGAGGTCAACTCAGAGATAAATTTTTTGCTATCATCGCTGAAACACCCTGTATTTCATCCTGCGGAATTTTATATGATTTTTTCTGATTTCGCTTTTGCAACACAGTTTCGAAAAAAATTAGCTAACCAGTTCTGATGACAGTATTAAAACCGTTGATGGCCAATCACAAGTTACGGAGTTTCAAAGTCGAGCAACTTTCTGGACCCCGACAACTTCAATGTTGCGCACTTCAGATAGCGAATAAATCAGCTCTAAATGGTTAAATAATTGCTTCTACTTACAGATTCTCTCAGGTATAGGTAATACTTCTGTGGTCGAAATCTCACTTACCTGGAAAAGAAAAAAAAAGTAAGGCATACATTTTAATACCATTGCCTCAAAGTAAATAACTCCATTTCCAATGTTTCCAATTCAAACGCAATCACTTTCTATCTATGTACGAGTATAAGAAACTAAAAAGTACATCATGTCAACCGCACAAAAATGGGAGTTTCCATATAAAGAAGCCCGTGTGTGTGAGTGTGTATGTGCCTGTTCTGAAAAGAAATTTAAAATAAATGCTGCTTTGTGCATGGCGTATAATACCGACGAATGGTGACAACAGGACACATTATGCAGTCAATCATCGTCATCAGCATCACCATATCCAGAAGAAGTGACTCTGTATAGTTTGTTCGAAAGAGTATATAGATTTACAAACGAGCGAGCAGGAAAGGATTTGCATGAAATACTGTCAAATCATGTAGAGCTATGTACCCCGGAGATAGCACAATAATGTAACAAGAGTTTTAGGGAAAAACTCATGTGCAATTTTGCATCAACGTCGCCGTCGTAGCAGAGTGGCACTGCACCCTTCAAATTATCATACAGTTTCCATTATTGTCTTCTGAAATATGGAATTCGTCTCTATAATCCCGTCCTGGACAGTCAATACCCCGATGCTTTTGAACTTGGCATACATTTAACCTACATTGATAAATGCGCTGTGTTGTCAAATTGTCATTCTGGGGGGAATCAGTCGCCGACGTCGCACCGGTTTGCTCTTTCGGCCAGGATCACGGATCATGATCCTGGAACAGAGAATGAATTAACTCGATTTTTTTTCTTGATAGGTCAATTACCTAGTTCTTAAGTCTTGAGGGGCGCCAACGAGCCCTCTTGCGTAAAAGATGACTTTCTTGCATAAAAAATTTGTAAGTTTGGTCCCAGTAATACGTCATACCGACCAATTTTACCTGAAGGCCCATTACCGCTATATAGGTAAATTTGATGAACATGACTCAAATGCATCATGAAGCCCGAACCATCCCCAATTTATAAAGATTTTCAGAAGTGTGAACACTGCCGTGCGGGCTTAAATGCTGTCTGCATCTGTATATACACATTACGAAATATACAGAGTGCGCGGTACCTACATTTGCATTTGTGAAGACGGTGATGGCGGGTGGTGGTGAACGAATAAAGGAGAAGACGTCGGTGTCGGAACAGAACAGCTGGCGATTAGAGATTTAATTCCTCTATTCACATCAGTAATGCTGCGCATAAACATAATCTCACGAACGGGGATGTCGAGTGTTGAACAAACATCGGAATTACAATGGACTCCGAATTACCGAACAAAACCACACAGTTTCGGGATACCAGCCGTGTGCACTCTTCGTATTTATACCCTCTCGTTCGAGTTGTCGCCAAATACTCAATAAATAAAACTTCCAGTTTTTCGTCCTGGTGTGGTATATTGCCGTTAAAGTTAAAGCCCCAGTTTTTGCATCAGGCGCGAAGAAATGCCTGCTCAATATAGGTACAGCGATTCTATACAGGGTGTTTCCAAGCAAATTCCAGTTACCTACAGTGCTTTACGACTCGAGCTTTTATAACTGGTCATGTCATGTCGTAAAGTCAATATTTCGTAATACGAAGTTACTCGTACCTAACGCATAAGAATTTTCCAGTCGTATAGAAGAAACACTCGATATAGGTATCATACTGAAGCTATAGGTATAATACTTATGTATTATTAGCAGCACGCCAGGTAGGTTTACGAGAGTACTTGCTTGATAAAAAATCTCCTGTATGTAACCCATAAATCGTGTTTAAAGGTGCAACTAATGCGGCGTTATTTTTTAATGTTTAATAACACCACGCAACTGCCTATCTGATGAGATCTCGGTGTGCCGGTTTGATGAGTACAATTTTGTGATCTTATCGTGGAAAATTCACAGGATTCGATCGTTTATATCTGCTAGATATATCTTAATAAGGGTACAGCTTGAATTATGTACGCAAACAGCGTAAGAACAACAAAACTGGTTGAAAACTCAATCCTTTGACGGAAATCCTTATACATAACAGAAGATCTGTGTGAAGCGTATATCGACTGAAATATCTGATGGTGATGGTTTGGTTTCAGGCGCAAATCTTTTCATGCTAAATGGGAACCGAAATTTGGCCTGATTTCAAAGTAGGACATCTTTTTTGATTGGTGATCTTCCGAAATGGAAGTTAGGTGGAAGTTAACCAGTAAGCACCAGGTTCGGGTATGTCAAATTAATGTTTAAAACGCGTGTTCGTCGTTGTATAAACGTTTGACGTTTGTTTTCCAACGTTTTTTCCAGGTCGAACTGGCAACTAACAATTAACCCAGTCTCATCAAACTCGAAGCAGACGAAGATAACCACGTGCTAGTTGTTCTCAGCAGGATGTTGTCTTTCCACAGTCACTTGATTCTCCATCTATGAAGATCTCTTCGTTCAACAGTTGGTTCATTCCTCAACGGATTCTTATCATTTTGGTCTCTTTCAAAAGCTACAAGGATGTACTTTGGTTTGAGCCATTGGCATTTCCAAAATCCAATTATTTTTTTCAACTTTTCGATTTTGGAAATTCCAATGGACTCAAACCAAAGTACATCCTTGTAGCTTTCGAAAGAGACCAAAATGGTACGATTGACGTTTGGCTAGATAAACATTGAACCTTTGTGAGGTACTCCTGCTGCAAATTGGAGTTAATAAATGTCCAAATTTGAGCTTTGACAGGTTGTGATTTTTGACAGGTGACAAATAGGTCGGAGCTGCTACGCAATATTTTGAATGGAGTTTTTGAAGGGCTTGAACATAAACTATTGCAGGTCAAAATCTTACATGGAAATCCTCTGTCATTTGTTTTCCGAATTCCACTGTTTTCACCTCGCTGAAACGTTAATGATTCTCGAGATCGAAAATGTGAGTAATCATGTTCTCTGAATCACCCTGTACCTGAAGGTAGGTATTATCATTTTGTAAAATCCAAAGATGAAAATTACACCAGTAAGTATGACGCGATTCTTCTAGATGTTTCAACCTCCGTTTCAACATATACCTACAATCTACATGTAAAATGGAATAAAATATAGTGCCACTGGAATAAAAATGAAAAGAACCAATAAGATTGACTTTACGATTGGAAACTAGAAAAGTAGCAAATTCCTGATGTGCCCCGCTTGTAAGAACAAAGCCCGCATATGCAAATGAGTTATCGATCCTTCTCCCAAAACAAATTGGTGACTTCCCGATCCGACATCGAAATCACATCCCGAAGCAGCCGGAAGTCCGGGGTGCAATTTCCGGTGTGAGTACAATGGCGGGCTCAACTCTGATCTGGGAAAATCCGGGTATGAATCACGGCAAACATGCCTCAGACAGAGGTAAAGAGAAGCCGGGGCTTAATTTAAGAGTTAAACTGCTAACTAGACAAGAGAGAGGAGAGCCGGAGGACGTCATACACCCGTCCGCATCCGTGAAACGACAATTTGATCGGCGTCGCGGCGCTCGCTGCCGTGGACACATGCCTCATAACCGCAAATTGAAATTGCCATTTTCACAGTTTCCCTCTGCGGCCCAGTTTCACCGACTGCGTGTCGTAAACACCATCAGTGTCAAACATTGGACGCGCTCGAAATTGTGGCTAATTAAAACGCCCTGTGAACTTGATGTCTTTGATTGATTTCGCACTCGACAGCGTTCGCTCGTTCTCCTATACCAGCAGTCATATTTTACTCACTTTAATATGTACCTACCTACCTACCCACCCACCTATCTAAAATACCGAATAATTTGTATCCTTCGACCAGTAGGTATAGATAATAAATTTCACGGCTTTCTTCATTAGAGCAAAATATGGAAAAATGTGTTGTGTTGGTACGATTGATATGATGACGAGTGGACGGCAGTTAGTTGTCTACATGTGCAATTTTTAACGTGGCATTAGATTTGTCATCGTGTCTAGGCGTTACGCAGGTACTCGGAAGTGAAAATTTTCAAGCATACGCCAGGAATTGTGACTTTCTTTGAAGTGCTTTGCAGTGTGGGCGATAAGGGACATTGTCTTTACTGGTCGATGTCTTTACTACTCACAAGAAGTACTGGAGTACTCATTCGGCACTATTTCATGTTCGTTTCTGGTTCCTGCCCCCGAGTGCTGGTGATGTTTCGCTGGAACACAGCAGAAGAGCCGCTGCTTTGTCAATGAGGGCAAATAGTGGAAGTTCTACCAGTGGTGGTTTGAAAATACGAACAGAACGATTCGAATTCACTCCAATCCACATCAAGAAGACGTTCGGTATTGTTTTCAAATTAAAGTTGCAACCTTGCAACTTTAGAGCTAGTTTCAGAACGTTTCGGAAATGTGAAACAGAGTAGATGAAGCGAACTCCAATCGCCTCTGGTTTCCGGTAGCAACTACAAAATGGTCGACAGTTTGGTTGACGGTTCACAGAATGACGTCAGCGAAAAGTGACGTTTTTTTTGTTCGCACAAGCGCCACCTAGTGAGATCTTCGCTAAATAAATCGAGCCCAACAAGAACTTCACATTCCACGTCATGCACGTAGCTCATAGCTCACTTCTCAGCTCTGGTGTATCGTATACTTTTCTCACGCTGTATGTAGGTATGTACCATGTACAGATATCTTTATTTCTATAAACGCAAACGGCGTTGGCGAAGCCTTTCCAAAACGCCAATAAAATAAAACAACGCAAACATTTCCAGCCACGCTCATCGCGCGGAGAAGAAGGAAAATCAAGTAATAAAGGTTTTATTCTGTTTCACTTAAATTAGTAAGCGAGTAGCATTACCGATAACAAAGAAACTCACTCAAGAGGACAATCTCAGATTGTACGGTAAGGAAAAAGAACGATTCATTCTTATCAAGCTGGAGCGGCTTCATTATCCCTAAGAAAGCGGTTTTCCGAGTAAGTATTAGGATTCGCTCGGAATTAGTGTTCTATTCAAGTGTTCCTTGTCGTCTCGCGCACTTTT
The DNA here is from genome assembly GCA_949128115.1 of Anaspis maculata. Lineage (NCBI taxonomy): Eukaryota > Metazoa > Arthropoda > Insecta > Coleoptera > Scraptiidae > Anaspis > Anaspis maculata. Next base: position 40,936,459 of record OX421962.1, on the reverse strand, counting down.
CTTTTCCATTTATTCAAAGAACATTCATGAACTTTACTATTTATTTGCACTTTTGATAAAACCTTGTTGACGCGAGTTGAAATTCCACCAACATCAGATTCCCACCACGCACCTGTTATAACGCAATCAATATTTAATCTAGAAAAATTACGCCCTAAGTGGAAAAAACTACGCTTCCGTCTCAAAATATCCGTTGCAAAGTGTAGACCGTCGTTTCCATTATAAAAAGAGTCCACTGCTAATTTCCATTATCATTTATCTTCTCCCTCAAGTTCCGTAGGAAGAGACCGTGACCTGGGAAGCTATGGAGCTTTTTGAAAAGAATAGTGCTACACAGTGGAAAACCGAGATTGATGCCATCAGTGCGTATAATCAATCATTTCACATGGAAGTTCAAAATAATCTCTTACAGTCGTTGAATCACAAAATAATTAAGGTTTGCGTATGGGTACCTACTATACATATATGATATGAAACCAAATTTTACGAAATACTTTTTACTCGTACAAGCAAAGTTAAATCTTTGCGGTGGGTAGACCGAAATAAGTTATGCGGAATTGTTAAATAATCTCGGCTCTCCCTTATAAAGTGCAATTTATTCTTATAGGACGACGTCTGAGTAAGTCTTTTTGCCCGCTTTTCTCATTCCCCAAGCACCGGGATGCAGGTGTGCTTTGTGGAAAAACTTAATAAACGGGCCAAACTAACGTCTGTAATGGGATTTAGAACACTTAAAATTTGCAGTCTGGTTTAATCAGGTGTCCGTTAAATGGTTTCCGCAAGACTTCCCTCCATTCTACTTTACACCAGTTTGGATATGCATTGCACCACGAGTTTTCGCTCTCCCAAACTTCCAGATAAAGAGTCAGTTGAAGACACATTACGCGATTTTCGGGCCCGGGTGATGTGGAGAGAAGTTTTTTAATTATCAAATTCTTAATTAAACATCCCGGAAATGTTTTCTAATTAAAAATCTCTAATTTTAGATGTCGCAGAGGGCGAATCATATGCACGGCCAAGCACAGAGAAAGCTCACGAGCGAACCCGACGAGGAACAACGCCCTACGGTTTCGAATCGTTTCAATAACTTGATTTCGGAATTAAGTCGAGCGTCGAGATTTACCGTTCGTTCAATGATTAAAGCTTTTTATACAATGTCGCGGGATTGTTTCGCGAGGGTAGGTATTATTTGATTTTCCCGGAATGCTTCGCTTATTCAACAATAAAAGTAGGTGTAGGTAGGTAGGCACATTGATTGGGGACTTTATCAAACTTCAGCATTTAGCTCAAGTTGGCATTTTAAAACTGACATCGGAAATAGGAGTGTTCCGGGTTCTTCCAATTTGATCAAGTGAACAGAAAAACGACTGGCGACTGGCGGGCTATATGTAATTTGAATTACGTGGGTTTCAAACGAAGGGTTCGGTTAGGTATAGGTAACATTTCGAAACACTAAAGACCATATTCATAGTCGTTGCTTGGAATCCACCTCGTACTTGAGCATGACTGCCAGGCAGAAACTCATTTAATGCATGACAGCTCACCCTGGACTATACAATATACATCCTAGACCAAAAAAAATTCACCACGCCAAAAAATTTATATGGTCCGATGGGGTGCGGAACACAGCTTGATGGTGTGCCAATTTCTCATGATCAAGGAATCATTTCATATGTTCCAAATTGCTGTCTCGTTGAAATAGTGCCCCCATTTTAAAAAATATACAAAACTTTTCTGCATATGTGACAAAATCAAGGTTTTTTGTGGTGAGCGGGTATCTGTGTGGGTATATCATTGGGAGCACTGTTACTGTTGCCAACGTTACATGAATTTGTCATTCAATCTGTATGTCACAATGCTTCATCTAAGGTGAAACTGACCGACGATTCAAAGTGAGAGGTTCAGGCCTCAGGGCACTATCTTCACAAGCACATAATTGTCAAGTTGGCAACAGTTGTTACATGCCAAAAAGGCCTCGTGCCTTTTCGGTGCGACTTCTTATTGGATGGTCGGGGGCGCCACAGTATTGTGACCGATTTCCCCCCGAAAAAAAAAGCAATTTCTAGCACCAAGCAATGACTAATACACTACTGAAGATAAGGCAATGATTGGATTTCAAATACAAAGTTCATTTACAAAAGGCAACGAAGATGAACAGGAGCCGGTTGGCTTATTATACAATGAAGAAAATAAAATAATAGAATAATATTGTCGAATAATGCCACAACAAAGTCTATATTACGTTCGGAAAAGAAGCTCGGCTTCAGCACAAGCCGGAATTGAAATGAACGTTATCTGTTCCCAAGCGAAGGTACCTGTCGTCCGGTTCTTAACAGTATTCTTCTTCTTCTTGAACGGCGCTACAGCCTCAGGTGGACCTTGGCCTCCAGCACAATCTGCCTCCATGCTCCTCTATCCTCCGCCATCATCTTCCATCTTCCCACGTTCATACTTCTCAGGTCCTCTTCTACGTCGTCTATCCATATTTTTGGACGTCCCCTGTTCCGGTTTTTAACAGTACCAGATAACAATTCAAGTCGAGGTGAATCCAAAACGGCACGGTAGGTATTTAAGTTAATAAACCACCCCAGAGAGTGTTATCGGCTTCTTTATCTCACGTTAACAATCTTACAAAAACAATAATGATTTTGTACATGAAACGTCGTGAATTTATTACTGAGATTTTCCATTCGAAATAATAATTACTGATTTTCAAGTCAAACTAGGACCTTTCGCCCTATAACATCTACGTTGATTTCAAAGTCACCAACAACAAGGTACCACGAGACTGTCGGTGGCAAAACTACGAAATTTGTGTACGGATTTCAAAAGATGAAGAGTAATGTTAATTTAAACAAATCGCATAATATACTCTTGGCGAATGGTCGGAAATTGCAACAATTCAATTGCGAGCAGACTGAACTTCAAATTTTGCTCTATAATTGTCCCCTGAAAACTGTCAATCTAGTTTTCTTTTGTTTTTCTCTATAACGGTACTCGAGTAAAGTTCAGCCAAATATCCACGTGAAAAATGATTATCATTTACACATTTTTGATGGAACACAAGTAATAGAGGAAAAAAAGCAACACAAGAGGCGAAATTTCACCGCTTACTTGACCAAAACGCAAAGCTGTAAACACGGTGACGGCTTCCTGACGGCCGCGATCGACAAAGTGCGGACGATGGCTAAGCTCGGTGTCGTAGAAGATGAACCCACGCTAGTGCGACAGGACTCGCCGGGCGGTTTGGAAAATCTTGAATTCAAACCAAAGACGGGCTCCTCGCTGGATCGTTCCCTTTCCAAGGAAAGAGTCGCTCGGGAGGTTCCCTGTTGCGTAAATGCGACGATGTCGATGACGGTGGCGTTGACGGCTTGCTAGCAAAATCTCTAGCAAGCCGATGAGACTTTGAAACGGGATGAGAGGAAAATAGAGATGTCGGGAACTTGATCGTGGAAAAACTCGTTATGTAGCAGAAAAACTGAGCAGTGGGTAAAAGAAAGAAACCTTCAGGTGACAGACGGTTTCGTTTGAAGCGCCAGATGTGGTTGTACTTGTTCAGACGGCGAAACAATGCCTACTTCGGGTCCAGACCCTCATGATTCAACGTTCGCCAAATAAACCCGCAAAACAGGCGGTTCTTGGCTTCAAACTAATACAATGTCGAAGACCCACTCGAAAGGCAAAAACGTGGATGTATGCAGCACACAACTAGGCGACAGCTCCTATGCGAGTTTCAAATTGAAAAAGGAAGAAGTAGCTACGCCGCTTCGTTTTATCAGACTCTCCCCGCCGGCGCGCTGGGCTAGTTCTCATCTATAGCCAATTGGAGAAAGGCACGCGGATCTCGTTTGCCGGAACGGTCACCGCAAGATAACAAAATTCCCCAAATTACTAGAAAATAAACGGCAGGGCAGAACTGGACTGGCCCAATCGGTCCAAGTACCAAAACAAACAGAAGCAGAAAACGACGTAACACAGTAACTGGCAGTGCCTCTTTAGTGCTGGCCGCCTCAAGCTACATCTACAACCAATTGGATTTCGGCACAATTCAGAATCCGATTGCGAAGTGGATATTTGATCATGCGCTACATCACATGATCAAACTTATGACACAAACAACACAACACAAATTCCGAAGTGGACATGCGCAATATCCTTATATCTGAACCGAGTCTCTGTTCTACTCTCTGTTCATGTTTACATTTTGTACTTAATAACCTTTCAAAAAATATCGTAGGCGTTGGAAAAAATGTATGGTAAGAGAATATGTACTTGCAAATTAGCCAGTGTGATAAGGTGCCCTCTAACTTTTAATTTTCATATTAGGTAGGTACGATCGCACGCAAAATAAACGGAGACAGTGTTTCGCGCGGAGTGTACTGATTTAATGAATTTTGGCCTTCTTGTCACTGTGACACCAAGCCAAAATTCAATAAATCGGTACACTCCGCGCGAAACACTGTCTCCGTTTATTTTGCGCGCGATCGTACCTTCGTTGTCCATAAAAAACGCATACCAGCTTCTGACACAGGGTGTACTGATTTGATAATTTTAGCTACTTAGTCACTGTGACACTAAGCCAAAGATTACAAAAGTCGGTACACTCCTCTTCAATAGCTGTACGTGCTTCTACTGGGCAATGACCGTACCTACCTCTACTATAAAACAATGAATTTAGAATTTAGATATGTTGAGGCCAAAATTGTCTTGTTGGGAAGTTTGGCTTGTCTAGCTACACTCGCAGTCTTGGAGAACAACCCGGAAAAGAAAGTCAAGAGAATGCGGAGAAAACGACGATTCTGGGTCAATCCGCATTGCAGAATCGTCAAACACAGGGCCAATACAGAAACTAGCTACAAGAAATGCGTCTATGTTATAGAGTCGTTTTCTTCGATTATACAAGGATGTCTGCACAGTCGTTTGACAAACTGGTAGCATTTAGTTGGACCATATCTCCAAATGAATTCTCGTTGTGAAGCTAGCTGTTTTCCCCTGAAAGTCGATTAGCTGTGACTTAGTGTTTTCTAGCTACCATTCGATTTTTTGATTTCAAATATTGTTACGAGCGGCGATCCCGTAGATATTGGTAAACACTCGATCTTTCTGGATCCTTCCATCCATTAGATCGCAGTGTGGAAGCGTGGAATGTTCTGGTGCATTCCAGAGTGCGCGTTTACGTGGAACCTAATAGGGAGACTTCAATGCTTGATCGAGAAAGATCTGTCCATTTTGGCAGAGGCGCCGCTCCAGAACCCGGCCGAATTATACGGGTAATGTGTACGATTATTCAGGAATGGTCTAGAAACCGCATATGCCAGGCACTATGGAATTTGCTGGAAGCAGACAGAAAGTTCGAAAACACTGTTCGGAGACCGTATATAAGGCGTCAGCCGGCAGCTCGCGAGAGTATTGCATTGGAATGCGAAGTGGTGAAAAGTGCGAAACAAGCGAAGTACCTGCGATATAATTCCAAGTAGATAATTGTTGGCATGTAGTTATTGTAGTAGTACGCAGTAATAAACAATGTGTGTTTGAAACGATTGTCTCAATTATATTCAAACCCGTCCGCGAAATATCGTAACAATATCAAAAAGTTAGTTTCCTGTATCACATTCAACGAAATGCTGTCAGATGGTGTCACCAGCGAAATCACAATTCGAATTTCTGTAGTAAATGCTGCCAAACATCACTACGAAGATTCCAGTCAACTTCGCAATCGGATTCCGAATTGTGCCGAAATCCAATTGGTTGTAAATGTGGCAGCTAAGGGCTCAATTTCAAGAGCGACTTGCACCCTGCGATAAACTGCATCACCGGCGCAAGTCATCGATATGCTCTCGCCATGCATTGGCTGGAAGCGATCACATGACTCTAGTTGCGTTGCTACATGGGTTGCAAGTTGCAAGTCAGACTTGAAATGTAGCCTGTATCAGATACTCTGATAGGTGATGGGCGATTTACACACCATCCATCATTTTACGGACGCATCAACAGCGAGGTTGGTTATTGACACCTTTTCTTTCGGTGTCAGTCTCGTTTGATACTTTTCCCGTGACGTTCCCTTGACGTGACCGCATGGTGGTACACACCAAGGTGCTGAAGAGCGCATGCAAGTTTCCACCTGACCCGAGCAGGATTTGAACTCACGACCCTTAGTATTGTCTCCAAAGACTAAGACTCACGCCCCATGCGATACCGCGATACCGAGAGGACGTTGATATCAATTCTCCCTTTTTTCTCAATGAAATTCGTAAATCAATTTGTTTGGATAACGCCTCAACCCGAAAAAACATACTCGTCGCTCCACAATAATACACTATTTGTATTTTCAATTGCCATTACGGCTCAGAACTCAAAAGTTTACCAGAGAAGTTGTGGAGTGGGCAGCAAAAAGACGCCTTATTCTATGGTATAAGCCCAGCATCATACACTGCATTCATCCACGAAGATTTTCTTCTCCTGTCCCGTAGTTGTTAAATTATTTATTGGCTGTTGTTGAATTTTTGCAATAATTTGTGTAGGAAGCTTCGACACCGCAATAAAATGGAAGTTTGCTTACATTTATACTCCGTTCCAAGATTAATCGCGGCCGTTTTGCGAATATTATTAAAGTAACGATTGTTGTCAAACAATGAGTCATGGACAATAGCAAATAACTATAATTACTTTATGTTGTGCGCGAGTATACATATTATAGGCAGATATACCCGCTAATTATTGCATTCTCCAACCTTTAGCTATATTCCGTATATCTCTATGGACAGTTACATGAAAGTTGTGACCTTTCCAAGTTTTACAGCATCGACGATATTGCACCGTTTGGGCAAATGTAAAATATTTAAAAGCCATCGGCATTGCCCGCACCGTCGGCTGTTCGTTCGATCGTGAGTTGGCAAAGGAGATGGGAGCGCATTAAATAAGACGCATGGGAGTTGAGGAGAACTGCAACGAAACAAGAATTTATGGCAGGTTTATTGCAGCGCAGCGGTAACAAGCGGTAACCGCAACCGCAAATTGAAAATAATGTCGTTTTTGTGGTTTCACTTACACGAGACAACGCGCGAGCGTGCGGGGTGGATGCCGGCATTAAAAGTTCCACAAAGTGAATGAAATGTTGACTTGCTTATTGTTTCTGACGTTTTATGTCCATTTGTTTATTCAGATTTAATGGTGAGCGCGGGGGCGGCGACTTTCGGCAGCCCAGCACTCCCAGCAGCCAGCAGCAGTAACGGCAATTTTCGGATGCCGGGGTCTCTCTTTTTGCTCCTTTCTCAGCTTTCGTTAATAGATTTACACGAAAAGTTGAAACGAAACATGGCACCAGAGTCCGCGAACCGCGTAATTAATTGCAAAATGTGGAATTGGGAATTGCTCGACAGAATAAACTCTCCAGTTTTGCTTAGTCGCGACCGGCACCGAGACAGCTTTTTTCACTGCCTAGTTTGTTATGCGCAATATTGCATGTCAAGTTACTGCCCAACAGAACTAACAGCTCTGTCAAGAATAAGCAACCGATGTGCTAGCAAGAACCATAAGCCGCTTATCCACATGCATTAGAAAAAGTTGATAGAATGTAGTTGTCAGATTCTCTCTGTACGGTAGTACATTGCCGTACTCCCGGTTGCAGGCGTAATGCTCAGGGGGGTTCGTCCAGGGCCACCCGAGGAAGAGTCATTAGCGAATTCAGAGTCGGATGAAATCCGCCCAGTGACTCACCCACTGGCACCACCTCCCGGTGGTTCCCCACCTAAGTTCTGGTCCGGCTTAGCGTTGCTGCAGTCGATATATCACCCAACTGGAGATATGTACTAGATGCGCTCCCCCGCACATGCATACGAACATTAGGTATGTTGCATTGGTACGTGAAAAGACGTTTCATTTTTGTATACAGCAATGCCACTTTGCATGATGATAGTTTATACCCATTCACGTGATTTGACCCGAGGGGCCACTTTTTTCTACCATTGGATCGAAGATGGCGGTCTCTTTTCCAAGATGGCATTCAAATTTCAACTCTGTTACCAGTAACACTACAGAAACAAGATGGTAGTCGTTTTTGACTAATTTTGAGCCGTAGAAATCGATAGTCTCATTATTTTCAAGATTTCATGCCGTGGCGAGAAGTAGACTAGGACCAAATTTCATAAATCGCTCTCCGAACGATGCAAGAAGCATTTAATGTAACAGTTGGGCAACAAGACTTTCTAGGGTATTTTGACCTCGCTGATTACGAAAATAATTGTCGCCACCTCAAAATTTAGACCGTTGAGCCCCCAGGACCCCATTTTTGACTTTTCCGGACATTTAGATAGCCTCCGTTCTCCAAGTTCAACCGTTCATATCTTGGAGACCGTAATAGATGAAGTGGAAATTCTTTCACCGTTGCCTCATCCGATGATAACTGAAAGCCTGCCATGCGACTTTTTCTTCTCTGTTTCCGACCATCACCTTTGCAGATCATGAAGATCAAAAGAAGTGCAAAAAGAACACAAAAACTTTGACCTGTGGTGAGCTATGTGAATAGTTTCAAATAAGCCCACACTTATGCGAGACTATGCAGGGAAAGCTTCGGAAAAGTTTTTGACAAAATAGCACCGCAGTAGGCGCTTTGGTCCAGGTGTAATGATTTTCTAAAAATAAGGAAAGTGAGCGCTGTACTAATTGTAGCTCATAGTCCGATCGTTAGTCTTTTCAACCTTGCAAATTTTGGTGACATAATAGATAACCATAATGCCACTTGGCAAATTTATTCGATGGAACATTACCTTCATTTTGAGATGCTTTGCCATGATGGCGGTCAATGCAAACGCCGTATACAGGGTGATCAAAAATGCAAAAATTCAAACTCATAAATCATAAATCAAAGCAGTTGGAGTCATAGAAATCACCAAGTAAATTTACAATTTAATGGCTATGAAGATAAAAAAAACCGCGCCTGAATATCTTCAGTCGTTTCTAAAAGATCCTGAAAGTATGTAGTGGTCGATTTCATGTCGCTCCGTTGAATACTTGATCTTGCACGTGTAGAATAATGCGTCCATCCGCCTCAGCCTTATCATCCAGATTAAGAATGGGTGATCCTGCTAGTCCTGTTTGTATGCCTGAAAATACAATCTTATGGCCAACGTTAGTTACCACAAGAACTGTTGGGAAAGTGGTCGATCCAGAAACGTGAATTAGTGCTTTCCACTCAGCCCCACGTTTGGTACACCTGCCATTTATGCATGTGCGGGGTGCCAAACAATGCTTTCCATCTACGTGTTCTTACTCGGCTCTGTACCGTTCATTGGATCACCTAAAATGTTGTGCCAAACAATGTAACATGACTGTGCCGTCTGGTGGTATTTGTACCGTCGAGTGAAAAGCGCCCCTATAGTTCCACTTTATTCCTCAAGTTTCGCAGCCAGTTTTCTGGCAACATACCTGCGGCAAGAACGCTGGTGAAATACTCTTGAAAGGTTCTTGATCGCCTTGATGGTGGTGGATGTTTGTGTACCAGTGCTGCCCCGTTGTGGATGATACAATCATAGGAATCAGGGATTAAGCTGATACTCTGCTCTCTCTATCTGAGCATTTTGAGTTTGTTGCTTTCGCCGTTGAAACTTTAGGTGTTTGGTCTCCAGAAGCTTTAAATTTTGCAAATTCTCTTGGGAAACTTTCAATTGACAAATCTGGCAATGTGAAAGCCAAGTCCTTTTTATTCAAAAAATCAGTTTAGAAATTCAAAGGGGTAATGCGGCAAGTATTTTAGGAACGTTTGAAGATTCAGTTAAATTGGATGAAGTTTTTTACTTATAGATATTTACTATTTATTTATTTATTTGTATTATATAATTACTTAATGATTACTTATTGTAACTGTAGCTGATAGGAAATGTATCTTCTAGAAGTTTTTCGTTCTTTGTGCCAGGTCTCATAGTCGTAATATATGGTTGTTCAGAGCTAGGGATGGAAGGCATTGTTGGTTTTCGTGAAAGAAAAAAGTTTACAGGACCAGTTTATGGGACATCGTCACTATAAGAAGAAGTTGTATGCCTCCCTTGAGGTCTTGGACGACTTTGTGATCTCTCTTTTTAGTGATGGCAAAGATGACAGTGCGACTTTTAGGAATAGGATCATACAAAGATTTTGTCTGTTCTATGAATCTCCCATTCACGAAAGAAGAATATTGTTCCACACTATTTTCTTCAGATTTTAACAAAGCATCTACTCCCAATGGCTCCACAATAAGCTAAGTGTCCAAAGCAATGAGATCTGGGGTGCGTTCCATGAACGGTTTCCCAGAGTATTCAAAACTATGTGCTTCAGAAATAAGAACTTTGTCTGGAATGTTTTCTGGTGAGCCAAATATTGTTCGTGGTGGTTTTTTGTTTCGCTCGCGTCTTTAGGTCCTACGAACTCATCCAGGAGCCTACAAATTTCTGGGCCCGCCAAACAACATCTTCGCAAACCAGCTGGGTCTTGAAAAATTCCAGTGGCCCCACCGTTATCTTTAACATTTCTATTGCTCCGTTAGTGAGTTTCAATTGATAAATTGATCAAAAGATCGATTGCGAGAGCTAAGAAAGGGCGCGTAGTCTTGCTAACGCCAAAGTTTCTTATGCTGAACCCTGCTCATGAACCCCAGGAACTTCAAGAAACCAGATCAAAGTCCGATCAGAAAGTATTTTGCACTAGTTATCACATCTTCGGTTTTGTTTTTCAGTAAAGGAAGAAGTAAGTCTTCCTTCCCAATAAGAGAATGCCAGAAGAAGGAACATGAGAAGAACCGACGACGATTTTGGAAGAAAGTGATTCGTGACAGAGAATTTTGAGCCCTGATTAACTACCTACTTAATCATCAGAAAGCATACCCAACATTATAGCAGTGCTGAAATATTCAACAGCATAAAAAAATACGTCATTTATTTTCATACATTGACCACGCTCTTCCTCTGCACAGCACGAGATCGTGAAAATGATAACTTTTTTGATTTCTACGACCCAAAATTAGTCAAAGATGACTACCAACTCCTTCCTGTAGCGTTGCTGAATTAAAAAGATGAAATTTGAACGCTATCTTAAGAAAAAGACCGCCATCTTCGACCCTAATGGAAGAAAAAAGTGGCCCCTCGGGTCAAATCACTTGAATGGTCATACATTATCACCATGTAGAGTGGCATTGCTGTATACAGAATTGCCATATGGTTCTGATTTTTCATGTGTACCACTGCATAATGATTAGCAATTAGTTCCATGCAATGAAAATTATCAAGTAAATAAGAAAATATACCAATATTTTCGGTCACAAATCATTGTCAAAAATTAAAATGTCATAATGTCAACAAGTATCAATTATTATTTCAACCAAATGCTTCGGTCAAACTTTTGTCCTATACAGAGACAAGCAAAAAAGAAAAGTTCGAAAGGATTTAGTCAAACAATGAGTAGCTGTCTGGCCGAAAATCAAGAATTAGTCACAAACTTTACTTCGACATTTTTTTTTTCGAAACAGTTCAGGTTTGAGAATGGAATTTTTTAGAATTCTTGCCTCAAATCCATAACAGTTTTCCAGAAAACCGGCCAGAAAATGTAATTTTAGACCAGATAATAGGAGGGACACGCTTTTGGTCCACTTGGTTTTGAGTCCGATAATCGAATACGCCAAGGGTTTGCTAAGCCTGGGGTTGTTACGTGCGTTTTCTGCTTCTGTTTGTTTTTGATACTTGGACCGATTGGGCCAGTCCAGTACTGCCCTGCCGTTCATTTTCTAGTACATAGTTTGGGGAATTTCGTGATCTTGCAGTGGCCCGGCAAACGAGTTCTGCGTGCTTTTCGCCAATTGGCTATAGATAAGAACTAGCCTCCGGCGCCGGTGGGCAGAATGTGATAAAACGAAGCGACGTAGCTACTTTTTTCTTTTCAATTTGAAACTCGCATCTGAACTGTCGTCTAGTGTGTGCTGTACATCCACGTTTTTGTCTTTCGAGTGGTCTTCGAAATTGTGTTAGTTCGAAGCCAGAAACCGCCTGTCCTGCGGGTTTATTTGGCAAACGTTGGATCATTAGGGTATTGGACCCGAAGAAGGCATTGTTTCGCCGTCTAAAGAAGTACAACCACACCTGGCGCATCAAACGAAACCGTCTGTCACCTGGAGCCGTATTCTTGAAACGGGGAACAAAGTTCTCATGCGGTGTTGCTATGAGAGGAGAGCTATGATTGGCTCTTGCCTAGCAACTACACATGTGAACTGTGTTCCCTGTTTCAAGAATAGGGCCCCTGGACGTTTAGTAAAGACTGATTTCGTTTCTTTTTTTTGTCATATTTTTGAGTTGGAGTCGATATTGAGTTGAGTGAATTGTTGTAAGTTTCTTTCTTTTACCCACCACTCAGTTTTCCTGCTACATAACGAGTTTTCTACTATCGAGTTCCCGACATCTCTATTTTCCTGTCATCCTATTTCAAAGTCTGGAGATTTTGCCAGCAAGCCGTCAACGTCACCGTCATCGACATCGTAGAATTTACGCAACAGGGAATTTCTCGAGCCCGCCTTTGGTTTGAGTGCAAGACTTTCCAAACCGCCCGGCGAGTCCAGTCGCACTAGCGTGGACCCCATCTTCACACGACACCCAGTCTAGCCATCGCCCGCACTCTGGAAGTCTCAGCGTACGATAAATTGTCGATCGCGGCCGTCAGGAAGCCGTCACCGTGTTTACAGCTTCGCGTTTTATTATTATTATTATTATTACTCTGATTGACCAACAGACTATCAGTCCTGTAATAGGTCAATACCACTAATTATCTCGAAAAACAATCTTTAGTCCGGGAACCTTATCATGGAAGATGTCGAACATTTTCTGGATTTTGTTGTAGCTCAGACAGATTCGGTTAATAGGTGAATTGTAATTGAAGGTCGTCCTTGAGGTTTTTATATAAAACGTTTCTGAGCCTCTCAGTCCAAGTCTAGGAACGTTGATAGGTATTCGGGCCAAGAAATCGGGCATGCATAGTTGGCCGTTAATGATCTTGTGTAAAAAAACAACCGAATGCAGCTCTCTGCGTCGCTCGAGGGCAGTGAAGCCAAACCGCTGCAACAGCAGCTCCTGGGAACAACCTCGATCAGGGTAGACACCATCCAACTTGAATGAGATGAATTTCAAGAACTTTCTCTGGATGCCCTCTACCTGGCTTATGTACTTCGCGTAGTAAGGCGACCAAACGCAGGAAGCGTACTCCAGGCGGGGCAGAACAAGGGATTTATATAAGATGGTACATGTGTCAGTCTCCCTGAAGTCTCTTGAGTTCCTGATGAGGAAGCCCAGGGCCCTGCTGGCTCCCCTGCACGCATTCTCGATGTTTTGGTCAAGTTAGTGGCGAAATTTCGCCTATTTCGCCTAAAAATGCGTAAACGATAATCATTTTTCACGTTGATATTTGGCTGAACACTACTTGAGTACCGTTCTAGAAAAAGACAGGAGAAAAATAGATTGACAGTTTTCAGGGGACAATAAAGGGTAAAATTGAAATCCAGTCTGCTCGCAATTGGATTATTGCGATTTTCGACCATTCGCGAAGTGTATATGCGCTTTGTTTCAATTAACATTATTCTTCTTATCTTTTGAATTCCGTACACAAATTTTGTAGTTTTGCCACCGACAGTCTCGTGGTACCTTTTTGTTGGTGACTTTGAAATTAAGGTACATGTTATAGGGCGAATGGTCTTAATTTGACTTGTAATCATTATTTCGAATAGGAAATCTCTGAATTAAATTCACAAGGTTCCATGTATAAAATTATTATTGTTTTTGTAACATTGTTAACGTGTGAAAAAGATGCCAATAACACTCTCTGGGGTGGCTTATCAACTTAGGTACCTACCGTGCCGTTTAAGATTCACCTCGACTTGGACTGCTATCTGACATTGTTGAAAACCGGACGACAGGTACCTACTTGAATATTCCGGCTCAAAGCCGAGCTTCTTTTCCGAACGTAACATAAACTTTGTTGTGGCATTATACGATAAAACATTATCCGACAACATTATTCGACAACATTATCCGACAATATTATTCGACATCAACCTCTTTTATTTCCTTTATTGTAAAATTAGTCAACCGGCACCGGTTCATCTTCATTACCTTTCGTAAATAGACTTTGTGATTGAAATCCAATCATTGCTCTGTCTTCAGTATTGTATTAGTCATTGTTTGGTGCTAAAGGTTGTTTTTTTTTGAGAATTCGGTCAACAATACTGTGGCGCCCCCGACCATCCAAAAGAACCCCGGCCTATCTCCTCTGATCAGCTGGCGGGCCGTGTTCCCAAATAAGACAGATCAATGGTAAGTCGCACTGAAAAGGCACTAGGCCTTTTTGGCATGTAACAGAGTAAGAGTCCCCTAACCGACACGAGCGCAGATGGGTTCTGCGCCTCAGAGTCATCGTTTGAGGTGTCGGGCCAGTGCTATTCGTCACCAGTATCCGAGATGAGTGGGGTTGTCAAATCAATATTCACATATCACTATTCACAAATCAATATTGCCGCTTTAGAGTTGAGACCGTTTTATAACTTGATAGGTATTTATTGTCTTGTCAGTTTCTACCACTTTTGAGTTACGCCTAAAAAGTGTCCAACCCCCAAATTATATTTTCATACAACTTGACAATCCTGTATCCTATATACAGGGTGTATCATGATGAGATCAAAATAATGAGCTACTATATCAAGGCAGAAGGCAAGAGTAAAAAACTGATGGATGTTTCAATTTTTTTTTAAATTTTTTTTGTTTCTGTTTTCACTATCTATTTTCCAAACTCAAAAGGTAACATCAGTACCTCTTTTTTATAACTTATACTCAACTCAGGATTATAACGTTAAAGAGTAAAAATGTGAATGAAATTAAGAGCACACCAAATTTTCACTGAACTCGAAAAACCATAACATTACGTCCACGAACCCACCACACACTTCTTCTTGATCAGAATTCAATGTCTTTGGTCAAATTATGAATCACCTGTATACAGGGTGGCCCAACGAAAACAGAACAGAGGGGTTTTCGGACATTTCACCTCATTTTTTTGAAAAAAGCTCAGACAGGTCGATTTTTATATCGAAGGGGACATCTGGAGCATACATTGGCAAATTTTTATCTTCAACCCCCTCACCCCTACCCACCTCAACTTCAGGATTTCGAATGACACCATCTACTTTGAGATACATCAAATCAAAGAAAATCAAATTATCTTTCTGAAAGAAATATTTTTAAAATTTTCAACGCCATCCCCCATTTTCCTAAATTTCTCCGACTGTCCAATTCTTTATTCTTGATCCTTTAATTCTCTTCAATTTAATCAGCGTCATCCTAAATAGCATCTAAGGAGGAAAGTTTCGGTGGAGAAAAGTGCTACCCAAATTCACCCCTTTCCTCTTCCCCACCCCAACTTCAAAATTTAACAGGCATCACCTACTTTGTGATACATCGAATTAAAGGGAATTGATTTCTCTTTCTGAAAACAATTTTTTTTTAATTTTCAACCCCTTCCTTAATAACTTGAACATTCTGAGTATTTTAGGGAGAAAATGGCTTTTTGAAAATTCTGAAAATATTTTATTTAGTAAAAGAATTCAATTCCCTTCAATTTGATGTATGACAAAGTAGGAAGTGTCACTTAAGATTTTGAAGATGGGATGGGGGAGTGGATGGGTGAATTTGAGTGGCACTTTTTACACAGAAATTTTTTTCCCTCGATGCTGTGCAGGATGACGTTGACTGTACTGAAGAGAATTAAGAGGTCAAGAATATTACATTGGAAACTCAGACAATTTTAGGAAGAAGGGGGGTGGGGTTGGAAGTTATAGAAATATTTTATTCAGAAAGAGAATTTAATTCTCTTTAATTTAATGTATCACAAGGTGGGTGGTGTCATTTGAAACTTTGAAGTTGGGGTGTGTGGGGGTGAAGGCGAAGGGACTAAAGATAGAAATTCGCCAATGTATGTTTCAGATGTCTCCCTTGGTATAAAAATCGACCTGTCCAAGCTTTTTTTAAAAAAATAAGGTGAAATGCCCGAAAACCCCTCTGTTCTGTTTTCGTTGGGCCATCCTGTATGTATAAAGGATAAAGGTGGACTTGCATAACTTTTGGATACCTACCTTCAAAATCTTGAGATTTGTAACATATCAGAGTCTGCATTCTCTATAAAATACCTACTCGGAACGTGTCCGTGGACTCAATACAAAAGGCGCGAAAGCCAACAGGTTACGGACGGATCGTCATCCTCGTGACCCTTAACGAAGGGGTCGGTTTAATTTAAATCAGATTCAGGCACAGGCACGGTTCGGTTTTGTTACCGTTTATCACGTTGCATACCTCGATGTCATCAATGTGGTGGTGGAGCCTGTCGATATGCGCTGGACTGTGAATTAAATCACGTTGCCCTAGAGCTGTTATATGCATAGGTAGGTATAGGTATCGGCATTGATATACTCGCAGTATACAAATATACAATTTTCGCGATTGTGGCGCGAGTTTAATTGGGGGGAGACCTCCAACTCCTAACCCGCCATCAGGTACTTGTATTGATTCAGGTACACCGATACGTCCGGGGTACTTTTTTTTCACACCATCAGTTTGCGTGACAAATTATATTGATTAATAGCAAATATTCGCGCTGCATTATAACACCAGAGCAGTACAGAATATGCCGCGTGGGCTGACCCAATTCTGAAACAATTCCTTTCTATGACCATTAATGAGGTATTTTTGCACTGACAGGTCACCATGAATAAACCCAACGCAAATTAGCATCATATACCTTTAAGTAGGTGTATATAGGCACGTTTATCACCTAATATTTCATTAAGTGCACTGCCTAGACTTGAATTTATCACCAGGAACCTGCTTAACACTGTTTTTCACGATGTGACCTGAGCAAATGAATGTTACTCTTTCTAGACCCACTCCATTTCAAAATGTCATACTTCAAATCACCTATCAGCCTTTACCCCCTAGTTAATCACCCCCATAAACCTTACTCTAACTTGAGCCATTTGTGCATCTGTTTGTTTTTAATACAAATCGAAATCGATGCATATAACAATAGAGCGATTATTTTACAGATGTCCGTGGGTAGGAAGGTACCTACATTTTTAATGCATCTACATGAAAACTCAATTTTCTCCCTTTCATGGCTGAATAAAGGATGGGAGTTTGTACACCCCTCGCCAAACCGTAAACCTTTGTCTCGGTGTTTGTCCACGTTCCCTCTTTATTATCATCTGCGTTTTGCGCTCACTCTTTCTCGAATAAGTTGTTGTACTATTCTCCTTTCATATTCCAGTTGCGAAACTCCCATGTTGGAGACTTTGGGACTTATTTATCAATTGTTTCAACCCTATTATGTCTGTCAATAAATTCCACGGTAGCTAAAATGCTCAAGTGGCAGGAAAATTAATTAAACTGCTGCTGCTGCCTCTAATTTTAATTAAACACTAAATAAATATTGGGTGGGTTTCAGAAGAACTCGCGGAAAACTTTCTTCGGTGGCGAAGCTTGCGAGGATTCCGCGTAAATTTTCTCGAGTGCGTAAAATTCGCTTCGCTACAACTGCCACGCTGTCGAGTATTAGTTCATTGAATGATTTTGTTAAATGGATTATGTAGTTTTAAAGCTGAGCGATACGCCGACCAGTGGGCCCTTTTAGGACGATCGCAGTTGGAAGTTGGTATATAGTTTAGTAGGCTTAGGCAGATAACCTGTATAGGTAGACGGATCTTTTGAAATCTAAATGCGAGGAATGAAATATTCTGCAAACTTGGGAAAGGTCTTTCGAGAGCCCTCGGGATATTTTTAGCGCACTTTCCCAAAAAAATGGGAAAAAGGCGCTTTTAGCTTCACTTTGTCCGTCCGTCCGTACCCGGGATAACTCCTCAGGGAAGAAAGATATCGATGTGGTGTAAACGCTGATCAATAGTGCATATGTCCAGGATGTCAAGTTGACTTTTGGTTTTTTGTTATTCTGCCGCCATCTTTAATCCGCCATTTTGAATTTCTCTAAAAGTGATCCGATTGAAATGAAATTTGCAGGCAATGTAAACCACAACAAGATCTATCCAATTTTTGACAATTGATGCCCCGCCGCCATCTTGTATTCTCACTATTTAACATAATTCAAAGTGATAGAACTAGGAGAATTATGCCTCAACGAAATGAGATATCGATGTGGTGTAAACGCCAATCGAATGCGTATGTGACTACCATATGAAGTTGACCAATAATTTTTGTCACTTGGCCGCCATCTTTGATCCGCCATTTTGAATTTCTCTAAAAGTGGTCCGATTTGAGCGAAATTCGCAGGCGTTGTGAACTGAATCAGGATACATCCAAGTTTTGACAATTGATGCCCCGCCGCCATCTTGTATTCTCACTATTGAACATGTTTCGAAGTGATAGAACTAGGAGAATTATGCCTCAGCGAAAAGAGATATCGATGTGGTGCGAATGCCAATCAAATGCGTACGTGTCCACCATATAAATTTGACAGATGATTTTTATCACTTGGCCGTTATCTTTGGCCGCCATTTAGAATTTCTCTGAAAGTGGTTTGATTTGAGTGGAATTCACAGGCGATGTGAACAACATCAAAATACATCCGATTTTTGACAAATTATGCTCTGCCGCCATCTTGGCTGCCATATTGAAATTTCTTATCACTCAACGATTTTCATGAAGCTTGGGACTTACCTTTGTTTCGTATGATCATTCTTATTCTTCAGCCATATTCCAACATTCTGCCACCATCTTGGCCGCCATATTGAAATCTCTTATTAGTGGAACGATTTTCATGAAACTTGGAACTTACCCTTGTCTATAGTACGACCATTTTGATTTTCAAGTCA
The DNA here is from genome assembly GCA_949128115.1 of Anaspis maculata. Lineage (NCBI taxonomy): Eukaryota > Metazoa > Arthropoda > Insecta > Coleoptera > Scraptiidae > Anaspis > Anaspis maculata. The sequence continues at coordinate 40,917,582 of OX421962.1, read as the reverse complement.
AATTTCATGATTCTGACGCTATTTTGGCCGCCATATTGAAAATTTCGCCCAAATAACGGTAGAACCCTAATTGACATCTTGCGTTCACTAACCCTGCAAAAAGGAAGTGCGCTACTGAGCCTCATGCCCATGAGGCATATTCGCTTGTTTAATAATCAGTACAAACTGGCAAACTGAAAGATAGCTTCTATAAACAATACAGCATCAGCATCGGAATGAATCGAACACGAACACAAAAACTGAAATCGTCTATCCTACCATTGATCTCTTATTGTGAGGTCACTTTCGAATAACCCTCTATAAAGATCAGCTTGAAACCGAGGCAAGCAGAGTTCAACTTAGAGCGACAGTGCGAACAGGAGCGAAGCCAAGCATAGCGATAACTTGACAAATTTTATGTGACTCGTAAATACGCATTAGACAGTAGTAAATAGGTGTATTTGAACGTTCACCTCTTGATTATGAAACGTGTTCACGCAGATTCGTAACAATGCTATTGTGGGAGCAGGGGCATCTAACAAAATCATATTAGTCTTGTTACAAATACAATCTAGAAAATAATGTTCCCTATTATTTTCAGCTGTGTCCATGATCATTGATCACTGTCCATGATCATTGTTCTCTATACCATTTTACCTTTGATTTTTCTTATCACTGCGAATAGGGTGATTGCATGTATAGAGAGCGTTTTGACCTAGGGACTTTCAGTTTGTCTATATTGGCAATGGAAAACGTCAAATCGTCTGTCAATCACGCCATTTCTGACAGACAACATCTGACATTTTGTTAACCTAACATTATCCACGCTGAAGTCGCTAACAATAATTTCATTATTCATCCATCACCACGTTGTCTGTTAAGGAAGGAGTTATATTGAAATCACTCCCTGTGAGTTTATTCCTTGACAGAATCTCACCATTTAGGTCTCTTTCGAGAGCTACAAGGATGTACTTTGGTTTGAGCCCACTGACCTTTCCAAAATCTAAAAATCGATTTTTGACGGAACGGCCACTGCAAGAAAACAAAATTCCTCAAACTACTAGAAAATGAACGGCAGGGCAGTATTGGACTGGCCCAATCGGTCCAAGTATCAAAAACAAACAGAAGCAGAAAACGACGTAACAAGCTATGCAGGATTTTGAGACTCTTACATCTCACCTCCATGGAGCTACGGTCCATCAGGCTATAAGAAAACTGCCTTACCAGTTGCTGCTGGTGCGTGGGACATTACTGCGGTCGGCCCTACAAGTGCAAATTTTCGCAAGTTAGTGATAGTTAAAATTGTTGTAGATCCGAGATTGCGTATTTTTCATGCATGCGTTCAGACATTTGCTTTGTAGTTTACCTCACAATGACAGTTTTGGAACCAAATTTTAAACGTAAATTCCCTAGCCGTGCGATCGCTCACTAGCTGCTCGCTAGCCGTGTGTAATAATCAACTTACTGAAACTGTTAGTTATGTGCTAATGGTAACTCACGATAGTGGTCGTAGATACAACTATATTTCATGGTCCCCCTTAATATCAACAGAATTTGATTTTGATGCAAAAAATAAACTTCATGGAGTCTGAAGGCCGCCGAAATTACCATTCACACTTTCTTGAATAGTTAATGTAGCAGTTTCAAGAATTTTTCTATCTCGAGTTAATCCGTCATTGCTCGACTATTGCGCAGCGCAGCGCAGCGCAGCGCCTTCACAGTTACGGTGTCGTAATCCGCTAATTCAGCCTATTGAAAAGTACGACAAAACTCAATTTAGTGCGAGTCGTAAATGATTTATGATCAATAATAATAATATTGATATCGACCTCCACATACACTGACGTGCAAAATTGACGCAGCACTAAAATTTTGCCATAGCTGTGAGATTTTGTTTCTAAGTTTCCAAATGTGAAATAGAGAAAATCCCCAAAACTTTGCAGTTGGCTGCACTGGCCGGACCAGTTTTGAAACACATTTCTTGCGTATTTCCTTCGCAGATAGCCGGAACATTTTTGCGAAAAGTGATGTCTGACGCTTTTTTTTATTTCATTGGAAAATGTAGCAATTTTTCGACCTGTTTTTAATTTTCGCCAATGAACAAATAAATCAAAAGAGCCTTGACATTTGACAGTTGTGAAAAATTTTCCTAACCTCCCGAAGCCGGTTCAAGTTTCGATGCTTCAAATTAAACAGTATACAATGCCCTTCGTCCGAAAAAGGGGCCCCATGCAATCATCAACCCTTTCGCTTCTTCCAGTCAAAAATACAAGCCAAACCCTGAAGAATTATGGGCGATACAAGGATCGCCGTGCAGTCTGTCACTGGCAAAAGAATTTACGTGTAAAAAGTAAATTAAACCAAATTTCAAAAAACCCAGCCGCTCAAAGTTGCGTATTGGACCGAAATTGATGTTAGTACCTTCAATTTGCAATTTGCTTTCGTTTTGGGGCTTTCCGAGACGAGTTTTTGTCGACCCTGAATGGGCCGCCGTCAAAATGACTTAGATTTGCGGCCGCCCCGTGCTCTTTTGGTGTCTACATGACGGTAACACAGCTCTGCGTCCCTCTAGTCGCACTTCCACATATGACCAGGTCAGTTTTCCAAGATTTTAATATCAATTTGATAAGAAATATAACTTCACTTCCAGAGAAGTCAGTTTCACACCAGGTGAAAAGGCGGCAAGCCTACAATGCTAAAGTAGAAAATTTGCCCAGCCAACTAGAGTCACAGTACAAGTGAACCTACTATAGCAGTGTTGAGTGCTTGCAGCAAAAAAAGTCAAATCCCCCTTGTACTTCCCAAATCCCAGACCAGCAGGGGGCAATCGAAGAGACACCGGGGCAAATTATTTATTTTGGTTCTATGAGAACAATTGCGCTGAAGTTCTTGTTTGTATGTAGGCTTTGTTGCGTACCACCAGTACTACTAAAAGGACAACAATCGACGATCAGACGACTTAAAATTATTATAGCGAGGGCTAATCCGGATATCAGAAAAGCTGACAATAGAAGAAAATATGACAGAACATAAACCTAAAATAAGAGGAGCTTGTGGTGTGGTTAGTTAGCGCGTTCGACTACCACTCCAGAGGTCGCGGGTTCGATCTCCGCCGGGGACGGATTTTCGGCCTCGAAAACAAGCTCCTTGGTTTAGTTGGAATGCTTGCTAAATGCAAGACGCGCCGTGTGTCGCATAGCACGTAAAATACGAACGATGGTGCCGACCCCATGCGATGTTGGTGGTCGTTAAAAATCCCTACCCTGTGTTGGAACACACAGGGGTTCGGCAAAATTTCCGGTATAGTGGAGGAAAGCATTCACCGGCGTCGGTGTTAGGCCTCGTTGCGGAAATAGACCGACGTTAAATAAACGAATAAAAAAAACTAAAAACTAAAATAGGTGCGTATATTTGAGGATGAGCATGAAAACAAGAAAATAGCACATTTCGAAAACAAGATGACGAGGAAGACGACGTTGAACAAGAATGAAGAGAAAGTCAGAGAAATCTGAAATCTGTGCAGAAATTGAAATGCGGATTAGCTCAAAATATAGGAAAGGATGAGGGTACCTACGTTCAACTGGTCTGCGAACCAACAGCCTTGCGATACAGACATATAAATCTTAACCCGTTGCAAGGAAAAATCTGCGGTATAATAACGCTATTATCAAAATTTACGACAGCGATACTCGCAGCCATAATTCCGGTGTTCTAAAATCAATCAGTTCGGGGAAATAAAACGACGCTCGTCTATCAAGCAGTTTCCGATACAGACGCTTGCTTTACAAATCCGGAGCAAGGTACCCATTTGCCGTGGTCTTTGGATCTTTTTAATGTTTATCCCCGGTGAACGCGTGTACAAATATATTTCTTTAAGTTGGCCATAAAAGTGATGAATGGCGAAAATATTTGGCTTCGAGAAAATATAGCCACGCAATAAATAGCAAACTTATGGCTGCTTATTTCAAGTCAGTTCCAGTGAAACATATGTCAAATGCACGCGATATGTTCGCCCCGGGAGGAGAAGGCCGATGCCGCCGTCCTGAGGGGGCGACGGCGATGGATGCAAGGGCATTTACGCCAAATCAAACAAAATAATCGGCTCAGAGAACGACGACGGCGAGTGAAGCGAGAGCAAAAAGGGAGCGAGTTGCAAACGAGAAAAGCGACCCCAGACCGGTGGTGGAAGTGCAAAGACTATGCTCGCAGGCTGCCACAAAGATCGGCCACGGTTGCAACAACTGCTGCGTATATCCGCAATCGTCAGCGGACCAAAAGGACTAACGTAGTGGCGTATAACCACATCGGAGAAAGCGTCTCGTCTCTCCCTTTCATCTGTGCTCCCATATACTTGCCGGTTCGAAAAAGCCAAGTACTTTAAACCGATGATGCAGAATTCAAATAAATTGGAAAAAACCGGAAGTTAAGTGGGTAACTTTTGCTTCCTGAGAGTATAACGAAAAAATTAGCTGTTAGGACGCAGACTTACCAAATGGGCTTCGTAAGTGATCCTGATCACTTATATCGGGGTCAGTAGAAGGTGAGTACTTACCTGAAAGAAAAATAGGTGAATTAGAACAAAACACATTAGTATATCTATATTCTATATAAACAGATAAGAAACTAATACTGAAGAAAAGCTACAACGAACTGGAACAGTAAAACACCTGGCCATGACCGGCAAGCCCCAGTGGGATCAAGCTCTTCAGTTTCAATCCGCATAGAGCGCAATACCTGAGAAGGAAGCGACATATTGATTGAAGCCAAGTGTAGGCTCATATGAGTAGATCACAGCCGATATAGAGAAGATCTCTAACATTTTAACATATTACACAATGGCCTCCTCCACTCCTTCCGCCGTCCGGCATTATTCAATGGAGTCTAGTGGATGAAGACAAATGGAACAAGAGCAGTGACCCTTCGCAAGCTGACGGATCTGTCGAATCAACCGCCGCCGGTAATTTATCAAATTCTACACCTCTCTCGTATAAAACTTCTTGTGAAGTTCCCTGCTTTCTGGGTGCGATTTCACCTGCCAGGGTGTGTTTTCAAGACCGTGCTCACTGACCCATTGTACCTATTGTGATGCCCGCTTGTGTTCGCACTTGCCCCACACATAAAAAGGCGCCCAGTCATTGTCAATACCGATAATGGAGTGATGGCGCTAGAAGATCTATACCTATAACGAAAACGTCAAGGTTTGTATTGTATAGGAATGAGAGCATCAAGGCTCATCATAATTTCTAATCGGACCCATTTCGTTATGTGTGCAGCTAAATGGCCCTGGGTATGGCGCGGTGGATTATTAGGTCCTTTAGTGATCGTCGCGGCGTTAACGTCTCTCGAGAGTCAAGACGATAGCGGTCGTGAGGGAATTCGTCTTTAATGCCTTATCAACCGACGCAACGGACCTCCTCATAAAGTCACCGCCATCCATCGAATAGCTATCGTCACCACCGCCGCCAGCTCTTTTCAGAGCTCCCCAGCGGATGATGTGTGCACACTTCAACGCTTGTGCCACTGGCGTATAGCTAAGGGGACGCCATCCAGGGGCTCGTGGCCTCCTTTCCCCCAGCTCCTTCCGGCGTGCAACTTTACATGATTGAACGTGAATTGTTCAGAGCTGGAAAAGTGATGTGTTTTTATTGAAATTCATACATAAGAATGCCCCCGTCAGGTATTGAAAAGGAGATAGGGTAGCTTATTCATACATAGGTATAGATAGGCGCTTACGTCCAGTCTGGGATGCTTTGTTGCATAGGTACTTTCTATGACATGTCAATCACCGGAGAGGAATGGATGGAGGACTGGAATTTTTCAGGCATATTGCGAGATCAGGAGTTCCACCATTGAGACGTTATTCAATTACATTGGGGAATACTGTACTCATTTCGATACTATTCTGCAGCGTTCTGGTTTACTCGTATTTCAAGAGCCCAATCATAAGTTCTCTTGATAACCTGTTTGGTCCAATAGTAACATTCTTCAGCATAAAAAATCCAAGAAAGATCCACGACAAGATGACAGGCGAATGATATAAATCCCGGAGACAAAACATTAGCCAAAATAAAATCGAAAATTATTCTGGGTTGAGCTTAATTGGAAGAATGGTCCGAGCGAAGAATAAAACTTTCCTAGCATTACTGAGGCCTACCACATTATGCGCCTCGAGAACGAACGAGAAAAATCAATAAACGGCGTGAAATCAAATCATGTTGATATGCTAAGTCGAGAAATACTTGAAAGAGGGCGCTGGCAATTTAATTTACGCGTAAGAACTAAGCTGTTATGAATGAATATATATGGGTTTCGAGAATCTTGAACTTGAACCCCTTATTGTGATCTGCATTCTGCATACCGCATATTATTGTCCTTGTGGTGCGCGCAATTTGATCACGATCCAACGCAACGGCCCGGAATACATGATACATGTATGTATGACTTGGTGCTTAGTGGAATGGTGTTACATAGACCAGGCGCGTGTTCAGAAAGCTTCACATGAAAGTTCTGTAACTTGACTTGAGTAATTGTTTCGCGTACAACGTTGGTTTCAAGGTTCTTAAGAAGGTAAAATTTGGTCAAGGCTGTATACGCAGGGTATCATTATTTCTCTCTTGGAAATAAAGATGAAGAGATATTGAAATTTTGATGGGATTCCATGAAATGTTTGTCCACCTGGTTTCCGCTTGGATTAAGTATCCCACATTTTTTTAAAAGCCGAAAAGCCCTAATACACTGGAAAAGTTTTTAAAGGATTGCTGGGACATTTTTTGATGAACGAAAAAATTATTAACTGTTCTATGGCAAAAAAAAAATGTTTTTCTCTTTATCGGCTCCTCACGTCATAAGAGTCTCTGCGCTTTTATTATAAATATACAAACTGCTGGAAAATCATTATCAACCGCAAATCATGGACAAACACAACACCCAGACAGCACCAGGAATCGAACCTGGAGCCTTTCGCACCACAGGCGGCTGCTCGACTGCCTGTGCCACGGGGCCGTCTGAAAAAATTATCAACTGTTCTATAATTTCGAGAGACGTAGAAAATTTAGTACAGAGCCGTTTTTTGAAAAAAATCATCAAAAAAGAAAAAAACATTTCTTTACATAATTGAAAAAACGCTCTGTGTTAATTTTTTTATCCAATCCTATTGAATAATGCACGCATTATCACGCGCATACATGCCTGCATTTTTCAATAAGACTGGATAAAGCATAGTATTCTACTCGCGGGTAATGGCTATTACTCATTCGGATGCTTTACAACACTCGCCAAGGCTCGTGTCGGCAAACTGCATCCTCATGACTAAGAAGCAATTATTACCCGCTTTTTGAATAATATACTATTAAAACACTCAGTACACCGTATGAAAGAATTGAGTTGTCATCTTCATTTTTGAGGGAGAAATCCTCAAAATAATTTTGGCCTTCTGAGAACAAAGCCTTAAGCATTTCTGGTTCTGTAGACACTCGCGATCGCGGAAACCTCTTCTAAGCGATGAGGGCATTTCATAGTAAAAGCAAGTTTGAAGTCCCCATAACGGCAAGCCATCCACAATTCCACATCCAATCCTTTTACGAACGGGCAAAAGGGAGTCATAGTCCAAAAAAAGCAAAAATCCAGAAATAAGAAACAGAGTCTTTTAATAGAGACCCACAAGGTGGATAAACACAAACACCGGCCACGAAATCATATATTTCAGATCATAAATCAAGGACTAAAAAACCAGCAATAAGTATAAGAAAAAATCCCAATCGCCCTCGAAATCACCTCCCCCTTCTTCGGTGTCTAGAAAGTGGGCCCTTGTTAAATTTTCCTAACCATACAAAGGATTTCGAACTACGCACCCACCCAGTCAATAAGTAAAAATTAAATGAAAATGAACAGTCTGTTTCAACCATTTTTCATGCTAGGAGATGCTGTAGGATTAGGTGTTCGCCGGAGGGTTGGGTTGGGGTTGGGGTATATTGTAACTTTGAAATAATCAGGAGAAAGAGAAACTACACTGATAAAAGTGCATGTAAAATCACATTGACTTTACAATGATTAATATAGTTTATTTACATGCTCTTACATGTAAATGTAAACTTTCAAGAAATAAACTGTGAAATTGCATCGTTTATTGATGATTCTCATTTATATTCGTGAATTCACCAGTGAATGTAGTAATACATACCGATGGTGATTAGTACGTTGTCAAATAACATTATTGATGTAATATAACGTTGAATACCGCTAAATTCACTCCAGATTGTGAAAACACAATTAATTTGTAAAATCACAAGCAACTTGTGACATTTGTCCAATCAGTGTCGTTACTGTATATCACGTGTTTTATCAAGGAAGAAGAACGCGATCATTCTTTGTTATGTTCATTGCACTTATAGACGAGTTCTTGGCAGAACATCACAGGTGCGGGTGGTGAAAATTTTGCAAGATCCAAGGATATTCTCGTGAGTATAGTTTGTTTGTGATGATTTGTATTACTCAATACTCATACCCTATGATGTTGTTTTTTTTCCGGAATTTGTAAAATCCACCTAAAATCCATTGACAAAGATATCATCGAAATGTTTCTCGTGCCCAATTTAAATGCTTGCAACAAAGAATATTCGATTTCCAATGTTTATTTTGAAAAAGAATAGCGATACAACGGGGAAACGCCGCCAGTATTCCAAGGACTGTCGGGAAAGAAGATGGAATGGAAGAAATATTTTATATGTTCCAATATTCATGTTCATTTTCACAATGTTTTATGTATTCATTTTTAATAAAGAATCGAATCTGAATTCCGTATTTGAACAGTTATTCATATAAAATACTTACCTACCACGGGAATTCACTATTGGTGCGATTCTGTGAAAAATAGCATTTTATAAATGCTCTGTTATGTAAAAATTCCGGTCGGCCATTGGCTGTTGCCTAGGTAATAGCGTAACAGAGCCTTTATGGAATGTAATTTTCTAGAGAATCGCACCATAATGTGAATTACGTTGTAAATTTACATTGTGAAATACCAAGGTAATTTGAATTTACCTTGTGAATTCACATGAGCGAATGTGAAATATCGTTGTGTAGTCGGCAATTCCCATGGTAAATCCACAGTTTTCACTGTAAATTTACAAATATCACCATATCATAGCTCGATGTAAAATCACATTTCAGTATGTCAAAGTGCAATACCGCGTGAAAATACACTCGTATCATAGGTAATTTAGAACCTATATATGATAATTAAGTGAATTTACATAAAGACTTCTATCAGTGTAGTCTCTTATAAAACAGCATTGATAATTTAGCTATTTCAGCCTGCAGTATGAAGGTAGGAATAAGTTTAGGATCGAGCCATTATTTAACCACTTCAACTCGACTTCAACATACCGGGTGACCCGAAGAAAATTCACTAAAATTTTTCCCTTGTGAAATTTGTATTTCTGTTTCGATTTCAGCAACCTTCGTATCAATATCAATGGATCGCCAACAGATCAAAAATACGTTTCAAATCCCAAATTCCAAAATGACCGCCATTTCAAAATTCAAGATGCCAGGCCCAGTTGACAATAGGTCTTGTATTCCGCTCGTTTCTTCTTTTTTTGGACGTTGTCAAAACGAGGACAATTAATAATGATGGACTGCAAATTTAAAAACGCTTTGCTTGGAATTTTAAAATTAGAGGCAGTGAAAACATTATTTTGATATACGCACTGAGCACTGCTATAGATTTTGGTTGTGAATAAGCCTTTTTTAAATTTGCTATTTCTGTGCAACGCGCCAGCCGATTTTTTCAAATTTTGATTTTGAAATATTAGCGGTATAGCCTATTTTATTTTTTATTGATAGACGTCATTGGTTGTCTTATAATGACAACTTTCAAAAAAGAAACGAGCGCAATAAAAGACCTTATTCCAACTGCGCCCGACATCTGGAACTTTGAAATGACGGCCATTTTGGAATTTGGCGCTTGGCTTGGAGCCTATTCTACTGGCTGTTCACTGGCTGATCCGGGACTGTTTTAAATTCGTTACTTCCTCGTCACCCGTCAGCCGATTTCTTTAATTTTGGCTTTGAAATATTGCTAACAGCCTATTCTATTGATACGAACGAGCGCAATAGACCTATTTTCATCTGCGCCCACCATCCCCATCTTGAATTTTGAAATGGCCACTATTTAGGAATTTGGTATTTGAAGCTTATTCTATTGACTATCCATTGATACCTAGATCGTTGAAATCGAAATGAATATAAAAATTTGGCAAGCGTAAAATTTTAGTGCTATCTTTTTTGGTCCAACCAGTATACCAGGAGTCCGCGCGGGAGCTTTCGAGTTCAACAAGATGGCGTCCCGACGCTAGATGAGCATGGGCCATGCAGTTCCAAAAGCGAAAAAAATTATTCAATCCAAGTAAGTTGAATTAATAGCGTGTTCCGATTTGAGGTAAATTTTACAATTGTAAAAATTACCGCTGTCAAATTATAAAACGGGACGCGGTAAATTTTACAGAAGTTTACCGCGTGCCAGCTTTGTACCGCGTGTAGGAGAGCTCGGTGATTTTCAGCGAATGTGACGCTATTGGCAGTAGTGACATTGAAAACGATGTCCAACGCTATTACTGCTACAGCCAGTCGAACAACTCCTTCCAGCACTGTAATCAAAAGACCAGATGAACAATGTTTTCTGAGGCGCATGCGATCTTGTCTCTTTTTTTGCTGGCCATGTGCTCTTTGCCTCCCTTCATCATTTGCTTGTCGATTCACTGGCTATTCAGGAAGACCGTTTTCTTGTTCTGCCCTGGTTCTGCCTCAAACTCCAGTAATAAGAATCTGAATGCATCTGCTTCCGTTTCATCCCTGATCTGATCTGCAGACTTTCAAATTTGGTAGCACGTCACTCAACCTCAATTTAATTTACCGCCCATGTTTACCGCTTGCGTTCCGAAATGCTGTCAGGTAAATTTTACAAACGTCAGAGTTGTCAAAATTTACCGGGTAAAATTCACACAAATCGGAACACGCTATATATGTAAGAGTATGTATAATGGGTAGCCTATCCATCCAGCATTAAGGGGTCAAAGAGAATAGCTGAGAATGTTTCAGTATATTTCATCTCACATGAGACAAGATCAGGGGCCATACAGTTCAAGTGAAATTGGCGCCCAGATTTTGACTCCACCTTGAAGGTTCAAGTTCAAATGACAAATTCGATTCTTACTCCTGAGGCCAAAAAGTATTCAGAGTCCTTCAAACAACCGTCGTCTAACTGTCAACATATAAGTCATAAAAAAAAACTGGTGGCGCACATATCCACTAGCCGTTATGATGTTATTAATAAGATTTATTAACGATAAACTCAATTTAAAAGACGATCAATTATTTCGACTGGTGAATGGATCGTCATTCTGACCCAGCCCAAACAAACACTTGAGGTCAATTGACCTACGGTATTCTAGTTATTAGTGTCTGATGAGACAACTTTATTCCCCAAAGGAATTACTGATGACACGCCGAGTGATGAGAATGCCGTCGTCTTCACAGTTCCAACTAAGCATTCTAGATACTCCACATCCGGTCCAGAATGTCCATTTTTAGCGGTAACGATACAATAAAATTGTATTGTACCCAAATTTGTACCTGCTTACTGGATTCGCCCGAAGCTAATTATTGTGCAATACGGTTCGCCTCTAAGTATAGTAAGTAAAGATACAGTTTACGCGCGAAAAACTCTAGTAGATACAAAACAGAAAAGGTAAAAACAAAGTGGGAAAGGTGTAATTACACAAACATGTCCCATACCACTTTGCGTCGCTGAACTTCACGCCATATCCGCTGCTCATCAGCCTGACTGACATTACGTTTACACTTCTACGCGAACGTGTCGGAACGCTTCACGCGAACTCTTGTGAACTGAGTCGGCATCATTTGGCTTATTATTTTGCAAGTTTTCTATTATTGCTTCTCTGTGACGGAATGCTGCTCTGCAGCGGTGCTTGTCGAGAGACTCTCTGGCGCGCAAGAACCCAATTACTCTGACACTTTTCATTGAACAACGCAGGAACTCGTCATCTCCTAAACGGTCACCCATTAAAGATTTCTGGATGGGTACAAGAGCAGCTCCCGGCGAATCTCGAGTATGATATGCGAGTGCTGTTGATCGCTGTTGAGGGATCAATCATTCTCTATGGCGCACTATTCGTGTTACTCCCATAAAGAAACATGAAACATCATCGTCCATCACTTAATTCGACGATCCTATAGCTAACAGCATTTTAATATCTATGTGGCTGAAGGCATGATGCGGCACGATTGCGGCCACAAAAATTTCTGATGCAGAGGACCACTTTTTTATATTTGTGCACCGCTATCAAAGATATCACATTATGAAGTTAATATCGCGCCATTTCGAAACCATCTGCCATAAACAGCGTCAACAGCGCCACGAGTTGTTTATTATGGGATAAATCATGCATCGTTCTGAAGAATACCCATACCCGTCGTCTAACGGAAGTGAAATTTACACCTATTGCGTTATTTGTCTATGAGCTACGCCGAGAAGAACTCTACTCAATGCACAAAACCGCCAGAGGGGGTATAACGCTCCTGGAACTTCCACCCATCTGGAATTCTTGTTGGAATGTCTTTGATACCTCCTGCGTGGAGTTTGATTAGGTTTTACTTTTCTAATTAAAGTCAGGACCCAGGTTGAATGTGCACGCAAACTTCACCAGAGAGAGGACACCGGATTAGTTAAAGTTGAGGGACACATAACCAACCGCGGCTTTTTAATTTACTTGCCATTCAACCCGCAGCAGCAAGTCGAATATGGAAACGCCCAGGCCGTTATAAATAACACGGAGGAAATTGTGCGCTGCTGTAATTGAATATGAATACTTTGCGTATTCAAAGATGACGGCCATAAACAAGTCAAATTAAAGTTGTTTGAAAATTATGCCGCCCGTGTAGGTACTGAAGCAAGCATGTTTTTTTGCGGGGTCAAGCCCAATTCAAGTTCAAGCATGATCCCACCTAAGCTAGAGTTTCTATAGACGGACCAAGGGGTATTCAAGCAATTATTTGGGTTTAATTAATATTTTGGCCATAAATAGAAGGGTAAAGACAACCATATCGACCCAATTCCTCTGCCCCACAATAATGCAGTTGTGGGACGGGTATAGTTAATGGCAATAATGACCCCAGATGCTCCCGACGTTCATTTATCACCGTGATATATAATTTTAAGTGACAATAAATGCGACTCCCAAAAATGTGTTTGTTACCTTTGAGGTAAAATTGAACTAATTTGATACCGAAAACTCCGAAATCCTGAACTAACAGCGAGTCACTCTCATTCCGCAAGTTGACTTCTTTCTATACCTACAGTTTTCTTCTTTTCTCAGTCTCTCACTACTTGAAAACTTCAATTAATGTTAATAATCGACCGTGCCATCAGTATAAATGCGTTCAGGCAACACGGTCGTAAAGGTGTTTGTTTCGTAAGAGCGTCATTAGTGAATACGGACGCGTTCCTGTACTGTGAATTATCGATACTATCAACGAATTTATTATCAGTCGATAACCAGTGGAACCGAATTGAACAAGGACAGAAGGATATAGTAGTAATACCCACATCCGCATTAAGAGTAGTAGCATATAAATCATACAAGTTCTATCAAGACATTAATTTTAATGAAAGTTTGAACTTCGTATAGCTAGAGCTCAACTTGACACAGCGCACTTAATCAAATTATTCTTTTAATAAAGACACTTCAGTCTCAGTCTTGACGTGCCGAGGAAGTGTGAATACCGCGCGGGAAATGACTTGCGGGATGTTCTCACTTCTTCGATAAAATATTCTCGTGAAAGCAATATTTCGGAAATGGGATGTCTGGTGTATAATATAGGAGGTACAGGAGTCTTTGTCGCGCATTCGCATGTATGACTGCAATACCCCGTAAGTCAGCATATGTGTCCACACGGCTTGGGGTCGGCTTGGAATTTACATCATTCATTACAACCAGTCTGCCTACTACTATCGTGATCTTATATCTACAGTTCGATCGCTATCGGAGGAGAAACGTATGAGTTTCACCGAGCTTGACGTGTCTTATTATTTTAAAGAACGCTTGGAAAATCCGATAAGAGTCTAGAGCAGCCAGCAGCAGGGCGGAGATGACGTTGCAAATCTTGAGAGCTGTGAAAATTATCGATTTTCGATTTATAACAGAATAAACTATCATCTCATGAAATTTTAATCCTTATATTTCTTGGAACGTTAATCAAGCAGCAGAGCGCTGGGTTAGAGTGAGAGCTTCACATTTCGTTAAGTCATCAGCAGTAATTTTTGGAATGCTTCAACTTGAACAGATCAATTTTTCAACTGGACGTCAAGTGATAAAATCTCCGAGACACGGGAGAATTTTCAATTGGTATGGAGCAAGGATTTCGACATCACGTACAATTTTGAAGCAGAGCTCGTAATCAGATTTCAGACTAGTCGTAATTAATCAAGAGCAACATATCCGAATTTCCCTTGAGGTATTAATGGCGGTTAGATTACGTACCCATTCCTCCTAAGAGTCCAAAACTATGAAACCGCAGACTCCAAAACACGTTGCATTGATGCAAAGCTCTTCGGAGTAATTGCTTTCCTAGAGGAAAACGAGTGTTTGCTCAATAAATATTCAGTTTACGCTCAACTGCGAAGTACTATGTTGACTCTGATCAATGACACCTTATTTGCTCGCCGTTTATCCTAGTGTGAAGCACTGACAGATGCTTTCACTCCTCGCTCCCTCCTCTACTTTGTCCTATCATATCATCACCAATATTGCATTAGTGAAGTGCATAACGCAACTCTTTGCGCCATGAAGTGTTCGTGTGACACGGGCGTGGAATGTTTTTCAACCGTAACATTTCCAGCACAACACATTCATTAATTTTATTCGCAATGACTCGTATCGCTCCAGCACACAAGCTTTCATCGAGCTTAAGCCGCTGCTCAGCTACAATTGCACGTACGGATTCTTTATTTCGCTATTGAATTGTTTGATTTTCAATGGGCCGCGCTTCTATTCGGCGACTACCAAATCGAATAAAGCTTAAAGCTCGTGATGATATTGGCGGTCAGGAACCGAGGAGCATATGAGAGACCCCCCTGCTATCAGTATTTGCCTTCTTGCGGTGGCTGATTCTTTATATATGGGGAAAAGAGAAATTCCATCGGCTCAGTTCGACAAATCGCATTGCCAACCATCGACGTGTACAACGAACTGTTTTATATCGCTCGCCGGTGTGTGTTTGAAAGCTCGCTTTTATTCAAAATCGAACCACTGAGCACTGGCCGCCTCGGTTTAATTAAACACTCGTGACATGATGACTGACAATAACCGTAAAACGAGGCTGTTTTTCTGACGATTATTACAGCCTAGCAGTATTCTTTTTTACTCGGGTCATAACAATATAAAGTCAGTCTTGACCTATAAGATCGAAAAAAGCCATTCTTGAAAAATAAAACGGACCAATTCATCTTGCACTCTAAGAGGTCTTGGTAATCGGAACTGAGAGCTTTGATGATATTTGCATGTGCTTATTGGGGCACTGAAGCACCCTCTCTGCAACTTAATGCTCTCGCTTGTTTTACTGTAAATGGGTATAGGAACTGTTCGTCTTTTCAATATAATAATGTAGCTCCAAAAAACAATTCGATTGAATGGCGACTCTTTTTTTTTCAAATAATGTCTGACGCGTCTGCTTATTCTCCTCTTTTTTTGCACGACATTACAGAGATTCTCATGCTGCCTCAACTGTCGCATTTGATGGAGAGCTTTAGCTCGTTTATTATAATTATACCAGATAGTGTCAACTACAAAATTTCTAACAAAATTTATAGAAAATGTTGTTATTGAGTTTATCTGAATTATTGTACAAGGGTCCCAGAACTCGCGGCCCAAAATCCAAATCAGTTAATAGAAATGCTTTCAATGTGTCAGCAAAATGTAAAAAAATCGGTTGTGTCACCCCAAAACTTACCCGACGAGTAGCAAAGAACGGATGGATATTTCATTCTGAGACGTCCCTTTGGGTGGGAAGTTAGGATTTGGGAAAAAAAATTGAAGAATTGAGATATTTTCCCTAATAAAGACTTCATCATTTGATTCAGTCTCGATAAGCTAGGCCGGTTACTCATTTTTAGGTGGAAAACTTTCGTAAAAAAAAAATTTAAAGAGAAATTGCCTGAAAATGTTCAAGAATTTCCTGAAAAGCGAGTAAGGCAGTCAGACGCAATGGTACATGAATGAAGGTGAACGAGCTGAAACTGACACCACAGAAAGATTGAAAATAATTTGCAGGAGATTGAAAAATTTTGAAAATTCGAATTTTCCATGGTAAAGATCGTCAATTACGGCTTCACTTGAAACTCCATCATTCAAGTCCGGTTTCGATAACCCAGGTCTGTTTTACATTTTCAACAAGGTAATTCCCGGGAAATTGAAAAGAAAATTATTGGGAAATGTCAAAGTTACCTCTTGCTTGAAAAACATTGTTGAAAATCTGTTCACAGGATAAAAAGTTGAACAACTTGCAGTTTTTCCAGAGATGAAAACTTGGGAACCGTGGGTTCGATTTCGGAAATTTTCTGTCCATAAATTGATCAAATCTTTTCTCCAACTTTCATTCTCAGCATGTCTGCGCCTAAAATGAATATTTCGTGGGGCTCATCGCATGTCGAAGTTCGCATTGCATGTTTTCAAATTCACGGAATGTGCTAATTTCGTTTTGAAAAAATTACCGTCGGAAAATCGGAACCGTGCCGATTTTGAAAATGGGTCTACACGACGCCCAATCCAATCTACTTCCGATATCAGTTGGATATTTTCGAAATAAGTCGATCCTTGAGCAGGAATGAATTTTTAAGTAGAGTCCTGCATCAAAAGCGAGCCGTCCTGGCCAAAATACGGGCGAGGGGCCCTCTCGGGTGGCAACGGCTAAGAGAAATTTTGAAAATTAACAACGCTCGACTGGAAAATGGTGGAGAGTTGCAACTGCAGACCTAATTTGACTCTTTTGTAGTGTTGCTTCCTGTCGAAGTCGGTCCCAATCCATTAAATAGATTTTGAATAAATAAATCGTGAAGTTTTGAACTTTAACATTTTTTATTATTTGACAGATGACAGGACAAGACTTTCGAATGTTCTAAATACAGTTTTTTCATGGGCTTTCAAACGGCATTTCGAAAGTCAAGTTCCGTGAGATATAGCTTCTGTCATTTTTTGATAGTGACACTCCCGTTTGACAGATGACAGCCAAAAACTAATAGGCTCATTCGACGGTGAAATCATGTCTGTGTACCAAATTTCAAGTCGATCGGATAGACGTTGCGGCTGTTATCGTGGAAGGTTACAGACATACATACATACATACACACATATCCGTCGAAATATCAAAAAAAAAAATTTTGCGCGTTCACAATACTTCCCCTCCTTTGTTGGGTTGTGGGTCGGGGAAGTAAAAATATTACTTTCCCGCCCCCACCAACATGGAAAGGAAAGTATTGTAATCGTGCAGAAATTTTTTTTTGAGATTTCGACGTATATATCCATTTTGAGGTCTCCCAAGAGGAATTAGACCATTTCCAGAGTGATGTATGCCTGTGTTTCTGTCTGTGATTCCCACGGTTACTGCCGAACCGTTGATCCGATCGACTTGGAATTTGGTATGCGGACATGATTTTTTTTCTGGAAAGAGCCCATAAAGTTTTGGCTGTCATCTGTCAAACGGAAGTGTCACTATCAAGAAATGACAGAAGCTATATCTCACGGAACTTGACTTGCCGTATGTCATTTGAAAGCCCCTGAAAAACTGTAGTCAAAACCGTGAAGAGTATTGAAATATCTGTCATCTGTCAGATAAAAAAAGTCAAAATTCAAAACTTTTACCGTTTAATTATTCAAAATCTATCCGGTGGATTGGAACCAAATTTGATAAGAAGCAACACAAAAAAAGAGTCATATGAACTTTCAAAATTTCTCCTGGTCGTTGCCACCCGAGAGGGCCTTTCACCTCTCGTTGTTATTTTGGCTGTGAATGGTAGATCTTCGTTAACGCAACTTCCCACCACTTTATGACGTGGAAACGTTGTCACAGCCTTTTGACAGTGTACAAGACAGATAAGAGTCACCTTTCGCCATTGCTCGACAGCTGAAAAGTGCACTGGTAAAGTGCCCACCCAATACATACATCACTTTCCTAAAGTCCTTTTTTTCAGGTGAGTATCTGTGTCGTCACTGGCAGATACCTTCTTGTTCTTACGTACCCCGTACTCTGAAAGCGGCGCCTGGTGATTTACACTTGGAAAGTTTTGGCGGTAATATAATATTGCGCAATCGAAAACATAATTGTCTTTTCGGGATTCAAATTAATTTTTCCGATACAAGATGGCCGCTACAGGCGAATTGTAATGACAGCTTGAAATTGCATTTGAATAACATAATTTCACTTATATTTTCAAATTCACGGAATGTGCAAATTTCATTTAAAAAAAATTAGTCGGAAAACCGGAACCGTGTCGATCTTGAAAATGGGTCTACACGACGCCTTATCAGATCCCACATGACTCCCAAATATCTACTTTTGATATTAATTAGAATTTTTCGAAAAAAGTCGATCCTTGAGCAGAAATGAATTTTTGATTGGAGTCCTGGTCAAATCACGGGCGAGAGGCCCTCTCGGGTGGCAACGACCAGGGGAAGACAATTATTTTTTCGATTGCGCAATATTAATGTACCACCAAAACTTAGATTTCACTTTTATGTTCGAACTGAATCTGAACGGGGTTTTAAAAACAACCAAAGGAACCTGACTGGTAGCGCGGCGAACTCCGTCTTCAGAAGCGATTTCAAGGATCGTGGGTTCGAATCCTGCTCGGGCCAGGTGGAGATTTTCATGCGCTCTTCAGTACCTTAGCGTATACTACCGTGCCGTCACGTCGAGGTGAAAAGGGTGAAACAAGAAAGAGACCAAAAAAAGAGTGCTGATAATCTCGCTGTTTGATAGGCCATCCACAATGATGTTAATGTTAACGTAATGTTATCGGCAATGGTGATGTTAGCATTTCAAAGCAACGAGTTTCAATGAGTAATGCTTACCATTGCCACTAACATGATTGTGAACGTCACTATTTGAAACTCATTGCTTTGAATGCTAACATTACCATTGCCGGATAACATTACGTTGACATCAACATCATTGTGGATGGCCTATGATGTGCGTGGTGTGTGAATTACCAGGCGCCGCTTTCAGAGTACGGGATACGTAAGAACAGGGAGGTATCTGCCAGTGACGACACAGATACCTACTTTAGGCTTTAGGCTTTAGGAAAGTGGTGCATCTCTATTGGGTGGGCACTTAGCCAGTGCACTTTTTAGCTGTTGAACAATGGCGAAAGGTGATTCTTATCTGTCTTGTAAACTGTCAAAAGGCTGCGACAAGTTTCCACGTCATAAAGTGGTGGGAAGGGTCCCTTCGAGAGATGAAAAAAAGATGAAAGACCGTACCGTATTTTTGATTTAACGAAGATCTACCATCCACAGCCAGAACAGCGACAACAAAGCAATTTTCAAATATTCTAATCATGTCCGTCCACTCCGTCTTTCTAAGGTTCTGTCTTCTGATGTTAGGTTATGCATCGCATCAGAAAACGAGAAGTATAGTGTTGTATCAAGAACATGCAAACTCTTTGTGCTATACTCCGTTAAGCAGTACTTTGATGACGATGTGTAGTCGATGCCTCCGAGCAAGGTTAATAAATTGCACCAAAGATTAATCACCGTTTCATCAAGTGTTGAGCTTTTGGCCGCGGCAGCTTCCAGCCATCATGGGGTGCGGATGTCGGCGATGGCAGTGGTGGTGGTGACGTCGGTGACGGCATCATAGCCACTACATTAGCCAGCAAATGCAGCAAATGCTCCGGCTCATATCGGCGTCGCGTTGCGGCGCTCCGACACCACCACCGTCGGCGTCATATTTCTTAATTTGCCATAGCATCCGACACCCCCGAGCTGCTAACTTTGGAATATCAGAGCTACGGCTGGCTGCTGCCATGCTAAGCCAAGCAGGCCGATGCGCGTTTGCTTCCTTCCACACACAGATTAGATCAGGACATCAGCGTGCTGTTTGACAGGTCGTGTCAAACACCCCGTCGAGTAACGAACATCCATTCATTCCTTCAGCAAACACTGGGCTTTGTGGCTCCCGTGTTGGGATTAAATCGGGCCGTCGCTCCCGCGCGCGCCTGTCTTTTTCTCATCCTTCTGATCTTTCTTATTCCAGACCATATCACTTTATTTCGTTTTCGCCTCTGATTCAATTACGTCCCCGGATTTGAAATATAATACATTGTCCCCGTCAGAATTATTATTACTTAGGTACCGGAAAAGTTTTCTTCCATTCGGCTCGCGCGCACAAGACGACAATACGGAAAATTTATTCGGCAAACGCGACCGCAACATTTACGTCTGTTTTGTGCCCATCTCTTGGTGAACTATTCTTTTACTGATATGGTATTGTGTGGCAATCGGGCATTTTATTGGTTACGATGTCCATGTCATTAAGTGAGGTCTGGTCAGTTGAAGTTGATGAGAAGCGTCATTGTCTAATGGTTGAAAAGCTCCAATTTCTATATTGTCAATAAATAGTGTTTTTCGAGTGAGTTTGTGAGTTTCGAAATGAACCTCTTCGCTATCGCAGACTTTATTGGGGAACGATGCACGTCAGTGACTGAGGTCTGGTCAGTTGAAGTTGATCACAGACGGAGTCTTTTGATGGAAGAGGGGCAGTGGATACTGTCATGATGATAGTGTTTTGTTCTATCTGAAAGTATGATTTTGACATTAAAAAAAAGATCAATATCGCATTTGTTGAACTGGCGAGTTGCATAGGTACATCATACATCATATTGAAGAAACATTACAAATTATTTTAAGAAGACTTGACCAACATCAAGAAGAAAATAAAAAATAATGAAAATAGTGGCAAAATTACATGAAGACCGACTTTTGAAGACAGACAAATACGTGAGAATATTGATGACGCAAGTGAATACCAAACAATTCCAATACCAACAATCACGCCTAGGGAGTTACAGAAAGAAATTAAGACCAACATCAGCCCAAAAAATCTACCGGCTTTAATCTGATCACCGGTAAAGTACTAAATCAATAACCGTGGAGATCGATTCTCAAAATGACACATATATTCAACTTAGCTTTCAGATTAAAGTATGAGCCTAAGATCTGATGGCAATCTGTAGAAGTGATCACGATACATAAACCCGGGAAAGATTCAAATGAAGTAAAATCTTTTAGACCAATCTCTTTGTTATCAGTCATTTCAAAAGTGTTTGAACGACTGTTGCTGAAAAGACTAAAACCGATCATCAAGGAAAGAAATCTTGTCCCAGTTCACCAATTCGGATTCCGAAGTCATCATTCTACTATCGACCAAGTATAGAATCACGAGTCTAATAGAGAAGTCACTGGAAGAAAAGAAGCTCTGTGCTACTGTCTTCCTAGATGTATTGCAGGCCTTTGACCGGGTCTGGCATGAAGGCTTGTTTACTAAGCTAGACCGACTTCTACCCCAAGGATTTAGCCAGCTTCTCCAATCGTATCTTTCTGACTGTAGCCCAGGCGCCAGGGAAAACAATAAGGAAATAATTGTTTCCTGGCTGGAAACTATCTTAAAATGATCTGTGTAGCTTAGGTTTTGACATACTAGTTTCCCCCCTTTCGGAAATGTCGGCGTCATGTCGCCATCATCAACAAGAAGTGCACCAGCGTGGTTTTTGCCGAATATCTTAATTTTGGGTCATCTGACAGCAAAAGATGTAAGGAGTCATTTTAAAGCCTATGAAATTCCCTACAGTTTGGTTTTTCAATCAATTTTCTGCGACCTATGGTCTTTGAGATAGAGCTTCTGGAAGCGAGAGTCATTGTCGTGAAAGCTCCATGGCCACTTGACTCGAACAACTAAAATGTCGATGTGACAAAAAAAATTTCAAAATGAGATAACTCAAGAATTCTTCATGCTATAGTTGCGGTGATGGTCTTAAACTCTTCCTCTTGAACCGCAGATTACGAATATTGAAAAGTCAAATCGTCACATTGTACATATACAGGGTGTACTACGGGAATCAAATCAGAACAGAGAAATTTGACATATTTCTTCGATTTAGCCTATGCGAAACTCTAAGCACTTATCACGAGTCCAATATCGATATGCATTGCTATGTAAGCTTCACTTGATACACCTAAGGAGTGGTCAGCTCACAGCCTTCCTGTAAAATGTTTTGAAGGCCCTCTGAAATCATCAAAATTGACAGTAGCAAAAAATGTATGTAACAGTATATTATATAC
The DNA here is from genome assembly GCA_949128115.1 of Anaspis maculata. NCBI lineage: Eukaryota > Metazoa > Arthropoda > Insecta > Coleoptera > Scraptiidae > Anaspis > Anaspis maculata. The sequence continues at coordinate 40,895,194 of OX421962.1, read as the reverse complement.
CAAGGAACCAAAGTGAATTTTTGATCCCTTGGGTGAAGTTTGTTGCTTGAGGGCCCTTTGGGTCCAATTTCCCAAATTAAAAATTCACTTTGGTCCCTTGGTATATAATATACTGTTATATACATTCCTTGGTACTGTAAATTTTTATTATTTTGATGATTTCAGAGGGCCTTCAAAACATTTCACAGTAAAGCTGTGAGCTGACCACTTCTTTAGTGTATCAAGTGAAGCTTAGAGAGCAAATCCATATTGATATTGGACTCGTGTTAGGTGCTTAGAGTGTCGCATATAGGCTAAATCGAAGAAATATGTGAAATTTCTCTGATCTGATTGGATTCCCTTAGTACACCCTGTATATGTACAATGTGACGTTTTTGACTTTTCTATATTCGTAATCAACGGTTCAAGAGAAAGAGTTTAAGACCATCATCGCAACTATAGCATGGAGGATTCTCGAGAAATCTCATTTTGAAATTTTTTTGTCACATCGACATTTCAGTTTTTCGAGTCAAGTGGCCATGGAGCTTTTACGACAATGCCTCTCGCTTCCAGAAGCTCTATCTCAAAAACCATAGGTCGCAGAAAAGTCATTTAAAAACTATTCCGTAGGGAATTTCATTGGTTTCAAAATGACTTCTTACATCTTTTGCTGTCAGATGGCCCAAAATCAAGATATTCGGCAAAAACCACGCTGGTGCACTTCTTGTTGATGATGGCGACATGACGCCGACATTTCCAAAAGGGGGGAAATTAGTATGTCAAAACCCAAGCCACACAGATCGTTTTAAGCTAGTTTCCAGCCAGGAAACAATTATTTCCTTATTGAGCTGATTTTTGCTCCCTGGCGCCTGGGCTACTGGCACTTTCGGCTTAAGCGAGAGACGAGACGAGTTCTCAGAACTGAAGAAGATCAAAGCGGAGGTATCACAAGGGAGCGTACTGGGCCCGATTCTGTGTACTTGCTGTAAACCAGCGACCTTCCAACGTCCGAGAAGGCAACAGTAGCAACGTTTGCTGACGATACTGCGGTGATGACCGTCGAAAACAGTGTGGAGGAAGCAAATGGTCGACTATACAAGAAACGATGGACAATATCAATGCTTGGTGTGAACGCTGGCAGATAAAACTCAACGAAAGCGAGTGTAAACACGTGAACTTCACAAATAGAAAAAAATCAGTACATCCCGATTGAAATCAATGAGAAAACGATTCCAGCCAAATACCTAGGCATGATGCTGACGCAAAGCTGCGCTCGAAAGAACACGTGAAGAAGAAACGGGCAGCACTAGAGTTCAAATACAAGCAATTGTATTGGCTCATTGGGAGAAACTCCAACATGTCTATCAGCAACAAGCTGATTCTATATAAACAGATCCTAAAGCCAGTATGGACCTATGGAATTCAGCTATGGGGTTATACGAAGCCAAGTGACATCAAAATAGTCCAGAACTTCCAAAACAGAGTGCTTCGCAACATCGTGAAACACCTTGGTACATCAGAAATGGAGACTTGCATAGAGATCTCCAAATGAAACTGGTAACCAGTGAAATCAAGAAATACGCCACCAACCATGAGGAGAGGCTCCATCAGCATGCCAACGTAGAAGCTATCCAGCTCTTGGACAACAACAGAACAGTACGCAGGTTGAAACGAGTCAAACCTTTTGAACTTGTGCAGTGAAATGGACAACAGAACGATACACTATGACAATAAGGTATAAGTGTACAAGGACAGCGAATAATTAAGTTTTATCAATGGATAAAGATAAGGATTTTTCATTTTGTTATTATTCATTTATTGTTTCATTTTATTATTATTTGACATGTCAGTGGAGAGTAGCTAATTAGAAATCTAGGTGCTACGGTAAAAAAAAAACTTTATCCAATCCTATTGAATAATGCACGCATTATCACGCGCATACATGCCTGCATCTTTCAATTAGACTGGATAAAGCATAGTATCCTACTCACGGGTAATGGCTATTACTCATTCGGATGCTTTACGACACTCGCGCCAAGGCTTGTGTCTGCAAAACTGCATCCTCATGAGTAAGAAGCAATCATCACCCGCTTGTTGAATAATAAACTGTTACAGACTTGTTGCTACTGCAACTTTTCTTTAGCTGCGGCAATATTCAGATTTATTCTTCGAAAATGACCTGAAATTATTTATTAAATTGAGCTATGTCACTTGTAATGTAGCTGTCAGCTGTGACTACAATCCGTCTTTGGCAGCCGCCTCGTGGTGTAAAAATAATCTGGATAAGGGCTACACACTTGTAAAATAAGACTTGACTTGAATGTTATATGAAAAGAGCCCCTGGTGAAGTCAAGAAACTTTTTTTGTCGATAGCTCGTTAATAATGGTTAGTGGAATAAATAATTTCTTATTATTTCAATTCGGCCAGTTTTGTACAATCACAGTGTAAGCTACATTTGCTTGCCTGCAGAAATAGTCGCGTTTTTCTTGTTTAAAGAGCTATTAACTAGGCCTAGCGTCAGTGTTATGCCATTCAATAAACATAATAATGATGAATTCATGCAGTATACCGCATCTGAATGGAGCAGTAGCCAATGATACGGTGTCCATTCGTGTTCACATCGAGGTTCACATCAACCATTGAAGTCCGTCATTGGTAGTAAATGTGGTGTAAAGGTGGTTACTCGTGGAATGCCGAGAGCGCGCAGCGGGCTCTGTAATGAATCTAATATGGGGAATATGGGACATCCAGAGACACACGTAAATCTTCATAAATCCGATGGCCATTCAGGGCTATCTGTGATTTAATCGCCACACACACGTGCTTTCTCCGGCATTTAATTTCATTAGATAGTCATGAGTTCTCCGGTGTGTGTTGTTGTCTGATGCAGTGGCATTCTTATTAATGCCTATTTATTAGTACTTAAGGGAGTTACGACTTGGTACAGGTTCAACGCGGTCGTTGGCGCTGGTAAACCTTCATGTTTAATGCTCACGCGGGTTTTGTTTCTTTAATCCTGAGTGATATTGGCCAGAAATATCACGTCGAGGCGACCGTCTAGGGATTTTCCTCGTTAGGCACCTCGAACTTTTGTTGGGAGTTGTGCGGCGACACAGGTGGACAAGTTTTTACAAGATGTTTAACCAAATAAGGCAAGCAATTTGAATTTTCAGCTGTAAAAGTGTGGACATGATAGTCTTGTTAGTCTGGCCGTACCTACCTGTGACTGCGGTTTCTTTCAATGAACAAGTGAACATCAATTGCGAAGGATAGCTTCAACGACCTATAAAGCTCTTAAATTTTAGAAGTGGATACGACGCGCCCACGGGTAAAACTTCATGATCAAGTCGTTTCTTGAAATCGTAGAGACTGTGTACTCGTATGTAGGTACATGCAAATGAATCTATTTGCATTTTGTCGACTTATATAGAAATAATACAGATTCTGAGATCTTGAAGATTATTTTCTTGGTATACCTATACTTTGAAAATGATCGTTGAAGTAAGTCGAATTTCTATAAGCTTGAAAATCACTCCATTTTTTTTTAAATCATTTTAACCTGTGGAGTCTCAACAATCTGAAGTCTGGGATTCCCATTTCTAGAAACTGAAGAAGTTGCTTATTGAGCATCTTCTGACGTTCATAATTTCAACGATCTTCAAGATCTCGAAGGTCGAAGATTGATGTTTCGTTTTGTGAATTTGAGATGTTCATGGCAGGCGGAATCCTCGGCGGAATCTTTCCCATACCCATCTGTATTATAACTGTGATTTTACTTTCTCAGCCCCCACCAACAAGAAAAGGAATGAGGTATTGTGATCGTGCAAAAACCATCAGAACTACCGTGTTTTCATCGTGAGTTTGATAACAATGTCTGGAATAACACCAGGAAATTAGCAGAAGTATAGTAGCAATGGAACAAGACATCGATGAATTAGCGCTGAAGATGATGTATTCACTGGTGGATGAATATGAAAGAATCAAGGTAGTCCTCTGGCGTTTGTTTTACGTGTTTGTGCACTTGATAAATCATTATTAATATTATCAGTATCTAGTAATATAACAAGTGCAACGAAAATTATCGATAATTTTTGGAAAATGTGAACGAATGCGTGCACTCGTGCTCTTTCCCAACTAAACTTGCATGAGTGAAGAATAATTTGTCAAAAATTATAGATGCATTTTCATTGCACGAGTTATATTTTATCAGAAAATTTCATGGATCAACAAATCTTTCATGCCTATGACATTGTCAATTAGTCACTCTAGTCGCATTGTCGTCAGGGAATGACTACCTACGACCAAAGAATTAACACGGGGTCGCAAGGTTCCTTGAGTGATGCACCTTACTATACAGACGAATTTGTGGAGAAATTGGCCTACATTGCCAAGCCGTTGCAGCACAGAGGACTCCGTTTTTGTGGTCCGAGGAATTATATCGGCGACATATATTCGCAATTAGTGCTTCCCAAGAAGAGTGAAGGAGATCCTGAGGTGCACGATGGCACTACTGTATGACATATTTGATTTTATGTCTGCTGTTGGTCTTAGTATAGAAACACAAAAAATTATCGATTCATGCAAATTATCGAAAATTATCGGAAAATGCACTTGTGCAAATTATCGCCCAATTCGAATCTGATTGGTTCAAACAACAATAGAAAACTGTCACTTCCATTGTTGGAATATCAGATTTGGCAGATGAATGGAATTTTCAGTAAAATAGCAAGTGGTATGATTATCATCGATGATAATTTCGAATAGAATCGTGTCTGCAGATTCAACGACTCGGAGCACTGCGGTAGCCTTTTTTGCTCCCTCGATACCCGGCGGGAAAATATTGTGGTACCTCAATAGTTTTTTATGACTGCAATCATACATGCCCCATTAATTGAATCGCTTGAAATATGAATTCATTAGAGTTGAAAATGTCAACAATTACTGAGATTTCTGGAATAGATCTTGAAATCTTCAGATACCTTAAAGTTTTTCAAGATTTTAGATAACAGGTTCAGAGTTCATGAACAAGCGTGAACTAGTTTAAGACACTGTCTGGACATCAACTGTAACTCTCTCCAGCGAGTGCACTAGCAACTATCTATGAAACCGAAAAGCGCAGAACCATAAAACTTGCACAGAATTCCAAGTTTTACTGTACCTGTGGCATCGTAATTCCCATTAATAAATACAGCAAACTCGACATTTGCAATGCAAGAAAATGCAGATTTCGCGAACTTTATCCATTTCCATAAGAAACGTTAGTAGAAGGATAGTGGAAGTAGCTATAGAGAGAGCGAAAAACGTTCCGTTGAGCTTGTGGTAAATCGGTGAAATATTAGCGAAGCTTTCATCTGCAGGCAGCCATTGAAACTTGAAACTGTGGGGGTAGAGAAAAAGGCATTTTAGTGGAACGCCACACCGCAGTTTACTGGGGCTTTATAGAAAGATGAAAGTGATTGATTTTCTAATAGAGTCTTTATGTGTATGCTTGGTTTTCCGCCAGATTGTTTTGTAACAAAATATTCACCGTTGCAAACTAGCCTAGGACAGCACCAAAAAAATGTGTGTACTTTGCCCAAAGAGAATTGCAAAAAGCAGCAACATTTTAGTTGTTCATTAAATTGAAATGAAACGCATCCTTTGTATGTCTTTGTGGACGGAGTAAAAAGGTTTGAGAATACAAAAAATGCGAAAACGTATTTAAAAATGCTGAGCTTTCAAGTGTAGGAAAACTCTGCGGCGCACAGGTATGCCCCTGTCCCGCTTTGATTTCTCAAGCGAAAGTAAAGCTGAACATTGCATTTGAGCTTTTAATATTTCTGTAATTGCTGGGTACACGGCCACGTCTCGCAGTGAAATACTTGAATTATCAGGCGTCTCGTTCGGGCGTTCTGTGTTATGGCATTTAATAATTTTTTCACAGCGCGAAACTTTAGCTTTGATGTTTGTTCGAAAGTCTAGGTACAAGACGTATCCTTCGGAAAGCTAGGAATTCGTCTGAGTGATTAGGTATTTAGAGATTTAATTGATTTCGTCTATTCCATGAATGTAAATGGGATTGTGGCGTTGCTCAACGCATAGCTGAAACTGGAAAACCGCTTTTCCAAGATAATTTACGATCAATAAGTAATTAATTATTGTTGGTGGACAAAATACCATTTGCGTTGGGATGAACCAAAGTAAATATGACCATGCGTTCATAAATTACCCAAGATTTTAATTTAATATGATGAAATTAAAAAGTGAGAAGTCATCAGCGGTTAATGCGTCGTAAAACTTGATATGTTGGCATTAATGTTCAATTTGGCGTTAGGATTAACTGATGGTTCAAGATGCACTAGACAAGATAATCTTTTTGCATCATAACCGGAAACTCGCCGGCATGCATTTGCATGTTGGAGTAGTGTAAAGTAAAATTGAATCTCGGACGGGTCCGCTTAATTGAACAAACTCACACCTGGTGAATTTATCTCGCCTGGGTGTGGTGTCACACATTGGTTTCTAATTTATTGAAATTTGCCTCGGACTAATAAGGCACGTTTTCGAAAGTGTGGTACTTATATATACGCGCGGTTTTCTCATGTAGAGCTTCGGCAAGGTATAAAATGAAATACTTGGTGTTTCGTTGCATTATTTATAATATAAAATTTAGAAGGGAGTCACTTGGAGTTTGCCGTAGCTATTACACCGCGCGCACCAGAATTCATGCATTCATAACGGGGGCTGCTGCTGCGTGCTCTACTCTCTGAAAGCTTCGTCAAAGCTCGATGTTAATTAACAAACTTAGAACTCAATACGCGAGTATTAAAAACGGCTTGTGTACTACGACCCGGTAGATGCTATAGTTGGGCGAACAGTACCTACCTACCATAATTGAAACTTTACGACAAATATGCTCTCTCTAATATACAAATGACGCCAGTTTGAGTAATAACTGAAGCTGATATTCCATTAGCTGTTATAGACGACGGCATATTGATTGTGCCTACCTATACCTACCTACCGGCGGACTTTATGTCTTCCATTATGAATAAGGTGTATACCTGGGTAGGAGTTAGGAGATTCAATTGAGTTCCATCGTGGAAGTACACATCAGAGCTCGCATTGTCGGTGCGTTTCAATATTGGCACATAACTTACTCCGTGTGTTTAATGAAGTAACGTTTGGTTATTGCTAACAATAATTTAACATTTATATTGTTTGTGGAAAACCAGCTCATTATCGTTAGGTACCTATTGTATCCGCAGAATAACCACGTGGGTATACCACAACTATAAATCGGCTGTTTACAGGAGTGAAGTATTTCAAAAATGAAATACCTACTTAGCCCCCAAGTCGTCGAATCTCCAAGAGCCAGTTGCTCACTTCGAGTTGAACTTTGAACTTGGTTGCAACAATTCTTTCCACAGTAACCAAACCTGGTCTAAAGTTAAACTCGAAGTGAGGAACTGAACCCAATAACGCCGGGTTGCTCACTTCGAGTTTAACTTTAAACCCGGTTTGGTTACCATGGAAATATTTGTTGCAACAATTAAATTTATGGCAACCAAACCAAGTTCAAAGTTAAACTCGGAGTGAGCAACCCGGCGTAAGTTGTTCAAGGGGTGTCAACAAAACTGCAAAGATTTCATGCATCATCAAAATCTAGGGCAAAATAATGTTTGAAATAGATGAGGTATAAGCATGCATTGTTACAGTGGTTGGAGTTCAGAGTAGTTGAGTAAGGAGTGCATGGTTACAGTGGTTGGAGTTCAGAGTAGTTGAGTAAGGAGTGAGGTGATTATTAAACAGGAGGCGGAAGTTGAATATGAAATTTAAAAGCGCATCAGCAGAAAGTATAAATAATTTGTACACCCAACAAAAGTAAAAAGAAGTGCAGGCTCGAGTGTAGGGTAGGTATACCTAGTATAAAAATCCCCTGCACCTTCTATTTTCAGTAGAATGACTTCTTGGAGAAAAAATAAAGTGACAAGCTGGGGGGGCTACGGCTACGGCTGATGGCATCTGCAAAGTTCTGCCGGAGCGTTCTGCAAGGAGCGAAACTATCAGTGGCCATCGGACGTATTCTCCCAGCGCTCCCAGCTTGTCACTTTATTTTTGCTCCAAAAAATCATTCTACTGAAAATAGAAAGTGTATTGGATATACTTACTCATTTGCTTAGCAAAGTAAGAGGATCGGTATACTAACTGGAAATATTTCGGTATCACGTCAGTATTTCTCACTCAGAAAAAAAATGGCACCGGGGAGCAAAGTTTTTGTGAAATATACCTACGCATGCGTGAAGTATGTTCTTTAACTAATTTTGACCTCCCGAACACGAATGTCGGGCTTATTGACACCAGACCATTGAAAATCAATATGGTCTCATCATATTTCACATCGAAAAATCGAAAAAACTGAAGGCCCAGATATTGTTCATATTCTAGGTGTTGTTTACAGCAATTTCCAGCAACTATTTTTTTTGCACAGACTCCATATAACATGTTAATGGCACTAGTTGTTCTCCTTTATAACTCTTTGGGCATCATCATCATCAAAACGCGTCCCGAAACATACAAAATGTGGGCACTGGTAGCGTATTTTGCCGCGATACCGCGGTTGGTCAGAAGATGTTGTGGAATGGAAAATGTTTTGCGTATAGTCCTACTGTTCTATACATATAATAACACACTTCCATATACCAATTTTTTTTCAGAACATGCGTCAAAATTTACAAGAAAAGGTAAAAAACACAAAGTTCCATGATATTATTGATATTTAATGGCTTTTCAGTGGTTAGGTACTTATAAACGTAACTTTGATTGCGAGAATAGTTTTATTAAAATTAATACATGCAGAAACTTTTGAAAGTGAAGTCACCCTAGTTTGAAGTTTCGCTATAGGCGATTGACCTTATTGGGGAAAATGGCCGTTTCGTCGAGGAAGTTTTAGGGCATTAATTTTTAGAACTGGTGTAAGTTGCCGTCCGGCAACGGCGGTGGTTACGTCAATTGGTGGCATGTCAAAACTGTCACTTTGCTGTCTTGTGCAGTACGCTACAAGCAAACTTTCGTTCCTGTGAACCCTTGGGACCCCATAGGCTCGTTATTGGGCCCCATGTTGATGACCAGCGTCGTCGCAGACCTTTCTCTAAATCATCCATAGCTTCCGCCCAAGGAAGAGCAACAGACTCTGTCACACCCGCACGGAGGGAAACACACAAGTCCGTCGACCAGCCTGCCAGCCAAGAAAAAATCACCTCGGGCTGGCCGTGCAGAGTCAACCACCACCTACCTTTTTTCCTCGCTTTTTTCTAAAGATTTCCTGCTTCGACTTCAGCTGGAGATCCGCATTTTTCATTCGAACAAGCTCGCCGTAGCTACCTCTGTGTTCGCGACGTAAACGTTGTCTTTTTTTATCGCAATAATGTAGTGCATTGCTGGGGGCGTAGTCTTTCAGCTGCGCACCTATGGAGCTAGATCTACTACAAAGCTGCTAAATACGCCAACCATAACATGAAAGAAGAGACACAAATGCAAACCCTTTTTTCAGATTATTTCTACTTGTCAAATTTCCATGTCAATATGTGGGTATTACAGGTATCCACTAGTGCCCACCTAGGCTACTAGACGTCGGAGTATGTTTTCCTCGCAAAAACGTCCTCGACGATCAAGTACCGAGCTCTACACCAGGTGGCGTTTTTTAAATGTAAATCGCCTATACTTAGCTACTTTCCCACATAATTCAAACCATTTCCACCTGACTCGCAAATATGTTATGTGCTAAATTAGTGTAGGTGTGTTACGAGCGTCGACTCCCGTTAGATTGCAGTGTACAAGTGCGGAGCGTTCTGGTGTGTTCCAGAGCGCGCATGTAGGCTTTTTCAGGTACAACTGTATGGAGACTTCAGCAGTGGGTCAAGCTACATCTGTCCATTTTGGCGGCGGTGCCACATACCAGAACACACGGGAAGCACGCGAAAGGTGTGTGATTATTCGGGAGTCGCCTAGAAAACCATGTGTCGGGCCGCTATGGAAATTGCTGGAGGATGATGGAAAGTTCGGGAACAGTAATCGGAGGCATATATGTATAAGCACCGTCCTCAGCGCGACACCGCTATGGAAATTGCTGGAGGATGATGGAAAGTTCGGGAACAGTAATCGGAGGCATATATGTATAAGCACCGTCCTCAGCGCGACAGTCAGTGATGAATTGGAATGCGAAGTGGTAGCGAGCGAATTAAAGCGAGTAGTGATCACAGCGATATTCCTAAGTGAATAATTGTTGGCGTGTGTTAATTGTAGTACGCAGTAACGAACAGTGTGTGTTTTGAAACGATCGTCTCCATGATATCGTCTCAATTATAAACATTACATCACATATATTCGACCCCGTACGCGAAATACATGACAGGTGCTTACACCTATACATATGTAACGAATATCTAAGGTAGTTGTTTCAAGTTTCAAAATATTGCAACTTCATTGAAAACTTCGATGGAAACGTTTTCAAAATCCAAGATACAATTATTGCACATTGTTATTTTTCTTCGGAATTTTGACGTTATGTTCTGAAAATACTTGGTATTGTCACGAGTTGCGAGGCTCTTGAGCGATTTCAGTACATTCAAGAGCAAACCTCCGCGGAGGTATACGATATTCGGATACGGATATTCGAGGCGGTGGTTCTGGAACGTTCAAAAAAGCAGGAGATCCCGACGTGCGAACAAGACACATATGCACAATGGGCTATGATCCAACATTGGAAAACGTATTTATTTTTAATGTTAATAATAAAATATCAACATCTGAAGATCAATACAGTTCAACCAGAAAACAAAAATTTTCCGGTTGAATTACGGGCTTTTAAAAGTTGGACCAGATTAGACTTTCTTATTTGAACTTTGAACCTGAGTAAATACCGCGCTTTAGTGAAAAGAGCAATTCGAAAAAAGATCCAGACAAAAATGTGAGAAGAGCAATTAGACAACGTCGCTCGTATGTCAGCCGGTGTTGAGGTTTTTCGTGTTGTAGTTAGGGAGTTTGGATGTCATGTTTGACAAAGTCGTCAGGTGAATCGGGTGATTGGAAGCACAAGTGGAATTTTATGGTGTACTTGTGTAGTTCTCAAGTTATCGCTCAAAGATTTCATGCTACAGGACAAGGATACGCGTGGCGCTTGGAAATCTTGGAATCCAGTAACTTTCTGATTTGAGACTGACAGCAGTAGGTAGTGAATGCGGCGTTGCCGAATAGAGCTGATATACGTCAAAACCATAAGTTAGAAAACATACCCCACTTGCATACAATTTGCAAGTATATTGAATGTTGACGCGTCCTTGGCAAAAGTCAATCACCTTGGTGTGAGGAGTTATTTATTTATTTGACTTATTTAACGAGGCGACATTCAGCTGTTAGCTGCTCTACCATGCAACCTCGGGGACAGAACAAAATATCCATGGATGAAGCGGGATTCGAACCCGCACAGCGCAGCGCGAGTGGGTCAGCTTGCCATCACCTATACCACTCGGCTACGACCGCTCCGTTATCATGCCAAAGGACATTCCGACTAAATCAACTGCGCCTGCGGTATAAGTATAACTGCAGGTACCATCCCGACAACCCTCCAATACTCAAGCGTTGTTTACCCGGTTAATTGCCTAATCGTGGCGACTCAACACTGAGGACAGTTTTTCAAACTCAACGGGTCAAGTCTGAATTTGGTTTTGGTGTCGTGGATTTCACTGTTGCCACCACTGTTTTCATAGCAACAAATCCAAATTTAAAGGTCATAGATCCGAGACTGAAAACCGGTTATACAATAACCCAGGTTTTTCAGGGTGATATTTGATAGAAGTTTGTTCTATTTAAAATTGATGACTGGCTGAAACTATGCAGAATGACCCTAAACGGTCTTGATTATAACGTGCAGGGTGTTCACGCGAGACGGATACCCCCTCATTTGAAACTTTCCCTTCGTGATAATTAAAAAAAAAAAAAAGTTATCCTGGAACAATTTTTACCGTAGTTCCTGAAAATGTCAAGAATAATTTTCCATTTCGTGCCAAATACAGGGTGTCGCAATTTTTTTTGCATTTTTTTAAACACCCTGTATTTCGTCATCAGCATCACAGTCGATTCACATTCTTAACCGCACTACAGAAATGCATGACACTTCTAAATTTTTTTGAAAAAATTGAAAAATTCACAATGACATCTCAAAAGTATTTTATTTTAGAATGATGGATACATTTCAGAAATTAGATATGTCCCGGATATTTTATTATTCATTTTATGTCATTCCATGTCATTCAGAAGTAAAACAAAATTTTCTGAACATATTCAAATTCTGAAATGGATCCATCATTAAAGAAAAAATGAAAGATTTCAAAAAATTTCAATTTTTTCAGATTTTTTTTTCAAGTGTCATGCATTGGGCCTTCTGAATAAAGATTGAGAAATTGCTTTTGCTTGATTTTCTGTTTTTAAAAAATTCTCAAAAAATCAGAATCTTCAAGTAATTTCTTGATTCAGGTTTTATTGAACATTTGAGTAAATGATTGAAATAATAACAATGGTTCAAAGTCTCATTTCCAAATGTTTCTCCGTTTTTTGCTGCTAGATTTTAAGCAAAAACAATTGCTTAATTTTTATTCATAAGACCCATTTTTGTAATCAGAATAACAGTGTGCATTGATTGTGATGATGAAATACAGGGTGTTTAAAAAGAAATGCCAAAAAAAAGCGACACCCTGTACCTACATGGCAGGAAATGGAAAATTATACTTGACGACATATTCAGAAACGACGAAAAAAATGGTTTCGGGGAAATTTTTTTCTGTTTTGGATTATCATGAAAAGAGAGTTTTTGATAAGGGGTATCCCTCTTACGTGAACACCGTGTACCTATCAAAAATCCCCTCCGATTCTCGAGCATCTCGTTTCTACGCAATTTTTCTTTCACCATCGTTTTTTGTATTTAGATATTGAACAGAGCGTATGGGACAGCCAAAATTTTGCTGTTGATGTAGTCAAAAGAATTCGATCCTTGGTACAGAGATTTCTTTTCTGTAGAATTGATTTTTTTTTTCTAAATAAAACTTGTACGTAGAAACTAAGAAATGTATATAAAGAAAAAAAAAACACCAATTCCACCGAAAAAAAACTTCATACCCTAGCAAAGGATCGAGCCCTAGTAGACGGTGTGTGGAGCCAAGCTTTTGACTACACCACGGCGGCAAAATTTTGCCCATACGCCATACGTTCAAGAAGGCACGTTAAATAATTGTGGAAAAAACACTGGAAAACGGGGAAGCTCACATGGGAACAAATAGTGGAGCGAAATCGGCCTGAAAAGTCGTCGTTTTTTTTTTGAAGGTATAACAGCACCAAACCTTATAGGTTTTATAGAGAATCAAATTCCACGTATGTATGGTGATTTTGGGAATGATCTTGTGGTAGGGACCTTTTTTATGGGCAAAAAACCTCAAAAATTGAAAATGAGCTGTTCAGCATTCACAACGTTATATTTCTGGATCCAGTTGAGCTATCGGTCTGTTCTTTTTTTTAAATAAAAGTACATGGAAAACCCTTTCCAATGGTACATCACTTACTGAAGATAATTGTTCACGAACGTGTTTATAGAACAATAAACACTATATTGACCAAAAATGCAGTCCCTTTTTGACCATGCGAAGAACTTCTTTCCTCGTAGGAATTTTTAGATACAACCTGCGAGAAAAATGAAGCCGAAATATCGGAGAAAATTTTAAAGAAAGTTTCATTGATCTAGGCCGTATAGTTTGTCAGTTATGAATTTTTTTCTGGCGCATTGAGTTGGAACGTCGCCCGGCGTGTGTTTGCATACAGTAAATCGCCGCGCCGTGCCGCGTTCACTGTTTGTTATGCGGCGATTTACTGTATGCAAGCACACGCCAGGCGACGTTCCAACTCAATGCGCCAGAAAAAAAATCATAACTGACAAACTATACGGCCTAGATGGATGAAACTTCCTTTAAAATTTTCCTTAATGTTTTGGCTCGATTTTTCTCGCAGGTTGTATCTAGAAATTCCTACGAGGAAAAAAGTTCTTCGCATGGTCAAAAAGGGACTGCATTCTCGGTCAATATAATGTTTATTGTTCAATAAACACGTTCATGAACAATAATTTTCAGTCAATGATGTACCATTGGGAAGGTTTTTCTATGTACTTTTATTTAAAAAAAAGAACAGACCGATAGCCCAACTAGATTCAGAGATATAACGTTGTGAATGCTGAACAGCTCATTTTCAATTTTTGAGGTTTTTTGCCCATAAAAAAGGTCCCTACCACAAGATCATTCCCAAAATCGCCATACATACGTGAAATTTGATTCTATATGAAACCTATAAGGTTTGGTGCTGTTATACCTTGAAAAAAAAACGACGACTTTTCAGGCCGATTTCGCTCCACTAAAAGGAAACTTTTGTTATAGCAGAGAGCGTTTAGGGTCAGATTTACATTTTTTTTAGGAGGTCACTAACCACTAACTTATCCACGCCTTAATTCTAAAATGCGTGGTCTATGAGATGAGAAGAACGTTTATCTTTCGACAAACCAATCTCCATACCTTTCAAATTTCTCCTGGAAAGTCTCTTGCGATGTCACTGGAATCGTACCTTTAATATTACTTTTAATTACTACACCATAATTAAAAAAATCCATAAAGCAGCATGTGTCCCATTAGTCTTAAGTGCTTGTAAGTAAATCTGTCATCTCCATAAAAAGATTTGTTTATAATAAAAAAATACAACAAAATAAGGCTTCTCAAGCAGTGAAAAACACCCGAGCGATGCACAAGAGACGAGAACCGGCGATAAAGCTGTCGATAAGCATAAGGTGCTGCAGTAAGTATAAAACGACGGATGCTTGAAGACATCTCTCCAGAAGATTAAATTGTGTTTTGCTCTTCGTTTCGGAATTTTTCAGCAGGGACAGTCAGGCGAAACAGATAAATAGTTTATCCGCACCAAATGACCTCTTCCGGAACTTTTAAAATGTCCTGTCGTATACGCACGGGCTAGAGAAGCAATATCTGCTCTGCAAGCCATGTACAATTTTGTTTATTTATTTTCGCTTGAACGGTAAATTTGGAACGGGACCAAATTTTAAATTATCTCAATTAATTACAACAACAAATGCGTCCATGGCAATTACGGCGCTTCAAATTAGCAGTTTACGCCACCAGATTTAGAAAATTATTACGCGAAAATTATTCCCGTTTACATCCACATACCAATTTATTATGATTTATAGGTTACGTCTACATGGGCGATGCCGAATTTATTGTTTGTTCGATGAATAGTGCAGATGTGTGAAGTTGGACGCGATTCGCGATTATTAATTAAAACGGGCTGATGTGTTTTCGGTGCCACGGATAATATCCAAAACATTGGAAGGGTACCCATTGCAATAATGGTTGAAATGTTATTGCATTGATCGATTTACAATTCAAGTCAAATTAGCGCAGCAGCGAACAGAAGGTAAATTCAAAAATGTTTGTTTCTAGGTGACGAAGTAAGTGGCGATTCAAAAATCCATTCTTCATCTAGGTACTTTGATTTAACAATGAATACTTCCAGATACTGAAAGCGGTGTCGAAAAAGAACATATTGTTATATAGCTTTTCAACCAATACAAACAATTTATTGCGACTAGAAGGTACTGCCCAATAACTCATTAAAGCTTCACCATTTGAAAGAACAACAACGTTTTTTTCTATTACGAAATTATGACCAATTTTAAGATCCCTAAAAATCGTTTTTGGTCTGAAATTAAGGTATCATATCCATGTCCAAAGTATTTACTGAGTTCAAAAAAACACAATGTCATCATAGATTATGGGTTTCTAGATCAGAATAGAAGAAGCCCCAAGACGGATTACACTGTTTGAATTAGACGCTGGAAACCGTAAGCAGCTGTGGCTCCAAGGCTCATACACCAAGCAACAATCATTTTTGCTTCTAGAGCTTCTAGAGTTCTACGCTACGACGTATTGTTGTTTTTTCAATTTTAAATTTATAACAGAGGTTCATTTTAGAGCAAGGAGGTTAAGCTGAGAAGATAAATTAATCCTAGGATGTTGAGAAGTTGAACAAGTTTTACTGTTCACTTACTTTTTTATTCGTACCTATAATCGCAATCTATTTATACAGGGTGTCCCGGAATAAGTGTTACAAAACTCACAGGGAGATAGAAAATTGAAAAATAAGAGGACTTTTTTTGGAAATAAAGTTGTATAAATAATCTGTCTCTCCACGTAAATTAGGAATTATATAATAATTAAATTATTTTTAAATTCACGTGGAGAGACAGATTATTTATACAACTTTATTTCTACAAGATGCCTCCATTTAGAGAATCCTCCAACTTTTAGGACTTTTTTGATAAACATACCCATAATATACTATTTTGACCTCCCCAAATATTTTTGGAAATCGTTACAATTATTGAATTCTACGTTCAGTTTGAAGAAAAAAGTTACATTTGCAAAATTTTGATTAGAGGCTTAGCTTTTGAGATATTTGGGATTGAAACATTGCAAAACATCTCGAAATCGGCACTTTCTTGGGCCTAAAAATTAAAATTCAAGAACCCCTCCAACAAAACCCATGATTCGCAATTGGAATGAGTTTTCTGGGTGTTTTAAGTTGATAAACCATTATTTTCGCAAGACGGCGCTAAGGAGGTACTGCCAGTGACTACACGGATACCCGCCCACCGCAAAAAAAATATATTTTCGCTGAGTAACATGGAGTTTTTTAGAAAAAGAAACAATTTGGACCCTGGAAAGTGGCGATTCCGTGATGTTTTCTAATGTTTCAAACCCAAATATCTTGAAAATGAAGTCTCTAATCAAAATTTTGCAAGAGTAACTTTTTTATTTTATAATCTTCGCCCCTAAAAATGTCTGATAAAATTTGTTATTATTGTTCAATAAAGACTTGTCTTAATAAACTTTGGTTTGAGTTCGAATACAATCGGCTAAACGGTTCAATAAGTATGCAAGAACAACTGTTTTTAAAAAACAAATTTGAAGGCCTGTATCTTCGTTATTATACGTTTGGGAGGGTATGTTTATCGACAAAAGTCCCCTTATTTTTCAATTTTCTATCTCCCTGTGAGTTTTGTAACACTAATTTCGGGACACCTGTATATTATATCATCATCAGCTTTGAACATGGCTCTACACTGACCGACTAGGAAATTATAGCTGAAAATGACTTTCACTGCGTTACTAGACAAACTTCGTCGTTTCTGCATGCACAGTCTGGATAAGTTAATCAACTGTGGTGCTTTGTTGCCACGACTTTTTGACGGCTTATTCCCTTGAGTGCGGATAATTAATTGGTCAGATTCACGACAAAATTTGTCGATTTACTTAAACCGATTAAGCGAACAAGAGGACCTCTAATAACTAACTTCAGCTGCGAACGTATTAGGTAGGTATATAGGTTCGGCCAGACTGGGGGCTAGGCTAGGCTAGCTTTACGTTTGATAAGCTAATAGTTGCTCAGCGTTTAATTAACATTCTGATATTGCCTAGGCTGTCCTGCGGAGCTCTCGGTCCGACTTCTGCGATGCTCTGATCGATATTAATGACTCTGTATTAGGAATAATACATGATTCTTGATTAATCACTCAATGCCAGGCCAGTTAAGCGATACCATGTAATTATTCAGGTAATTAATTCTTACAAGCCATCACTGATGCAACCTGATTACCCGGTGATGGACCAGAAAGACTCAAACTGATTCAGTTTTTATCTGCACAGAATCGTTTTTGCTGAATCAAATTATATAGGTACCTGATCTATTCAAGATTCATCATTAGAAATAGGCTTTCTAATACAGTAATATCTTCACAAATTTCTAAGTTCACGCTGATAGTAAATCAGAGATATCTGAGATATGTAGGGTAAGTCCGGGATAGATGGCCCACCTTTGAAAAAAATCAGTAAAGCTAGATTTTCAACAATATAAATTTGAAACTTCTTATTTTGAAACATCAGGTAACTGAATAGTAATAATATATCATTGCATAAATACGAGTGTATACATAGGTAGCAAGCTATTGATTCCAAACATGGCATCGTACAATAAAAAATAATATAATTCGCCATACTTTTTTCAAAAAACATTAGAAAAATTCCAAGGGTCGTCTATCCCATAGGATCTGGGTGAGATGGCTAACGCATTGTGGGTGGAATGGTCCAGCACTTGATGATTTTTTCCTTGTCAAAACTTAATAAATATAAATTCAGATATTTTGGACAGCCTTCATAAAACCACATTTGTTAATTAGTGCATCGCATCCAGTTTTTTTTTTTCGTTGTTTTGTTGTAAGGTTAGCCATATCCTGAGCTTCCGGCACTAGCACCATCGTTTTCAACAACATCACCGGATTCTTGTGCTTTCCAATCGGATAACGATTCTTTTGACGATGTTGCAAGTGGTGGTCTTTGATTTGGTTGCCTCATTGTTTGCCAAATTATTAACCAGTTCATTGTTCATTGGATCAAGTCTGTTTATCGACCGTTTCACGGGTGAAAAAGTTGCTGGAAATGTGATGTATCTCTTCAAGTCGTACAAACTCTATCACAAGTTGGATTCCAA
This sequence comes from Anaspis maculata, assembly GCA_949128115.1. Taxonomy (NCBI): domain Eukaryota; kingdom Metazoa; phylum Arthropoda; class Insecta; order Coleoptera; family Scraptiidae; genus Anaspis; species Anaspis maculata. The sequence goes on along the minus strand of OX421962.1, from coordinate 40,876,581 downwards.
AAATTTTTACACTACTAAAAAGTTATGTAAGTTTGCAATGAGAACATGTCGATTGTTACTCTGTCTCCATAAGTAAAAACCTTTTATAAGTGTAATTTCAAAAAAAACGCAGAAGAAACTTGAACATTGACAAATTGGAAAATTTTGCTATGAAAATCTCGGAAAATCGCGAAAAAAGATTGTTGAAAAATGGTAAAAAACCAATTACCTATCGTTGAAAAAAACTTGGTGAAAATCGGTTAACGACGGGATAAAAAATTAGAAATTTTCCTGGGCGAAAAACTAAAAAATTCGAAAAGGCCGTGTGCAATGAGACGGCAGGTGCGTGATTTGATTCATAGCTGAGATATCCGAGTGGGTCATCTCACACGATGGGCCATCCGACCTGGGACTACCCTACCCTAAGCACATGCCTACAGTGAGAACGATCATGTTGTTGGTTACATGTTAACATAAGGTAGGTACTAGGTTGCGTAAAAGTTACTTCAAATTAGCACTCTAAATATTGTCCATTAGAGACCTTGACTTTCATCCGATTTACCTTCTCGACTTATTTGCACTTGCACTAAGTAATTATACGATGTTTGGACAATATCGGTCCGATATTTGGTGATGTCCTACTGAGAAATATTTGCCCAAGTAGTATGATAAAATTGTCTACACAATCACAATACACCGTAGGTACCAGTATCTTACGCAAACTGTTTTATCATCAGCATACCATGCACGTACTTAGGCATACATGCGTTTAAAACCTCATTAGACATCACACATGTCACAAAAGCCACCTACAAAATTAGAATTGTGTTGAACTCTGTGCTACCACACATTTGGCAGCCATTTAGCCGCATTCTGGGAACGATTAAAATATTATTAACTCGTAAATTACTCGACGGATTACTTCTCCACGGCTTATTTACACCATAAGAGTAATTTCCAGATTTTTTGCATTCAGGAAGAGGTATCTTTTGTTTATTTCGATAAATCATCTACCCTAGTTGAATGTCATTTCCTTCCGTAGTTTTTTGTGGCGCCATTCAACAGTCAAACATTTTTTCTCCGCGCTCGCGCTTGAAACAAACTGCAAGTATAGAGTCTGCAAGCTAAAATAAAGGCAGATTTGCATGACTGTAGGCAAATTTTTGAAACCAGGAAGCATGGTGCACGTGTTAGCACATTTCCATCCAATTATCAGTTTTGATAATTAGCGTAAAATGTAGAGAGGAAGCAAATGATCCTATAAGATTCATCACTGTAGTAACTGGTCTGTCTATTCTTGACACGGAATATCGGACAGCAGGGAACGGAGATTCGGAGGCAGTAATTTTTTCATTTTGCTTTTGAATTTGATTTCGAGACTTCCAAGTCTGATTGACTAAACACGAAAAATTGACATCCGCCGGAAAGGTTATGGGAAAGTGCAGGACGTATGCCGGTCAGAGTGAATTGCATCTGCACGTTAATCGAATTTTAAATTAACCACGTCGCAATGTATGATATTCCAGACTAAAAATACTCGTACTCGTATACAAACGCATTTTCATATCGGACAGGAAACATGTTTATTGCAACTCGAGTGAAGATGCACTCAAAGGGTTATTCTCGAAACCGATTGAACGTATCAATAATACTTATCAACGTAATTCTCGATGAAACTCCTTTGAGTTTTAATGCGATTCGGGCCGGACGAGGTATGAGTTATCGTGATGTAAAAACGTAGGTACTTAAAACGCCGCGTAAAGCGCCATTACTTTCTATTACCATAAAATAATAAGGAATTTGCAATCGCGTATAGCACGCAACCGTCGGCTCGGCTGTGCAAAAACGAACTCTTTTTCTTAAAATCAGTCCGACTAGTAGATCAACCGATCGATCATAACATTGCTCGTTGTTGCTCACAGTTATTGCATCTACAAAAAAAAAGGGATCGAGCCGTCAAATAGTACGCTCCTGACTACGGGGGCAACACTAGGAGCACTCTTGACTCGTTGACTCGCACTCTGCCTTTTACAACTTACAAGGGTGTCTCACCTCACCATCTAGGATACCATCTTACTATTATCTAGGAATAGACACCGAATTTGTCCTGGAAAAAAGTCACTTTGTTATAGATTTGGTTATAACGAGACTACGAAGCCCGATTAATGACATTGACAAGGCGTGATAAACTGAAGGGTAGGGGTCTAACCAAGGTTCCATCACATCACCACTTTTCCATTCATTTGAGGCGTTTGAGTAGGGGTCTTCTGTTTTTCCTCTAGATCTTCAAGCAAGCTTAATTGAAGTACATTTTGCCAGTTTCGAAAAAATCGGAAATTTGCCAAAAAATCTGAAATCGGAAATTTGAAAATGAACGGATGTGATGTGATCATAAATATCAAGTCATATTATTCGAGCTCAAAAAAGAAACCGCATGATTTCCAATATTTGAATACAGGGTATCATAAAGTTTTGGAAGTTTTTTTGAAACACTTTGTATACTGCAAGATACAGGAAATTTTGGTGTCCAAATTTGACTTCTACGAGAAAAACTGTTACGAAAATTTTTCTCCTCTGCCAATTTATTCCAACGGGGAAAATTCTAACAGGGGGAACTCTCGGTGGATCACCCTGTGCGTAGCCGAGGAATCTCTTGGTCAACAACTTATTAAAGTTGTTAGAAGGCTTGTATTTTAGCTATATACATTATGTATTGTAAAAAAACGTATATAAGATTATAATATACCTAAGTCAATATATACATTATGAAGACTGGAAATGCGTAGCATAAATTTAAAAATCAGCGACTGAGGCAAGCTTAGAAAAACCGCATTCAATGGCGCGGCATCAGCTTTACGGTCGGTATAATATAAGTTAAATTGGGATAATTTGAATTGAGACGAATAAACTGAGACATAAAGAGCAAGAAGTTGGCATTTAAAATGCCCTCACTTGAGCACTAAATGTGGAGGGAACGGTTATAAGACGATAAAACGGTGGCAGTAGAGTGTGTGGTTTCGATAATTGGGCGGAATGCGTCGGCGGGTTCAAGCACCCACTTTGAATATTTCGCATGCACCCCGTGTGCGATTCGCGGGACTCAGAATTATTCCGAGATTGGCGACCCGAAATGATGATTGCCTCGTTTCCAGCTTGGATTTTCTAAGGCGATACGGAATCGTTTCGATCTCATCTTTGTGTTTCTTGTCCTCTTCATCAATTTATGCATGGTGCACGACTGTACGCTGATTCCCATATAAAAGTAGGGTAAAGATACCTGACGGTATAATATGGAGAAATGAAATGGAATAATTAAGCTTTGTCATTTGCTTCGAGTCTTCCCAGGTAAGTAGGTATTTCTGCAACTTCAAAAAGCTGTGCGAAATTCACCACTTACCAATGCAGAAATGCACCTCAACTCCAAAAGATCTGTCAAGAATAGAAATGTGTAACAGAGTGAGCTGTGTCAAGTGTCAGCTGCATGTGTAAATTTCTTTTTTCATTACTTTCGCATCATTTCGTCACCGGTAGGGGTTTCCATGGGTCATTTCAGCTGGGACATTCAAAGGTTGTCAAAAACCAAGAGATGGCACCCAATTCTAGTCGAGTGGACTGTGTGTTCGCTCGGCAAACATCAGAGCTCCCGGGTACGATTCCCGGGCATATCAGGTCTGGGTGTTATTGTGCTGTGTGAATGGGTTTTGGCAACTCCTATGGCGAAGAAATGCCGATATAAAGGAAAATAAACTTTTTTTCAACTTTTTATTCTTCGAGTTATGAAGAGGTGAAGTTGACAATTCAACTGGTCAGCCATGCAGATGGTGACCGTCTGCGCACGTAATACATCATGAGGGGTCATAATAATCATCTATTATTTATACTAAAGAAAACATGCTGAATATGAAAATCACTGAAACTGATCAACTGAAAAATGGCGGTCGCTGCAGGCTAAGTCCATCTAAATTCATGGGTGAGGACGAATGCTGGAATTCGTTCATTACTATTACTACCCTACTATCACTATCACAGTAAATCCGGAAGAACAAAAAAAAACTGCATTAAGGAGCTTGTGGTCAGCGCGTTCGACTGCCATTCCAGAGGTCGAGGGTTCGATCTCCGCCGGGGACGGTCGGATTTTCGCCTCGAGCTTCTCGAGTTGGAATGCTTGCCAAATGCAAGGCGCGCCGCATAGCACGTGAAATACGAACGATGGTGCCGACCCCATGCGATGTTGGTGGTCGTTAAAAATCCCTACCCTCCCTATGTTGGAAACACACAAAAGGTTCGAGAAAATTTCCGGTATAGTTGAGGGAAGCATTCACCAGCTTTGGTGTAAGACCTCGTTGCGGAAATAGGCCGATGTTGAATGAACGAAAAAAAAAAAAGAAACTGCATGGATGGTCCGAAATTTTTATCTCAGATCGTTCTTTTAGACACCATGCTGAGTTGTTTGTGATTTTGTTCGACAATATTTGAGAGATGGAGTTAACATAACCGGACCCCAGATGGATTCAGCAAGTGGCATGTAGGAGAGTGTCGATAGCAAAGTGTACTCACAGTCTTTCGGTGTCCGCCGGAATGCTCTTGGGGACCTGGATGAACCCGCGGTGAGAACAATCGGTGGTGGTTCCGGAGCAAGTGCATCCTCTGGGACAGCGGATCGAGCTGAAGGATAGATGCGCGACATCGTTTCCCGGTTCGGCCGAGCTCTTTTCACACACAAACAAAACCAAAACTCCGAAAACACCCAGAACGACCGCCACCGACGCCCGCATTGCGAGCACCGTGTTCTTTCACGACGACCGAGGAGGAGAGCGCGTGAACTGTTTATTTTCACGCGGATTTCAAACGACTTGCACTTTATTTTAATTAAAATGTAGATCCGTCTTAGTTCTTAGTCCGAGACTTTAATTATATTGAATGGTGATGGTGACGCTGGGATGTGGTGGGCTCTTGCCGACGCGGAAGACCTGGAAAAAAAAACAAAAAAACATTAATTAAGTGCGCTTACCGGACCCAGAAATACCAGAATTTCAAATGAAACGCGGGGAGTTTAACGCCTGGAAGACGATAGAACATTAGAATATTACATTTGGAGGGGTAGGGGGAGGCGGACGATGAACAGTGCAGTCCAAAGTGATGGTTGTACGCCAAGACGGAACGATCAATCTTGTGCGTGGCTCGATGAAGCGTCCATTGTTCATGTTTGATTGTAGGAAAGGGCTGATGAGTACGAAATTAGCTTTTAATTAATTGAAAATGACCCAACAAACTTTTCAATCTGATGGATACGTATCTAACGTAGGTAGTCATAAAAGGGTAGGTACCTAAGTTTAGAACTCAGCCAATTCTTCACTAAGTTTACAGCCCAGGTATATCAAAATAAAACAGTATCGAACCCGCGGACCAAGTCCGAATACTCCGAATCAAGAGATTTTTTGTTTTGTTTGGAATCACTCTGGTCACAGACCTCTCTGGTTATATTAATTATTCTGTAATACGTCGTGATGATTTTCCCCACGTTTCTTTGAGTGGAAGGATATACAGGCTATTATATCAACCTTAGAAAACATTATACCTGCAACTACAAACGATATCTGAGTCGTATTCACCAAAATGATCCCAATGAGGCACCCTGAACAGTGAACCTCATACTAGAACACCCAAAAGCTCCAGGTCGGTATACACGGCTTTTGAAAAACTACTGCAGTGCTGCCTCCAGTACCTACACACATTGCGAAAGGCCGGTAATAGATGGCGCCGAAAGGAAGACTCACTCATGGAGTACCTACTCTCAGAGTGTACTTCGACCTCGAATGCTTCAGCACTGATGAGACTCAAACAGGTCGAAACACGCGTCTGCTGAGTGCCGGGATTCGGTGATTGTTGCTCGGTCGGTCTGATCTGAGATTACTTACCTCATTATTCACACCGTTATGGTTTAGCGTGAAAGCCTTTGTCTTTTCATAAAGACATCTACCTTTTGAATCCAGAGCTACCTGTTCGATGTGACATACTTTGCACAAGCTGCGGAAAACGTGAAAGCCACAATTACGTATATTATGACAACGCAGCAACCCAGTAACCAACCCACAAGACGACGTATTTACGACATAAGTAGTGTCCATTTTCAAAAGAAATGTCTCTAGAGTCCAGGAGAAAACAAGATACCTATAAACTATATGTTTAATAATTAACTGAATTAATTATAAGAGTTGGCTGAGTAACATACTAACATAGGTATTGGAACTCAATTGACCATTGCCACCACTGATGACCAAGCGGATCATTTCAGCTACTGTAAGTTGAATTTTTTTTGATTATTTCCAGATCTGAATTAAAGAACTCAAAAGATACAGAATAGTTAGCCTAAAAGGCTTTCATTGTCGACAGTTTCAAGGTAAGATAGCGCGTTGTGCACAAATACAACCGCATCCGATTATAGCTGCATAAATTGCAAACTATACATTAATAACAATAGGTACATCACTCGGCATGCAGACTGAGAGTCCATTATTAACTGGTATCACAGCCTCTATCAGAATCATCATCGCTGATTGATAACGCTTTGAGATTTGCTGAACCCGGGCGTCTCCAATAACACGCAAGAAGCAATAACCAGTTCTCGTTCCCATTCAAGTGCAAGGACGTACTCTATTGAAATTCCCCGCGGGTCACAACAAAATTTGTAAAATGTCAACACTTGTTCCAGAGCAAAAGGGTCTTAAGATGGGAAGTTTGGGCGCGCCGATACCGCCCGCGTACATATAAAATATCGACGGTGTGCGAGCGTAAAGCGATCCCAAAGGCAGGAAGCAATACGTGTAGAGCAATAGAAGGGCGTTCAAGAATTTATATAAACATATAAAACGGCGATGCATTCACCAGTCAATCGATTTCAATATACCTCCTCTATTCAGTTGGCTTCTTCGGCGCCCTCGGGCCATCTTGCCGACGTACACAGTGAATGCCGAACGATATATTTATATACATTTTGCTTCGGCTCTATAGAGGAGCACTCGGCTGTAGTATAGTACACAACTCGGGCGGAAGTATCCATTTTAAAATTATTAAGTATCTACGGAAGAGGACCGACCGTATGGTGACCCATAAAAGGAAGGAGAGTCGTTTAGCCACAGTCAGAAAAGAATGATAAAACATCTTGGGAAATTGCAGTGATGGAAGATATGTACGAGCCATTTCGTGCTGAACTCTTGCAAGAAGTATCAATTATTGTTAGTACGAGTCGGGCTCAACAACTGAAAAATTGCATCGACGATGGAGAAGTTATTCGATGTAAAAATGGGTAGGTAGATACATTCTTACATACACTAGTAAGAATGTTCAGATTTGCTTCACCAACACCAAACTCACGTGGTAAACGGATTTCATTTTGGTGGAAAATATAGGCACACAGATTCTGGTGATTCAATTTTGAACGCAATGCGTTTTTGATTGAACGGTTGTTGGTTAATTTTGTATTTCGTATCAGTGAAAAAGTCAACACTGATAACAGCAACGCTCACGTTAGTGTAGAAGTTTGGATCTGTACATTTCATGCGTGAGGCCGAGAAGACAGCGAAAGCAGGTTGCCGGTTTTCGGTTTCGACACCAGTGAACTAGAACACAATGAAAGCAGGTTGTTGGCGCCGAAACCGGAAACGACCTCACGAATGAAATATACAGGTCCAGACTTCTACATTAGCGTTGCTGTTACGGTTACGGTCAAGATCTGAGATCTGCAACTGCGAGTCTCCAATAGTGGTACATTCTTCACAGAATAACTGTCAACTTCTACCCCATCTATAAAGTGAAATGTTGATACCGTTCAGCCTATTACTATTACTATAATTGTTATTATGTATTATCATGTATCAACTTATTCAACTTTCAGGCTAAGCGACAAACTTTTTTATTTATGCAAATCTCTACATAAAAGGATAGACGAGGATGTATGAGTTGAACTTGCGAAGAAAATGAAGCCAAACTGAAATTTTTTTGAGAAAAATACTGTTGACCTAGGATAAGTCTCTACGTTTGTTAGCTATGTTTTTTTTCGACATATCAAGTTCACATAGCGCATGCGGCGTATGGGTACCGAAGTCCGCCTGTCCAGCATCGATCAGAAGTAAAGTGGATACCTATGCTTGTTTTTTTTTCAGCAAACGGTTACTTAGACGTTAATTGAAATATAATATCCACCATTGAATGCTACATCGAGGAGTTCCAATGGGGTCTTATATACCACTTTTTTTAATTTGTTTATCACTTTGTACATACAAACTTAGACTACTACAGACTACAAACATACAAAATACTTCGTATCAAAAATCAAAAGCCTCGACACAACAATGGAAGGTGTTTAAATTGGAGACTCATGACGTAGTGAATTTGTTCTGCGCTTGCGCACTCGGTGGGTCATCGTGTCATATAGGTATGCATTGACCTTTTTTATCAGGAGTGCTTGATCGACAGTCTATAGTCCATGAATATTTACAAAATATGAATAAAAATCACGGAAAAATCAAACACGATGCAGAATCTTTTTGTATATTTTGGAAATCACATATTAGCAATACAATTCAATTTTCTGCTTATGGTGGTAATTCACTATAAATCTGGCAATTTTGCATCAGAGAACCGGTAAACATTGCCAGAGAGTATCCATGTCAAATTCTGTTTGTCTTGTGGTTATGCTTGAATGACATCTCTCATCAGATTCTGTGAGTGTCTCTCCTGCTTTTCTCGATTCTCAAGTGAAAGTGTCGCCCAAGTGAGAGATTTTGAAGGGTTGTCGCAGCATCTCCAGTTCTAGTTCACTAGTTCTTAAAAAATTAACTGCGCTTTCCCATATTGTAACTAATGCAGCTTCTGAGAAATTAGGTGGCTCGAAGAGGCTTATGGTCAATAGCTACGAGACAAATTGTTTCACGCCAATAGGAGGATGATTTAGACAACTTACTACAGAGAGAGATCATTCCAATGTACTCAGGTGAAATGACGAATATTTCAGCTGGTGTACTTTTTACAACTTGAACAAAGTGAGTTTTCTTGCCTGCGGCAGGTTGATACAAGCGGAAACCTGACACTAGTCTGCAAACAATCGGCATTTTTCCGACAGAAATTATGCACCATGTCCGCCATCATGATCTCTGGGACCTTTGGGGGATTGATCCTGCTCAGACCGATTATTTACATTTCCCTCATGCAGCAGTCGTTTCAAACACCAAACAGCAAAATAGTGAGGTTGATTGGCACACGTCGACTGTTTTCCGATGTTCATGTGGTAACCCGGTACTGCTTTTAGCGCGCTTATTTACTCGAAATGCACCGATGAACTGTGATGAGATGAATTTCCATTTTCTTTCTCAGTGCCGATTTTTTTTTCATAACTATTGTTCAACTGGATAGTATTTGATTTTTTCACTAAGGCATTAACCTACGTCAAAAAAATCGTATTAAGAGGTCTTCAATCGACACAAATCTGAGCGACCTGAACAGACAGAATCTACGTTGAAACGAATGAAACCACAGAACAGCAAGATGGATTCCTTGACACTTCACAATTACAATAATTGACATCACACCAGTATCCTCGCCAGTATCTTTTAACGGTCTCCAGTACTAAAGCCGCAACCACTTATGCATAAACACATTGATTTCTCAGAGAGTTGAAACAAAAGTCAATATTCGGATCTGTAGCGCCGCATTATTACACTACTCTATATAGCTTATAAAAAATGTCGCTAACTGTGTGCTTCTATTTTCTCCTACGAAAGATTTTAATAATTAGTTTTTCATTAAGTTTATGATCAATGTTATAAAAAAGTAGATGCACACAAATTAGCGACACTGTTCTAAAACATGCAGAGTAATGTTGATAATGACGCTACCAGATCTGCGAATATCGTTTTCTCTTCAATTTTCTGAGAAATTTCAAAAAGCAATATGATGATTTATTACTTGTGTTTAAAAAATATTTTCGGTGAAATTATAACTTGAGCCGAGAATGGCAGGAATTTATAAATGACCGCATATCCATTAAGCCTGAGTAACAACCAATCAGTCCAATATCGGTGGATGGAAAGCTAAAAATAATTTAAATTTTTCGAATTATAAGACTAAGTGCATGCCGGTCAATAATTAGGTATGCATGGTTTAAGGAAGTTTTAAGAAGGTGAATGGAATTACTGTAAAATACACTCAGTTCTCTTTTCACCCAATTCCTCGGATCATTTCAATTCGCACGAATAAGGATCGCAGGATCGCAGAGTCCCTAAAATTGAGGCAAGTCCACAAAAAAACCTAATGGTCTCGTTTCCTACACCCACTTCCCATTTCCTATATATGTCTCTTATTCTTCAAACAAACATTATTGTACGTTCAATTCAGCGACACATCTCCACCTTATTTGGCTATTTAAAAAGGTCTTTGTCAAAGCCGACCCTCAGGCAAAGAATAAAATGTGTACATGTCAAATCCATGAAAGTCACTTCCATGCGGAGAGCCCGGGCTTTGGCGCAGCATCGCGCTCTTCTGCTACTTCCCAGAGAAAATATTCCTCAGACGGAATACACATAGCTTCGGGCTGAATAATAACAAACGAACAAGACGCAGGGCCATCATCTAAATATCTTTCGAAAAGGCCCTGAGCCAGTTCAAACACTCATCACTTCGATGCCCCGGAGGCCATAACGTGCAAAAAGTCATGCAAAATTCATGTTTAAATTGACCGGGCATTTCTTTTTTATTGATAGGAATAGAGGCGGGATACAGGGCGTCAAAAATGCAGTATTCTGAGTACAAGCGCGTTGTACGAGTACGTATGCATTCTAAAACAAAGTAGATGTTACTTAGCCCAGGTTTTCTAGGCGAAAAACTGATCAAACCTCGGAAAAAATGGGAAGGGGTTGAGTTCTTGCATAGGCTCAGTAAAGTGTCCCCGAACAACCCAGTGAAATCCACAAAATTTCCCATGTGTGCGTAGAGTTTATTTTTAGGGGAAAAGACCTAATGCCCATTTTTATTCATAATATCCAATTAGAACAGGACCTGATGCATCCACTGAAAATACAAAGAAGACTGGCATAATATGATCGCGGACTTCCCGACAGCTCGCTGGCTTACTTCATATTGTCGTTTCCACTTTTCAGCGTATTTCAAATTGTGCAATGTACTGCTACTGGAATTATTTTATCCTTTTCAGAACAACAAGTCGATTTAAGGGTGTCACGTCACTCACGTCGCTCAAAAGACGCGAAAGAAGCGTTGATTTTCCCTTCTTGGCTATTTTCCCACTTTCCTTGGTCTCCTGAGCCTGTAGGCAGATTTTCAGTCTTTGAATAGAATAATTGGATGGATATCTATTCGAAAAATTCTTTCTTCGGAGGATTCAAACCTCTAGCTAATATACGACGAGCTTGTTTATTGTATCGACGTGTCAACTGCTGGGCCTCTGATAGTGACAGCCACGGTCGTAAAACCCGTATATGAAGTTACGCATTTTACACACCTATACTTATTCAAATCATTTTTCTTTAGCGAAAAAAGCATGATGTCCACAGAGAAAAAATTGTGAATTGCATATATAATAATCATCTTGAATTCGATATATTGTTCAGCACACTTTATTGTAATCGCATGCAAATTTCCAGCTCATATAGGATATAGGTCCAAATAGATGATTCCAACAGCGACCAGTACTATACCAGCACATTTCACTGAGTTTGTATGGACATTTTCAGCTCTTCCGCTTCAAATGTACGATTTCGACGGAAATGTGCATTATACCCCCTCCCCTGAAAAAACAAAACGCGTCTATGGGAAAGCATAACGACATATTCAAGCTCTTCACTTCACTTTTGTGAAATTTCCAGCATACATTTTCGCAAAAAATGCCGACTGAAGAAATAACGTGTTAGTTCAATCCGTCTGATGATGCTGGAAAAATAATCCGGCGAAACCGGTCGCAATAAATAGAGTTAAGAGGAAAAAGGACCGTTTTTAATTTTTAATCATAATTTCATCTATTCCTCCATGGATCAAGAAACCATACATAAATAACGTGTATCTATTCTGCATTCCCGGATTTGAATAAAAAAAGAGAATTAAAAAGTCAACATCGCTATGCTGCGAACAGTTGATTTTCTATCTTGCTTTTCGAGTTGAAGGCAATAATAACTGGGTTGCCTACCCACTGGTGACTGCTCTTGAAACGATATTTCTCTGAAATATGGGGGGATCGAGGAAGAAATAGTGGAGCATACTTGCCATATAGGTACAGGGTGATTTTTTGAAAAGGATCCACCCCAGATTTCTCGCGGGCAAAATTTTTTCCATAGTATGTCACTTTTGAGATGAAATGGTCATTTATGCAAAACGCAAGAAAACGAAAATAAGTAGAACAAAAATCATGTTCTACACGTAAGGATATATATACTGGCCGATTTTGACTAATTTGAGAGTTGGCAACATGAGCGAAGCTTGTCGCTGAAATTTGATCTTTTCACGAATAATTTGAAAAACAAGACAATGTCACCGTTAAGGTCGGTTTTAGCTCGACTGACCTCAACGAGACCCTCAAAGACATTTTTACATGATGGAGGACATGCTTCTGTATATTTCTGCGAGGGTCCAGATCTATATAAAAAATGCCCACTTCATTTTCAGTCGGTTCTGGACAGTTTGATGGTACGGTGTCGTACCACGCATGCTCCGTTAAGCTGATGTGTCAGAAAAGAAAATCGTAACAGGAGAAATCAAAGTCCCAAATCAATATTTGTTGAAGATTCTCCAATGCCTTGGCTTCACTTGATATTTGCATAAACAAAAAAGTTTCTCGCTGAGTCTAAAAAGATGTTTTCTGGTCAATAAACAAAATTATTAAACAATTGTTTTGAACCGCTGTTGACCATTATAAAAGTTCTTATGTGTACTTGATATCAAAAAAAAAAAAATTAAACCCGTCACTCAATTAGGTTCAAAGATATGATGACGTAAATGTTGAGAGCTACAGTGAAGATGTGTATTTTACGTTATCGTTTCATTAGATACTTACATAACGTAGGTGATACACAGATACATAATAATCAAATATTTAGATTTTTTTGTTTATGTATCACGCTTCGACACTTGTCAAAAGTAGTGTCAAAATTTACAAGAAATTCGAGTTTTCTCTCATTCTGAGGAACGATAACGTAAAATGTTGTTCGACACTCGCGCGCCGTGCCATTTCAAGCCCTCAGCCTCTTTTGCAGCATTCGGCTAACGCCTCATGATGGCAAACACGGCTTCAGGCCTGAAAACGCGCTCTTGTATCGAAAACTACTAATATAAGCGCGTCGTTTCAGCAAGCGAGTTTTGTGTTCCGCCCACAGCGGCCACAAAATAGCCTCCAGCATTAAACGCTTCGTTTGGAGAGGCTTGAAAAGTTGAGATTTTCAATGTGTTTCAAATTTTTAGATGCGTATTATAATACTAATAAAGGAATAACGGTCATAAACTCATAACACCCTACAAAATTTAGTTTTTTCGAGAAGCAGTTGCGAAAAGGTTCCAGGCGTCCCCAATGCGATGTAGGGACAGGAAGTAAAACTACTAGTTCCCATAGTATTTTGTTGGAACCCTTCAGGGGAATTTGCGTACCCGTATTCGTATTCAATCAGTTGATCGCACGTAATTTCCGTAATTCATATTTTAGCATCACGTCGGAGATTTTTTTATTCTGCAAAACCCAAGAAATAACGTGAAGAAATATAGTAAGCAAAAGCACCTACAAGTATTATGCTAAAATGTGAACAATTAGAATATCTACCTGACTGACCTGCATGCAATTCAAATATCTACCGGATCGACCTGCAAAAAAATTATATGATTCCTATCTTGCTTTTCCAGAAAAACACAGACTATTAAATTGTCTCCCCACATGTAACAAAAACGCGTCATTTTTTGTGTGATCGAAAAACTTAAAAGATTCTGCCCCACCTCAAAAGAGAAAGAATGGAGCTAAAGCGTGTGCCTCTACTAAAAATACGTCCTCATTAACGGGTCCGTTAAATTTCTCTCATAATTTTCAGCTTAAAGACACACCTACTGAGAGGCTAAAAGATGGTAGAATGAAATTTCATTGCAGGACATTGTAAAACAAAACCATTCCTCTTATGACCACGTGTAACGGACCCAGCCAAAATTCCACCGTAACAATCTCAATTAAAGAATTATCTACGGAATCGGTGTAATGATGATTTTAAACCTAAGAAACACTGCAGAAACTATAATTAACCCAGATGCGGGAATTTTCCATCTAAATAAATACAGGGTGTCCGGAGGGTAAGTGCGGAGACTTTGTCAATCGATGAAGAATCCCAAAATAACTATACTAATCTCGGAGAGATTCGGAAAAACAAACACGCAAAATAATTATTGCAAAATAACGTAGGTACTGTCTGGAAACGAAGTTCGCTTGGGAAAAACCGGTTCGGTGTGGGCCCCTTTTCGGTCCCCTAACTTGTACGCCACTGGCGTTGAAGATTTAATCCTAAAATGTGTTAGAAGGTTCTAATAATCAGTGGATATAAAATAACCCAATATTTTAAAATGAAATATTCATATTTTCATCAGTCATTCTCTAGAAAAAATGCATTTTTACAAAAAATGGGACCACAGAGGATGGGATCAGCTGATGTGGGACGGAGATCGTATGTGCGACGAAAAATAATATCACATAGTTGTCATGCAATGCGATGCATTGGGCGTTACGTGTGTAATTATAATTAGTAGCTGGTTTTATTATCTACAAAACTCATTACGAGTATAATGCCAATTAAATACATTATTGGAAAGCTATCGAGTCTTGCGGATAGTAAAATTAACGTTTGGCGGATGTGTAAAATTTAATACTAATGAACTCGTCAACAAGGTTTATTTGTTAAAAATTAACGAGTAATTGAATTTTCAAAGCAAATAGCGAAACGCAGGATGTTTATCATATTATTGTAAAGTTTCGTTTTCATGTGAAGTCCGATACTTTCATGGTATGTTTGAAGATTATATTCTATATTCACGTAAGGTCCTGTACTCGTTCTTCATTATAATTGTACACCTTCAGACTTCAGTTCCCAAAAATGGAAAGTAACAAAATGCTACAACTCGTGGTCGGTATTTTTTATTTTTACCGACCAGTGGACGTCAAGGAGTGGAAATTCATCAGAAACCCTTGACCATTCTCGTCTTTTTTTTTAAATAATATTGAAGATTCAGGGGTGGGAAAAGTAGCTAAGGGTACATTTATAGTTACAATATTTTATATTCCTCAATTCACTAACGCAGATGGAAATAGCCTAATAATACTACCTATACCATACTGGTTTCCCAGAAGCCGAAAAAAAAGGGGTGGTAAAAAGCTCGCTGTTGATGCGTCCATGAAATGGTGAGTGGTATATGAATCACGCGGTGCCGCTGACAGAGTACTGAGGCGTCGCTAAGGAGGTATTGCCAATGACTACACGGACACCCGCCCACCGCAAAAAAAAATATCAAAATCACGATCGAATTTGACCATTATCATGTATGCGGCCGCTAATTATCTGGAAATTATTGTGATTCATGAGGAATGTTATAGAAGCACCAAGGAGGCAGCCAAAGTCTGTTTCTTACGTTCTCCAGACAGAAATAACCCTGCTCATAGGGTGATACAAAGAACTGTCCAAAGAGTGCAGAGACCAGTCAGGCGGCTCCAGATCGAAAAGGAATCTTTGGGTGTGCCCAAAGGATCGTGCGCAATGTTGAAAATAGAGAAGTCGTTTTCAGTGCTTTTGAGGGAGATGATATACCAGGAGCATCCAAGACTTGCAGGTCAATTGAATATTTCCGAAAGTTCCATGCATATAGTAGTGAAAAATGGACGACATACCATTACACCCGGGTACAGCATCTATCAGTCAGAAAATTACCCTGCTATAGAAGGAAATTCTGCACCTGGATGCTAAACCAAGAAGAGCTCGAGCCAAATTTGGTCTTGCGGATTTTATTTACGGATGAATTGATGATTGATGCAGACAAGGTTGTTTCAACGCACATCACATAAGTGACATATATGGGCAGAAGAAAATCCAAATGCTACTTTTCGTTTTTCGATTTCGCTTTTCAACAGAGATTCTCGGTTTTATGGGCTGGTCTGTTGGGGGATCGTTCGGTATTTTAACAGTATCAATTGATTATAGTTGATTCAATTCTTTGTGCTGAGACAGGTTTTTACTATTCCATCACCTGCTTGCTTTTAGTTAATTTGATCGTTCTTCTTCAAGTCGGACCGTGTTAATTTGATCGTTCTTCTTCAAGCCGGACCTTTTGAATTTCCTGCACGTTCAACAGGAACTATTTATGGAGACTTCATCAACGTGAAACTTCCTCGATTACTAGATGAGGTATCACTCAATTATCGTGTCATCGAATGGTTCCAGACCGACGAGGCACCACCACATTTCAGTCTGAAAGTGCCCGAAATTCTGGACAGAGTTTTGGACCAACAATTTGTTGAGGGTTGGATAGGACGAGGGGTCCACGACATTGACCTACGCGGTCCCCCGACCTATATTCTCTCGATTTTTTTCTTTGGAGACATATCAAAAACATGTACAAGCAGCCCATCAATACAGATGCAGAGCTCAGAAACCGAATTGGATATTGCGACATATACATTGTACACCGCTTTGAGCATATACTCAGATGAATAAGTTAGTTTAAAAATTAAGTTAGTAAAGTTAGTTCAGGTTAGTTAGTCTGGAAGTGCCCGAAATTCTGGACAGAGTTTTGGACCAACAATTTGTTGACGGTTGGATAGGACGAGGGGTCCACGACATTGACCTACGCGGTCTTCCGACCTATATTCTCTCGATTTTTTCTTTGGAGATATCAAAAATATGTACAAGCAGCCCATCAATACAGATGAAGAGCTCAGAAACCGAATTGGATAGACTTTTGCGACATATGTACATTGTACACCGCTTTGAGCATTTACTCAGATGAATAAGTTAGTTTAAAAATTAAGTTAGTAAAGTTAGTTCAGGTGCTTCTTTACGCGGTGTTCTGCTTAGTTCTGGCTGTTATTATTATTTTATATTGATTTTGTGACCATCATTGCAATGAAGCCGCTTCTTTTTACAACAGCCATCTATTATTTGATTTCCAAGAAATGCAAAGGTAATAATGTTTCCGTTTTACACAGATTTTTGATTTTTTACAAGTTGCTACAGTGGTAGGTACAATGGTACAAAGCGCATTGAAATTGATGATTTACATTAAAGCATGTCTCGATTGACACTATTTTCAACCTAAATTTGAATAGAAAACATCTCAAAAAGGTATGACAATCAAAATTACAGTAAGCCAAAATTTGTAGCAGGTAACACATTTGGTGGTAACATCTCAAGCTGTCCCTCCGGGATTAGTGAATCTGAAAGTCTTGTAACTCCGTTATGCAATTAGTAGTGAATTATTAATTCTCCTGTATTTTCGGGCAACTTATTGTCGTCGGCACGTGCCAGTTTTCTCTGACTGCGAGTCGAGTCCTGGGATAACCTGTACACTCTATACTTATTAGGTGCTTACCTGCTACTGCTATAATACCTGCAAAAGCAATAGGCGTGTAGGGCACAATTTTGCGTCAAGTATTTATTGTATATCTACATATTTACATAATTACATATACAGCATATTATATAAATACCTACCTACATTTTCAGAAGATACAATTGTAGTTAACTCCTATATCTTGTTCACGATGTTTATTCAGTTTTGTTCACTTTCTGGAATGGTTGTGCGCTCCTTCGTGGAAGAATATGCGATGGTCACAGCCTATTTTTCTGGAAGTCCAGTAAAAGAAGTCCAGATGAAACCTACTGATGGGACCCAATCGAACAGGAGTACCTACTTTATCTCGCAAGATCGCACGATCAATTCAAAAAGTGACATAACTGAATAAACATTGTGAACGAGAAATAATATGTAGAATGTAGGTAGGTACCTATGGTTTTGTCGCTTTTAGCAACTAATCAAAAATATTCACCCAGCCCCGCAATCCCGCAATGAATCTATTACTTGTATATGGTTAAATTGTCCAATGATTAGGTACCTGTCGGATTACCTATTGTCATCATTATCAAACATACACCTTCTCATTCATAATGAGTCTTCACACAGAGGAAACTTAGTTGTTTTCTCTATCTCACTATATTTTTATTTTGACTACCTAATAAACCAGTGAATAATAATTATTGATGTTCAGGAAAATAGTTGTAGGTAGGTACATGAACCTACCTGATTTAATTATTCCTATTTCAAATACCTAACAAGACATTTATTTCATGTTTCACTGTTTTCAAGAATATTCGTTCCGTCGCCCCAAGTCAAAGTCCT
Source organism: Anaspis maculata (assembly GCA_949128115.1). NCBI lineage: Eukaryota > Metazoa > Arthropoda > Insecta > Coleoptera > Scraptiidae > Anaspis > Anaspis maculata. Next base: position 40,858,188 of record OX421962.1, on the reverse strand, counting down.
AATTCCCACAATTTCGATACCTATGTCGAGTTCTAAGTAACAAGGCAATTAACGAGCGCTGCAAAAAAATCTACGAAGCAAACTCTGAAAGAGCCAAAGTATTCAGAAACGCAGAGCCGCAAGCTTTATAAAATGATTACCTTTTCATGTGTCGTTGGACGCCATGACCAGAATCAGCATTCAGATTGTCTTTGGCGAAATGCGAGAGCAATCAAAACAAAAATCACGCACTTTCAAAGCACAAACAAAGAGCGCCTTTTTTGTCCCAGAAAACTCAAATCACCGTGTAAAAGATGCTGGAAGCACCATTTTTGTCAAATAAATTCCAATGCACTTTTTCGGTAAGAAAACCACGTGAGAAACTCTGAAACAGTGCGAAAAGCGGCTTTGTTTACCGAGATCGTAAACTGAACGTGAGGCACTCGGCCGAAGCGCTGCAGCAACCCCAACAGCACAGTCGTCAGAACTCGACTGCAGTCCGACGCAAAATCGGCAATGGAGAGCCTGGCTCTAGGCTCCAAGAACAAGTTCTGTGTGGAACAACGAAGGGTGGGAGATAGAGCCAACTTGTCTGCGCCGACTGGAATAGGAAATCACCTTTGTATATTAATGTACTATTCCCGTGTTCCACGTTGATATCGATAAAATAATAACGCTGGCCGCATTTTGTTTATCACTTCGAGGTACGTAGCCCAAGCATCAGTGATCTGTTTAAACTTTCGGCTTCTTTGATGATGGAGCTCGTGTGAAATCCGGGCGTTACCATAAAAGAGCCATCGGAAGGATCAACCAACACACGCCAGGCCAGTTAATCGGTGAAAGTGTTAGTTGTTGATCCTGACGAGACTCGAAATGAACCGGTGTTAAAAAAAAATCTCTCCTGATTTTATAACGCGGGGTCTGAAGGGTGAGGGGTGCATTCGGATAAAAACAGCGCAAAAGTTTTCAAATTAGGAACAGGAATCCCTCACCGGCCTCAAGTGGGTTTCACCGACGTAGATACTTATTATTAATATGCGTGGTGATGGTGAAGTCGTGGTCAAATCTTGATCGGGTAAAATACGTAGGGGTAAGTAGGCAGGGGCAGACTGCATGGGATTGGCCCCGGGGACTAATAAAGTAAATGTAAACAATGGTCGTTAGGAAAAGGCGAGTTAAGTGAACTGCGAAATTTTTCAAAAATAATAATAATAATGATGATGATAATAACCGCGCTTACGGCTAAAATTAAAACTTGCGGCTAAATAAGCTGACTGAACGCACCTTTAGTACCTACCCCGGAAATTCTCATAGATTATATCCCAAGAGCTATGAATTTTACAAGGTAAACTGCGGCTATAGCTGGTTATCCGCTTCAAAAAACGAGCATATCAGTAGGAGATTTGAACTTGAATGTTGATGACCGTTACTCAACGATGTGTCAAGGTGCGTTCAGTCAGCTTATTTAGCCGCAAGTTTTAATTTTAGTCGTAAGCGCAGCATCGCTTATTGGCTGATCTGATGAGGCTGGTTCATGACAGCCAATGAGCATCGCTGCGCTCACGACTAAAACTAAAACTTGCGGCTAAATAAGCTGACTGAACGCACCTTCACTAAAGCATAGAAAATTACACTTAAGGTGCGTTCAGTCAGCTTATTTAAGGTGCGTTCACTCAGCTTATTGAGCCGCAAGTTTTAATTTTAGCCGTAAGCGCTGCATCGCTTATTGGCTCTTATGAACCAGCCTCCTCAGAACAGCCAATAATAAGCGATGCAGCGCTTACGACTAAAATTAAAACTAAATAAGCTGACTGAACGCACCTTTAGTACCTACCCCGGAAATTCTCATAGATTATATCCCAAGAGCTATGAATTTCACAGGGTAAACTGCGGCTATAGCTGGTTTTTGCAAAATTTTGCTGAGAAAATGTCTGAGACTTGATAATTCACACATTAAAACCCCGAGACCAGAGGTCGAGGGGTTTTTAATGAATTATTAAGTCGAACACGTTTGCTACAAACCAAAATTTTGCAAAAATGTGGCTAGCCGTAGTTTGCATGGTAAGATTCATAACTCGCGGGGTATATTATTAGAGTATTTCCCAAATCAACATCTGCTGTATCATCAAATCGATTTTGAATTCAGCTTTTAAACAATTTTTGAACGTTACAAAGGAACTTTTCTGTTTTGTCAATACCGTATGATCAAAAACTTTCCACTTCTAGGCAGGCTGTGGTCTGGTCATTGGCAGGCAAACGAGGCTGATTTTGGCCAGGCCACGGCCTCTGCCTAGACAAATATTTTTGGAGATTTATATGTGTTCACCTATTTTGGTTCAATTGATAACTTTTGAAAGGCTAAAGCGAATTGCAAAACCTGAACGGATTCAGAAAACCTAAAAAAACAAATTCAAATATATGGAAATCTACGAAAGCGCCATTTAAAAACAATAGGCTAAATCTGGGTCTGCAAAATGGGACACCTGAAGGTATAGGGGCAAAACAATTTTACTAAATAGTAGAGGTCCAATGCTTTAAGTGGCATGTTGAGTATACAACAATCAAATTTCTCTTGAAGTCAACACCACAATTTATTTATTCTCAAAATTACAATGTTTCAACTCTTTTAAGTGGGGTCATCATCAGATCTAAAACAATAACAGTTAGTGATACAAAGCATTGTATATAGTGAATTTGAATTCTATTCAAATAATTTTCATCCAAACTGTCACTGTTTTAGATCTGAGGATTAGCCCACTTGAAGGGGTTAAGATATTCTAATTTTGACAATAAATAAATTACGGTGCTGACTTCAAGAGAAATTTGATTAGGTATTGTAATTTTACAAACTGCAGTTTGGCTTCCTGTTTGCAATGACAATTAGTTCATTTTAGTATCATTAACGGCGTGGGCATAGGTGCAATCGAGCTTTCCCATATCAATGACTCACCCTGTATGTTTGTATCCAGAATAAGAAAACTACATCGATTGCAATTAAAACATAGCTGAAGAGTGTAGTATATGAACAATTTTTGCGACACCCTGTAGATTAATTGTAGGTTGTAAAAAATTGTAATTTCCAATTCAGAAGCCTACGGAAAAAGTTCTTCCAATAAGGTTTTTTCCATCCCAAATTATTCCAGAAGAGAAACCTTCAGTATGGGGGAGGGGGAATTTTCCCTGATAATCGTAAATCGTTATACAATACTTTGTATCTATGCTGCAAATTTCATAACAATCGGTTCACTCATATTATGAAAACTACAATATAGCGGGCCAAGATGGCAGTCAATCGTAGAACCGACCTTAAAATCATGAATTATACGAGACACGACTATGATCCTAGTTTTATCAAAATCGTTTACTAGTTGAGAAGTTCAATATAGCGGGCCAAGCCAAGATATGGCGGATGTTTGGTCGACTTTTCAGATTTTATTGCCTATGCAGTAACTCAGGTGAGTTACGTGGTTTATTTCGTACGTAACTGAAAACAATACGGTTCTAAGATTATTTGTTTAGGAGAAAATAATTGACAGGACCGACAAACGGACAGCGGAGGAGCAAAACGCGCTAATAGCTACTGAATTTCCAAAAGAAAATTGGCTAAAAACAGTGAAAGTACATATTTTATATTGCCTAATTATTATTAGGTATCCATTCCAAGCTTAAAGAAACACAGCTTGACATGAAAAATTCGAGTTTTGTTGGTGTCTCTGATTTTTTATGTCCAATGTTATCTTGATCCAAGGGAAGTTACGTTAGAATTTGTGTCCCTATGGCATAAAACTTTCACCTGAACCAGGTTGTGTTGTCAAATTTTCATTCTGGGGACTGCGTCGTCGGTTTGTTCACTGACCTGAGCCGCTTTCTTTCGGCGAGGATCACATATCATGATCCTGTAACAGAGAGTGAATTAACGTACCTCGTTCTTACAGGGCGCCGACGAGCTCAGGTCACGAGATCACTTGCGACGAAATCACACTCGGGCACTAAAAATGGGTCCTCCTCAGTCTATTTTAAAACTCTATATTTTTACTGTTGCACCTCCCAACACTTCTCACCATTGAAATAAATACGTGCCTAACGGCGTTTTCAAGACAAAAACTGATGGAAATAATGCCTCAGTGTCAAAATCTGACCCGAGACCTGACCTAACAATTGACTTCAAACGGCAATCCAACACAGCAAACATCACATCATTGAATTTGATCAAAATCAAGTTTCAATCCATCAACTGATCAGATTGTCCAACTTGAAGAAAAAATATCATAGGCGACTGTTTTTTTTTTCGGTTTGGAATGGATTTTATAATAATCACACAGGTATAAGGACTTGTGCCTATGCATTTATGCATTATTTGTTCGATCGGACAAACCTTTCTTTGCACAATAACTTTTTCAGTGAGCTTATTGTTTCCGCTTTAGTGGGTATTGGCCCGTTCGTACTTATTCAAAGTGGAATATTACACTCCCGGAAATGTTCTCAAGCACCTCCACATTGCGCTTTTGAAGAATAATGAATGCCGTCTGCAAACAAGTACCTCTATTCTCTATTGTTCAATTTATTAACCCGCATCTTGTGATATACTCGAAACAAAATCATGTGCCATTGTGCCAGCAAGTGTTAAATAAGAGCAGATTTTATACCTAATTGATTCACCTCGGGTTCCACCAAAATTTTAAGAGCAGATTAAATCTATCACGCTGACAGTTGCTATGCACCAGCCAATAGGATGGCCAGTTGCTTAGTTACTAACTATCCTATTGGCCATCCTATTGGCTGGTGCAAAGCAATTATCAGCGTGTTAACTATCAGCGTTTTGGACTGGTGTTAAAATCATTTAAATCAGTACAGTCCGTGTCAAGAGCTTGTACGCGTTTTTAATGGGCAATGACTGTACATGAATTTTGGTAATCCAAAAAATGACAGCGCTACTGGTCGGAACTTTCATTGTTGGTGATGCTTTGAAAGTAAACGCACCGATGAGTGCACCGAAATTTGTAATTTTGAGAAGAAATATCGAGTTCCTTCACTTATTTAAAGAGGCACGAATGAGCAGTACCTATACCTATACCTAGGATCGCGGCCTGAATCGCAGCCCGCTAGAATCATGTAGAAATCAGACAGCCTATACCGTCAGGAGCAAAATACTGCATATATCCCATACACTTTCTATTTCCAGTAGAGTAGAATGACTTTTTGGAGCAAAAATAAAGTGACAAGCTAGGGGGCTACGACTACGGCTGATGGCACCTGCAAATTTTGAGAGCGAAACTATCGGCGGCCATCGGCCGTATTCTCCCAGCGGCCAGCGCTCCAGCTTGTCACTTTATTTTTGCTCCAAAAAGTCATTCTACTGAAAATAGAAAGTGTATGGGATATACATCAAAATGTTTGTCAAAAAAGCGACAAGGTCTTGCTTCATTGCAGTTATTATGGTTATTATGACCTAACAGAATAAAAGGCTTAATGGTTCCTGGCTTCATGGCGAATGTACTATGTAAGAGCTCCTTCATGGCTGTCACATTTTTTGGAGTTGCCTACAGCAAAAACACCCCCTCTTTAACATGAGATAGCCGACAGCCTTCATTTCACCGAAAAGGTAATTCATACTTAGTTACCGTAGCTACCTTCAAAAGCTCTGACACTTTTACGGCTGCCAATTCCACCTCTAGGACGTCATTTCCTAGTGTTTTATCTTCTGCCGTGACCCTAGGCTAAACCCGTCTGTCGAAAAAAGTGAAAAAATACGGCCAAACTAAAATGGCTTTTGGCAACATAATGTAACTTTGGTTGGTACTTGAATCTATATTTGGAAATTTGAATTTTCGGAAAATTCAATTTTATTTTTCCGGAAATTTTCTTTTTTTGTTCGAAAAAATACTTCATTTTCTTGCCAGTTTTCAAATAAGTGCCTGTAATTTTTTTCGTTTTTTCCGAGCCTCTCGGCAGGTGTCTGTCCTTGTGATGGAAATGACAGCCTCAAGGCATTCTCCCACAAAAAGTGGTCCGTATACCTACTGTCTGTCCGTCTTAGTAGTTACAATGGCTACGTTTACACCGTAGCTTTGGTCCGCGACCCAAACACTAAATTCGGCCCAAAAAATTTAGTCCACATGGTGTAAACGATCATGGACCAGGACCAAGTAACTTGGGTCAGGTCTCCGCTTAGCCATGGACTGAGCAAAATTTAGTTTTTATATGGGGGAATTATTGGGTCATCGCATGGGTCAGTCCCGCTTTAGTCCACGGGTGTAATCGTAGCCAATAATGATATTGTATTTTCGGGTATAATACCACGAGTGCAATGAAAATTACCGATAATTCTGAAAAATCCGTGTTGCCTGAAAACTGCATGAGTTTGTTTTCTCTGTGTTCGAAAGCTAAAAGAGCCCGACCCCGCAGAGGGAGGGCTCTTCTTTCGAACAACAGAAGAAAACAAACGAATGCGGTTTTCTTAAGGCAACACGCATTTTCAGAATTATCTGGTTCGTTTTCATTGTAAGAGTGGTATTCGGGAGAATATTTCCCGAATCATTCTACAAATTATTCACATATTATTTCACACGACAATAAAATTAATGATACATGAACAGCCACCTAACTGTACTGAGCCGCAGAACAGAAAAGAGAACCAGAGGCTGAAGAAAAAAGTGTGAAATCATTATGACTGCGCAATCCCAAATCGTTTCACTTTCTTGCAGTGCCTTTGGGTCCCTTGAGTACTCGCTTGAGCATGAGCATCTCCATACTGTCTATGCTCCATACAGTGTCCAGAGTCCAACGCTAACACTGGACACGCATTATGTTTGTTTGACAGTAGGTGTTCAAACAATGACAGATCGATTGAATTATCGATATGGTCTTTCGGATTATCGCTTATTAATCCTCAAAATTTGTGTCCGAATTATCGCGTTTTTGACGTATGAGGAAAATATTCAACAGTAATATCACAAGTGCTTAGATTTTCACGATAATTTTGGCCAGGCGATCGCGAGTGCTGATTGTAGCGATAAATGCCCGACTCCGTAGGAGGAGGGCATTTATCCAGGGACAATCAGCCCGAGGGAAACGCCTGGCCAAAATTATCTGGGAAAATCTCAAGCACGAGTGATATTTTGAAGATTATTACATAAAAGAAGTCCGAAGTGACAGCTGTCAGATTTAGTTGTTTACATGAATTTTATTCCGTTGCTATTGACAGTGGGATTTAGATAAGTGAATATTATCCTTGTAGGTCTAATAATCAAGGGCGTTGTATGTAATAATCAAGGTAGTATATGTATAACATAAAATTGAAAAAAATTATCTTCAAGAACGTTGGCACAACAGGATGCCACGATGAGAGGTCCCGCAACAGACACGACGACGATTTTTAGCGCACTTCTCCAAACGGGAAGGCGGTTTTGTCCTCGCTTTGTCCGTCCGTCCGTCCGTCCGTCACAGCATCTAGTCCTAGACGAAAAGGTTTTTGCGAAAAATTTTCACTCCAATGGGTAGCTCATGACCTTGTATCCCGAACCAAGAAAAATCTCGACGGAATAATGATAAACAATTACAATAATAACAAACTAGTGTGACGCGGCATCGCCGTTGAATGCTGCATTTCAGAAGCCGGCCTGATCTCGAAAGTTATCACATGCGATCAAGTACCCGTTCTTATCATTTTACAATAATACATATGCGGGGTTATATTTAGAGGAGAATTTGAACCTTATTTTAATGAAAATTCCACATCAGTGCGAGGAACCAGTCAATAGTTATGAGTTTTTGAAAATGACTCCGAAGCTACGGCTCGGCCGCAAAAGATTATTCGTTGCTTGCTGGTGCTTGATATCCTTTTCTCCGAACAAAACGGAATCCAATACAGAAAATATTTCAACTTGAATGGGTAGCTCATGGCCTTGGTACGCGAACCAAGAAAAATCTTTCCGAAATAATCATAAACAATTACAATAATAACATTTTGGTGTAAAGCGGCTTCGCCGATTAAGTGCTGGAATTCGCATTTGATTTGTTGATGCAACATTTGAGATGTTGAAAGTTACGATATGCGGGTAGCTACATGTTTTTATGAAAATACATCCCTACATGTACAGGAATATATTCAGAGAACAATTTGAACTTTCTTTTGACAAAAACTCCACCTCGATACGACCTTCGGGTCAATTGTTATGAATTTTTGAAAACGACCGCAAAACTACGGCTCGGCGCATATACGCGTCCCTACAAATTTAAAATCAGACGTGCCATTAACACTATTTAACATTTTGAAATAGGCATTACTAGGTACCTGAAGGATAATGGCACTCAAACTATGGAACATGTTTGCTCAATAACAAAAAAAAGTAGGTAGGTATCACTAAAAATCCTGTGACAGACTACCATTTTCTCGGTTTTTCGATAAAAAAGAACTGTTCCGATTCAAAAATAAACCCGATATTCGTGTTCAGGAGGTCGAAATCAGTAGGAAAACATTCTTTTATAAGTGAGAGAGTGATGCTTATGTGGCCGGTTCGTCTGTCTGTTTGTCTGTCTGTCCGTGTAGAAACTAGGATGATGTACTCCTTCTCGAGAATTGAAGCAAGAGCCTTGGAACTTTTTTCGATGGATAGCTGATGTCCCCCAAGGGTGGCCAATGGGCACTATTTTTGTTATCCATACATCGTTATCATTATTATCAAAAAACAGAGATCTCCTGTGCACTTCGAAGAAGTTGAACTTCTCTTCGGGAAATAAAGCTACAGCCCTTAAAAATTGAACTTTATCCGATGGATAGCTTAGGTCCTCAAGGACCAAATAGGCAGATTGGCTTTCATAATTCTGCCGCCATCTTGGCTGCCATATTGAAATCTCTTATTAGTGGAACGATTGTCATGAAACTTGAAACTTATCCTTGTCTAGTACGATCATTCGTATTTTCAAGCTGCATTTCATGATTCTGCTGCCATCTTGGCTGCCATATTGAAATTTCTTATTAGTGTGACAATTTTCATGAAACTTGGAACTGACCTTTGTCTCGTATGATCATTTTTATTTTCAAGCCAAATTTCATGATTTCGCCACCATCTTCGCCGCCATATTGAAATCTCGTATAAGTGGAACGATTTTCATGAAACTTGGAACTTACCCTTGTCTAGTACGATCATTCTGATTTTCAAGCCGAATTTTATTATTCTGCCGAAATTTTGGCCACCATATTGAATTTGTTTGCCCAAATAACGGTAGAGTAGAACCCTATAGTTACTTAACATCTTGCGTTCACTAATCCTTCAATAATGGAAGTGCGCTACTGAGCATCATGCCCATGAGGCATATTCGCTTGTTATTATTTAGTAAGTACAGGAACTTCAGCTGAAATATCACTTCAACCTCAAAAAAAAATACTGTAGTCGTGAAAATCACAGGTTTTGTTCAGAATTCTGTGCTCTTTCCAAATTTTTGGGTTTCAGAAAAATCTTAGCGGAGGCTTTTTTGCTAGAAAACTGAAAACTGATAGTTCCGAATAATTCCAAATTGACCTTAATTTTCTTTGAGATTTCAAATACACACAGTTATTTGGAGACCACAAATAACAATGATAATAATAATAATAAGATTAATAATAATAAAAATGGCTTTATTTAGAAGGTGGCGGTATTCAGCATAATGCTGCTCTACCATACAACCACCCGGAAAATATTACACTTGACATCACAACACAACAAAATAACAAAATAATTCAGGTACAAACATTTCACCTCATGTTGATCAGAAAATCTCTAAATTCTGTTTCAAAAATAGAAAGACTAGAGGATCGGCCGAGACCATCAGGAATGGAATTCATTACTTTTACAGCTGAGTAAGAAAACGATCCGCGAAACTGCGAGGTGCGATGCCTTCTCACAAATGTTGAGAATGAACATTTAAACAATTCTGAATCAAACAAGATGGAAAATTTCATAATTCTGTTGGAATATTTCGATTTTTTCTGGCAAATGCATATGATACAGGAAAGACAGTGAAAAATCGCTAAAACCTTGTAAAAAGTATGGACGTCCTGAAAATTTGATATTCTGTTCAGACTTGAATATGTGCTATACAGCCTATACTACATACCCAAAATTGACAGGAATCCCACCCTGGGGTTTTGAGTTATCGCAGGGGGTGTAATCAATTGCAACTCAAAATGGAGGGGATGGAACCTGTTAATCCATTGAATGCAAATACGTCGCAGTTCGACGCATCATATCTAGTTGATATCATTTTGGCACAAAAAGTGTCGATCATTATTGAGGGGGGGTCGTGGGAGGGGCGAAGCTCGGCTGGGTGGTTTATTTTGTTTTTCTGTCCCTGGTCATATAGAACCGATCATGACAAGTTTGGTATCTTTTCCGACTAAATTCAAACTGCTGATTTCGAATTCGATGTGTAAATTTGAATAAAATCAAGTTTGAACAAGTTATCTTGAAAAACCTAGTTTTTTTCTTTGACAATTTTGACCTTTTTTTTTCACTGTTGAAGATCTGAAATCCTCGAAAAATATTCCAGGGACCTTTAGATTCAAGCGTCTTCTTTACGAAAATCATCCATCCGATGTATAATTTTGTTTTTCGAGATTAACAAATCGATTTAAACCTAAGCCGGCCCGGCGTGGCGGCGTCTACAAATGACCAGCACCTCGACCAGTACACTACAGCATGCACTTTCAAATTAAAATAACTTGAATTATTGAACAAATAATAACTCATCTTTGAAAGTTGGAGGATCTCTGCAGAATTGAATTTGCTATAACATAAACAAAATCGCCATGGATCGCTCTGCAGGGTTTCAAGTTTGAGCCATTTTTATTTGAAGGTGCATGGTGCATGCTGTAGTGTTCTGGTCATTAGTAGACACCGCGCCCGGCCGACTCACAGATTCAAATTGATTTTTGAATATCGAAAAACAAAATAATACATCGAGTGGTTGGTTGATTTTCGTAAAAGAGACACTTCAATCTAATAGCCCCTTAAATATTTTCGAGAATTTCAGACCTCTAGCAGTGAAAAAAAAACTGTCAAAATCGTCAAAGAAAAAAATAAGTTTTTCCAAGTTAACTTGTTGAAACTTGTTTTTATTCAAATTTACACACCGGATTCGAGGTCAGTAGTTTGAATTTAGTCGGAAAAGATATCAAACTTGTCGTGATCGGTTCTATATGACCAGGAAAACAAAAAGAATCACTTAGCTGAGCTTCGCCCCTCCCACGACCCCCTCTCATTAATGATCGACACTTTTTGTGCCAAAATGGTATCTATGAAATACGATGCTTCGAATTGCGATGTATTTGCATCCAGTGGATTTACGGGTTTCATCCCCTCAATTAAGAGTTGCAATTGATTACCCCCCCTCCAATAACTCAATCTCCAATCCCTCCAATCCAACCCCGGGGTGGGATTTCTGTCAATTTTGGGTATGTAGTAGGGCTTTCAAGTCTGAACAGAATATCAAATTTTCAGGACGTCCATATTTCTCACAAGGTTTTAGCGATTTGTTTACTATCTTATCATATATGCATTTGACAGAAAAAATCGAAATATTCCAACAGAACTATAAAATTTTCCATCGTGTAAAGTTAAGAATTGTCCAAATGTTCATTCTCAACATTTGCAGTCTCTAAATTACTGTGTATACTTGAAATCTCATAAAAAATTGAGCTTAATTTGAAATTGTTCGGAATTACCAGTTTTCAGATTTTTGACAGCTCTAAAAAAAAGCCTCCGCTAGGATTTTTCTGGAACCCAAGAATTTGGAAAGAGCACTAAATTCTGAACAAAACCTGTGATTTCCACGACTAGTTTTTTTTTTGAGGTCAAAAATGGGTCAAAATCTACTTTTCTTGGGCGAATTGTGAATGGTCCATTATTGTTCAATAGGTAGGCAACTAAATATACACGATGCAACGCCCTTCTGAAGCTAGTTCTGAAGCCTCCCATGAAATAAAAATCCCATTAGCCCGAATTAAGTGATATAAGTTGCGCACACGGATGTTGCGCAGTAACGCAGTTCTGAGGGATTACGGGCAGTTAGCGCGACAATTTCAAGCGCGACAGGCCACAAGAGCGACAGGTTGAATAAACATGGCAACATGGCCATCTAGTTTGACGGAAATGTCAAAAACTTGAAAAAATGCAATCCCCTCTCTACAAGCACCCTTCCCACCCTCCAAAAGCGCTAGGCAACGTCGCACTGTCGCGTTTGTTGCTTTATTATTGTTTGATTTGTTGTCCATGTGTCCATGTGGCCCATATAATAATGCCAGTTTTTATGAACAAAGGTAGGTAAAAGGTAAAACAAATAGAGTTTGGAGTGAAATTGGATTTGATTTGAATTTATGTAGGTAGATTATTTAAAGGTGTATTTTTTAGTGGCTCCGGAGAGACACAATAGTCATTTCGGGGGAGGATATATTTTCTGCCTTGGGACTTGAGGCTGGGTTTCTTCCACCAGAAGTAGTTGATATGCTTGTCAAAGACCCTTGTGATAATCCCAGGCTCGCTCAAATCAAAGGGTGAGCAAGTCGTCACCACATCGTACCTACCTACTTGCATCCAGGACCAGGACAGAAGATGGTCCTTTCAGGCTAACATGGCCATCAGGTAGGGTGACAGACAAATACCTAATTGTGGACATCGTCACTGTCTCTTATAGGTACCTACCTACATGATTTTGTTGTTTTCAAAAGAATTTTGACCTGTAAGAAAGGCCTCGCCGGCTGCTATTACTACCAAATACACTGCTCCAATAACTTGACACATCTTATCACCATTTTGCGGCCACTACTTTGTGGGTAAGATTTTTTCAAATCCATCAACTCTTTCAAAAGATATCGGCCGACAAAGTCGCGGTCACGAAATGGTGATGGGTCGAATTATTGGACCAGTGTAATTAATACTCAAATCAAATAATTGAAAGGCTTTGGATTTATCTACTTGGGTGTATTTTTCAGCCCCTGAGGAGAGACACTTTTTGCAGTGGATGCCTGCTAGCCTCGCAAGTTTTGTGGGAGACAATAAGGAGCTAAGTCTTTTCCGGAGTAAGGTGGTCACCTCTTGGTCCCAGAGGACAGACCTGAAGCTGCTGAAAAAAATTCATACCTACGCGGGCGGACACCCCCTCCCTTCCCCATGGATTTACCAAGCTCATAAATTTGATCATCAAATTAAATATAAACTCGCAGTGCTGTTGGTCAAACAACAGTGAAATGCCCATGGTTTAGTTGGTAAATCGATAATATTATGAAGGCCTGGTACAACCAGAGGTCAGTTTTTGATTTCAAGTTATCTAAGTGGTGATAGTTCAATAATTTATTATTATAGATACCTACTCATTCGATTTTTGTAATTGCTGGTTTTTCATTATTTCAATACATATATTTACGTTCACAAATGCTGTAGACTTTTTTGCTTTTAGTCCTTCACCATAGTTGTTTTTTTACAACATACTCCTATTACATCCATACCTGATACCTCTGCCATACATTTAGCTATCATTCTTTTCAAGCATTCCCATTCACCCAACACCTATGGAGTCTGACTACAGGATTTTTGTCTAAAGGAATGAGGCTTTCAATTGTACATGTTCTTTATCTATTTCGTCAGCTCTTCTAAATTGAGATGGGTCACAGATTCATCAATAAGAATGTCGTAGTTTTCTGCTTTTTCCGGATTTTCACAATTTATGATTCTTCCTGTAGGTATAGCAAATGAAATTTTCAACACATTCGCAATAGTTGAAAAAAATCTTCCATTCTATTCTAAACAGTTTCTTCAATTCTTTGTCTCTCACAAATAGAGATAACAAAAAAAAAAAAAGGTTCGAAATCCCACCTGGTGCGTCTATATAAACAACGAAACTTTGGATTCAGGGGTGGATGGGCCCAGGCACTTTTTCCCTCTGGGCTGGTGAGATTTGTGAAAAGGCCGGTAATATATAAAACCAACACTTTTGAAAATTATAAATAAAAGGCAGAGTCTTCCCACAAAACGTTTACAAAAATTTATGACTGTAGTTTCGGGAGCCTTTAGTCTCCCGTCGTTAGAGGTAAAATAGTGAAAACTTGTGAAATATTCTGGTAAAGGAGTAGGAGGTAGGAGTCAATATTTTACATCTAATTTATCCCTTACGCTCCCGAAACTGCAGTATGGAATATCTTTAAACGTTTTGTGAGAAGATTACCTTTTATTCATAATTTTTAGAATTTTACACCCACTGGTGAGCGATGGCGGATACATCTCTAAAGACCAACACGTTTATTCTACAATGAAAGTTTTGAGAAGAAAGATCTGGGAATGAACAAGTTTCCAATGCAGTGCATTCAGCAGCACCTCATGCATTCCAACTTTATAACATATTGTCCGTCTAAGTAGGTTTTCTCAACCTCACAGGGGCCACTCGACAGTATGGGCATTTTCATTCCATTATCTTTGGTACTGCCACGCTTGACAGCTTGGTCATCATTCTCTTCAGTGAACACCGCTTACAATGTTCTCACAAGATACCTAGAACTACGTTCTCTACATAAACACTAATAATAATTAATTGACTTTATTTTCAGGCGGCATTCAGCACAGAGTGCTGCTCTTCCATATCATCTAGGCAGCTCCCATTGGAGGGGGAGATTTAGTGGTGAATTAGCAGACTCTAAGGCCAGCATTACATTGAGCATCAAATGCTGCAGCTTTTTTTGCTGCCGAGCTCTCATTGGTCAAATGTTGGTCACTGACAGCAATAACAGGCGTCAGTTCCAATCAGAATTCTGCTGCAAAGAAAGCTGCAGCATTTGCTGCTCAATGTAAGGCCAGCATAATGCCCGTATTCATAGACGTTGTCAAGTGCACCTTGTTCAAGTATCACTTTTAATCAAGCTGTGACTCAAGTACGATTTCTGTTTCATGGAAACATTTTTGGCTATTACCGTGAAATAGTATTTCTTGAGGAAAGCCGAAGTTATGTCTATAAAACAGAATTCGTACTTGAGTTACAGCTTGATTAAAAGTGATACTTGATCAAGGTGCACTTGACAACGACTATAAATATACGGGCATAATAGGCGCTAGTCATTATTGCGCAAAGGGTTGTTGTTGAAGCCGCTCCTACTCCTCACTGCACAAAAAGAAGTTTCCAAAAAGTTCTGTGACGTTTTAAAGCTTGGTAAATAAATAGTTCATACCTTATTCACTTCTTATAACTTTGTTGAGCTCTACTATGTTCCTCAAATTGATAATGAACCCCAAAAAGCTCTTTTTCCTATTGGTATCCAATAACGGAGTTCCGAAGTAGCTAGGATGAGAAACAAACAACATCGTTCCTGTCTATAGCTACCGATACCGACAAGCAGTGTCGGTGTACAGAATTGTGGTCTTGCGGCCTGATTACGCCGAGTATTTTGCGAGTCTCAATAACATCAGTGTCTATGTAAAGAACGTAGGTAGTTCAATACATTCCTGGGTCTCTTGCGGGAAAATTGTAAGCGGTGTGTTCACTGAAGAGAATGATGATCAAGCTGTCAAGTGCAGCAGTAGTGAAGAGAACGGAATGAGAATGCCCCTGTCGAGTGGCCACTGTGAGGTTGAGACTCGGGCGGAGAAAACAATAAGTTGTAAAGATATATAGTACATGAGGTGACGCTGAGTGTATTGCGTTTTCCCCTCGGTTTTCCCTTTTACCCCCTTGGCCCATCCACCCCTGCTTGGGTCCATCGGTTTTATTTTATCATCTTTTTTTTATCTTTTTCCAAATAAATAAAATTTGATTGTCTGTATGTTTTTCAAAATCTTTCTATTGTTCTCCACGTCTCTCTGGTTAGTCTTCACAGACAAGTGAAGAACTGACAGGAGAAACCACTGACAAAATATAATGCTTCCTCTTATTGGTTTGTACGCCAATCCAACACCCTTTGACCCACACCCCACACACATTTGTTCCCAAAACACAAACAACATTTTTCTAGCACTCTTGAATAAGCATTGAGGGAACCTCTGACATTGACAGGAAGTTCAATTGCTCATGCTCCGACAAAGGTACCTACGCAAGGTGAGCAAACCTCCGGCTCTCTGGATTACTCCGAATCGAAAACTGCGTTCATGAAGCAAATAGATTTTATCTCTTCAAAAGTTTAAGAAGTCTCGTAATAAGGTTGCCACGGTCTGGATTTAGAGCTGGGCATAGTACGGCAATTGCTTTGGCAAAGGTTACTGATGATATTGTCAAAGCATATATGAAGAAGATTTCCAAACTGCTCTCATTTTTGTTGGATTTTTCATAAGCTCTCGATACGCTTGATCATGGTTTGAACATATCAAATTTGAAATGCTTCGGTTTTGATTCAGCATCTCTCTGCGTCCCTTCTGCAATTCTACTTTTCACAGAGATATCAGCATATTGTCGATGACAATCCACCTTTCCCATGACCAGTTTCACGCATCACACCTGATGTGAGCGTGGAACTAGCGGTCTATAGTAGCTGTTTGCATTAGCGGGAATCAGCGCTCACAGGTAAGTGATTTCTCGTATGGAAAAGATGGATTTCCAATCATTGATGCCTTTCCATGCTTTCTGGCGTTCCACAAGGATCCGTTCTTGGTCCGTTATTATTCATCATTCAAACCTACTGTTGACACGTCCTTATTGCTACCGTCAAATCTTGTAGCATACAGGCTTATGCAGACGATACATACACATACATACATCACACTGTATATTGTACATAAACCTACCTCATGTCCATGCATATGTAAGTAATTATAATTTTAATCAAGAATAGGTAGTTTTGATGTTTTGTAGTTGAGTTTCAGGATGATGGAGGTTGCTTATAAGAAGGTTGCAGTTTAATCTCTACAGAACTGGTCGAAGTTTTCAATAAATTATATGAGGAGAAAGGACTCAAAAAAACGTTTATTCATACCACGATTTATACTCAGATCGATTACAGTTTTTACCTTGAATGTTTTTACGAATGTCTAGCATCCCAAAATATAATCAATGAGGATTTCGAGCGGACAAGAGTCTCAGCTGAACTGCTGAATAGCATAATCTGTTATTTAATTCACTAAAATTTAAAGCACGACTTCTTTTTGGCAGTAAGTGGCCCCAAAAAATCTATTTGTCATTTCATCACTTATAATAAATAATAATCATAAGATCCTGATTCTCGTCTGTTTGCTTGCAGTATTCTCCTTCAAATCTTGGAAATGATAGACAGTTTCAGTTTCAAAAAAACGTATATATTAGCAACCAACGTTTCAACCTCGTTGACAGGTCTTTTCCAAAGAAATGTAAATTCTAAAAAATACAATATTGAATAATAATATACCTTAAAAATGTGATAGCACAGAATAAGTGAGTAAATAAAAGAGACTGGTGAAAACGGCGTGAAAATGTTGACGAGGAGGTGGCACTCTTCATGAAGCACGAAACAGAGCGAGATCAATGATTTCTGGGTGTGGATCTAATGATCCAAATGAGCTGCCATTGTCGGCTACCACTGCTGGGAGTGATGAGGGAAGCTTTGAGAATGTTGTCTACAGTTCTGTAGGATTCTGTGAAGGTGTGTGATGGTTACCTCATGGCCAGCTCAGGTTTTCATCCAGGTCTCCTACTGTAACAAAAGAACACACTGCATTACAATTACAATAATTATACTCGACAGTGATTCCCGCGGAGTGTACCTACTGATTTGATAACTTTTGGCTTGGTGTCAGTGACAAGAGGTCCCAAATTCATCAAATCAGTACCTATATACACTCCGCGCGAAACACTGTCCTTGTTTATTTTGCGTACGATATGGTACCTATATTATTATTCTGGGTGAATATCAGTGATCACATCAGACATGCGAATTGAGCAAAAAGTGGAATATATGATGCATAACTGCGGAGAAGTTGATTCCAAAAGGTGATGTAACCAGTGGCGGCTGGTGAGGGAGGGCTCAAGAGCGGCGCCCCCCCAACGCTAAAGGCGGCAAGAGGTTTTTATCGGTAGGAAGACATGGAATGCATTGTATTAATTATACTCATTCCAAAGATTTGGTTTAGTGCAAAAACGTTCAGTCATTAGTCAATTAATATTTCAACAAAATAATTCTAAGCGATCGCACGGTCGAAGAAGTTCGTCTTGGGCTCCGCATTCGGCGCCCACCGCCGATGCGGTGATGCCGGGGTGCACCCGCGCAAAACTTGTCCGTAACCATGGCAACGCGAGACGCGGCTCCCGCTCTATACTGCAGATATGGGCTCCGTTTCTCGAGCCCCCAGCCGATTGAAATAATCGATATAATTATTTATGTACTCTTCGATTAGTCAACAGTTTGCAAACATGAAGATAGCTGACCTAAAAAAGGTACATTTAGGTCATCAAGCCTACAAGAAGAAATAAATGCAAAAAAACAACGGACGTCCGATTACAGCATTGATTCACTGAATATAAAGCAAATCGAACCCGCAAGAATAAATTCGTGGTGCATTAACTCACACGTAATTTTCACAAAACAGTAAATGCTAAAACTCCATATGGTTGTGATGCGGATACGACAAAAAAGTTTTCGCCTCGAGTTTCGTCATTTCGCGAACTGAGAACTGTTCTATCTGCACTCTTTGTAGAAAATGTTTTTCGAACTTCGAACCAACAAAACATAGACGAAATGTTTCATGATTTGAACAATCAGATCAGAAACGGAAAAGGAATAAAAGCCTCTTTCTCTATTTTCTGATCTAATTGTTTATATCAGGAAACATTTTGTCCATGTTTTGCTGGTTCGAAGTTCGAAAAACATTTTCTACAAGAAGTGCAGATAGAACATTATAGTTCTCAGCTCGCAAATTTGTCATGAACTTGAGCCCTCCTTGCAAAAAACTCACGAGCCGCCACTGGATGTAACTCACGAGATTGATATAGCCTTGTCATTAGGACTTGGACGTGAGGAAAGCTAACACTATAGTATAGAGCCTTCAAGTGAATTTCACCTCAAGTCGCCCATGATTCTTGGGAATTTAGTGAGAAATCATGGCTATAGCGACCAGGCTTACTATGAGAGGAAATTCACTTCAACTCTTGATACATTAAACAATCCTTGTGGACTGTAAGTTGGTATGAATCTAACGCAAACAAAGACTTTACCTACCGATTCCTTCCATATGTACGGACATCCTTGTCTCTTCCTGTTGGTTTCATGTTTCATGAATCTACAATATCCTCCATTTGGAACAGCAATTAGGTAGTAAATCCTCGAGTAAATCGTACTGCTGTAACGAGAAAAAATTAAAAAAAAAATTATTCTCTCATGCATAGTTGTTTAGACCTACTTAATAACAATAGACTCACTTACTTAATCCCAATAAGTCTTTCTACCGTTCGGTGTAAGACTAAAGGGCCCGAATTCAGCTTCTGTTTGTTCTGTTTCTCCATTGCATCCTGTTCTGGACCAACGCATCGATCTCCTCCCACCTGATGTCCTTCTCCTCCGCTGCTTGCCTCACCTCCTCTCCCTCTCGCCAGGTTTTTCTTGGTCTGCCTCTTCTAGCTCTTCCGAGAGTTCTTCCCTGTGCTCTCGCCTCATACACTCTCATAGGCTTCGTCTTTAACTGCTGCTCTTTGAAAATCTTGTTCCCGATTCTGTCCCTTTTTGTCTTCCCCTCCATTTTTCGTAGGGATCTCGTCTCTGCAGCATGCACTCGACTCTCGTACTTTCTTGTCAGGGTCCACAAGTCGCTCCCATAAAATAAGTGTTGGAGTCACCATGCACCTTCCTTCACCACCTCAACCTTTATTTCCTTTGTAAGTTATCTCTTCCCGAAAAATGTTTTTCTCATGAAGTTGTATATTCTTCGCACTATAGGCGATTGACCTTATTGGGGAAAATGGCCGTTTCGTCGAGGAAGTTTTAGGGCATTAATTTTTAGAACTGGTGTAAGTTGCCGTCCGGCAACGGCGGTGGTTACGTCAATTGGTGGCATGTCAAAACTGTCACTTTGCTGTCTTGTGCAGTACGCTACAAGCAAACTTTCGTTCCTGTGAACCCTTGGGACCCCATAGCCTCGTTATTGGGCCCCATGTTGATGACCAGCGTCGTCGCAGACCTTTCTCTAAATCATCCATAGCTTCCGCCCAAGGAAGAGCAACAGACTCTGTCACACCCGCACGGAGGGAAACACACAAGCCCGTCGACCAGCCTGCCAGCCAAGAAAAAATCACCTCGGGCTGGCCGTGCAGAGTCAACCACCACCTACCTTTTTTCCTCGCTTTTTTCTAAAGATTTCCTGCTTCGACTTCAGCTGGAGATCCGCATTTTTCATTCTAACAAGCTCGCCGTAGCTACTTCTGTGTTCGCGACGTAAACGTTGTCTTTTTTTACCGCAATAATGTAGTGCATTGCTGGGGGCGTAGTCTTTCAGCTGCGCACCTCTGGAGCTAGATCTACAAATCTGCTAAATACGCTAACCATAACATGAAATAAGAGACACAAATGCAAACCCCTTTTTCAGATTATTTCTACTTGTCAAATTTCCATGTCAATATGTGGGTATTACAGGTATCCACTAGTGCCCACCTAGGCTACTAGACGTCGGAGTATGTTTTCCTCGTAAAAACGTCCTCGACGATCAAGTACCGAGCTCTACACCAGGTGGCGTTTTTTAAATGTAAATCGCCTATAGCAATTCTTTCACTCACTTCTCTGTCCTGTCTTCCGTTCCCTTCAATTATTGTTCCAAGATATTTGTAGTGCTCTACTTTGTTCGATGTTCGATAACAATAGACACTAACGTAAAATTGCACTTATATTATTGTTGTGGAGCACGTGCATTTTGACACTTTGATGCGGCATTGCCGAATGGTCAAAAGGGTACAGGGGGAATCAGATTGGCAGGTCCACATTTCGCTCTTATGTCGCCAAGATGTGACATTTTGCTTTTTGACAGCCGTGCAGCGTTGCCACGTGTCGCGGCTGGGGTCTGTCGCGTTTATGGGCTGTCGCGGTAACTGCCTGTCACCGTTCTGATTTGACATATGATATCCGTGCATATGACACATCACATAACCTAAAAATATTCTTCTCCTGTCAATATCATCTTTGACAAAAACTTCACGTCAAACTTTACTGACTTGAAATTTACGATTTCCAAGCTGAAGGCGTCCAGGAAATCCTAATTTCTCATTATTATTGTAAGTCTCAAAAATACCATTTCAAACAGCTCAATTTATATCCCATTGTTTTTGTTTTATGTACTTACTTAGGAGTTGGAAATTAAAAGTAAACAAGAAGTAAACCAGTAAGCCTGCAAGATGAGCAGTGAAGAAACAAAACCAGAACAGAAACCAATCTTCAAGACTTCTTCATTTTACCTAAGCTCCAAAGCAAACACTAAAAAGCGCACATGGAAATCTCTCAAACAGATTGTATCTACAGAGAAAGCTCTCCCTTGGCCTGAAAATGTCATCCACTACAGTTCAGTGAATGCACCACCTTCCTTCAAACCAGCGGAGAAGTTTTCAGACCTCTCTGGACTCCCAGCACCATACACAGACCCACAAACAAGGCTGCGATTCGCCAACAAAGATGAATATGCTACACTGATCGGACTTCCAATGGACATAACGGCAGGATATTTGGCTTTGCGAGGTGCAAGTAGCATAGTCGGTTGATTGTGGAGTTCATTTATTTGAGGCAACAGTAACGCTATTCAATAAATATCTTGGATTTATTCGAGTTCAGTTGTGCTGCAAAATATAACTGATGGTCCCCTGAAATGTTCCAATCATATGTTACTCTTTTGTCACAAGAATCAATGTTGACCCTTATTTTCTCTTCATTGACTAGTTCACATGTGAAACACACCTGTAAAAAAGATTATCAATAATTATGATCTTAATAAACACCACATTAAAATTATTTATGCCTGCTTACTTTTAGTCCTTTGATTGTTTCTGGAAGTTTGGTTGATTTTTTTGAACCATCAACATAAATTTCACCTCGGCTGTTTAAAATAAAGTAACTATGACCTGAGGATTTTACATCTGTTAATTTGGCAACGTCCTTCCCTAAGATCAAACCAACTGCTGAACTGTCACCATCGAATTCCAAAAACTAAACAAAAAGATTAAAACAATCATTTTGGCAATGAGGATTTCAAGTAATTACTGTAAATTCGGCAGAACATCCTTCTGAGAATTGGATGCGGTCAGATAATAAAATGCCCGGAGATTCTTTGATGGGGCAAGCAATTTTATCGTCATTGGTCAGCAAGTAATCAGAGTTTGGCTGCCAGCAAAACGGCTTCAAAGATGTAGAAAAAACTTGCACAACAGACCAAGGACTCCAGTCGTTAGATCCTTCAAATTTACAGCATACTCTGAATGAGTATGGTTGGTTGGCTTTCAAATCTTTAACTAGGAACTGAGTTTCCAAACCTGAAACGCAAAAGGCAATATAGCTTCTATAAATGATCAACCTACAGTTCTCTGTGCCATGTCATAAAAAAATCAAGTATCTATCTAAAAACCTAACAATGGAAAGGCGCATCTTCATTTCAAGTTCTCTCATGGGCATCAGAAGACGCATAGGTACAACCTATGTTCCTTATCTTCTATTCCTAGTTCTTCTAGTAACCTGCAGTTTCTTCTAAACAATTTGCATATCTTCTCTACTTATCAATAAGTAGTATAGTCGCTGAATCGCTGATGCAGATGCCCGCGTTGGTTCGTGCTAACAATGGCTCTGTCCGTTCCCCGCCTGACGTGACGCTGACGGTTATCCTCTACACATTGTCGTACTGCCGGTTGCAGGCGTAATACTCGGAGGCTTGCCCAGGGCTATCCGAGAGTGATTTTCCAGCCCGTTCGGGATTAGATGGGACACTACTAGTAATTCACTTTTTATATCGGAAAACGATCCACTGCAAAGCTTGCTTTAAAAGTTCCTTGTAGTGCCGTCATCTACTGGCTAATGCCAAAAGGTCATCACGGCGCCTCTTTGTACTTTTTCACTCAACGGTATTATAAGTAATGATTAGAATGTGAGGATGGCGCCTCTTTTCCCTCATATTAGGTAGTGAACTCCAGTGACGATTTTTCAAAGCAGATTACATTTTCACCTTGCTCTATGTATTTAGAAAAGAAAGTAACTTTTGCAAAGTTTCAATTGGAGGCTTCGTTCATGAGATATTTGAAATATTTGAGTACTGAAGAACCCCTCAAAAAGCCACAAGGGAAGGAGTTCTCCGAAATATTTTACGTTCTATGATTTTTCCATATTATTTGTATGATTATATTGTGAATAAACAACCGTTCGGCCCTCAAAATTTTTAATTTTTTGTATGACACTCTAAACCAGGACCGACATAAACTATGATCATGTCTACTTACCCACAAAACAATCTGAAAAATTGACTGTGAGGTGTTTTTCTTTCAGAATATCCCCAAAAGCTTTCTGCAACCTAAACTCTTGGATGTCTGTCATCTTCTCATCATTTTGAATGGTCTGCCATTCCACCAGAATAGATCCGGGCTTTTCATACATTTGGCTAATCTGAAAAAAAAACAACCTTTTTTGTAGAGAGACAAGTACCGGGTGTTCACGATGAAGTTCACCTCCCTACTAGGAGACTTTCTTCAAGACATACTACATATTTAAAAGATGAATTTTTCTTTCGCACAATTTTCCGTACAATTCAAATATCTGTCATTCAAAATTTTCCAAAACTGTTCAAAAGTGCTACCATGTTGAGATCTGACAGAGGGTGGCACGGCGCCTAATGAAGAATAATGCGCAGTCTTCAATGGTCGCAGAATGCAAATAACGCAAGATGCGAACCAATCAGGCATCAGCAGAGTGCAAAAAGAGCCCTCCGTTCCTATTGGTCAATATCTTAGCCCAGTCATTTTAGGTTTTAACCCGGAAATAATTTCCACAAAGCAGATTTTTTGACCTGTCTGCTGTCTGGGCAACATATCAAAATACTCGGAAATTCCGGCTTTCGCGTCATGAATTTGAGGGGGTAAACCAACCAACCTTACGGTTACATGGTGTCGGTTTTTCTCCTTTTTCTGCCAAACGGTAACTTGAACGTGAAATAGTAATAGGAGTGGGAATATTCCACACTAAATTCTGCATCGAAAAAGTCTGGTTAACTAAATGTATAGACAATACAAATAGTACAAGAAAGATAGATTTCAACCTCGGAAAAAATATGGACGTCCTGAAAATTTGATATTTTGTTCAGAATTGAGTGCTCTACAACATATCCAAAATCGCCAAAAATCGCACCCGGGGGTTTTGAGTTATTGGAGGGGGGGGGGGGGGGTAAAAAATTGCAGCTAAAAATGGAAGAGATGGAACCCGTCAATCCATTGGATGCAAATACATTATAGTTCGTCTTATCATATCCCGTTGATACCATTTTGGCACAAAAAGTGTCCATCATTGTTGAAGGGGAGTAGTGGGGGGGGCGAAGCTCTGCTAGGTGGTCCATTTTGTTTTTCTGGCCATATAGAACCGATCACAACAAGTTTGGTATCTTTTCCGACTAAATTCAATCTCCTGAACTCGTATCCGATGTGTAAATTTGGATGAAAACAAGTTTGAACAAGTTAACTTGAGGAAACTTGTTTTTTCTTCGACAATTTTGACGATTTTTTTTTACTGTTGGAGGTGTTCATTTTTAGAAATTTTCCAGGGACCATTGAATTGAAGTGTAAGTATTCTCCACAAAAATCATCCACTCGATGTATAATTTTGTTTATCAAGTTTAAAAAATCGATTTGAACTTGAGCCGGCGCGGCGCGTCGTCTACTACTGACCAGAACACTACAGCATGCACCTTTAAATGAAAACACCTCAAACTATTGAAGAAATAACAGCTCATCTTTGAAAATTGGAGGATCTGTGGAGAATTGAATTCCCTATAACATAAACAAAATCGTCATGAATCGCACTGCAGGGTTTTGAGTTATTTAAGGGGAGAGGTAACAGTTCATAGAGTATGAATCCTGTCAAAGTGTTATCCTCCTCATCGAATAACTCAAAATCCTGCATTACGATTCATGGCGATTTTGTTTGTGTTATAGGGAATTCAATTCTCCACAGATCCTCCAATTTTCAAAGATGAGCTGTTATTCCTTCAATAGTTTGAGGTGTTTTCATATAAAGGTGCATGCTGTAGTGTTCTGGTCAGTAGTAGACGACGCGCCGCGCCGGCTGAAGTTCAAATCGATTTTTTAAACTCGAGAAACAAAATTATACATAGAGTGGATGATTTTTGTGGAGAATACACTTCATTTTAATGGTCCCTGAAAATTTTCTTGAAATGAACACCTCCAACAGTAAAAAAAAATCGTCAAAATTGTCAAAGAAAAAACAAGTTTTCTCAAGTTAACTTGTTCAAACTTGTTTCATCCGAATTTACACATCGGATACGAGTTCAGGGGATTGAATTTAGTCGGAAAAGATACCAAACTTGTCGTGATCGGTTCTACATGACCAGAA
This sequence comes from Anaspis maculata, assembly GCA_949128115.1. Taxonomy (NCBI): domain Eukaryota; kingdom Metazoa; phylum Arthropoda; class Insecta; order Coleoptera; family Scraptiidae; genus Anaspis; species Anaspis maculata. The sequence goes on along the minus strand of OX421962.1, from coordinate 40,832,711 downwards.
AAACAAAATGGACCACCTGGCAGAGCTTCGCCCCCCCCACTACTCGCCTTCAACAATGATGGACACTTTTTGTGCCAGAATGGTATCAATGGGATATGATACGTCGAACTATAATGTATCCGCATCCAATGGATTGACGGGTTCCATTTCCTCCATGTTTACCGGCAATTTTTTACCCCCCCTCCAATAACTCAAAACCCCCGGGTGCGATTTTTAGCGATTTTGGATATTATGTTGTAGAGCACTCAATTCTGAACAAAATATCAAATTTTCATGACGTCCATATTTATTCCGAGGTTTTGCCGATTCTTTTACTATTTTTCCTGTACTAAAATAGAAAAGACCATAGCCGTCACGGATTTTTACGGTTGCGTAGGAACCAGGCGAGTCCATCATTCAAAAGAAGGTTGGCTGATTTTTGATGCCCCAATATCCGTGACGACGGTGGTGATAACATATGGTCTTCTCTATTTGTATTGTCTATACGACTAGTCTTCACTCAATTCGAGAAAAGAGCATTTGAAGTGTGGGGTAATTTTGAGCGAACAGCGGAAAATCGTCAGTGGGAAAATCCGAGCAATGCCGTGTGGGACGCACTGCAACTCTCACACAGAGAGACTAATGATCCATTCTCTAGAAGATAGAGAAGGTAACAGCCGAACACAATAACTTCTTTATTTTGTTCAAAATTTTTCATTGCTTCGGTAAAAAAGCGAGACTATGTATCGGGGGGAGTAATATAACAAGTGCAATGAAAATTATAGATGCATTTTCATTGCACGAGTGCCACGAGCGGAGGGCCACGAGTTATATTTTATCAGAAAATTTCATGAATCAAAAAAACTTTCACGCCTATGACATTGTCAACTAGTCACTCTAGTCATTGTCGTCAGGGAATGACTACCTACGACCAAAGAATTAACACGGGGTCGCAAGGTTCCTTGGGTGATGCACCTACTATACAGACGAATTTGTGGAAAAATTGGCCTACATTGCCAAGCCGTTGCAGCATAGGACTCCGTTTTTGTGGTCCAAGGAATTATATCAGCGACATATATTCGCAATGAGTGCTTCCCAAGAAGAGTGAAGGAGGTCCTGAGGTACACGATGGCACTACTGGACGACATATTTGTTTTTGAATGAAACAAAGCTCTCCGACTACCACAACATCAGACGATCGGACCGAAACTGCACAGACACGTGTTTCACCCCTACTGGGGGCTCATCAGTGCGCAGGCGTTGAGACATTCTGTCTGTGTCTGTGCAGTTTCGGTCCGATCGTCTGATGTTGTGGTAGTTGGATAGCTTTGTTTAATTAAAAAATGCGAGGTGCCCGCTTTATGGCTCAAAGAGGGGCAATATTTATATTGCGTATTGTTGCTTTCTAATATTTGATTTTGTCTGCTGTTGGTCTTAGTATAGAAACACAAAAAAAATTATCGATTCATGCACTAGTGCAAATTATCGAAAATTATCGCAAAATGCACTTGTGCAAATTATCGCCTAATTCGAATCTGATTGGTTCAAACAATAGAAAACTGTCACTTCCATTGTTAGAATGTCAGATTTGACAGATGAATGAAATTTTCATTCTCATCAATATGGCTGCTCAAGTGCAATCGTGCAATAACAGTGTTGTATAGTAGGTTCACCTGTACCGTGATTCTAGTCCGCTGTGAGATTTTGTTTTCAAGTTTCCAAATCTGAAATAAAGAAAATCCTCAAAACTTTGCGGTTGGCTGCTCTGGCTTCAATTAGCGTTCGTCGTTCGGACCACTTTTGGAACGTATTTTTTACGCATATCCTCTGCAGATAGACGGAATATTTTTGCGGGACGTGATGTCTGACGCTTTTTTCTATTATATTGGAAAATGTAGTAATTTTTCGACCTGTTTTTAATTTTCGCCAATGAACAAATAAGTCAAAGCAGCTTTGACATTTGACATGTGTCAAAAATATTTCTAACCTCTTGAAGCCGGTTCAACTTTAGGTTGATTCAAACTAAAAAAGTACTAGACCTTCGTCCAAAAAAAAGGGGTCCCATGGAATCATCAATCCTTTCACCTCTTGCAGTCGAAAAGACACGACGAATCATGAAGCACTATTGACAAGACAAGGAACATCTCAGCAGGCCTGCAGTTGCAGCAGGATTTACGTATAAAAAAGTAATTAAACCGAATTTCAAAAAACCCAGCCGCTCAAAGCTGCGTATTGGATCGAAATTCATGTAAGTACCTTCAGTTTGTGATTTGCTTCCGTTTTGGAGCTTGGCGGAACGAGTTTTTATCGGCCTTGAATGGCCGTCGTCAGGATGACTTAAATTGAAGGCGGCCCCGTAGGGTTCTGGTGTCTAAATGACGGTAATACAGCTCTGCGCCCCTCTAGTCGCCTTTCCACTTATGACAACGTCAGTTTTCCAAGATTTTAATATCAATTTGATAAGAAATATAACTTTACTTCCAGAGAAGTCAGTTTCACACTAGGTGAAAATGCGGCAAGCCTACAATGCTAAAGTAGAAAATTTGCCCAACCAACCAGAGTCACAGTACAAGTGAACGTACTATAGTAGGTGTGAAACTGACTTCTCTGGAAGTACAGTTATATTTCTTATCAAATTGATATTAAAATCGTGGAAAACTGACCTGGTCATACGTGGACTTGCGACTAGGGGGACGCAGAGCTGTGTTACCGTCATGTAGACACCAAAAGAGCACGGGGCGGCCGCAAAACTAAGTCATCTTGACGGCGGCCCATTCAGGGTCGATAAAAACTCGTCCCGGGAAGCCCCAAAACGAAAGCAGATTGCAAATTGAAGGTACTTACATCAATTTCGGTCTAATCCGCAACTTTAAGCGGCTGGGTTTTTTGAAATTTGGTTTAATTTACTTTTTACACGTAAATTCTTTTGCCAATGACAGACTGCACAGCGATCCTTGTATCGCCTATAATTCTTTAGGGTTTGGCGTGTATTTTTGACTGGAAGAGGCGAAAGGGTTGATGGTTGCATGGGGCCCTTTTTTTGGACGAAGGGCATTGTATACTCTTCAATTTGAACCATCGAAAGTTGAACCGGCTTCGAGAGGTTAGAAATATTTTTGACAACTGTCAAATGTCAAGGCTCTTTTGATTCATTTGTTCATTGCCAAAAATTGAAAACAGGTCGAAAAATTGCTAAATTTTCCAGTAAAATGGAAAAAAGCGTCAGACATCACGTCCCGCAAAAATGTTCCGGCTATCTGTAGAGGAAATACGCAAAAAATGTGTTTCAAAACTGGTCTGGCCAGAGCAGCCAGCTGCAAAGTTTTGGGGATTTTCTATATTTCACATTTGGAAACTTAAAAACAAAATCTTACAGCCAACTAGAATCACCGACTAGAATCACCGTACAAGTGAACATACTTTTTTTTATATGATTGTGTCAGTAGGTACTATACCCACTAAAAACCTCCTGTTTCCCACTTACCATTTTTTACATTAGGTACAAAAAAAAACAAGGACAGAGGAAGGACACTTTATGTCTTTGCTCTGAGATTAAAACTTCAAGTGTTATCCAGATTCTGGAGGACGCTCCACTAGCCTTGCTGCACACACCTTGAAGTTTCCAGCATGCAAACAACTCGTCATTGAGAAAATTTCAAAAAATCTTCAATCTGACTATGTTGCTCAGTTTTTTGTGTCACTAATAGTACTCACTTGAACAGGTGCAATTCTGGAAACTTCTCCAATATGTGAACACATCCTGAGCATATCACTCTCTGTGTTGTGTTCATATTGAAATGTAAGATAAGGCACTTCTTTGAGCTCTGGTATTTCTGGGAGGCTTCCGAGTAGACTGGATTCTTGACTAAATTTTGCTAAATCACCTTTGCTTCCTCTCAGTAGGCATTCTCCCTCATTTATTAGATGGGAAGTTGTTTCTATTTTTTTAACCACATCAACTTTGCATTCTTCCAAGGGTGCTATGCATTGTTTTTGCGTCTAAAAATTTATGTTGTTAAAAAATGAATAAAACAAAATGCACAGCAAGACAAACCCTGTGAACTTGTTGTTTCAGGTTGGCACATCTTTCATCAAGAATCTTGTTTATATTGCTCTTGAGGTTATCAAAGGTGGCTTGGATGTTAGCAGTTGTTTCCTGGGAGGTGCTGTTCACTTGTCGCTCTGCATTTTGTACTTGCTGGTGAATGGCTTTTAATTTATCTAGGTATGAATAAGCAGCTTTGATGATTTCCTCAACTTCCCTCTTGTCGTTCATTGTAACATCTGGAAAACAAGTGAAGGCGAGCTATTTTTGTAAATGCCTATTTTTGAACACTCACCATCAAGTTGCTCATTTCAGTGCTGTGAAACAAGCCAGCAACAGCCAGCTGAGATGTGAATGGAAATTTGAGAATATTTCATCAAATAATCAAAAAAACCTGTTTCAAATTATTATCTATGCCATCTAGTCATAGCTTGGATTTTGGAAACGAAATTCAGGCACATCAGGTTCAGAATCGGTTTTCAAGGATCAGATGGTTTGGTTTGTTTGTTTTGATGAACTGAACGGACTGTGACTGATGAAAGGCGTATCGCGTAATGTCAATGATTCGGTGTAATGGGATTCTATGTTGTGCATAGAGATGGGCGGCTCAGGAGTGATCCGGCTCAGTGAGCCGGCTCACTTCAAAAACCATGTGACCCGGTTCGCGGCGTTGGATTGAACCGGTTCACGGCTCACTAATATGCGCTATTGAAATTTCAATAAAATGAGATTCGGAATCGGATTATGAGCCGATAGACGCGGAGTGAGCCGTGAAATTACAAAAAACTCCCAGTTCCGGAAATTCCTTCGATCCTTGGCTGACAGTCTGACACAAGGATACGAAGAACGACTGAACGGCTGAACCGCTGAACGAGTTGAGTTGGTGAGTTGTCGAGCCGGAGCGAAGCCGGCATAGGAGGAGGCCGAGGAGGAGGCATATGACTCGGCTCGACACGACACCACGAACGACCCATTTTGAGCTTAGAAAACAAGGGGGAATATTAATTTAATAAGGAACCAGTTTATTTTATCACAATTATCAATAATAATTACCAGTTTATGCGAAACATAAACACATGCGAGTAGGCGATTTCTTAGAATTTCGGCTTGTTGAGACATGGGAACCCGGCCTATTAATTTGATAAATGAGATGAAATCGTATGAATTATTTCCCCTTAACTATAGGTGGGTACAGGTAGGTACCTTAGCTACCGAAAACCTACCAAAAGACAATAACGGCGTGAACATATTAATCATGAATGAACCGTGCTTGGGTTTCGAGCGAGCCGAGTTGAACGAGTTCGAGAAATTACGGATCGTGGTGCGAGGTGCGATTACTGATTCGAACGGCTCAATTGAGCCGGTTCAGTGAACCGGTTCCTCAGACTGATCCGGAGCCGGTGAGCCGGTTCGGTCAACTGAGCCGCTTTGCCCATCTCTAGTTGTGCAATGCTACCGATTCTGCATGCAACAGCGCATGTCACCACGCATCTCACTCGCTCACGGACTCACGCAGTCACGCACGCATGTGCATTGTACATCTTCTACCGCTGTAATGATGTTAGCTCCATTGTCGGACGGCTAAAATTGTGTACCTTTTTACGAGAATTTTCAATTTGTTTGGAATCTCTCCCACCGCAAAGTCTTAGTAGTATTTCGCCCAGGTGAATGTGGTAATTTTTGTACTGGAAACGTAAGTGATTGTCTAGTGATAAGCTGTGATTCTATGTGTATTGATTTTGGGTTCGTTGTCCTCGTCGGTCGTCGCGAAGAATTTACGCGGTAAATTCAAAAGAATCGCCGGGACCTTCTCTGCCCGTTTCCCGTCCGTCGGGGTAAACTCACAACCCGTCCGTCGGGGGGTAATAAACCCCGAAACCCGTCCGCCGGGGGGTATACTCAGGATCCCGTTCGTCGGGTTAAATCCATGAACGGTCGCGGAAAAAAGTCGAAACCGCGCGCCTCGCGAACCTCCAACCTCCAGTGAGTTCCGGTGCCGAGAGTGCGGTTCGAGGATCCACGAATTTCGGACCTTCGGATCGCCAGAAATTGAACTTTGCCGAGCTGTATCAAAATATTCAGAGCACCAGGAACAAAATACGGTTTCACTGCCGTTTCGGAGCGTCATCACACACGCTTGACAATTTCAGGTCCTGTTGTCTTTGTGGATGAGTGGATGTATCTTTTTGACATAAAAAAGAGACTTTACAGTGTTGTAAACAACACCCCGAAAGACACAAGATACAACCATCAACTGTGTGTATGTTGAAGCGAATGTAGCTGAATGTTGTTTGAATGGCGTTGCTTGCGTGCATGATTTACGAAATGTTCGAACAATCCGTTTGTAACCACATGGCTGTTGTCGGGCTTGCCATGAAGTCGTCCGTAACTTTGGTATCCGTACCTGATGTCGCGTGTCGTAATTCTAGCGCCGTGATTCTTCGCGCTCGGTCTCTGGCACCTATCGCAGGCTTCAAAAGGACAAAACCACCTCCTGACGTTTCCCTCAAGGATTGTGAAGAAATCCCGTATTCAGAAGTAAGTTGAAAAGCTCGAATTTGCAATTCATATCTTTATACCTACCTCGCATTTATAATATGCGTAGGCTGCATTAGCATAATAGTAAAAACAGCGTCATAATGAGTCCTGTTATGAAACTGTTTCTGCATGGGAACTATCCAACTAAACTACTCAACCCTCCCTAAATTTTTATTGGAGCTCAAAGTACCCTAGCTCTATTGGACTAATTCGAAAGCTTTTCTTTTCCCAAATATCTGTGCTCTTTGTCTATCACAGGGTGGATACAGAATCAAGTTCAGACCTTCCTTGTTGGTTATACAGGGCATTGCGTAAAACTCTGCAAAAACTAAAGAATTTGAGGAACTCCCAATTCCAAAAAACATGTTTTTGAATATTTTTAACTGGTCCAGGGAGGTTGGTACACCCATGTCTCCAAACGGTTTTTTAGTTTTCCAAATATCTTTCTTAAAGGAGACCACAACACAAAATACAAGTTGGTCTCAGATGAAAGAGTTGAAAAAACTGGAACGATTGCATAGGGTCTTGTAAATTTACTTATCTCGTGGCGGGCGCAGCGGTTATAATCAAGAACGACAATGATGTCATAGGGGCAAATTTTCACGGGCTACCTATAGCTACTCACGGGCATACCTGTACCTGATTCCGTTGCCGATGAGACGACGACGGTTTCAAGCCCGCCATAATTATTACTGATTGTTTGAAGACAAAGACGTTTGTCAAAACGACAACAGCAATAACAAGACCATGGGAACGTGATAGGTGAAAATCGGAGGTGAAAATCTAGGTGAAAACATCTTCCCAAGTGACGTCACGATAATATTTTCAAAACATTTCATCGGCTGATTGGACCCGTATAGAAAACTTAGATTTGTTCTGTATGCTCTTAAACTACCTTCCCCATAAGTTAGTCAAATAAAATATTGACTCGATTTTTGTGTTGTGGTCTCCTTTAACTACAGGTGATTCGAAAAAAAAAACAACCTTTTGTTTTTTCATGTCATAGCTTTTCTCCTTGTTGGCCGATTTTTGTGATCTATAGCTCATATCATATTAAAACTAAAGGTTCAGGGAACAAGAATAGGACGTCTTCGAAATTGATGCAGAAGAAATTTTGAAATAAAGAGTCTGCATCAAAAGCGAGATCAAAAGTGACGCAGATCTGAATAACCCCCGAAATCAGATCTGGAGATGGAACTCGTCGGAAATCAATTTGCTTTGGAACGAACCATTTAATATGATCATTTCAAGGACGGAGTTATATGTATGTATTGGTAAAATAAGCGTTGCGGAATCAATCCCTGTGGGTTTATTCCTTGACAGAATTCTACCATTTATGTCTTTTTCGAAAGCTACAAGGATGTACTTTGGTTTGAGCCCATTGGCATTTCCAAAATCGAAAAATAATTTTTTTGATTTTTGGATTTTGAAAATGGCAATGGGCTCAAACCAAAGTACATCCTTGTAGCTTTCAAAAGAAACCTAAATGGTGAGATTTTGTCAAGAAATAAACCCATAGGGATTGATTTCGCAACGCCTTATTTTACAATTTGACTCCGTCCTATAAAAGGAGATTTTTTGACGGGGAAATTAATATACTGAGTGATCGAATAACTTTCTCCCCAAGGTAGGCCTCCATCTCCTCGGTCGCTATGTTTTTTCGTCAGATTTTAAGGAATCAAAGGCGATTTGAGGAGAAATTTATTCGATCACCGTTATAATCAATTTCACGGCTTCCTGCATTAGAGCAAGCTATGGAGCACGTTGACGACTTGTTGGCAGCCACAGAGTAGTTGGCAGCTAGCTGTCTTCATGTGCAATTTTCAATGTGACATTGTCACTGTGTCGGGGAGTCATGTATGCAAAAGTGAAAATTTTCGAGAACATGCGAAGAATTGTTAGTTTCCTTCAAGTGATTTGCAGTGTCGACGATAAGGGACATTATCTTCACTGGTGGGTGAGTCTTCGCCACGACCGAGGCCACGACTCTTAAAAGTGATGGAAGTCCGTGATGCCGTGAAGAAATGGAATGTAAAGAGGAAAAAACCGAGAAAAGCCCACTGCCCAAGAGGAAACTTATTTTTTAGATGGACAATATGGATAGTAGGGCAGTAATTTATGGAGTTGAATTAAACGGGGACGAGACAATTTAGGCGTGAGTAGGTAGGTACACTGTGTTGTCTGCCAGCATGTGTCTCCATCGGTCTTCATACCTTGCTTGCTGTTGCAGTAGGTATAATAGGTAGAGCTAGAGCTAAAGTAGGTACCTAGTACTCACTACTTCAGTGATGTGCATCAGAAGATGTAGCCTTTTAGGCGGTGGGCCTTTTCAATCGAGTAGTATCCTGCCGATCTTCGACATCATTCATTAGTAGCCGCCAAAAACCTAACAACCTTGGCGGGGACCCACCAACCAGTAAAGACAATTTCTCTTTTCTCAAATTCTCGCTTTTTTTTCTCTAACTGAGGTGAGATTATCTGAGATTTCGTATAAAAGGAATACAGCTGATACCCCTAAACGGTGACAAGGGGTCACATTAAAAATTGCACGTGTAGACAACTGGCTGGCATCCCCTTGTCATCGTATCATTCGTACCAACACAACACAATTTTTCCATAGCTTGCTCTAATGCAGAAAGCCGCGAATATGATTATATGGCTGGATGTTTCCAGAAGAAAATCAAGTGTCCCTCTTATCTGGAAACTAATGTAACCTACGTTACGAACAACAAAGCTGGTAATTGAATCCAGAAACATTGTTGGAGTTTCCTTGATTCAATAATTACCAGCTTTTTTATTCGTACCGTAGGTTACATTAGTTTTCAGGTAAGTAGGGACACTGATTTTCTTTGGAAAACACGCGGCCGTAATTGAATTCCCTCGTCAAGATATCTTCTCTTATAGACACAAAATAGTGTCAAAAAAAAAGCACTTGATTGTTAATTTGACAGATTGTTCAAGAAATTGTACAAGAAATTGTGTAGTGTAATACAGCTATTATACAAGCAGAGCTGATTCTTAAAATGATCATATTGGATAGTTCCTTCAAAGCAAATTGATTTCTGACGAGTTCAATCCCCAAATCTGATTTCGGGGTTATTCAAATCTGCGTCACTTTTGATGTAGACTCTTGATTTCAAGTTTTCTTTTGCATCAATTTCGAAGACCCATTCGTGTTCCCTGAAGCTTTGACTTCCACATGAGCTACAGATTATCGAAATCGGTCAACCACAACCAGTAAGAAAGCTATGACCAAAAAACCAAAAAGTTGTTCTTTCTCAATCACCCTTTAGTTCAGAAAGATAATGGGAAAATTGAAGAACTGGACCAGTTGAAAACATTCCAAAGTATGTTTTTCGGAATTGGTACTCACTTTCAAATTTTTTAGTTTTTGCAGGGTTTTACTTTTACACGACGCCCTGTATAACACACACGGAAGATCTGAACTTTATTCTGTATCCACCCTATGATAGACAAAGAGCGCAGGTACTTGGGAAAAGAAAAAAATTGGAATTGGTCCTATTTTTCCGGGAGCTGGGGCACTTTGAGCTCCATTGAAAATTTTGGTCGGCCCACTTCCTCGCCCACTTCAATTGTTAAGTAGTTTTATATTACAAGATTGGTGACATTGTCCTGAACATTACACGGAAGATCACACACCAATGACACTTTTTCAATTCTTCCACTGCCTCGAAGGCTTTTTTTAATTCCTAAAGAAAAGCAACTACGTAACTGATTCTGGGCTCTATATTTTGCCGTCTTGGTGTGCTATTAAGATTTCCATTTGAAGTTGGCTTTGGAAACAAGATACTTTTTGATTGAAACGACTGGATCGGCCGAGGGATCGGCTGAATAACTCAAGAGTTTGAAGTTTCGTCACCAAAGCTAACTTATAAATAAAATGTTTCTTATCGCCGATACAAAACGTGTAGTATTATTGTCAGCGTTACCAGCACATGCAAAAATTTCCCGCGTGCCAGGGTGGGCCCTCAGGTGAGCCTGCCTGGAGAGGGATAGGGTACAGAGGAACTCGGAAAACACAAGAGAACACAGAAAAGTGTACCTATAGATGGACACTTTCAGTCTTTATAAAAACTCAATTCTGAAATCCAAAATTTGCTATTTTTTTTCTTTCAAGTTTTCAGTATTCAAGTCAATAGGTACACATAACGACTTTGGCACTTATTTGTAAATTTTAAGACTATAGGGTGTTCACTTCTACTGTGATTCTAGTCGGCTATGAAATTTTGTTACTAAGTTTCCAAATCTGAAAAATAGAAAATCCCCAAAACTTTGCGGTTGGCTGCTCTGACTTCATTCGGCAGAATACTTCACGAAGAGACACGAACTCGTTCGGACCACTTTTGGAACACATTCTTCACGCATTTTCTCTGCAGATAGACGGAAAGTTTTTGCGGGACGTGATGCCTGACGCTTTTTTCCATTTTATTGAAAAAATGTAGTAATTTTTTGACCGGTTTTCAATGTTCGCCAATGAACATATAAATCAAAGCAGCTTAGACATTTGACAGTTGTCAAAAATATTTTTAACCTCTCGAAACCAGTTCAACTTTACGATGATTCAAACTGAAAATATTGCCCTTCGTCCAAAAACAAAAAAAGGGGATCAATGGAATCATCAATCATTTCACCTCTTCCAGTCTAAAAGACGCGCCAAACCATGAAGAACTATTCGCAAGACAAGGAACATCCCAGCAGGTCTGCAGTTGCAGCAGTATTCACGTGTAAAAAGTTTAATGAACCGAATTTCAAAAAACCCAGTCCACTCAAAGTTGCGAATTGGACCGAAATTTATGTGAGTACCTCCAATTTGCAATTTGCTTCCGTTTTGGAGCTTTGCGGAACGAGTTTTTGTGGACCTTGGACTTTTGTAATACGGCTCTGCGCCCCTCTCTTGGCCCCTCTAGTCGCATTTCCACGTACGACAGGATCAGTTTTCCAAGATTTTAATATCAATTTGATAAGAAGTAAGACTTTACTTTCAGAGAAGCCAGTTTCACACCAGGTACAAAAGCGGCAAGCCTACAATGCTAGAATAGAAAATTTGCCCAGCCAACTAGAGTCACAGTAGAAGTGAACCTACTATGACTACTATGACCTAGAGACTGGAGGAAAGTTGTTGGCACATTCTTCAGGCAGTTTTTTGAGTAGAATAGAATGAGCTTGATGGTTATTTATATCTTTGAGTAATAATTTTCTGTTTATACAGAGTCCAGCAAAAAGTACTGATCATTTTAATGAAAAGTAAAAAGTAGGATGGCTTTGGTCACTGGAAATTGTGTTGAAAATTAAATCAAAATGATCTTACCTTGAAGCTTGAAAGTTTATATAAACCTAGAGATCAGAGTTGTATAAATAACACGAATCATTTTTTGTTACTACTTGAAGTAGATTTGTAGCAAACACTACAGAGTGAAGCATTTGCTTCATTGTGAAGTATTTTCTAGTCCATCAGAAGTAAATACTATGGCGCGAAGCATTAATTCGCTACACTATTTTTTTCAACAAACATTTTTATAGTACGTGCCGAATTACATATTTTCCTAATTTCGCGTGCTCAACATGTTACTTTTTCACGTTTATTTGACGTCGGCCTATTTCCGCAACGAGTCCTAACACCGACGCCGGTAAATAATTTCCTCTACTATACAGGGTGTCCGTTTTTCGAGGCTAAGCATGGGTATCTCGCTTATCTTAAGAGATACAAGGTCGGTTAAATCAGGAAAAAGTTGCGCATTTCCATGACGATCAATGGTCCAAAAATAATTTTTGACGTATCGATTTTAGTTTTTGAGATATCGTGAAAAAACAGGAATTTGAATTTTTGTTTTTATTTTTTATTCAAAAAACGGTTGAAGGTGGCGTTTTCTAATCTAGACATTGACAGGGCACTTTTTCAAAGGGAATTCAAAGCTGCCAAAATCTTTATTCTAGCTTTCAAAGCAACCGAGATACGACATTCAACTTTTTCTCTGATGGGCGCCATATTGGATTTTGATATTCTTGAATACGGTATTCTTTTCTGGTTACAACGATGTGCCACATGTCACTGTTGAATAAATGTTTAACATTCACGTTTTTTTTATTGTCGGTGCTGATTTTGTTTCCAAATCACTCTTTGAAAAATAAAAAATAAATTTTTTGCTCAAAAGCATGAATTCAACAGTGACATGTGACACATCGTTGTAACCAGAAAAAAATATTGTATTAAAAATGTCAAAATTCAATATGGCGCCCATAAGAGAAAGAAAAGTTGAATGTCATATCTCGGTTGTTTTGAAAGCTAGAATGAAGATTTTGACAACACCGAATTCCCCTTGGAAAAGTGCCTTCACAATGTCTTAATCAGAAAAGGCTACCTTCAACCGTTTTTCAAATAAAAAACAAAAATGACAATTTTCTTTTTTTTCTCGATATCTCGAAAACTAAAACTGACAAGTCAAATATATTTTTGGATCATTGATCGTCATGAAAATTCGCAACTCTTTTCTAATTTAACCGACTCTGTATCTCTGAAGATAAGCGAGATACCCATGCTTAGCCTCGAAAAACGGACACCCGGTTTGGAAATTTTGTCGAACCTCTGTGTGTTCCATCACAGGGTAGGGATTTTCAACGACCAGCAATATCGCGGTCATATTTCACGTGCTATGCGAGGTGCTATGTGATACACGGCGTCTTGCATTCAGCAAGCATTCCAACTAAATCAAGGAGCTTGTTTTCAAGACAAAAATCCCACCGCCCACAGTGGGAATCGAACCCACGATCCCTGGCTGGTAGTCGGACGCACTGAACACCACACCACAAGCTCCTTAATTGTTCTACTTCCTTCTAGTATTTCTTTTATCTTCCCTGAAGTAACAGCTCCTCCATAATATGAAATTATGCGAGATGACTCAAGTCGCGAAGTTACTCCTGCATGGGCTTGCTTCTGGGCTAGCTTCGAAAGAAGTGAAGTATTTGCTTCAATTTGTAGCATTTGCTCCAAATCTTGATAGATACTCTCCGATTTATTGAAGCAAATACAGGTGGGCCAAAAGTCAGAGTAGGCTTTGAAAAGGAGGTAAAATTTCAAATCTATATATCCCATAGCAAAAAAAAAAGTTATGGGCTAGTGCGGTTTTCGAAATCACACGGTATACCTATAGGATACTAGGATAGTATAGTGTACTTGATTTGTATACAATCTTCAAACCCAAACTTTTATGCCTTCTGCATATTCACGAGTATAACTGAAAAACGACAGCCTTCTGTCATGAATAATTTTTGTCTGGCCGCTGAACCTATCCCAGCTCCCTCCGACTCCTCCGCCACTAGTCAGATTTGTTTGAAATTTTGCACGTACATTTTGCACCGAGTTTTGCACTGCGAAGAAACTGCCTTCTGATGAATAAAAAGATGATTTGCCTCACCACATCCGTGCGCGTCCGTTTCCTCACCTCAAACAACTTGTGCGGTGCAACGATAATATTATGACGTCTTATTGTACAGGACGAGGCCCAGGGTGTCGCAAGATAGCGGAAAATGAGTCCAGAGCAGTTCACGGAGATGCTTCAAAAGTGTCGGAAAAATATAGAGAAAAATTTAGGTGTCTTATTTTCCAAAACATAGAAAATCAAAGGGTGCAACTTCAAGCCTTATAATTTTCGTTGTCTGAAAGAATTTTAGTAAACTCTTTTTAACAGGCTAAACATCTATTTTTGGACTGTTGAATGTGTTTTGGAATTGATTTTCGCGTTTTATTTGCATACTAACATGTACATATAATATGTGATTTTCTCTGGGCACGAATCAGTTTACAAACCTCGCAAACCTTTTACGGATGTTTTTTAATGACCCCTATTACTACTCCCTAAGAAAAAGAAGGAAGGGGTGGGCTGAAAATGAACAGTACAACCAAGCAATATTTAATTTTGTAACATACGTTGATGATTTGAAGGATGTCTTCAAGAAGAAGAAGCAGGAGTAGGGAACGCGAACGGGAACGCACTAAAGCTGCAGCTTCAGGACCAAAACTTCGCATGGATACTAAACCACAAACTCCCCGAATTACAGGTAAATCAAGATCACTTAACTCACTACAGAAGGCATACCTAACTCCAGGTCCAGATAATGTTTTTTCTGATGTCTTCTTCTCAGCCTTATCCCTTCACAGTCTCCAGTACTAGAGCGGCAACCATTTATACATAATACATTGCTTCTTGAGATTTCTTAGAAAATGAAAAGAAAAACCAATATTGGTCCACTTTCAACATTGCTCTACAGTGTCATATAAAAAGGTCGGTAATTTTGTGTGCATCTACTTTTCTACTCACTACTTTTATAAACTTAATTCAAAAGAAATTCTTAAAATCGTTTGTAAGAGATAGCAGATGCATACAACTAAGTGGCATTGTTGTTATAAAACATGTATGCTTGGTTTCACAAAGGTGAAAAATACGTCGTCCTATTTATAAGACGACACAAATTTGTGTAGTGTTATATAGCTATTGTCGGACATTTTGCCCACCATACGGTGATTGGTCAGACGAAGGTTACGCGTGGCCTGTGTTAAAAGCATACGACGATCAAAAATTACACGAACATTTGATAATTCTGGTAAAGCCGAGTCGGACATTTTTCGCTGGTTTATCCGGGTTTTACTTTTCACTGGGTATGTTACAGGTTGTATCTTTTCGTTTGTTCTTAATTAGTTGACTTCAAGGGCGGAGTTGAATTGGCAAAATAGAGCTTTGCGGAACCCATCGCTGTGGGTTTATTCCTTGACAGAAATTGGCCATCCAGGTCTCTTTCAAAAGCTACAAAGGTGTACTTTGGTTCGAGCCTATTGACATTGCCAAAATCTAAAAATATTTTTTTCAAATTTCGAGATTTCCGTTTTTTTTTCTATTTTGGAAATGCCAATGGGCTCAAACCAAAGTACGGTTGCGGCCTCATAAAAGTTTACACCGATGACAATCGTGTGGCCATGCCCATTCAAAATTACGTCAAAACTGAATTAGCATGGCCACTCGATCGCCGTCGGTGTAAACTTTTATGAGGCCGCAACCTTACATCCTGTAGCTTTCAAAAGAGACCTGAATGGTAAATTTCTGTCAAGAAATAAGCCCACAGCGAGTAATTCCGCAACGCCTCATTTTACCATCCAACTCCGTCTTTAAGGAGGTTATGTTCCTGCTCCTGACACTGACAGACACAAGACACAAGTGGCCTGCAGACAGGAGAAGCCAGTGGCATGATTTCACAAGATTTGACGTACAGCGCAGCGGCGGCGTGGACAAAATTTTCGTCAAGGTACTGACAAGCGTGAAAACGACGATGAAAACGTGACACGTATCATTAATACCGGGTGATCATTTGAAAACTATCCACCTGCAATAACTCCCGATTCCTAGTGAATATTTTTTCGAGCAAAAACAGGTCGATTTTTATATCGAGGGGGACATCCAAAACATATATTGGCAAATTTCTATATTCACCCCCCTCGCCCCCACTCACCCCAACTTTGATATTTCAAATGACACTACCTACCTTGCGATACATCAAATTGAAGGAAATTAAATTCTCTTTCTGAAAAAAATATTGTCTAAATTTTCAACCCCACCCCCTTTTCTCTAAAATATCTCTGACTGTCCCATTTTATATTCTGGACCCCTCATTTTTTTCTCAATTTAGTTGGCGTCATCCTAGATAGCATCGAGGAAAAAAAATTTCGGTGGAAAAAGTGCTACCTAAATTCACCCCTTTGCTCTCCCCCACCTCAACTCCCGAATTTAACAAAACACCACCTACTTTGTGACACATCAAATTGAAGGGAATTGAATTCTCTTTCCGAAAAGAATTTTTTTTTAATTTTCTACCCCTCCTCCAATAAATTGGCTATTTGGAGTATTCTAGGGGGGCAATGGGGGGCTTTAAAAATTGTGAAAAAATCTTTTTCAGGGAGAGAATGCAATTTCCTTCAATTTGATGTATTACAAAGTGGGTATTGATATTTTAAATTTTTGAGGTCAGGTGGGGGGAGCGAAGGGGTAAATTTGGGTGGCACTTTTTTTATAGAAAATTTTCTCTTTCGATGCTGTGCAGGATGACGTTAACTGTATTGAAGGGAAATGGAGGTCAAGAATATTAACTTGGACACTCAGAGAATTTTAGGAAGAACAGGGGGTGGGGTTGAAAAATTTCAAAATATTTTTTTAGAAAGAGAATTGAATTCTCTTCAATTTGATGTATCGCAAGGTAGGTGGTGTTATTTGAAATTTCAAAGTTGGGGTGAGTGGGGGCGAGGGGGCTTAAGATATGAATTTTCCAATGTATGTTCTAGATGTCCCCCTCGATATAAAAATCGACCTGTTTTTGCTCAAAGACATTTGCACTAGGAATCGGGAGATATTGCAGGTGGATAGTTTTCAAATGATCACCCGGTATAACTTGTACTGTACTCTTTTGTGTGTCAACTATTAAGTTTCACGTAAATTAACATTTTAAGGCCAGTTTTCATATACCGTAGTTCCAAAGTCGCTGCAGCCGTGTGTATGCCGTGTCCATTGCCGTGTCTGACCTTATAGCCCGTCCACAATGATGTTAATGTTATCGGCAATGGTAATGTTAGCATTTCAAAGCAACGAGTTTCAATGGGTAATGCTAACCATTGCCACTAACATGATTGTGAACGTCACCATTTGAAACTCATTGCTTTGAATGCTAACATTACCACTGCCGGATAACATTACGTTAACATTAACATCATTGGGGATGGCCTATTAGCCACATCTATTTTGTGCGCACTTATAGCAGCTATACGACGGCGGTTGTGAAACCCCCCGAGTATAAACACGTCATATACGGATAAAACGCTTTTGTGAAACCGAGAAGTAGAGTACCTATGTTAATAATGTCACTACAGATGCAAATATTAATTTTTCTCGCAATTTTCTGAGAAATCTCAAACATCATTGTATTATGTATAACTGGTGGTTGCTTTAGTACTAGAGGCCGTTCATTATAGGAGCTTTTTAAACCTATTCGGTTGCACTGTACTGGGTGATCACGCGAGAATTCCCATCCATACTGGAGGTTTCCCCTTGGGGGTTTCTTGAAAAAACTTTTCTTGGCAATTTTTTTCGTCGATTTCAAAATTGGAAACTATAATATTTTACTACCTATAATCACAGGATGTCGCAAAAACTCTTCGTTGATGCCACACCTTGTATAATATTCTAATTGCAAACAATGTAGTTTTTTATTCTGAATACAAATAATTAAGCACAGTGTTGAATTATTTCCAAAGACTAATTGTCTAAACAGTTTACAATAATACTGATCTAAACTTCCGTTTATTTGGCTAGAAAATTTGGTTGAATTGGTTTTTCGAGGAGATAATTTCTTTTAAAACTCGAATATAAGCGTAGCACTCGGCCTAGCTCTATTAAAAAAAAAAGGGGGCCAAATTTCAGAACTTTTTGTCCAAATAGAAATAATTTTAGGTCAGTATCATGGGATTTTTGTGAAGTCTTTGACAATACAGGTTTCCTAAATTGAGCGTCTCTTTCTGGCCCGTGACGTCACGTTCGATTGCACAGTAAATCGTCGCAGTCATAGTGTGCCAACATTGCCCCGATTCCGTAAGCCGAACGTGTGTTTTGATCATTTGATGGTGTTATTATTGGTATTCATACAGTTTTTACAAGTAGTTATGGTAAATAAATGTTGTGTGTCACTATGCAAGTCCACAAGTTATACAGTGATGGCCATAATACCTACACCATTAAAAGTATTAAAACTGGGACTTGGAACACGCACTTACCTGTGCTTTCTGGGCACGTCCATATATCGTTGATATATCCATTACAAAAATAGTTGTATCCGCGCATCAAATGCCTCTCTGGCAAATTCTTCTATGCGAAATATTTATTTGCAATATTCATTGAGAAGTTCGTTATATTTTTAGCGACTTTCCCAGCATGGTTGGCTTTAGAATTCAAAAAATAAAACGCACTTTCAACACGGCGGAGCAATGTAAATACAAATGGCGCGATCATTCATGGCACACTGTGCCCAGAACGTGCCGAAAACAGCTGCGCGGAATCGCGGATTCTCCATCTCTCTTTTGAGGAAACCTGTATTTGGCCTTGAAAAATTTCACTGTGGTTTATATTTGTATTCAGAACAAAAAGAAAAAAACTATCGATTGCAATTCGAATATACAGAGTGTCGCATAAACAAAAAAAGTTTTTTGCGACACCCTGTATATTACAGGTTGTGAAATATTATAGTTTTGAAATCTATGGAAAAAACTGCTCAAGAAAAGTCTTTTCCTTTTCAGATCACATGTCTGAATCCTCCAGTATGGGGGGGGGGGAGGGGGGGTAATTCTCGCATGATCAACCTGCACTATACTGCGTTCCAAAAACGTGCAACACCTCGAGGCCGTTAGCCTACTTTGATGAAATTTTCACAGGATGTGTAGTTCAACTATACAGGGTGTTTCAAATTTAAATCGCGTCCTTTCAGGAAATGATGGGAAATGTCAAAAGAAGTAGGCTTTCTCGAAAAAATATATGTCAGAAACGAATAATAACGGAGATATAGACGTTTAAAGTTGAACTTTAAAAATCGATTTTTCGTCATAACGTTGAAATTTCTCAACCGATTTTGTTGAAATTTGAACCGTAGATTACTGAAATAAGTCGGTATCTAACAATAACGCGTTCCATCAAAAGTTTTCAGGGGCGTGGATAATGAGGGATGCCTCCGCTTTTTCACCCCTATTTTTTACCCCTCCAAGTGATTTTGGAGATTGTTCACAGTTTTGAATTCTGCGTTCAATTTTGAAGAAAAAGTTACTCTTGCAAAATTTTTATTGAATGCTTTGTTTCCAAGATATTTTGTTTTGAAACTACGAAACTCGTTTCTTAGAAAAACTTATGGTTCATCAACTTAAAACACCTAGAAAACCTATTTCAATGAAGGAATCATTAGTTATCTTGGATTTCAACCTTTTGGCTTTTGAAAGTGCGGTGATGGTGTTTTCGAGATGTTTTCCAAAGTTTCAACCTCAAATATCTCAAGAACGAAGCCTTCTATCAAATTTTTGCAAGAGTAACTTTTCCTTCCAAACTGAACGTTAAATTCAAAAATATCAACAATTTACAAAATTACCTGAGAGGGTAAAAACTAGGGGTGAAAAAGCGAGAGCACCCCCATTATCCAAGCCCCTGAAAATTTTTGATGGAAAGCGTGATTGGTGTTTGATACCGACTTATTTCAGTAAGCTTTGATTCAAATTTGAACAAAATCGGTTGAGAAATTCCAAAGCTATGACGAAAAAACGATTTTAAATTTCAACTTTGAACGCCTATATCTCCGTTATTACTCGTTTCTGACATGTATTTTTCTGAGAGAAAGTCTACTTCTTTTGAAGTTTCTCATCATTTTCTGAAAGGACGCGATTTAAATTTGAAACACCCTGTATAAACAAATGATTCAAGTTTGGGAACTGCAACTGTTTGTTTTTTATATACAAAAATTAATAATGAGTAGCGCTTTCACGATTTTCTAAACACTCATCAACTATCCGAGGCATGCTTTCAATCAGATGATCAATATCCTCTTGTGGTAGGTTATCCCATGCCTCTTGAACCCCCAAGCGAAGGTCTCTCAAGTTACGCGGGGTCCGGGGTAATTGCCATAACCTTCTACCCACAAAAAAAAACTGCAAAATCAATGTCGTCGGTTTTATCATCACCAAAGTAACAAATAAAGAAACTACAGCTCCTACGTTTTTGGAATTTGAATCATTTGTTTATATCGTTAAAATACAAATCCTGCAAAAATTTCATCAAAATCGGCCAACGGCCTCAACGTATTGCATTTTTTTTTCGGAAGGCAGTATACATTATGTTATTCGCAATAGCCGACATTGGGCCATGCCAGATATAAAATGGACAACACTCGATAAAACTGTTCTTCTTCTGACATGAAACACCTTCTTCTGATTCCGCCAGGTCAAGTCAGAGTAACTTTACGCGCCTGCTTATGTGTGCCTAGTGCAAAGTACAACGAACGTTAACCACTAGGTAATATACAGGTGTCCCAATTTCCCTGTCCCTTCTCAAATTATTTCCATCTGACAGAAACTTTTCTTGAATGAATTTTTCGAATATGGCTTCATATTTTTTTTACAGTTCGTTAGAGTGTTTGAAGCTGAATTCAGAAGTATATACAGGTGTCCCAAAACGAAGTATCCAAAAGCCTATGGGGGATGGCCCAGAAGAAAATAAGAGACCCTCTCGTAGACCCCCCTTTCATTTGTTTCGTAATTGAATTTTTTTTTATCTTTTTTTTACCACTGGTTAGATTTCAATAAAATTTGGCTAATAAGTTAATACCCTCGTTAATACCAATAAAGCAGCAAGTGACATTTGATGACATTAGCTATCTCTCATTTCACTGTAGTGACATTTTCAATTGATAGATCTCGTCGCCAGTCTTATTTTTACGCCTACACCCCACACCTTACCTTATACCTTACACCTATGTGTCAAATTTAGTTGAGATCCGTTCAATGGTTTAGACATGAATCGGAAGACACCAAATGCTAGCAGACAGACCGACACCAAAATAAAATAAAAAAAATTTAACAAATCTTCACGCTTTACACAGGGAACCCCAAAATGCAAAAAAAAGTAAAAAAAAAACCTTCGCTATACCTTTCATTAACGATGCGTGGTAAAAGTCAAATTTTGGAGAACTATATCTTGGTTAATACTAAGGACGGCATTTCCTAGCATAAAAAATGGCTGAAACAGGCTGCGAATTAGTTGCAGAGCGAAAGAGAAACAAATAGATTCTTATGGCGTCAGTTTCTGCCAAATCTGTACCGCTAAAGTGTGACATTAAAATGAGTTATTCAAATCTGGGCTGGCAAGAGAATGAGGGTCTTTTTTCGAAAAATATGTAAAAATTTTGAAAAAAAAAACTCCAGATATTCGAATTTTGAAATTTTCAAATACTTGCACGTTTTCATACTTGATTTTAGATTGCCCTTCTCTTTTCAGTTCTATCACTGGTTTCCATGAAACTCACGTTTAAAGAAAAAACGGTAGGAAATGCCGTCCTTAGAGTCCTCTGTACGCTCAGAGTGGCTCCAACTAAAATGCTTCTAAATCGAATCGGGTGATTTTCTTTGAACTGGCATTTGGAGATTCCACTTCATATCTCTATATAAACATGTAAACGGAAAAAATCCGAGAAAAACCGATCACAGCCGAAGATAGTCAAATCTTACGCGCGCCAAATCTTACGCGCGCCATCCTAGGGCCTTTATTTGACTTGAAACAATAATAATTTTTTCAAGGTGGACTCTCAACAGTATTCTGCACAATCGTACCGGGTGGTTTTTCAGTAAAAAAATTCCAGCTGAAGATATGAAGCTCCAAATTTTTGATTATTTTTTAAATAATTTTCACAGCCAAATAACTTTGGCTCCAGATATTTTATTGAAAAATCACCCGGTACGTTGGTGCAGAATACTGTAGAGAGTCCACCTTGGAAAAAAGAATTTTCTTCCAAGTCAAATAAAGGCCCTAGGATGGCGCCCGTAAAATCGCGCTTCGGCTGTAATCGGCTTTTCTCGGATTTTTTTTCCTTTCACATGTTTTAATGAAGATATGAAGTATAATCACCAAATACCAGTTGTAAGAGAATGACCGCCTTCGATTTAGAGGCCTTTTAGTCGGAGCTGCTTTAAGCGTACAGAGGACTCTTAATCTTTCGGAAAAAAATATAGTGCTCTTTCAGTCAGTTTCTTTTGGGCTAAAAAAAAACAAAAGTGAAAGAATCCGACCTCATATCCGAAAAATTCATGAAAAAGTATCCAAGAAAAGTTCTTGACCGACGAAAATATTTTAAGAATAGGGAAAATAATGGAACGGTCGATTTTAAGTGGGACACCTCCTGTACTGCCAAATTCAACCTTCTCCA
Source organism: Anaspis maculata (assembly GCA_949128115.1). Lineage (NCBI taxonomy): Eukaryota > Metazoa > Arthropoda > Insecta > Coleoptera > Scraptiidae > Anaspis > Anaspis maculata. Next base: position 40,810,144 of record OX421962.1, on the reverse strand, counting down.
GCCAATTCAGCGCCTTCTGACAAGAGAAAACTTGGTATTTGCCCTCAATAATTTAGCGATTCCTGATTCCTGTATTTAAGTGAGTTTTGAATTTTCTTTTCATTCTTTCATTTTCAATAATTATAAGAAAAATTAAAAATCACTATTGCGGTGTTTCGGTCAAGTGGGATTATCAGTCTTGCGTTATTTACCCAACCAACAGAAGTTAGGGTCAAAGAGACAAGAATGGTGTAATTCGCATGTCTGATTCGCAGACAGAGTTCCTCCAGAGCCAAGATGGTTGTTACGAAAGCGAGCAAACACAATCCCTGTTTGGAAGTTCCCATATTCACTTGATCACTGCTTGTTTCAGATCCAAGCCTGCCAGCTGGCCGAAGACGCGAAATAGACACAGTCATGAAGAAAGCAAGAGCCTCGCCGAACTCAAACTCGTACTGGGACAAGAAACTCCTTGAAGTCGAGGCCAAAGACCCGAATCGGTAGGTGTGGCTGCGATGCTCTAGCGGGTTTTGGAGTTGTCGTGATGCTGATGCTGAAGACCGACTCGACGATGATGAATGATAATTGTTGTAGCTGGCGACACAGCGGATACAAGTCTTTGTACATTGATGGCTCGTCGTCGCCGTCGTCAGGCCGCCGCAGCCGTTCCAGATCTCAAACCGGTCGTAGGTCGTCTCCGGTGGGCCGCAAGTCGCCGCCGCCTGGTCGTCGCTCGCCCCGTTCGCCGCTGGTCGGTCGTAGGTCGCCTCGGTCGCCGCCGCCACGCCGCTCGCCGCCCGGTCGCAGGTCGCCAATTTCGCGTCGTTCACCGGTCTCCTACAGATCGCCCGTCGTCGGTCGTAGATCTCCGCCGCCGTCTGGGGCGCGTTCGCGGCCCGCCAGGCCGCGCTCGCCGCCGCCGCACAAGCCCTCCGGTTCCGGACGGAGGTCGGCCTCGGCCTCTTCCATCAGCAGCTGCTCGGATGATTCGTGCTCGGTGTGCTCGCCGAAGAACCACAGGCATCCCAGGTCGAGGTAAGCATGCTAACGAAATCGATACGCATCAAATCATCCCACGAAAAAGGAGGTAGTAAGTAAATATCCTGTTCACTTTTTATTTTCACTAGAATGACTTTTTGAAAAAAAAATAAACTGGCAAGCTGGAGCGTTGGGAGGATACGGCTGATGGCCGCTGATAGTTTCGATCCAAAACTTCGCAGGTGCCATCAGTCGTAGCCCCCAGCTTATCACTTTATTTTTGCTACAAAAAGTCATCAACATCAAAAAGTCATGCTACAAACAGCATTACACATATGTTTTTTGAAATCATATCTAAAATTCAAGTCTGACCGATTGCTATTTTCCTACGTCCTTTACTTCTCCCACCCCCGTCATCTATCTATAAGATTTCACTCTTATCGCTCCCAAAATCAAAATTTAATTACACTAGCGCCCTAGACTATTTATAGCCCAGGCAACACAGGTTTTTACCCGGAAGTTACAAGAAGTTACAATTTTTGAAATAGTTGTTTTTTCATACTTTTTCCATTGGATTTCATATTTTTAAGTGTAAGAACCTAATGCAATAAGTTCCCAGAAAGTGTGATGCACCAGTGGCGTACCAGATGACTGCGAAGGGTCCGAGGTGCGATTTTTCACAAAGTCGTATATAAAACCGTGACTAACACTTGTTTTGACATGTTTGGTATCATTTCTAATTAAATCGCACTCTCTGATTCCAAAAATTAGTGTACAATTTTGACAGAGACGTGTTTAAACCGGTTTTATCGAAAAAAAAAACATGATTTTTTCACCTTTGAATATGATGTTTTGTAGCTCTAGTTCTATCAGTGTCTCGATTAGTGTCCAATGTATTCCAAACTTAGGTTTTGATTTAGACAGTTAGTTTGAGCTATTTCACACACAAATACCATTTTCTGATTTATTTTCCTTTTTCACAAAGTCACGGGGTGATTTTGTTTGTTGAGATGTACATGTCAAAGCTTGATTTGACGAAACGTGCTATTTCACAAGAAAAACTAGGCTACGATCAGAAAGTAGATTTGAAGTGGTACTGTAATCATTTTAATCCATGAAAATAGTTTTCTCCATCAAACAAAATCAAGGAAACCTAAATCGGAGCCGTATTTTAGTCATGACATCATTTTTCCTCCGACAATGTAAGCTTGTGAAATTAAATTTCTACACGGTGCACGTTTTGGAACAAAATTACTGTTTGACTTTGTAACAGCGATAGAAACTTCTAGTTATGAAATTCATCTATTTAATAGTTCAGTTGAACAATCTATGTCAAAATTGTGACCATGGGTGTTTTGAACCATGATGGAATTGGAGCTACAAAACGACTTTATAGATCGAAACTTCGCGCGGTTTTTTGCGAAATTTACTCTGCATTATAGGAAGAAAAATAATGTCATGACTAGAATACGGCTCCGATCTTAGTTTCTTTGATTTTATTTGATAGAGAAAATTATTTTAATGGCTTAAGATGATTGAAGTACCAATTCAAAGCTACATTCTGATCGTAGCCTAATTTTTCTTGTGGAATAGCACGTTTCGTCAAATCAAGCTTTGACATGATGCATCTCAAGAAAGAAAATCACTCCGTGACTTTGTAAAAACGGGGAAAGAAATCAGAGAATGATATTTGTGTGTGGAATAGTCCAAAGTAACTGTCGAAATCAAAATCATAGTTAAGAATACATTGGACACTGATAGAACTAGAGCTATAAAACATCAAATTTGAGGTTAAAAAAAATCATGTTTTCTTTCTAATAAAACCGGTTTAAACACGTCTCTATCAAAATTTTATACTCATTTTTGAAATCAGAGATTGCGAGTTAGTTAGAAATGATACCAAACATGTCAAAAAAGATGTTAGTCACGATTTACCTTACAACTTTGTGAAAAATCGCACATCGGCCCCTTCGCAGTCGTCTGGTACGCCACTGGTGCATTAAACTTTCTGGAAACTTATTGCATTGTGTTCCTTGATCTTGAAAATATGAGGTCCAATGAAAAATGTATGAAAAAAGCAACAATTTCAAAAATGGTAACTTCTTGTACCTTCGACCTCCCACAGAAAAAATGCCAAGCCTCTGACTGATGGGAACTTTTAGTATGTTGTTCCCCATCAAATTCTGAAGGGATCCTCAAATTTCTAGATTTTCCCTGATTTATTCTGGGTTTCATTGAAATTTTCCATTTCTTTCCTGGGCTATTAGTTTCACATAATTATGAACTTGAAGTTTCATCAGATTTGCTCAACATTTCAACATAAACTCTCAGAGAGCAAATCAACAGCTTCAGCAGAGCAAATCTGATTAAACTTCAAGTTCATATGTAAAACTGAAAAGTCTAGAGCTGTTTTTTGGCCACGCAACGTTTTACTGAATGTATTTGAACCGTATTCTTTATGACGTCATCATTGTGGTGCATCCATGGAGGATCGCTAAAATGAATTTAATGTCACCATTGTCACCTGTCATGTGTCACAGATAACGCAGCGGAAATCGTAATGTAACCACTTTTCATTGCTATTTTTATTGGTTCTTTGACGTGCCTGTGGACGTGATGGATCATGTGGACGTTGTAGGTATAATAATAAATTTGGAAAATTCAAACTCCAACTTGTTTGAATTATTGCTGACCTGAATCGAAGACGACGACGATTCAGATTTGACAACCAATTTGGTTCCATATAAACTCAGACTTGAGCATCATCGAATAGAGGGTTACGATAGTTGGTTGCCTCTGTATTTGGAATATGACTTTTTCAGTTGTTGTTCCTGACAGTATTGAAAGAACGAATGCGCGGATTACGGTTCGAACCATTTTTAACACTGATTTCAAACCAAGTTGAACCAGTTGCGTCGATGACGTCACCGTTGCAACGCTCGAATGCCAATTTTCGAACTATTTATCAGAATACGGTTCAAAACGGTGCGTGGCCAAAAAACAGCTTAGGGCGCTAGTGTGATTTTGGGAGCGATAAGATCCGTAATCTCAATAAAGCTGTTATTGTTTTTCCTACACACAGCCCTGACCTGGATTAGATATCTCGGGGTATATAGCCTTAGGCCAAAAACAAATCAAAGGCAGGTTGTCGGTTTTCGGTAGTCGACGCCGACAATCCTCGTGATCAAACTGGGTGAGTCCCTGCACTTTGACCTGCAACCTGCCTTCGTTCTGTTTTCAGCCTTGAGCCATGAGAGTATTTTTCTACTACTAGCTGGGAAGTACATCATTATTAACCTGTTCCTGAATTAGTATGGCGATTTTCTAGCAAAGAAAAATACTACATAAACCACGGTCGAGAAAAATTATTATATTTTTCTCAGCTGCGCGCTTCGGGATCCAAACTTGATGACTTCAAGAATACCCCTCCTGCTTTCTTCATGCAAAATTTTGAGAAAATTTGACAACGGGTTGGGTTATGAAAGAATTTCAAAAGCATCGTTGCTCATCAGTATATTGCGTAAAGAAAGCACTTGCCAAATGCTGCAGTCAGCTTCACGCCCACCTCGCACGCACTGCTCGCGCTTGTCACTTGATTAGTGTTGCCGCTGAATAGTAACGAAGGAAGGGTCACTTTATTCCGGCAATGCACTTTCCTATCTTATTCGATTTAAAATTTACCCCGCCAAGTAGTATTTCTGTAACCAGTCGCTATTCTGTGCCGTAATAAGTTTTGATAAAGCAAATGTCATAGTGGCTGTCGCTCTGGGGCGCCCTAGTTTGTAATGAAACAAACTGTGATTTTGCTTTCTCAGATCACGTTCGTTTTCGGTACCAAGATCGCGGGTCAAGGGTCCAGTGAAGACGGCGTCTCCTCTACTGAAGTCGCGGGTGCGGCCAAGACCGCCGTCGCCTTCGCCACCACGCAGGATGCCCAGGCCGATGACTCCGCCGCCCGCTCGCAAAATGCCGAAGCCTATCAGCTCTTCGGACCGGCCGACCGATCCCAGGCGGCAGCCACCACCGCCCCGGCCGAGAGGTCGAACAGGCGAAGTGATAGACGTCACCGGCGTCAAGCCACCCATGAAGCCGTCGATGCGGAAACCAAAGGAAAGAGGGGCTGAACCGGTAATGTTTATTTTTCAAACGTCCTGTACTTATTTACGGTACCTAGTAGCTAGCACTGTGTAGTAGTGCGGAAAGTCATATTTACGCAACGAGTAGGCAGGTTTTAGAACAAGCTGCAAGCGTAGGTACGCTGAAAACCTAGAGCTCAACTAAGAAGCTTTCTATTGACTCTTAGCGCACACTGTTTTTTTTCCACGACAAAAAACCTTGAATTGATTCAATATAAGATCGTTTTTTAGCGCACTTCTCCAAACGGGAAGGCGCTATGTCCTCGCTTTGTTCGTCTGTCCCTTATAGCATCTAGTCCTAGACGAAAGCATTTTTGTGAAAAATTTCGGGGCCTTGGGACTAGAACCAAGAAAAATATTTACGAAATAATAAACAATTACAATAATACCAATTTATTGTGGCACGGCATCGCCGATGAAGTGCTGAATTTCAGAAGCTAGCTGGATCTGAAAAGTTATGACATGCGGACAAGTATTCGTTCTAGTCCGCCTAGTAGTTGGGCGCTTGAAATCTCCTCCTTCGAACGGGACGAAATCCTTGACAAGATAGATTCCAACTGAAATGGGTAGCTCATGGCCTTGGTACCCGAATCAATAATAATTGTGCCGAAATATTGCCTATTAGGTGCTGAAGTTCACAACTGGATGTAAAAAGTTATGGCATGTGGATGAGTACTCTTTTTTTATTCGTTTATTTAACGTCGGCCTATTTCCGCAACGAGGCCTAACACCGACGCCGGTGAATGCTTTCCTCCACTATACCGGAAATTTTGCCGAACTCCATGCCCAGTGTGTTCCAACACAGGGTAGGGATTTTTAACGACCACCAACATCGCATGGGGTCGGTACCATAGTTCGTATTTTACGTGCTATGCGACACACTTGCATTTAGCAAGCATCCCAACTAAATCAAAGAGCTTGTATTGGGGACGAAAATCCGAGCGCCCACAGTGGGACTCAAACCCACGACCCCTGGGGTGATAGTCGAATGCCCGGACCACCACACCACAAGCTCCTCAGATAAGTACATGCTCTTATGAAAATACATGAATACATACAGGAACTTATATTTAGAGAAGAATTGGAACTTCCTTTTGACAAAAACTCCACTTCGATACGACCCCCGAATCTAAAGCTATGAATTTTTGAAAACGACTGCAAAGCTACAGCTTGGCGCGACGTGCCCGTAAATTTGCGCGTGTGGATCTCTTGTTTCTTCATTTCAGAATTCGAAGCTCCTGTCTATTTCTGTATCAATTCAATTGAAATTTACCACAAATCAAAGCCCGCAATTTGAATTTCGGTACGGTAAAATTCGGTTCTTTCTATTCCATGATGATGGCCACCATTTCCAAGAAAGTTTCTAATTAGAAATAAATTTCTCGTCGGGTGTCACAAAATTTCGGGACGTAACATCAGTGTAGACATTTCTTGTTCTCTCCTTGAGATAAGCAATGCCCCTGATTGTGTCTGTAAATACCTGGTCTTAAAAATGCCTCCAATGAAGAAACGAAGCGACTTTTTAGTACTGTTCCTGATGTGGCCAAACAAAACTTGAAACTGTAACTGCTGTAACCTACAAGATGCTAACATGCCCTTATTTATAAGTTGCGTGCTTTGCCTGCCAGAAGTCATTTAAATAGTGACATTACTAAAAAACAAGTGAGTATGCCTTCACGTGCGTGAGTCTCAGTAGCGCATTTTCTCGAAGAGGCATATTGTGAACGTAAAGAAATTTGGTTGAAGGAGAAACACCATTCCTTGCCCACTTTCTTCATTCGAAACTCATTGTGATATTGTGTTATCAGAATGGGGTACTTGCCAATGAAATAGATTTGAATGAAAATTCTTTTATTCATCAATATATTTTTTTGTTTGAGGGCGGGAGCTGGGAGCGGCGACTAATCAACAGTAGTCTATTCTTTCCCATTTTTAGTCGGCTATCCATATAGCGAAAGAATTAGATCGCTATGTCTTCAGGTTTATGTTTTCCATTTATCTCTTACTTTGAGGGCAGCGTGTGGGGGTGGCAGCATTCGGCAAAATAACTGTTGCACAGTTTGAGTTAAGAGTTTCTAAATGTTTAAGGAAATATGACAATCAGTGAAAATTGTGAAAGTTGCATTTTTTTGGGGCGGGAGCTGGAGGTGGCGACTAATCAAAAGTGGCCTATCTCTTCCCATTTTTAGTCAGCTATCTATATAACGGAACAATTGGATCGCTATGTCTTCGGGGTTATGTTTTACATTCATCTCTTACTTTGGGGGCGGCGTGTGGGAGCGGCAGAGTTTGGCAAAGAAATTCTTCCACAGTTTGAGTTGGGAGTTTCTGAATGTTTGAGGTAACATTAAAATGTAATTCTGTGGAAATTATTGAAAGTTGCACTTTTTTTCTTTTGGGGGTGGAAGTTGGAGGCGGCGCCATGCCAAAGGTAGCCTATTCTTTCCCATTTTTAGTGAGAGTTTTTAGTCATAGCTAGGAGAATTATGCCTCAACGAAAAGAGATATCGATGTGGTGCGAATGCCAATCAAATGCGTACATGTCCACCATATACATTTGACCAATGATTTTTGTCACTTGGCCGCCATCTTTGGTCCGCCATTTTGAATTTCTCTGAAAGTGGTCCGATTTGAGTGAAATTCACAGGCGATGTGAACTTCATCAAAATACATCCGATTTTGGACAAATGATGCTCTGCCGCCATCTTAGCGGCCATATTGAAATTTCTTATCGCTCAACGATTTTCATGGAGCTTGGGACTTACGATCGCGCGCCAAATAAACGGAGACAGTGTTTCGCGCGGAGTGTACTGATTTAATGAATTTTAGCCTTCTTGTCACTGTGACACCAAGCCAAAATTCAGTAAATCGGTACACTCCGCGCGAAACACTGTCTCCGTTTATTTTGCGTGCGATCGTACCTTTGTTTCGTATGACCATTCTTATTCTCCAGCCAAATTTCAACATTCTGCCACCATCTTGGCCGCCATATTGAAATCTCTTATTAATGGAACGGTTTTCATGAAACTTGGAACTTATCCTTGTCTATAGTACGATCATTTTGATTATCAAGCCAAATTTCAGGATTCTGACGCTATTTTGGCCGCCATATTCAAATTTCTGCCCAAATAACGGTAGAACCTTAGTTAACATCTTGTGTTCACTAACTCTTTAAAAAGGAAGTGCGCTACTGAGCCTCATGCCCATGAGGCATATTCGCTTGTTAATTTTTTGTTGGCATTTCCGTAATAGTCCAGGAACTTATGTAATCCCGTGGGATTTCGAATGAAGGCGTTAGCGACTATGTGGAATTCATTCCTCAGATGGCCAGCAGTCACACCTCACCGGGTGTTTTGCTTGAAATTCTCAGGGATATATACAGGGTGAAACAGAAAAAAATAAATTTAAATTCGTAGCTCCAGGCTGGGAAAAGGTGGAAAGCCTAACCTGCAGACGTGATTTGAATCTCGCGGCTGTTATCGTGGAAGATCACAGACACACAGCTCCGTTATCTTCTCTAAAAAACTTTGCCATTCAATTATTCAAGATATTCTGAGGATTGGAGCCAGATTAAGAGGGAGCAACAAAACAAAATAATCGAATTCAACCCGCAGTTGCAGCTTTCCAGCAATTCCCAGTTGGACATTACGAGTTTTAAAATTTTCTCCTAGATGTTACTACCGGAGACGGCCGCTCGCTCGGAGTTTGACCAGGACGACCTGAGTTTGGTGCAGGACTTAACTCGGCCGCTCTTTCCTGGTGGGGATTGACTTTTTTAGAAAAATTTCAACTGATATCGGAAGTAGATTGCATTGGGTGTCGTGTAGGCCCATTTTGAAATCCGACACGGTTTCGATTTTTCGATGCTAGTTTTTTCAAAATAATAAATATAATTGTCAAGTTTTCTTGTTTTTCACCCTATTAACCACTAATGTCAATTTTTCAAGCAAAATCTTCCAAAGCGCAAAATTGGGCATCCACCTGGTGATTTGTACCGCCCTACCTTCTTATAGTTCACGGTATATAATTTTTTTTCCTGTTGCACTCTGTATAACTCTCTCTGAAAATACCCGGTGAGGTGTGATTGCTGCTCATTCAAGGAATATATTCCACATGGTCGCTATGCTCCTTCATTCAAAATCCCACAGAATGCTTTTCAATTACATAAGCTCCTGGACTATAAACTGCTCTGGGTTGGCTCTGAAAGCGCAGATTTTGAGACACCCCCTATACAGGGTGGTGAAAATTTCGATGCTCACCATTGGTATCTTGGAAACGGTAAGAGATACGAGGTCGGTTAAATTAGAAAAAAGTTGCGCATTTTTGTGGCGATTGAGAATCTGAGAAGAAACTTTGGATATTTTGATTGGTTTACGATTTATCACGAAAAAACTGAAAATTTTGATTTCAGAAATTATTTTTTATCTTTCCAACCATTCAAGCTATTTCAATCAAACTTGGTAGTTTTATGTTTTTGATCACTCCGAGTCGATCAAAGTTGGCAGAAATTTTCCAGGCCTTCTAGATGTCAAATTATGTTAGTGACCTTTTGTTTTTCTTATGGCCGCCATATTGGATTTTTGCACAAATAGATAGAGAAAAAAATTAGCTTTCCGAATTAGTGACCAACATGTTATTTTTATGACATTTTAAGCGTCAAATTTTGAAATTCTCGTAAATTATTGACAAAATCGGGAATGCTTTGAAAAACAATTGAAATATCATCAATAGCAACAACAAAAAAGTGACAGATGGTGTGCAATTGAGGTATCTAACTTCTTAATCGTGTTTTGTGCTTGTTTGTACCGGTAGTTCATAAATTGAATGGGTCAAGGGTGTCTGTGAGTTCAAAAACGTCTGTCGCAACTAGCATATCGTTCTTGTTAAAGTTTGACAAATTTATTAGAAAAGGAGTAAGGATTACCCTAGTTTCGACAGACGTTTTTGAATTCACAGGCATCCTTGACTCATTTAATTTATGAGCTCTCGGTACAAACAAGCACAAAACACGATCAAGAAGTTACGGCTCGATATCAAGTTGGGGCTGAGACCGCCGTAAGTGCCGTTACCATAGCAACGGCGGATACCAACCAATCAGACCGCTCTGTATTTGGCGAGTTACGCCGTCACAAACTTCGCGCCTGCAACTTGGTACCGGACCCTTAGATACGTCAATACACAATATTGCGTGACCGCTTAGCGCATGCGCTGAAAAACGAGGTGATTCGTTCCAAGTCTTCCATATGTTACGCTGTAAAATAGGTGATTCTCAAACTAAGCTCAATGGATTATGCGTCGTTTTCAAGTAGAAGTGGTTGCATAAAAAAATCGGAGTAACCCTCGCAACCTATTCATGAAAACACATATGTTAGGGATCATTCCCAAATGCCCCAAATTACGAAATAAAAAACAAGGAACACTTCAACCATAACATTCAAATTTACCGCGAAATTGTCTGGGGATATTTCATTTAATCAGTGCTGTATTGTATTGACGACAGCATGGTGTGGCGACAGTCGGTCCTTTGAGTGGCACACGCTTTTTCGACCGCCGAATATGCATTTTAAATCGGAAGACTTCACAAGTTGCTGATAGAACTGTACAAAACGTTAACGTCAAACACTGAAATCAATGTCATTGTCGAGTTCTGGGCCGCTATTCTTGAATCGTGTGAGAAAAGTCCCTGGGAGTAAAATACATTCCGCAGTACACTGTTGCAGCGAATGTTGCCTAAAATCGTGGTTTTTAGGCAACTTTCGCTACAGAAGTGTAGTACGGATTATATAAAACTCCCAGGGACTTTTCTCACACGATTCAAGAATAACGGCCCTGGGGTGGGACTCTGTGTTGTTCCGGCGACAGTCGCTTCGAAGCGATAGTCGATAACCATAGGCGATAGCAACAGTCGCTAGAACTTGCACTCTGTGCACCTATCGCGTACGCTTCGGAACAGTTCGGCTTTGTATTAGCCATTCTGCGAAAGTAGGCATTTATTACAGTAACTTTGTAGAGAAGTTGTTGGCCTAATGTTGGCAGTTCTGGTAAAAACGTCATATTTTGAAACTTTGGTGGGCACGGTGGGCATAACAAACAAAATTTTCTAATTTTTAGAGTTTCAACTTTCAACCAAGATGGTGCATGAAGTGTTTATAAATCCTTTAAAATTGTTTAGCGTGATTCAAGGTTGGCTAGAAAAAATTTAGTACCTATGTATCTTCGTTAAAGTATAATGATACCTCAGTGATAATGTAACAAACCAACGCCAAATATTGCATGAAAATAATAAATAATCAAATTTGTTATTATTGAAAACAACATCAAAAATGAAAATCCGTATAAACAAATAAATAAATGTAAATCTGAGAGTATTATTCATTATATTCAACACAAAAACAAAATATAGCTTTTTTAAACGTTATTCTGGGCTAATTTTTACAACAGTACCAGTACCTATACATATGATAATTATAATAATGATAATGCTAGCTGGATAGTGGTAGTGGTGTTTGTCGACTTGTGATGACAAAATTGATGATGTAAAACAACAACAACAAAACAAAACAACCCCACAAGCGACCGTAAACACCGTTCTCTACACGTCTCGAGGTGTCGCTTTCTGGCGACTTTCTTAGCGATGATGAGGTGTGGTGGGAGGTCGCTTACTACTGCGCGTAGTACGAAACTATCGCTTCGTGGCGATAAGTAGCTAGCGACACTAACACAGAGTCCCACCCCAGAACATGCGCGATGACAACTTGTCACCGTTTTCTTAGTTCGCATGACATCCGTGTCGGAGCGCCACTTCCGCGCAATATTATGTATTGGAACCAAGGAGGTTAGAATATAAGGAGGGAACGTAACCCAGCTTGTAGGCGAGGAAATTTGATGCGGAACGGGGTGAGGGGAAATCATGTATTTGAGTATGCAACCCGTAAGTTATGAACCACCCGAAGGCACACGAATCACAGAGGTCTATCCCACAGAATTATACAGCAAAGTGACAGCATATCATTCGTTTTTGTGGTTAAATTTTTTCATTTGTCAGTTTCGCTCTTCAATGTGGCATTTTCAATCGCTTTTGAGGTTTTTGAATGTGAAAACCGCAGCGATCGCCGTTCAGAGACAGTTTTTCCAAGCAGAAGACAATCCAAACTAGAAAATACTGTTGCACAAGTAAGTGAACCTGGAACAATAAATTTTGAAGTTACGAATATGCCCAATCCAAGATTTGCAGCTCCAAATGATTTGATTGTATCCTCTACGACGTGTGCCCTTGTCCAGTGCCGAATTGAAAAGGACATAACCGCCTTGCAAACTCATGGAAGACCAAACAAATGAAAAGCTCGAGCAAGCCAAAGTATGCCTCCTGCACTGCCCAGTGCACAGCTGCTGTGTTACCTACCTATTTAACCTAATACAGTTACCAATATTGTGCGTACGGACCTACGTGTGTGTTGTACCAGTGTGCACCTACACTGGATAATTCATACGTATAAAATGGAAGCAAGTCAATTAGGTAATTGAGAGTCAAAAATGCCACAAAATTTTGATAATATTGGTTTTATCTTTCCAAATTCAAGGATGCCTATTTTTGGATTTCACATGCACGATCGAAGAGAAGATACTGCCTTTTACTCAAGAAGAAAGTGAACAAAGAAAAAAGTCACTTGAAGTATGACCGCCTCGACCCAGTCAACCTTCAAGTTCTTTTGTGCATAGGTGATGATTTGATGAAATGGATATGATGTGAGGCTTAGCTTTAGGAGGCCTAGATCTTAGTTTAGAGCACCATGATGAAAGGCATTAAAAAACCACATAATAATGATGAATTAGCAGAACGATACTGCTTGGCCCAAGAATTATTATTGAAACTTGAGGAAATCTCTTTGAAAATTTACAATTGAAAATAACTTTTCCATATTCAAGATCTCTGAACCTCACCAGAACATTCCATAATCAATGAGGAAGGATCGAGCACTATTGCTGGTCTCTGAAGAAGTAATGGAAAGATGAAGTGAATATTTCCAAGAGTTACTGAGTGCACAACCAAGGTAGACTGATGAAGACGATCGAAGACAGAAATGAAGGGACGCTAACAGAAGACCTGAAAGAACAAAAGCATTCCTGAAAATGAAAAACGACAAAGCTCCTGGACATAATAAATTCACATCAGAGATAATAAATAGCTTTCGGAGAAGAGGGAAAAAGATTGCTGCTGGAAATCTACAATATAAAGCATAGAAAAAAAAGGGGGTTCTTAACGAGTGTGCAAACCATAAATGCATCACCTTGCTGAACATGCCAATGAAAATATACAACTACTGGGAGAGAAACTGAAAAAGACAATAGAGCCAACGTTGCTGAACACTCAAAGTGGACTCCGATAGAAACGTAGCGTGCAAAGCCTCATCTTCACAATGCATCAAAAAATTCAGAGAGCAACGAGGAGTGAAAAAAAAACTAACTAGTGCTATAAAAAGTCTGTACAAGAATACCACCAGTAATATGTAGTACTAAGACACTGATAAATAAAAAAGAAGTAACAAAGAAGACCAAGCTGAAAGTACCTATAATACGATTTTCAGATCAGTACTGACTAATGACCCACAGGTGAGACATGGAGGTCTTATCTAAGAGAATGCAGAAAGAGCGTGAAGCAACAGGGATGAAGTATGCGTCTGCGGAGTAAAAAAAATACAGAGGAGACACAATCCGTAACCCCGAGTAAGAAAAGATCTAAGATGAGGCATGGAACAAAATTTGTAGATAAGAGACAACTGAGTTGCTGAGGACGCCTAGAGAGCTTGAACGAGGATAGACCAGTAGAACGATAAGCGAGAATGACAGGAATAAGAAATCAGGAAAGACAAAAAGAAGCATAGGACGCAACAGTAAGATAAATAACCGAAAATTGACTGAGCTGGAATAAAGGAAGAACGCTCGCTGAAGACAAGAGACGATGAGAAGTTCATACATCAAGAAAAATTTGATACTTAATGTCGAGAAAGAACTGAGTTTTATTGTTGATATTTTATGAGAATGTTACATTTTTATTTGAATTATTCACACTATACGCCGCAAAATAAAAGGATGTTGATAAATATAAAACAAAATTCGACTGCCACATCTTGTCATCATCAGTGTTGCACCTCTTCTGTTTTCTTTCAATCTTTGTCATCCATTTCAGCCTCTTTTCGTCATCTCCCAACAATTGCCCCAGAGTTCTGCCCTCCTTCAGCGATTCCTGACATGACCCCAAGTGCTCCATCGTCTCACTCCTTTCCACAACATGATATACCCTGGTAGCTTCCAGTAGCTACTCGTCTGTACCCCATCACCACACCACAACCTTGCAAATCGCTGCTTCCAGCCTTCACGTTTGGATTAAGCGTGCATCTAGGCACTTTGCCTTGTAGCTCTTTGTATTCTTGGTTTGGCATATCTAGAGTCTTGTAGCTTGTTTATCTGCACCTGCTTCTGTTCGTCTCTGTTCCTTCTGTTCTGCTTTCCATTTCTGATACGCTATGCCCTTTTGCTTTTTCTGCTCAAAACATTTCTTTCTGGGCGGTGACCGCTAGTGGTCTCGGCATCCAAAAGCCATGAAAGCTACTGATTCCGCCATTATGAAAATGAGAAATTGGCAAAGGAAAAACACAAACACAAAAACTGACTGCTTCTGTCAATACGATACTCGCAGTGACAGATTCATGATTCTGTGGGATGGACCTCTTGTGACTCGTGGTCGTGTGCCTTCGTGTGGTTCATAACTTACGGGTTGCATACCCAGAACGTGACGTCACACGGCTTCACTTTTTTGAGCTCATGTTCCCTCCTGCTATAATTATTATAACCTCCTTGATTGGAACACAATCTGTCTTTTTTCTGTTGTTGCTATTGATAATATTTCAATTGTTTTTCGAAGCATTCCCGATTTTGTCAATAATTTACGAAAATTTCAAAATTTGACGCTAAAAATGTCATAAAAAGAGCATGTTGGTTGCTAAATCGGAAAGCTAATTTTTTTCTCTATTCATTAGTGCAAAAATCCAATATGGCGGCCATAAGAAAAACAAAAGTTGACTATCATAATTTGACATCTAGAAGACCTGGAAAATTTCTGCCAACGTTGATCGACTCGGAGTGATCAAAAACATAAAACTACCAAGTTTGATTGAAATAGCTTGAATGGTTGGAAAGATAAAAAATAATTTCTGAAATCAAAATTTTCAGTTTTTTCGTGATAAATCGTAAACCAATCAAAATATTCAAAGTTTCTTTTCAGATTCTCAATCGCCACAAAAATGCGCAACTTTTTTCTAATTTAACCGACCTCGTATCTCTTACCGTTTCCAAGATACCAATGGTGAGCATCGAAATTTTCACCACCCTGTATATTAGCTGCATTTCTTTTGCCATATATTTCAGATAATCTCACCTCAATTGGTAATGGTGTCTTACTCGCTTCTTAGCGCTTCTCGCTTTTTCTGTTTCTGACTGAGATGAGGCGACGCGCCGTGAGATTGTAGTAAAAGGAAAGCGCCATTTAGATGGCTTATTTTCGGTCATCATGTCAAGCCTAATATTTCTGTAATTTTTCAGATTTTATTGACCAGAATAAAGAAGGAAAAGAACAAGAAAAGAACTGCTGGATCACCAGGAGGAGATTCGTCAGGTTCAGAAGATAGCGATGAGTCCACATCACCCATCGTGGCTACCACTAGACTCACGTTGTCGGAAAGATTTGGAAAGATCGCCCAATGGAGTGCTGACAGAGAAAGACGGGACATTGAAAATATGAGGATCACCAAAACCGGTGGGGATTTGAAAGTCATGATTGAAGGAGAGGACTTTTTATATGGCAGCCCGCCACGTCGATACAGGTATTTTATTATTTACTTCGTGATACTGAAACTGATTGTTGCCGAGGTTGCTGTCTTATTACAAACAACGCAACAACAAGTTATGAATCAGGAATGCAAATCTTCTTACCTATTAGATACAGGTGACTGAAAAATAAGCCTAGCCTAATAACCTAGAGCCTCATGTCATGACTATGTGAAGTTGGCTCCAAAAAATCGACTCTAGGAAGGAGATACAACTCTTCAAAGTTCGGTCTTTTTTTGTTGGTTTTGATGTATAATTCATTACACATTAGGGCATTAGGCTGTGACTTGTCACATATTTGTTTGGACTAAATATCTACTTAATAAGTTGGTATCTGCGTGAAAAAGTCGAATTTTAAAACATTGAGCTGTGTGAATGAAGAGCTTTTACTTTCTATTTTTTAATTCAGAGGGCTCACCATTTTCATAAGGGGTCATGAGGTTTCTAGACTTTTTCTTTTTTCTCACTTATTCGTGGGACACTCTGTGCAACATTATGGTTAAATTGGTCCTTTCTCCTTCGTTTTTTTTTTATTTTATCTTTTGGTTCTTTTACAACCGGTTTCACAATTGCGTCAACTTTAAAAGCTTCTTAGAAGGCATCAAGCACCAGTTAAAGTTGCTTGAGTCGTCATTTGCCGAAGAAACTGCTCGGGAATAATACTGACATTGTTGTCTCCTTTGACACCTATTTTTTGATTTTTTTTTAAATAAAAAAGGCGTACAGCATGAAAACCTGCAAAAGCTGGTCATTTATGTACCTAAAGCTGTGCTCAGCTTTTATAAGCCACTTTTTCTTTTTTTGTTAATTTCTGATAACATTTCTGACAGCAATTAATTGCAAACTAAGAAGCAAGCGCACACGTAAAAATTTGTTCAATCTCCAACGCATTTCGGGCACCTATTTCTAACGCTTTCCGATACTGGTTCCAATTTTAAATTGCTGTCAAAACAGACCTAAGATGAACTTACAAAAACAACAACAAGTTATCACAAATTTTCAGGCTTCCACTCCTTGATTAAATTTCATCTGATCAGACTTCAGTTACTGACAGATGTATCTTCATAAACAAAACCAAACATACATAACGCCATTGCCAAAACACGGAAGATACCACCATATGGAATATCCCTGTTACAACCTTTCTACTGTTGGACTATCCCTTTCTTCAAGCAATTTCAACTGACCAGACCTCTCTAATTGGTATCAGTATTATAGTTCGAGTCGTTTCACAATGCGAAAAGTTGGCTGTTCAAAACTAGAACAAATTATTCTCTTAACGTGTGCCATTACTAATATACCGTTTTGTTTTGTCCAGTTTGTCCCCTGTCCCTGCGGGTCATTATCCAGATGAACTGTTACCGGCCGGTCCATCCAGACTGGCAGCTTGGGACGACGTCCGGGTTCGTTATCAGTATTACAAAGAGCTGGGCTATCTGCGAGATCTGTCTCTGGAGGATTACGTCAAATGGGAGGAGTGGTGGTACAAGTATCAGGATTGGTTGACGAATGAACGCCACTACGAACACTGGCTGAGCACGCAAAGAAGACGCGGTAGAAAAAGGATTCCCGCTACGCAAAGATTGAACTGAGGAGGTCGGTTTTAACAATATTGATTTCAAAAATAAAATGGAAGTTTAGTTCGATCAAAACAACGATTTTGTGATAGAAGAAATTATTTGCCGCTGACAAATGTTTTGTATTTCTTAGGTAAGTCCACTACTTACGTTTTCTTTTTTTTTTATATAGTGTAAGATTTTTCTTCTTTATCTCATGACACTGTCATCAATTTATATTGTATTGGTATTGTGACATCAGTAACACTGTTTCTAAGTGATTTTTTTTTCGTTCGATGGAGTAAAATGATGTTCTTTTGAATGATGGCATAATTATACACCCAGATTAGCAGGATATACCTATTGATTTGTTGATTATCATGATGCTAAATTGAATAAAAAAAATTATCTTTGACTCATTGATTGAAACATTTCCTATGTAACGAGTACAAAGATTTACTAGAGGTCTTATGTACAATATGCCATTTATTAACATTAGGCTTAAAACTTGAATTGATTAATCCTATTAGTTTTGTCTTTCCATACCATTTAGTTTACTACTAACATTATTGAAATTATAATTATGAAAAAGGGTTCTTTGACATATTGATTTATGTGCACACACCCATTTATGGTAATCTATTTTGAAATGTAATAAAATATTGTTTATTCAAACAAGACTGTTTTTATATCATCAACAATCAACATACACATTGGGCCTAGTAACATAGTGAGGTAAAAAACTTTGGGTTCTACAGTTGGAAGCTGCAGCATCATCTTAATAAATTAAAACCATTGCATAGGAGGATTCCAAATACCCAGACCTCACTGCGCCACTGTACACTTTAAAAAATTGAACATTTGAAACACTTTAAACTTTAAAACTGTTACACTTGATCTTGAGGTCTAAAATCTCTGAAGTTACCAATTATCATATGTCTCAAGTCATCTGTGCGTGGCATGTAGGGCGTACCGAAGTAAGTGTTGTAACCCATACATTTTTTGATGTAGTCAAGCCACTTTTGGTCAGTTGCTAGGACTTGGGGACAACCAATTACTATCAGCTTTGACATGGCCCTCGTGAGCGCCACATTGAATCTCTGAAAATTTTATGAATCAGGTGAGTGTCTCAACAATGGGAGGGTTGAATAACCTGATCTGATTTAACAAAACCAAGACGATACTTTTTGTCATGATTCAGCAGGTTGTGCTGAGCTCTAACACAACTGATGATCATGACGCGCTTTTCGCGTCCTTGGAATGTTTCAGTGGTTCCCACTTGCACATCCACGAAATTATTGTTATCCAAAGCTTCCCTGATTTTATAGACCTGGAAGCAATTCTAATTTGTGGTGCGATTCTCTAAAAAAATACATTCCACGAATTTTAACATAACAGAGCGTTTATGGAATGTTATTTTTTACAGAACAGCACTATTGAGCTGCTCTAAATATTTGTGTTTTTCATTATGACACTGTTGAAGGTCCCAAAATACGAGCACAGAATGAGTACCTACTTGTCTTTTGTAGGGTGTAACAACTCCTATTTGATCCTGCGTTACTCGATCTTCTGGTTGAAGCTGTGTCAGACTTATTATTGTTCTGATGTAATTGATGACAGCTTTGATTTCGTCTGGGTTGAAGTAACTAAAAATGAAACAGAATTTTAAGTGTATAACAAGGAATAAAAGCAATATCAGTGTTGCTAAATTTTAAAATATTCTTCGAAATTTCCTGCCTCTCCTTCCGCCAAAAAAAGCGTTTATTTTACTTTCCGCGGGGGCTGTCTCACCGTCGGCAATACTTGTACAACATTGTGGTAGGCAGTACTTGAGCAGTACCTACTCGGCAACACTTGTACAAAAAAAAAAAGATAATAATTCTGAGACACCCTCTCGACTTCCCGATCATTTCTTCCTGAATACTCAGTTGTTGTGGATCTCCACCAGAGAAATCGGGAACAAAAAACATGGTATTCAATTATTCATATGTTCCCTGATAGTCCGGCAGCTTAAAGCCATATTTAAAATGAATTCTGCATTTCGTGCCGAAGCCCATTTTATTTTATTTTTGTAAAATATGATTAAGAATGAAAGTTTTGAGGGGTGGAGCCATTCTCAATTTTCACCAGGGGGGGAAGGGGAGGGGGTTGTTCTGGCTTTTTGGAGGCTTTTTGGACCTTTTCTTTTGCACTCGATGTTGTAAGCGGAAGCAAGGTGTTTTCTAGATCTGTGATATATCCGGACTTTTTTAAGTGGTGTAGCCGCCCCCTTCTCCTCTTGGGAGGGGGCTGGGGGGCTCAAGTTGACACATGTGGCCGATTTTCACTTTTTCTTCGATTTCGAACCAATATCGGCGAGTTTGGTATCGTTTCCGACTAAATCACATCTTCTGAACTCAACCATGACTCAAAAAAATCGATAGTGACAAGTTTAAACAAGTTCTGCAGAGAACATAATGTTTTTTTGTGCTCCTATTTGAAGAAATTTTTTGGGAGTGTTTTAGACATTTGTGGTTGAATTCCATTTCAGGTCTATTATTTTGAAGTATTTTGAGCCTAAGGAACGTATTTTAGCAGTCTTTTGTTTTGGAAAAAATAAAAAAAAAATTTCTAAACTTGTTTTGAGCAAATTTTCTGATAATTCACCAACAACGTCTGAAAGGTTATGAAAGTTTATAGTTGTATTGTAGGGTCTGTGATCTTTTTGGAGGGTCCTGCGGGAGTGAAAAGCAATCGTACTCTCAAAAGGCGGGAGCCGCCCTTGATGGGGGTGTAGAATCTGAGGGGGGGTGAAATATTTCATTCATATATTATGAACGGGCTAGAAACAATGTTTTCATGGTTTCTGATCCTATTTGTTTTCGTGAAATTGGTCTTGAACCAAACTCAAACAAGGGAAGTCTTGGGCTTGGTGACTATTTAAGAATCGCTACCGCAACAGCAGCAACCCCAGTTTCGCGAGGGTGATTGGACATTTTTCCACCAGACCACCAGGTCTGTGCACCATCGAACGCTCAAGCAGGGACTCACAATTCATAAACAGGCAATTTATGAAGAGACAATTTTTTCATGATGTCTGATTCTATGATCTTATTGGAGTATGTTAGTGAAATTGGGCTCACATCAATCACAATCTCAAGGGTAGGGGATTAGTTTCGGGCTTGCTAGCTGTTTTTGTTGTAATCACTCTCATCTTCTTGAAGGAGGGTAGTAGGGGGAGAGATTTTCTGATTTCCACCTTGATGGCTACTTTTGTTGTAACATATATCAACATAGGAGGTTTGTATGATATTTAATCTAGTAGAAGGATTTTGATAAGGGGAGGAATGCCCATTCTTCATTGATTGGGAGAGGTGAGAGGTTCAGATGCGAGGTTCGGCAGTTTTTTTTCCAATTCAGAGCTTTTTATACACTTTTCATGCATTTTATAGGAGAATGGCTGGTAGAGAATGCTTTCATCATTTAGCAACAAGTCTAGGAGTCTTTGAGCAGCAGAGGCGTTTCTCAATTTCGTTAGGGGATTGATTTTTTCCCTTCATTTCGAGCTTGTCGGTTATTTCATGGTTTGCAGTGGATGCGAAAATGATGATTGAACGCTTGTTCATATTCAAAATACAGAACACAGTTGCGTTTATTTTTATATTTCAAGCTTTTGCCGATGTGTCTTCTAGAAGAAAGCTTGGTGGATCAGCTGCCTTTTTTTCAATATAGTTTTTCGAGTAGTTTTTCAAATTATGTATGTGTTGAAAAATGTTGCTGATGTTGTTGGGCGTTCGAAGGTGCACAGACGTGGTGAAAATGTCCAATCATCTTCGCAAAGCTCACGCAGAATTCAATTTCATGAAATATGAACAAAGAAAATCTCACTTTCATACACATAAACGCGGTAAAAGTCAAAAGTCGTAGTCCTCGCCGTGGTGGTGGTGGTGACCGGACGTGAGTAGTGCCTGGTGCGAAGCTGTGTTCTTCCAGCCTGCATGGCGAAAGCATCAAATTAGGGGGCTGAAATTCTTGCGTCCATTTTTTTTTTCAATTGTTCACTGTTCTATCAACAGGAGGTGTCGATTAATATTCCTACTGCGTGTACGATTATTTAAAGTAGGTATCGTGTCGGGTCTGTGTGTCATCAAACATCCTTGCTTGGAGATTCTTCCCTCACTGATGAGGCCTAAAAGGCCGAACCACGTATCTAAGAGTTCTTTATTTCCTTACCTGCTCGAGGGTTCGATGATGCACAGACCTGGTGTAAATGTCCAATCATCCCTGCAAAACTCACGCAAAATTCAAGTTACTGCCGCTAGTGCTGCTTCAGTAGCGATCTTTGAATAGTCACCAAGCCCAAAATTGAAAGATTCCCCCCCCCTTTCCCTTGAGTTTTGTTCAAAATCAATTTTAGCGAAATAAACAGAAACAGAAAAACAGAACACAGATTGTTTCTAGCCCGTTCATAAATTTTGAGTGAAAATTTTCACCCCTCCGCCCCCCAGATTCTACACCCCCATCAAGGCTCCCGCCCTCTGGGATTATGGTTCCTTTCCAACCCGCAGAACTCCTTAAGAACACTACAGACCACAATTATGAACTTTTATAACCTTTCAGACCTTTAATAGGATCAGAAACCGTGAAAAGATTGTTTCTAGCCCGTTCATAAATTATGAATAAAATATTTTACCCCCCTCCCCCTCAGATTCTACACCCTCATCAAGGGCGGCTCCCGCCCTTTGGGATTACGGTTGCTTTCCACCCCCGCAGGACCCTTCAAGAAGATCACACACCATAACTATAAACTTTCATAACCTTTCAGACGTTGTTGATGAATTATCAAAAAATTTGCTCAAAGCAAGTTTAGAAAACATTTTATTTTATTTTTTCCAAAACAAAAGACTGCTAAAATACGTTCCTTAGGTTTAAAATAGTTCAAAATAATAGACCTGAAATGGAATTCAACCACAGATGTCTAAAACACCCCCAAAAAATGTCTTCAAATAGGAGCACAAAAAAACATGATATTCTCTGCACAACTTGTTTAAACTTGTTGCTATCGATTTTTTTGAGTCATGGTTGAGTTCAGAAGATGTGATTTAGTCGGAAACGATACCAAACTCGCCTATATTGGTTCGAAATCAAAGAAAAAGTTAAAATCGGCCACATGTGTCAACTTGAGCCCCCCAGCCCCCTCCCAAGAGGGGAAGGGGGTGGCTACACCACTTAAAAAACTCCGGATATATCACAGATCTAGAAAACACCTTGCTCTCGCTTACAACATCGAGTGCAAAAGAAAAGGTCCAAAAAGCCCCCAAAAAGCCAGAACAACCCCCTCCCCCTCCCCCCCTGGTAAAAATTGAAAATGGCTCCACCCCTCACAACTTTCATTCTTAACCATATTTCACAAAAATTAAATAAAATTGGCTTCGGCACAAAGTGCATGATCCATCTACTAAGCCGCCGGACTATGAATGGTTTCGCTCTACTTGAAAAATTGAGTAAATGGCATGGTATGAAAAAAATCAATTTTTGGGGATTCTTTGGGACATCAAATATCGATTTCAAAGGTCGAGGAATAGTACTGTTTCAAAGTTGGCGACTTCTAGACAAAAGTGTGATACAATGTTGAATTGGCTTTCCACACATGTAAAACACATTGCAATCCGCACATTTGCTGTCCACGTTACAGGCCCTGAACTGACGCTATGCAAATTGTTACGTAAAATCAGGAAATAAATTTTGAGATTTTCACTGCGTTTTTGCAGACGCTGTACCTCAGGACTATTGACCACGAAGTGATGAGTTGGGTTTATTTTTTCACTCACGCTCACATTTTGTATTCAAAAATCCCAGTCACAGAAATGGCGTAATCAAAGATTAGCCTTATTATCTTTTCTGAAACTGCTAAACTGCTGACCAATATGGCATCTTGACAAGTTTCAACAGAAAAATATTAGTGGTCATTTTCTTGAACCGTATCAAGAAATATAGCTTAAATCAAGAGTCTTATACCAAACACAAAATACCCTGTATCTTTGTAATCAATAGACAAAAAAAGTTATCTTGATGTGGATCTTGACT
The DNA here is from genome assembly GCA_949128115.1 of Anaspis maculata. Taxonomy (NCBI): domain Eukaryota; kingdom Metazoa; phylum Arthropoda; class Insecta; order Coleoptera; family Scraptiidae; genus Anaspis; species Anaspis maculata. Next base: position 40,786,545 of record OX421962.1, on the reverse strand, counting down.
CGCCTTGAAGTCCACTATGTGCCATTGGCCTAAGTAAAGTTACTCATGGATCATCCTGTATTTTTACATCCATCCTTATCCCCCAGATGAGCCAACTTAGACGAAAGTATTGTTGTGACATTTCACACACATGTGTTAAGAAGCCTCCTTCCAACATCAATTTCGTTTCCAGAAAAACTGCCTTTCACTCTCGTGAAAAAGGCTTTTAAAATTTGTAAAATACAACATTAAACAAACCTTGGCGATGTTCCTTCTCGTTTCTCTTTTGAACTGACACCACAAAATTCGATTGCTTTGCCAGGAGGAATCTTTTTCTGTTGCATTTTCCATTTGCGTGCATTCACTCGCGGATAAATTGCAACTTTTCCAATGGGATCGTTCTGTGCATACAATGAAACCGCCTGGAAAAATAATTTATTAAGAAAAAACATACCGTACTGTGCAATCCACCTTTCCCATGACAGAAATCACTAGCGCGCAAACCAGTGAGCGCATACTCCATCTAGTACAAACGGCTACTAAAAATCGCTAATTCTGGGTTCACAGGTATGCGTGAAACTCTCTCCTCCTAGCATGGGATAGGTGGATACAGGGTGTCGCTAAATTATCGGAAAAAGGGCGAAAGGGCAGTTTGGGGAAATGCTTCGGAAGCGGGGAAGTTTTTTCTGAATGTCCCTTCAGTATGTTGCGGAAAGTCTGAAATATAAACCTCAGTCATGTTTTCCGTAGTTTTCAAATATGTTCATCACAGTTTTCTGTACTGGGTGATAATTTGAAAACCATCCACCCGTGATAACTCACGATTCCTAGTGAATATTTTTTCGAGGAAAAACAGGTCGGTTTTTATATCTAGGGGTAGGGGAACATCGAAATCATACATTGGCAAATTTCTATCTTCGCCTCCACACACCCCAGCTTCAAAATTTCAAATGACAACATCCACTTTGCGATACGTCAAATCAAAAAGAATGAAATTCTCTTTCTGAAAAGAATATTTTTTAAATTTTTAACCTCACCCTTTTTTTTATAAAATTATTTGAATTAGTTGCAGCGGTACGCTAGCAAAATGACCCTGATTCTGCATTTTGTGATACTGCAATGAAATTTGGAATATGCAAACTACGTAGAATTTCAAGTGATTTGACCCGCAGCACTCAAAAATTTGTCAATTAGGGGGCGACTGGGGGCCCCTCCAAATTTCAAGATGTCAGAGTTTTTACCATGCACCATTCAGTACCGCCCTATCTACCGTACAGGACGTAAACAACTTTGTTCTTGACCATCATAACATTTTTCGTCATGTAAATTCCATTCTTCTTACAGAAAAAAATTATTTCTTTGTCTGGTCAACAAGTCGAGAAATATATATTTTTTTGGACCACAAATAGATTGTTGAGTCGTTTTTGTGTGATCATCGATAAATCCGCATCCCCTTGATTCATTTATGAGAACAAAAGTTTTGCTGTTCTATTCTTTAACGAAGGAGTGACCTCAACTTACCAATATTTTCAACATTACCTATTTGAATGTTTTATCCCTAAAAATATGATTATTATTGTACTAATATATAGCTTGAAGTTTTCTTCAACGGTGTGGATGATGAAACGGCCTCAGATTCCACCTGGAAGCCGTGCATATTAATTTTTCTGCAAGACCGTCAAATTTGGCATTTTTGATTTTCTACCGGGAGCGGCCAAAATGTCAATACACACCACTCCACCCAAGAGCACCGGTTGCGGTACTTTCGCACCAACTCTCATTTCAGTATCACAAAATGCAAAATTGTTAGGCGTGAATATCGTTTTCCCCTAGAGCAAACCGATGCTCTTGGGCGGAGTGGTGTGTATTGACATTTTGGCCGCTCCCGCTAGAAAATCAAAAATGCCAAATTTGACGGCCTTGCAGAAAAATTATTATGTACGGCTTCCAGGTGGAATCTGAGGCAGTTTCATCATCCATATCGTTGAAGAGAACTTCAAGCTGTATATTAGTATAACAATAATCATACTTACCGGGGTAAAACATTTAAAAAGGTAATATTGAAAATAATGGTAAGTTGAAGTCACTCCTTTGTTGAAAAATAGCACTGTAAAAGTTTTCTTTTCATAAATGAATCAAGGGGATGCGAATTCATCGATGATCGCACAAAAACTACTCAACAATCTATTGTCGGTCCAAAAAAAAATTATTTTCCAATTTGTTGACCAGGCAAAGAATTTATTTTTTTTCTATAAGAAGAATGGAATTGACATGACGAAAAATGCTATGATGGTCAAGAACAAAGTTGTTTAGGTCCTGTACGGTAGATAGGGCGGTACTGAATGGCGCATGGGAAAAATTCAGACATCTTGAAATTTTGAGGGGCCCCCAGTCGCCCCCTAATGGACAAATTTTTGAGTGCTGCGGGTCAAATCACTTGAAATCTTATGTAGTTTGCATATGCCAAATTTCATTGCAGTATCACAAAATGCAGAATCAAAAAGCGTACCGCTGCAACTAAATGGCAAATTTAACGGCCCAAACTGCGAAAAGCACTTCCGAGGAGATGCTCTTGATTTGCTTTCCTGACGTGGTTTTTTATCGGGTTAGCTTGAGAAAAAGTAGGGAAAATTTTGATAAACTAGATAAATAAATTTAAATAAATGAATAAATTGACAATAACTGCATTTTCCAAAAAAAATTAACATAGGTTGTCGTAAAAACAAGCGTAAAAAACAAGTGGTGTGTATCCGGTCAATGTCACAAGTAGTCCAGTCAAATTAAGCAAAAATCTGGCCAAACCGGAAATAAATTCGGAAGTTGACGGAATTTGGTGGATCGATGCAGAATCCAACGTGGAATAACATACTAAAATTCCCGAAAACTCCAACGCTTGGCTTTTTTTCTAGGACCAATAAAAGAGCGCCATCCTTGTAAAATTTCGATTTTTTCTGAATAACTTGTAAACTATCACATTAAGAACACCAAGACCAGCGAAGCAAATGTAGCCCGTTAAATTCTCAAGAGATCAGTATCAAATTCATCACTTTGTGGTTGATAGTCTCCGAGATAAAGCGTCTGCTAGAACGCAGTGAAAATGACTCAAAATTTATTTCCGGATTTTACGTAACAATTTGCATAGTGTCAGTTCAGGGGCTGTAACGTGGACAGCAAATGTGCGGATTCCAACGTGTTTCACATTTTTGGAAAGCCAATTCAACATTCGGTATCACACTTTTGTCTAGAAGTCGCCAACTTCAAAATAGTACTTTTCCTCAACCTTTGAAATCGATACTTGAAGTCCCGAAGAATCCCCGAAGATCGATTATTTTGATACCATGCCATTTGCCCACTTTATCAAGTAGAGCAAAACCATCCAGGAAATATGTGAAGAATTGGATACCAAAACCATAGGATGTTTCAGAATGTTTTTCTCAGTGATGGTTCCTGAGTTATATGGGTTGAAAGACTAAAAAGACCTATTTGGAGATAAAGATAGGTAGTCCGGACACTAACTGCTGAATATTGTACGGACCTTGCATTTGATGATACAAAATGCCACTCAGCAGACGTAGTGAATATACTTATGTACTTTCCACGTCTGCCAAGTGGCGTCTTACACCTAAAATGCAAGGTCCGTACAGTATTCAGCAGTTAGTGTCCGAACTACCAATTTTTTTTCCAAGTATGTCGTTCTAGTCTTTTAACCCATATACCTCAAGAACCATCACTAGAAAAAAGATTCTGAAACATTTTATTTTTTTGGTATTCAATCCTTCACATATTCTCCAGATGGTTTTTCCATACTTGGAAAATGAAGCAAATGGTATGGTATGGGAATAATCGATTTTTGGGGATTCTTCGGAACTTCAAGTATAAATTTGAAAGGTCGATGAAAAGTGCCATTTTGAAGTTGGCGACTTCTAGACAAAAGTGTGATTCCAAATGTTGAATTGGCTTTCCAAGATTGTAAAACACACTGAAATCCGCACATTTGCTGTCCACGTTACAGCCTTTGAACTGACACTCTGCAAATTGTTACGTAAAATCCGGAAATGAATTTTGAGTCATTTTCACTGCGTTCTAGCAGACGCTGTATCTCGGAGACTATTAACCACAAAGTGATGAATTTGATACTGATCTCTTGATAATTCAACGCGCTACATTTGCTTCGCTGGTTTTTGTGTTCTAAAGGTGATAGTTCACAAGTTATTCAGAAAAAATCGAAAATTTACAAGGATGGCGCTCTTTTATTGGTCCTAGAAAAAAGCCAAGCATTGGAATTTTCGGGAATTTCAGTATGTTATTCCACGTTAAATTCTGCATCGATCCACCAAATTTCATCAACTTCCGAATTTCTTTCCGGTTAAAACCTATTTTGACTGGACTAAAGTATGGGTTGACGCCACCCCTTCCTCCCCGACGATAGTAGTGACTATAGTAAAAGACAATGGTAAAAGCAAGTGTAACGCAACATGGTGGAGGCGCCGGGTAGGGCCGTTAGGTTTTTGATGACCGTGAATGAGACATTAGGCGCTTTCCTTTTAGCACAATTTTAATTTGCCTCATTTCAGTGCATGGAACTATGAGATGATTCGCGACGCGAAGTTCAACGGCAAAATAATAAAACTTCTCATGAGTAAGAGACGTGTCTGGAAGAGATACATTACAAACGCACTCCTACTGTTGAGAATCACATAACTGCTCAACAGCTAAGATCTCAGATAAAATCTCTTATCAGCGAGTCCCATAGGAAATAGGTACACTCTGCAGGTGGAACGTGAAATTAAAACTAATACGAAGACGTTTTGGTCACATCAGTTCGAGGAGAAGATACAAAACTTTACCCTCCATTCTGGTCTACAATGGTAGAGAATCACACGATTCCGCGGCATACCTAATGCCTTCCCAGATTAAAAAAAAACGGTTGTGGCACCCCAAAACTTTCCCGACGAGTAACAAGGAACGGACGGAAATTTGTTTACAAGGTGTACCCTGTATACTTGTTCGCACACAGCTCCTTCGCTCCTTCTAGCGTCGGTAACCGCGATCTGACTCACTTACAATTTTTGATATCTGAGATGTAGAAAATTGTCGTGAACATATTCTAAAACTACGAGAATGATCAAAGACTAGATTTTGATTTTTCAAAATACTTCAAAGGGGGAAGCGTTCAGTTGAGCGGATCCTATCTAGCATGAACACCCTGTAACTACGTACATACTTTACAAAAAAATAAATGTACTATTTTCTGTTCCAAAACCTTCAACGGTGTGCAGGAAAATTAAATTTTTTGAGTTCATGATACCCTGTTTGTAGGTACAGTCAGGTAGATACAGTAAGTGTCAATAAATACTAGTGTTGTAAAATTTCTGGAAACATTTCTGGAGAATGGGAACATTTCTGATAGATTGGAAACACTTCTGAAATATTGGAAAGGTAGCGGAAAATCGCTGTGTCTAGGTACACGCTAACGTGTACGCAAAGTTGAAGATTAGGTGCACGCGAATAAACGTCATAGTGTGTATATGACGTCAGCTTTTAGCGTTCCCCAACTTAAATTTTCAAGGTACACGCGAAATTATTGTGATGGCGTTTTGCGGGCGGGCTGTCAAGTCAACAGCTGCTGGTAAATGCGATGGTCTCAGTCTCGACGATCGCTACCCATGATGATAAAGTGTGGACAAACGTTCACGTCGTTTTCTAAGTTTGAGACAGCTCTTGAAAACTATGAAACCGAATTATGAATAAATTAGAAATATTTTTAACGATTAACATGTAAATAGTCACCTATTTTGGTTCTTGAGATACAGCGTTTAACTTTTTATTTTCCTTTCACTCTGAATATGCCGCCAGCATAATTGGTATTGATGGCTTCAAATTTCAATCAAAAGAGAATGGATCAAACAACACATCCACCAAGTGGCATCCCGCCATCATAAAACTTGAGGTCTATACAGTCTTGAGCATCAATCATCTGGACTATTTTACTTTTCTTGTGTTTTGGCGGAGAAGGAGTGGACTGGCGATGAAATATGCAGGGACTTTTCTTGTAAACAATAAAATTTCCAACAATTTCTTTCCAGGTACTTTTTCCCAAGTGCCATCATCCTTGAGAAAAACGCGAAAAACTGATCCCCAAGTTTTTCTCGAGGTCACACGACCGGACTCTTGAGGACTTTAAGTATGTTAAACTACATGGTTAACTGAGCTTATATATTTTTTTTTTTTTTTTTTTTTATTAACCCCAATAAATTATTCATAATCTGTTAAAATAATAACAATAAATGAATGTTGTTTCTAAATTAAAATGAGGAGAATTGTGAACCTACATTAAGGTTTTCAATATATAACAAATAAATAAATAGTACTCAACGAAAATTTAACTTCTAATACGTGATGGAAGAGTCGAGCAGAAGAATTGGAAGACGAAATCATCGGGGGTCCACTAGTTCCAGAGGTGTTAAGCGCTTCAAGCGGTAAGTTTGACAACTGTTGTCAAGCAAGTTCACCGCCAGTGGATTGGGATGTCGCTCGAGTCGTGTCAAATACTTGGAACTTGCCTGCTGTGCTTCTTCACGTACAGTCGGTATTCGGAGGTCCTGGTGTAGGGATGCATTTGTCACAAACCATGGTGAATTCGTGATTGTTCTCAAGACCTTGGACTGAAATCGTTGTAAAATTTCCAAATTGGAGACACTGGAGCTTATATATAAAAATCCGGCAGGGTTTCATTTTTGTTCGCTATTTGCGATTTTAGCATCTAAAATTCCTGGACTACTTCCGTTCATAACCAACTTTTCGTTATTTTCGGTTTCATAGCTTTTAAGAGCTGCCCCAAACTTTGAAAATGATGTGAACGTTTGTCCAAACTTCATCATCATAGGTACCGATCATCGAGACTACCGCATTTATTACCCGCTGTTAACATGACAGCCCGCCCGAAAAATGCCATCACAATAATTTCGCGTGTACCTTGAAAACACAAGTTGGTGCACGCTAAAAGCTGACGTCATAATATACACTGTGACGTTTTGCGTGCACCTAATCTTCGACTTTGCGTACACGTTAGCGTGTACCTAGACACAGCGTTCTGCGCTACTGGGAACATTTCTGAAATAGTGAAAACATTTCCAGGCCTTTCCGTAATTTTAAATTGGCCGCGTCCATTTTACATTTTCAAAAATGGTAATTTTTCTGGAAATATTCCCCAGAAATGGATTTTTTTCTCGGCAATGGGAATATTTCCCGGAAATTGGACATTTCCTTGCCAACGTTTCGTGTCAAAATTTTCCGTGTCATTTGTGTCATTTCCAAGAAAGTTTCCCCACTCCCAACACTAATAATACCGTATGAAGTCTACTCTTCACTTTAAATGCTAGGGGAAAGAACAGTTTGAAACAAAAAGCAAAAGAAAAATACCTAAGCTACCAGAACACCCATATTTTCTGAAAACTCACCCTCAAATTTCCATTGTAGAATAACTCGTTGGGTATGTGCAGAATATCGGGATGCGATCGGAAATTCAGCTTAAGCATTGTCATGAACTCACTGTTGTCGTTCTTGTACAAATCGTTCTCCATCAGCCTCTGCAGCAACGAAATCTCTAAAATAACAGCGTTCTCGTTAACACTCGCCTCGAATTTCACTACAAAATACATACCTAATCCATAGTCTCTGGAGCGTTTGGACTGCACCATTGGACCAAGTTGTTTCGGATCGCCCGCCAGTACCAGCTGCTGGCCTGGTTTCAAAAGGCTCATTGGTATGACCGACTCGGGTTCCGAAGCCTGAGCAGCTTCGTCGATAAAAACGCAATCGGGAAAATAGCTCCTGCTTGCGTAACGACCGCTCAGAATCAACGTCGTGACCACTATTCGGTACGTCATTAAGGTGTCTGCCGGTGTTTTCTTTTGAAACTCTCCATCTTCGTCGACGTTGCTGTATTGGAGCAGTTCATCGGTGAGAGTCAATCTGAAAATAGAATGAGATGTAGAAGTGCAATGCAATACCTGTAGATACAAACGAAACAAAAAAAAAAACAAGGAAATATGACAATCAGTGAAAATTGTGGAAGTTGCATTTTTTGTTTGGGGGCGGGAGCTGGGGAGGCGGCGACTAATCAAAAGTAGCCTATCTTTTCCCATTTTTAGTCAGCTATCTATATAGCGAAAGAATTAGATCGCTATGTCTTCAGGTTTATGTTTTACATTTATCTCTTACTTTGGGGGCGGCGTGTGGGAGCGGCAGCGTTTGGCAAAGAAACTCTTGCACAGTTTGAGTTGGGAGTTTCTAAATGTTTGAGGTGACATCAACATCTAAATCAGTGAAAATTGTTGAAAGTAAAACTTTTTTCTTTTTGGGGCGGAAGCTGGAGGCGGCGCCATATTAAAAGTCGCCTATCCTTTTCCATTTTTAGTCAGCTATCCATATAGCGAAATACTTAGATCGCTATGTGCTCGGGTCTATGTCTTTTATTTATCTTTTACTTTGGGGGCGGCGTGTGGGAGCGGCAGCGTTTGGCTAAGCAAATGTTGAACAGTTGAGTTGGCAGTTTCTAAATGTTTGAGGAAACGTCTCAATCAGTAACAATTGTGAAAGTTGCACTTTTTGTCGTTTGGGGGCGGCGACTAACCAAAAGTAGCCTATCCTTTCCCATTTTTAGTCAGCTATTCATATAGCGAAAGAATCAGATCGCTATGTCTTTAGGTTTGTTTTTAATTTTAAATTGATTAGGGGCGGTTTTCAGCAATTCTTTCAGTGGGCGACGCATATCGAAGATGGAATGTTCCTGGGCTCACGTTCATAAGTGGCAACCTATGTATTATTCATAAAATGAGAACTTCAGAGCATTAGGTCTGGGAGAAATTGCAATATCATGTTATTTCAAGTTGATCGGGGGCGGTTTTCTCTATGTTGGCGGCGCAATATAGACATTCAATATAGCCTAGCCCAGCTTTCGGAGTGGCAGCTATAGGCTGTCTGATTTCAACATGATTCTAGTAGGCTGTGTTTATGGCCGCCTAAATCGCAGCCCACTAGAATCATGTAGAAGTCAGACAGCCTATATGTAAAAGTGAAAACATCAGAAAGCTAGGGCGTCTAGTTTGCGAGGGGTTCGAGGAACGGACGGACGGATGGGCGGACAAAGGACAAAGCTACGAAGGCGTAGAAGGGCCATGCAATAGTTTATTTTTTGAAATCTAGAAGTTTCGACAAATAAATTGAAGTTTCGACATATATGTCAAAGTTTCGACTCTTTGGAGATTATACAATTATTATATTTTTGAAATCCCGAAGTTTCGACATAAGAAGTCAAAGCTTCGACATATAAGTTGAGGTTTCGACATATACCGGGTGTTTATAAATGTCTGTGATCGCATCGCCTTTGGAATCCGCTTTCGATCACTACAATTGCGCCTGTTACTGCGTTTTTCGGCCTGACCCATGCCTGCCGCGATCGCAGTTTCTTATAAACACCCCGTACAAAGTCGAAGTTTCGACTTTTTGGGAATTATACGATTATTATATTTTTTAAAATCTTGAAGTTTCGATATAAAAAGTCGAAACTTTGTCTTATATGTCGAAACCTCGATTTTTTGTCGAAACTTCGACTTGTATGTCAAAGCTTCGACTTGGTATGTCGAAACTTCGACTTTCATGTCGAAACTTCGAGATTTAAAGGAACTAAATAATTGTATGATACCTTAAAAGTCGAAACTTTGACATATAAGTCGAAACTTCGACTTAAAAATCGAAACTTCTTCTTATATGTCGAAACTTCGACTTTTTTTGTTGAAACTTCGAGATTTCAAAAAATAAAACTATTGTATGGCCCTTCTACGCCGTCGTACAAAGCGGCTGCAATAGCGATCTTCATCAAGATAGAAAATGCGCTAAAAATAGGTTGTGTCACCCTAAAACTTTCCCGACAAGTAGCAAGAAACGGATGGAAGGATTTTGAGCGTGCGTGGCCAAAACACATATTTTTTCTCTGTCTTTTCCCAGAAATAAAAAGAGAGGGAGAGCGAGAGCTGAAAACTTGAAAACCTGTTCAGAATTTGGTAGGGAACACATAAAAGTCCCCATCTTCCCGATGCTTGGCATTTTTTCTTGAAAAGGAGAAGAAAGCTTTTTTCTCGTACTCGCGGACGGGGACGGGGACCTACGACCTAACCACTGACCAGTAAAGTTTTAATTGGGTCAGTTTACTGTCATCTGTGGTTTACTGTCAGTTTATGGCCGATCACGTGATAATGAGGGTCCCTACTAAAACGATATGGTTAGCGCCATCTAGACCAGGATCGCAGTGCGCTACGAGCGCGAAGCTGTTTCGGTCGATAATACAGCTTGAGTTTTTAGTTTTTACTTGACGGTTCCGGTTCCGTTCACAGCAGAGAATGTTAGAATGTTTACAGTTGGGCCTTGATCAGATGTGATTCTGGTTGTAATGCCCGTACCTATTCGTATTCATAGTTGTTGTCAAGTGCACCTTGTTCAAGTATCACTTTTAATCTACATCTTGATCACTCAGGTACGATTCTGGTTTTATGGACATATTTTTGGCTTTTCCCCTGGATTAGTATTCCTCGAGGAAAGCCTAAGTTATGTCTATGAAACAGAATTCGTATTTGACTTACAGCTTGATTTAAAGTGGTACTTGGACAAGGTGCACTTGGCAACGACTATGAATACGGGCATAAGTTAGTGTTCTGTGACTGTGATATATTACAAAATTGTTTTTTTTTTGGGTGAGTAAGTCTACTTTCCGTTCATTTTGAACGGTTGTGTCGAAAATTGAAGTAAATGAAATGAAATAACTGAACGCTTGACTCATGTTTTTAAGGCAAATTTCTATAATTTTGGGTGATTTTGAACGGTTTTCTCGTGTGCCCAATTTTTAGTGGTCTACAAATATTTGGGTATTTTTAGAGAGTTGAAAAATTCTTGATTTCTTGAAGGATTTTAGGTTTTTCTTGATCATTTCTACTGCTTTTTTACAGGTTTTTATGGACTCTTTTATATGCCAATTGGCTTGGTTCAGAAATGATAAAAGCTATTTTTGGGGGTGTCTAAAGAACGAGGGAATTCGTAAAGGTTGTTTCTGTTTTTAAGGTAATTTCGTATAATGATGGGCGATTTTCAACGGTTTTCACGTGTGCCCAATTTCTGGTGGTTCATAAATATTTAGATATCTTTAGCGGGGTGTTTGAAAATTCGTGATTTTTTTTTCTTCGTTTATTTAACGTCGGCCTATTTCCGCAACGAGGCCTAACACCTACGCCGGTGAATGCTTTCCTCCACTATACCGGAAATTTTGCCGAACCCCTGTGTGTTCCAACACAGGGTAGGGATTTTTAACGACCACCAACATCGCATGGGGTCGGCACCATCGTTCGTATTTTACGTGCTATGCGACACACGGCGCGTCTTGCATTTAGCAAGCATTCCAACTAAACCAAGAAGCTTGTTTTCGAGGCCGAAAATCCGTCCCCGGCGGAGATCGAACCCGCGACCTCTGGAGTGGTAGTCGAACGCGCTAACTAACCACACCACAAGCTCCTCTCGTGATTTTTTAAAAGATTTTAGGTCCTCTTCTCATTCTATTGGATTTTGACCGGTTTTTATGGATTTTTCCATGTGCTAATTGATCTGGTCCAGAAGTAACAATTTATACTCTACTAATTACATATTGAGAAAACAACTTCACTATGAGAAGAGATCTGATCGGCAATTTGAGTTACCTGTTGTTTGAGAAAAAAATTGTGAAAATCGGTGCACGAAATAGAAGTTGAAAACTAACAATTTTTTCTATGGGAGGAAACTCCATAAACGGAAACTCCGGAAACCGTGGGTCTAATTTCAAAAATTTCCACCTCAAAAATGAATTAAATTTTTTCTCCAACTATGACTCGCAGCAAGTCTACACGTAAAATAGATATTGCGTGGTGCTTGCAGCAGATCGAAGTTTGCACTGCAGTTTTTTTCTAATTCATGGAATGTGCAAGTTTCGTTTGAAAAAATCACTGCCGGAAAACCGAAACCATGTCGCAATCTACTTTCGATATCAGTTCAAGTTTTTCGAAAAAAAAAGTCGATCCCTCAGCAGGAAAGGACGTCTGAGTTAAGTCCTGCACCAAACGCGGGTTGTCCTGATCGAGCGGCCGTCTCAGGTGGTCACGGGCAGAATAATAAAGTAAAAATTCGTAGCGCCCGATTAAAAGATGGTGAGAACTCCAACTGCAGACTTAATTTGATTATTTTGTTGTGTTGCTTCCACAGAAGTTGCTTCCTGCCGAATTTGATTCCAATCCATTGAAGAGATCTTGATTAATTGAATGGCAAAGTTTTGAGAGTTGAAATTTTTCAATATTTGACAGGTGACAAATACAGAAACACTTTTAACCCGAATTTTAACCGTTCTAAATACAGATTTTCAAGGGCTTTTGAAATGACGTATTGCAAGCCAAGTTCCGTGAGATAGGTATAGCTTCTGTTTGTTTTTATAGTGACACTTCCGTTTGACAGATGACAGCCAAAAGCTAATGGACCCATTCGACAGCAAAATTTCAAGTCTATCGGATTAACGGTTCGGTAGTTATCGTGGAAGATTATACTACACCGAGGTTCATACACACATGCAGGCAGACATCATTCTGAATATTATGGTCTTAATCATCTAGGAGGACCTCAAACTCAATATTCCCGTCTTCATCTCGAAAGAATTTTTTAGCGCGTTAATAAAATGATATCCAAATCGCACCTGTCTCTGCTCACGGAGTGGATCCTTATAAGCTCTTTCTTATTGCAGTACGGAATAAGCTTCAACGTGATCATGTCACAGGCAGCGTTGGCCGGTGCACACACGAGGATCCTTTTATTTGTGCGTTTCTTGATTTGCAAGATGGCTTCGACAATCGTAATAGTTTTCCCAGTTCCAGGTGGCCCAAACACTATGTATGGCAAAGCAGTTGTTCTGTAAAGAATTTTAATCACGGCTTCTCTTTGTTCGGGGTTTGTCTCAACATGTTTATCGAAAAATCTGGAAAAATAGGAAAATTAGTGACCTGTAAAAACTACCAGTGCATGAGTTGGATTACTCAGCGCTGTGCAAGGTTCTTTGAACGGTCTTTTCAGGTTTTGGCTGAGGTTTTGATTGGTTGGTGTTTTGGTCCATTGCAGGGAACAAATTCAAGACCATGCCAGATTCTGATATTTTTTCGACGGCTTCGTGCATTCTCTCAAACGACAACCTGTTCATGGTGAATCTGACATCAATTTCAAAATTTTGTTCGTTATCTATGCAAATTGAAACGTATTTCACCAGCCTGAAATTTTTATGTTTTAGTTATTGACTTATGGACCATTATCACCATTTTTCACTACTCTTGGTTGACGTCTGAAATGTCCACAGTTTTGTCGTTGATTGCTGTTACGACTCCGTGGTAGACTGTGTGATCTTCGTGCAATCGCATATGGATGAAATCACCTACGATAACCGATGGTCGTTTTTCGGCCAAGCCAGGCACTTCAAGTTCAAGCACGCTCTCGTATTTCAGCCCCAAAGTAACCTGAATACAAATTAGTGTGACGTCAAAAAGAATATTAATTGATCCGTTTTGGTTATCAGGGTGAGTTGCAACCTATTCAATAAATTTTTGAGATGATCCCTTGATTTTTTCTATGACTAACTGTATAAGCTAAGTTGCTCTAAAGGATTAGTATTCAAGATAGTTGAGCTGGTGGTAAAAATCATTTTTTTTTCCAAGAATAAGAGAGGTTTATTTCCAACAGGCAAAAGAACCCAGTCACAGGAAAATACAACAATAAATCAAATCACAGAAGAGTATCACTAGTCACAATTTAAAATACTGATGGTCTGTAGAATATTAAAAGAATTAAAGAAAATATCACAGTCTGTCGAATGCATGTTATAATTGCTGCACACAGTGTATGTCGGACTCTAGCCCAGGCGCCAGAGAAAACAATAAGGAAATAATTGTTTCCTGGCTGGAAACTAGCTTAAAAGGATCTGTGTAGCTTAGGTTTTGACATACTAGTTTCCCCCCTTTCGGAAATGTCGGCGTCATGTCGCCATCATCAACAAGAAGTGCACCAGCGTGATTTTTGCCGAATATCTTAACTTTGGGTCATCTGACAGCAAAAGATGTAGGGAGTCATTTTGAAGCCTATGAAATTCCCTACAGTTTGGTTTTTCAATCAATTCTCTGCAACCTATGGTCTTTGAGATAGACTTTCTGGAAGCGAGAGTCATTGTCGTGAAAGCTCCATGGCCACTTGACTCGAAAAACTAAAATGTCGATATGACAGAAAAAATTTCAAAATGAGATTACTCGAGAATTCTTCATGCTATAGTTGCGGTGATGGTCTTAAACTCTTCCACTTGAACCGTAGATTACGAATATTGAAAAGTCAAAAACGTCACATTGTACATATACAGGGTGTACTACGGGAATCAAATCAGAACAGAAAAATTTGACATATTTCTTCGATATAGCCTATGCGAAACTCTGAGCACTTATCACGAGTCCAATATCAATATGCATTGCTCTGTAAGCTTCACTTGATACACTTAAGAGTGGTCAGCTCAGAGCCTTCCTGTAAAATGTTTTGAAGGCCCTCTGAAATCATCAAAATTTACAGTAGCAAGAAATGTATGTAACAGTATATTATATACCAAGGAACCAAAGTGAATTTTTGATCCCTTGGGTGAAGTTTGTTGCTCGAGGGCAACAATCCCCATATCCCCAATCCCCATATCAAAAATTCACTTTGGTACCTTGGTCTATAATATACTGTTATATACATTCCTTGGTACTGAATTTTTAATATTTTGATGATTTCAGAGGGCTTTAAAAACATTTTACAGTAAAGCTGTGACCTGACCACTTCTTTAGTGTATTAAGTGAAGCTTATAGAGCAAATCCATATTGATATTGGACTCGTGTTAGGTGCTTAGAGTGTCGCATATAGGCTAAATCGAAGAAATATGTAAAATTTCTCTGATCTGATTTGATTCCCTCAGTACATCCTGTATATGTACAATGTGACGTTTTTGACTTTCCTATATTCGTAATCAACGGTTCAAGAGAAAGAGTTGAAGACCATCACCGCAACTGTAGCATGAAGGATTCTCGAGAAATCTCATTTTGAAATTTTTTTGTCACATCAACATTTTAGTTTTTTGAGTCAAGTGGCCATGGAGCTTTTACGACAATGCCTCTTGCGTCCAGAAGCTCTATCTCAAAAACCATAGGTCGCAGGAAGGTCATTTAAAAACTATTCCATAGGGAATTTCATTGGTTTCAAAATGACTTCTTACATATTTTGCTGTCAGATGGCCTAAAATCAAGATATTCGGCAAAAACCACGCTGGTGCACTTCTTGTTGATGATGGCGACATGAAGCCGACATTTCCGAAAGGGGGGAAATTAGTATGTCAAAACCTAAGCCACACAGATCGTTTTAAGCTAGTTTCCAGCCAGGAAACAATTATTTCCTTATTGAGCTGATTTTTGCTCCCTGGCGCCTGGACTACTCCTGAACAGGGAATTGCTGCTAGGAGTGTCGCAGTAAAAAGTAGAATGGTGTCGTCTCGCATTTCGCGTCTCGCGTCTCTGGGCAGTCGACCGAATTATGTATTAATTATACAAAAATCTGGCGCTCAACACTGTCTTTTCTCCAGCGGAATGATTTCATGCCAGATCAACAACAAATTATCGTCGAACCCATGAGGAGGATAAACACCATCAAGCATAAATGACAAAAATTGTAAGAATCTTCTCTGGACTGATTCCAGTCTATTCACGTGAGTGGATTTTTCATAAAGTTGACAAATGGGCAGATAATAGATGTCTAGGATTAGTTGCGAATAACTTATTGGGATAAAGTGAAATTATCGGCGCTCCCGCTTGAACTTACATTCTCCATATTAAATTGGCGCAACATCAATTTTTGTGCTATCTCTTCCATCCACAGTATTATGTGCCAAAAATCCTTATAGTTATCGACAGTTACGTACTTGTCCTCTCCAAGCAATTTCCTAAAAATCGCAAAATGATATTCAACCATTCGTATTTGGATTGAATACGACGTTACTTTATCTTGTACAAAGTATCTTGTTCGCTTTGAGTCATGCCGTTGAATGGCATTATTCCATGTCTCAAAATCTTTTTGTATTCTTTTGGGATCTCGTGGACAAATCTGAATTGCCTAAAAGAAATTGAATGACATTTCGCAATTTTGAGTAAAGTTTTCAAAATACATACTGTTCTTTGGAACATGGAACGTAGCGTGTAACATCTTTCCAGGACTGGCTCGTGAATGGACTCCTATAATGTACTTTTTCTTTGTCTACGTCACTCAAAACTTCAACCACCTGGTAAAAAAAACAAGGGATGAGAGATTCATTACTGATTTCAGGTGTGCTCATTTATAAGCTCTCTTATAAATTTCTTCCAAACAACTTACGATAGACCTAGTTATCGTAAAAGCTTTAGAATCAACCGTTTGAAAGTTGCAGTTAAAGGCGTTTTTATAGCTGCCGGGGATCAGCTCTCTGGTACAGAATACAATCTCGAACTTGAACTCAGCTTCTGTAAAAGAGAGTAATAGCATAATTCCAGTGACTACTGCTGTATAAATGGGACATACAGGGTGTTCCAGTGACCTTGCATGAAATTTCGGGAGGTGATTCCTTTCAAAAAAATAAGTTGAAAAGTGAGAGTAACATTTTTTTCTAAATTGTTTCTTAAAGGGAGTTCTCAAAGGTACGAAGTAAAACAGAGCTTTTAATATTATTTGCTCAAGAACCATCAAGGTAAAGGATTTCAAATTTGGTGTAAAAAAGTTTCTCAACATTGCAAATGTTCATGCAAAATTTCAAACAAATCTGGCCAGTGGCGGCGGAGTTAGAGGGGGTTGGGGTAGGTTGAACTCCCAGAAAAAAATTATTCGACACGTTCCTAGTTTTTTTACTTTTACTCGTGAACGGTGCAATCTACGGAAAAAATGCAAGGAACATAAAAGTTTAGGCTTGAACGCGTATTTACTTATTCAAATAAGTAAACAAAATTACAAACGGATTGTAGAGATTTTTTTTCTGACAGTTCAACCTACCCCAACTAACTTCGCCGCCACTGGCCAGATTTGTTTAAAATTTTGCATGTAAATATATCAATTTCACGGCTTTCTGAATAGAGCAAGCTATGAAAAATTGTGTGGTGCTGGTACGAATGATACGATGACAAGGGGATGCCAGTCAGTTGTCTACACGTGCAATTTTTAATGTGACACTTGTCACCGTGTCGAGGTATCGAGCATACGCCAGGAATCGTGAGTTTCTTTGGAGTGCTTTGCTGTGTGGAGGATGAGGGACATTGGGCCGTATTCATACCTCGCTTTTAAGCTTAAAGCGCTATTAAAGCGACGCGCATTTAGGGGCATTTCTCATATTTCAGTGTTCAAAAATACATTATTGCGATTGGGAGCGATTCTATTATCCGTTTCACCCTTATTTGCCACTCAGCAAGCTATGGAAATTTTCAGTTACGTTGGTATCCTTGAGACAGACATGCGGTTTCACGCAGTGGAGGTTATATAGCTCTGACATTGAGAATCCGAAGATCGATTTTTTTAAAGCTGTCAAACCGACTTTTCACTAATATCACCACAATGATACCGTAATGACGCCGTGCCGTGAAGAAGAATTAGGGCCAGAGGTCTAGGCCCAAGGAAAGCGCGAAAAAAATACAGGTAAATTATTATTTGAAACTAAAACATGAATCGCTTGACTCCAAGCTAAACTTGAGCTGAGAGTGAAAGAAGCGGGAGTTTTTACTTACCCCAAGAACTAAAAGCACTCCCATTTACCGTCATGTTTTCGGCCATGTCCAACTGTAGGCGCTCAACGTGCTGAATATGCCGCAAACTTGTATTTTCGTTTGATGCGGGATGATTTGGCATCTTGAAAACTGATTTGACCTGACATTGTCAACATTTGTCAATAAACTGATAGTTTCGTCGGTATGCTAAACCTAACAAAACAATATCATGGCTTGCTGTGTGGCAAATAAGGGTGAAACGGATAATATGTACTTCATTGCAATTAATTTGCGAGTTAATTTGTATTTTTGAACTCTGAAATATGAGAAATGCCCCTAAATGCGCATCGCTCTAATAACGCTTTTAGCTTAAAAGCGAGGTATGAATACGGACCATTGTCTTTATTGGTTGGTGGGTCTCCGCCAAGGTTGTTACGTTTTTGGCGGCTACTAATGAATGATGTCGAAGATCGGCAGGATACTACTCGGATGAAAAGGTCCACCGAGCACTGCAGTAGTGAGTACTAGGTACCTACTCTAGCTCTAGCTCTACTTATTATACCTACTGTAACAGCAAGCAAGGTATGAAGACATATGCTGGCAGACAACACAGTGTACCTACCTACTCACGCCCAAATTATAGTCTAGTCTCCGTACAGTTCAACTCCATGAATTATTGTCCTACTATCCATATTGTCCATTTAAAGAATAAGTTTTTCCCTCATGGGTAGTGGGTTTTTTCCTTTTTACATTCCATTTCTTCACGGCATCACGAACTTTCGGCATAATTTTCTCAGTGGCCGGCAAAAACCTAATAGCCTTGGCGAAGACCCACCAACCAATGAAGAAAATGTCCCTTTTATCGTCCACACTGCAAATCATTCAAAGGAAACTAACAATTCCTCGCATATTTTCGAAAATTTTCACTTCCGCGTATAACTCCCCGAAACGGTGACAATGTCACATTGAAAATTTCACATGAAGACAGCTAGCTGCCAACAAGTCGTCAACAAATAACGCAACCCCGTTTTTTCCATAGCTTGTTCTATGGAGCAAGCTATGGAAAAAAATCGGTTGCGTTGGTACGAATGGCACGTTGACGACTTGTTGGCAGCTAGCTGTCTTCATGTGCAATTTTCAAAAAGACATTGTCACCGTCTCGGGGAGTCATGTACGCAAAACTGAAATTTTTCGAGAATATGCGAAGAATTATTAGTTTCTTTTGAGTGATTTTAGTGTGGACGATATGGGACATTGTCTTCACTGGTTGGTGAGTCTTCGCCAAGGCTATTAGGTTTTTGCCGGCCACTGAGTAAATTATGCCGAAAGTCCGTGATGCCGTGAAGAAATGGAATGTAAAAAGGAAAAACCCACTGCCCAAGAGGAAACTTATTCTTTAGTAGAAGAATAATTTGGGCGTGAGCAGGTAGGTACACTGTGTTGTCTGCCAGCATGTGTCTTCATACCTTCCTTGCTGTTGCAGTAGGTATAATAGGTAGAGCAAGAGCTGAAGTAGGTACCTGGTACTCACTACTCCAGTAATGTGCATCAAAAGATGTAGCCTTTTGGGCGGTGGGCCTTTTCATCCGAGTAATATCCTGCCGATCTTCGACATCATTCATTAGCAGCCGCCAAAAACCTAAAAACCTTGGCGGAGACCCACCAACCAGTAGAGACAATGTCCCTTATCGTTCAGACTGAAAGCACTCCAAAAGAAACTTACGATTCCTGGGATATGCTCCACACAACACAACACAATTTTTCCATAGCTTGCTCTAATGCAGAAAGCCGTGAAATTGATTATACATATGTATAGGTACATTTATAGCTGCTTTCGTTTTGCGCCAAGAGCTGCTCCGGGTACATCACTAGATAGAGAAAGTAGATACCTGCACCAATCACGGCCCATCTGGATCTATCTTCTTCGTCTAGTGATCTACCTCGATCAGCTCCTGCTGGCAAAAGGAAAGCGCCTTATTCACACTGTTGAGGAAGCTTTCTACACCAAATTTGAAGTTGTTCCTTTTGACGGTTCTTGAACAAATAATTAAAAACTCTGTTCCACTTCGTACCTTTGAGGGGCTGTAACATCCCTTAGGAAGCAATTTAGGAAAAAAAAAGTACTCTTACTCTTCGACTTATTTCATGCAAGGTTACTGAAACACCCTGTATTATTCTGGTTTTCCATATCTTACTGGATTCAATCAACAAAATGGTGTTGCTGTTCATATCGGCTCTGCCATGACGAAGTTGGAACACGTCCATAGGGTGGAGCAAACGGATGGAAACTACATGAATATTGTTTTTCGTAGTGTTGACGATCCTACATGAAAATGTGATGGTATTTTCATGCAAAGCGAGTTGTTCTTCAGATACCTAAAAATTCTGTTGTTGAGGACGGAGTTATAATATTGGTGAAATAAGCGTTGATCAAAATGTACTTGAGTAAGTGTAAATGTAATAGTTATTTTCAGATTTTGGGAATGCCAATGGGCTCAAATCAAAGTAAATCCTTGTAGCTTTCGAAAGAGACCTAAATGGTAAGATTATGTCAAGGAATAAACTCACAGGGATTGATTCCGCAACGCTTATTTTACCATTCAACTCCGTCCTTAGTATGATTTTGATCATCTGATACTAATTTCTCATCTAGGTTAGATGCAGAATGAGGTAAATCTGTTGCCAGAATTTGTTGCCACGGCGCTGTGCATGTAAGCCACGTCTCACCATAATTATTGTCAAGCATTGAATCAGGCCTAGCGACGTGGGATGATGAATAAAATGCGTCTCTGCGCCGGAATATCTCTGATAGTACGGCGGCTTGATGCCGTATTTCCAATGAATTCTGCATTTCGTGCCAAAGGCAATTTTTGTGTGAAATATACAGGGTGATTCAAAAATGACGCATTTCCTCCCGTGTACGTTGTGGGAGACGTTGAGGGAGCACGGAAAAAATAGTAAAAAAAAATTGGCTCATTTATCCTTCGAGTTATGAAGAGGTGAAGTTGAGAACTTAACTTCTTCAATTTACATGATTTCAAAGCAAAGCACTGTTACTTGCGAAGAGTCACATGTCGTTAGTAGTTCCCGATTGAAAATTTCTCTTGCAACTGAGATTTGAGTCGTATTTTCAAATTTCAAAATTCGTCTTTCACCTCAAAAGTGCCGTGAAAATACATTTGGCAAGTATGTTTGGTATGGTCTGGCAGGTTCTACAGAGTTTCCAGGGTAACAATCCTAACAATACAATAATGCTATTGAGATGTACCTCTTTGATCTGAAGGTGCCAGGTAAGTACTGATGCCATGCTGCCAGATTGGACAGATTTGCTTTTGTTAATAACTTGCAAATCGAAACCGATTAATTTTTTTTATTATTTTTCCCATGCTCTGTCAACGTCCATTATAACGTGCCCGAAAGGAAATGCGCCATTTTTGAATCACCCTGTATTAATAATGAAATTTTTGAGGGGTAGAGCCATTCTCAATATTTCTTCCCCGACCCACCACCCAACGAAGAGGGAAGTATTGTGAACGCGCTAAAATTTTTTTCAAGATGAAGACAGATATATATTCATTTTGAGGTCCCCCAAGACGATTGAGAACATTTTTGGAGTGATGTCTGACTGTGTGTCTGTCTGTGGGTCTGTCTGTAACGTGCGACGATAACAGCCGCAACGTTGATCCGATGATTTGAAATTTGGTATACAGACATAGTTTTGCTGTCGGATGAGTCCATTACTTTTTGGCTGTCATCTATCAAACGGAAATGTCACAATCAAAAAATGACAGAAGTTATATATCACGACGAAACTTGACTTGCAGTATGTCATTTGGAAGCCCTTGAAAGACTGTATTCAAAACTGATGAGACAATTTATTAATCTGTCATCTGTCAGATATTAAAAAAAATTCAAAACTTCACCATTCAATTATTCAAAATCTATCCAGTGGATTGGAACCAAATTTGGCAGGAAGCAACACAACAAAAAAAGACAAATCAAGGTTGCAATTGCAGTTTTCAACCATTTTCCAGTCGGGCGTTATGAATTTTCAAGATTTCCCCTGGCCGTTGCCACCCGAGGGGGCCTCTCACCCGGGTTTTCACCAGGATGACTCGCTTTTGATGCGGGGCTTCACTCAAAAATTTATTCCTGCTCAAGTATCGACTTTTTTCGAATAATTACAACTGATACCGAAAGCAGATTAGATTCGGCGTCGTGTAAACTCGAGTGTAAACCCATTTACAAAATCGACACGGCTTCGGTTCTCCGACGCGGTAATTTTTTCAAAATGGCATTTGCACATTCCGTGAATTTAAAAAAAAGTGCAGTGCAAACTTCGACATGCGGTGAGCTCATGGTGAGTCACACGAAATAATGATTTTAGGTGCAGACATGCTGGGAATGGGAGCTGTAGAAAAGATTGAATTCATTTTTTGAGGAAAAAATTTCCGAAATCGAACCAACGGTTTTCGAGTTTTTTTCTCTGGAAAAACTGCAAATTTTCCAACTTTTTATCCAGTGAACAGTGAACAGTGAACAGTGATTTTCAACAATTTTTTTTTTCAAACAAGTGGTAACTGAACTGATTCTTGAACATTTTCCAACTTCCCTGGAATTTCCCTGTTCAAAATGTTAAACCAGCCTGAGTTACGAGACCGAACTCAAATGATGGAGCTCAAAATAGTCAAAATCGAGCCATTATTTAGGGAAATATCTCAATTCTTCAATCTTTTTCTCAATGGACGTCTCATACAAAAATTTCCATCCGTTCCTTGCTATTCGTCAGGGAAGTTTTGGGGTGACACAACCGTATTTTTACCAGGGGAAAAAGAGGGTCGCTCTAGCTTTTTGTAATTTTTTGGAATTGGTGTTATGAACGGAAGCAAGCTATTTTCGAGATCTGTATTATTAACGGATTTTTCCAAACAGTGTAGGTCTTCGTTTCTCCTCTTGGGGGTGGGGGACTAGGGGAGCTCAAATTGCCACGTGGCCGATTCCTTCTTCTTGATTTCGAACCAATTCCGACAAGTTTGGTCCGACTAAATCACATCTTCTGAACTCAACCATGACTTAGAAAAACCGATAGTAAAAAGTTTAAACAGGTTTTGCAGATGGGATCATGTTTTTAATGCTCCTATTTGAAGATATTTTTTGAGAAGGGGGGTGGATCAGACATTTTTGAATAAATTTTATTTCAGGTTCATCATTTTTAATATAAACTGCTCAACAACTGGAATGACGGTATCGAAAATGTTGCCCTTTTTCAAAATAAGGTAACTTTGGATTGACACAACCGATTTTGAATGTGTTTTCACAGTTTTTTAGATCCATCTTTTGGCAATCCATCCCATTGACGAGATTAGGTTTTTAATTTCAATTACTTTTTTACAGGGTGGAATGTAAAACATTGCGAAATTGTGCTAAGTTTGACCGATCCCCGTTTCTCTGAATTTTTTTTTTCGATTTCTAATGAATTATTCATGAAGCCTGATGTCTAATCTCGAAACGGATTTTGAATTTTCCAGATCAGAAGTCCAACAATGACGATTTGTTTTTTTCCTTCCCCGACCCACCACCCAACGAGGAGGGGAAGTATTGTGAACGCGCTAAAAATTGTTCTCGAGATTTCGACGGATATATCCGTTTTGAGGTCCCCTATGACGATTAAGACCATTTCCAACGTGTAATTCCATCTTCAAAATCGACACGGTTCAGGTTTCCCGACTTAATTTTTTCAAAATGGAATTTGCACATTCCGTGAATTTGAATCAACTGCAGTGCAAACTTCGACTTGCGATGAGCCCCACGAAATATCCATTTTAGGTGCAGACTTGCTGGAAATAAAAGTTTGAGAAAAGATCGAATTAATTTTTGGAGGAAGGATTTTTGAAATCGGACTCACGGTTTTCACGTTTCCCTCTCTGGAAAAATTTTAAATTTTCCAACTTTTTATCCCGTGAACAGATTTTGGTGGGTCGGGAAAGTAAAAAAAATCATATCGTCATTGTTGAACATCTGATCTGGGAAATTCAAAAACCGTTTCGAGATTAGACATCAGGCTTCATAAATAACTCATTAAAATCCGAAAAAAAATTTTTTCACAGAAACGGGGAACGGTGGAACTCAGCACAATTTTACAATGTTTTATATTACACCCTGTAAAAAAAGTAATTGGAATTCAAAAAAAAATCTCGTCAATGGGATGGATTGTTGAAAAATGAAAATGAAAAATCGGTTGTGTCAATCCAAAGTTACATCATTTTGAAAAAGGGCAAAATTTTCGATACCGTCATTCCAGTTGTTGAGTAGTTTATTTCACGCCTGTGGTACGTGTTTCAGCACAATCTTTTGTTTTGGATGAACTAAAGCGTGTTCACGGTTCAAGTGCTCTAACTGTAGGGTTGTATTCTTTGGCCAAATGCAAGAACATTTTTCCCATAATTTTTTTTTCGGGCTTCAGTTTCCAAATTACAGGGTGTCAAAAGATTAGAAAAAAAATCAACTTATTTTTCAATAAATTATCTTGTTATTAGTGTAAGTAATAGTGAACAAGAGCAATCATTTCTAATAAGTCTTCTTTTCAGTTATTTCAATACTTTCAATAATACTGCAGCTTACAAAAGTCTCATCAGTCAATTTATTGTTATGATCGATTTTCATGTTTTTAGCATAAAATGCCGTTTTTCTCGAAAATGATTGACTTTAGAGCTTCGGACCAAGTATATCTTTTTTGCTTAGAATTGTCCGGGAATCAGAAAATGTTATCAAGGATCGATTTTATCTCAGTGGCGTGCAGACCGGGGCTAATTGGTGAGTAACCCTAATATCTACGCCACTGGTTTTTCAACAAAGTAAACCCTAAATGAAAGCTAATTAATAGTGTATCAATAGTACCAAGTTTGGTTTTCGTAAAAATAGTATAATCCATTCCAAGCTTAAAAAAACCACAGCTGGCCATGAAAAATTCGAGTTCTGTTGGTGTTCCTGATTTTTGATATTTAATGTCATCTTGATACAAGGGAGGTTACGTTCAAATTTGTGTCCGTTTGACATGAAACCATGGAGGGTATATAAAGGAGACTGAACGAGTAGTGAAAGCTGTCAAAAAAAACGGTATGATTTTGTGTCGTCAGGTTTCAGTTCTAAATTTTTCCACAGCAGCGCAAGTGTTCCACTAAGGCTAGGGCCACTCCATCAAAGTAGGCCGTGGAAAGAATCCTCATACGGGTACGGACAACTTGTCAAAATGTGGTGACAGTCGCCAAGGAAAATCGTGACAGGAACTCGGAATTTCCAGTAGCGTAACAAGCAAAAATTGTCGGGTTCCTGTCACTTTGACACAAACTCGGTATCACTTATTGCATCCGTGTAATTCACTGAATGTCGTGCTTCATGATTAGTTTCTTCGACCGCAAGTACTGTTCACTTGTCGTCCCAACGTGGAATATTGGTTGCGGTAATAGCGGGCATAAATGACAACGGTGTGTTTCGCGCCAGTGCGTGATGCGAATGCGAGTGTAAGAAAACCAAGAGCAAGGAGGAATCTAAATCTACACCTGATCCCTGGCTTGCATGATTGAGTATTGAGTGATATCCACACCGTGTATCCACATCGAAGAATGTTCCCAGCACCATTATCTCCTGGCCTGCGCACAGCACCGATCACCGCCTCTAACCAAAGATTAGCCTAATCTTCCACTACCACGAGGGGCATGAGCATGAGCTTATGTTGTACCTGCTCAGGCTCACCAGAGAGTGC
This sequence comes from Anaspis maculata, assembly GCA_949128115.1. Taxonomy (NCBI): domain Eukaryota; kingdom Metazoa; phylum Arthropoda; class Insecta; order Coleoptera; family Scraptiidae; genus Anaspis; species Anaspis maculata. Next base: position 40,760,961 of record OX421962.1, on the reverse strand, counting down.
CAACTTTTCACCGCTTATCAGCATCAGCATGTGGCATCGACGTGTGGTCATACTTCCCTGCACAGACTGCCGAGAAATATTTGCCTTGTTGCCCAGCTTGTATCGGGAAGTTTGTACGTGTGGACGACAAAGACAAAACGCCAGCATGTGCAAGCTACAAAGGGCGACTTGGAAAGATGTGGACTGTGCAAACTTGGTCGAACAATATAAATTGAACCTGTGGACAGCCGTTGAGCCATATACACAGTCGCAGAGCTTAATCATGGACGTACGAGCTTACTGCAGGAGGTCCCCCACGAAGTTCATAAAATTATACAGGTCACAGGCCATGCCAGCCAATTGAATTTACATGTTAATCCATTCTTCTTTTCAGGACCCGACTCTTGCACAATTTTGAGCAGGGGCTCCTGTTGCTTCTCCTTAAATAGAACACTTGCAGCAATAAGAGCTTTTCCAAAGACAACATTGCTTCGGCCTGAAGGGAGACTTGAAACTGGGGTTTGCACAAACTTGCCTGCACGTGTGGCCACATCATAGTGTCTCCATATCACTTGCTCAAACTATACCGTACAAGTAAGCGCTAGTTGAAGCTTGTGCGTGTGACAGGCCCTGCCTAATATTCCTCGATTACCTCGGAATCTTTCATCAATTATCAATAAACGGCTCGATCTACTTCCATTGAGAATCGGAGCAGGCAGATCCAACTCCGAGTGCTCCGATTAGCTAATGGAAAACGCCGATCTGAGTGGATCGAGCTGTTTATTGACAAGTGATGAACGATTCCGAGCCAATCGAGCTAATTGAGGAGACAGACTCACAATTGCCGAAGGCAGTATATATGTAGAAATATCCCCAGGTACATACCTATTTTAATATGTAGTTTTTTTTTATATTTACAATAAAGGTGAATTTGATCTGTTCTAGGATTATTTACTGAGGTCTGTGTCTCATAGCTGCACATCAAAATAATTAAGTGATGCATAGCACTGCAGTGGATGCATGCAACTAGAAAACGCTAAAAAGCTCAATTAGAACAGTTCTGAAATGAAGCTAGTAATTGTAAAAAAATACGTATAGGTACATCAGAAACATCAATCTAAAAATATAAGTACCTATATTATATTAAAATAAATGAATACAGAAACATATTAATGAGATAATTTTGATTATTATACACATCAAGGCGCTAGAGAGCTCTTCTGAGCTAGGTCTGAGGTAGTTTATATCTCAACACTGTTCAGAATGTTACAATAATTTGTCAAACAAATGTCACTGCCTCAAAATCTCTTCATGTCATCTTCTTTGCCTTCCAATCATCATTCTTTTTATTCAACTTTTCAAGTCCACCTTTTCTGTTCTTCTGGACCTCTTCCATTTTTCATCAGCAAACTTCAGAAAATCTTTTGAATAGGACGAAAATTTTACACGTGCAGGCCAGATATTGGGTACTATGTTATGAATAAAAGAACTATTTTTATTCTGAATTCCTTTTTTGTGATGAGCTATGCCTATTTATGCTTGAAGCTCATTGAGATTCCGGTTATTATCTAGAAGGTTTCCATAGTTCCTACTTCCAGAAGTTTGCAGTCGAACCGTGTATGTGTATCGTCTGAAAGAAATAGGAAAGAAAATGTTCAGTATTTTTGGCAACACTCAAGTTTTGTTTGATCTAGTGTAAAATCAGGGCCAGATTAGAAAAGTGTTGTTAATGGGTTTAGTCAGTTTATTTAGTCACACATTTGAATTTTGAATTGGAACATTCGACTAAATAAGCTGACTGAACCCACCTTAAACATGAAGCCAAAATTGCAACTTGAAATGGAGGGGATGAAACCCGTCTATCCACTCTGGATGAAAATACGTCGTAATTCGACGCACCGTATCTCAATGGTACCATTCTGGCACAAAAGGTGTCGATTGTTGTTGAGGGGGTGTCGGAGAAAGGGGGGGGGGGGTGGAGTTCGGCTAGCTGAATCTTTTCCCTTTCCTGGTCATATAGGACCGATCACGGCAAGTTTGGTACCTTTTCCGACTAAATTCAATCTTCTGAATTCAAATCCGGTATGTTTGTAATGGATCCCGCACGATTCTTATGGAAATTGGCTCCCAGTTGAATTCTCTGAATTTCTGATATGTTGTAGCTCATGAGATACTTATCAAATACCGTGAACCTCAAACTCAAATAATGGACAGTTTTTTACCCACAGTGGCTTGAAGTTGGAGGTTTTGACGGCTTCAAAATGATATTATGACGTTAATAAAAACTTTTTATTTGGTTTCTCTTCAAGTTGTGTTTCATACTGAATGTATTTATTTGACAGAAAAATATCAACCCCCTCCTCCATCCCCAGCCCCTATCTACCATAATAAAATTCGAGATTACTCCCAAAAGTCATGCGGATGGGTTCTGTGATTTAAATTAGGAATTTTGACATGCAAATTATTTCCCAACCCTTATGTTGGGGTGCCGATTTTCCAATTTTCCTTGGTTAATTTGGCTGAATTTTTGGTATTGTGTACTTCTAATTCTGCTGAACAAAAAGTTCTCATACCAAAACTTATTCCTATGAACAGTTTTTGTTCTACAGGGGACTGAAGTTCAATATTTATGATCTCAAATCTTCAACTTTCTCTGTAGAACAAAAACTGTACATATGATTAAGTTTTGGCATGAGAACTTTTTGTTCAGCAGGAGTAAAAGTCGTACATGATACCAAAAATTCAGCCAAATTAACCAAGGAAAATTGGAAAATCGGCACCCCAACATAAGGGGTGGGAAATAATTTGCATGTCAAAATTCCTAATTTAAATCACAGAAGTCATCTGTATGGCTTTTGTGAGTAATCTTGAATTTCATGATGGTAGATAGGGGCTGGGGGTGGAAGAGGGGGTTGATATTTTTTTCTCAAATAAATACAACTGGCATGAAACTCAACTTGAAGAGAAACCAAATAAAAAAAACTTTTATTTACGTCATACTTTAAGTTTTAAGCCGTCAGAACCTCCAACTTCAACCCCCTGTGGGTAAAAAACTGTCCATTATTCATATTTGGGGTTCACGGTCGCATTTGAAATGTAGAGTATGAATCCTGAAAAAATGTCATCTCCCTCTTCAAATAACTTAGAATTTTGCAGTGATATTTATGGCGCTTTTGTTCACGTTGTAGGGAATTAATTCGGCATAGGTAACCGAACTTTCGAAGATGAGTTGATAATTTTACAATAGCTTGAGTCATTTTCCTATTTTTATATGAAGGTGCATGCTGTATTGTTCAGTTCATCAGCAGACGCCACGCCGGGCCGGCTCAGGCTCAGATGAAGTTTTTTAATTCCGAAAAACAAAATTATACATCAAGTGTAGCTCCACATGGCCTCTGAAATATTTTTTGAAGAACAGTAGAAAAAATTATCGTAGAAACAGCAAGTTTTTCCCAGTTAACTTGTTAGAGCTTGTTTCCATCAAAATTTACACACCGGATTCGAATTCAGCAGATTGAATCTAGTTGGAGAAGATACCAAACTTGTCGTGATGGGTTCTATAGCCGGGAAAAAAAGATCCACTCAGCCGAGCTTCTCCACCCCCACGACCGCCTTCAACAATGATAAGACACTCTTTATGCCAAAATGATATGAATGAGGTACGAAGCGTCGAAGTACGATGTATTTCCAATGGACGAGTTTCATTTCGTCCATTTCAATTTGCAAATAACTCAAAACCCTGGGGTGCGATTTTGGGTATGTCATAGGACATCCAATTCTGAACATAATACCAAATTTTCGGAACGTCCACATTTTTTTCCCGAGGTTGAAAATTATCTTTCTTACACTAAGTATACTGAGTGATCATTTGAAAACTATCCACCCGTAATAACTCTTGAATTCTAGTGAATATTTTATCGAACAATATGTCGATTTTTATATCGAAGGGGACACCCAACTTTAAACAGAGGTTTGATTAGATAAGTGATAATATGAAGCTGTACCTGCTTACGCTGGCAGCTTGTTGAGATTCCCATGATTTTTCAGAATGTTTTTCCAGAAAAGAACCATGGTTCGTACTTGCAAAAGCTTGTAGTCAAACCTCGTATGTGTGTTAACGTTCTATATCCAGGGTTCTCTAGAACAAGTAAGAAAGAACAAACGTTCAATATTTTGAAAACACTTAGACTTTATTATATTTACTGTAAGGGTGGATTCAGTCGGCTTACTTAGCCATAGGGCTTTGATTTTAGGCTAAGCGCAGCATCCCTCATTGGCTCTTGTGGCACAACGCATGGCATGAAAGCCAATGAGCGATGCTGCTGTTACAGCTAAAAATTAAACCACGTTTAAATATTAAGCTGTACCTGCTAATGCTGGCAGCTTCATGAAAATCACATGAATTTTCCGAAAGTTTTTCCAAAAAGAATCATGGTTCTCACTTGCAGTCTTGCAGAAGCTCACAGTCAGACCCTGTCTGGTGTGAGTCGATGGTGCACAGTTCGATGTCTGGGTGATATCTGAACAAATAAGAAAAAGATAAAATCCAGTAATCACGAAAATACGTGAGTTTCAGATAGTGTAAATTAGGGAAGTTCAATTTTGCCTGATTGCATAAAGGTGGTATCAAATTCTAGTTCGGTGCCAAGCACAGGATCAAATTTTTATTGTCGAATCAAATGCAAACCAGTTACTTCAAGAATATATTGTGAATACAAAATATAAACCCAGGTGAGACGGCTTTTATTTTGGGTTGTAAAACACATTTTACCTGAACTGTCAGATCATTTTTTTGTAATACAAAATAAATTACAAGTGCATATTACCTCAAGTTTGTTTCAGCGCAAAAACTTTCGTATGGAGATGGATGGAGCTATGTTTTGTATTTCCATCATGTTCTTTCCTTGAAGTAATAGGATTTGCATGTATTTCACTTTTTAACTTTGATCTCGTGTTTGGTACAAAACTAAAATGTGATACCACGCACGTTTGTGCCATTGGGCATTCGAATATGTAATGTACCTGTATAGTGTATATACCTGTTTTTGCTGAAGGTCGTCAAAAGCTAAGCACGAAGTTTGCAAAGCACAAACTCAAACCGTCCAAATAAGTTTGATCCTGCTTGGTGAAAACTGCACGTTTTGGACTGATTGCGGCCTCAGTCACCAGCTCCAGCAGGTTGTAGTATCAGCACTTACCACAGGTACTATCTCAAAAAGAATATTGGATAAGAGTGAATGGAGTAAAATAATAGTGTCTGTACCTGTTTTTGCTGCAAGCGTTTAGAAACCCCTGTGCTCAGTGGTCAATAACAATAACTTTTACATAATTTATTTTGCACTCCATCAGATTCCATGTTATTTCTATCTAAATAAACTGATATTTTCGATTGTCTTCCACTCGGTCTTCCATCAATGTGTGCACTGAGGTCCACTGTCCTTTTTCTTTTAAATTGTACACAGGAAATTCGGTGCAGGACGTCGTTGAAAAATTTCCATCGCAAAGGTTTGCTCGGTCACAATCTGCATGTCCGAAGACTATGTGTCTTGCCTGGAACAGAATAACAGACTCAAAAACACTTTCCTATAACAAATAAGTCCAATCAAATAACCAGTACTTACTATTTAATTATTCTAACCTGCAAAGCCACAGAGCAGAAATCAGACAGCTGATGCTGGGTGGGAGCACGAGCACGGCCACACATCAAGCACGGTGGACCCATTATGGGGATGGGGGGCCCCTCTAGGCCAGAGAGCACACCGAAGTTGGGAGATGAGCTCCACGGGCCGCCGGCTCGGTGGCGAAACAACAACAAACACTTCCGCGAGTGGCGTTTGGCGCGGCCACCAGGCAGGCAAGTGCATGTAACCATCACCAACGCGCGAGAATTCAAAATTCATGAAGGGGCGAAGCAGATCTTCTCGTAAAAATTGTACCTCGGCGCCAAGATAATAATGGGAGGCATGGACGATTTTGCTCCCGCCAGGAGGCGCTGCAGTTGGTTGGGACCTCTAGGGACTTTATCTCGCCTAAGTTGCATAAACAAGCGCGTTGTGTCAAATCGTCAAATCAATAAACGTCAAATATTTAGAAATGTCATCGTGAACATAAATTGGGATTTTTGAGTCGTATCGTTGAATCGTTCATGAGGATGCCGTAGGCTCTTGCGACGAGGGTCAGGACGCGGCCCCAAACTCCGGGTAAGCTCAGTTTGACTACCGAAGGAAAAAATACATTTTCATTCACTTTTATCGTAGACCCGGGGCCGGTATGGTACTCTAAAGAGGTGAATAGATGCTCTGAATAAGCCCTTCCTGCTCCATTCTACCAGACAGATGGAGACAGGAATCATCGAAAAACATTGACATTGCTGAGCTGCATGAAGGGATCTAGGTTATGTTGGCTCTATGTTGAAGTTTTGAACTTGTTCAGTTAAGTTATTATGTTCACAGCGTTGTGCCTTGTATACAAAAATTATACACATGAAATACAGTTCTTTAATCAGTCAGGGCATTTCACTTTATTACAATAATTCAAACCATCACTTTACAGAGTTTTCCACACTGCTACAAAATTTTGAAGGAAGGGCGACTCTTGTATTGGTGATACCGAAATGTCCTCCTGTTCTCGTATAGTATAGTCCAATTTCTCTCTCTGTTATCCATGTGCTAGGATAAAGCAGGAGTGGCTTATTCAGAGCATCCCTTTGCCTCTTCAGTAGATACCTACCATATGGAGCCCCTCGGGTCTATAGTAGTAAACAAAAATGAATTTTTGCCTTGGGCAGTCAAACTGAACTTACCCGAAGTTAAACGGAGCCCTGCTTAAACATGATAGCTTGGGACCACTGTGGGTTGCATTTATCGTCTCACCGGCCGGGATTTTGTCTAGCACGAACCGCCAGACGGCCCCGCGCTGCTTCGCTCGCATTTGCCCTGCCTTTCAAACGACAAGCACCCGGTACCGGTGACACTAACACCATGCGAGTCATGCGACGACAATAAACAATAAAGATAGGTTAGGTTACGCTCTGACAAGCAATGACAACTGCAAGCTTGACCTTGGACTTGACGTTGACATGACGTTGACATTTGGTCCCAAGCCTATGTCGCGCCCTCTTGAATGCGTTTGCAAGAATGCCTCCCATTATGGCAAATCGGAACCCCACCGAGTCTACGACGCGTACCACTGGCGATTTTGACACTGACAGGAACTCGGTCTGGCCATAGCAACCAGAGTTGTCCCTACACGTATGAGGATTCTTTCACGGCCTTCTTTGATCAAGTGACACTAACTAAGGCCTAGTTGTTTATAGAAACCTGCAATTAAAAAAAAAATCTGTAGGGATCTGTCACAATTTATTCCAAAGGTTATTCATTTTGTCAGAAGTCAGATCAGTCAGATCAGTCAAAACAGCTGAAACTGATGCAGGGCTAAAACTCCCGTGTACCCGTGTACCCAATGAATAATTTGCTACTTCAGTCTGCGAGGTCGGAATAAGCTGGGGGTTCTTTTCACCATTTTTTTTATTCCACGATTTTAGGTACCTACACTGCCTATTGACAATGGACGGCCGGCCAGAAAAAAATTACCTGAATAATGTGTGGCCGTCGAAGGCCTGGACGAAAGTTCTCTGGCCGGCCATCCATTGCCGCGGCCGGCGGCCGGTAGTTCTATGGATTTGGGTACTTAGTGGAACAGTCTGAACCTCAGTCTGAACCTCGGTCTGAAGAGTACACAAAATGAGGCCCGAAGGTGATTAAACACAAAAGAACTCAGCAGAAAGTAACTCGAATACAATACGTAGCACAACGGAACAAAGCAGACATGAACGGAACTCGATAAAAACTGGCGGAAGACAAGCAGAGACCAGGGACCAAGGAGGTCCAGGGACAAAATCGTGACGTGTGAACCTTTCAAAATGACAACGGCTTTGAATTCATACATGGGTCTAGTAGCCCGCAACAAGCTTGCATAATTTTCCGCTGCAGCGCGGGTGTTCCACTCAGGCCTGAAAAACTCTACTACATATTATGCATTCAGCTTTTATTTGCAACAAAGCAGGCGAGCCTAGTTTGACAGAATCCACTCTGTAAAAGCGCTGTCAGTGGAATGCCACAGTTTAGGTTATGCATTATTTTCTGGGGTTATCGCTTTACTTCAAAATCCAGAACAGTGTTGCAAGTTCATTTCTGATTGATTGAATGTCCGAATGACATAAACTATCAACCGCTTGTCATTCTTCAAGCGTAGTGGAGAAGTTCTTCCTCATTCTACATATGGAACAAACGAAGTTGTACAGGCGGACAGGCGGTGCTATACAAAGTGAGAAGAGAAATTTAAAATTTGGCTGTATTTAACAAGGAGGAAGCTGTGTCATGAAAGCCGTGTTTCTTTCAGTCGATAGAGATCGATCTGGTACTGGCATCTACCAATAACAATAAAAATGAAGACCTTTGAATTGAAACGAATGATGGCTCTGGCCTATCAATTTTTATTAGGGTAGGTACTTTTAGAAACAAGGTACTTGAACTCGGAACATTTCGGACTCCGGAAATTTGTGGAGATAGGTAGGGACTGTCCATCACTTGAGCTCGCAACATGATCGAGCAATAAGCTTCTTAGTTTCTTTTCAGCCATCCTGTCTGAAACGGACTTTCATCAGCTAGGTCCTCGCTCCGTTTTCATCTTCATTGATTTTTTCATTTCACTACTAGCTTTACTGAGCACTGTAGGTAGATGGCCAAAAAGTACTGAAGAAAGGAGTCTCACAAAATGTGTGTAGGCAGAACAACAGCTTTCACATCTGGTTGATCTTCAAAAAGATTTTCTCACATTATTCCAATCTTCCTTCAACCACACCCAAAGATCAAAATCTATCTTACACCAACTGTGTAACTGCTTTGACATCAGAAACTGTCAGAAACATCAGGCTTTTTTTTATCAAACACACTGAGCACCTACCCTGATGTGAGCACAAAAATTAAGCGGCAAGGGGAAAGACAACATTGCTTCATATCAGCTGTTATAGCTGACAGAGTATTAACACTGACACTGACTGGCAGCTGTAATAGCTGAAATGTCTGGGTATTTTTAATTTTAAAAAACGTAAAAACAAAATTCCAAGGCCTGCTTTGTTGCAAATAAAAGCTGAATGCATAATAGAAACGGACCACTTTTGAGCAGGCCGTGTAGTCTCCTTATCTCTACCCTCCATGCATGAAACCTTCACCTGAACTACGCTGTGTTGTCAAATTGTCATTCTGGGGACTGCGTCGCCGGCAGGTCACAGGCTTGCCCACTGATCTCAGCCGCTTTCTTTCGGCCAGGATCACAGTTCATGATCCTGGAAGAGAGGGTGAGTTAACGTACCTAGGTTCTTACAGGGCACGAGATCACTTTGCGACTAAATCACACTACGGCGGTAGAACTGGGTTCGCCTCGATCACTTTTTGAACTGTATATTCTTACTGTTGCACTTCTCAATACTTTCACTATTGAAATTACGTGCCTAACGGCGTTTTCAAGGCGGAAACTAATGAAAATGTTGTGTCAGTGTCAAAATCTGACCTAACAATTGAATTAAAACGGCAATCCAGCAGAGCAAACATCACTTTGACAAATTTGATCAAATCATCTTGACTTTTCCAATCCATCAAGGTATCAGATTGTCCAACTTGAAGAAAAAATATCATAGGCAACTGTGGTTTTTTTAAGCTTGGAATGGATAATAGTTACTATGTTATAGCAAAAAAAATATTTTTTTTCTAATTTTTTGACACCCTGTAACTTGAAAAAAGAAGCCCGAAAAAAAAAATTATGAGAAAAATGTTCTTGCATTTGTCCAAAGAATACAACTCTACAGTTAGAGCACTTAAACCGTGGACACCCTGTATAATCCTTGTAGTTTTAAGAATTTTTTTTGTTTATTTACCAACAATGTCTGAAACTCTGGAAGGTTGTGAAAGTTTATAATTGCGGTCTGTGGTCCTATTGAAGAATTTTTGCCGGATGGAGAGAATCTATAATCCTGCAGGGGGAGCCTTGAGGGGGGTGTCCGACTGTCCGGTGTCGAGTTTGGTCACAGTGATTGACTTGAGTTGAAAAGATGTATTTTGCCGTACGTAAGTCGAAAACGATACCGAACTTGTCGAAATTGGTTTGAAATCAAGACAAAAAAATCGGCCACATATGTCAATTTGAGCCCCAGAGCCCCCCCTCAAAGGAGAAGGGGGATGCTTACACCACTTGAAAAAATCCGTCAATGTCACAGATCTCGGAAATAGCTTGCTCCCGCTTATAATATCAAGTGCCAAAAATACATCCAAAAAGCTAGAACAACCCTTTCCCCGGCCTCCTTTCCCCGGTAAAAATTCAGAATAGCTCCACCCCTAAAAAAAAATCATCACTAACAATTAAATAGTTATTTCAGAAAAAAAACGAAAATGCACGGAATGCATGATACATCCATTAATCCGCCGGACTATGATGTTGAATTTATTATAGTTGGTGCGGTGTTAGCTACTTCTAGATTTTTGGAACTTACTTTCACCGTATGTTTACCCTTGTTCTTGTTATAATCAGATTTGATCTGACGACTTTCCTCCAGCTGTGGAATAGCGTAGAACTCGATACCATGACGGTTTTTGACAAGCGCTTTTCTGCAATCAGATGAATCATTTAAAATAAAAATATCTACACCCGGTGGCCTAAAACATAGTAGGTATGCAGGGTGTTTCAGATTTAAATCGCCACCTTTCAGGAAATGATGGGAGACGTCAAAACAAAAAGATTTTCTTGAAAAAATAATGTCTGAAACGAATAATAACGGAGATATGGGCGTTCAAAGTTGAACTTAAAAAGTCGATTTTTCGTCAACACTTTGAAACCTCTAAACCGATTTTGCGCAAAGGACCCCGCACGATTCTTATGGAAAATGGGTCTCGGTCAAATTCCCTGATTTTCTTATATGTTGTAGCCCAATTTGACACAAGCCAAAAACCATCGTCCGTTACCCAAAAAAATGGACAGTTTTTTTTCTATAAGGGGTTGAAAATGGGTTATTTCAAGGTAAAAAAATATGTTCCAACGTAAGTGAGAACATTTCAACGTCCTTTTTAACACATATGGCTCATGACAATTCCCTTTTTCTTTTGTGAAAAAATCAACCCCCTCCCTCACCCCCAACCCTTACTTGTAAGTATCAAATTCGAAATTACGTTTGAAAGTCATGCAGATAGTTCTATTTTGTCGAATTATCAATTTTGGCACAAATTTTTTTTCCAACCCCCAAATAGGGGGTGGGGTTGAAAAAAAAACCATCGGTCAATTCGACTGAATTTCTGATATTGTGCTTTACCAGTTACGCTAAACAAGATTACCAAGGGAAAACTCATTCGTATGACCAGTTTCCACCCCACAGAGGGTTGAAGTTGACTATAATGACGCATAAAACATTCTTCCATGTCATAAACCAAATGAATGGAAATAGTGGACTTTCATATCATCTTGTTTCGTAAAAATGTCTATTCTCCAAAAATACTTTCAATCCCGTCCTTCATCCCCTATCCCTGTTTCTGAACATCATATTCGAAACAAATATTGGAATTTATATCAATTTTTATTTCATCCTTCAAATAGTCGCAGTAGCTAGAATAAGAGTGTGACATAATATTTTGCTTTGATTGAACAGCTTTCGCTCCAAATGACATAAAATTCTTCAATCTAAACTATAAGTAGAGGTGTATCCGTACAAAAGAAAAAAGTTAGGAACTTTGTAGGTACAGCAAAACATAATTAACCTGCTGTAAAGTTGAGACTTGATAGGAGCACCAATATTTTTAATAATAATCCAGGCAAAAGATAATTCAATCAAATGTATCTCACCCTGCTGTAAGGGTGCTAACATAAGCATAATAGTGAAAGTGAATTTTGAGAGGGGATTCACAATCAGATGCAGAGAATCCGACCGTAGACCTTCTCCTTCATTTTCAAGATTTATTTCGAATATGATGTTCAGAAACAAGGATAGGGGATGAGAGACGGGGTTGAAATTATTTTTGAAGGATAGACATTTTTACAAAACAAGATGATATGAAAGTCCACTATTTTCATTCATTTTGTTTATGACATGGAAGAATGTTTTATGAGTCATTATAGTCAACTTCAACCCTCTGTGGGGTGGAAACTGGTCATACGAATGAGTTTTCCCTTGGTAATCTTGTTTAGCGTAACTGGTAAAGCACAATATCAGAAATTCAGCCGAATTGACCGATGGTTTTTTTTTCAACCCCACCCCCTATTTGGGGGTTGGAAAAAAAAATTGTGCCAAAATTAGTAATTCGACAAAATAGAACTATCTGCATGACTTTCAAACGTAATTTCGAATTTGATACTCACAAGTAGGGGTTGGGGGTGAGGGAGGGGGTTGATTTTTTCACAAAAGAAAAAGGGAATTGTCATGAGCCATATGTGTTGAAAAGGACGTTGAAATGTTCTCACTTACGTTGGAACATATTTTTTTACCTTGAAATAACCCATTTCCAACCCCTTATAGAAAAAAAACTGTCCATTTTTTTGGGTAACGGACGATGGTTTTTGGCTCGTGTGAAATTGGGCTACAACATATAAAAAAATTAGGGAATTTGACCGAGACCCATTTCCCACAAGAATCGTGCGGGGTCCTTTGAACCGAATCTTACTAAAATAAGTCGGTATCTAACAATAGTAACGCGGTCTATTGAAATTTTTCAGGAGCGTGGATAATGAGGGATACCTCCGCTGTTTTACCCCTCTTTTTCACGCCCTCAGGTAATTTTGTAGATTGTCCACATTTTTGAATTCCACGTTCAATTTTAAATAAAAAGTTGCCCTTGCAAAATAGAGGTTTCGTTTTCAAGATATTTGGGTTTGAAACTTCGGAAAACACATCAAATCAAAATATCCACTTTCAAGAGCCAAAAAAATGTTTTTCCTGAAAACTTCTCGTTTCTTAGAAAAACTCATGGTTTAGCAACTTGAAAAACACCTGGAAAATCTATTTCAACAAAGAAATCATTTAGTTATCTTGGATTTCAGTTTGTAGGCCTTTGAAAGTGATGTTTTCGAGATGTTTGCCGAAGTTTCAAGCTCAAATATCTCGAGAACGAAGCCTCCAATCAAAATTTTGCACGAGTAATTTTTTCTTTCAACTTAAACGTTATATAAAAAAATATGAATAATGGATGAATGAATTCCCATTATGGATAATCCATTTCCATTCCATTACTTTCCACTAAATTACCTAAGGGATTAAAAAATAGGGGCCAAAAAGCAAGGGCACCCCCATTATCCACGCCCCTGAAATTTTTTGATAGAACGCGTTATCATTGTTCGATACAGACTTATTTCAGTAAGCTTTAGTTAAAATTTGAACAAAATCGGTTGAGAGGTTCTAAACCTATGACGAAAAATCGATTTTTAAAGTTCAACTTTGAACGCCTATACTCATTATTATTCGTTTCTGACATATTTTTTCAAGAAAGTCTACTTCTTCTGAAGTTTGCCATCATTTCTCAGAAGGACGCGATTTACATCTGAAACACCTGTATATAGGTGTCCCGAAAGAATGCAACAAAAATCACAAGGAGATAGAAAATTGAAAAATGATGGGACTTTCCCAATAAACATACCCTCGCAAACGTATAATAACGGAGATAGAGGCCATTCAAAGAGGCCTTCAAAGTTACTTTTTAGAAAAAGTTTTTTTTTGCATAACTTCTGAACCGTTGAACCGATTTCATTCAAATTCGAATCAAAGTTTACTGAAACAAATCTCTATTGAACAATAATAACGCATCGCATCAAACATTTTTAGGGGCGAAGATAATAGGTGCTACCCTCCCCCTTCCCCCCCTATTTTTTACCCTCCTGAATATTTCACTCTTGCAAAATTTTCATTGGGGGCTTCATTTTCGAGATATTTGGGTTTGAAACTGCGGGGAACATCTCAAAAACACCACTTTCAAAGGCCTTAAAAATCAAAATTCAAGAAAACTCATGATTCCTCAACTAAAATACGTTTTCTTTCAAGTTAATGAACCATCATTTTTGTTTAGAAACATGGAGTTTTTCAGAAAAAAACCATTTGGGCGCTGGAAAGTGGCGCTTTCGAGATGTTTTCCATAGTTTCAAACTCAAATAAACAGATCCAAGATTGAAGTGGTCCACCCCAAAAACTCGCTCAGTAGTCTGGGGGCATAGGGTCAAAAAAGACTTGGTCGTGTGCTTGGAGGGTCGTGTGCAACTTCGTGAAGATATATAGAGATATGTCCAAATCGACTCCTGGGCGATCAAGGACCATGAAAAATTATGGTGGAATATTAACATCTGCTGCAGGCAAATATGGTGGAGGCGCCGAATAGGGCTTCATCTGGTAATAAGAAACTGGCTGAAGCTCGTTTGTTTTCCAACGGATTTCAACATCTGGGGCGTCATTTTGTGGACAAAAAAATTCTCTTCTTATTCCATACCTAAATTTACAAACGTCATTGCGGGAAACTGTCAAAATTGTCTTTATAAGATATGCTAAATTCCGGCCTTTTTTGATGATTATCTGATATTTTTGAAACTTGGCAGTATTGTAGATCTTGAGGTGCCCTTTCCACGAATTTCCACTTTCCCATTTCGTATATTTGCCGTCTTGGCCACCATATTGAAAAGATAGCGCCCAAAAAACAGTTTTTTTTTTGTCAATATCTTCATTTCAGTCAATGTGAGGTGGAAGCGTTTGTATGCGAATGGAAGCTTATTCAATTATCTACAATTTGACACCTTCCTCGTGTACGTGCTACTTTCGGTTCTTAGGTTATGGCTTCTAGAACTCCCTGAAGCATCAACTTTTGTCATCCAATCAGCACATCAAGTTGATTTAGGTCCACGTGGCAGTCAAATTGACCATAAATAATGATAAGTTGTCAATCACAGACCAATGGGGCTTTGCAATTATTTCAGAACAATAGCCGGAGCTATATGAAGCACCGATCCTTGGCCTATGGAGTAGTATTCAATTCAGAGCGATAGAAAACGAGTAGTAATCAACGACACCCAAGCGGAAGTAAAGTAATTGTTGACGTTTATTTCTCATCTACTAGTACGCAGTGATAAACGGTGTGTTTGAAACGCGGAATACGTAACAATACGTGGAACTTGAGAGGTTGCCTTTCATCATCAATGGGGCTTTGCAATTGAAAAACTCAACGTGAGGTCGCCACTACTGTAGGGGGCGCCTACTTCGATGAAGCGGCCGTGACGACGGGAAAAACAGGGGAGTTTCAGTAGTTTGACCAGTAACTGACAGTGACTGGAGACGTCAAGCAAGAAACAGAGGTTATCCAAATTTCAAATCAAGACATAAAATGACGGACGTCGGTCGCTGAAGCGTCAACGCTGTCAAAATTGTCGAATTTGCCCCTAACGGTTGTGGCGCCCTCGGTGTGTGAAAGTGGCAGTGCAAGGCCCCATAATATCTATAAAATCAATCATGGTAACGGTTGTTATGCAACTACAGGGTGAACTCTAAAGGAAAATTGACTTTGAAAAGGTATAGTTTGAGAACCGTGAGTCGCACATGAGTGATTCAGATGTCAAATTTTAGAAAATTCAATAGACCTTCACTTTTGATATGAATCTTAAAATTTTATGACGAATTTTCCAGAAATTTTCTAAAAATATGTTTTTTTTGGACGCTATCTTTTCAAAATGATGGCCAGAACAGCAGGGAAACGAAGTGGAAAAGTGGATACTCTGAATGATGACTCCAAATTTCATCATTATAATGAGTTTCGAATGTATCTGACATATCCTTCAAATGCTATATTACCTTCATTTCTTTCTAAAGTTAGTTTGCTTTCACAGTTCACCCTGTAATTAGGTACACAAATAACATCACCATGATCGATTTGCTAAATTTTGATCATCTATGGTCAATGGCCAAGAGCTATTCATGGTTAATTTGCTTACTTCATGACGGTGGTATCAATTTAACATGCTGATTGAATGCCGAAAGTTGATGCTTCCGGAAGTTCTGGAAGCTCTAACTCAAGAACCGTAAATCGCACATAAATGACTGATTTGTCAAATTGTAGAGATTTGAATGGGCTTTCCTCCGCGTATACACGTTCCAATTTTGAGTCAGTTGAATTTGAGATATTGACAAAAAACTGTTTTTTTGGGCGCCATCTTTTCAATATGGCGGCCAACACGGCACAGATACGAAGTGGAGAAGTAGAAATTCGGAAAGCGCACCTCAAGATCTATGATATTGCCAGGTTTCAAAAATATCGGATAACCTTCAAAAAATGGCGGAATTTAGCATATCTTATAAAAGACAATTTTGACAGTTTCACGGAATGACATTTGTAAATTTAGGTATGGAATAAGAAGTGAGATTTTTTGTCTACAAAATGACGTGTCAGATGTTGAAATCCGTTGAAAAACAAACGAGCTACAGCCAGTTTTTTATTACCAGATGAAGTCCATTTTGGCGCCTCCACCATATTTGCCTGCAATCAATGCCAATATTCCACTATGATTTTTCATAGTCCTTGATCCCACAGAATCGATTTAGACATAACTCTATATATCTTCACGAAGCTGCACACGGCACGACCTATGCCCCCATACTACAGGTTCAAATGAGGATATCGTGACGAAAAATGAACCGATTTTAAACAAGATGTTGATTAGGGTCTACCGTTATTTGGGCAGAAATTTCAATATGGCGGCCAAAATAACGTCAGATTAATAAAATTTGGCTTGAAAATCAAAATGATCGTACTATAGGGTGAGTTCCAAGTTTAATTAAAATCGTTCCACTAATAAGAGATTTCAATATGGCGGCAGAATGTTGGAATTTGGCTGGAGAATAAGAATTGATCATACGAAACAAAGGTGAGTCCCAAGCTCCATGAAAATCGTTGAGTGATAGGAAATTTCAGTATTTTCACTCCTACTTTTGTCACCCTGTTCATACAGCATATTAGCAAACACGGTATCCAAATATGAAGCTTGCAGTCAGAAGAACGCTTGAATCATAACCCTCATCTTTTTTCAAATCGGTTCATTTTTTGTCATGATATCCTCATTTGAACCTGAGCGAGTTTTTGGAGTGGGACACTTCAATCTTATTTGATCTGTTTATTTCGAAAATAAAGCCTCTTATCAATTTTGCAAGAGTAAGTTTTTCTCTAAATGGAACGTAGAATTCAAAAATTGAAACCATTTCCAAAAATATTGAGGGGGTAACAAATAGTGGGGAGGAGGGGGACGGTACCCCTATTATTTCCGAGCCTAAGAATGTTTGATAGAATGCGTTATTAGATATTGCAAAACATCAAATAATGATCTGTGAATCGAGTAATTTTTGACACTCTACAGATGGCAGATAACCTAACATTTATGTCACCTCGACACTTGCGTACTATCATCTTTCTATCATTGTCGACGCTGAAAAATGGCCTACATTTGTTCTGTACCGCCCACAAAGTTCCAGCTAGAGAAATGGCATAAAATTCCACCAGTTCCACTGACATTAAATAATAACCAATTTGCATAGGTACCAAAGCATAAACAAACGAAACCCATCGGAAACCGATCAATAATTCTGGCGCAAGCGCTGTGCCACCGACATCAAGACGCGACTGGTAGCCACCAAGCGGCGACAAGCTGAACCAGCACCATGCAATTGCCATATTGTAAAGAAAGCTGTTTCTGTGATCCCGGGTTTCTTGCGAGCTACCCTCGGAGCTACCTTTCTTTTACTTTTGTTTATTTATTATTTCACGATATTTTCGATCGTTGGCTTGCAGGCTTGGCCCGAGAATCAAGTTTTTTCTATTCCCCATGTTCAATAATTGTTCCCCATGTAAAATATTATAATGTTGAGATATTACCAAACGTTCTCAGATAATTGATGATCAGCTGTAGTAATGTTGCGCTCGATTTGGCTTATAAAGTAATTCCAACTCAAATGTCAAAATTCGCTGCCACCTAGATGACATTATTTTAAAATGGGAAACTATTTAGTTCACGCAACCCTTACTTGGTAGCGAGGTTGGTAGGTAGTTGATATTCTTAACCTACTCATAATTATTCTCATTCTTGCAATAACCTCACCTGTATTTTTTGAACTGCCAGAGAACAAAGTTGAAATTGTGCGTTGTGCTTTGCCGATGGCCTGGTTGGTTCAAATCATGATTATTGCACACTTCGCAAAAGTTATCCTGGAAAAAATTATAGATTGGCAATCGTGACTGGGTAGAGTTTCCGGGGACTCACCCTATCGTTGTCATCCATTTTGAACCGCGTTGCAGTATGGCGACTGTAATGACTGAATTAGGCACCTCTATTGAAACTTTCACCTACATTAATAATTATTATATTGATTAACAAATTATATACATTACAAAAATGTATAGGTCACACAATAATAGTACAAAAACAAACACTACTAACACGATAGCAAAAACTGGTGTCTGCGCTTTAGCCTCCGCCACCAACAAAACACTGTTCCATAGTCTGGACTGACTGTATATTTCCTCGGAACCATATACCGTAGACTAGGTACTGTTACGGTAAAAATGAGCTTATCTTTTATCTATGAAACTTTGATAACAATGAGAAATTTAAATAGTACTTTTAAGTTTTAGGTAAGTACCTATACCGCTATCAGGTGTCATTGCTTAGAATTGATATAAATGATAGATGAATGATCTACATGCTGCGGCGAACAGCGATTAGAACTTATTTTTGCTTTTTCAGCTCGAAAACGATAGTCGATAATGCATTGTGTTGTAGGCATGCTGTAAGTACATTATAGTATACCTACCTAACTCTACAGCCTGAGTTACAAAAAACTCAACAACTAAACGAAATAAGAGTGTGAAATGCGATATACTTTTGAGCTTAGATATAGGTCACTATACTTATATAGGTACTGGCTTACTGGCTAGGAGCGTGATTATTTTATTACGTGACTCACGTTAATTATCAAAGGCCCTCTGTTCAAAGTTCATATTATAATGTGTAGTGCAATCTAAGCACGGCTTTTATTGTTAGTCTCTAGCACTGACGGAATCTCTGAAGTTCATAGGATACCTACTATCTACCATCGATTTCACGTATAAGCAGTGGCGGATGATTAACCCTATAGGCCAACTAGGCCATAGCATTAGGGTGCTGGGTCTGCTGGAGGCGGTCTGAAGTTAAAAAATCGCAAACTTGCATGACGTTTTGTTCAGAGGGGCGGGCGCCTTCCTTGGACTAAGAACGTTCACAAAAAAAAATTCATTAGGTAAGTAGGTGCCATGCATGATTGCAGAATTAGCTTGAATTCAACATGGAAATGCTCACAACTGTCGATGCATTGAGGGATGCAGAGCCGTTCCTGACGGCGTTCAAGGCGTGCGACGCACGCGGGCGCACTTTGCCAGGGGCGCAAAAATTCGACCGTCTGGAAAAAATTCAAAAAGGGCTATAGCCGGGCGGCGCTTCAGCGCCCGATGTTAAAACCAATTATACCAAAACGAAGCAATTTTCCGCTGTTAAGCTTAATTTATAGTCGACGCAAGCGGATACGGAACCGCATACGGTTACGCAAACGGTAGCGTAAGCAAAGCGTCGAAAACCGTATCACAAGACAAAGACAATCACCGACCACAGTAACTATGACAGTCAGCCCCGCCCCAGATAAGTAAAATAAACAGAATGCAAAGGAATGGTCTAATCCCTAGTAGCACGCGAACGTTCATTTGGTTTTCGGTTCGAATTGAACCTTGCGTGTCGAATGGCTAAGTCACCGAACGTTTCGCGAACGTTCTCCGCTAACGAATGCGAATTCTCCCAATTCGCTAGAAGCGAATGCTTCTACTGTAGATGTTACTAATAACGACACAAACATTGATTGTGATTGATTGATTGATTGATTGAAGTCAGTCAAACGGTTCACAAGTTACGGTGAAAAAACTATTTAAAAAAGTCAACTTCAACACCCTGTATCTTTTTAAAGAAGCATTTTAGGACCATAAGTTTACTGTTCTTTCGGCTTTATTTTTGTTGGGGAATCACCCCCTAAGTTTGTTATAGCCAGACCCGAACATCCTGTATAGGTACAGTATACATACAGGGTGGCCCAACGAAAACAGAACAGAGGGGTTTTCGGGCATTTCACCTTTTTTTTTTGAAAAAAGCTCGGATAGGTCGATTTTTATACCAAGGGGGACATCTGAAACGTACATTGGCGAATTTCTATCTTGAGCCCCCTCACACCCACCCATCCCAACTTCGAAGTTTCAAATGACACCACCCACCTTGCGATACATCAAATTAAAGAGAATTAAATTCTTTTTCTGGATAAAATTTTTCTATAACTTCCAACCCCACCCCCCTTCTTCCTAAAATTGTCTGAGTTTCCAATGTAATATTCTTGACCTCTTAATTTTTTTCAGTACAGTCAACGTCCTCCATCCTGCACAGCATCGAGAGAGAAAATTTTCTGTGTAAAAAGTGCCACCCAAATTCACCATTTCACTCCCCGACCCCAGCTTCAAAATCTAAAATGACACTTCCTACTTTGTGATACATCAAATTGAAAGGAATTAAATTCTCTTCTTGAATAAAATATTCTCAGAATTTTCAAAAAGCCATTTTGCCCCTAAAATACTCAGAATATCAATTTCAATTTGTCAGGGTAGGAGTTGAAAACTTGAAAAAAATTGTTTTCAGAAAGAGAAATCAATTCCCTTTAATTCGATGTATCACAAAGTAGGTAGTGTCTGTTAAATTTTGAAGTTAGGGTGGGGGAGAGGAAAGGGGTGAATTTGGGTAGCACTTTTCTCCACCAAAAATTTTCTCCTTAGATGCTATTTAGGATAAGGCTGATTAAATTAAAGAGAATTGAAGGATCGAGAATAGAAAATGGGACAGTCAGAGAAATTTAGAAAGATGTTGATGTTGATGTAGAAAGGTGTTGAAAATTTTGAAAATATTTTTTTCAGAAAGGTAATTTGATTCTCTTTGATTTGATGTATCGTAAAATAGATGGTGTCATTCGAAATTCTGAAGTTGAGGTGGGTAGAGGTGAGGGGGCTGAAGATAGAAATTGGCCAATGTATGTTTCAGATGTCCCCCTCGATATAAAAATCGACCTGTCTGAGCTTTTTTCAAAAAAATGAGGTGAAATGTCCGAAAACCCTTCTGTTCTGTTTTCGTTGGGCCACCCTGTTTAATCAAAAAAAATAAAAACCCGGTAATGGGCGTGGAACGTGTCAAGTGTGATAGTATGTACAGCATTTATATACAAAAATGGGTATAAGTATATGAAATTCTAGTTAAAACTTAATGTACAATGCACGGAAATTGCACGGGAATCGTCGCTCGTAGCAATATGCTTAATCCGCCACTGCGTATAGGAAAAGACGTCTGCTACTTACAATCTTTTCTAATGCGGGTTCAACTTTCTTCTAGTTATATCACTAATCACTGGGATAATGAACGATAATTATTTAACTAGGTACCTATAATTTTAGGCCAACCCTGCCACAAATAGTCAAATACCAGAGAGGCAGTTGCAATGATTCTCTACAGTTTGATAATTTCACTGACTGCCGCTGTTGACGTTGACCGAGGTTGGCTTGGCTCCATTCTTCTCGCGTTTGCGCCAAAAATTCCAAAGAGACCTCTCTTATTGTACCTTATTTCTTGTACTATGCCACTATTGCCACCCGCACCCGCAGGTATAGAGCATGTGGTCTTGGAACACTCGACCCAATGCCTCATTCTCAATTATCTCATTAGTACCTAATACCTATCCATTTCGCTTAGCTTAGTACCTACCTACCAAATGTTATATCAGATTCTATGTGCAACAAAAATTATTAAAAACTACCCTGGCTATAATGGCCAAATTATGGCACTGGATGCAATTTCGCCTGACTGACAGCAAAAAATGCATATACCTACCACCTACCATCTAGTCCCAGTACCATCAGCTCTAGTTAACATTGCAACTCATGAGCATTTCATGAGTAGGTAGGTATGCATAAATATAAATAGTGTAGCTTTCAGATTCGTGTTCAGAAAGTCTCGAAGCATGCAAAAGTGAAAGGTGTCGGCCGCCAACAGTGCACGTTTCACGTTTGCTCTGAGGGAGGGAAGGGGAGGGGAGGGGGCAACCCGGTGATTTTTGAATTTAAAGCTTGTGAGTTGAAGGACCGATAGGGCATCCATAAAGTGGATATTTTCTAGTGTTTTAGTTTTAACCTCCTCATCCTCCAGATTCAGACGCCACCTCTCGGACGCCACTGATTGTATTCTTTCTGAATTTGACAGGTGGATAGATGATTTTGGCAAACCGGCCTGTGCTAAATTTGAGTTGATGTGGTAGAATGGCTCTTGAGTCACAAATTGAAAAAAAAAACGAAAAAAGTGAACATTGGCACCCTGTATTTTAGTCAGCGAGTGTGAGGCATGTTTATCATAAATTTGTCTGAATCGGGAGGATAAGGAGATTCTCATCCCAAAGTTTGATCGGTTAAAATAAAACTGAGACACCCTGTATAATTATGGTATGAGGGGCGTGTTCAACCAATTTTTGATGAACAAAGCCTCATAACAAAATTTCACTACAGCTGATTGCTTCCCTGAATGAAACTTTTAATTTGATCATCGCTGATCATTGTGGAAAATGGAGGTGAAATATTGCGAATTTGCCATCATCTACGCCACTGACCTAGAACATGCAGGGTGTTTCAATGGAAACCAGCCACTCTGAGTACATTTTTGCCAGGTGAAACTTAGAAAATTTCCCAAGAAACTTTTAGAGTGGAACTATTAGCGACCATCAGCCGTAATCTCATCCCAGCGCTTCATCTTGTCACTTGATTTTTGCTCCAAAAAGTCATTGTACTGAAAATAAGAAGTGAACGGGATATATACAGGGTGATTCAAAAATGGCGCATTTTCTTTCGGGCACGTTATAGTGGACGTTAACGGAGCATGGGAAAAAAAAAAAAAAAAAATCGGCTTTGATTTGCGAGTTATGAACAAAAACAAATCTGTTCAATCTGGCAGCATCGCATTAGTACCTACCTGGCACCTTCAGATCAAAGAGGTACATTATGGGTAGGTACATTACAATAGCATAAATGCAAGGAGGTTAGAATATAAGGAGGGAACGTAACCCAGCTTGTAGGCGAGGAAATTTGATGCGGAACGGGGTGAGGGGAAATCATGTATTTGAGTATGCAACCCGTAAGTTATGAACCACCCGAAGGTACACGAATCACAGAGGTCTATCCCACAGAATTATACAGCAAAGTGACAGCATATCATTCGTTTTTGTGGTTAAATTTTTTCATTTGTCAGTTTCGCTCTTCAATGTGGCATTTTCAATCGCTTTTGAGGTTTTTGAATGTGAAAACCGCAGCGATCGCCGTTCAGAGACAGTTTTTCCAAGCAGAAGACAATCCAAACTAGAAAATACTGTTGCACAAGTAAGTGAACCTGGAACAATAAATTTTGAAGTTACGAATATGCCCAATTCAAGATTTGCAGCTCCAAATGATTTGATTCTATCCTCTACGACGTGTGCCCTTGTCCAGTGCCGAATTGAAAAGGACATAACCGCCTTGCAAACTCATGGAAGACCAAACAAATGGAAAGCTCGAGCAAGCCAAAGTATGCCTCCTGCACTGCCCAGTGCACAGCTACTGTGTACCTACCTTTTTAACCTAGTACAGTTACCAATATTGTGCGTACGGACCTACGTGTGTGTTGTACTAGTGTGCACCTACACTGGATAATTCATACTTATAAAATGGAAGCAAGTCAATTAGGTAATTGAGAGTCAAAAATGCCACAAAATTTTGATAATATTGGTTTTATCTTTCCAAATTCAAGGATGCCTATTTTTGGATTTCACATGCACGATCGAAGAGAAGATACTGCCTTTTACTCAAGAAGAAAGTGAATAAAGAAAAAAGTCACTTGAAGTATGACCGCCTCGACCCAGTCAACCTTCAAGTTCTTTTGTGCATAGGTGATGATTTGATGAAATGGATATGATGTGAGGCTTAGCTTTAGGAGGCCTAGATCTTAGTTTAGAGCACCATGATGAAAGGCATTAAAAAACCACAGAATAATGATGAATCAGAAGAACGATACTGCTTGGCCCAAGAATTATTATTGAAACTTGAGTAAATCTCTTTGAAAATTTACAATTGAAAATAACTTTTCCATATTCAAGATCTCTGAACCTCACCAGAACATTCCATAATCAATAAGGAAGGATCGAGCACTACTGGTGGTCTCTGAAGAAGTAATGGAAAGATGGAGTGAATATTTCCAAGAGTTACTGAGTGCACAACCAAGGTAGACTGATGAAGACGACATTAACAAAGAAAATACGATCGAAGACAGAAATGAAGGGACGCTAACAGAAGACCTGAAAGAACAAAAGCATTCCTGAAACTGAAAAACGGCAAAGCTCCTGGACATGATAAATTTACATCAGAGATAATAAATAGCTTTGGGAGAAGAGGGAAAAAGATTGCTGCTGGAAATCTACAATATAAAGCATAGAAAAGAAAAGGGGGTTCTTAACGAGTGTGCAAACCATAAATGCATCACCTTGCTGAACATGCCAATGCAAATATACAACTACTGGGAAAGAAACTGAAAAAGACAATAGAGCCAACGTTGCTGAACACTCAGAGTGGACTCCGATAAAAAGGTAGCGTGCAAAGCCTCATCTTCACAATGCATCAAAAAATTCAGAGAGCAACGAGGAGTGAAAAAGAAACTAACTAGTGCTATAAAAAGTCTGTACAAGAATACCACCAGTAATATGTACTACTAAGACACTAATGAATAAAAAAGAAGTAACGAAGAAGACCAAGCTGAAAGTACCTATAATACGATTTTCAGATCAATACTGACTGATGACTCACAGGTGAGACATGGAAGTCTTATCTAAGAGAATGCAGAAGGAGCGTGAAGCAACGGGGATGAAGTATGCGTCTGCGGAGTAAAAAAAATAGTGAGGAGACACAATTCGTAACCCCGAGTAAGAAAAGAGCTAAGATGAGGCCTGCAACAAAATTTGTAGATAAGAGACAACTGAGTTGCTCTGGACGCCTAGAGAGCATGAACGAGGATAGACCAGTAGAACGATAAGCGAGAATGACAGGAATAAGAAATCAAGAAAGACAAAAAGAAGCATAGGACGCAACAGTAAGATAAATAACAGAAAATTGACTGAGCTGGAATAAAGGAAGAACGCTCGCTGAAGACAAGAGACGATGAGAAGTTCATACATCAAGAAAAATTTGATACTCAATGTCGAGAAAGAACTGAGTTTTATTGTTGATATTTTATGAGAATGTTACATTTTTATTTGTATTATTCACACCACTACGCCGCAAAATAAAAGGATGTTGATAAATATAAAACAAAATTCGACTGCCACTCTTGTCATCATCAGTGTTGCACCTCTTCTGCTTCTGTTTTCTTTCAATCTTTGTCATCCATTTCAGCCCCTTTTCGTCATCTCCCAACAATTGCCTCAGAGTTCTGCCCTCCTTCAGCGATTCCTGACATGACCTCAAGTGCTCCGTCGTCTCACTCCTTTCCACAACATGATATACCCTGGTAGCTTCCAGTAGCTACTCGTCTGTACCCCATCACCACACCCCAACCTTGCAAATCGCTGCTTCCAGCCTTCACGTTTGGATTAAGCGTGCATCTAGGCACTTTGCCTTGTAGGTCTTTGTATTCTTGGTTTGGCATATCTAGAGTCTTGTAACTTGTTTATCTGCACCTGCTTCTGTTCGTCTCTGTTCCTTCTGTTCTGCTTTCCATTACTGCTACGCTATGCCCTTTTGCTTTTTCTGCTCGAAAAATTTCTTTCTGGGCGGTGACCGCTAGTGGTCTCGGCATCCAAAAGCCATGAAAGCTACTGATTCCGCCATTATGAAAATGAGAAATTGGCAAAGGAAAAACACAAACACAGAAACTGACTGATTCTGTCACTACGCTTTTCGCAGTGACAGATTTATGATTCTGTGGGATGGACCTCTGTGACTCGTGGTCGTGTGCCTTCGTGTGGTTCATAACTTACGGGTTGCATACCCAGAACGTGACGTCACACGGCTTCACTTTTTTGAGCTCATGTTCCCTCCTGCTATAATTATAACCTCCTTGGCATAAATGTATTGTTACCCTGGAAACTCTCGTAGAACCTGCCATACCATACCAAGCATACTTGCCGAATGTATTTTCACGGCACCTTTGAGGTGGAAGACGGAGTTTAAAATTTAAAAATACGACTCAAATCTCAATTGCAAGAGAAATTTTTATTCGGGAACTACTAAAGGCATGTGATTCTTCGCGACTAACAATGCCTTGCTTCAAAATCATGCAAACTGAAGAAGTTGAATTCTCAACTTCACCTCTTCATAACTCGAAAGAGAAACAAGCCAATTTTTTTGTTACTATTTTTTCCGTGCTCCGCCAACGTCTCCCATAACGTATACGAGAGGAAATGCGCCATTTTTCAATCACCCTGTATACCGTCCGTTTTTTATTTTAGGCCCCAGCCCATAGCACCTTTATTACGGGTTTTACACCCAATATATTAATATATTATATATTTTTGAAATCACAAAAACAAGATCTTTCGACTGATGATATGTCAAATTATTTTTGACAGATGTCATTTTTTTGACAACTGACAGAATAGTGCTTGTAATACATCATTTCAAAGCCCATGAAATTTTGAGGGGAACTGTGCTTACATTTTTTAAATCGGGTGTCTTTTACAGCTTCTAGGGGTCTTTGAATAGAAAAAAAAACGTTGAATTTCAGAAATACATAAGTAGGTAAAGCAGGTACTTATTTTTCATGTCACTTATGATAATTATTAATAATTAACCACAATGAAACAAAAAATGTCCTAAAGAAGTTGCTCGAAATGACCGTCTCCTTGTTCCTTGAATGAAAGATTCGGCGATCAGTGAATTGGAACTACCAGCCCAACGCGATGACATCCGAGCTTGCCAGATATGACCCCCTCGTTTTTTTTATAAGCTTACCTGAAAAATGAGGTGTTTGTAGAGTTTCCCAATAATTTGGACGATTTAAAAATGAGATCATCATCATAAGTTAATATCAAAAATACCTATTACTTATTGAGTGGCTATTTCTGGAATTGACGTTTTTCCCTTGTTTTTTCCTATTGAAAGACCCCTAGAAGCTGTAAACGACATCCTATTTCAAAAATAAGAACACAGTTCTCCTCAGAATTTTATGGGCTTTAAAATGATGTATCACAAGTTATATTCTGTCATTTGTCAAAAATAGCATTTGTCAAAAATAATTTGACATACCATCAATCGAAAGATTTTGTTCTTCTGATTTCAAAAATATATGATATGTTGGGTGTAAAACCCATAATAAAGGCGCTATAAGCTGGGGTCTAGAAAAAAAAAAACGGACGGTATATGAAAATCGCCGCAGCAGCTCCCCGCACCGCCTAGGTGCCTATTCTTGATAATTTGCACAATGATTGGCTCGTTAATAGAAGTCACAGATACGTTCAACCCTACTGTGATTCAAATGAGCAATGATCTCTCGAATTTCTCTTTTCCAAGGGCGTCGAGTGGCGAGACTTCCAGCCAACTCGAATCAAACTAGGGTTGAACGTACACGTTACTACCAGACTCTGTAATCATCATCCGTAATAAGAACTCGAAAGATCTTGTTTTTTTGATTTCAAAAATATATAATATATTGGGTGTAAAACCCACAATAAAGGTGCTACGGGCTGGGGCCTAAAATAAAAAACGGACAGTATAATAAATGAACTTTTTTCTCAAAATAATCTCAGGATTCACCCACTGAAATCGCCGAACTTATGTTACACCCTGTATAATGTCGTTGGCCATGGTGGTTGCGATGGTAGCTCCAAATTTTTTGTCAGTTATTCAAAAGGGGCCGCCACCAATATACTTATCTACCGAGTGGCGAGTGGCATTTCTCAGTTAGTACCAACAAGTCTTGAAGATACGTCTTTGAAAGTGCTTGAGGCTGGAAGCGACATAAATAAACATACCTTCTCCTAAGCTGATACCTATGCCAGTTGCAGAACACCACCAATATATCTATCTATTTTCAACATAATCAAGTAATTAACCATTTTTGCCTAATTATAAATGCAATATTAAACATATAATGTTTTGTTACGAACAAAAAAATCACAAGTGTAATAGTCAGTAAATAAAGAACAGCGTAAAATAGATCTTAACTTTGTGTTCCTACTAAATAAAGAATAGCCGGTGATTTTTTGAACGCAGTATATTTTATAAATCGTTAAATATAACAATATTACGTAAAAACAATCATTTTAAGTTTTGTACTACAAAGTAACAGTATATATTTTCGTATATGTATATAATATATTTCATAAATTACATAAATGTATAGTACAAGAATGATTAGTATAAATTTATAAATGCTGCAATTTGATTTTTGAGGGATATGTTGAAATAAAATAAGTCATCCATTTAAAAGTCAATAAAATTGTTACTCAGATATGACGAACGTGATAGAGACAATTATGTTAAATACATTTGTTTCATTAGTTAATATGGTACTATTTAAGTTCTTGCACGTTAACTAACGTTCTTGCATATTAACTAATCAGTTAATATTAGTTATTATTATTTTCACTAATAAATCGTAACAATAAAGTTTTCAATCAGTTTTCATTTATTAATTTGTAAACTATCAGAGATACTTTAAGTAACATCACAAATAATCGTCATCAAGGCAAAGTAGTATAGATATGCTCTCTCACACTTGACTGATGGGGTCGTTAATTTTCTTTTATTACTCATGTCGTAAAATATCTTGGGGAAGAAATAATTTCTTGGTAGGTACAGGTAGGTTGAGGTCATACTATGGGGGGAGGGGGTCTATAGATTTTACAACTCGTCAATTATATGTAATACTGAATATAATTAGCTTTGTATTTATTGTATTACGATACCAACTAAAAAAATATATATTCTCCCTTGGCTAATAAGAAAGTAAAATGGGTAGGTATACATAACAAATAATTTTCATTTCACTCAATTGTTTCAGTTTGTATGACAGACCTTACCGAGTACTAAGGTATGTAGTACCTACTCTCATTAATAGGTAGGTAATGGTAGAAATGCTCACGAAATCAAATAAGTAAGCATGTAACAAAATAAATAGCAATGCTAAAGATATTTTTCTTCAATGATCGATAGAAAAATATGTAGGTAATTAGTATTCTGATTCTGTGACACCAGGTAGGTACTTACTAACATATTTTTTTGTAAAATATCGACTTTACGTAATAATCATTTTACATGGCCTATTCGCATAATTATTTTTTAATTGAAAATCAGCAGAAAGGTTATTTGATAATGCCAATTTTCTCTTCAATGTATTTTATTTGTAGATTTCGTAAATTTATCCCTGCAGTTATTTGGTCAAGTGGTGAGTAATAAAAATGCTTATATGTATGTTGAATTCAGATATGTGAATGTGAAACCAGCTATTGATAATATCGAGTAAATTTACTATAACGACTACAAATAATATCCATTGATGCCTGACTATTTCAGTACTAGACGTTTTCGATATAATGGAAGAATAACAGGAAAAACAAAGATTCTCTTTTCACTTTTTTCACACAAGAAAGTAGTATTTACTTACCTACGTTTTACTCCAAAATGTGCGCCTTCAGAATCTGGAATTTATCAGCTCTAATATTCGTATTATGATGAAAAAATGTTACAAAAGCTTAGTTTTTCCATGTATCTGCCAGATACCTTCAGACAAAAAACAAAACTTAACAAGTGTAAAAAATACATTATCATGGTGTTTAGCGAATAACAATAATTTTACAATAAATAAAGCACTTAATGCGTAAGTCCATACAATTTCATAATTGTTATCAAAACTGATTGGATGATTGTCAGATGGACCCATCCCAGATAGCAGAGATAGTGTGAGGTTTGAAGTTCACTTTATCAATTTTTAAAATAATATGTGAATACAGGTAGTACTGGGAATTACCAAACAATAAGATCACGGTATTTTATGTTTCAGAAAGAAGAATCTTAGTAAAGAACTAGAGGGCGTTCAAAACGCTTAGATAGGTAATAAGTAGGTACAGGGTACAGGGTACAGGCGCGTACAAGTACGTACCGTGAGTTGTAATCAAAATATAAAAATATCTCCAGGAATAGATGCCCTAATTTTTTTTCTACAAAAGTGCCAAATAATTTTTTTTCTTGTAAATGAAGTTGGTACCAAAAGTTTATACTGTGTTACTATAAGGAATTCACACTTTTGGTGACGTCATTCGGCACGAAAATTCGTATCGTTCGCCAGAGTTTAACGCTCTACGACGCAACCCTGCCCTGAATTATATCGCAATCAAATCTTCAACTTCAAACTATAGTTCAAAGAGAGCGCACAGCTAACTGAGGGCAAGTTCAACTGAATAGGTTACGATCGGACGGATAGTAGCAGTAAGTCGCACCATGGAAGAAACTTGAGTAACGCGACTGACAGCAACTCACGCAACGTTTATGAGACCTCCACTAAGGTTTTTGCGATTCCAATCAAATTCCAATGGGTTTTTTTCTGAACTGAAAAAGTCTTGGAACCCTACTTTTCAAGTGGTGGGACTAGAAAATTATTCATTAATTCAGGTACTCGGCTTCGCCCCTATAAAAAATCTCACTAATTTGAATTATAACGCAGCATATTTATTATTGAATGCTGAATTTATGAAGTTGCAGGACCATGCCAAAGAACAATGAAAATATTGTTATAATGAATTATGATAAATTCGAAACAATTGCGGAACATAATCAACAAACACAACTTTAGGTAGTAGCAAAATAGATTTTGTAGATTACAAATTTTAACACTATCTATGTTGCTACATTCTAACAATTCTAACTGTTTTTTTTTCTTATTAAAGCACAAATATTTTGTGTATGTCAAAGTAAAAGTGATAGTAGAATCCACTAAGAGTTTATTCCTGAAGTCATGATTTCCACTCTTTGAACTTTCGTAGCGAGACCTTTTTAAGTCGCGACACGGTCGCCATCAGATCCGACTCTTTGGTCTCTTCGTCACTGAGTGTCTCACCTTCAGAATGCACTTCTCGCTGGCATTGCTGTTTCTGGTGCGCGGCAGAAGCCGATGTGACGGCGGACGTGTCCTTTTCCGAGTTCATCTTTCCGCGGGTTATTGCCTTGTTCTTGGAGTCCTCGCCCGTCTTGTTTTTGTTCCACTTGGAGGTGGTCGGGTCGCTGAGGGCTACCTGGACTGGCACTTTAATACTGTTAGTGGCAACACTGCGGGCAACGTTCAAACCGCGGCTGATGCGATCCAACGTGGCCAATCTGAGACTTGAGGTAATGCGATTCTTTCGCAACGACGTGGGCGTAGCGTTGGCCCGCTCCTGCAGGATGAACCGTCCTATGGTCTGCCAGTGGGACTGAGCGCTGTAGACGTTTTCGAAGTCGGTCAGCGCCCTTTGCTGAATGTTGTGACTGGTGCCGCCCCATTCCAGCTCCTCGACGATGACAAAGTTCATGGGGTCTTCCATGCGCCTGGCTTTGACCAGAGCCTGGGCGAGCACGTCTTGCGCGCAAGCATTCAACGGAACCTTCAGGATGGCATATGGAATTTCAGGTGAAACGTTGTAGATGCACACTAAAAACGTGTCGTTCTCCTCCCAAGCGTTGCTTGGTGCTCCGTCCGACTTTCTCGCCTCCCTTTCACGATTCGCCACGCTCCTGATGGACGACAACCAAGCCCTGCTGCTGGGATCATCGCCCATCCGTTTCAGTATAAACCGGCCTTCGCCTTTCCACTGGGACTGTGCTTGTAGCGGCCGTTCGTGTAAATCTAAGATGCGCTGAGTGGACGGCAGATTGTGATCCTTCTTTTCCCAACCTCTGGCTACTTCCTCCACCAAGATGTAATCGTTGACTTTATTGACGGGAATGTTGGCTTTTTGCAGACACAACAACAGAACGTCTTGAGTCGACGATTCTTGCGTGATTTTTAGTATTGTGTAGGGTTCCTCTGATACCACGCCATACACCATCAAGAAGAACATCCTTCGTTTGACGCACAATGGAGTTCCTGATATGCCCAAGTACTCTGCACCTGACGTATCAGCCTGAACCTCCGTGTCCGTTTGCCGATCTTCCGCGTCGGCATTCTCCAAACTCTCTTCCTCAACTCGTGAGTAAATGAACAACGTCGACATGTTGAGGTATTTATTTTGCGGTGATCTCAGACGCAAATGTCTGTAACCCGGTCTTAGACACTTGAGCGGTAAAATTCGCTGCGCCAACAGATGGTTGCTTGTGGCGTCGATTACAGTAAATCTCAGAAATGCCAACTCATGAAACATTACTCTAAAATGGAACGTGTCGTTCCAAATCGGATTCAGAGCGTTCTTTTGCACGACTTTGGTCTTTTGCTTGTTGCAGTCCACGGGGATTCCGATGATTTCCACTTCCACGCAAGTGTTCAAATTCACGCTGCTCTGACTGACGTATTGGCCCGAGACAATATTAATGACGATCTGTTGAGAGTGGAGTCCGTCGAATTCTTTGTCCCAAGGGTTGAACCTTCGGTACATGACGTGCGATCGATCCCACATCACCGACGGTTTACTAACAAATCCGCATTTCCCATTCATCTCGAACATGGCCGTATTGAGCTGCATCGGCGTGTCGTCCGTTTGGTAATTCAGAGCCGACATTTGCATGCCAAAAGACCAGAAAATGACCGGGTTAAAGTTGGAAGAGTCGATTCGCATGCCGGCCGGATACGTGCGCATCAACTGCGTTTGAGTGTGGGCCACCACCGCCAGCGGTTGCTTGCGACAGAGTTTCTTGGCCGTATTTTCGTTTATCGAAGAGCACTGGTAGCAGGGTATGTGCATGTTGGGACGAACTTGTTTGACTTCGGCTTCAAAGATCGTGGTGTCCGATTCGTTTGAAGCGATGCCGGAAGAGCTAATGTTTGAGGCAGCCGAGCTGCTACCCGTCGTGACGGTCGAACTGCCCGAGCTCGAAAGACACGTCCTCGCTTGCCGCTGCTTAACTGAACTACTCGGGCTGATCGTGTTGAGGCCTCGAAATTTGATAGCCTAGAAAAAACCTGCTGCAGGCCTTCAATGGATCTCAAAAGAAGATACGCTATCGCCAAAAATGTTTTTTGTTTGTTTGCAGTGAAAAGTGGGCACCTAATGATGATTTCTTGGTCGTGATGAATTAATAACCAATTTCATGGGGGCACCTGATACAACATGCGACATCATCTTGCTCAAGGGAATCGACCGGAAATCGTCCTGCAAATGAGAAAAAGACCCGAAAAAACTTGATGCAAAGGTGTTTACGGAAACCAACCCTGATCAGGATTCCGATCCAAAAAAGTTACGTGGCGGATCCACCAGATCAGTGAGGTTTATCACAAAATTCAGGTAATGATTCAGTAATTTTTGCGGTTTTTTTTGTTACCGACGGGCCAACGATTTTACATGTTTAAGGAGTGGACTCGGGAGTTACGAACACTGCCGGATTAGGCAAGAGTGACCTGCCCGGCCACAGTATCACCAGATTGAAGATGTTATAAGCTTGGCTTCCTTGCCAGGACGAAATGCATCTTGAAATCCCAACACAAGATGATGTTATCATTCTGTTTTTAGGTTCCACAAAATGGATTTGAGATTCACAACGTCTTAAGGATTTATTTTTTACAAGATCTTCACCAAAAATCGACATTTTAAACGATAGCGCTTTCTGAAGGTGATCGACGCTTACCTGTATGTAGACAACGATGTCAGAAAGGTCCTTCGATATTTGACTGCCTCGCTTTTTCAGTTTGTCATCAGGAGCTGCGCGTTTTGTTGAACTAGTTTTAGACACAGTGTGAGGAACTCCGTACGGTCTCGGTGATTCGTTGGCGGTTAAAATCCCATGCATTGTTTTTTCTGAAACGAAACAAAAAAATATATATGGATGAACAAATTCCGCTGGATTCAACCAATCAACTACAATAAAGCCCAAATGAGAGCACATACCTACAAATTTTCCATCAAGGACAAACTATTTTTGCTTCAAAGAGTAGGTGGGGGAAAAGATCCACAGTGGTGTATCCTCAAAATTTTGAATCTATGCGTTCTATCTGCTTCCACCTTTGCTATTTAATCTGTTCACCACACGGTAAAAACGTCATATTTGAAAGAAGACCATTTTCCGCCTTATAGAGTAAGTGGGGGATTCGCACGTGAAAAAGATGGTGAAAATGTACAGATCAAACTATCAGGTGTTTTTTTTTTTAATTGTGAACTAGAGCAGGCTTAGCTCCGGGCGAATGCAGGAGAATGAGGCAGGTGGCGTGAAAAAGGTTTCACAAAATGTTCATCTGATTCTTTTTAAACATATCACTCCTGTCCGCTTACTTGCTTACAAATATGTTTTATACAACATTTGGTTTTGAAACTGTTGATCACATTGTAACTTCTTTATAGCTAAGCTGCACATCATTGATTGACAACTACTGTAAGTAGTAACGGGTGTTTTTTTTTTTAGAGGTATAGAACTTCAATCAGCGATAGCGTTGGTGCTTGGGAAGATTTTGCCGTCATTTTTTCATCTAAATATTCATTAAGGCTTGCCATTTGATGATGCACATGAACAATCGCACAACTCCAGACAGTTTTTCAAAAATGATCATAAAACTTGTTTTTTTATACGGAATTTTCGTGCTTTTTGTGGATTTTTTTTCTTCCAATTTTCAATTACCGGCCGATAAGATTTTGTATTTCAACTTCCTCAGACTTCTTTCATTTGGGGCTTGTGGAGTCTCTGGCTCTTCTGAATGAGTCCCGAACTGTCCAGGGTCTTGGGGACAATATCGTTGGCCGTATTAGATAGATAGAGCCTGATCCTTGCCAAGAAGCTACCCGAAATTGAACCTACCTTAATTGGAATTTAAAATAATAATTTCGAGCTGCCGTGCGATTGTGCGTGAGTATAAGCAAATATGTGAGTATTTATATGAAAAAATGACGGCAAAATCTTCTCAAGCACCAACGTTATCGCTGATTGAAGTTCTATACCTCTAAAAAGAACACCTTTATACGGGGTGTTTATAAGAGACTGTGATCGCGGCAGGCTTGGGTCAGGCCGAAAAACGTAGTAACAGGCGCAATTGTAGTGATCGAGAGGGGATTCCAAAGGCGATGCGATCACAGACGTTTATAAACACCCGGTATAATCATCATTTTCAGGAGCATAAAAATTCGAAACTAAAACATGCGGACCTTTGCCACCACCTATAATAGATTCCAATGGTAAGTTTTTTCATCTAGAGAGTAGTTAGCGTCAGCACCCACAGCATGCATTTTGAAAATAAAAATTACTGATACCAACCAAAAATCTAGATTGCTAACCCTAAAAACCACTGATTGCAGACAGAAATTCCTAGGCATGTTCTTCATTTTGCGCGACAAGTTTAAATGAATACCTGCAGTTAGCAACAGAAAATTACCATCGATATTGTCTTCGTCATCTTCATCATCATACTCGTCATCACTAAAATCATCATTGAAGGAACTACTGCTGGTGTTACTTATTATTGAACTTGTCCTACCAGGAACTGAATGTCTTATTCCTGAACCAGGTCTGTGAACATGAAGAATTCAGCTGAAAATTGCCAAACGCAAGCTCAAGTATGGACTGACCTGCCAGGTGTAGACATTGTCGCAAAACTTAACGGTGCAGGCACTTCCATTATTAGCTTTTTATTTTTGATAAGAATTCTATGTTTTAATTGTTCTGGTGAAGGCAACGATGGTTCATCACTGTAGTCAGTTTCAAATAAGAAATTTGTCACCAACTTCTCTCCGAAGACCCTCTGTAAATCCACAATTCTTTTAGTATTAATCGAAATGAAAAAAAGGGCTCTATCGCAAAAAAAACTTTGATTTGAAAGGAACCCAATGCAAAACCAGAATAAAAATTCTTGTTTTTCTACTTTGTTTCTTGTATTTTCGTGTGACCATAATAGAAATTTCAAGTATTGAATCCAAACTGCGACGAATACAGCCAATTTTGTGACCACTAAAATCAAAACTAGCTGAAAAGGATATGCATTCCGTTAATCAAAAGCTGATCAGTTACTGTAGCATTTCATTTCCAGTCAATTTTTATAGTGATTTTCCAGAGTTCTTATTGACATTGCAATAAATCATCTGGATTAGCAGTATGATGACCGTTTTCTACCAAGCACTGTTTTTGAATTCTATTCAAGGCTGAACTGCGTGTTTTTTTCTGGATAACAGCGATCGCCGGTCATCCCCCATGTGGGAAAGACTTGGAGATGCCTTACAAGATTTCCACTAGAGTCATCAAATGATTTGATTTGTTTCCAAAAAGATTTTTCTTGCGATAGTGCACCCTTGACGCAAATAATCGAGAACAGTCACCTGAAACACATGTGCCATTCTGGTTTGTTGCTGCAACGAACAGTGATTTTCTATCGAAAGGATCACGGGATATGGAGACGTAACAAAGGCATTTCGATCGATAGTTTCGACGACGGCATTAAATGGTATTTTCGTGGTGAACGTGTGGCCGTGATAAATCATGGGAAAACCATCATCGCCATCCCAACAGTCCAATTCGACGCATCTACATCCAGTCAATAAAACTTGACTATACAATTCCACTGAGGATTCCCCCTTCAGCTGGTGGCCCGTGAGGTACGTATTGTGCGACGAAGCAATGTAATACGTCGACATCGGCCTGACCATATCACTTTCGTTAGGAACTTCGCGTTCGTTAACAAAGGCGTAATTATCCTTGTCCATTAAGTACCTGGCAAACCCTTCGAACGATAAACAATTCTGGGCACGCAAAGTGGCGTCCGACTCGTGCCTCTGCAAATTATAATTTCAGTGCTCAGCGGCCCGATGACAATCACTTGCGAAGCAAGTTCAAAGCTCAAAGTTGGAGAAACATTATATTCGAACTACGTGTCACGCGAATCTGATTCGCACAGATGTAGTTACATTGATACAAACACGACGTTTATTATCGGCTTTATAAAAGGCCACATACGTTCAACTTCTGACAGACTATAATAAGGTTTTTTGACAAAAAAATCTCCAACTTTGTTATTGTGCTTCGCCGTTTTCCAATTTACTTACATGAATAAGCGCTTTGACTTGTTCTTCGGTCCAGACTTCCATCTGCCTGGTTTCCAGAAATTTCGTGAATGTTGACATGGTGATGACTTGCGAATTGTTGGTGTCTATGCCAGCGCAGTTGGTAAAAATGCTCGCCGCCGCAATGGCATCAAAGATTTTCTTTTGGGAATTCACCACGGATCCCTCGAGTTCACCCCGACTGTTTCTCGTCAATAAGCCTACAAAAAACATGCATCACCATTAGCCAACTGGCTTGCCAAAATCTTTGCAGTGTTCTCACCGAGTTTTTGTAGCTTTTTCGTATCAATTTTCGCTTTGACTCCATTAACTTTAGTCGAAGTATTCACAGCCATGCTTCGATAAGATATTGCTAATTGCTCGAACAGATCTCGTAAATCTTTTCGAATTAATAAACTAAACGAACGAAATAGGGTAACGAAATCTACGAAGTCTAATTGAGTATCGTAAAGGATTGAGCCGACTCTCGGATGCCTGCCGTGCCACAAGTGCTCAGTCGATCCATGCCTGTCCCTGTTAAAGCCGGAACGTTTTCAATGGGTGTTGATCAACTTGCGTGTGACTCACCTGTCGAATTTAGGTTGAGATGAATTGTACGCCAGCTGGCCTAAACTGTGGTGTCTTGACACATCCGACGAGTGATGATCTGGAAACGTAGTGGGCGTCGACTGACGATGGTGTGCTGGGTTCCTCCAGTAACTGCTCTCCATGCACATCGTTGTCGGTTCCACGAACTGACTTCTCAGGCTGCGGTCTTTGAATGTTTGATTGCTGAGCAACTGCTTCTTCTTGATTTTCATCGACACTTCTCTTCTTAACGCACCTGACGGTTCTCCGAGTTG
Organism: Anaspis maculata; assembly: GCA_949128115.1. Classification (NCBI taxonomy): domain Eukaryota; kingdom Metazoa; phylum Arthropoda; class Insecta; order Coleoptera; family Scraptiidae; genus Anaspis; species Anaspis maculata. The sequence continues at coordinate 40,722,807 of OX421962.1, read as the reverse complement.
GTTCGAAGCAGTCATACCAGCAAGCGACCAGTCTCTACCACCGAATGACTGTAATTTGTTAGAATTAGTAAAAAACGCATGATCTGGACACTTGATTACTCTTATAGCATCGGCTGCTAAAGGACCACAGCAATAGCCATCCTCATGATATAGCTGCATGTACTGCTCGCGCAACCAAAGTAACCTTCTGTCCGATAAATTGCTTTGTCTGGAGAGCCCACGGATCAACCAAGATAGACCACTAAACCACACTCTGTAGAAAAAACGCAGATCTGATTTTCAAAACAACAGATAGGTATGTTTAATTTGACACTACCTGCATATAGCTGATGGACAAACGACATAAAGAAGTCGGTTGTCGCTAAGACCATATCCATAAAGTATGGTCAAAGCGCACTCGTTCCCTTCTTCATGATTCAAACCGTATCGCCGGGCAACGGTACCCAATTCAGCTTCTTTTTCAGCGTCCCGTCCTCCCAAATGCACCTCCTTGACGGCCATTAAATCTAGGAATCTGTAAGTAATTTGAATTTTATCGCAAGCTTTTGTTTTTGTTAAACTTAGCTAAGGGTGGTCGCAATATTGGCTAAATAAGACGTTGCGCCGGCAATCCCCAAGTGCTTATTTTTTTATAGAAATTAGTCATTCAGGTCTCGTTTTCTTTTGAAAGCTAGAGCACAAAATGGCATTTAGAAACGAGGTGCTCAAATTATGAATTTTTAGAAATATTCTTGGAATTCTGATCTTTCTTGGTTTGGAAAATTCAAAATTCGTGCACTTTGTTTTCAAGTACCTACTTACAAAAAAGACCTTGATGGTAAATTTCTGTCGAAGATAAGAAGATCTCGAGGATTGCCAGCGCAACGTCTCATTTGGCGCCCACTTAGCATTTTAAGCAACTGTCTTCATATTGAACATGATATTCTGAACGTAGACAATATGAGAACTCAATGAAAACTTCTTTACAGCATAAAGAGTGAACCAAAGTCCTGAATAATCAATGGTCCCAATGGTCGGTGAGAATAAACTTTTATGAAAACGATCAAGAATTACTGGAACAGGATGTGTGCATCATTGTAATAATGATAATAAATTTATGTTGTTCCACACAGTTTATTATTATATACCTACTTTATGTTAGAGTGAATTTTAATTGAAACGGAAATTTCGCAGCGATACGATTTCAAATTGTTCCACCTATCTCTTGCTTAAATAGGTCATCGGGAAAGACGTTGTACTGGAATTAAGTATTCCACAATGGGAGCATTTTTAACGAAGTTTATTTCTACGGATATCGGAACTGCAAACAGGCAAACAAACCGAGCTTCTCGCGTAGGATTTAACGAAACAGGTAATTCGGCGGAAGTTGAATAAGAAAATAAATAAAGGAATTCCTCCTCTTTACCCATCATCCAGTGTTGTTCCGGTTGACTGTTCACCGGAAGCCTGCAATGCCAGTTTGGTGAGGAGGCCCGGAGCGAGAGTGTCTTCAGGATTAAAAGATAAATTAAAGTCCGTCGAGAAAGGATCGGAATCATTTGTGTTGCCAGCCTTCAATCCACTCCAACTGGGACGCACCCACGTCAATGTTGTTGAAGAACGGTCTAGTCTCAAGTAGAGCAACACTCCGCGGAGACCGGGAGGAGAAGGTCCTTCAACGCCCTCCCAGAGTACGACGGTGCTTCCGTGGTGTAGTATCTGAAATAATGAAGTTTCCATGCATATAAAGAAGGAAGAAGAGTGCATCACTGGAGTAGGCGGCGGAAGGCAACAAGACGATATGAGACTCAATTTCAAATGGATTTTCCCTCTGCTGTGCAAAACCTTTACACAGTTGTATATGACGTATGTGTGTGGGTGTGTGGGAATAAGAATTGCAACTTCTCTGCGCACGACATTATTGAAGTTCTCAAGTTTTAAAACCGTATCTTTTCGGTAAATAAATTCTGAAGCACACTAGCACTAACCCCTTGGCGTGTGTGTGTATGTGTGTATGGTATTTCCACCTACGCTCATGTAGTACAGAGAACATCATAAGCTTGCATTCAGTGATGTTCGTTAGCTAGGAGAGCGGCACTTGGAAAATGCAGCCGGTTATTGTGGGGCGGAATTAGGTCAAGGTCATTTCTTCTGGTGCATGAAAATCATTTGGTGGGAGCGGCCGCAGGGTGGTAATAATGGAAATTGACGTGTGCTGAGTGGCCCTTCATGTATAAATCACAATATATTTGTACTGATCTTTGGTTCAGCGGGCATGCAACGTGCAGAGAGTCGAAATGGTTTAAATATCGAGTTCGCCAGGAAGGGAAGTGGAAACTGGGGTTTCCACCGCTGTTCCTTGGAACAGAAATTCAGTAGAGATTATGATACCCACTTATGAAACTTTGGTGCAACCGTTCTCGCGAATCCAATGTGTCACGTTTTTTACATTCTTGTAATTATATATATATATATATATATATATATAATCGTAACCTCTTTTACCCATCTGGGGGTGTCGAGGTGTCGGACGCACCGAGCCGCACTATGGATTTATGCTACTACCTACAATCATCTCGTTCATGTAATTAACAAATCAAAACGGTACACTTTCAATTCGTTACCCTTTATATTGACTGTCACAGAATGTTTAAATTAAACACAATTTTGTTTACATTGAACATTTAATTGGACATTTTTTCAAATGTTTAGAACTTTGTCTTTCGAGCGTTGTTACGAGTTCTCACGAGTGAAGTGCCGCATTTCGAGGTTTTTGGAGCGATTGCAATACAACTTTGTAAACATGCGTCGAATAGTAGCCAGACGTGAAAATAAGCTTTTGGCCCCGAAACATCAATCAGGTGTACCACAACATGATTAAATTAAAATGTCCGGTTTATTTTCACATCTTTGGAACGCTTCAATAGATTTTGATGAAATTTGGTATGTGGGTAGTATCTGACGGGTGGAACGTTTGGTCAAATTTCGTTTGCATCAGACAATCACGGCCGCCAAAACTGGAAACAAGTGAGTATGCCTTCACGTGCGTGAGTCTCAGTAGCGCATTTTCTTAAAGAGGCATATTATGAATGTAAAGAAATTTGGTTTAAGGAGAAACATCACTCTTTGCCCACTCTCTCCAGTCGAAACTCATTGTGATTTTTTGTTATCAGAATGGGGTACTTGTCAATGAAACAGATTTGAATGAAAATTCTTTCACAATCAACAATATTTTTTTGTTTGGAGGCGGAAGCTGGGAGCAGCCACTAATCAACAGTAGCCTATTCTTTCCCATTTTTAGTCGGCTATCCATATAGCGAAAGAATTAGATCGTTATGTCTTCGGGTCTATGTTTTTCATTAATCTCTTACTTATTTGAGGGCAGCGTGTGGGGGCGACAGCATTCGGGAAAGTAACTGTTGCACAGTTTGAGTTGAGGGTTTCCAAATGTATGAGGAAATATGACACATAATCAGTAAAAATTATGAAAGTTGCATTTTTTTTGTTTGGAGGCGGGAGCTGGAGGCGGCGACTGATCAAAAGTGACCTATCTCTTCCCATTTTTAGTCATCTATACATATAGCGGAAGAATTAGATCGCCAAGTCTTCAGGTTTATGTTTTACATTTATCTCTTGCTCTGGGGGCGGCGTGTGGGAGCGGCAGAGTTTGGCAAAGAAATTCTTGCACAGTTTGAGTTGACAGTTTCTGAATGTTTGAGGTAACATCAACATCTGAATCAGTCTAAATTGTTCAAAGTTGCACTTTTTTTCTTTTGGGGGCGGCAGCTGGAGGCGGCGCCATATCACAAGTAGCCTATCTTTTCCCATTTTTAGTCAGCTATCTATATAGCGAAAGACTTAGATCGTTATGTCTTCGGGTTCATGTTTTTCATTTATCTTTTACTTTGGGGGCGGCGTGTGGGAGCGGCAGCGTTCGGCTAAGCAAATGTTGCACAATTTGAGTTGGCAGTTTCTAAATGTTTGAGAGAACATCTCAATCAGTGAAATTGTGAAAGTTGCACTATTTGTCGTTTGGGGGTGGAATCTGGGGGCGGCGACTAACCAAAAGTAGCCTATCCTTTTCCATTTTTAGTCAGCTGTTCATATACTGGAAGAATTAGATCGCTATGTCTTCGGGTTCATGTTTTTTATTTTAAAGTGATTGAGGGCGGTTTTTAGCAATTTTTCCATATCGGCGGCGCATATTGAAGACGGAATGTTTCTGGGCTTACGTTTATAAGTGGCAACTATGTATCATTCATAAAATGAAAACACCAGAGCAGTAGGTCTGGGAGAAATTGCAATATCATGTTATTTCAAGTTTATCGGGGGCGGCTTTCTCTATGTTGGCGGCGCAATATAGACATTCAATATAGCCTAGCCCTCCTTTGGGAGTGGCAGCTATGTAACAGCGAAGAAATTAGAAAGCTAGGGCGTCTAGTTTGGGAGGAGTTCGAGGAACGAACGGACGGACGGACAGAGCGGTTGCAATAGCGATTTTCATCAAGATGGAAAATGCGCTAAAAAAATAATTGTCCACCATCCACCCCTGGCCGGTGCCACCTGAGAGGGCTTTTCGCCCGTGATAAGGACGACACGCTTTTGATGCAGTACTCCACTCAAAAATTCATTCCTGCTCGGGGATCGACTTTTTTCAAGAAATTCCAACTGATATCGAAAACAAATTGGATTGGGCGTCGTGTAGACCCATTTTCAAAATCGAAACGGTTCTGGTTTTTTGACGGTAATTTTTCAAAAACGAAGTTGTCACATTCCGTGAATTTGAAAAAAATGCAGTGCAAACTTCCACATGCGACGGGCCCCACGAAATATTCATTTTAGGTGCAGACGAAAGACGACGTGCTGCGAATGAAAGTTGGAGAAAAGATTGAGTTAATTTTTGGAGGAAAAGTTTTTGAAATAGGACCAACCAACGTAACGGTTGCCGAGTTTTCCTCTCTGGAAAAAACAGCAAATTTTCCAACTTTGTATCCCGTGAATCGATTTTCACAATATCACAATTTTTTTCGAACAAGAGGTAACTGGTTCTTGAACAATTTTTTAACAATTTTTTCCAATTTCTCAGGAATTTCCTGGTTGGAAATGTGAAACCGGCCTGGGTTTCTGAGACCGGACTTGAATGATGGAGCTGAGAGTGAAGCCTTAATCGACGATTTTTTAATAGAATGGTCTGGAAAAACAGTCGTGGTTTTTCCCGGAAAATTCAAATTTTCTAAAACACAATTTCCAATTTTCTTCAAATTATTCTCAATCTTTCTCTCTAAGGGCCGGTATTTCGATCTCTAGATAACTCATATACTTAAAGATAACTTTATTTGGAAGGTAAATTCCATAGATACAATTATTGTTGAAATAATTGTTTCCACGGTATTGGCCTTCCAGTTTAGGGATATACCCAACTCCGGAGAAAATTTTCCATAGGTCCATCAACTTGTCAGGGCCCCCTGCAGCTCCCCTAAGGGAAAGTTTTTGTGCTTCCTCTTCTGATATCGTTCGATAGGCCTTGTAGAACACTCATGCAAAGGGAATTTTCTGTATCATTGAATGCCACATAGTACCGTTTTTCAATGTGTACCGACCCCACTACCTGGGACAAGCGGGAGACCAAAATAGACTATGTAGGAAGCTAAACTTTGCTATAATGCTGTAATAAACTGTGCTGTGCTAAACTATAATATAATTATTATATTGTCGGTTTGTTCCATTCTAATTTACGCGAATTGGACATTCTGTACTTTTCTTACAGTTTTTGAAAACATGTGTTGAAAAAGTCTAGCAATGAAGGTATACAGGGTGTTCCACTTTTTTTGTTCATATTTCGGAAGAGGATAAAGCATCGAAAAGAAAAATTAAAAAATTATAAAAAATGACAAATTTTACAAATGTGACAAAAGTCAATATGATCAACTTGTAGGTATGCATCAACTTACTTCGTGTACCAAATTTGGTCAAAATCTAGTGATTAAACTTGGAGTTATAACGAAAAAAAAATGCGTTTCCGATATTATTTTTTTTGAGAGAGTCCACTTATTTTTTGATGCTCTACCACCTCCTAAAATATTGACCAAAAAGTGTAGCACCCTGTATATGACTTTTTCAATTGAATGATAGGTATCATTCTATAATAACAAACGCGACAAACGCAGTGGAGTTCATTAGACCGGTGCAGTGACTCATCGGAGGCATCCCTGGGTAGCTGTTTTTGAAAGTGTCGGAGAAACTCCTTGGGATCCGTACTACATTATTATAGCAACTGTTGCATAAAATCGTGTTTTTTTGGCCACTTTTGCGAGTGTACTGCGGAATTTATTCTACTGCCAGGAAGTTTCTCGCACACTTTCAAGAAAAGCTACTCTGCCCTGGTGCGAATACACACCTGCCCAAACTGCCGTCTCCGTATTATTTCTTGTAGACTTTTCTGGTGGCGATCCGCAGCAATTGGAGAGTCAGACGAAAACGATCAAAAAGTGAAATATACGTTTCTTGCAAACCTTGCCTTGTCAGTTATCCGATTTTTGACAATTAGTCAGAACCACTAAACTGTAAAAGGGCTTCATTATGGTCAGAAATGATACGGAAACGGCAGTTTGGAGAATGGTCGGGACGCGCTCATGTCCCATTCTTGTGTGTTCGCATCGGGGATAAATTACTGCACTGGTTTAATGAACTTCACTGTAGATAGTTGTACTATTAATGATTAGAAGAAACACAAGCCTAACGTTGCACCTAAGGGTTTTAAGCGCTTCGAATATTTTGATTGGAACCAAAAATTACTTTTGAAGTAAAAGGTGATCAGAAATTCACCTTGACAAAAAAAAATCATGTAAGATTAATTAACCAACTTTCAAAACATAACTTGTAATCTTTTGCGAGAGTTGAATGTTCTCGTGGCTTAAACTTCAAAGTTATATAAAAGTAAAACGTATTTTTGTACACCCACAACTTATTTGTTGCACAGCTGACTTTCTAAGCTGGATTCCAACGCTATAAGATATGCCTTTTGGTTGTAAATTCTAGTCTAATTCTACATGGGATAAAATGAATTCAGAGAAATTGAATCGCATGTTTTCTTGTTTTTTTTTTCTTGACGAATTCAAACCCAGATTCAAACAGCTACTTGATCGGTTTTAAGGGTAACTCACCTGCATCACATGCTGATCAATTTTCGTAAGGGGAGATGAAAGACAAACGAAACTGACGCCGTGGTCATGAACAAGCGGTTGCACAGGATGATAGTCATCTACATCACAGTCATATTCAGCGTCTAATTCAGTTCTTTGAGGGGGTGCAGCTGCTAGGACGCGCTGCTCATTTGTATTTGACGACCTGAAACGTTGAAAAAATAATGTGTACTTACGTACTGATACTATACATAATAGTGTAGGTAAAGGCTGTCTGATTTCTACATGATTCTAGTGGGCTGTGTTTCTGGTCGCCATCGGCCGATCGCGGTCTGAATCACAGCCCACTAGAATCATGTAAAAATCAAACAGCCTATAGCACAATGGACCTTTTCAATAAAGGCAGACTCTCTCGCACGATTTACGTCACAGCCCCTACAGGACCGCAGTGTGGTGCCGCGCACTTCATAACGAACGGAGTTTCCCTTGGAGATATTAGGCGCCGTTATAGCTAGACACCTCCAACTGCGCGGTATGAACGCGCATGCATCTGTCTCTTTTTTCTGAAAAGGTCCATTATTCTGTCTGCTTGACACAAAATGTATTACTTGAGTCATCTTCTACTTTTTATGCTCTTACAAATGGACAAAAGGGTAACTGTACACTTAGCGGCCACATTTAATAAATACACACTTTACAAAAATGTTCATTTTTCTCTTCTCTTTCATCCAGAGAATCTTTCCAGTGTGTCAAGGGTTCATCTATATCAACCCTAGTGTGATTCTAGTAACCAATGATTTTCTGAATTTCTTCTTTCCAAATGCGTCGCATGGCGAGGGCGAGACACCCAGTCAACTAGAATCACACTAGGGTGGAACTTTACTATTCGCGATTTTAATTGATTGTTCCTGCCACAAAATGGCTCCCAAAAGCGGATTGAAATGAGTAGTGACAACCGAACTGCCAATGACATAAAAGGGACATACTTATAACAGTGGCAACCTATTGTCATCGCATTCCGCTTTTGGCAGACATCTTGTGGCCGAAAAATTAATTTAAAGCCCTTCTAGTTTAAATCGCGAATAATACTTGTCTAGGTTTTTGATGTGACTTTTAAGGCCGATCTATGAAATTACGCAACGCAGCCTCAACGCAGAGCGCAACTTTTCTGATAGGTTCGCAAGCCTTTCGCCTTTCGCGTCGTAGTTGCGATGGCTTTGCGAATACCTTGCGAGCCATCAGAAACGTTGCGCTCTGCGTTGCGGTTGCGTTGCGATTGCTGCGAATTTTCATACAGCGGGCATAATGGAAACCATCGTTCCAAACTGTAATGGAAATGAGTGGCTGCTTCATCGACGTTCCGGTGAGTAAGGCACCAGCATCCAGCAATGCCCCTCGCTCTCTCGACTGAAGTTTGGTTTTATAAGAAATAAAGTATTATGTAAAAATGAATTTGATTCGATATGATCTGACAAAAAGTAGAGAAACTTTCGCATCTTTCTTATCCATCAAGAAGCAGAAGTGGGTACTTCTGCAGGAATTGAACTGCTATTTTGAGTAAGTAGGTAAGCGATAGATAAGATTAGAGACTAGTATCTGCGGGTAACATCGAAGGCTTCTCAAGGCACTGGACGTTCGTATAGTAGGTAGACATTGACATAGTGCCTAAACTTAGTCGAGGAGCTTTCTTAAAAATGTATCGCTGTTACTCCACGACGTAACGATTTTATACGAATCAAGTAATCAAGATGAAAATACATCTACATCTATCGTAAAATGAACGAACACGAATAATCTACTTACTTAAGATACTCGATGAGACTAACAGTAGGTGAAAGACGATTGCGGGTGTGATAATGCTGATGACAGAGAGAGATGTGGTCCATTACGGCTTGAGTTCGATATATCTTTTCCAAATTGATCAAACCGCCAGGTCCTATTTTAGTGAAGTGATGATCTTCTCCGTTGTAATCTGATATGAACTGTGGACGTAACAAAAGAAAAAGTATTATATTGATAAATTTCAGATCTGAAGGTGCACCATACACCTTCAAAAAACGACAAGTATCGGCATTCGGCATTACTGAAAATGTTCTACAACGATCCGTTCTCACCTACCACTTGTCTTTGCTGTAACTGTTGGTCCCTGTCTCTTCGCGTGTCGGCCTTCGACGGCTTCGGCGGAGGTGTGGTATCCACGCCCGATGCAGGATCATGTCCCGGAGGCCCCGAAGCCAGTATCTCGCGCAATTCCCGCAGGAAGGCTCCGAAAAACGGCACCACGGGGCATTCGGCCATGGTCAAGGCCCTGCTTAAGGCACGGTCGTACTCCGCGGATAGGAGCGCCGCCGAAAGGAAGTCCAGCACCGGCAGCGTCTCTTTCTCCGTAATAGACAGCCAAAACGGCTTGAGTTTGTTGGACCTGCGAAGAGATGAACAGTCGTGTAATGCACCGAACATGAAATTGAGCTTATTGTACATAACATAATTCAACCAACTTTGCATATCTTGCGGCTCACGCAAGTAACGTTCTGTCTGCTGTAGTTCTGGCAACGCAAAAGCAAGTAGTTTCCGCCGGCCTACAACTCTTTATTATCCGCTGGAGGCCGAAAGAAACCCCTACTCTTACGTCACCACGGCTCTGAGGGTTCTTCTGTTACATAAATGATATTAATATCCGCTCCTTGAAAAGCAATCTAGTGAATGGATAAATTTATATCTCTACTAACCGTAGGTGGGCAGGTACAATAGTTATGATCAAACTAAGTGCTAAAAGCTTCTGCCTGGTCTAAGTCTGACGACAATGTATAAATGCTCTCGCTGAATTTTGTACGATTACAAGCCAAACCTCTGTACATAATATGATTATGGCGCACTTGTAGACTTAGTTGGTCAAGGGACGGACGGCTTAAAACAAGGAAGTCCACTTATCAGTAATTTTGCCTACAAGAGTCGGCCAGAAACCGCACTATTTCTCGAGTTATGCAACAGAATTTGACCATATCACATACGACTACCCCCGTATTATACCTGTATCTAACTAACTGGAGCATAATTTCCATCTTAATGGGAGACCAATTACATGATACTATTTTTAGATTTCATGAAGGATATTTTTGGGCGCTTTTACAACTTCTTGGCAAATAGAATATTATATTTCACAATTCTATGTTCCATGGTTCGTTTGCTATGGATGGGTTAGCTTCAGTTCTGATCTCCACATTATACAAAGCATACAAAAATTATCTACATCATCCTTTTTTAACCTTAACGCAACGTATGTCTCGTATCGGATAGAAAATTCGATACCTATAGGTTGGCGTACAATATGGGCTCATGGGATGGGGTATGGACTATGGTGATACCATTGTATACTGGTACTACCATGCGATCAACAAAATTCGTAATTGGGGTAGGCTGTGCCCTGGCCGAAAGCAGCTTGACATCCTGAAATTTGACCAGGTCACAGCTTACCTCAATTCCGAGTTTTGTTGATCGCATGGTATCATGGCCCCACGAGTGGCCCCATGAAACGGATCGGTTCATTTTCCGTTTGTAGCCATGGTTCTACTCAGTGGCCCACACAATAAGTTTTAATTTGCATCGCTGTCATAAGCAGGTTATCACAGTTGTTAAAATGCTAACTCAAGTTCAAAGATGGTAAACTTCCATAGATTCTTGGATGCTATTTGATTGGGAAGTATTGTGGTCCTAGAACCAGGGCTGGGCCTAGCGACGTGCAGTGCGTGCCTGCACGCAGGCGGCAAGTCATAAGGGCGGCAGTATCATAATAATGTTGAATTTCAAAGGATTCTTTTCATTCCCGCATTTGGGGGGGGTCTCTACTGCCGGTGAGGGGGGCGGCGATTTTTAGCTCGCACGCAGGCGGCAAATAAGTCAGGCCCGGTCCTGCCTAGAACAGATTTTTATTATTTTAGACAGTGGCGTAGCTAGGTGTTCAAGGGCTCTAAGGCAAACTGTTTCGAGGGCCCCCAGAAAAAGAAGGGATTTAAGGGAGGTCCACGCCCAAATATGTTCTCCTAGTCTCCCAAACCCACATTAATAATAATAATGATGATAATAATATAATTGACAATAATAATAATAATAGCAATGGAAGTTTCCAGATCACCCAAACTTTAAAACTTTAATAAAATATGTAGGTAAAAAAAACCAAAATTCTATAAATTTTAGGATTTTCGACCCCGGAGGGCCCCCTTGAGATCTGGGGCCCTGAGGCACTGCCTCGCTTTGCTCATTGATAGCCACGCCACTGTTTTTAGAGATCTAACCTGAGTTCTGTGAACTTTTGAACCAGACTGAAGTTCAAAGAAGAGGTTATTTTTCAACCTTTGATGTCTTTTTGAATATTATTTATGTACCTACTTGTGAGTCACTAACCTACTCCGTTAGCGATAATCGAAAATTTCAGAATCCCACTTTCCTTCAAAAAAAAAAACGGCTTCTTATGATCTCATAGGGCTCGATACCAAGTTGTAGGCGCAAAAGTTAGGACGGCGTAACTTGCCAAATAGAGCGGTCTGATTGGCCGTTGCTATAGTAACCGCACTTACGGCGGTCTCAGCCCCAACTTGGTATCGAGCCGATAGACTGTTAAATCGATCCAGAGCAGATATAAGGACGCTTCTTTGGCACAGAAGTTCTTCTGCAGGTATTTTTCAAAAGATAATCTACTTATTTTGTTTCAGTTTTGAACATTTGATCTTCTGTTTGGCACCGCACTAAAATTTGAAACCACGTTTGTTTGTTTGTGCAATCGGTCATAGCTAAAGTTTGAAACACATTCAAAAGTGCAAAAAAATGTCTCTTCAGTATGATTCAAACAGTCCACAAAAATAGTTTCAAATAACGAAGATGACTCCCGTATATTCAAAAAATATAAAGGCTATTTTTTTTTTCAACATTTTTCTGGTATGTTGGAGCATTTCCACGAAGTGCTCCAAACTCCATGTCTTCTAATTATGGATCAGCTGTATACATACTTAATAATAATAGTTTTACGAAGGCAGTGATAGGTGAACTTGTCGCTTTGATATCACCTTTAGGTAGATAGGTACATATTTAGTGATTAAATATACAGAATGATTCATGAAAGCCTTCATCAACCTTATTGAGCATATAAATATTTAATTAATATTAGCTGTTATACAATGGCCACATTAGTGCTTCAACTTTATATGCAGCTATTTTGTATTTAGTTGAACGGCGATTGTAACCAATGCATTCTTGGAACTCAATGTTGATTTTATATTACTATAATAGGTAGCACAATATGTATCAATTTATTCCCATGACCAACAATTAAAAAACCTAATGACAAGGTGAAGGTGCAGATAATAGGTACACATTTATGGTTAGTTTTTACAAAATTTTGTATTGAACGCAATTCCAAAAGGTTTATTGTTTATTATTATCTTATCCAATTTTTGTAATTCTGTCAAAAAGTTCATAAGTACACGAGGATTTTACCCATAATTCTTTAATTCAGTCAGATTAGGTATTATCAGATTTACTTATTCATGTAAATTAAGAAGAGCAGCAATTCTGTGTTAAACGGGGTTGAAATTTCAAGGACGACAAAAAAAACTTAACAATTCATTATCTCGATGCTGCCGATTTCTAATTGTTCCTAGATGGCCAGGGACTTTGTAAATTTTTTAAAGGGTCTTCAAATTTTGTTGTCTCAAATAATATACATACATATATGTAGGTACTACAGTAACCAAATTGCATCACAGACTGACTGGTTTTCCCAAGGGGTTTCCCGAAAACCTGCATATTACTTTCAATTTTGTAGATTTGAAACAAAAAAACTGTTGGGAAAGGCAACTTTTATGCTTCTATAGCATCTGGCATCTGATACTATTTTTTTATTTTGATTGCCCAGCACTCCCAGCAGCCTAGTGCTGTATTTTGATCTTGGTTTACACCACAGGTTTACACCAAAACTGATGAATGTATGTGTGCAAAAGACATGGGGCTCATAGCCTTAGTGGGCTCGCAAATCCCTCGTAGCAGTAATAAATATTATACTTACAAATAAAATATATCAAATACATATATCATTACATATTTTGAAAGCTAGAAAATGTTCTAAAATCATGAGGGAGTGTTGTAAGCATTTCTGTTGAGTGGATATAGGTTATAATTGCTCTGATACCTACCAAAGGAAAACATCAGTGATCTAAACTCTAACACATCTTATTCCAAGCTTGAGAAAGTTTCAAGTCTTTCATGAAAAACTCAACCTTTCTTATAAGCAATCGTGTCTGTATGCTATAATGCATCCCGTACGTAGCGCGTAGGCATAATTTCTCTGAAAACAATTTCATTACACTAAAAAGCATCTCTTCATCATTCGCAAACAATTTAATTAATGAACCCATCACATATTTATGTGACGGCTGATGTAGGCATTAGAGGAGAGGTACCTAGAATGATAGAAATTTGATATTTTGAACCAAATATTCGTCTTCACGAATCAAATACACTGTCTTGCGCAAATGAAATGTGTCAAAAATTTATTTCTAATGAGCATTCAACTCTATTTCGTAATAAATACTCGAGATATCTTATAGTCCATTTATTTTGTGATACGAAAGGTTGGCTGGGAAAATTTTCAAATTTGACAATAGGCGGTTTCCAAGCAGGAGTTAGAAGCACCGAAGCAGGTTATTCTGAAGAAGTGATTGGTACAGCCTAGCCTAGAATCCTTATAGTGACGATTTGTTTGGAGTAGCCCGGAGCTGCTCGGGGCGGTTGCTTGGAATGCGCCTATCTCGAATTACCACTTCACCGCCTTATCCCGGCTTTCCAAAAAAAAGGTTAATGTTATTATCGCGATATTAAACTTAAAAAGCCAAAATATTTTGGGCAGTTCCAAAAATTCAGCGAGTCTGGCTTTATGGGTACTTCTTTTGACCCGTGCTTGAAAACACAGTGTTCCCAGGAGAACAGGATCTGAAATTTGAGTTTTGGCCAATCGCGTGATTCCGGTAGTGATCATAACTTGGTATGAATTTGACCACTAGTCGCGTTCATTTCACTGGATCACTCACCTGTAACCAATAGATCAACCAATCGAATTTGACAAATATGAATTCTGATAAGCAATTCGATTGGTTCCTCTACTGCTACTGCTAGAGTGCTTTCCTCTCATCTTTCAATTAGGTGCAGAGCAGACTTTCAAAAACGAGCAAGGAACAAGTGAATAATCACAGGATAGCCGTAAATAAATGGGGCCTTGCACTGCCACTTTCACACACCGAGGGCGCCACGACCGTTGGGGGCAAATTCGACAATTTTGACGGCGTTGACGCTTCAGCGACCGACGTCCGTCATTTTATGTCTTGATTTGAAATTTGGATAACCTCTGTTTCTTGCTTGACGTCTCCAGTCACTGTCAGTTACTGGTCTAACTACTCAAACTCCCATGTTTTTCCCGTGGTTACGGCCGCTTCATTGAAGTAGGCGCCCCCTACAGTAGTGGCGACCTCACGTTGAGTTTTTCAATTGCAAGGTCCCATTGAATGCAAATGTTTGTTTTGACAGCTCTATGAAGTTTGTAAAAATCAAAGTGACCGTCAGTGGCCTGACATGATCTGGGTGACAACAGCTGCCTTCCTTTTAGAGTCAAAAGTGAACCGAGTAACTCTGATCGGATCACGAAAAAAAAAAGCAGTGAACTTGACCTTTAACGTTGGTATTGCTTTACATTTTTCTGGGTGATGAAACTATTCTGACGACACAGTTTGTGATAAAAATTGTAACTATTTCTTCACTGGTCACTTGCTTAAGGTTACAAACAATCTATATATGGAAATAAACCTTTGAAATGTACAGTTGGGAGCGAAATGATTCATACGGCACCGTTGGGAAGTGGGCTGGATTTCAGAAATGTTAGCTCCTTGAATCGTTCTTGAATGCCAGTTTTGATTACGACCAATCTCTAATCAAAACTGGCATTCAAGAACAATCCAAGCAGCTAACATTTCTGAAATCCAGCCGACTTCCTAGCGGTGCCGTATGAATCATTTCGTTTCCAACTGTACCTACACTTTGATGTGCTCTGTTACTGTTTGAGAGATACTGGGTAACACACCAGATGGTCCTCTTTAAGGGGTGTCATTTGTGATTCAAAAAAGCATAGTGATCAGCAGTCCAGCTTGAATCAGAGATCTTTGCTAGGTATCTGAGTGGAAAATTAGGAAGAAGCGCAACGGGTGACATTGCTACAAAAACTATTTCTGACACTGAAATTGGTTTCGACAAGGTAGTATTCGCTAGCTGCGACCCACATGGTGAGGTGAGACAACTGACACGACACCAAAGCAAAGTTCACTCACTACTTCACCATTTATACTAGACAATGATTCGCTGCAAAGCTGATGGTACCGGAAGTTGCTTGTTTGTGGCCTCATCTAGCCGGCCAATACCATGGTGGCCAATACCAAAAGGTTGCGAGAGCGAGCGCTTCCTTGTATATTGTTCTGTTCACTCAAGTCAATGATGGGCCTTACGAATAAAGATTAAGCAATTGCTTTTTACTTTCCCGGCCCCCCACGAACTCGGAGGGAAAGTATTGTAATCGTGCAGAAAAAAAGTTTTGGGATTACGCCGGATATATCCATTTTGAGGTTTTTCAAGACGATTGAGACAATTTCCAGAATGATGTTTGTCCGTTAGTCTGTATGTCTGTGATCTTCCACGATAACTGCCGAAACGTTGATCCGATCGACTTGAAACTTGGTATGCAGACGGGGTTTCACCCTGGAATGACCGGATTAGTTTTTGGCTGTCATATGTCGAACAGAAATGTCACTATCAGAAAATGACAGAAGCTACATCTCACGGAACTTGACTTGCAATATGTCATTCGAAAGCCCTTGAAAAACTGTATTCAGAACAGTTGAAAATATTTCCATATCTGTTATCTGTCAAATTATAAAAAATGCCAAAGTCTGGAGCTTTGTCATTCAATTATTTAAAATCTATACGATAGATTTAAACCAAACTCGACAGGAAGCAACATTACCAAAGAATCAAACTAATGCTGAAGTGAGAGTCTCCCATCATTCCTCAGCCGAGCGCTATGAATTTTCAAAGTTTGGCCTGGCCGAATTCAGCCGGGCTTGCCTGTTGCTCGACTTTTGGCCTATTCAATTTTCTTAGCAACCAGACCGGTACGTTTCTGTTACATTGACGTATCCATCGTGATCCCTGGTATCTATGTCAAAGTGACAAAATAATTATGGATGCAGGCAGATCTCGGTGTGTTTTCTTTTATCGTTCAAGACAACAGTGTGCTCCGATCCTTTGTGTCTTCAAGTATCGTTTTGGGGGGCTCCGTGAACCCCCTTGTGTTTTCTGTAGCTTTAGCAACTCCAGTATGCCCATCCCGTTTTGGCGTATACCTACGTTCAATCTCGAATGTGTCCAGTTCCCTTGTATGATTCGGTACCAGGGCCCCATGTTTTCTTACTGCCGTTCAAAGCCCTGATGGGGCCCCCACTTGTGACTATCAGATTTTGCCGTTTCAGGCCAAGCGACGCCGTTATGTCTTCTTGGGTTGGTTGAAGCTCTATGGTGTCTACGGATGTCTCATGGAGTCCCACTGAGCTCCCCTCTCGTCTTTTCAGTCTTCAGAACTATTGTGCCGTCAGGTGCGTTCCGGACCTGCCTTTTTTAAGGGCTCGAAGCCTCATTCCACATGTCGTTTGGGGCCCTGAAGTTCAAATAATAAGAACTCCCGCCAAGTATTCTATACCCGTGAACCGATTTTCACCAAATATTTTTTCAACAATCGGTAATTGGTTCTTGGATATTCTCCAACCATTTTTCGTCCAATCTTCTGATTATTTTGGTTGAAAAACAACCTTCTCTCTATGGAACTAAATGTTTTGATGGATGAGGTTCTACAGCGCCTTGAACCTTGAACCGCAGTGCTTTATTGTGATGTGTGTATCCAAGTTATTTTTCCTGGATGGTCGCTAGACTTGATCGATTTTTTCTTCAGTTTCACAATCATTTGATATGTAATCGTGCAGATTGAACTGTTCTGCCAACAACTGTTCAACAATGATTGCAGAATGCCGTCGCTCGGCTTGTCTACCCAAGCTCTAAATTGAAGATATAGGGTTGAAATTTGACACAAAGATGCGATGCAGTAAAAGTCCTTATCAAGTTTGTGTAATTTTATCATCATATCTGAAGTAGAAACAAAAATTTTAATACGCGACAAGCATTGCATTCTTGAGATATCATACAACAGTGAACTACTATTGTAGACAAAAAAAGCTGAACGACAGATGAATGACTTTTCAAATTGTGTAGAAGGCCCTTTAGGATTATCATTTTTGACAAGCTCATGACAAAATGCTAGTGATTTTTTTGAGTCACAAGACAACGTCAGTTGTGTCTTTGATTTCTTTGTAGCTATGAACCAGGAGTAGAACTCGGAGTAGAAGAAGGTGAAGATAAAAATGGATCATTTCCACTGAGATTTCTACCCACTGTATCAACACGAGCCCGCAACACGGTGACTTCGTGCTGGTTGATTCCATGTAATATGCTACGAGTACATGGCAATGGCGGTCCGTTGCTTTTTGCTTGTAGGGAAATTTAAGCGGCTCGCAGCACGTCAAACATTGGCGAACGAATCGTCCTCTAGCATCTGGACATACCGTGATCTGGACATAGACCATTTGGATCAATGCTTGATCTTCGGCTTCGGTAGTAGGTATTCGCGATTTTAACTACCGATGGTGCGCTGTCGTCGCAGGAAACAAAATGGAGGACTACAAGTAACTTTTGTCGGTGTCAGTGTCGTCAGTGACAGTGCTGTTGTCATCAGAATTCAGATATCTGTCACCAACCTCGCACTCCATAAAATGGAATGAACCTTGGAATGGTGGGTATTTCGAATGTTGATGCCAGCATTTACACGGATGGATTCCTCTAACAGAATTTCAAGGCGGGCTGACTCTGTCCTAAGGCTGAAAACAGTGGAGGCAGGTTGCCAGTTTCCAGTACCCAGTGCTGACAATCTTCTCTTGGACAAACAGTGAGCGCCCGCACTTTGACCAGGACCCCGCCGAGACTTCGTCGGCCCAGACAGGCAACCTGCCTTCGTTGTGTTTTCTTTTCAGTCTAACGGGCCGTGGTATTTGGGAGAGGACTACTGATGTTATTAGAAATTAGAACTAGCTAGCGAGACTTACCTGTCGAAAAATTATCGCTAGGTTTAAAAGGTAGCGAACAAGCCCTCATGCTTGTTATTGCTGGCTTTCTGATGCTCAGAACAGTTCTCCATGCCCTTTTACGGCACATGGTTTGCGAAACCACGCCGAAAGCGTTTATGATTGTGATGATATGCACTTGTGATGCGTCTTCCCTAAGTAATTGATAAAAATGACAGACCTACCTGGCCTTTTCTTGATTTACTACTAAAGACAGTGCAAATGGTGTATAAGTCCTTCTTTTGGCCGTTTCTGAATCACGCGAAGTCAATGAGACAACGCCCCGACAGCAGCAGGGATGACAGCAGAACAAATTCAAAAATGTCAGATGGACGTTAGAGCTTTCTAGATCAGAGCCGATTTACTCATAGTTTTAGTCCGCACAAGCGGCACCAGAGCGCGTCTAGATTTTTGAAATCGCGAATTGCTTTGCGTCTGCCAGAACCTGGTTGCCGTGTCAGCGTTGAATTTTTCCGCCACCTGCACATAACGTTGTAAACCGTCCCTTTCCTGTTGCTGAGAAGGTCTACTACCGTCTTCCACGCGATACCACTTTCCACAAGAGGAATAATTTGCACCCTAACAGATTCATTGAACATCCTGTCCCGTTTGACACAGAAAATGACAAAGCATTATTGGTTATGGGTGGCATATTCTTGATGACAGTAAAGCTGGTAAAGCTGATTCACAGATCAAAAATTAGAAAAGTCATTCATCTGTCGTTCAGCTTTTTTTGTCTACAATAGTACCTAGTTCTGCCTTTGAATTAAGTATTTCATCACCTTGGACCTAACCTGTAATTTGTTCTGCCCGCTTAACAATGGATGCAGGATGCTTGCTAAACGCTCAACTCGATAGAATTTTTTCATCAATTTCCAAATCGATTCCTCCCCCTCCCGAAGGGACACTTCGATCAAAATCATTACTGACGTCTCTGGATACCGCCGGGAAAGTTTTGTGTCGCCCCACAACAGATTTGCTTTAAATGTACCAGCAAAAAACGGAGAAACATTTGGAAATGAGACTTTAAACCAATGTTACTATTTCAATCAGTTACTCAAATGCTCAATGAAACCTAAATTGATGAGTTCCTTGAAGTTTCTGAGTTTTTTGAGAATTTTCTAGGAACAAAAATCAAGCAAAAGCAATTGCTTAATCTTTATTCATAAGGCACCATAGGCTAGGCAATGATTTTTCCCTAACATAATCAAAAAGAGAACTAACAGATCATTTGAATTACAATTCTGTCTGTCGGCTTTTTTTACCGTATAGGTACCTGCCTATAGTTCCCAAATCGGTTTTAGCTATTAGAAGACGACACTCCATCAACAATTTAAAAGTATCACTCCGTCCAGCACATCAACAAAGCTGTTGCGCAATTTCGCAATCGATATTGTGCTTTCAAGTCCAGTCCTGTATATGAATTTTTTATATGGGTTTACGGGCAAAATATGTAAATATTATATCCTGGCCATACCTACACTGGCTCTGCGTCGTCCGTCGTCGGTGTGGTATGGGCACAGAGGTAGCTTTTTCAAGATTTATCAATTATTTAGGGTTATATCCATTTCCGTTGATTTAGGTAAAAAAAAAAACTGGTGAAACGTCAGAAGACCGCCGTCGCGCCGCAAGGTATCGAGAGCAAAAAAAAGGAAAGGGTTCAAACTTACTTGAGGCCGGCAATAATTTCCATAGCTCCATTGAAATTGCCGATGTTCCAGCAGGACAGCGCCACCCGCAGGACGCAGGAAAGCACGGCTCGACGGGCATCGTGTGTGGGTTGGGAGATTATCAGTTGCGTCACCCACGCACTAACCTAATGCATTCAAACTGTTAGAATTATTTCACAGAGACGGAAAAGGGGACGTGCGCGGAGAGGATGTTATAAGCATAAAGAGATGCAAAGTACGTGGGAACTTAGAAGGGGAGTTTCTCTGGGTGCGGGCATTGGCAGGAAGACCCCTTGGAAATGATGATACCACTATGTGCCGATTCTCAAAAGGACTCTAAAAGTCTGAAAAGGATTCGATTCCGGCTTGTAATGGGGGGATTACGCGGACCATCTATCACGGACCGTCATCGCATATCTTTCAAGAATTAAGTTTGGAATTCAAAAATGAAAAAAGGCCAGCCATGGCACACTGTTAAAGCTCTAAGTATTTATTCTTTGAGTTCCTTTTTTACACTGATCCACTTCTTTTAAACTGAAAGTGGGTATCACTCAAATTTTGCACTGGTCGAAAGGCCCCAGAAATCCATATGGTGTTATCAACCTGGACTTGGAACAAATTGAAGATATGTATACAGGCTGGCCTAACGATAACAGAACAGAGGGGTTTTCATGCATTTCACCTCATTTTTTTGTGGAAAGCTCAGTCAGGTCGAGGGGGACATCTGAAACATACGTTGGCAAATTTCTATCTTCAACCCCCTCACCTCTACTCACCTCCACTCCAGAATTTCAAATGACACCATCTACTTTGCGATACTTCAAATCAAAGAGAATCAAATTCTCTTTCTGAAAAAAATATTTTCAAATTCTTTAACCCCACCCCCTATCTTCCTAAATTTCTCTGACTGTCCCATTTTATATTCTCGACCCCTCAATTCTCTTCAATTCAATCAGCGTCATCCTAAATAGCATCTAAGGAGAAAATTTTTGGTGGAGAAAAGTGCTACTGAAATTAACCCCTTTCCTCTCCCCCGCCCCAACTTCAAAATTTTACAGACACGACTTTGTGATACATCGAATTAAGAGGAATTGATTTCTCTTTCTGAAAACTTTTTTTTTTTCAATTTTCAGCCCCTCCCGTAATAAATTGAACATTAGGAGTATTTTAGGGCTTTTTGAAAATTCTGAAAATATCTTATTCAGGAAGAGAATTCAGTTCCCTTCAATTTGATGTATCACAAAGTAGGTAGTGTTATTTTAGATTTTGAAGTTGGGGTAAGGGAGTGAAGGGGTCAATTTGGGTGACACTTTTTACACAGAAAATTTTCTTTCTCGATGCTGCGCAGGATGACGTTGACTGTACTAAAGACAATCAAGAGGTCAAGAATATTACATTGGAAACTCAGACAAGTTTAGAAAAGAAGGGGGGTGGGGTTGGAAATTATTGAAATATTTTTTCAGAAAGAGAATTTAATTCTCTTCAATTTGATGTATCGCAAGGTGGGTGGTGTCATTTGAAACTTCGAAGTTGGGGTGGGTGGGGGTGACGGGGCTGAAGATGGAAATTCGCCAATGCATGTTCCGGATGTCTCCCTCAATATAAGAATCACCTGTCCGAGCTTTTTTCAAAAAAATGAGGTGAAATGCCCGAAAACCTCTCTGTTCTGTTTTCGTTGGGCCACCCTGTATAATATTAGGTATGTGATATTTATTAGTCATTGACGACGTAACGAGCTAAACGTTCCATTGTACCATAAGGCGTAAGATAAAACACTTGAGTTTTCGGTAAACAAATCACTATTTGCGCAATTCTAGTGGCAATTTGAGCCATTCAAGTTAATTTCCGACTAAAAAGTTGTCTCCATCAGCTTAAGAAGTTTCAGAGTGTAGCGCTGAAATCTGAGATGAGTTTCGGCTCGTGCTCGTTGCTTTCCCATCATCAGATGTGCCCGCGCGCCGGAAAAAGTTGGGCAAGAAAACACCAGCGGGCAACTTCCGTAATGTCAGCTCATTACGGAGGTGTACGGCAAGGTGCTTCCATCGCCTAAAAGATTTCGTTTTTATTAAAATGTACCTAGATACAGGATGTCCAGCTCAACCCTGGATCTACACCATTTTGACCCCGAATCAACTTTCTGTCACTTGTAACTCTGTTATTTTTTCCTCTCATATCAATGCTTTCGTGTCTTCACTAACATTTTTTTTATCGCAAGTCACTATTTCTGTAAATTTACTTGGACAAGACACACGACCAGTTGCGCGTGTTCCAATTTTTTGGTTACTTCTGGGGAGAGATCTGGGAATTTTGGTGTTGCCACCACCGTTCACGTGTGATGTGCGGTGTGTTCTCCTTTTTTTTCGGTGAAGTTTCCGGTGATACGCGCAGGCTATATAAGTCGTTTCGAGCGAAAAACTCGCTTTTTCCTGTAGCTGAATTTGTACTACCATAGTGCACGAGTGGAAGATGTCGTCGGCCGTTTCGGCTCATCTCTACAGGTAAATAACACACTGCTTGCGCTGCAAGATGGCAACTCATGGGGCCCTATTTCTAGAAAGGATGTGATCCGTTCACATGCGAAGTTGCTAGGCAACCAGGGCTGTGATTGGCTGCACAGCGATCGCCCGGTGATCGCTCCCTTCTAGAAATAAGGCCCATGGTGAATTCGTCCTTAGGGGCCCCTGCTCCGGCGCTATTGCCCGTTTTCTGTTGCTATTTTCTACGTTCCACCACCGCTGGATTTTCCACCGCACATTCTGCGCTGTCGAGGACACCACCACCATCCGCCGCTGGATTTTCCACCGCATATGTTGCGACGCCAATGACACCACCGCCATCCGTCGCTGGATTTACCACCGCCGTCGGCTATCGCCACTTCCCACGGACCGTTTTTGCCGCACCGGTTGAACTTTTTACCGTACGTTTTGGCCGGTCAAAAGCCACTCGCCGTGCTCGCGGTCGAATTTAGTTACGCCGCCACTTGCTCGTCGGCTACCGAATCCAAGTTAAGTGGTTTTATTATGTATGGATGGTCAAGATTCCAGCCTCGGCGAGAGTTCAGAGAGCTGGGTGACGCTCGAGTCAATAAGGGTAGACTCATTCGAGCGTCGTTTGACAACTCGTCGTGGAACTTGTCAGCGGTGCGTCATTGAAAGATGATGCCGAAGATGACTTTGCAGAGGCCCCAATAACGGAAATTTTTGTAGTTTTTGTAAAGCGGCTCGTGATTTGGTGGGAGTGGCAGGAACGGGGACGCAAGGACCCCGGCAACACACGTCGGCTACAGGAAAGTTCTTTTTTATTTTTCTTCTACTTGTGAGAAATTGTTATATTGCGGTGGCATCAGGCTCCGTTTTCACTTGAGAAAGTCTTCAACTTCAACCACTTCTTGCTAGTCTAGTTCGTAAGCGGCCCTCTGCCAGTACTGTTTATTTCGAAACGAGAAGCTTCACTTCTCGTATCTTGTACCTAGCCTAACGGGCGTTATTATAGTTGTGTTCCCAGTTCATT
Source organism: Anaspis maculata (assembly GCA_949128115.1). NCBI lineage: Eukaryota > Metazoa > Arthropoda > Insecta > Coleoptera > Scraptiidae > Anaspis > Anaspis maculata. Next base: position 40,699,248 of record OX421962.1, on the reverse strand, counting down.
TATTTTCCGTGTGTAAATTACACGATTTGTACAATGCACTTGTTCTCGTCCACTTGTCTGTCCCACAGCCCAGTATTTTAATTTGAAATGCGGTGTTGCACGAAGCGGACTCCTCCGGTCCGCATGGATCAAAACTTTTGAATTTGATCCCGCAATAAGTACCACTGGGGCTAGCCTGACCCCAGGAGTACTCTTTGTTTGTTTGTTTTTTCTGAAAAACAGATGCACATTTTGTCGATATAATTAATCGGCTATTGATTCATCATTATTTTTTTTACAAACTCTGGAGCAATAGAACAACAAGCAGTTGAAGATTTTCTTCCTTCGCTTTCTTGGCCTTGGAGTTGAAGATATGAATTAACTGTCTCTTGGGTCATCATTAGCCATCATATGTTAGCTGTTGGAAAAAATAGACGTATACCTAGTAATGAGCTATGACAATGTCAGGTGAGTCCGTTTTAATCAAATGGCAACTATTTTCTCACAGCAACAACTGGTAACTAGGATTACTCACTACATTTATAGAGAAATTTCACTCTAATGAATGGCAAGAAAATGTGAACAAAAAAGCAAATAACACACAAAATTTGCCCATGCCAAATTTTTATGCCAAATTTTTACTTTCACCGATATTTTGTTCGCTCTTTTAACTTGTTTATGCTGGGCTATGATAGTTTTATATAATGATGTTGCCATATTTACTGGAGACTCCAACTCGGGGATAAGCCACAAACCTGTACAACTGGCGGAGGAGTCTGGATCGACACCAGCAGGACTCGACATGAGCTGCTAGACTCTTCCAGAGCTTTTGTTGTTAGTTATAGATACCTTTGTACGAATCCATTCAAATGAAGGGGTAAGATTGGGGTAAGATCGTAAACACCCTCTGCCTTGCAGAAGCCAGGAACCGCGAGAGAACCGCGTGCCGCGAGCATTTCGGGTAACATTCTTTCGAAATTAATCCGCGAAAAGAAACAGAAAGCCAAGGAGCCTGCAATGATGGCCTTTTACGCCCACCCATTAAAGCAAATTAAAACATTCTTCGAGCTTTGCAGGCGAAATTGCGCGGGCCAGTGTTTAATTTTCGTATACAACGCAAATAAATTAATTGTGAATCTAAAAGCAAATGATAACTCAAAACCTCATTCGCGCCCCCGGGCTGTTCTTGACGTCTCTCCCGCGGCACGGGCCGTGGATGTGGTAATATTTTAATAAAATACATATTATAGAGAACGAAATAGAGGGAGAGAGAGAGAAAGAAAAACAGCACAGCCCGCACACCAGTCCCAAACAAATATCACTTGTGCTTGTGCACGCTTGTATAATAAATGTTCTTCAGTTTTTCGAGATTTATACGTGGATAAAGGGTTCGCTTATTTTTCAGCGGGCGCGCTTCGAGCACGCCGTTGAAAATTCTTTCGTTGTTCAAAGTGAGTTTTTATATGGATGGGGATCGGGGAGGGTTGGCTGGCTGACTGTGTGGAAAACGTGCTTTGTCAAAGGAATAGGTAGGTATCCATCCACACACACACACACACACACACACACACACACACACACATAGGTACACGCACACAGGAGTAAAATGTAGGTATAACGCACCTCGTTGAAACGTTTGATGAGAGTGGCTACAGAAGATCTTGCGGAGGAGTTACCGGGAAGGCTGTCTGCAGTCGTACCCGGGGCTCCCCCAAGGTCCAAGGTCACCTGCCGCAAGTAATCGATTGGCGGAACCTAGAAAGAAAAATCAGAATTTTGTAATACCCAATTGCAAGTACTCGCAGTAAGTTATAAGTAGTATCTAAGTATAAACTTCAAGTGTGATATTCCAACAAATCAGCTCAAGAGAATGGATGGTGTATGGTTAACAACTCTACCTTCAAAAACGCAGCAGAATCGACTTGACAGGCGGAACTTAGGTCAGCACATACTTCCCATGTTGAGAATTAAACCACCCGGAAACATTTCTAGTGAACTTGCAATTAGTTTCAAGCTATACATGGGATCTGCTGGAGCAACTAACTATTAGTCTCAGACCACTGAGCCATTATTTGTATACATAGTTGCAAACATCACTTTCGTTTTGAGTCTAGAGAAAACTAAATACATGGCTATGTTTTGTGCAAGTTGCAACTTTAGTTTCCAGAGTGGCACACCTGTTTCAACCACTTGACACTTCTTTGCCACTCGATGATCATTATCACGATGAAGCTTGAAAGTAGAGTGATAAAAACTTCGGCTAAGCAGTTACCTATTTCTAAAGACACGCAACACGCAACCGGTGACAATCATTTTCGTTGCGGATTTTTCAGCAACAGGTAAAACCTCGGGAAACCTATACAATAAAACGTTAATTTCGAATTATTGCTAAATATGAGTTGTCAACTTTGTGGCAAAGTTTAGAGTAGGTAGCCCTTAAACGACTTCTAGAAAAACATGATCATAATTTTCAGTGATTATGTCTTCCACAACAAAAAATTCTGAAGGTAAAACAAACAACATAACAATAGCACTGATAGAACTTGAGAATAAGTGTAAGAAAATCTGAAAACTAAAAAGATAGATTGCATTGAATTTATTGGAATAAGTGAGGATCATCGACCAACAACTTTTGGACCCAGATAAGTCTGAGTTTCTGTCCTTCTTGTCAGACAAATTCTCCAGCAAGCAAGTGTGCTCGCATTGTTCTTGGATCTTGGTTCAAACTCACACTCAATGCAGACACTATTCTGGAAACCCAATCACCTCAAAACACGAGGAGATCAGTTTCTTTGAGGTTTACATCTTGAGTTTCTCTCTCGTTGTTACAAAAAACAGCATTGAAAATTTTTGATAAAGTATACTCAAGTAATCCCAAGACGCGTCCCAAGACCGCTTCAAACACGTCATCCCTTCTGCGGTACTTATAGATACTTACCAGGTTTCTTTTTTTTTCACATACCTATAATATTATTTTTGAATTTTTGTCTTAGAATGTTTGTTGCAACCCCCGACTTTACAGTGTAGTTAATTTTGGAATTGATATTTTCTTTTGGAATATAGCGTCGCTTAAGATGCGTTTTTTGTTTGTTTGTTTGTGGAGCTTAAGATATTTTGAATAGTCGGTTACGATATTTTTTGATAAGGATTATTTGATAATACACCTCACCTATCGGTGTATTACATACGATATCCACGTGAGACGAAGCCATGTTTCAATTTTGTACGATGGAAAAACCCAACCAGTTGGTACTGCAACCCCGCGACTTTTTCAGCGCGCGTTTACTCACTCGCGATATTTGGCTTTGAAAGCTTCGGCATTAAAAGTTTGCGGAAGTTCAAAACAGTGATTAAAATGGCAGTGTTTTAATGGAGACTGGATAATTGTCTGATCATTTAACGCATTCACAGTTTGATGAGTCCGCATCGGAACCAGAGTTGTATACGTTGTACAAAATTATGCAGAGAGACACAAATTATTTGATCATCATCCATCACGTGGAAAATGCAAATAAAGTGGTTCAGTGAATTTGAAATTTTGATAAGCAATTGAATTACGGCTCGTGCAAATGAACACCCTTCCCAAAAAAAAAACTGAAAAAGTTGCAGTTAGATATTCAAATCTCGGTCGATATACCAATTTCCGATCTTTTCCCATTCCAAATTTTACATTCTGCTTTTTATGGGGCGCATAAAAAAAAGAAATGGAGCAGGTTATTAAACTGCCATAAAATTATTGTGCGAGCAGGGAGCCAGCATCAACCTTTCGGTTTTCGCCAATTAACGTCCAACGTCCCGTGGGCCAATAATTAAGCCATGCCTATTGCCTATTAGTGGCGGGGCTAACGGCCAAAAATGGAATGATCTGTGCATTTTGTGATCAAAGTATGAAATTTGGCATACGAGTTCAGAAGACCCTCCTTTGCAATTTCAGATGTGGCGCCACGCAAGATTTCGCACCAGAGGCACTGTATTGCGGTTAGCATATCTGCTAGGGGTAAATTCTGCAAAACTGGTTCCTGGCCGTTCTCTGGTACCGCACTCGGTATTTTTTAGTTCTGTTTAGCTAAAACTACATGTAGAAATGAGTGAGGAGTGCATTTTCACAAGCAAAGTTCCAAATGCTGCCTTTATACGTTGTTTTAATACATTTTAAGGCCAACTTTGTTTTAGTACAGGAAACATGGTAAAAAAATTGCCAAAACCTCGGCAAAGATATGAACGTCTTGAAAATTTGATATTCTGTTCAGAATTAAGTGCCCCACTACATATCTGAAAGTGCCAAAAATCGCACCCCGGGGCTTCGAGTTGTTGGAGGGGGGGGGGGGTAAAAAATTGCAACTCAAAATTAAAGGTATAGAACCCGATGGAACCCGTCAATCCAATGGATGCAAATACGTCGTAGTTCGACGCATCACATCCCGTTGATACAATTTAGGCACAAAAAGTGTCGATCATTGTTGTAGGGGGGTCGTGGGGGATGGCGAAACTCGACTGGGTGGCTCTTTTTCTTCCTGGGCCATGAAGAATCGATCACGACAAGATTGGTATCTATTCCGACTAAATTCAATGTCCTGAACTTGAATCCGATGTATAAATTTGGACAAAAACAAGTTCAAACAAGTTAACTTGAGAAAACCTGTTTTTTCTTTGACAATTTCCACAAAACTTTTTTTTACTGTTAGAGGCATTCATCTTTGAAAATATTTTAGAGGCCATTAGATTGAACTGTATTCTTCACGAAAATCATCCATTCGATCTGTAACTTTGTTTTTCGAGATAGAAAAAATCGATTTGAACTTTAGTCGGCACAGCCCGTCGTCTACTACTGACCAGAACACTACACCATGCATCTTTAAATGAAAATAGCTCAAACTATCTGAAAAATTATAATTAATCATTGAAAGTTCGAGGATCTGTGCAGAACTGAATTCCCTAAAACATAAACAAAATCGTCATAAATCGCAATGCAGGGTATTGAGTTATTACTTGAGGGTGCATGCTGTAGTGTTCTGGTCATTAGTAGACGCCGGGCAGTGCCGACTAAAGTTCAAATCGGTTTTTTCTATGTCGGAAAACAAAATTACGGATCGAATGGATAATTTTCGTTAAGAATGCAGTTCAATCTAATGGCCTCTGAAATATTTCCATAGATGAATACCTCTAACAGTAAAAAAAGTTTCGTGAAAATTGTCAAAGAAAAAACAGGTTTTCTCAAGTTAACTTGTTTGAACTTGTTTTTGTCCAAATTTATACATTGGATTCAAGTTCAGGACATTGAATTTAGTCGGAAAAGATACCAATCTTGTCGGGATCGATTCTTCATGGCCCAGGAAGAAAAAGAGCCACCCAGCCGAGTTTCGCCCTTCCCCATGACCCCCCTTCAACAATGATCGACACTTTTTGTGCTAAAATTGTATCCACTGGTTGTGATGCGTCGAACTACGACGTATTTGCATCCATTGGATTGACGGGTTCCATCGGGTTCTATACCTTCCATTTTGAGTTGCAATTTTTTACCCCCCCTCCAATAACTCGAAGCCTCGGGGTGCGATTTTTGGCAATTTTAGATATGTAGTAGGGTACATAATTCTGGACAGAGTATCAAATTTCCAGGACGTTCATATCTTTGCCGAAGTATTAGCAATTTTTTTCACCAAGTTTCCTGTACTAAAACAAAGTTGGCCTTAAAATGTATTGAAACAACGTATAAAGGCAGCATTTGGAACTTTGCTTGTGAAAATGTACTCCTCACTCATTTCTACATGTAGTTTTAACTTAACAGAACTAAAAAATACCGACTGCGGTACCAGAGACCGGCCAGGAACCATTTTTGCAGAATTTACCCCTAGCAGGTATATTAACCGCAATACAGCGCCTCTGGCGCAAAATCTCGCGTGGCGCCACATCTGGAATTGCGAAGGAGGGTCTTCTGAACAAGTATGCCAAATTTCATGCTTTGATCACAAAATGCACAGACCATTCCGCTAACCCCCCCCCCCCCCCCACTATATACCTATTTGGGTAATTTCGCGATACCACGACAATTAGGTAAGACTTGGTAAGTATAGGTAGATGTGCGGGTGTCACATAAATCGATGCAACTGCCGTCAATCGGATTGGTCAAGGAACTTTAAATCGATTGGTCAGTTGAATAATAATATGTATGTATTATACCTATCTGTATTTTAATCTGGATTCATCCAAACTTTTTCCATAGTCTATATTTCAACAGTTTGAACTGCCAGACCAAAATTACAACACACAGGTTCAAATTTGCTTGATAGCAGCTTAATGCAATTCTCTGGTTCAATTTTGCAAAATTGGCTGAAGGCTAGAATCAACACTGGAATAAGATAGGTACAAAAACATTCCTGAGAAAACAGGAATTAGTGAAGTGATCTCACTTATCATACTCCTGACCAGAAAGTTCCCTTAGATGCAGATCATCTAGATAAAAGTTATAGGGGTTATCATCAAAACCTAATATTGAATTGATCAAAATTCAAGGTATACAGGATGATCCCGAAAGGCCAGATCAAAGCAGTACTACGGTATTGTGGAATATTCTAAGTTTCAAGTTTTCAAGAATCTGTTTAGTTTCATTATCTCGAAATATTATAGTGAACTGTTATGGTGGCAGAATTATGGGTAAAAAAACAATCACTCGATTCTGGATTCTGTATTACTGGGGAAAGGTGATGGAACGCAGCTCCACCAGGCTTTGTAGGCCTCACTATCAGGCCCATAATACCCTTTTCCTGATGAACCGGACTCACCGTGCCACAATGTGGTGCCGGCTGTTTGATGGTCGGTCCATCTAAGCACTGGAGGACTGGAGCTGACAAGCGCACGGTTGACCTAGACTTCGTCTTTGACCCCCGAACCGCAGGTGCGAATGTCCGAGACATCCACGCTCTGCACCGGTACCTACGTTCTTGACTTCGTCAGCTTCCCTGATAGTCGGTGTGGTACGCGACATAAAATGGCAAAATACCGCAAATGAATTAGACGGGATGCCCTTTGGTATGATGACTACTTATACCAAGGTGATTAATTTTCGCCAAGGATGCGTCAACATTTCCCACTCAGAAAAAAAGATGGCGACGATTTTTGACAGGACCTGAATTTTTGTGAAACATAGGCATGTGGGATATGTTTTTTCACTAATTTTGACCTCCTAAACACGAATATTGAGTTTATTTTCACATTAGAAATCAAATCGACCTCATATTTCACATCTGAAAACCGGAAAAATAGCAGACTCTCGCTTATTTTCGAATTGAAACATTTTTGTGTGCCATTTACAGCGATTTCCAGCCTTGAGCTCGTTAAATAGATCCCATGGAACAAGTTAACAGTGTGAGTTTTGCAAAATAACCCTCCAAACATGGCCAGGGTGCGCCTCAAATCATACCAAAAATGGGCGCTGGGACATATTTTGCTGCGGCTGGTTGGGGAATGTAAGTGTGAAAGGAAGAATGTTTTGCAATATGTTTTACTGTTTAATATGTAAGCTAATACATACCAAGCATTTATCAACAATGGTATCAAATGGAAGGTATAGAACCCGATGGAACCCGTCAATCCAATGGATGCAAATACGTCGTAGTTCGACGCATCACAACCAGTTGATACAATTTTAGCACAAAAGAAATCTGGCGGCGTGAGATAGGGTGATCTCGCCACCCAATTATTTTCACTATTTCTCGAGATCAAACGTCTATGAACCAAGTGGACATCTCTTGGCATTCGAAATCAGACCTATCAAATTTCCAAAACATTCCCGAACTATTCGGAATGAATTCAGTCAAAAATAGCTCAAGTAAGCGAAGTTTATTGCAGGGTACGTTGAAAACCGAGATATTTTTGAAACCTTTGTATTGCGTTCCAGTGTGCATTGCAAAAAAAAAAAATTCTGGTTTATGGTTTTCACCATAAATCATATATAATAATGTAGTTGTATTCGAAAACATGAAAAAAATTGAGCCTAATTAACAATTAGCCTATTCTGCCACCAAGAGTTCGAAAAAATATTTTGAAATAACGAAATTAAAAGGGTCCAAAGACTGCAAAGGGTCGCCCTTTGACACTTTTATTAATTCCAAAAATATAAGTCGGAGCATTTCTGTATTATTTTTGCGGGCTCCACAAAATAACCCTTATGCCGTGATACTGTCTATTCTATTGTACCATTTTAGAATCACCTGTACTTTAGTTTTCTTTACCTACCTGGTAGAAAAGCTGATATTCGGTATCGGCCAGGCGCAGAGCAACCTCTTCGGGGAAGTGGAGCAGCTCTTGCAACTCCTCCAGCTCTGCGCAGTAACTTGTCTGCGCTGCGAGAGGAATCCTCTTCTCCAGCTCTGCAAAGCAAAACGAAATTCAAAGTTATACAAATCCTTCGGCACTTCATTCAATGATATGCGTTTATTTATTGCGAATGTCAAGAAGGAAGAGCTTTATATGAACTCGTATTTTAGGTATTGCTTATTTATTATTGTCTTATTGATTGACCGTATATGCGGTGTGCTGCTACGGTGTTCTCTGTTTACTTTCAAGGAATCAGGGATGGATGAGAGGCGAACATAAATAAATTAGATATCAATAAGATTTGTGAGTCGGCAAATCAGTTTGTAGGGGGGCGAGCAGAACAGCCGTTCATTCATTCGCATCCATTCATTTAGTTCAAGTTGTTTCGCTTTTACGTAGGTAGGTATAGTAAACCTACACGCGTGTATAATCCGCATGGAGTTTCATATTAAATTATTCCAGAAACCGAATACTAGGTATTGAACTTTTCGAAGTTCGTTTTGGAGTTGGAAACTTCACCTATTACAACGGTATACCTAACCACTGAGGAGGGAAGTTGACACCAGACACCAGAAAGTTGAACTACAGAACATCGGAATTTATGTCAACAAGTGCAATATTTCGTCCGTGTGCTCCAGAGGAACTTATATTGGTGCTTCTGCTCCAGGATAGTTGAGGCACCCTCATAACACGGGAAGGAAGGAAAAGAAAATATATAGAGCACACGGGGTGAATTTGGGCGTGAGCGTTGGCAACCTTGAACTACATTGCGAAGGACTAAGTGCGGAAGGGGATGAAGAAAGGTATGGCATTCCGTGCTGCTGCTGTTACCGGTGGGGTGTTGAATATGCAGTCGCGAGGCGATTTAGTTTACACGACATTATTACCTAAATGTTTGGGATTACGAGATTCAGGAGATTCCTTCGATTTCAAGCTGTTTAGTTACAAATATAGACCTACTTACTTCGTTTAAGTGACAGAGTGACGGAACAATTGGGAAACGATGGAGCTAAATCCGGATTCGCACCAAGACTAACAATGGAACTCTCGTGTCTAGTGTATGCGCCTATAATACCTCGCAATTATATCATTCCTCGCCAAAACTAACATGATGCTACTTCAGGATTCAGGAAACGCTTAAATCAACACATTTGATGGGGATAACACACAAAGCACTATAAAGGATGATCCTTCCGAGTCCCTTGCTTATTTATACACCTATATTGTCTAATCGCTGTTTCCTATTGTAAAAGACGATGCTGATTACTGATACTACCATTAGACTAACTTTAGCTACCAACGTATACTAGCCGAGCCACACGTCGCTGTCCTCTGGGCTGGGTATATTCATAGTCTCATGTCTGGTTTTCTGAGATGAGTTTTACACGTAAGAGGTCTCAAGTCGTGAGTTACGTAGTTAGGTAGTTATAGGTATTAAGATTACTTATACAATTACAATCTCACGATTTCACCGTATTGCAGTTTCATGTACGCGTCAGTGAAAATTTTCAAGAATACGTGAGGAATCGTGAGTTTCCTTGGAGTTAAAATTTGCTGTGTGGTCGATGAGGGACATTGTTTCTATTGGTGGCTCTTCTCTTATGCTATTAGGTTTTTGCGGCCACTGGAAAAATGGTATCGAAGATCGGCAAAGCTGAAGAAAATGGAATGAAAATGCTCACTGCCCAGAGACCTCAGTGAAGTGGGGTATACATAACACATGTCCTGTAGACAACTAGCTGCCAAGACGTTACAATCAAGTTAGCATCGTACCATTCGTACTGACACAACACATTTTATAATAGCTCATTTTAATAAAACAAGCCGTGAAATTGATTATACATATACATATTCTAGTACACCTACATTTAAATAGTGTCTAGTGGTTATTCAGTGGCTGTCTGACATTAGTTCTTATATTTTAAATAACTGGTTGTACATATAAGTAAGCCAGTCGGCAGGTTGTTTAAAATCAGTAGAGATGGAAAAAATCACAGAAATATGAAATCAATTTTTTCGATAAGAGAGAGTAAATTCCGGCCCGAAGTTCTGGTCTGCTGACGTCTTGAATTGTATCATTGCTTCTCCAGAAACACTACAAAAAACCTGTTAAATTGTATAACTCGTTGCCTGCTCTGTTCATACTCATACTGGTCACTGACTGCTCTTAACTGATTATTTAACTGATTTGTGTCGCATATTATAAATAGGTATACGTTACCTATTATCTATGTCTCAAACGAACGGCTTGCTCGTGGGGCAGTTATTCATCCCTGAACATCTATGAAATTTGTCGCAAATCCTCTTACAAGGGGTGGGTAGGTATGGTAATTTCTCTATTGGGAAATTTCCCTATTAAGCACGCAACTTGTCTCAGCTTCAATTAATGCAGCTATTTTGTTTCGGTTCATATGCCTAGCGTGATTCACAACCTGGTCGTTTAAAATTTATTTTTTCCTACGACCACCCACGAAAATGTTACTTTCTGTACCGTATAGTAGGCGAGAAACTTGCCAATTGCAAACACTGTGCGCGAAAGTAAAAATATCGTCACTAGTGTCTTTTGCTTTCGCTTTTCATGTCAAACATAGTTCCATGGCCAACGATCTTCCACTACTACCCAGCATTTGGGGGGCGTCTCGGGCCACAGACTTTCCTGGGCATGCCACTGATGCTTCTTCGCTCTCAGTAGGTGGTTGTTGATCAAAGTCGATGAGAACTTCCAGTGATCAATAATAAAAACGGCTGAATCCGTGACAATGAAATCAAGGGGGATTGAAATAATTTATTTGAGCTTCAGTAACTAGGTAAATCTGAACAAAATATCTAAAAATCCCTAGCAACTGTCAATGTCTAACAAGCGTTGCCGGTTGCTGTGAAATTTCTGAAAATTTCGGGACCTTCATCTGGTTTTCGGTAAATTCATTTAATTTACATGAAAATGGGCAAGGAGCATCACAACATTAGAAAATATACATTAGAAAATAGGATATCAGTTAGCAGTATCGGTAAGTGACGCCTTCTGACATAAGTATTTTGATATTTCGATCGTCAATGAGCAGACGTCAGACAGGGAAAATAGGTCCGTCGAAGGAAAAATAGTGTACATAACTCGCAAGAAAGTGTCTTTTCTTGCATTCGTGTGATTACCGCACTCGCTAGCAATTTTCCACACTCATGCGAAAAGTATCACTTTCGTTGCTTGTTATGTAATATACTATTTCTGAGCTGCTAGATTCAGAAAATGCTTTTCTATACTATCATTAACGTTGACATATAGTAAACGAGTTTAGTAAACGGCCTACGGCTTTGGTCGCAATCTCGCACAGCGCCGGGGAAAAAAAGTGGCACTTTATGCCCATGGTACATACATACACACATCAAAAGAATCTAGGGGACAAGCAAATTCAGAGGATTTCTAAAATCATCATAACTTTAGATTGCCGTCAGCGATTTCATATCTGTTCTCAGTGTTCCATAGCCCAATCTTTCGTTTTCATGCCTTGATCACGTCAAATACGAACAGTGTTTCATGAGGTTGCTACAGGGTGATCAATGGAACAGTGTGAAATTGCCGAAAGTTCAGTACGAGCGCGATTTAAAAAAAAAAATTTTTTTATACATTCCAATAGCACAGTTATGAAGATCGGTGTTTCAGCTTCAGTAACGTTTTTGAATTTTGCAAATCGAAGGTGAATTGCCAAAGATATTGATTATTTTGTGCCGCCATGTTGAACTTCCAAGAAAGTGATCCGATTTCATTGAAACTTGGATTACACTCATATCTGGTTTCAGTAATTGGAATTCCAAGGTCAAATGTCTCTCTTGGTCACTTTCAAGCTGCCACATTACACCTTTATCTAAATTATTCGATTCTAGTGTGTTTCAAGTTTCATTCGAATTGAATCATTCATGTAAAAAGTTCAATATAGCGCACAGTGGTCGAATTGAATAATCTACCTGTGCAAAAGTCCAGAAATAAGTAGTGATAAAACTTGATAATTTTGATAGGTTTCTGTGCAGAATTGACCAGTGGTTACTGAGACAATATTAAAAAAAAAATGGCCCACAAGGTAAGTAGGGTAGGACAAATAAAAGCCGAGTGAGTTTAAAAACGCAAAAACGTCGAAAGTTTGTAAACCTTCTCTAGTGTGTTTTTGCATAAACTATGGATATTTCTACTATAGGTATGTATTGTTTATGTCTAAATGATGATATCGAATTATTTTGGATCATATTTGAGTCAAATGCGACATTAAATGACGTGTTTATCCAAAATTTCATTCATTTTCTAATTTATAAGACCAAAAGTATCTATATCCGCTTATATTCGACTAGTAACATTTTTTTCCATAAAAACCAAAGAGTTAGTTGTTGAATTTCAAAAAATTCAACTGCATAAAGTTGCAATCAAGTGAATATCGAATTATTTTAGGTATTGTGTTCGTATCTCGGCGAGAGTTTTTTGACATTGACGCAAAGAAAAAACGTCAATTGCGAAAAATTCTGCGGTGTTTTCACACGTTTGGACAAGATTGGGACTAGACAACACGCAGATGATAATTTGAACAAAGAAATGAAAATTTCAAATGGCATCTCAAAAAAAAATCATTTTTTGTGAATAATGGATTCATTCCAGCATTCAGATTATGTCCAAGATATTTCGTTTTACTTTTAAATGACATAGAATCACATAAAATGACTAGTAAAATACCCAGGACATGTCTGAATTCTATAATAAATTCATCGTAAAGAAATATATTTTTTTTTAGATGCAACTGAAGATTTTTCAATTTTTTTTTCTGAAGAAAAAAGTTCAGAAGTGTTATGCATATTCGTAATCAGGATGTAATAATAATGTGCATTGGGCATCAATTGTGGTGATCAAATAGAGTGTTTCAAAAAAGGCAAACAAATGCGACACCCTGTATATGGGACGAAATGGAAAATTATACTTGACATACTCGGAGACTACGGGCAAAATTGTTGAGGGAAAGTTTTTTCTTTTTTGAATTATCATAAAGGGAAAGTATTTCATGGGGGTTATCCGTCTTGCGAGGACACCCTGTACATATAAAAGTCACATCAGAGTGTAGATTGGGAAGTTGATATCTTTGTAGTGCTGTTTTGTTACTTGGTGTGGGAAGTCAATAAAATTGTCTCATATATGAGTTGACATACATGAATTCTATGAAATTCTGTCATTTTGTGTCACCCTGTATTTATCACCATCATCTAATTCAAGTACATAATGGTCTATATCACTCACTATAATCAATAAATGCAACAGTTCACATTAAAACCAAACATATATTCAATTTTGATTTTTGCACAGCTAGATTATTCAATTCGACCACTGTGTAGCGGCTCGAAAGTGATCAAAAGTGACATTTGACCTTGAAATTCCAATTACTTGAACCAGACATGAGTGTGTTCCAAGTTTCAATGAAATCGGATCATTTCCTTCTTTCTTGGAAGTTCAACATGCCGGCACAAAATGATCAATATCTTTGGCAATTCACCTTCGATTTTCAAAATTCATAAACGTTTGCTATTGGAATGCATGAGATTTTTCTTTGGGAAATCGCGCTCGTACTGAACTTTCGGCAATTTTACACTGTTCCATTGATCACCCTGTAGCAACCTTATGAAACACTGTTAGTATTTGACGTGATCAATGCATGAAAACAAAAGATTGGGCTATCGAACACCGAAAACCGATATGAAATCGCTCACGGGAATCAGAAGTTATGATGATTTTAGGAATCGTCTGAATTTGCTTGTCCCCTAGATTCTTTTGATGTGTGTAGCTATTAAACCATTCGAAAGGAGCAAACCATTCAAATTCAAATAAGTAACGACGATATTCATGTTAAGTTCCATGAGAATTCTATGTTTCTATCTCCGATGACGACTGAAAAAATGTATAAGATCGTGAAAAGTGCATCGCAGAAAAAATCGTCGGGAGATGATTGGATTCCTTGTAATTTGTTGTTGCATGCCGTTGATTGTATTGCAGATGTAATGACTGAATTGATGAATGCTTCTTTTTTGCAAGGTAGGTTCCCAGAGGCCTTGAAAGTAGCTGTAATCAATCCCATTCATAAAAAGCATGACGTGTCGGATGTCTGTATTCTCTAAAATATTCGAGAAAGCCTTCAGCAATCGACTCACTAATTTCCTTTTGAAAAAAAAAACATAGTTTCTGGAAGGCGATTCGGTTTTCGCCCTGGCATAAGTACCGAGGATGCTGTTATGTCACTTTACACCCGTGTGCTGAAGGCCTTGGACTCTGGAAAGGTTTGTGCCGGTGTATTTTTCGACTTGTCTCGTGCATTCGATACAATCGACCATGACAGACTTCTAGAAAAAATCAGGAGGTACGGAGTGCGCGGTGTACCTCATAGCTGGCTTTCCTCTTACCTTCGAGGACGTACTCAAAGGGTTCAATTAAAGGGCAATGATGGTGCGTATCACATGTCACATCTTAGATCGGTTTTGACGGGGGTACCTCAAGGTAGCATCCTTGGGCCCATCTTGTTCGTAATTTTCATCAACGATCTGTTTGTCGGAAATTTCCATACGACCCTTTATGCAGATGACACTTCTGCCCTGGTGTCTTCCCCTGGTGTGTCTGACCTTGTGGGAGGCGTGAGTTTGGTGGTTGCTAATATGACTGAGTACTGTCAGATGAATGCTTTGCACCTTAATGGAAGTAAGACTGAGCTAATGCAGTTTTCCACCAAAGCCCGAAATTCGAGTCTTCTTGTGAGGGCTGGTGGAGAGACCTTGAAACAGGGCGATGAAGTAAAATTTCTGGGTATATTCATGGATTCTCGGCTGACGTGGCAAAGTCATATTAATTATGTGTCGGGCAGGCTGTCATCTTCTCATTACGTGATCTAGCAACTTCGAGATAAAGTGTCTCTTGGAGCTCTCAAGATGTACTACTTTGCACACGTTCAATCTGTGTTGAGTTATTGTGTTGCATGTTGGGGGCATTCAAGTCAGGTGGTTACCCTCTTAAAATTGCAAAAAAAATTCTGCGGACAACGACATTCGAGCCATTCAGATTTTCTTCCCGAGGTTTATTCAAGGAACTTGGAATATTGACTGTTACATCACTGTTCATACTTAAGTCTGTCATTGATGTCAAAAAACTGAAAGAAAACGAAATGAGTAGGAACGATGACTCTAAGTACAATTTGAGGAAACTTAACAAATATTCGATTCCAAAGCACCGACTTGAATGTGCGGCACGGGGACCCGAGGTTTTACCCAGCAAACTATTTAACAGACTGCCTGCAAAGATCAGAGCTATAGATAGACTGGCCAAATTCAAGTTTCAAGTCAGAGAATTCCAGCTGGCTCAGTCTTTCTACAGTCTCGGCGACTTTTTTAACAGTGAACATTCGTGAGTGTTCTCTGTCAGTCATTTATATTACGTGTAATGTTATTTATTTTACATCTTGTCCACTTATTTATTTATTTCTTTGTGCTTATGACATTCACCCATACATTTTATTGTAATGTCCGAGGGTAAAAATAAAGCTTATTTATTTATTTATTTATTTATTTATATCTACACGGGAAGAAACCCGAGCAACTATGCCCTACTTATGCAGATTGCAGATGAAAATCAGTACCTAATGTAGGTACCGGGTGTTTATAAACTTCTGTGATCCCATCGCCTTTGGAATATGCTCTCGATCACTACAATTGCGCCTGTTACTACGTTTTTCTGCCTGACCCAAGCCTGCCGCGATCACAGTCTCTTATAAACACCCCGTATAAGGGTACCTACGATTGAAAGAATGCTAGCGTCGCTTCGTCGCTATATAGGGTCCTACATGATATGATTTTCCACAAAGAATCTCTAATATATTTACTTAAGTTCAATGTTCAAAAATGAAAAGTCTTCTCAAAAATTGAATGCAACTGTTACGATTTCTTGAAATAAAAAACGCAAACAAATACTTGTATTTTGAAGAGCAGTGTAGCTTTATTTTGATGAATATTTCGCTAAAAAACAAAACTTATGACTTCAAGAACTTTTGCTATATTGTTGTTGCATTTAATCAACTTTATTTTTGCTTTTACTTAGACCTGCCTATACATTACATCTATATATTTTTTTGAATTACTTAGAAGTGATTACAAATTTTAAAATGAGTACGAATGTTTTTTTCATTCTCGTTTCTTTGCAGTTGAATGAGGAAAACATGACAACGATTAGCTGGAAAATATGTTGACAGGCACAAGACAGTTGAATAGGTATAAGCAACACCCTCGAGAGTTTTCGTTAATGCAATCACAGCGCGTTTGCTCAAATTCAATTCCAAGGCAATCAGAATTTATTTTTGCGAAATGCTCCTTCTTGTCATTTGCTGGGTAATTTGAAAATGCGCTCCGTTAAAAATAAATTTCAATTAATGACTTGAAAAAGTTTGATAAAGGCACACAGCCAATTGGCCTAAAGTGAAACACGGAGGTCGACTTATTCCGCTTTGTGGGCAGATAACTGAAAGGTAGGTATTAATTCGGTGTGCCTTGTATATAAAATATACACAGCATCACACAAAATTTCAGCTTTTCCATAAATTTTCAGCGCATGGAAGTTTATCACGAAAGTAAATATTTACGTTTGATACCTACAGTGTATAGTATCAATTTTCCTTTTTGTCTTATTTGAACCGCCTGTAGTGCAGTCTCTAGCTAGAAGAGCAACGTCAAATAACACCAGAGGGCGTTTATTACTTTGTCATCAAAGTTACACGGAAAGGCTTTTTGAAAATTAAATTGCGATACCTACAGAATAATCCCTCACTATTTGGTGTGGCGTTAATTAGACTTTCAAAATAAAAATCATCGTCAAGTCGGCTGTGAGACCTCTCATAGTGGGCGTCTGCCCATTAACCTTTTTTCTTAAAAATATGACTCGCATATGGAAAGGTACCTGGATTTCAGGATTAACTAACTCAGCTTTTTCTTAACTATGTTATAAAAGTCTTTGCTTTGTGACACTATGCACTACCTATCATTTAACTGATACCGCACCATCTGCGAGGAGTGGAAAACAACACGAGTTGCGAAATAAAGTGACCTATTTTGAACCTGCCCCAATTCAAATTAGACAAAATATAAATGTTTAATTACGGAAAGAGAATATTTGATTATTTGATTTAACGCCCAATTTGTCGGTGGCGGAACTGATGGCGGTGCGGCAGAAGAGCTCCGGTGAATCAATGATTTTAATTTAAATAAGTAATCTCCATGAGAATTTGGTATCGTAAAGGCAACAAAGTTATAATTAAGGTCGTCGAATTTACTTGGGAAAACGGTGAGATGCCCTCTAGTCCCCGGTGATGCGGATCACTCCCAGAGTGAGTTGTACATTCTACAAGCAAACGTTAAAATACATTTGACGGCTATATTACTGCGCTACACTATTAGAAACGTGTTAGAGGCTCATCTCTCATGAATACCAAAACATCTATGAAAAGCTTCGGCTACGAAGTAGTTTACGACTTGCGAAAACTTTTCCGAGATATACTGTACATCCGAAGAATTTCCCTCCATGGCATATAGCTGCACGGAATAATTAACAGACGGAGAGCTCTGATGCTGGGTTACAATTAATTAAATCTCGTAGGAAAGCCCGCCGGCAGAAGGATTTCAATTTTAAATAATTGCATCGTAGGTTCAACATTGCATCCCCAGGATTGGTATGGTATGGGACTATATTGAAGGTAGGACTGTGAATATTCTTGATGACAGTCCACTTTCATCAGGAGTTTGAGGGCTAATCCTAAGCCTATTTCATATGAACTTGCTTTATACAGTACCTTTACCATATTCAGCCACCGAACAGAAATAGTTAGGTACCTGAAGTGAAATACTCCTCACTATTTCAGCAGATTTGACCATATCACGCAGATTCCAGGAATATTATTCAGTATCACCCCGAGAGTGCGATTCCAGGACAGACCACAAATCTGTAAAACTGATGGAGCAGCCGCGCATCGAGAGATAACATGGGTGCCTTTGCTGGGATTTCCAAAAAGCCTTGGGATCAGGCTTCAGGCTACTACCAACAGAAAATGTACTCGATGTTGGAATAATGCCGAAATATGGTGGTTATCATGAGAACCTCCAAGGACATTTCGGGAGGATTTCCGAAAACATATTCTAAAATTTTATAGTGGATATAAAAGGGGCGATTCCAGAACGAGGCAGTAGATTCAGGGGCGAATAAGGTGCGAATACTGCGAGAGAAAGAGATTTGAACGCGATGTCAAGAGCGATTAAGTGAGATATTTGATTGTGTATCAGATTCTCACGTATTTGACATTTGCGCAGCTGCAACTTTGCGCCATACGTGACCTAAAATTGAGCCATTAGACTTTTAGAAAACACGGATTGTTTGCCAACTTCAAGGGAGCAGTGATCATTAGAGTTATCTGTCGAACTTGGTTGGGAATACGTTTTTCTTCCGAACTCGACTGCATCAAGGTAATGTACACCTATATAATACCCCAAGTATTTTTCTGCAATCAGTATAGATTTCAACTTTGATTGCTTTTGTTAGACGTTGTACGATAATGACCTACCCAATA
Organism: Anaspis maculata; assembly: GCA_949128115.1. Classification (NCBI taxonomy): domain Eukaryota; kingdom Metazoa; phylum Arthropoda; class Insecta; order Coleoptera; family Scraptiidae; genus Anaspis; species Anaspis maculata. The sequence goes on along the minus strand of OX421962.1, from coordinate 40,680,340 downwards.
CGGCCATCAAGGATACCTTAAAACCAATTAATGTGGTCTTCGTAAATTGAGAGAATCTATGCTGTGCGCGGAGAAAACGGGCTCTGCCATTCCGTGAGCGTGGTGCTGCGACATCGACGTCGAGGTTTTATTGAATAATTGCCCATTCAGCGGTTCATACCTGGCGCTTATTAAATTAAAATCGATTTATCAAAAGAATCGGCCAAATATAGAGGCAGCAGATTTATTTTTAATTATTATGGACGAGCTGTTTGTACGTATGTGTGTGTCCATGTGTGTGGTGTACGGTGAGCTGCGCCATTAAACAGTCCCTTTGATTCTGTATAACATTTCCCATATAGGTACCTAACCACATTCATCAACTCGCCATCGAATGCACAAGCAAAACCACAAATCACCTTTAATAATGATGATAATTATTGTCATCCCTACTTATATCAGTAAACAGTGTGCACAGTCAGCAATGTCTATTGTGTATATACGACTATACGTAAGCATAGGATACAATGGTATAGGTATACATATACTATACGGCGAAAAGCTCGTTGTTGCCCCATTTTACAATAGACCTGATCAGTAGCAAACGAAGCACATTTAATAAGATTAAAACGTCCTGATATCTCGAAGTGCAGAGCTTGGGGTGTTTGCAATTACTTGTATTGTTCGTCAAAGCTCAAAAGCAATGTTTGAGGAACTGAACTTTCAATTTATTACTAGAATAAAGCCAATTCAACAAAAACTTACCTATGTGAACTTGAGCATCATAATACCTATCTTGGAAGGACAACACAGAATGCCTACTCAACTAACGTCAAGTTCAAGTAAAAAGAGGAAAAGTTAACTTGTTTCAGAAGTTCTTTGGATGTATTCAATTTTTGGAAGATTGCTTCAATGTAGACTTGCATAAATACCTATACAAATAAGATACAAGTGTCCCAAAAAAAGTAGACCCAATTCAAACTGCTCAACAACTGGAGTGACGGTATCGAAAATTTTGCCCCTTTTCAAAATGACGTAACTTTGTATTGACACAACCGATTTTGAATTTGTTTTCACAGTTTTTTCAATCCATTTTTCAGCAATCCATCCCTTCGGCGAGATGTTGTTTCCAATTCCAATTCTTTTTTTTACAGGGTGGAATGTAAAACATTACAAAATTGTGCTGAGTTCCACCGATCCCCGTTTCTGTGATTTTTTTTTCGAATTTTAATGAATTATTCATGACGCCTGATGTCTAATCTCGAAACGGTTTTTGATTTTTCCAGATCAGATGTCCAACAATGACGATACGATATTTTTTACTTTCCCGACCCACCAAAATCTGTTCACGGGATAAAAAGTTGGAAAATTTGTAGTTTTTCCAGAGAGAAAAACTCGAAAACCGTGGGTCCGATTTCAAAAATTTTTCCTCTAAAATTAATTCAATCTTTTCTCAAACTTTTATTCCCAGCATGTCTACACCTACTATGGATATTTCGTGGGGCTCATCGCATGTCGAAGTTTACAGTGCAGTTTATTCAAATTCACGGAATGTGTAAATTCCATTTTGAAAAAACTACCGTCGGGAAACCTAAATCGTGCCTAATTTGATGGTGGATCTACACGTTGGAAATGGTCTTAATCGTCATAGGGCATATCATAACGGATATATCCGTCGAAATCTTGAGGACAGTTTTTAGCGCTTTCACAATACTTCCCCTTCGTTAGGTGGTGGGTCGGGAAAATAAAAAAATCACATCGTCATTGTTTGACTTCTGATCTGGAAAATTCAAAAATCGTTTCGAGATTAGTCATCAGGCTTCAATAATAATCCATTAGAAATCGAAAACAATTTTTTTCACAGAAACGGGGATCGGTCGAACTTAGATCGTCATTCCAGTTGTTGAGCAGTTTATATGGGTGTTGGTCATGGACCTGTACTTGGACTGGACTGCTGATCGCCGTAGCAGGACGAACAATAAACATCTTCGGATGCTATATACCATGGTAGATAACATAAGAGCAGTTCTCAAAAGCCTACCGAAGCCTTGCAAGTTGCTTAGAAAAGTGTTGTACCATCGATATTTGTAGATACATACAGGCTGATTTAAAAGTCTTGGACCGCCTTGAAGGTGCGTAATATGGACGTGTAGTGTGTGGTATAGAGTGCTGGGAAGTTGTTGAAAAAACTCTATGTCTTTTAATTTTGAAGTTATGGAGGGACAAAAAGTGGTCCTTCAATTGCTTCTATTTTTGTTGTTTCAAAAGATTTTATTGAACTGTTCATGGAAAAAAAGGGTACAAAAATCAGCCTCTGAATCTGTATTGAGTTTCTGTTTCTTATCATCAGGGTAAGTCATAAACTACAAACATTTAGTTTTCCTGAAAAACCAGAAGCAGAAGAATTGTATTGAAATAAATTTTGTTTTATTGTGCTTCACATATAGGTTATGGGACCAATGTGACTGTTTGCAGGCACTTTTAGAAAAAATTGTTTCCAGGATTCATGACTCACCCTGTCCCTGTATACAAAACAGAAGTTCATTACAGATTCAGACTCAATTTTATGTACTCATTGGTTTTCCATGAACAGTTCATCAAAATCTTTTGAAACAATACGAGAATAGAAGCGATCAAAGGACCAACTTTTGTCCCTCTATAACTTCAAAATTAAAAGACATATAACTTTTTCAACAAGTTTCCAGCACTCTACTACACCTCTATATTACGCATCTTCAAGGTGGCCTGACACTCTCAAATAACCCTGTATATAATACTCGTTCATGGATAAGCTTTTTTCCTATGATGGTAATAAAAAAGAAGTATTCCTGTCCTATGGTGCTATTTCGCTACATCATATATTGTGTTGAGTTTCGAGTAGCGTGCTTCAAGCGAGCGAATAGTCTGTGGTAGTCAGTATAAGTAAATTAATGCACAAATTTAAAAAAATTATATTTTGATAGTTACATTGTTCTTTATGCCGGCAGGGCGACAAGGAATAGCGACAGAAGCAGGACGGCCAATATTAATTGTAGAAAATGGAAGTCTCTTCCTAGCTAGCTACCATGTCCGCCTTCTACCCGGGTTTATGGCAATACGGTATTACTATTATCAGTCCAGTTTAGGTACAGGAGCGATCCTCAAGTGCGTACGAGTGAGTTTTCGTATACGACTCTCCTTGGTTTAGTATATGCAGTTGGGATGTCGGAAAGGAGACCTGTAAACTCACCCATATACACAATCGAGAATTGCACTCCATGGAGTTACCTTATAACGAGTTATGTGAGATCAGTTTTTTTTTAATTGTTGTGATTTTTTGACAAGCAAAAGGATCAGAAATTGTTAGCAGACAAATTACTTCTCATAAATACCTTGTGTACTTCCCAGTGGCAAAAACATTGAAGGTTGTGATCGCTTCTACCTCGGCTTCTACTCCTCTGTTCTCTACGCCATCGCCACTAGTATTTTTTCAATCTATTACATTTAACAATCTTCAGTTTTGAGAAAGTGCAATTCAAGCTTGAATGTTTTGAAAACACCTCATAATAAAAACACTAGTTTCAAGGTTCTAAAAAAGTGGAAATGACACAGTGATGAGAGACAGATTGTATGTTCTGGGATAGTGGTGATGGTGGTGGTGGAGGTGTCTCAGAACATATCCACCACCACTACCATTACTGTCCTTGAACATCTACTCTTACTACTGTTTATTTACACCTATGATAAATATAAAAGTCTCGTGCAAACGTCTGATTCATAGTAGAGGTGTAGATAGGCAAAGATAAAACAAAAGGACATTCTGCCTGAAATCCTGTCTCTAGTAGGTATATTAAGCAGGTACGCAGTGACTACCCCTGCATTCCCGTTTTCAATTTCGGAACATAATATACCTATAATACCCAAGGTAATAAACTGCCGCCACATTTTGCATCCACTGGGATGTTCAAAATCATATATGCTTTGATAAAATGTTTGTTCAGTTAGACACACAGACACACCGCACACATTCAAGTACAATCGCATATTAAAGTAAATCGCGGTTTCGACAAACAATAGGCACAACTCTCCTAGGAAAGCCGGCATAATACGGTATTGCCTTTCATAATTCAAAACTAATTACATCGGCGACCCGTTTCATAATAAACTCTGGTCGGAAAAGTTACAGAGGAAAGGAACCGAGATGTAGTATTACAGGTATGTCAACACTGGTACCTGCATTTTCCATTCACCGGGCTGCTTCAAAGAAAACTCGTCGGCGTACAAAGCATTAAAATAAACAAAACCTGGTACAGTTTGTTGTTATACTTTTTGGATAGATGCTGAATGGGAGTGGGCATGCGGAAAATTCTGAGCACATCAATCTGTGTGCATATACAATATACATTGAAGATTTATTTATGTTAATATTCATAAATTTTTCGTAAACAGTTGTACAACATTTTCACTATCATCGAAACAAAAATAAATGATGCGGTCTTCGGTCCAGGGTTAGTTATTTCTGGTTTTTGGGAAAGTGAAATTGTTTACAGTTAGACAAGATTTAATTTTTTTCATAGACTTTATACCTCAACAATTTTATACAAGGTGTTTCAGCGATGGTAGCAAAAATTTAACTGTGATCAGACCTCGTGAAAATATGACGAAAACCTATATACCATTATGCAAAGTTCGGCCTAATGACGATGATACAGCCTTCAAAGTTCGCTTTTTTCGGATTTCGAAAATTTGTAACTCAGGAACGTTTTGATGAACTTAACTTATATTCACCATAGACTGGTTTGTCGAAACTATCTGTCGACCCGCCAAATTTTGAGAAAATCCAGTCAGTGGCGTAGGAGTTACGAGGATCAATGATTCCGAAGAAAAGTTGACTTAAGGTGACCCCTCATAATTTCTACGCTACTGGTTGGAATCTTCCAAAATTTGGCAGATTGGTGGATAATGTTTATAAACCACCTTATGCTGAATTTAATCTACTTTTACCTAAACGTTCCTGAGCTACAATTCTTTAAAATCAAAAAAAAGTTGACTGGTTTTTGAGGCACCAGCTCCCTGTCCAGTACATATACTCAGACTCTTCAGAAGTTTCTCATGCCACTGAAAGATGTTGTTTCCCTTTTTATATATATATATATCTATCCTATATTTTGTTTCTATCACACTTTTTGTACTGCTTAGGATTCTTTTCTGTATCATAAAAGCAATAAACCTAATACCGAAATACCAAAATACCATTTTTGTAAGTAAATTAAATGAAATTACCAAAAACCAGATGAAGTTCCTCCAATTTTGAGAATTTTCACAACAACCGGCAACGCAGCTCATACATTGACAGTTGCTAGGGATTTTGAAATAATTTGTTCAGATTTACCTAGTTACAAAATAGTATTTCATATAATAAGCACCTACGCAAAATGAATCTTGGCGGATGAGTCCGCTAGAGCATTTTGCGTACGTGTTGCATACGTTTTTTGGTATAAGTTGTCCAAACCCTCTTCAACTCCTTTAAGCAGTACTTATTAGCTGTTGGAGTTCAAGCAGGAATTTACATGAATTTCACTCGCATAATCGCGCTGGCGCTGGCTGAATTGTGTTATGGCAACCTATTTTATTAGGACTAGTTTTCAAATCGAACAAAAAAAAATAGATGACGTTCCAATAGATATTTCGGAAAAAGCAAAGAACATTGTCCTCGATTTTCTTCCAGCAAAGTCTTGTACGCAATATGAGCGAGACTATGATTCATTCATCGATTGGGAAAAAAAAAGTGAATATTGTGAATGGAGATGTTGAATGGCATATTCCAATAAACAAATAATTCAGTCCTCTGAAGGGTTGCCTAGTTACCTTTAAAGGACTAGTCCGCTGAAGACGTATTCTGCGGGCTCAAAACAATTTGCAAAATAACCATTTTGGAGAGCACGCGTATACCAAAAATCAAATTATTGCAATTCTTCTTAATTTCAATGTTAAAGATTCAGCCAATATTTTCACGCGATTTGTTTTATTTCCAAGTACATATTATTATTGATTACTGGAAGTTCTCGACATTGAACAACGATCACCTACTGAGGACGAAGAAGCACCATTGGCATGCCCAGGAAAGCATGTCGTGACCCAGGGACGCCCCTCAAATACTGGATAATGGAAGATCGTTCGCCATATGGAACTAGGTTTGGCATTGGAAAGCGAAAGCAAAAGACACTAGTGACGATATTTTTACTTCCGCGCACAGTGTTTGCAATTGGCAAGTTTTGCGCCTATACTATACCGTACAGAAAGTAACGTTTTCGTCGGTAGTCGTTGGAAAATAATATTTCTTGGGAAGGGCGTCTATACTAAGGCGTAAAATCTTTTTTCCTACAGTGAAAATGATTCAAGTTCACCTCACTTCTCTCTGTCAATTGAGACTGATATTTTTGAAGAAGCGATTATGGGAACGTACAATGCAGATGAATTAATTGTACATTTCAGGAAATTTTCGTTTTCAATAATGCACCCTTTCGCAACAGAACAAAGGTACAAATTTTTAGGGATGGGGGAAGGAGTAGAAGTGTTGGCCTAGGGCTAGGCCACTATACGTATGCTGGATCCGCGGTTGGATTTGGGACAAGCTCGACACTCAAAACTTGAACTTCTCGTAATGATGAGAGCTGCTAGCTAGTTGGAGGACCGTCACCGTGAACTTTCACACCACACTTTGGAGAGCCAACCGTGCACTTTACTACGTATGTTGCTTATTTTTATTTACAAAAAACACCAGTTTCGGCGTGAAAAAAATGCAAACTTCCAGGTAGGTCACACTTTTACATCCCAAACATTTGCATTTGGAGCTGCCATCCAGGCACGTTGCAAGAGCAGTTGTGCTGGACCATCAGGATGGTGCGGGCGCTCGAGAGTTACGAAAGCCCCCAGCTGGCATTCACACCTGCTACACAGTTCCAAATTGCTCTGGCGTTTCATGTATCCCGCCTCCCTACAGTGACGTTTTTGAATTATTCCAGACCTTCCTTCTCGCCGTTTTGTTGTCGTAGTGGTGCTCGGGATTGACGCATTTTTAGCGCGCACCCAACCCTAATTTGGACGAAGTACCCATATACGTGCTCGCAAGAACTCAAGAAGGGTGAATGGGGACCAGTATATTACTAGATAAGCAAAAAGCAAAGCAAACATTTAAAAGGTGTACCTGAGGTAAATCAAAAAAGCTATTTAAACTTTGCGCTATACAGGGTGCTTCAGTGATGGTGTTGCAATAAACTTCAAGGGTAGATTCCCCACATATCAAAAACCATGTCTGAAAATATATGTATATGATATGACTAACTTGTGCCCGGGGATGTTTCATTAGAAATACAGGGTGTTGGGAGTTGAAGTTTTCAAAATGATAGTCGGTAGTAATATGTACCTCCAATTAGTGGTGCGACTAATCGACTATTGTCTATGCGAAGTTATCGCGAAGTTTTCAGAAATATTATGAGTTGTAATTTTGAAGCTGAGTTGTATTTGTGCGGTTGGGATCATAACAAAATGATTTTCTTTGAAAAATTATAGACTAACAATCGTACCGCATTATATATGATATACGACTTTAGTCCAGGAGCTTATGTAATCCCGTGGGATTTTGAATGGAGGAGCACAGCGACTATGTGGAATACATTTCTTTTAGATGGCCAGCAATCACATCTCACCGGGTGTTTTGCTTGAATTTCTTACAGGGGATTTACACAGGGTGAAACAGGAAAAATGATGAAAGCTGATGAAAAAAAAGGTGCAGAGCTCAAACTGCATCCGTGATTTGATTCTGTTGTTGTGTTGATTCCTGTTGAATTTGGTCTCAATCCATCCCATAAATTTTGAATAATTAAATAACAAAGCTTTGAACATTGACATGTTTCAATATTTGACAGATGCCAGATGACAGATGACAGATGGAAATGGTTTTTGTCTTGATTTATTCGATAAAGATGAAAAATATTGGAAAAAATCGATTGCACCCTGTACCTGGAATTAGAATACCAGCGGCTATGGAGTGGTACATTTTTCACATCTTCAACAGGAGACTATAAAGTTGCTAAATAATGAAAGCCTGTTTTTCTCGAGGATTATTTCAACGGAATAAACATTTTTAAATATTCATTTTTCAATCTTCACCCTGTATACTAAATAGTACACGTCACAGGGATGTCTGCATTTACCATGTTATATAGGTGCGGAAAAGCTAACCATATAGCAAGAAATTCGTTTGGGAACTACTTTCTTCAAGCAAGAGATAGTTTCTTTGACTATTTTAAGTAGGTACACTACAGGCTCGGATGACTAGGCAATTTTTTTCTCAGGTTGCATCCCTGTCTGCTGCCGGTACATTTCATGATCCATCAAATTATTGTGAGGCACTATTGTTGAGAACAAAATTTGGTTCAATTCCGTTCCGTACTTCAAGAGTTATGAAAAGTTGAAATTTAAAGTTTGACAGCTTGTGATTTTTTGACAGACGCAACTTTGAAGGTTCCCATTGGCTATTTTGTATGCATTTTTTTGAGGGCTTCAAAATGATGTATCACAAGTTGCATTCGGTGAGATAGACCTCCTGTCATTTTTTTGTAGTGACATTTCCAAGTGACAGATCAAGATCACAATTGGATTTTGTCGTTCAAAACTTGTCACTTATGAATCTACCAAATTTGGTCGGGCTTGGTTCAACGGCTTGGGAATAAATCTGGGCACAAAATTCAACAGACCGACCACCAGACTGACCGTTAGACCTGCAGACCGACCGATATATGAATATTTTTTGGAAGCCTCTTTTATGTATACTCGAATGCGAAAGAGTGCAAATCTGTTGAAAGCTCTTTTTTTTTTTTCAATTGGTCAAATGGAATGATGAAAGTGAATAAAGTCGCTTAACTCATTTGACATTTCTCAGAAACCATGGATCCCAAAAAAAATATTTTTGACAGCATTGGATGGAGAATTTCAAGCTCTAATCACTGCAAAAACTTTCATGCCAATAAATTGAATACTTACAGAGTTATTCAAGAAAAACTGGAAAAATTGACAGTTTTTTCAAAATGGCGGAAAACGCTCCGGGTCTCAGAAATTTTTTTTATCACTAATAGAAAGAGAGCTGTTTTCTGGACATGTATGCAAAAATCCAGCTTTATGGGAGAGATTCCGACCTCGAATGCTAGGATGACTGGGCTATTCAGTGTTATCACCAATTTAAAATTTGTTGTCTTGTGTGTGTTGGAATTTGCGAGAATGGAACTATAGTATTATCAGTCAAGGCGCAAAAACACCTAGGACGTGAACAGGCATAGAAAACGGACGTGGAAAACATATGGAAAAGTGATCAGGTAGGCACCAAGACCTTTTCAACATTACGACTCTTATTTTGCAACTGTAGTACCTATGATACGTGGTGTATGTTTCATGCTCTTTGGCTTGTTCACGTCCTAGACGCTTTTGAGCCTCCATTAATAGCTCATTACTTTCATTCTCGCATTATTCTGACACACACAAGACAACAAATTTGAAGTTGGTGCCATAGAAATACGAATAACACTGAAGGTCCTACTGAACCTTTGCCGTTGGTGCATATCCAGTCCAGCAGACACCTGAATGAGTTCACGGGCGAGACAGAAAACTTAAGCCAACGCTTAACCATCAGCCGTATGTTGCATTCCAGAACAAGTTCAAAGAAGGACTTTGAAATTATTAATAGATGCTTTTCTGATGTTTGGCAATCGCGGATCTGACGAAAATGCTTTATATTATATGAAACTTTGAGCTAGGGTGGTTATTCCAGGTGAGAAAGGTCTCTTGATGTATTTACCTTGATAAAGAACATCATCAAAATCAGAGCTACGTTTTTTGGTATCAATTGTACCTATCATGAAAAAAATTATTAACAAATCATGAAAATTTGTTTATACGATATTTTGTTTCAAATCCCTATGGTATATTTATGAATGCTTGATATGTCATATTAAACAGTAAAACATATTGCACAACATTCTTCCTTTCACACTTACATTCCCCATCCAGCCGCAGCAAAGTGTGCTCCCAGCGCCCATTTTTGGTATGATTTGAGGCACACCCTGGCGATGTTTGAAGAGTTATTTTGCAGAACTTAGACTGTTAACATGTTCTATGGGATCTATACAGCCAGCTCAAGGCTGGAAATCGCCGTTGATGGTACATAAAATTTTCAGTTCAAAAATTAGCGAGAGTCTGCTATTTTTGCGGTTTTCAGATGTAAAATATGAGGTCAAGTTGATTTCCAATGTGAAAATAAACTTCATATTTGTATTCAGGAGGTCAAAATTAGTGAGAAAACATGTGTCACACGCATATGTTCTATAAAAAATCCGCTCCTGTCAAAAATCGTCGCCATCTTTTTTTCTGAGTGGGAAATGTTGACGCATCCTTGGCGAAAATTAATCACCTTGGTATAAGTAGTCATCATACCAAAGGACATCCCGTCTAATTCATTTGCGGTATTTTGCTATTTTATGTCGCGTACCACCCCGACTAAAAGTATGTACTCCATATGGTTGCCATGCTCTTTCATTCGAAATCCCACGGAATGCTTTTTATTTACATAAGGGACCATAATTATACAACGCAACGATTAGACAAAATGATGAGGTTATGCTGCTCCAGGGAAATGTACAACTGAAAAGTGATACACAAGTAAACTAAGATATTTTAATGTGTAAAATTGAACGTAGTGGCGAAAAGGATCAATCTCGAACATTGAAAATGAGGTTTTGTGCATTATTGAAAAATCGCTACAGTTGTAACAGCACCGATAGCCTGTAGACCTGAAAATTCTACCGTCACAATAACAGGTCCCTCTCTAAGGAAGGAATATTGTCACTATGCGGTACATGGTTGGACTGATGTGATGACTATAATGAATTAGGAATATTATCCGTTCAGCTTTTATTTTAAACACAGCAGGGAGGACCTGGAATTTTAGTTATTTTCAGGTTTTTCAAATTGAAAATACCTAGACTTTACTTGACACTTCAGCTGTTACCTGTAGCAACTTTATAAAACATTGTTTGTATTTGACGTGATCATGATCAAGGCATGAAGAAGAAAGATTGACATGACGAACACTGAAAACCGATATGAAATCGCTGACGGGAATCAAAAGTAATAATGGTGATCTTAGAAATGGTCTGAATTTGCCTGTCCCCTAGATTCTTTTGATGTGTGTATTTTATATTTCTTCATTCAAAATTTTTACCGGAGTTTTCCAAAAGACATTCTTATACTTTTTGGAGATTATTAGGTATTGATAAAAGTAGATATTTATTGTTACGTGTGATCGAATGAGTTTCTTCTCAAATCACCTTTGATTCCTGAAAAACTGGAGAAAAAATATAGCTAGCGAGAAGATCAAGGCCTACCTTGAGGAGGAATTCATTTGATCACTCCGTATTAGTGGTATAAATGAGATTTTATGTGACGGAGTATGAAAGTTCATAAGCGCCGAGAGCAGCAAGCCGAATCGAATCCATACGAGTCACATAAACCACTTATACTCCAAATACATTGTAACGTTTTATTTTCAAACAATCCATTTTGTACGCCAAATATTATAAAATAAGAAAGTGAAAATAAGACAAAGTTGCCTAGCGTCGATTACGATGGTTTCTATAAGCAATAAGCACACTGCAATAATCGTATATTATTATACGGTTTCATAAGACATAGTATTGTCACACGACTGGTTTTGGGGCATAACAAGCTTGCGAGGAGCAAGCAACTCGTATCGTAAACTACTATTGGCGAGTAACATTACCGATGGTGGCGCTGCTGATGCGCTTCGCATGTAAACAAACATGTCGGATAGAGCACGGATTGTTGCCCGCGCGTTCAAAAATCTCATCAGTAGTAAGCGGTTTTTAATGTCCTCCAGACGTGAAACGGGGTTAATTAGTATGTGTGGAACTCAAAAATGGCAGAAGCGCAATTGAGTGTTATGGAGGTTTTGGATCACTTGATGGACTCAACGGATTCTCGATGTATCGTGATGGGAGAAGAAATTCTGAAGTCACAATTTCTTCTGTTGTGTGGTCGAAAGCGAACCGAATCAAGCATCAATTTGAACATAGACATATTTGAATTGTATTTACAAACAAGCGCATTGTATGAATCTCCTCACTAGTAGGGAATGTAATTAAAAAAAATAGTAGTAGCATCAGTTCCTGTGAAATTGGAACGTTCAATTGCACTTGTAAAGCAGGCCGTCCGGGACATGCTAAAATATCGCAGCTGTGCTTCTTCGATGCAGCCATATAAAGTTCCCATTTTCAGCGACACTTCCCAGGCTTTTCTCGTGGTTATATTTTCCACAGTGCCGAGTTTGTTTGTCATTTTGACTACCCAACTTGCGTCTTTCGCTTTCGACGGTAAACGGTGAAAATGTAACTCTTTTTCCGGTTTCCACAGCGCGACTCGCACTCGGAAACACAATTCTCCGCCACTTTTTGTTACTATCTATCTTGCCACCTTCCATTCTATGCCACTTTTGCTTGCCAGTCGTCGTACACGTGCCACTCTTATTTAAAAATGCAATACTTTTGCGATCGACGACACCTAATATATTCAAGATAATGAAACGTGCGTGGTTCACGTACTTTGTTGGAAAAATTAACGCCCCGTTAAGTCAGATGGAATCAAATAAAGTCCCCAAACACCGCAACGCTCATAAGAGCCCACACAATCTGCAGTTGATCCGTGCACAAACGTCGTTTACACGTTGGCCGTCAGATGGCGTATTCGATCTTGAAACTCGCCAATTACTTATGCGTTATGCGTTTCACTTTGATGTTTTTCTAGCCCCTTTTGAACTGTTTTGTCTGGATGTACTTAGAGCGGTAAACATCATAATTTAACTATTTTCATTCCTTTTTTTTAAGGAGGGGCAATTTTGGCATCGGTCTGCCTAAATTCTGAGAATTTTTCACCCGCGTCGCAACTGGCCCCCGTCTGATCTTGCCCAACAGAGGGGCGCCAATTTGAACCTTGCATGAAAGCGGCAAAAGGTCTAGGCGCGGCCCTGCTTCCGAGGGTGACTATGGTCACGCACCCACGTTTTTCTCAGATCAGAGCAAGTTTGTTCGATGAAAAGAATGCCTGATGGTGTTTCTGATGTCAAAGCCAGTCAGTAACCTGAATTGTTCATAATTAATAGCCATGCCGAAGATAATTAAAGCAGCCGAAAAATCAGGATATGGCGCAGGAGGCTTACAATACAAGCACTTCAAAGAGGACCAGGCCCGACTTATCCGAATACAACATCTTAGCGAGGTTGAAGGATATTTGGGGGTGAGGATGTAGAACAATCAACGATGAGAGCGGAACGAACAGCAAAGATGATTTAAGTATAGGATGGGGTGACTGAGAAGAAACTAAAAAGCTTTTCGTGTGGCTTACTGGAGTGATGGACAATATCCACTTATTTCACCTATCGCCGCAAATCTCCCAAGTTTGCAATGTGCCCGAATTCAAGTACCGTATCCCTAAAAGTATTATTATACCTATAATATTCACCTACTATAGTATACTTACCTAGGTTAAGAATAGTATATTATTCAACAAGCGGGTAATGATTGCTTCTTACTCATGACGATGCAGTTTGCCGACACGAGCTTTGGCGAGTGTCGTTAAGCATCCGAATGAGTAATAGCCATTACCCGCGAGTAGAATACTATGCTTTATCTAGTCTTATTGGAAAATGCAGGCATGTATGCGCGTGATAATGCGTGCATTATTCAATAGGAGTGGATAATAGTTGTTTATACAACAAGGGACTAAAGTGGATTTTTAATCCCGGGGGTGAAGTTTGTTGCTCGAGGGCCCTTTGGGCCCGAGGGCAACGAATCACCCTAAGGGATTAAAAATAACTTTAGTCCCGTGTTGAATACAAGACTTTTCGCAATACCGGAATATTTTCTGAAGCCGAGGAATTACAAAAAGATATTCCAATTTTTGGTGCTTTCAATAAATAAGAAGGCTGAATCGCTAAACGTAGGTACCTATAGCAACCATTTATGTAAAATAAGACAATTAAATAAAAATAAAATAAAAAAATAAAATAAACCATAGCAAACTGAAGTGTGTTGTCAAACAATGAACACAAATTTGACGTTCGACATTTTCTACATGGGCATTTTCAGTGAAAATGTATGAAGATTCCATTCCACAAGAAGTTTTGAACGAAGCCTTCCAAGCGAAGAAAAATCTGCAGCCGAAGTCGCTTGGTTTATGAATCGAAGAAATCGCTAATATTGATTGACAAGGGAACAAACAACTAAATCCATGGTGGAGGCTCCAGATGGTACTTACCTTATACATAGGTACATAACTACCTTCCAATCAAGATACATAAGTAGATCCGCAGTTTGAAATAATTTATTAAGTACGGTTGAAATTATTATAAACCCCATTTTTTAGTGAGAACCTAATTATCCTTTTTTTTTAGGTTGCTGTATTATTTGGACTTTGTGGGGCGTTCAGGTGAAAGTACCCTATCATATGGCGAAGAGATCACCATAAGAGATTCAGAAGAACGTTGGTCCCTGGTGCACACCTACGATGCTTTTCGCAATGCCGAAGTTATTACAATAAAATTAAAGATATTTGCCACAATTGAAAAACATAGAAACAAACTTTTATTGCAGGTACGAGATTGAAGATGAATACAAATACCTAGAATACATAATGTAGAACATCAATAAATAACTATGTAATAACTAAGCTTTCGTACGTCGCTTGTTTTGCCGTCTCTTCCAGCTCGGGTGGAGTAAAGGAATCTTCTGAATCGGAACAATCCATTGCTATAGCCGATCACTTTCGTTATTAAAAGCCAAACTTTCCCACGTACAACAACCACAACGAAACTCAGAAGCTAGATGTCAGTTTGAAAAATTAATTATTTCAAACTGACATGCCGGCACTCTATCCCGTCAAATATTATTATTGCCCGCTTTCAAAAAGCGGGACTAAAATTCTACTTTAGTCCCGCAAAAGTGGGAGCAAAGTTGTTGTTATCGTTACGGTATTGCGAAATAGTATTTTATGTTACTAGCGCCGAAAACCGGGCATAGCATAACGAACGTGAATGCAGCTCGAGGCCCTAGGCCGAGAGCTGCATGTAAGAGAGTTATGCTATGCCGTTTTCAGCGCGAGTAGCATACATCGGTTTTCGTGCTGCTTTCAAGATAATTACAAATAAATAAGATCAAATCGTAATAATCATTGAAATAAATTTCAAGTTGGTACTTCTGCCATTAATCACCAAGCCACGAGGCATATACCTACTAGATGTAGTTTTTTGTGTGTCAAATGTCGATTTGGAAAATTGCGTCCCATGTTTGAATTTTCTTGCTTCAAACCGCCCTCTCCCTCCCCAATTAGAAGGGCCATCCCCCAAAAATCCCGAATCACTGAGCTCTAGTGTCTTATTGTGTGACGACGAAACACAGAAAATGGCATGAGTTATTCACTTCCAAACCTTGGCGCCACAAAACGTCAGAAATCATTCTGCAATTGTGCCAACAGCTATTAGAAAAATGACCCTAGAATATCAATCTTAAAAATGATTATTTATGATTTCAACTGATTCAAACCGAAAATTTCAAGATATAACATTGGAAACGTGGTCTCTCTTGAATTCTGCATGATTTTGCGAGGTTAGTTTATTTTTTACGTGTACTTTTTACTTTGCCGCTCTAGATCTTTTTCTGAATATTACAGTGCAGGACAGCGAGCGTATATTGTCATTTTCGGTTATGGCAGCACGAAAAGTAATATTATAGCTGGGGCGCCAGCTTGAATTCCAAAGCGCAGGGTGATTCACAACTTGTGACTCTCTTGTCAAGGGAGGATCCCTTGACTTTTTGAAAGACAGAAAAATCATTGAAAAAAAGTTCAGGAAATTTTTTCGAGCTTGAACTCAAAGTTTCCAATTTTTACTGCCATTTATTTTTTTTTATTGGCAAAAAAAAATGTTTTCACTCAACTCCAACTTGTACGTACATCTTGAAAACTTATTATGACAAATTCGTTGTGAGGGTTTGTCATATAATTGAATGCCATGAATAAATGCCTCTGAAATGATGACAAATTTTGCTCAAAACTATCTGAACTATCCAGTGGCGCAGATTTGTCAACACCCTGCATCTCTGAATTTCTGAAACGAAGCATTTCCGGACGCAGGTCATATTTATATTTTTAGACATCATTTTTGATAAGATCCTTGAAGTTTGTAACATCATTGGTACCCCCCGTATACGCACCGTCTTCTGGCTGATGGAATTTGCGCGTTCGAAATCATTTTAATTTTGTTGATATTGTAATTTATAGGTACTTACTCCGCCGCAAATGATATGAATACCAATCGATAAAGTTCCACCCTCTTCTTCTGCGCCACCATCAGGAAAAAAAAAAGAGTAGCTGCCCGCTTCTCTATGTTTGTCGCTCTTCTTGCGCTTGTCGGCTGGAGACTTTCAATTTTTCAATATTTAAAGCGTCACTTTGCGCGCTATTTCATTTATTTTCCTTTTCGTCCCCAAGCAGCCGGCAACTTGGTTATATCGGGGAGATAAATTTCGTGGCGCAGTACGTAGAAGAAAACGTGTTTTGCTGCCATGTTTGTTCCTCGTGCATTTACATTTTCAGGTTTAAGTTTGATGAAAATGTATATCCCGACGGTTTGTAGAGCAACAACTGATGCAAGCCCGTGCGGTGGGAAAACAAATTTGGCTATTTCGAAGGGGCGCTCGAAGGATTTCACAATACTTATACGGATACGGAATATTTTTGATTCGACTCAAGGGTCCACGTTTTCATGTCTTAGTTCTACACGAAAGAGCCCTCCCCCCTCCATTAAAACATTAGGTGTTAGTTGTATGCCACACTTGCCAAAACGGCGGTCTGAAGCCTTATTTCAATCGTATTTTTCCAAAAAAAAAAAGCGCTTATATCCCTTGTGATGTTTATCTGTCTTGCGAGTCTATTTTGAACTCCTCAGGCCGTAATTACAACTTCAAAAATCTTTACTAAGTATTATTATTATTTGGCCCAGTTTCCTGATTGACTGTATCCTGTTCTGTATGCCAACCGTGCAACTACTGTGAAAAAGGAACAGGAACTGACAGAAAAGACTTTGGTTTGCAAAAATGTACAAGAAAATCAAATGAATGTCTTGGGGTCGTACTTTTCCTGCTGATAAGCGACAACTGCTAAGAGGTATACAGTACCCAGTCAATATCCGGAAGAGCGTGTCAGCGTACATACAGGTGGTCCATACAGAGTTCCCTCCCTGTTAGAATTCTCCCCGTTGAAATAAATAAGGAGGGCGAGTAAAACATTTTTCTGGACTATATCCTCCGTGAAAGTCCTCCACCGTCAAATTTGGATACCAAACTTTTCTATATCGTGCATTATACAGAGTGTTTCAAAATAAAACTAATAAACCTATATTGTTTGATATTTGATTATGATCATATACAGATATGTTCATTTTCACACTTCTCACCCCAGATTGTCGCCAGCAAATTTTTTCCAGAAAAATGCCAAACAAGTCGATTTTTATTTCAAGGAGGACATCTAGAACACGCGTATTGCCGAATTTTGATCTTTAACTCCTAAGCTCCCACCTTACCCTTCTTCAAGATTTCAAATAGCATAACCTATCTTGTGAAACAGTAAACTCATCTGCCTCTGATTAGTGATTCTGTTAGATTGAGAAGATTGAGAAGTACCCGAAGGAGCGAGAAAACGAATACTTGAGCTGTAATAGACGATCTTAAGCAGAAGAATGTTGAAGGAACATTGTGAAAAACAAAATCTAATGGAAAAAACATCAAACAGCAATGGGCCTTAATGGCACGTGGAAGCTATGGACAGTGAGGTGGTGCCTCAAAACTTACGTCATAACGTACATGATTTTAACCCTGTAGGTCTAATGTGCGTTGATAAGGTTGTTAAAAATTTCTTTGTCTTACATGTCAGACCGAGGGCTTTAGGCTGGTATAGGCTTGTCAATTTTCGAAAAATGTCAAAAATTCATGTCATGAGGTACATGAATGAAACCAACGGGCTTCTGTGTGGGAACATCCCCTTAATCAAAAATTGGGTCACAAGACAAAATTTTTGGGGGCTCTCGGTCCATAAGACAAGTTTGAAATTTTCAAAAAAAGCCCAAAATTCACCTCCTCCTGGAGACTTCTCCTTTGGCATAATTTTAGGAATGAAAAACGATTCTCACATGATTTTTCACGCAGGTTTCGAATCTGTCCACAAAATTTTTCAATGGTACATCGCTTACAGGGTGCAACATCAAATTTTTTTTCTTAAATCGTACACTCTGTATTTCAACATGGATATCGATTCCGTTTTTCATCCTGATTACAAATATATTTCACACTTGGTGGGTTAGTCAACAAAACGCCTGTGAAAAAATTGATAAATTCTGGTCCTTTTTAGGTAAGTTTCAAACTTGTCTTATGGACCGAAAGCCCCCAAAATTTTTGTCTTACGACCAGATTTTCGATCAAGGGGATGTTTCCACACAAAATCCAGCTGGTTTCATTCATGTACCTTATTACGTAAATTTTTGGTCATTTTTTCGAAAATTGACATGCTCATACCAGCCTATAGCCCCCGGTCTGACTTGTAAGACAAAGAAATTTTAAACCACCTTATCAACGCACATTAGACCTACAGGGTGATAATCATGTACCTTATGACGTAAGTTTTGAGGCACCAGCTCCCTGTCCACTACTATTTCTATGTCAAAGATCTATGGCTAGAAGCTTGCGAGTTTCAGAGAAGCCCTAACAACTTAGTTCTTATATAGCCACAGATCCTAGTATGATAATGGCATGGGAATATGGTCGTGTCTCATGAGCTTTGGGTATATCATAAACTTCTCACAAGCCTGCCCGTTGCTTCAGATAAATACTTGAATGATAATGGCAATGAAAAAAAAACAAATTAAAGTGAAAGCCGCTCAACCGTGATACACCTGTGTCCAAATTAAGGATATCCATGAAAAATACACTCAATTAACTATAAGCACCTACTTATACCCTCCATATAGACCTGGAATGGCTATTCGAGTTTCTGCTCCAGCCATACCCAGGCTTTTCCAACTTACGCTACGCCTTTTTTTTTAACAATACCCATGACGCGTCCATCCCGACAATTAGCTCGCCAAACCGATCCACTAATGCCTAAGCCGAGCAAGCAGGGCATAAGTGCAGAGTGGTATGTCCTCTCAAGTGCGACCGCAATAATTTAGGCATCAAACAACATCATTGATTTGACGGTGGAGGCTACAATTTATTCCGTTAGGTTAAGGAACGCAACGTGTGTCTGCCGTTTGTTGTTCAAAGGAATTTAATTGCTTGTGCTGGGATTAGGACAGGCGCGTTCATCAACAAGAGAAAATTCAATTGTTTTAACAAAGCCGGCCCGCAATAGCATCAGCAGGAGAGCACCCAGCCTGTAGCAGAACGGAACGCCAAGCGCCCGGGCTTAAAACCACATGAACGATATTTTTTTCACGTGTTTAGCAAAAATTCCGACGCGATTCGCTTCTTCTGTAGCACTGCTCTGTAACACCCATCAGTCATGTAGAGAAAAAAAACAATTATTTAGGGCTGACCCAACCAGTGGGCTCTATTAAAAGTTCACAATCTATTATAGAGCACGAAGCTTCTTCTGATGAATTGGTTGTGTTTCCTCAATCCAGAATACTGGACGTGAAGAAGTGAGAGGTCAAGGGGACTCTTGACAAGAAGCAGACAGCTTTAATTTTGGGCTGTCAAAAATGTCAACTTCAATGACATCCCCTCCCAAGCGGTCATTGTTACGTCAATACCGATGCGAGTATAATGAGGAGTTTGCAGGCACACGTACGTATGACGTAACGTAACTTTCAACGTGAAAATAGACGAGTTTGTTGTTTGCAATGGGGCCTTGCACTGCCACTTTCACACACCGAGGGCGCCACGACCGTTGGGGGCAAATTCGACAATTTTAACGGCGTTGACGCTTCAGCGACCGACGTCCGTCATTTTATGTCTTGATTTGAAATTTGGATAACCTCTGTTTCTTGCTTGACGTCTCCAGTCACTGTTAGTTACTGGTCAAACTACTCAAACTCCCATGTTTTTCCCGTGGTTACGGCCGCTTCATCCAAGTAGGCGCCCCCTACAGTAGTGGCGACCTCACGTTGAATTTTTCAATTGCAAGGCCCCATTCTATAGTTACCAAAGAATTTTCACGTTCTACGTTGCGTTACGTCGTACGTTCCGTGATATTGCAAACTCCCAATTTAATATGTGGGTACGTAATTTTTTTTCGAATTTGAAGCGACATGTCCTGCTTTTGTAATTAGTACCAAAATTTATTGCTTACTTCATTTTTGCTGAGCAAATTTTTCTTAGCAACTCCTCTCCAAAACCGGAAACTGCATAAAAACAATGCTCTGTTTTTATGCATTTGACTCATTTCCTTGGGTTGAGTTATCAATCGTGTGAGGCAACATTATTCCTAATCATTAATCGCATCCTAGGAGGATATAAGAATAGGGAGGGAAGGTCCGTCATAAAAAATGAAGCCTTGGAAATGTCATATCCGCCATCTTTGTACGCCCAAAATTGTTATCACTTCACCATTGAAACTGATTATTTCCACGTCAGTTTCTGCAAGCTGTCGCTCTTGTTAGTGTCAGTCTATGACGCTTGTGCTGCACCAGATCCAGCCACATCCTTCCTAAAGATGATCGTTGGATTTCACTTACTTCTACTTATTGGCATTTTTGTCACTAACTTCGTGGTAGGTGATAGTCCGTATCAGTAGGAGTTCCACCAATATAGGTACCTAGGTACTTTTCATTGTAATTTTGCCATGGACCTTGAAGTCCACACAGACCTTAAGATTGGCTGATGATAAGGTTTCCAGAGTCCTCTTTCGCTGTTCAGTGTAGATCACAGAATGTAGATCATTAGGTGCATTAACAGTGCTGACCTCACAAATACGTGGTAGAATCTAGGAGGGTAGAATCGAGCTGCTCATTTTCTGCTTATTATTTTTGGAATTTGCTGGTCATTCTCATCCTTGTTAAACATTCTACTCAAACATCGGGCGACCCTATGCTACAGATAGGGGCATCTTCTCTTCGGCAGCTTCGGCTCGCATTGATGGGATATTATTCATACATCATATTGTATCCAGCGCACGTAGCCTCTGTCTTGCCCACATTTGGGAAAGCTGATCTATTCAGCTCCTGTATAGATGAAGCACCACCCACACCCAAATAAGATTCAGACACAAAGATAAAAGATATCACGCAGGACTCATTTTATGTCAACCAAAAAAATCTCAATAACCTAAAATAGTTTCAAATTATTTCAATAATGTCAATTCAAATTACAAAAGTCAAAAAACCCTTGGCACTAGATGCAATTTTTGGGCGTAGTTGCTACCTCACCCCTTACGTCACCCGGCTTCATTTTCCCCTGTCCACAAGCTGGGTTATACTCCCTCCCTATTCTTATATCCTCCTAGATCGCATCGTATAGTGAACCTAAGAAAACTGGCCCCGATTCCAGAACAAAGCGACATATTCATCAAAACTAAGCACTTCAGAAGGTAGCTAGAGGGTTCCAGTCCCAAAACTCACCGTTAACGTCGAGCAGGGGGTGAACATGAATGTGGGGCTGTTGGTCCTTGATCAGGTGTCGTAGCGTGGGGCTGCCTAGCTCACGCATCGCCCCGTTGGACGGGGCAGCTCTGGAGCCGAGGACATGGGTGCCTCGCCCCCCGGCTCAAGCCAATTGCTTTGGATGGCGCCACCACCTGCAACAAAAAATAATTTGTACTCTATTTTGCTGTAGTCTACGAGTTCTGTATCGTAACAAGTATAATACAGTATAAATATCAAAAGTTTCCCTAACTGAGCTATCCTGTATCTCATGACGTGCATATTGACGCATATAAAAGAGAGGGAGGCAAGATACAGACAAAGACAGCATGCACGTAATATGAGCGTTAGGAGATACATAACAGGTATCTTGAGGTACGTTCCGATATTCGTTCTGGTCGATCAACCCCCTTGTACATTGGAACGACCGGCTGACTGAAAAAAGTTAACCAACCAGCTGTCAACCATCTGTCGACCTCAACGACCAGCTTCGAAGGCCGGTCAGGGAAGGTTAACCCAACCGTCAACTGTCGTTCCGATATCAAAAGTCATATCTACCCACTGAAAAATTGGCCGACCGATTGGTTAACCGATTCGACTATCGGAACATACCTTCAGTTTCAATGGTGGCTTTACGTGGAATTGTGTTTAATTTCCTCGCCTGGCTGATGCCTTTGAAATATAGCATCTGCGGAATGCCTTTGATAGATGGCGCCGCTTGGGAGACTCACATATTAGGAGTCCCCCTGATGAGTGTATATTACCAAGATCTCTGGCTGCCACTGCATTGGATGGTTGGACCGAATGCCTGGGCACTGATGAGTGATGAGCCCCTAATAGGGGCAAAACACGTGCCTGTGCAGTTTTGGCCCGGTCGTTTGGTGTTGTGGTAGTCGGAGAGCTTTGTTTTATCAAAAATGCAAAGTGCCCGCTATAATCATGGCCCTAAGAGGTGCAATATTTATATTTGCGTGTTTGTTCTCTTTAGTTTTAAAATTTCGACAAATAAAATCTGTCTGTAGAGTCATTCAGACATGAATGACATAATGACAGAGAGAAAGAACTCATTCAGGAAGTCACAAATTCTGCATTAAACAACCGGCGTGTATTTGTGCCCCAAAATACGCATACCAGATCCACATAGATCCTATAGCTTTTTAATCTGTCAACTGTAGGTACTCATCGCCAGTAACACACGTCATGATAGTTGTCAAAACGTGACATTTCCCTAATCTGGCTTTGTTAATTCGCGATTTCAAAAATCTAGACGACCTCTGGTGGCTGAAATCGCGAACCTAGTTTGTAAGTTTTTACGTTATTTCAACTCATTTCTGTTCTGTCGCTTCTGTCAGATAGCCATTGACAATCGCGCGAATTGCCAAAATACCCGTATAGGCGATCGAGTTATCCAAGAAAATGAACTTTTATTGAATAGCGATCAATAATTAATTAACCCAAATACCACAAATACAACCATTATACAACGCACGATGACAGGTGACAGAAAAACTTACAATCCTCCATCTTGTTTACAGCGCCCCCATCGGTATTTCAGTCGCGAATACAATGGTTACTTTTGATAATATTATGTGGGTATCGCGGATTTACTCCACATAGAAATGCATAGCATATACCATTTTGATAGACAGAGAGTCCCGCCTCTGGGACGCCAAAGGGTACGAATAACAAACGTAAGTAAATAAGGAAATGAGATATAACATTATTAGATTTGACATGGAGGTCCTGCGAGACGCAGCGTTCGCAAAACACTGACACAGAGGGTGCTGATAAAATATAGAACAAAGTAATATGATAGTTGGATATTTATAGGATTTATTTACGTCTGGCACATCCACCACCCGACACCTTAGGGTATATAGAAGGGGCAAGATTATATGATATACATCCACCATTTAGACACCATTATTGATGTTCAACACCTTCATCAGTTACGTATTATATTATGTAGCTTCGAGTGTATACTTGAAGGTTCGTCACTTGATCACCCGTTCAATTCTTTCAAATCAGATTAGCCTGAGGCCGAAGCGAAATTTCCCCAGCTGTGTGCCATACGTTTCAGAATTCTGTTATTTTATTGCATGTTTACTCGTATATATTTTGCCCTTACTCTTTCCAAAATCAAAATTTCAATATGCAATGCAGCTATGTCCTGAATTCAAATCTTATTCGGCATGCATAACTAATAGGGTCAAAAGAAGAAGACCCAGCAGTCCAAGGTAAAAGAATTGAATTTGCCATAAAATGGTAGTTGGCCAAGATCAGACAATCTAAGGCTGTAGTTCAGTCATCTCCGATCGTACAATACCATTTGTTCTTAACATCTTATAGCAGCCACTTGAACAGGAACATTTGCACGTAAGCAAAAAGTGGTGGAGGACCAGACCTTTCCTGCTTCGACTATAATTGGCCTCCTTGGTCTGTTGGTTGATTTGAGTCGCTAAACCACATTTTCTGTGAAAATTTCATCGAAAATCGGTCCACCACATTTTTGTGTTGCATACCTGTTTTGGAACTCGGTGAGTATGAGGATGTTTCTTTAAATCTGGCGTCAAGCATGCTGTGCTCCGGCCTAATAAGGGTCTTTTCGGCTGCAGCACAGCATACTTGGACGCCAGATTTAAAAAAACCACCCCTTATACCTATATGTCCACCTCTCCCTGAATTACGGCTCAGATAAATGGGATCGCAAATGAAATTTTAATCTAAGAAACAGAAACTTTTCAAATGGGTGATTAAATTGAAAGATACAATGGTGGTGACCGGTAAAAAATTGTTTCCTCTGAAGGATTTCCAAATCACCCTAAAAGTACATTGTCACTAGTTTGTCAATAAGATTTTTTAGTTTCATGCTTCGTTTCACTTTTTAAGCAGCGCCACCATACGTTTTATTTTGTGGACAACTTTTTTCTCCTAATGGCTAAATCTTTCATATCTTACAATAAATGGTTCAACATAATTATCCAGTTTTTTTTTTGACAATTAACTCTTATCTATTTCGGTTTTGACACCTTATTGCATTTGATGACGATTGGCCAGGTCAAGTCAATGAACAATTTTCAAGAACAAAAATATATGTACTCAACCACAGCTTCAAGTTTCGTTTATTTGGGACAGCTCCTCAAAAGCAGCAGCTTCGCCACGAATCCGATAAGCTTTCAGCTTATCTAGCAGTTGGGAGGAAGCCTACCTAGCAGAGGAAGCTAACAGTTCCTCCGTCTATTGTAAGTCCAATCATCCTCGCATTATCCAGCAAAATTCAAAAGTGAGAGATACTTTGAATTTTTCGACCTTTTGTCCAACCACTGTAGATACCTGGATCGACTCGATGGTGAAAAGGTTCAAAATATTCATCACGTGAGAAACTTTATTAGACGTTTTTGTATAACTGGTAACTCTGCAGAAGATTGACAGTTGACGCTTATTAATTGTTGAAAATTCTCATCTCCAGCAGGTATCAGTAATAATGGCAAATTGCCCGGATAAATTACAACTTACATTAATCATATTTACAGCCATGAGCAACAGAGCAAGTCAAATTATGCGTCAGGTATATCAGTGCTTTAATACTACACAGGAGCAATTAATTAATTCCGGACAGAACATTTCACGTCTGAATATGATGTGTGCGGCGATATCAACAAAACACCCGTCCGCAGAAAACAAACATTGGAATACCAATAGCAGTCATTATTTTAAACAATAAAATCGAGCATTGTGTGTTTACGCCGGTTTACGCACGCACTGTTAATAATTTGTAATGATACAATGAACCATCATGAAAACATTTTAGTCCGCCTATTTCATTACACATTACGATAAATTCCGGTGCACTACGGCGTATATGGAAAATTATAGTAATTATTATAACATGACATTTATTAGGCAAAGAGTGGCCTCACCTTTGTCATGGCCCAAGCAAGTCGACGTCAAACCCATTCACCTTCCCCTAAAGTTCCTTTGAACTACGAGAGAGGACGGTTTTAACTTTCCCAAACACCAACACCACCATCACCATACCGCCATCCCCAAAAACTTGCTAATGCATCTTTTACGTTCTCCCAAGTCCCATCATCAGAATTTGTGTTCGACCGAGAAGTTCCAAATTAATTTAACATGATAATAAATTGGTCAAATACTCTCCCCGAGTTTCTAACCCTACGCTCCCAGATTATTTCGGTTGTTTTATTCCAGCTTTGTCAACATTTATTGTTTGGGTGGTGCAAGGGATGTGGGGTACGGTGTGTGGTGTGTGGTACCGAATGTATTCAACGGCCAAAGTTATGGCAATTTCTATGCAAGAAGCCGCTGCAAATGCTGAAATATTGCTTTAATACACCGGGATTTGGAGAAATACGTTTTCCAGTGAGAGAGAGGAAATGCTAATGTAGAAGCCATGAAAAGCATTTCCCATACCAATACAATTCGATAATATTGCAGAGATGACAACATTATTATTTATGAAAGTGTGTTAGAGCACTTTGCATCTGGATTCGAGCGCGGTTATTATAATGTATGATTTTGAATTATGTATGAGATGTTTGGGATTGAATTGAAACAATAAGCACTAAGCAAAGTTTTGTGGTATTTTATGGTATGACCAAAACTGAACGTAAACCAGGGCAATTTGATGGTTAAATATTGGCGTCAAAAATTCGGAACTGAGGTAGGCTGTGACCCGGTCAAATTTCACGATGTCAAGCTGCTTTCGGCCAGGGCACAGCCTACCCCAATTCCGAATTTTGTTGATGGCATGGTAGAACCGGTAGACGTAGCACCGCACCGAACGTCGTAGAGCCGACAGGCGTTGCACCGAACGTCGTAGGACCGAAAATGACATATGATTGCGGCTGCGCTTTGCGCTTCTCACAGGAGTTCCAAAACAGTGGGGTTATTGAAGTTTTAAATAAGTCCGCATTGACCATGAAAAACCGCATTGAAAACACGTAACACGAGATACGCACGTAATACACGAAACAAAATGTTTGGATAAATAAATCAAAATGGAAAATTGATGTTACCATCCATGGAGTCTCCATGTTACCATCAAAACAATAGGATGTGAATATGTGAGGTGAGATTGAAGTAGATATACATAGGGTTTTGACTCTAGCTTTGACTGTATTACTAACCAAATCCATATTAGGTATAGATAAAGCAGATGAGATGATGTTAGAGAAATCATCGACCTCACGATTCAAAAACGTCATACTTGTGGCATCGACCCGAGTGACGAAAGAATATTGTATATACTTATATTGTATTCAAGGGAGGTACAAAGTTTCCAGGGAAAAAAACCAAACCAAGACATCTGGAAAAAGTAAATTTTTGATGATAATGTATTGTATTGGAGTACCAGAGAGAAACTGTCCAGTCAACTTTTGGGTACCACTAATTCCAATATGGCGCATTTCGGTCCTACGATGTTCGGTGCAACGGCTTTTGGTTCTACGACTGGGCACCGAAATATGATGTCGCTCATCTATATCTACCATGAGATATACCTAAATTGAACTTACGCCACCCAGATAAACCAGATTTGATCAGCGAAAAAGCAACTCGATATGACAGACTATATCTCGGAAGATCTGGAAGATTGTTGGAATTATCGCTGGAGACTGTGACTCGTAGACAAGATACAAAGTCGGATACTCTGACTTTGTTGATAGTTGATTAGTCGTCCTTAAACATTATAGAGGTGTCAAGCCGAAATATATTTATTAACACTGATGACGTCAAAAATACGTCTTTTACAAGAAAAAATTCACTATGTTGCTAAAACGAATAACGAATCACGTCTACTACACAGGAAAACGTCTGCGACATTGACATCCTATTCAAGTCATTGATAAATAATCATTTATTATCCGTTTACCTACACGTTACTTGTACAAATATCTTGAAGGATTTTGCAATAATTTTCGAATGAAATCTTGATACTAACCTCTCCCAGCCTCCGAAGGAACGCTTCAGATAAAACTCACCTACGAGTATGTTCCTGGATAGTGTGGCCGCGGGAAAATATTGTGGTTTCACAACAGATTTTTGTGTTCTAACTGACAGACAGCCTATTTTCTGTTTCTCCAAATCCCCAGTGAACTATCATCACCGAGCTTGTTCCTTGTATAAATATCACCACACAGTTCATTACAATTCGTGTGGATTTATGGCTATAGTGTTTTGTCAGCAAAGCCACCACTCCGCTCCACTACATCCACTAAATGCTTTGTTTCTTCTCTTGCATGCATCCCTTGATAGTAATGTATACGAGGTCCAACTCCCAACTCTCCGGCGCGTCGGTCTTTATTTAAATATTGCAAATTATATTCTCGGGTTATCTGTCCATATTTTATAAAGCCGCATTTCATTCGCGTTCCAAGTCGATCCATATCCCAGCCACTCGTGCATCATGCAACACCTTCTATTTTCTCTTACTCTTGCGATATCGATTATCTCCCACAACGCTCAGTTTGATTTTTTCTTTAATTTTTCCCTCTCGATGCATTATAATATACCTACCTACGCGTGCGATTTTTATCACCTTTATAAGGGCGAAGAGTCGCATCATTTATGAAAGTGAGATTTTATTATCGGGGAGAAAGAAAGTTTGGCGATGAATTACATCCTCTCAGATTACATCATTACATTACAGTTAATGGTGGTATATAAAGCAAAAGCAATGTAATACAGTTTTATCGTGGTATCCACCTACGGATTTTTTACTGCTTATGTTCTCCTCGAGCGCCTACCATACTACCCCAGGTTAAAAGGTTATTACTGAACCAATTACGCGGCATTCAAAGAAACGATACAGCTCTAGTTTACACATCGGTCTTATGAAACGGCCCCATCTAGAGTGAAAACGATCCACCTGGCGGTAATTGACTTCGTAGGTAGAAGGAACGATAGGAGAAAAGTTGTATGTTTCACGAAAGGTGATTTTGCATTACCATATAACACGCTCAGACACATAGGCACCCAGAGTCACTTTGAAAAGCGACGTATATCAACAGGATAATTCTGATGAATGGAAGTGTTACGATGTTACCTAATGCACAAAGCTCTAGTTATAGAGTTATGTTAGAAATGTGAAGGGTTGAAATGATACGCTAAAAATGTAAGTTTTGGGTAGTTTGGTCAGTTTTGGTGGAGGCGCCATGATGGCTTGAGTGGAATAGGATTTTTCTTCGGAATACATTTAAGTACATATATAGTTTCTTGTTACACTAAACTAGCCATCGGTTGTAGTGTTTGCTAGTGGAACACACCTGTAAAATAAATGAATTTACTGATAGGAATGATAGGGATTGTCAGTTCTCCTATGCTTGGATTGGAAAGTTATTGCTGTTTAGCACCCGGCTTTAACAGCAAAATAAAAGAAAAAGATATCGCAACAGCTGAAGTACAGCTAGCTGCGTAACCTTTTCCACTGGACACTTACATTTTCTCAGCTGTGTCTCGAAAGTTTCAATTTTGCTACTAAGTATTGATGGTTCATTGCATCAGGAGGATTCTTCGTAGCAACTGGCGCTTTTGCCACTAAGAAATTACAGTATGGCGCTTTCAAATTCTGTTCAGCGGCATAACGAAATATTATGGCATTAGGAAATAAATTATATCGATGAAGTACGTTCAACCCTAATGTGAGTTTAGTTGACTGAAAGTCTCGCGAAGATGTTGTAAATGTTGCTGATGAACAAAGTGATAATATTGTTACGTATTTCGCGTTTAGGTTTGTTAATAATTGAAACGATCGTTCTGCAACACACACTGTTTATTACTGCGTACTACAATAAATACACGCCAACAGTTACTGCTTGGGAATCTCGCTGATTATTACTCGCTTTCTATCCGTTCGCTATCACTTTGAATTCACTACTACCCTGTGGGCGATCTATGGTCCTTGTATCAACGTGCTGTGAAGTCGGCACCTCCGCCAAATGGACAGATGTGTCCCACTCGGCCGTTGGAGTCACCAGTTCAGTTCCACGGGCCAAAGCCTACACGTATGTTCTAAAATGCACTACAGCTTCGCTCTTGTACACTGTGATCTAATGGGAAGAGTCTAGAAAGACCGGGTGCTCTACAGGATGTACAAGAATCGCCGCTTGTAATAATATGTTCGAATATTGCTGGCTAATACTTGAACTGGAACTATTTTGTGAAATTGCTGAGAAGTGCGATGACAATTATTGTTGTGAGCATACTATTGTTCTGAGCATACTGAGCGACAGCGTCAGGCGACTAAAGTGAGAATACTTCACAAATATTGTCAGCAAATTCTGTTCAAGTATTCTGTATGAAGATTAACTTGAGTCAACATTATGTTGTGACATTGAATTGACATTTTCATTGTATTACATTGATAAAATGACATTTTAGGGCCACGATATCAACGTTGATTCAAGTCAATCTCCATATATTATAGAATAAGCCTGAATAAGCAACAGCTAGGGAAAATTGAACTTTTGCTGGGTGATTTTGAACAGTAATATCACAAGTGCTTAGTTTTTCACGGTAATTCTGGCCAAGCAGTCGCGAGTGCTGGTTGTAATGGTAAATTGGGACAACCAGCCATTTATCTAGAGACAACCAGCCCAAGGGAAATGCTTGGCCATAATTATCTGGGAAAATTTCGAGCACGAGTGATATCTTGCTGATTATTGCAAAAAAGAAGTTTGAAGAGACAGCCGTCAGATTTTGTTGTTTGTATCAAATTTATTCTGTTGCCCTTGACAGCGGAAAATATATAACTGATTATTATCCTTATAGCTCTAATAATCTCGGTAATAATGAAGCTTTGAAGTGAACCTAACCTCGCCAGTTTTTCATTAGGAGAGAAACGACAGAAAGACTCCACCCTTTAGCGTGACGTGCGATATTCAACTAGAATCATCCCAAATAATTCGTATGCAAAGAATTATTGTTGATTTTAATAATTATAATTAGCCTTCCAACATATCAAATTAGCTTACATTACTATTTTGCAAGAAATTACATGAAAAAGCATTTAAAACGGAATATCATAAATTGCAGTCACGCTACACAGTGTTGACAAGGTCACCGTTCGGGTTAATGACTAGGATTATGCTAGGATAATCACCCTTGTCTGTAGATTTTTTCAACGAAAAAGCAAATTCTTAAGCTAGAAATTTTCTGTACCTAGGTATATACGAGATTTTATGATAATTAGGTGAATAGGTAGGTAGGTAGGTAGGTATATGTACTTAGAAATAGGATGAACTAGCAAATCTGAGAAAAAAGTTTCAAAGCGTTTTCTTATTTTGACGATAATGCGGTTTGAGTTTTTCCGTAACGTGTCTTTGCATAACCGTTAGCATGCACGAAAGTGCAGGAACTACCTTGGAGAAAACCTCTCTTCTACAAAGAATATTACTTCATAAAAGTTTCACGGAGATTTTGTGGCGGGAATTAGACCATTTCTGGCTCCCCATTGCACGCTTCCAGTCCAGTTATCTACGTAGTTTCGTAAATTCAAAAAATTCTCCAGTGAAATCCCTCGGTTATGAACACGTCAGCAGAGTGGGCGAGCCAGGGCAGAAATGTCAGTTTCCAGGGCGCGCTCATATTTAACATAGTTTGGCATGTAAGTATATAGCACGATGTATACTAAATATGTGGTCTGATATACAAGGCTGCATGAATGAAAATTAAAACGATCCTGCCTGGATGCAACTTTTTGTTTTGAATGTTGAAATCTAACACGGTTTTGTTATTCACAAAGGAACTTGATGAAGATAATAATATTTATTGTACTTTTATTCATATCTACTGCGCTTTACTTTTTTGTAAGAGCTTACAGCTGCAGTCCTCCGAAAAGGGGGATGCATGAAAAGTCGGAAGTCGTTAAGATAAATAGGGGCTGATTACTTTCTTTTCACTAATGAGGAAAAGACTTGCTTTTCTGGAAATTGCCCTAACATTAAGGGTTGAATTTCAACACTAATGTTCTCGCTGTGTGTAATGGAACTTTAATTTCATTTCCATTAAAAGATTAACTGGATGTTTAGAGGCACTGAAAGTGAAGCCGACAGAAGTCATCGACTAAGTATCTAGGTACCTATATTATTCTGTTATTGCTCTATATCATCAAAGCTGGTATTCACACTCATCTCGGCTCGCATATGGGAGCTATGCAGACGACGGCGCAGGGCGTCATCCCTACTAACGTTAATTTTACTGTCATCTAATTTGACACTTCATCTACCCTGAGATAAACTATAGCTTCTCGTCAAACTTCCTACACATTCGAGTCAAATCCAATTTTCTCCTATATGATGATTAAATTTCCGCCGGTATACTTCCGCCGAGAGAGAAACCCGCAT
This sequence comes from Anaspis maculata, assembly GCA_949128115.1. Lineage (NCBI taxonomy): Eukaryota > Metazoa > Arthropoda > Insecta > Coleoptera > Scraptiidae > Anaspis > Anaspis maculata. Next base: position 40,648,267 of record OX421962.1, on the reverse strand, counting down.
GTACTCTCTGCCGCCTGGTATATAATATTTTCTTGACATGTATACCCAAATGGTATAGAAAAAGGTTCGAGCGCGCTCCAGTGATTTTTTGATTTGATTTTATCCTCAACGGTAAATTTTGGTTTTAGGCACACAGATTCTCCTATACATCAAACATCAATACAATAAAAACTTTACCGTGCACTATGAGCAGCTTTCTGGAAGGCGCGACACAACTCAGAAACTGGTAATGAAAAGAAGTCGCGGATGACACATTTTTGTGCCGTAAAAGTATATTAAGGCGCACAGCTTTTGAAAATTGGAAAAGTTTTTAGAGTGAAGAAAGTTGAATAAATCATATCGTGTGTTTTTAAAAACCACGCCGGCTCACAACTTTTTTTCTACACAGGATGTCCCGACTCAAATCCCAGAAAAAAGCAACCGTGGAGTCAGTCCTTAGTTAATTTTATGACTCTATACATATATAGCTTTTGGAAGCACTGGGTTGGATTTGAGTGAAATTCTATACTTGTCAATGGATAATCATATAAAACAAACCTCTGGCAAGTTACATCAAATTTAGTGAACGTGGTGCAACCTAAATAGGGAAATAAGTTGCAAATGATTATGAAGAAATCGCTTTGCAGTGTTTTTTTCGTCAAATAGCGGCCCTTCTCAGCGCACTTTCCAAAAAAATGGGAATAAGGCGCTTTTAGCTTCACTTTGTCCGTCCGTCCGTACCGGTATAACTCCTCAAGAAAAAAAGATATTGATGTGGTGTAAACGCTGATGAATAGGTAATACATATGTCCAGGATGTCAAATTGACTTTTGGTTTTTTGTTACTTTGCCGCCATCTTTGATCCGCCATTTCAAATTTCTCTGAAAGTGATCCATTTGTTACAAACTTAGGCGGGCAATGTAATGTAAACCACATCAAGATATCTACATCCAATTTCAACAATTGGTTCTCTGGCCGCTATTTTGTATTCTCCATATTGAACATGTTTTAAAGTGATAGAACTAAAATAATTACGTCCTAACAAAAAGAGATCTCAACGTGATGCAAACGTCAATCGAATGCTAAAATGTCTACGTCTACCATTCAAAGTGGATCAATGGTTTTTGTCACTTGGCCACCATCTTTGATCCGCCATTTTGAATTTATCTGAAAATGGTCCGATTTGAGTGAGATTTGCAGGCGATATGAATTTAATTATAATACATCCGATTTTGGACAAATGATGCTCTGCGGCCATCTTGGCCCCCACATTGAAACCTCTTATTCGTGGAACGATTGTCATGAAACTCGGAACTTGATCTTGTCTTGTATGAACATTCTTATTTTCTAGCTAAATTCCCACATTCCGCCGCCATCTTGGCCGCCATATTGAAATCTCTGATTAGTGGAACGATTTTCATGAAACTTGGAACTTAACCTTGTCTAGTACGATCATTCTGATTTTCTAGCCGAATTTCATAATTCTGCCGCTATTTTGACCGCATATTATGTTCTTCCCAAATAACGGTAGAACCCTAATTAACATCTTGCGTTCACTAATCCTTCAAAAAGGAAGTGCACTACTGAGCCTCATGAGGCATAATTTGCTTGTTCAAAATTGCGGATATTATCTAGGGGCATGCAGAGGTATCGAACAACCTTTGATGTCCAGCTTGGTGAATATGTATGGCGCTATGTCTCAATAGGTTTCTGGGATATCGAAGACCATCAAAAATTTTGCATTGTCATCTGGTGAAGGCGCAGGCAAATTTGATGAAGACGCCAAAATGAATTTAGGACAATCATAAGAAAAGGATCCCGCACATTCCTTATGGGATTTGGCTCCCCGTGGGATTTGGCGACTCGCGATTCTTGAGCAAGAAATACTGGTAGTATCTATTTTCGGTGCCGAAAAAATTGAACAAGTAAGTTCACGTGCGTGAGCCTCAGTAGCGCATTTCCTTGAAGAGGCATATTGTGAATGTATAAAGAAATTTGGTTGAAGGAGAAACACTATTCTTTGCCCACTCTCTTCAATCGAAACTTATTGTGATACTTTGTTATCGGAATGGGGTACTTGACGCATGAAATAGATTTGAATGAGAATTCTTTCGATCATCAACAGAGTTTTTTTTCTTTGGCGGTGGGCGGGGATCCGTGTACTCACTGGCAGTCCTTCTCAAGCCCCGCCTCAGTACTCTGAAAGCGGTGCCGGGTGCCGGGTGATTCGCACACCACCCACCATCTCATGGACGCATCGACAGCGAGGTTATTAGCGCCCTTTTTTCGGTGTCCATCTCGTTTCACCCTTTTCCCCTTGATGCTATATGACTCATGTTCACAGTTTAGAGTTGGTGCAGAGACGGTTCCTGAAGTTTTTGAGTTTTCGTGATGATGGTGTGTATCCTGAACGAGGTATTGAATACTCCCTATTACTGACTCGATTTGAGTTCCTCTCATTAAAACCTCGTCGCGCTACTCTAGCTATCAAATGTTTATATCGCCTTTTACATGGCGACATCGACTGTCCCTATTTGTTATCAAAAATTAACTTTTTTGTTCCGCGATGCAGTTCGAGGCAACGTATAACATTTTATTCTCAGTGCTCCAGAACCAACATCCTATTCAGTTCCCCCATTTCCATTATGTGCTACGAATTTAATAAGGTTTCGAAAGTCTGTGACATCAATTTTGATTCAATGAACGTTGTGATCTCTTGTTATCTTGAGTTTAATCAATAATTTTATTTTCAGAATTGGGACCAAAAAATCTTTTTTATACATTCTTATTGCATATATCTTTATTTCTTATTTTTGTTTTGTTACTTCCACTGCTTTATGTTTCCTGTAATTGGGTTGTTTACCTGTTAGAAATAAATGTATTTATTTATTTATTTATTTATTTATGATGATTGATGTGTACCGCGTGACGGTACACGCCAAGGTACTAGAGAGCGCATGAAAATTTTTACCTGGCCCAGGCCGGATTCGAACACACTATCTCTGGAATTGCTTCCAAAGACGGAGCCCCCCCCCCCGTCTCTTACTTTGGGGGCGGCGTGTGGGAGCGGCAGCGTTTGACAAAGAAACTCTTGCACAGTTTGAGTTGGGAGTTTCTAAATGTTTGAGGTAACATTAACATCCAAATCAGTGAAAATTGTTGAAAGTTGCACTTTTTTTTTGGGGGGGGGGGGGGGGGGGGGGGGCGGAAGTTGGATGCAGCGTCATACCAAAAGTAGCCTATCCTTTCCCATTTATAGGCAGCTATCCATATAGCGAAAGACTTAGATCGCTATGTCTTGTTTCAGTTGGCATAGTTTCTAAATGTTTGAGGAAACATCTCAATCAGTAACAATTGTGAAAATTGCACTTTTTGCTGTTTGGGGGCGGAATCTGGAGGGTGGCGAATCAAAAGTAGCCTATCCTTTCCCATTTTTAATCAGCTATTCACATAGCGAAAGAATAAGATCGGTATGTCTTCGGGTTTATGTTTTTCATTTCAAATTGATTGGGGCGGTTTTTAGTAATTTTTTCATGTCGGTGGCGCATATTGAAGATGGAATGTTTCTGGGCTTACGTTCATAAGTGGCAACTATGTATTATTTATAAAATGAGAGCACCAGAGCATTAGGTCTGGGGGAAGTTGCAATATCATCTTATTTCAAGTTGATCGGGGACGGTTTTCTCTATTTTGGTGGCGCAATATAGACATTCAATATAGCCTAGCCCAGCTTTGAAAGTTGGAGCTATGTAACAGCGAAAACATTAGAAAGCTAGGGCGTCTAGTTTGCGAAGAGTTCGAGGAACGAACAGACGGACAGACGGACGGACGGGCGGATGCAATAGCGATTTCCATCAAGATAGAAAATGCGCTAAAAACACCTCTTTGAGTTTTACGGGAGCGCCGAGGCGCTTTCCACCTTGGTATGTAATCCTAGAAACGTTTCAAAATTACCATTATAAGGTACCTATATCTAATGATGAAAACTTTATGAAAGATTGAAAGATGCAAAACCCAAGTAAGTACCAAAGTACCTACTCATGAAACTGTGAAAATCATAAGATTATCAATTCATACCTTAAAGAAGTGAAAAGTTATCGGTTGCATTAATCGTGAAAATATAAATTTTGTTTCTCAGATTTGTAACCGCACTAAGCCGTGGGCATGGAGCGAAAATGCGAAATTGTGTGATCTGGGCATTTACTGTGGGTGTTCAGCTCGAACTTCGGCAAATTATAATCCTCCGCCGCTAGTGCGGCTTATTCGCTATAAATTACAATTTACCATTATGTGTATTAGAGTTCTATTCATTGAATATTAATCAATTTATGGAGATATTTGTTGCAGTCAATTACTGTTTACAACTCAACAACTTTGAACAGAACCTACCCAGCAAAATTCGACTTGAAGCTGTAAATGCGGTTACCAGCATTGCATTCATCACATGCATGTGTAACGATGCTGATTTATTCAAAGATCGCGAGGACTTCTGGGGCCAGTAGTTGTAGTAAAGTGAGAATGGATCCAGGTACAATAGAGGTGGAATTCACCTATAAAAACCTAATGACCGGGGTATTAAAGTGGCGGGAAAAACCAAGGCGAGAAGAGGATACTTAAATTATTAAAGTGTCGCCTAGCTATCTCAGTGTGAATACCGTCTTTGTTCTATTTTGTAGTTTGAATTTCACAATCAATATGATGCTAAAGAGCTCAAGTATCAATAAAATTTGAAGCATTATGGCATGAAAAAACGTCGAGCAGGTTCAACTTGATGCCAAAATCTTTTAGGCCCAGTAGCTTGATTCGAGTTTAACTTTAAATCCAATTTATAGTCCGGTGTTAAGAGCCATAATACCACCATCACTTTGCATATATTGATTAGCAGGTTCCGTTTGGTATGAATGTTGTACAGGGTGTTCACGATAAGAGTCACCCCTCCCTAGGAGATTCCCCTTCGAGATATTTTGGAAAAATAAAAACTTTTTCTTGACGATTTTTCCCAGGGATCTTGAATTGATTGTCTAAAAGTTTTCAATTGGTACCGTACACAGGGTGTGACATGTAACTTTTTTATTTCAAATGCAACACCCTATGTTTTATTAGGTCATTTGATGAAGCTTTGTTTTCTGATTACAAAGATATATAACATTTATCATTTCTTTTGACAAGGAAGCTGTCAAAAAAATAATAAAATAGGTAGTCAAATGAATGAAAAATTAAAAATTGAGCGATACCCTGTATAAGGAACGAATTAGACCATTTATCCATGCAGAGTTGAATTCTGCAGACAAAATGCTGTGAGAATAACTTTTTCTCAAGTAAGCTGTAGAAACCAAGGCAATCTTGCCGCGAAACAAAATTATTTGACTACCTATTTTATTATTTTTCCGACAACTTACTTGTCAAAATAAATCATAAGTGTCATATATGTTTGTTCTCAGGAAAAAAGACTCCACCAAATAACGAAATAGAATATAGGGTGTTGCATTTGAAATAAAAAAGTTACATATCACACCCTGTATACGGTACCAATTAGAGACTTTTAGAGGATCGATTTAAGGTCCCTGGGAAAAAATTGTGAGGAAAAAGTTTTCAGTTCTTCAAAATATCTTGGAGGGGAATCTACTGGAGGGGGGTGAATTTTATCGTGAACACCCTGTACATACCCATGCTTTAATTTCTTCATTTCAAGCTCCATTATTTGACCTCTGTACGATGAACCATCAGGCCGGTTTTGCATTTTCAAGTGCAAAAAAACTTTGGAAACAAGAAGAATTTTGAGAGAAATTGTAGGAAAGTTTATGAACCAGTTACTTTTTGTTCAAAACAAAAGGTAGAAATCGGTTCGCGGGATAAAAAGTTTGAAATTTGCAGTTTTTCCAAGGAGGATTGTTTCCCCTAAAAATTGATTCACTCTCTTCTCCAGCTATGACTCGCGCAACAAGCCTGCACCCAAAATGGATATCTCGTGTCACTTACCACAGGTCGGAATTTGCACCGCATATTTTGAAAATTTACGGAATGTGCAAGTTTTATTTTGGAAAAATCACCGCCGAAAAACCGAGACCGTGTCGCATTTGAAAATTAGCCTACGATCAGTTGGAATTTTTGTGAAAAAAGTGGATTTCTGAGCAGGAAAAAAGTTCTGAGTTAAGTCCGGGTCCAAACTTGGTTAGTCATCACCAAACCTGGTTGGTCATCACCCGGGTGAGCGGCCGTCTCGGCAGTGATGCCAGGGAAAAATTTAAAAATTCGTAGCGCCAGACTGGGAAAGGTTGAAAAGCTCCAACTGCAGGCTCAATCTGATTCTATTGTTGTGTTGCTTTTTGCCGAATTTGGTTTCATTGAATGGATTCTGAATTATGATTAAATGGCAAAATTTTGAAATTTGACATTGTTTTTTAATATCTGACAGATGACCAGATGGAGAGATACTGATTTTAGCATCAAAAAAACAAATAACTTTTTTTTTCGCGATCACCGTACTTCTCTTTTTTTTAATAATTTGATAAGAAGTTAAATCGCTTATATGGAATAATCATTTGACAGCCAGGGCCGTAGCCAGGCGCTGAGCCTCTCCTAAAAAAGATTCGACCCGTCCTGGCAAAATTCATCGAATTGTTGCTGTTTCTTTTCTACTAATTAGTAATCAAAATTAAAGACAAAAGCGATGCTGCAAGGCAAAAAGCAAAGAGTTAAACTGTAGCAATACAGGAATCCGGAACACGAAACTTGTCGACATGAACTTGAATTCAGCGCTTTTTCCTCCTATATATATATAAATAAATACGAAACGCGCAAAAAGCAAAATTTATACAGTTCATTACTAATTACGTGCAAAGCAGAAAAGCTCCAACAATTTAGCTGGTTGTGCTGAGACGTAATTTGGCCAACCCAAGGTAAAAACTCACAATTTGAATTACCAAAGCTTTGTTCGTTATAGTATAGCGAATGAGGTTATACACACTAATAAAAATAACATACCTGTGAAAAAATGGGGTTTGCCTATCTAGCGTGTGAAGTTTTGCAGTCCATGTGTGGTTGGTAACCTGTAACAAAATCAACTCCGTTAGAATTTCTGGCATAATAATAAGTTGGTATTTATTGCTATAGACGCAAGCACACAATATCGATCTTATACAAAAGTATTATACATGGAAGTTATAATAAATAAATGGGACCAACAACTTCATTGTGTGATTTGCATGAAAAGTAGCACTCACTAACACACCATTGAACAGTTCGTATATGCATTCCAGATTAGGTTGGAACACAATAAAAGTTAAACATAGTGTAACGATAACTTAAAATACTGACCTACTTCAAAGGCTTCAGTGCATACCTACTGAGCGATTGCATTGATGATGGATCCCGTGAACTCGTGAGTTACACTGGCGAATTACCAGATTCACAACATAAATTTTGTTTCAAAGTAAACGGGAGGATTATTTTCGGAATTTATATGCTTTCTTACGAAATCCTCGCAACAAAAGAGCTTTCCAGGTTTTTTCCAGCGCACAGTTTCGCTGATGCGCTCAACATCCGCATGGAATAAGTATTTATACATAATATACGAAACGAAAACTCCAAAAAGAAAATTTCAAAGTTTAAATGGCAGAGCGAGTTAGCAGAGTTCAACATTATTGTGTGTCCCTAATTTATATGTAATTCGGGACTATCAATTCGAGGGGTAGTCACCCGGAGCGCTATCGCTTTAACCCGTATCAATACAAGAATGGGGCGCTTTAATTGAAATCAGATGATGCGATATCGCGCTCGATTCAAAACAAAAGTGATTTGTCAATCAAAGTGGAACGGGGAGAGGTTGACTTGAAATAAAGTCCATTTCCGAATGTGTGCTTTTTTAAATTACAAAAACACAGTATAAACAACGATCGCTGGAAACGAAAATAATGAGCTTCTATACAAAAAAGCTCGTGTAATAGGCCATTAAATTCCAAAGCATTGCAGTTTACTTTAAAGTTCCGAAACGTGAAGCTATAAATTAGATAGAGATTATCAATTTATTGATCTCTTTTGGGTCAGTTTCAAGTTGAATTGATACATCAGGGCAAAAGAATACTGCATTACATTATACAGATTAGACATCTTTATTGCATTTTCCATTGTCAAAACTAACATTATCAGCAAAAAAATCAGTGAAAATTATTGACATCATTGTCCAGTCTAGCTGGTTTTCTCCCATTTTTTCGTATTCCAAGGAAGCTGACAGCAGTTGATATTTCCAAGGTTTCTGCGTGAAATGGGATTTTCACAAATTCCACTTCATTTTGGCATCCATTCTTATTTTCTGTTTCTCTATCCTAATTCTTTGGAATATTTCCTAAGAAGTCCTTGTAACCGCTGTAAAAAGTGATAAATGTGAAACCAACACATTTCATGACATAAATAGTCGTGAAACCATTTATCAAAATGGACGAGACTGGTTCCCTAGAGCAATATTGTTATCTATACTTCTCTGCTTATCTCACATGAAATTCCGCGGGTCTGACAAGTGACAGATTGTAAAGAGAATACATCATTTTGTTTCCAAAGTCTTTCACATAGGCTGATTGAGTTAGAGCTCTCTTCAGTCTTTACTACTGCATAAAGTCCCAAAAACTTACATTGTTAAAAAAAATACAACGCCAAAATTGGAAAAAAAGTCGGTGGTCTAGGAAAAATGTTCCTCTTTGAATGGCTACTGTAAGATGTTGAGGACAAAAAAAAAGTACGATCGGAGATGAAACTGCAGCTGTTCTATAAAATGTCTGATCTCGGCGAAAACAATTTTTAGAGGAATTCGGAAAGTCTCTTCTGGCCCTACCCAGTGGTGTAACAACAGGGGGGCGGGAGTGCGGTCCGCACCGGGTACCAACAGTAAGGGGGTATCAGTGGCGTATTATTCGCGGTGCAAAAAGGGTCTACAGAACTGAGGCCCAAGGCTTTGGAGGGTGCAAAACAAGCTGGTGAAAGCCCGTCTTCCGCAAAAATTCCGGCTGCGGCGCTTTTTTCTCGCAATAGTGACTATATTTGTAGTGTTTTCCACTTTGTCAAGAAATCGTTTTTCTCTGTCTAAAAATACCATATTATCAATCAGCTGGGGCGCGAATTCGGCACAAAGGGTGTCACTACAGTCTGCAGCTCATTCTCTAGGTAGGTTTGGGGGAGGAGGGTGTCACAGTATAGTCCGCCCCGGGTGCCAGATACGTTAGGTACGCCACTGGCTCGACCACTACACATTCATGCCGAAGATTGAATAGTATGCGATGAGCAGGTCAAGAACTGCAGTAGCTTTTTATTATGGAGTTTATGTCGATAGTAGGCGAATAGGGCGCTTTCTTGAAAAAAAAGGGTGTTGTCATTTTTTTAACGGGACGCAATCGCGCGGCTACGCATAGCAAGCAAGCATTGATTGACAAAAAGTATAACTACAACAAGTACTGACAAGTTTGAAGCATTACCAGTAAAGTTCCAACTGAGCTATCGGAAGAAACTAGACGACAGATTGTAGCCTAATGTCTTTTGTTCAAGGGTCTTGAATTTCAATTAAATACCAAGACTGTAGACCACATGATAAGTTTGACGGTAATGCATGTACCAGTGTTTCGCTGGCCAAATCCGATCAAAGCTCAACGCTTGGCGGTGCGCAGCGAAACGAGACTATAGGCTGTTTGATTTCTACATGATTCTGGTGGGCTGAAGAGGGCAAATCAGCAACTGCAGCTTTGGAGACAACAAAATAGACCATGAAAAAGTCCGTAAAGCCATATTTTTTGTACCATACCAATCATAATAATTAATTGAAAAGCTATTGATGGCTTAAGATAAAATGTAAGTTCCTTTTTACCACCAAAACTGCAGTTGTAGCAAGGCCGTCTCTAGATATTTGGCCGCCCTTGTGCATTTTTTAAAAATGTCAAAATTTGTGTATAGTTTTTTTTATATATTTTTTTTCAAATGTTCAGGGGCGGCCGCGGAGGCAGAATAAAAAAAAAAAAAAAAAGACGGCCCCTGAATCTGGCCGCTCCTGGTGCCATGCACTTGTTGCACGCCCGCTTAAGACGTACAACGTTTTTTTAGGGCTGACCGTTTTAGCGGGATTCCACTTGAAAGGTAAGTAATTGATTTTTGTCAAACTAAAATTTTCAAAAAACATTTTGCATAGCCAAACTTTCTTTTGTCAAATGCAAAAAACTAGATCTCGGCATCTTTTGAAATGTGCCCTCATGATGAGACTTGTACACGGTAAGAAATCCGACTGAGTGAATTTCCAACTTGTCTGAGTGAAGTGATGTGAGTTAATTTTTTGAGTGAAAATTAACGAAACATTGAGTGAATGGGAAAATTTTATCAAATTTGACAACTATATGATCATTATTGAGTACTGCACTCAATTTCGATTGCATTAACTCAGATTTGATTCGGTTTTAATCAAATTTGATACATTTCCTCGTCAAATTCGGTTCGAGGGACGTGCCATTCGGCTTCTGCATCAGTCGTTAGTTGTGAGCCGGCAGCGTCGCTCGTCGAAGAAAACCAGTCCGGGTAAGTGAAAAATTTCATTTATTAATTATCACTTAATATGATGCACTGATAGATCTATATATCCCATTCATCTTCTAAACCCAGCACTGGGACTTTTTGCACTACAAATGAAGTGTCAGGCTGAGGGACACGCTTAGTACGACTGATAGCATCCGATGAAAAGTCTTGGAGCAAAACCTTGCGTAGAATCATCGGCGGTTATCAGCCGTACCTGCCTATCCCTCCGGCCTGAGTCCCAGCACTCCCAGCTCATTCGATTAACGAATAATGAACGAATAACAGATAAATTTTGATTCAACTATAGTATAAAATAGATAGGCCCTCTTATGTTGACATCAATGTCCTCCTGGTGTGGGTAATGGAGTGTGGGAAATTTTTGTTGTTGATACCTACTCACTTTCGAGTCAATTCACACAATTTTGAGTTAAATTGCCTCAAATTTGAGTACATTTAACTAAATTTTGAGTCAGCTATACGTTCACTTTTGATTAAAAGTGCCCGCATTCACTGCTAAGCTGCCTGGCAGTTATTATGCTGGTTGGCAACCAGCAGCGGTACGCTACTCTGTGAGCGGTACGGTTTACTTTGCAACAGAAAACAGCAGGTTTTGACTTTGACTTTTTGTTTTTTGACAGATGAACTTCATGTTACAACTGCTTTCTCCATTGGTTCACGGATGGCCTTTAGAGGGTCGTCAAAAGTACAATATGGTCAAAGGTCCAACACCTTCCCCTAATTATTATCAAATTTTCAACATTGAACACAATAACACGACACCCATACATTTCGCATAATGGAGTGGTCCGACGAGTTCTGACTTTTGATTAATACGCATCCAGCCCAATGCCCATCGAGGTAGGTCTAGTTTGCCGCGGAGTCAACCTATAGGTTCAAAATATTGTTATATTCATATTGTAAATCGATTCACTTTTATTTGCGGCAGTTAATTTATATAAATTAGCATAATTTTTTTGGAATAATTATGTATTACCTACTAACATCGATCACTTTTATTAGTTTTCTACTGCTAGGTACTATATTACTCGTTTAGTGTAGAAAATATTGGTTTCCTTTTCCTTTATTGCATTTAATACATGTATTTTCAAATTATTGTCACATTTTTTTTTATATTTTTGGTTTGGGGTTGTTCAAATTTTTGTTCAATAATGTTGTAGGTATAATTTATACATTTCGGTACTTTTACAGTGATATATTACACAAATTATGTTTTAATAACATGTCACAATAAAAATGTCCTAAATAAATGCTCAAATAAATAAAAGTCTGTTTTTTGTCCAAATAAAAAATAATCAAAATTGATTCATTTATTATCAATCATCAATAATGATCACTTTGAAATATTTTTTGCATCAATATTGAGTTATAATGCATACTCACCTTTGTGCCAATCGCGCTCAATTTCGAGTGTAAAAAGGCTTGAAAGTACTCAATATTGATTAACAGGAAGTAACTCAAAAATACAGAAATGTACTCAAAAAATTTGAGTTGAATTTTCACTCAAATTTGCGTGGACCTGGATTGAATCACTTTTGAGTCCGGTTTGAGTTAAATTTCACTCAAAATTTTTTACCGTGAAACCACACCATGTTGGCGCGTTTTTCGACAAACTTCAACACTGGATAGAGGACTCTCCAGGATAGAGAATGAGTTTAGACCAACAAGAAAAACATTTTTTTTGACCATTCGTTACGAAGATACACGGGGGCTTCGTACTTTCAGTCACAATTTTCGAACTGCAATATTTCTGCCACGGCCGAAATTCCAATCGATTATACGAAACCGTGCACGGTTTCGTATAATCGATTGGAATTTTCATATAACATTCCCACCAAGGAGGTTAGAATATAAGGAGGGAACGTAACCCAGCTTGTAGGCTAGGAAATTTGATGCGGAACGGGGTGAGGGGAAATCATGGATTTGAGTATGCAACCCGTAAGTTATGAACCACCCGAAGGCACACGAATCACAGAAGTCTATCCCACAGAATTATACAGCAAAGTGACAGCATATCATTCGTTTTTGTGGTTAAATTTTTTCATTTGTCAGTTTCGCTCTTCAATGTGGCATTTTCAATCGCTTTTGAGGTTCTCGAATGTGAAAACCACAGCGATCGCCGTTCAGAGACAGTTTTTCCAAGCAGAAGACAATCCTAACTAGAAAATACTGTTGCACAAGTGAGTGAACCTAGAACAATGAATTTTGAAGTTACGAATATGCCCAATTCAAGATTTGCAGCTCCAAATGATTCGATTGTACCTATCCTCTACGACGCGACGTGTGCCCTTGTCCAGTGCCGAATTAAAAAGGACATAACCGCCTTCCAAACTCATGGAAGACCAAACAAATGAAAAGCTCGAGCAAGCCAAAGTATGCCTCCTGCACTGCCCAGTGCACTGCTGGACTGCTGTGAACCTACCTATTTAACCTAGTACAGTTACCAATATTGTGCGTACGGACACGGACCTATACGTGTGTGTTGTACTAGTGTGCACATACACTGGATAATTCATAATAATAAAATGGAAGCAAGTCAAATAGGTAATTACTAATTAAGAGTCAAAAATGCCACAAAATTTTGATAATATTGGTTTTATATTTCCAAATTTAAGGTTGCCTATTTTTAGATTTCACATGTACGATCGAAGAGAAGATACTGCCTTTTACTCAAGAAGAAAGTGAACAAAGAAAAAAGTCACTTGAAGTATGAGCGCCTCGGCCCAGTCCACCTTCAAGTTCTTTCGTGCATAGGTGATGATTTGATGAAATGGATATGATGTGAGGCTTAGCTTTAGAAGGCCTAGATCTTAGTTTAGAGCACCATGATGGAAGGCATTAAAAAACCACAGAATAATGATAAATCAGAAGAACGATAGTGCTTGGCCTAAGAATTATTATTGAAACTTGAGTAAATTTCTTTGAAAATTTACAATTGAGAATAACTTTTCCATATTCAAGATCTCCGAACCTCACCAGAACATTCCATAATCAATAAGGAAGGATCAAGCACTACTGGTGGTCTCTGAAGAAGTAATGGAAAGATGGAGTGAATATTTCAAAGAGTTACTGAGTGCACAACCAAGATAGACTGATGAAGTTCATTAACAAAGAAAATACGATTGAAGACAGAAATGAAGGGACGCTAACAGAAGACCTGAAAGAACAAAAGCATTCCTGAAACTGAAAAATGGCAAAGCTCCTGGACATGATAAATTTACATCAGAGATAATAAATAGCTTTGGGAGAGGAGGGAAAAAGATTGCTGCTGAAAATCTACAATATAAAGCATAGGAAAGAAAAGGGGGTTCTTAACGAGTGTGCAAACCATAGATGCATCACCTTGTTAAACATGCCAATGAAAATATACAACTACTGAGAAAGAAACTGAAAAAGACAATAGAACCAACGTTGCTGAACACTCAAGTGGACTTCGAAAAAAAGGTAGCGTGCAAAGCCTCATCTTCACAGTCCATCAAATAATTCAAAGAGCAACGAGGAGTGAAAAAGAAACTAACTAGTGCTATAAAAAGTCTGTACAAGTATACCACCAGTAATATGTACTACTAAGACACTAATAAATAAAAAAGAAGTAACAAAGAAGACCAAGCTGAAATATAAAACAATTTTCAGATCAGTGCTGACTGATGACTCACAGGTGAGAAACGGAGGTCTTACCTAAGATAATGCAGAGCGTGAAGCAACGGGGATGAAGTATGCACCTGCGGAGTGAAAAAAATACTGAGGAGACACAATTCGTAACCCCGAGTAAGAAAATAGCTAAGATGAGGCCTGCAACAAAATTTGTAGATAAGAGACAACTGAGTTGCTGAGGACGCCTAGAGAGCATGAACGAGGATATACCAGTAGAACGATAAGCGAGAATGACAGGAATAAGAAATCAGGGAAGACAAAAAGAAGCATGGGACGCAACGCAATAGTAACAGAAAATTGACTGAGCTGGAATAAAGTAAGAACGCTCGCTGAAGACAAGAGACGATGAGAAGTTCATACATCAAGAAAAATTTGATAATGTCGAGAAAGAACTGAGTTTTATTGTTGATATTTTATGAGAATGTTACATTTTTATTTGTATTATCCACACTACGCCGCGAAATAAAAGGATGTTGATGAATATAAAACAAAATTCGACTGCCACATCTTGTTATCATCAGAGTTGAACCTCTTCTGTTTTCTTTCAATCTTTGTCATCCATTCCAGCCCCTTTTCGTCCTCTCCCAACAATTGCCTCAGAGTTCTGCCCTCCTCCAGCGATTCCTGACATGACCTAAAGTGCTCCATATGTGCTCCATCGTCTCACTCCCTTCCACAACACGATATACCCTGGTAGCTTCCAGTAGCTACTCGTCTGTACCCCATCACCACACCACAACCTTGCAAATCGCTGCTTCCAGCCTTCACGTTTGGATTAAGCGTGCATCTAGGCACTTTGCCCTGTAGCTCTTTGTATTTTTGGTTTGGCATATCTAGAGTCTTGTATCTTGTTTATCTGCACCTGCTTCTGTTCGTCTCTGTTTCTTCTGTTCTGCTTTCCATTTCTGCTACGCTATGCCCTTCTGCTTTTTCTGCTCGAAAAATTTGTTTCCGAGCGGTGACCGCTGGTGGTCTCGGCATCCAAAAGCCATGAAAGCGACTGATTCCGCCATTATGAAAATGAGAAATTGGCAAACGAAAAACACAAACACAAAAACTGACTGATTCTGTCACTACGCTATTCGCAGTGACAGATTCATGATTCTGTGGGATGGACCTCTGTGACTCGTGGTCGTGTGCCTTCGTGTGGTTCATAACTTACGGGTTGCATACTCAGAACGTGACGTCACACGGCTTCACTTTTTTTGAGCTCATGTTCCCTCCTGCTATAATTATAACCTCCTTGATTCCCACACTGATACTTCATAAAAAGCCATAGCAAATATGAAAAAAATCCAGAACCGGACTAAAAAAAGAATCATTCAGGTTTTCGTGTCAAAAAGTAGCTTTTTCAAGCAAATTTCAAAAAAATAGTTACCATATTCCTAAAGCTGAGAAAAAACTCTATACAAATGGCTTTTCAGGTCCAAAGGCACACTTGAGGAGTCCGGGCAAAAAAATTAGACAACAGCTTATGCACTGGAGGTGAAACATTTACAGGGCATAAAAATTGAAGTAGTTTGGTATGATCTACAAAAATAGTCCAGTTCCATCAAATCTTCTTTCGAGACAACATAGCGCCAGCGCCTAGCGGAAATAATTATTAAGAAGAAACAGAAGGTTGTCCTACTTAGTTGAACTTTCAATCAATTGTTTTTGCTTGTTGATCAAGCTATTAGCTAGGACATTTTTATTATTTTTTCCCAACTTCTTGTCAGTAAGGTACTTTTATTCACAATGAGTTAGCAATCGATATACATTCGTAACTTTTAAAAAGTTGGAAAGTGAATGATCCCTTACAGGTTGGAAAATAATGTCACTTTCGGACCACGGGCCAAAAGTGACGTACAAGAGAGGTGATCTGATCTGAACAGCTGTCGCAGAGCGCGGAGTGTTGGCGGATGCGTTGTTTGAAAAGGTTGCCTATTTGCCTACCTGATAAAACCGTTTCACGCGAAAAACTTCAAATAAAGGCAATTGTTTGCATTTAAACTGGATCATTGTGGATGAAGTCCTATACATACCACGGAGTCACAGAATAATAATACAGAAGCGACTCTGACAACCAAAATCGGTTTCATCTAGTTGCCTATACCGAATTTAGTATTTCCATCAACTTCAAAATGATAGGTAATCTTGACGTTTTCTGTCAGTGCCAAATTCGACTAGGTTTTGAACAACAAAAAATGAGTGCGGTACGGGACTTTTCTTGTGCGATACGTGGATGTGTGGATAATTCGTCCCTCAAAAAGACACCTTTTTTAAGTTCCCAAAGGAAGAAAGGTGTGATATTTACCTAATTTCCAAGAAAGTGAAGGAAGAAAGTGAATAAAGGTAGCTGTTTTGTTCAGCAAAATTGTCTTATCTACCCACTTCTACATAATATATCTTATTCTTCAGAACGACAATATGGCTAGAAGCTCGGCTAGAAGCTTGCAGCCGCGAAGACTTGGCGAATTAGATTGGAGCGCCTCTTCGGGAAAATCAAAATACGTGCGGCTCATTTTTGTGATATGTACTTACTGTTTTCAAATGATTAAAAGAACAGGCTTTGTTCCAATTATGTCCCTACGATATTCCCGCATGCGCCAAAAAGGAATCACCAGGATTCCAAAGGAAAGGATGGTGAATCTGTTATCTGACTATAGATTCCACTGACGGAAGACTTTCTCACCAAATATCAAGTAGGTAGTTGGTGTATTTTTCTCTGGAACATTTCAAATCTCTTGACAGGAATACTAGTCCCGAAACACCTGGCAGTTCCAAGGTCATAGAATCTGGTCATAGCAACAACAATGCTACAACAATAGAGTGTCGCTTCTGGTTTGATATTCTGTGACGGAGTGAAGCGTCATTACAGCCTACGGGATTCGATCTCACCTCGGCGCGCCTCGGTAATACCGGGTGTTTATAAACGTCTGTGATCGCGGCAGGCTTTGGTCAGGCCAAAAGTCGCAGTGCAAGGCACGATTTGAAAGAGTGATAGGAGATTCCAAAGGCGATATGATAACAAACGTTTATAAACACCCGGTATATTGAATCGCTGTTATGAGGCGCTTTCCACCTCGGTATGTAATATACTATTCAACTAGTTCATAACATTTTCGCATGAGTTTCTGAGGTTTGTAATAATGGGGCCTTGCAATTGAAAAACTCAATGTGAGGTCGCCACTACTGTATTGGGCGCCTACTTCGATGAAGTGGCCCTAAACGACGGGAAAACACGCGGGAGTTTGAGTAGTTTGACCAATAACTGACAGTGACTGGAAACGTCAAGCAAGAAACAGAGGTTATCCAAACTTCAAATCAGGACATGAAATGACGGACGCCGGTCGTTGAAGCGTCAACGCCGTCAGAATTGTCGAATTCGCCTCCAACGGTTGTGGCACCCTCGGTGTCTAAAAGTAGCAGTGCAAGGTCCTATTAAGAAAAAAAAAACAGCAACAATTTGTTGCTTGGAATATTTTAATTTATTCATTGTTAAATAAATGAATCCATGATGATGTTTAGGTCTTATCTGTCAATGCGTGACGTCTTCGATTGTCAGTTCGGGAAGTCCGAGCAAGGTGGCCATAATGTCGCAAGCCATCAATTCTAGGGTAGATTGCACTTAATCAACGTTCTAGAGGAAATCGAGATAAATTTTTCAATCAGCCTCAAAATAGGGTGGTCCTATTAAGGAATTTTCCACCATTCTTAATCAGTCATTTTTTTATTTTGCGTTTTCGGAAAGGAAGATCGTTTTCTTAGATCAATTACAATTCACCGGCAGGTAATAAAACAAGAAGTCCTACACACGTTTCTCGCTCTCATGTTACTCAGTTTGAATTTTAACTCAGACTTTATTATTATTATTTTTACTTTATTCTCGATTTGAATTGATTTTTCCCGCCACAAAATGACTGCCAAATCCAGAATGAGATGAGCAGTGACAACCGAACTACCAATATTCATAAGAATAGTTAATGAAGGGCGTTCTATTATTTTAATAAAATGTTATCATATTTCATCAATTTTTGGTCCATTTTTAAACACTAGCTTTTTAAACACTTAAAAAACACTTTTTTAACACTTATTTATTAGCTGGATTCTGATTCTTTGAAGGGCAAAATGCTGCCGAAGAGACACGCACTGACGATTCTTTCAGTATTTTTTTCTGAATTCTCCTAATCTGACAATAATTTTCCCTCAACTTCAAGAAATAATTGTTTTCAGTGAAAGGGAAACAAGAAAACCAAAATTTCACAATTTCCAACTCTAAATTTTTTCCTACGTCATTCAATATGAGCTACGCGTACAGAGCAATCCACAGAAATGATGAAACTATAGAGTATTATTGTGGATCATATCAAACTACTTATATTGAATTTTTATGCCCGGTAAAAGTTTTACCTCCAGTAAAACATAATCATAATAATAATCATAGGAATCATAAGCTGTTTTCAAATTTTTTTTGCCCGAAAACCTCAAGTGTGCCGTCAGAATTTAGGAGACACTTGTGTAGAGTTCTTTCTCAGCTTTATGAATATGGTAACTATGTTCGAGATTTGCTCAAAAAAAATATTTTTTGACACAAAAACCTGAATGATTTTTTTTTAATCCGGTCCTGGAATTTGTTTCTACTTGCTTTGACTTTTCATGAAGTATTAGTGAGAAAATGTAACATGAAAATTCCAATGGATTATACGGAACCGTTGCAGAAATATTGCACTTCAAAAATTGTGACTGAACAAAATACCCCGTATCTTCGTAACCAATGTCCAAAAAATTTTTTTTCTTGTTGGTCTCAATTCATCTTGGAGTCCTCTATCCAGTGTTGAAGCTAGTCAGATAGAACACTTTGTATATATCCCATACACTTTCTATTTTCAGCAGAATGACTTTTTGGAGCAAAAATAAAGTGACAAGCTGGAGCGCTGGGAGAATACGACCGATGGCCGCTGATAGTTTCGCTCCCAAACTTTGCAGGTGCCATCAGCCGTTGTCACAGCCCGCCAGCTTGTCACTTTATTTTTGCTCCAAAAAATCATTCTACTGAAAATAGAAAGTGTCTGGGATATAGTATAATTATTACAAACAATATAAATGTTACGGGAATGTATGCCACGCTATAACAGGACAAAATCGATATTATTCTAGAATAATATTCCGCAAACTTGCTCATTTCTTTGCCAACTGGATGCTAGATCACGTCCAACTAAACCACAGTTTCAATTAGTATTATTATTATTCAAGACTCGCTTATTCCTACTGCATTAGTTTAGATCAATTTTCTGTGGACAAAATAATCTAAAGATGATCCGCCTAAGTTTCATGTTCCAAGATTCAACAAATCATAATCAAGTACGATATTACGAGGTGTTGTTATCCTTTTTTTGTTCACTTTCTATAATCATTCCCTTTCATTTTATATATCCACACAGAATTAGCAAAAACGCAGCAATCTATCAACCAATAGCATTCATTAACAACCACCAGAAGGGAATTGATCAAAATTCAACGTGGTATTCACCCAGCGCAACTAATTTGAACCATTTGCATAGTCAATCGATTCGTTAAAATAGCGTGATTTGTAAGCAAAATCGAATTGATATGCGTCGAAGAATTGCACTAAATCTAGAGCAACAACCGAACAAAAGAGAATGACAATAATTGCAATCATATTTCCAGGATATAAAATATGGATATAGCTTTCGTCGCTTGATCCCATTTGTCAATAATAAGGATACGTTTAGTCAATATAACGAGTTCCTATACCTACTGAACAAATACTGATTGTTTCGTTCCACTGATTCAAGCTTATGTTTGTTTTCATTATTCCTCCCGTTTCTTTTTGTGTGCAAGATTTCAATCAGCGCTTTCATCAGCAACCTTTTAATTACTGGCCGTAAATTGTACCTGGTAATTTTTAAAACCAACCATAATAAATGGTAGGTTGCTTAACTAGCACTAAATCTAAAGATTAAATTATGATCACCAGGATTAACATTTTACTACTGGTCGAAACAAAACACCCTGGGGTTTATCACCCGCTCACCCCAACTTTAATCCGCATTAGAAGTCGACATCCACTATTCCTTCCGGCTTCGTTCGTATTTCCTTGTATGTAATATTCATATCTAAAAACTGCGGTTAAATCGCAAAAACATTATTTCTAAATTAGCGCGAGTTTCTACCAAAAGGAATTTTTGTTTTTTTAGTATGATAATAATAAAACATGTTCTCTCATTGTTGTATTGAGATAAACGGATAAATGCAAGCACTCGTATCTGTCTCCACATCATTTCCACATCGCGATTTCATTGCTGTGGGAATATTGATACGAAATATAAAAATCGAATATGCGAAAGAGATATGAGGTTTGATGGCGATGTTTAGTAAATTAGCAGGTATTTAATGATAAATCTGGCGCTCGTCCAAAATTAATATTATCGTCCTTGACGATAGCGGATGTCTCTCTTGGCAATCCAAATATTTCAGTGTAATATTTTTTCAATAAAAGAGATTCTGCGGAATTTCCCGAAAATAATATAAATAATATTTGTATCCAGCGACATTCCTTTTGGTTGTTTAGTGGAAAACACAACATTGAGGCTGTGAAACGCTGACGAGTAAAGAACTTGATTAAAAACTAAATTTAGTCGCTGTATAGATATGTATATCTTATCATATACGCGCCCATAAGATACAGCTTTTAAGCTCGATGCATCATAAAAACCTATAGCATACCTACCTATCCTCGCGCGCGAATTCATACATTTGAGCTTTCATGGAAATGGATACGCTGAAAATATCCAAAGTCTGACTCTCATGGAAAATTGCATTAATCAATAATCCACTAGGTGCCAAGGACAATATTCAAGGACACACATATTTTATCATCGCCATCGCAAAATCTGTTTCCAATATAAATGGAAATATGTTGTGATGCCTAAATATAAACGTGCCGTAAATTCAGGAGAAAATATTATTATTCTCTTCCTGAAAAAAATGCGGGATGATGAATTTATGAACGATAATTTTTTCATTACATCAAGACACTACCATAAGCATCATCAGTGAACAATATCCAGCTTGATGGAGGTTTTTGCTTTGTGTTCTGTGACGGCACATATAAAGGCTAGAAAAATCTTTTGCGACAAGTTAAGCTTTATAAATAGTCTTTCTAGTAAATAGAATAAAAGTGTTTTCATGTTGAGCTAACTCTGATTGTAATGGAGTAACAAATTGCCATTCCACCCGAAAATAATTTGCCAAATTTTAGATAAGTGTGTATGTACACCGCGAAAATGCAGGCTTGGACTTTTCTGCTTTATAAAGGTGATTCAAAAGTGTCGGAACATCTTGAAGGTGCGTGATATGGACGTGTAGTAGAGTGCTGGAAAGTTGTACAAAAAATTCTACGTCTTTTAATTTTGAAGTTATGGAGGGGCAAAAGCAGGTGATCTGAGGCAAAGAAGCTTGTTTGCGAGGCGACAATCCGTCCCCGGCGATCGACCTCTGGAGTGGTAGTCGAACGCGCTGACCACCACACCACAAGCTCCTCTTGCATATTGTTGTCGCTTGTGATTTTCAGCTGCAGCTTATTTGATTTTGCAATGTGCAATGATTTCACTGACGAGTTGCGTGGATCCGCTGAAATTGTAAATCTACTAGTCGCAGATTTGATCGCAGTGTACAAGTGCGAAGCTCTAGTTCATTCCAGAACATACACGAAGGTTTGGAACGTTGATATTCACGTGGAGACTCCAACAGCCGAGTAGGACACAAGTGTACATTTGTTGGAGGTGCCGGCTTCGCAGCACAATGGTAACGCACGCAAAAGATGTGGGATTTTTCGGGAGTCGCCTGGAAATCGTATGTTGAGTCATTGTGGAATTTGCTGGAGGATCAGTGGAAGATTTCAGAACAATAGCCGGAGCTATATGAAGCACGGATCCTTGGCCTATGGAGTAGTATTCAATTCAGAGCGATAGAAAACGAGTAGTAATCAACGACACCCAAGCGGAAGTAAAGTAATGTTGACGTTTATTTCTCATCTACTAGTACGCAGTGATAAACGGTGTGTTTGAAACGCGAAATACGTAACAATACGTAGAACTTGAGAGGTTGCCTTTCATCATCAATGAGGCCTTGCAATTGAAAAACTCAACGTGAGGTCGCCACTACTGTATGGGGCGCCTACTCCGATGAAGCGGCCCTTACTACGGGAAAAACACGGGAGTTTGAGTGGTTTGACCAGTAACTGACAGTGACTTGAAACGTCAGGCAAGAAACAGAGGTTATCCAGTTTTCAAATCAAGGCATGAAATAATAAATATAATAATAAATGCTTTTATTACACATACCAACAATAATCAAATCAACATAAATAATACCTATACAATGAACTATAAACTAATACTAATAATTAAGGGGTATGCGAAAAAAGCAGGGTTCAGCCTTTTTGGCTGCTCTATCACCCAACCAAAATACAATTTTGAAATACTAGGTATAGAACAGGATCGGAAACATAACAGGGATGAGTTACAATATGGAGATCTCATTATACTGATCAGCTTTTTTTTGATTATCGATTTTAAAGAAGGAATACTCAAGCCTTTGAAATCATGAAGAATAGAGTTCTAAATTTTACCAATCCTATATGAGAAAGAGCACTGGGATAATTTCAAATGACGGACGCCGGTCGTTGAAACGTCAACGCCGTCAAAATCGTCGAATGTGCCCCCAACGGTGGTGGCGCCCTCGGTGTCTAAAAGTGGCAGTGCAAGGCCCCATTACGTGAGTGCCGACTAGCTAGTATTATTGAGAAGAGAGAATAAAAAATAATCAGGAAATTTATAAACCAAAGTATAGGTATATATTGCTACGAAACTCGCTGGAGACCACGACGGGCGGATAATAGTCACACCTGCGGACAAACCGTCTTCGAGATCTTGTCGGGATGGATACTGTCGGAGCTAGAGTGCGAAAAATGTTGGTTTGGTTGAGGAATCTTAGCTTGGTGCAGAATGCTTGTAGAGCCGGACTCAGTAAATGTACCAAGCTGCCCTGTCGACTCGAAACTCGCCGTGCTATTTATAGTAAACTAGTGGTTTGATGCATAGTTACGTTGGCTCAACTCAGTCATTCACTTCTCTATTAGCATTCTGCACAAAGATCAAATTCATCTACCCAACCTAAACCTATTTTTCGCTCTTTATACTACCCAGTTTTTTCTCGAGATTACGCGAATAGAGTAGCAGCAGATGCTGGAATATACTGACAAAGTTAAAGGAAAACATTAAACAAATTTCAGTAGGGCGCTTCCAGCACATCCAGTAGAAACAGACTAGAATGCAGAGGTAGGTATCTACAAAGGGTGTCTCAAACTGTCAAAAGTATCACGTTCCGAGTGAGTCCAGAGTGCTATGCGAAATCCACTGATGAACACATAACAGAATTTTACTGGCGTTTTGAAAGAAGGGATGAATTTTAAGATTTATGAATCACCCTGTATTCGAATAGAAGTTCAGTGCACACCCAGTGATTGATAATTGTTGATGGTCAGTCCATCACAAACAGTTCACCAAAATCACTTCGAATGACAAAATAGAACTTAGAGAAGTACCACCCTTTGAGCCATAATTTCAAAAATAAACATCATTAGTTTTTTCAAATATTTGTTATGTGTTTTTAGGTGGATTCCATATATCGCTCTGAGATTGGCATGCGATACATTTCGAGACATCCCGTATAAGGAGCGGCTCCGGATGCCGGCATCGTTGAATCCAGAGTGACGAAAGTGTGAACACTGCGAATTAACCAAGAATGATATCTTAGGTGCGATAATTTCTTAGTGATCTGAAAACTAGGTACTGGTACGTTGGAACATTTGGCTTTCAAAAATTGTTATTCAAGTAAGTATACTTCATGGAAATTCGAATAGATTGCTGATAAACTTGACCCACCTGAAGTGAAACAGACTGGGTCATACGCAATATAGACTCTAGATCATTTTATGGCAAGGCGAGAACGTGCGACGGACTGGTTTATGGGAAAGATGCAAAATGCTGCGTGGCATCTTGGCAATTGTAGAGTATTCTGGAAAGCTCTATAAACACTGGAAATAAATCGATATAACTTTTTTTATAAACAGAAGATACTGCGTTGGATATCATAGTAAGATGATCTCTACCGAGAATACCTAGTGTATTATGTATTACAGAAGTTTAATAAAACGCTGTTTTGTATCACGCGAGATTTGGACACGACGAGCGTAGCGGCGGGAGTGTCTCAAATAAGCGAATGTGATAATAAGTCTTCTTATTGAATAAATGTTATACTATTTATTCAACTTTGCTATTCCTCTTCCCAAATAAATAATTAGAATTTGAAAATTCTGGTTGTGATTGCATTGGAGATCTTTGTGTGAATTGCCAACAAAAACATCAATCGATTTGTATTTGGAATGTATCTGATCACGTATTTTATTAACATGGCAAATAAGGACTGCAGAAAGAATGGTCCTGCTCAAAAATAGGAAAAACTGCCCTTAAAGTGGTGGCAAACAGCAAAAACAGGTTGCACAAACTCTACTACTAACCCAGTCGGTAGCACGGTGAGCTCGGCCTCGCTTTCAAAGGCAAAGGTCCCGGGTTCAAATCCGCACTGGGTCGCAGATGAACTTTTTCACGCGTTCCTTAGTACTGGGGCATCTACTATCGTGCGGTGATGCCCTGGGAGAAGGGATTGAACGAGAAAGCCATCGAAACAAAACCTCACTGATCCAAACATGTCTTCGTTGTTATTGTCATGACTGTTATCGTTACTGAAAAACCTGCTAATAACCTATAGTACTTTATGTAGTTGAAGCAGGGCGAAAAAAAACTTTACTACTGTTGAGCCGCTTTCAGTATCACAAAGTAGAAAGACGCAGGTAGAATGAAAATCTCATTCGCTCACAAAATGGTGATAAACTACTTTGCTTTTTTTCTACTGCCTCAGGAGTGATAGTTATTCCTATTTAGATATCTACTGGTATTTAACATACATATAATTCAAAACACAATTATTGTGGAATAAGCGTGCGTGAGACAGATTATTCTATGCATGAAACCATTGTTGTAGTTTAGCACAAAGAAAGCTCTGCAGGGCCTAGAACTATACGGTTCGTTAATTTTGGATTTATTATTCCTAAAGGACACTACATAGCGGAACTTCAAAGTGCTACAAGGACAAAATGATGTTATTAAAATTTATTACAATGTTATATACCTAGGACGGAGCTCTAGACACAATTTGTTCGTTAATAGTAATTACAAAACCCTCCAGGTACCATCTGCCATAATTACTCAGCTTACCTACTAAATAATAATTGCGTTTGGCATTTCAATTCAACACGAGTGGTGTCATTTATCGCGTACCTACACGAAATAACGCGGTTGGAACGAAAAGAACTTTTCTTGTGCCGTTGAATTTATATACAAATTGGGGCGTCGACAAGGTTGGCTAAACTGAAATCTGGGAGTGTTGCTGCTACCGACGCACAGTGGTCCCGATGACGGAAAAAGCGGAACTAATTCGAATTTTGCAAAAGTTTTTGTAGGCTCCCCCAATTTTGTGAGAGGGTAAACAAAAGGCCAGGCAACCTTTTCCCAAAATTGCGGGTAGCTATTGCGGAACATTCGCGCTTTGCATCCTCTCAAAGACGACCATTATATCGTGTACGTTTCTCGTCGTCATACGTGTATTTTTTGTTCCAAGTTCGATTAGCTCCAGAAAGAACATCTCGCAACTCATCTTTGTGAAACTTTGGTGAAAAATTAACCAATATATGTAGTTTCAATTTCATATTTGATTAAGTGAATCGGTCGATTATTCACTTAGTTATTGATAGTTATTGTCGGTGGTATTATTAGAATGAACGTGCGTACAGTTTTAAGTTCCGTTAGACTTTCAAAAAAAGCCCCGTGAAGCCCCGCTTTAAAAAAATGTGCAATGGATAGCTTGAAATCTCTTCTGAAACATATCAATAATTTGCTTGCTCATACTTGCACTTTTTTGAAATATTCTTCTGCAAAGGCGTGACATCAAAAACGCATTAAATATGGATTTGACCCACAACAAACAAACACCTCATAACTTTGTAGAAAATCGACCTTTTTGCTTGATTGTGACTGTTTATATCATCGACAATATTTTAAGAAGATTTCTGATACCTATTTTGCTTTCTAATTATTATCAGGTTCCGAACAAAATGTTGAGAAGAAGGAACTCTTCGACATTTTACGACAAAAAAAATACAGGACAGAAGTGTTCAAATCGAACATGTATATAAATTCCTGGTTAAACACTTTGAAGTGAAAGACGAAAATACATTAATGGTCCTCAGAAAGGACTGCTCCCGTTTTTGCGCCAAAGTTCATCAAAAACTTGACAAATGTTCTATAGAGTTGTTGATAGATTTCTGTATCAAAATAAAACCTGGCTGGATGAAAGCTTTGTTTTCAAATTGGCGGAGCCAAGAACAGCCAGAGGAAGGACTACCGGTAGTCCAAAACAATCCTTTTCAGAAATATCTGAAAGGGTCAAGCGAAAACGAGTTGCCAATTTAACAGATGAAAAAACTAACTTCTGCTGCGAAGAAGAGTCTCAAGGAAAAGGGCCATGAAGCAGCTTTAAAGCTGATATCGGAAGCTGTATTCACAACCCCCACTCGGGCTGACAAAATTAAAACTTCATGGATCAAAAGTCAGCAGCAAAAAAATATTTCCCCGTTTACCGAAGACGAAGACGTCTCTCTAGTGGTAGAGGCAAAATTGTCGAAGCATCAATATTTTCTTATACGACAAGAAGCAAAAAAGAGAAATTGTGACATTTAACCTTCATACAATAAGGTTTTGGAATCTAAGAGGAGGTGCTACCCTTCAGTAGACGCCATCACCGTTACAGAAACCTCCGCAGAAATTCAACTTCTACAAATTTATAACAAAGGCTTCTAATTTCGTCAGATCCACTGATTACAACTTGAAGGCAACTGCCGAAGAAAAAAATATCAAATATTCCAGTTGAAGTGATTCACAACAGAGCTAGCTGATGCAGGGCCAATGACTTCCAAATCGGCTGCCACAGGAACCGGCGAAACGGAGACAGACTAATCTTCAACAGACTGTGAATAAATAGCAAATAAAAAGCTGAAATCAGTTTTTTTTTTCTGTTAAACCACCCCTTCTAGAGACCACCTCTCAAAATTGAATCGAATAAACATATAAAATTTGGTTTGGTATTTCTCCTATGATTCTCGTCAGCTTTCAAAGAGCAATTCCACAAAACAAAACGTATTTTTTGTTGAACCACCCCTCCTTAAAAGTACCCTTCGTGACATGATTTTTTTTAGTATTTTTCTTATGATTCTCGTCACTTTTTTAAGCCATTTCGCAAAGAAAAAAGCTCTAATCTGATTATTTTCTCAATCACCCCTTCTAAAAACCACCCCTTTGTGGCAAGATTTTTTTAAATATTTTTCTCATGAATTTGGACCGCTGATGAGGCGATTAAGCAAAAAAAATTAATTAGTTCCGTTTTTTCGGTCATCGGGACCACTGTGCGACGCCTGTTGCCAAGTCTTTGAGATAATAATGTATCACACAATTTGGCAGCACGACAAAGAAATTCATACAAAAACCGACAATCAATGTAAAACACCAACATAAAGACTCAACATACTTTTTTCCATAATTCTTCCACACATAAGTATACCTAATTCATTCATGGTGTTCAGTGATAATAACAATAAATATTAATGATGCATCCATCAACAGCATTTGCAATGATGAATTCGCATAGAGCGATTTGAAAACCATGCATCATCACAGAATTCACAGAACCGCCAGCCGGCTGTCTCTGGGTAAACATGAATGAAGAACATTTTGTCGGCAGAATCCATATAAAATTTACATATTTCTGTGGAGTTCGCGTCTTTAACAAATTTAACAGAGAGGAATTTGAATTTCCATTCGCTGCAAATAACCCACCTCTTTAGGAATGCTCCACTGAATCCAAATTATTCTTGCATCCTTGGCGCATTTTCCATGAACTTCCATGACTTAGTTTTCACACGTTGGCAACAAGTTTCTGTAGTTGCATAATTTTAGAAATGAAAAAACATAACTCTCAATAACCCGATGATGAAGGGCCTGCTAAAATCACCGGCTTGGAATGGCGCGCGCGATTCTCTCTCTTTATTTAATTAGCGCTCTTGTGATATCTCAATGGATAGATACCTACTGCTGGAATTGATTTCCATTGAAAATTCCAGAGTCAATTCCTAATCTAGATAGAACTAACACAACGAACTTCAAGAAAACATATTGAGGTTTCGACCAAGTTTTAATTAAAATTGGATCCAATATAAAGCGTCTGAATAAGCGTTGTGCTCGAATTTATACAGTGTGTCATAAATTGATTTGGACTCCCCAATAGTGTGGTTTGCGAAATGCCGGCGAAAATTGGCGTTTTACAGATGATTCTAGAAAGCGCCTACAGCTCGGTCTGTCAAAGCCAACCCCCAAATTAAGCAATCACGAACACCTGCACTGTATGAGTAGAGTAGGTGTAGCTCTGCAACGCATTATGATATGATATTTCGTGACATCCCCGGAAATATCTGCGAGCTTCAATAATCTGTTTAAAAGTTGTCACGTGATGGGATCAGGATCCAGGAAAGATATTGGATATGTGATTACAAGTAAATCCAGACTGAAACGACATGTTGGAGAGGATAACGCCAGCAGTGCAGACGACACAATTCTTTCAGAATGCAAACAAATTCCATTTTGAACATTCCACGGAAAGAACAGTAGAACGGAAGCGAATAGCGCGACCTGCCCTTCTCTTTCTTAAATTTAGCAGAAAATCTATGACTTTCCTTGTGGAGAACTGGAATTCCGTGCAATATACGCAAGAAAAGCTACACAAGCTAAGACACACATACACAAAAGTTTTATTTATAGCTTCACTTGCTCCCATCAGTACACGCGGAACTGATTTATTTATTCAATACATTCTTGTTTTACCCACCTGCAAAGTGAACAAACACGCACTCGGCAACAGATTTTATGCATATTTTACGTAAATCCACGACACGAAACTTTCTGTAGAGTAAGGCATGAGGAGATACATCTACGGAGCCAGGAGAGACCTGGATGCATCGCGCACCCCGTTCCGTCCCTTTGATGATGCTGCATAATGCTTCAAAGCCAATGAGAAAGATTGATAATGTGGAAAGATGAAAGTGTGTATCACATCGAATTGAATTTTAAGTGGTTGAGAAATTTTGCGAAACGCGAAATTCGCCCCGAAGGAAATTCATTTGGTAAATTCGTTAAAAAGTTTTAAGAGGGAACATTATAGACAAGGTTTTCTTACCTCCATCGAGACCTCTATGCATTATTCACAATTTTGTCACGGAGTTATCGACGTGCCGGATATTTATTTTCTTTCGACAGTATACTGGACGCAGTCCAAAATGTTTGTAAAATTGTGAAAGCACAGCTTTCCGCTCTTAAACTCAAATAATTTTAGTTGTTGAAGAGTTATTCATTATTGCGTCTGAAAATTGCGTCTATAGTTCCGGTGTTCAAGAAGGGTGATAGGCATGACGTCTCGAATTATCGGCCAATATCACTGCTGCCAGTATTTTCAAAAATTGTAGAGAAGGCAATCAGCAACAGAATCACATCTTACTTTGAATCTCATAAACTCCTCAATTCAAATCAGTATGGCTTCAGAAAGGGCTTATGCACGGCTGATGCAATTGTACGTTTCGATAATTTCACAACTAGATGCTTTGAAGAGGGTAACTATCAGCTGTCAATGTTTTTGGATCTTAGCCGGGCTTTCGACTGTGTTGACAGCGAAATCCTATTGAGGAAACTGGAGAAATACAAATTTGATCATATCAGTCTAAGACTTATTAAATCCTTTCTATCGGATAGATATCAGGAGGTGAACATGAATGGCAACGTCTCTGGCAGAAGAAGTGTAAAGCTGGGTGTACCGCAAAGGTCCATTTTGGGTCCCCTGCGCTTTCTTATATTCATAATCACTTTCCACCCTACCTAGCAACCTTCGAGAACGTTCTCTATGCGGACGACTGCACCATCTCCCTGATGGATAAGGATTTGTTAGTCGCTGAACAGCAATATGTGTCTGCCCTCTCGAGGGCTCAGCATTGGTTCTCTACAAATAACTTGTGTCTAAATATGTCAAAAACTGTGAAGATGTTGTTGTCTCTGAGGGATGTAAACGTTGCGGTTGGCGGATTGTCGGGTTCGGCGTCTTTTTTGGGATATAGGTCCGGAGTTATTATGGAATGGCCACACAGAAAACTTGGCAAGTCAGTTATGCAAGAATATTTATTTCTTGAGAAATCTATCAGAGAGTCTGTCAAAGGTATCTTGAGAACAGCCTATTTTGGTCTCATTGGCTCATCAATTGATTATGCAATTTTGGCTTGGGGGAATTGTAGTGATAGACATCAAATCTTTCGATCACGAACGAAGGGCCGTCAGAATTGTTGCTTGTCTAAATAGTGGGGTTGGTAGCCATTCCTATACGGCATTTGATGATACAGAAAATTTCTTTAGCATGAGTGTTCTATAAGGCCCAACGAACGATATTAGAAGGGGAAGCAAAAAAGCTTCCCCTTAGGGAGGCCGCAGGGGGCCCTGTCAAGTTGACGGTCCAAGAACTCCTACCAAACCATCTTTCAATTTCGTTGTATCACTCAAATGGGGATGATGTGACTCCATTGTGAATCTCGATGGCATTGGTCCCCATGTCTCTTTCATCCTTCATGCTTGAAAAAATAATTTCTTCGGGAGGTCAGAGAAATCACTTTTTATTTTTTTAAACATACAAGAGGATGCGAAGTTGACATGTTTTGTGTCTTAACCTGTTATTTGGCATTCCCAAGATCCTGTTATGAAGTCAATTTTTTAAATTCCCAATTTTGGGTTGATTGGTAGGCTAAGAAGTAGGTATTTTTTAACATCCAGTTCAGACGTACTTTTTTCAGCGTCCAACTGGAGGTTATTGAAATAATCGCAGGGGTGGATAGACTGGACTATTTTCCTAACATTATGTCGAGGAAATCAATCCCAAACTGCACATGGAGAGTACACAAATAATTTTTCTTCCGGTCGATCGAATTGCGATGCCTACTACGCCCGTCAGGGAGAACGCTGAGCATCGCCAGACTGAACTAGTATGAAAACAGCCTAAACGAATTCAAAACTGCCCGAAACACTCATTACGTGGTTCGACATCCAGTTCTGAGTCAGCACTCAGAGTTTTAGTCAGTTTTGAATTTGTTTAGGCTGTTTTCATACCAGTTTAGGCTGGCGATGCTCAGCGTTCTCCTTGACGGGCGTAGTAGGCATCGCAATTCGACCGACCGAAAGAAAAATAATCTGTGTACTCTCTATTCGCGGTTTATGATTGATTTTCTCGACATTATGTTCAGAAAATAGTTCAGTGGATCCACCCCTGATGATAATTTCAATAACCTCCAGTTGGACACTGAAAAAAGTACGTCTGAACTGGATGTTGAAAAATACCTACTTCTTAGCTTACCAATCAACCCAAAATAGAGAATTTGAAAAATTGACTTCATAACAGGATCTTGGGAATGCCAAATAACAGGTTAAGACACAAAACATGCCAACTTCGCATCCTCTTGTATGTTTAAAAAAATAAAAAGTGATTTCTCTGACCTCCCGAAGAAATTATTTTTTCAAGCATGAAGGATGAAAGAGACATGGCGACCAATGCCATCGAGATTCACAATGGAGTCACATCATCCCCATTTGAGTGATACAACGAAATTGAAAGATGGTTTGGTAGGAGTTCTTGGACCCTCAACTTGACAGGGCCCCCTGCGGCCCCCCTAAGGGAAAGCTTTTGTGCTTCCCCTTCTAATATCGTTCGATAGACCTTGCAGAACACTCATGCAAAAGGAATTTTCTGTATCATTAAATGCCGTATAGTACCGTTTTTTAATGTGTACCGACCCCACTAAAATTACTCTGAGGATTGTAGGAATGCATTTATTCGATTGGGGATACTGACGATGTCCTGTCTGTATATTAGGGCCTGCCTCAGTTACGCGTACAAAATGAGATCTTCTCTTATCGCGAATAACGATGTGCATGATCATGACACACGACGCGGAACAGAGCCAAGCTGCGTCTGGATTTCTGTCGTCTGAAAAAAACTCAAAATGCCCCACACAACATGTCGGTGAGGTGTGAGGTGTGAGGTTGTTTCGTGGATTGCCCTCAGCTGTGCGATCTTTGGACGAGAAAGAATTCAATAACAAGATCGTACGATTTTTGTCTGGCTCAGCCTTTTATAGTCTGGACAAGTACTTTCAACATGATTTTAATCTTTTGTGTGAAACATAAATTTGTCTCCTTGTATTAATTTATTGAATATCTGTTTTTTACAAAGGCCTCTTTTTATAAATAGTTATAGTGTTCAGGAGTTTTTACATGTTGACCTGGAAACATTTATGTAATAATATGTAACATGTACTGTAATTGCGATTCCACTGTGGTTGCTATGTTTTTATTTTGCTATTTTTCTGACATGTGTAAGCAATGTATTTGTTATCAGCACCAATAAACCTTATCTTATATTATCTTATCTCATCTTATTGGATATGATAAATAAAATTGTCTTTAATTATCTAGTTCCGCTAATTCTAAGTTAATTTTTGGGCTTAGCATTGAAATTGCCTGAAAACTTTTTAATCACCCCCTTCGGTGTTGAGAGATTGATTAAAATTTTATAATAGCAACAGGTCTTTTTTTACTCACAGTAAGCATTCATGTAGTGAAAATAAAAATCATTTTGCTCGACCCTTTGTAGAACATCAGAAAAACAGTTTTAACATCATGAAATCTGATCAAATCCAACGGTTTTTACAGCATCTCACCATCGTCAGTGGTTCTCGAGATGAATAGAGGTGAAAATACTTTCTGATGAATAACAAATAAGTAACCGAATAATCGATGTCAATTACAAAGTATTTAGTAGTAAAAATTTAAGCACTTTAATAATCAAATACTGTTTTCAAGTCTTTTATTGATCCAGACAGAATAAAGTTTCAAACAAGTCGTAATAATCGTTAATCCATAAACATTATCAAAACATTACGTGTCATTAAAACACATTGCCTGTTGCACAATTCAGTTTTCCTACATATATGAGCTCTAATAGAAGTATACCTAGCACTTCGTTTCCTCATATAAAGTGAGGAAAGTAGTTTTGTCAATTCAATACCTACTTAGTTTTGTTCTTTTCTCAGAAACATCAAATACTCGTAAGAAAAACCGCATGGTTTCATGGTTATGATTATGAATACTGGAAGGACTCGTAGGGGAAAACCGAAGTTACGGATGCTGAGAAGTGCGTCATCCCTTTCCGTGATGAACTGATGATCATTGCCTCCAACTTCACCCACAGCAAGAGAACTTCTCTCTCTCTCTCTCTCTCTCTCTCTCTCTCTCTCTCTCTCTCTCTCTCTCTCTCTCCTCCACGTTTTACACACCTGCAAATATCACTTACAAAATCAGAAAGTACGGCTTATGCCAATACCTTTGTTTGTATCAAACCCCCAAAGAAAAAACATAATGAAAGGTACTCATCACAGCACTTCATTCTGGCGTTTGGCTTTGGAAATAGAGTAAACCGTGCTAAGAAGAATTTGTCACACGCACAGACTAGCGATCGAATAAATGGATTATCAGAAAGTTATTGCTCAAACGCCCGGTTTCTGAAAACGCCATTCAGGCAATTCATCAGAGGTGCTTACAATAGTATAATATAATACAAGTTTTATAAGACATCGTATTGTCACAAGCGTCATTTTGAA
Organism: Anaspis maculata; assembly: GCA_949128115.1. Classification (NCBI taxonomy): domain Eukaryota; kingdom Metazoa; phylum Arthropoda; class Insecta; order Coleoptera; family Scraptiidae; genus Anaspis; species Anaspis maculata. Next base: position 40,614,153 of record OX421962.1, on the reverse strand, counting down.
GCACGAGGAGCGAAACGACGAGTGATTTAATCGACGAGTGTGACAATGGGTTTCATAAAACGTGTGTTATATACAATTTTTTCTATTTTGCAACTATTCCACGCTTTTTTTATAAAAAAAATGTAAAATATGTGCCTCTGCTAACAAAATTGTTGGGAATTGCCCTTGATGGTGACAACTTTCAACCTATGGACAACTTTGTGATGCTACAAGCGATTCAATCAATTTTTAGACCGTTCGCTAGAACAGTCCTTCAGCTATTGGTCCGTGTTTTCTGAAAACATGAAATATTCCACATAATATTTCTACAGGGTGTTCAATAGACTGGTGCAAAATTACTGAAAGTTTGACATACTCCCTCTTGAGCCAAAAAAATTTTTTCGTGGATTTCAACATCGCCGACAAGAAGGTAGAACTCACACCTCGGAACGGCTCTTGAATTTCCGGTTTATCTCTTCAATTTACTGATTGACCTCAAGAAGTCAACTTTTTGGTGTTACGGTTGTAACTTTCTTAGCCGTTGACCGATTTTTGAGATTTAAGGCTAAAGCTTCAGGTAGAACCATAACTCAAGGAAAAAATACAGGGTTGCATAAAAAGTGACCAAAACCTGAACTGCCCTTGGAATATGAATTGGGAGGAGAAGAGGATAAAAATCAACTTACCTTTGAGAGAATCATCCATTCTGAACACTTCAAGGTATCTTCTTGCATGAGATCTGAATTGTTAGTGGAAGGAACCAAATCTCAACCGCATGTTTTTGGAGGAGAATTGGGGCCTTTCTCACATGAAGCTGCTCGTAACCAACGTTACAAAAATCGGAACAATCACTCACTTGTCGATCACCGTTTGTTAGTGAATATTAGGTTTTTGTTTCTTTGGCTACAAACTGTTTGAGGTGCACAAGGGCAATATTTCTCGTTCAAAAGCCAACAGTTCAAATGTGGTTTTTTTATCAGCAATTCTAATCCCATAGAGAGAAAAAGCACCTTCAAGTGTTCAGAATGAATGGTACTTCAGGAGGTAAATTGATTTTCATTCGATTATCCTCTCAACCTAGATTCCAAGAAAAGTTCAGGTTTGGGTCACTTTTCATGCAACCCTGTATCTTGAATGTCTGCCTTGAGTTGATTTCAATCTTTTGGTATTCCTACCTTAAGCTTTAGTTTCTAAATGGAAAAGAGGAAAAGATTCATTATGCATTACAGAAAAGTTAATTTTTTGAGGTCGCCTTGTGAATAAAAGAGAACACCGAAAATTCAAAAACCGTCTCGAGGTTTTTCGAGGTCTACCTTCCTGCCTATGGCGTTGAAATACAGTAGGAAAATTTTTGTTCAAGGGAGCATGTCAAACTTACAGGAATTTTGCACCAGTCTATTGAACACCAACACCCTGTAGAAATATGATGTTGAATACTTCATGTACTTGAAAAATACGGACTAATAGCTCAAGGACTGGGCTAGCGAATGGTTTAAAAATTGATTGAATCACTTGTAGCATTTCAAAGTTGTCTAGTTCAAAGTTCAAAATTAGGTAAAATTCTGCAGAGTGACACTTATTTTGTTGAGTTTTAAGTTTCTAAAATGTTTACAGTAAATTGACAAAAAAATCCCTGGTGCTCACAGCGTAACAGAGGGTATATAATTCGCATTATAATGGCTATAACGAGGGTTATAATAAAGATATAATATCAACTGCCCTGAAGCTCGCAAGATGAGTAAGGTGACGGCAAAAAACTACAACGAAAGTTCTCGAAAGAAAAAGTAAACACCGGCTTCCGCGCGCACCAAGGATTCGTGACTTATTTGAATATAATGGTTTTCATCAGAGCCGGGTATTATAACACGACCAGGGAATAATTTCTCTTGGGTACCGTATTTTACCACTTTCAAAACTTATACCTACTTACACGCACCTTACATTTTCGCGAGAGTAGAAAGCATATATTACAAGGGAAATTCGGGCACTTTTTTTGTTTTTTTTTCTCGTTTTACGAGCGCTCAACACGCGGCGCTAATAAACGTCATTCACATCTTTTTTTCGGTGGTTGTAACGGGAAAGACTCCCCGCCCCCGAAATCCGCGCTGGTATCATTCATCCTTATCTCTTTTTTACACTGAATGGGATACAAACTGGGCGGGAGCAATAAAAGAACAAAATTTTTATATGTTTTCACGCGCCAGAGATAGAAGAGACAGGAGAGGAGCATCAATAGTTGAAGCTCAGCGAGAAGCTACCTATACAAAATTTTAACGACGGCTGCAGTTTCTTTATCAAGTAACTAAAAATATCGCCTTCACCTAGTTATTTTAACGACCGATGGCGGCAAAGACATCAAACGCAGAAATTTTTGCAAGTCTCGCATGCAAATTTTCGCTCGTCGAACTTGAATGCGTTATTGCTTCTCTGATGCGTGATGGATGTTCAGAGGTTTTTATTAAAAAAGCAGCCAGTCAATTTCAAATGCTATTGAATTGTTAAAGCTGGTACAGGTTTGCAGCAGACTGATTCGACATTCTATATACGATTTAATGCAAACACGGAGTGCGCTTACGTTACTTACGTTGCCGATTGTATTGACTTTGTGGAGATTAATTCACCCAGGGCCCCTGCAAATGGAAATTCAGAAGCAAACGTAATTATTGAACAAAGGGATATAAATAATGGAATTTCCAGAAATAATGGAAAATGCAATCTATTTGGGCAACTATAAACGTCGTTATTGGCCTTAATTCTCATCGAATAGGGTTCGAGGCGCTCCATAGACAAGAAGCGTTCTCCTGCTCGCAAATTTTCAGGACCTCGAGTCAAAGACCTTGTCAGTTAGTATGTCATCGAAAAGCTTGCTTACCTGTGGGGAAAGTTCCTGGTGCATAATCCACTCAATAATTTACATCCATCCAAGTAATGGGTAATTTTAATTTACTTGAGGTCGCAAGGAAGTGCATGCAAGTCATCGCAATCCAGAATCTTGCTCTGCATCCCATGTAAATCAAGTACTCAACAATTAAAGTGGCCCAGACTCACCCAAAAATTTTAATGAAGTCCAAAAAGACCTAGCTCCCGAAAGAATATAGCTTATTCGAAAGTTTGTTTCCCTTAATACACCTGGGTGTTCTTTACCTATCGCAGACTATTGATTTACAACTTTATTCCACCGTTATGAAAACAGATTCCATCCTCATGAAAGGAGATTTAATCCCTATAAAAACAGATCTCATCCTCACGAAAACAGAAGGTATACTTCAAACTTCCATTCTTGTTCCCTGAAGTTTTGGCTATATCATGAGCCTCAGATTTCCAAAATCGGTCAATAAAGAAAAGAAAAAGGAAGAAACAAAAAGTTTCCCTTATTCACCCTGTAATTGAATGAGATGATTGGGAAACTGAAAAACCGTTTTGAGATATTGATTAGCAGCCTTCCTGGACCAGTTGGAGAAAATTCAGAATTTTGTTTTTAATTATGTCTGCACTGAAGTTACGTCTTGAGATTCTGTGTCACCTGCCGAGCACTGCATTTCTGATTAAAGAATTTTTTGGAAAATGGCGGCCATCGCTTAGAAGTTGCACGAGAACAACTTTCACCGTACCAAAATTCAAATTTCAGGTTTCAAATTTGTTACAAGTTTCAAGTGAATTCGTCAGAAATGAAGGATAATTGTGAAGTTTAAAATGAAGAAACAAAAAATTTGCAACTTTCAGGCTCTTGACACCGTGTACATGAAGTTGATGACTGCCAACCATGGCTGTAGTGTCAAACAAAACTTGAAACTGTAAACTACAAGATGCTGCTATGCCTTTGTCGAAAAGTTGCGTACTTTGTTTACCAGAAGCTTCTGGAATAGTAAAATTACTAGAAAAATACCCTGTTCAGTGAAGGGCCAAACAAAGTCATTGTTCCGCACATTTTGATGTAACATTTTCATTTTTGCCTTGATAGTTCTCGAGATAATAATTATCAAAGGTGGTGAATTCTTCTTTTTTTTTATTAATGATGTTTTGACAAAATAGAAACATTTTCATTGCAAAAATGTTCATAAAATCTCAAAAAATATTTCACTCCAAGGTCAAAGTTCGCCAGTCGTCCTTCAGGTCACTATGCCGCGACCTGTCCGTTCTCTTTTGGACACCTGTTTTCCTGAAAGGTGGATTGGCAGACAAAGACCAATAGAGTGGCCCGCGAGATCTCCAGATCTCACTCCCCTCGATTATTTCTTTTGGAGATACCTCAAATAAAAAGTCCACATCAACAGATCGCAAAATTTGGAAGACTTGGAAGATCAAATTCGTGATGAATGTCGCTTGATCAGTGTGAAAGTTATCCAAAATGTTTTCCAAGAATTTTCGGACAGGCTAGCGTACTGCCAAGAGACCAACGGGTGGCAGTTTGAGCATTAGATTCAATAAAAGGAGTTCCAAATCAATTGTTATCAAAATAAAGAATTGATTTTCCAGAAATGAAAATTTTTAAATCAAAAACTTTGACATTTAATATACCCGGAACTATCAGCCCAAAAAGTAGAAATGTGCATATTGCTGAAATCAGAATTTCATGATCTTTTCGAATCTGCAAAAAAAGGAATAGAGTTAAATTTTGAAAAACGGCTGAAGACGTCACAAATTCCACAAAAATGGCGGCAAATATGAAAATTTTACATCAAAATGTGCCGAATTTAAAAATAAAATCGACCTGTTCGAAGAATTTTTTTGAGAAAACAAATGCGAATTTTTTAATGAATTTGTTCCATACTTTTGCCCCCCACTGTATATGATGTTAGTTTTTGCAATATTAGGTTAAAAAATTGAATCTTCAAAAGAAAGTTATAAGCTTTCAAAAATTCCCAAAACTTTTGCACCATACGTTATTAGGAAAATAAAAAACTTTCCAATCAGCCTTATTTCTTCGAAAGCTAGGGTAGCAATTTCACAGGTTTTATACGAGTAGCATATAGCCTTATTTGGAACACTATGAACCATTATGTTTTTTAATCAATAATTATTGATGAAAAAATTGAACATTTTTATTTGATCTAACGGACTGTTCAAGAAGTTTGGTAGATACCTAATATTCATCTCATACTAAAGAAGTTATGAGAGTATAAACCCTTAATAGCTGTATTACACTACACAATTTCTTGTACAATTCCTTATACAAGCTAATCTGCCAAAATAGTGTAAAAAACAACGAACTTTCACAGATTGTTCAAGAAATTGTATAAGAAATTGTGTGGTGTAATACAGCGATAGCCATGACCTTATTTGGTGCGGGAACCTTAATAGTCAAACTTAACTGGTCTTATATTGTAACGATATTCGCTGAAGACTCTAAGCAAGGTACGGTTTGCATAAGGATGAAATGCAAACTCCAGTCTCCAGTTCAGTCCAGAAACGAGTATAAGATGCGAACAACTGCAACAAATCAAACGTCAAGAGAAGTCGAGAACAAAGTGAGATATTTCTTTGTGACTTTTAAACATGTATAATTAGTGAAGATAGCGTCAGATTATACATTTGAGGTCTAACCGTGGGTTCCACAAAAAAGATAATACGAGATTAGTTGATTCGCGATTTTGTTTGTCAATTTGTAGCTGACTGATCAATGGAAATGCTGGTTTATCCTTCAATAATGAAAATATGATAAGTCTAGTACAGATTTCAGACATTTTTTGTGGTTAATCGCCAAGCGTTCAGTAGAAAAAAGTTCAGTTAATCTGCAATCAGCCTTGATCGCTGATTATCTTTTTTGTGGAACTGACGGTAAATTAACCAAATCGCCTAAATAGTCTGAAGAAAATTCGTATAGCGATATGATAGGAGTTTAGGTATATAGGATAGGAATATGTATACCTACACCAACTATAACTTGCTTAATGCAATAGGTATCTAAGTTTGCGAACTTTTGGATTCTCATTTGATAAAAGTGATTCATAGATCAAAGCTGTTAACTAAAGCAAACTAAAACAATTTTAGGGTTTCCACTTTAATCTGAATTATGGCAGAACCAGTGGCCCGTACCCAAAAGGCACTGCATTCGCCGACCATGCCGGAATTATCCCAGCATACTCTTGGGCTTTAATAAATATTTTCATAACGGCACCGACCCATTTTCAGCCGAACATTAACTTTGTCATTCTCATTGCAGATCAGTAATTATTCTACGTGATGAAAGTTCCCTACTGCCTATTCTTTGTTCGCGCGCGCTATATTATTATTTTCCCCCGGTCTTCCTGCTGCAAAAGGGCGTTTTAATTCAATAATACAGTCTGCGTGTTTGCCAGCTTCAAGTTCTACATAAATAATACCCCATCTAGACTCGTTTTAATATTTCAACCAATTATGATTTTCTCTCTTATTCTCTCCAGCGCCGAAACTTTTCCAATCTATACGAGTTAATTGGGCTTCAAATTGGTTTGTTAAAGTTTGTCGGGGTGCATTATTTGTTCGAGTTTATTGCTATACTTTTCGCTTATAAGGTACCTACTTATGAGAGAGCTTCCCCATCTCACGTATATAGGTACCTATCAAGTTTATTATAAGTATGGAATTTTTATCTATGTATTCGCACATAACACGTGCGTTTTACGATATTAGATAATAAGGGCTTTTTACTGCGCACATTATGGGCCTAAAGTATTTCTCAATTTGGGCGTATAGAAGATGAAATGTTAAACACCGCCGAATGCTAGGGCGACAGCTACAGCGTTAATGCGGCAAATAAAATTTCAAAAGTTACCTACTTCTTTAAGATGATAATTTCGGTGCTTCAAAGGCTTTCTTCTGAAAAGTTCGCTTCACTTCGTGCCGACAAACTTTCCCATCTTTCAATAAGTGTTCGTTCGCTCACTAACGGAAAGAAGGGCACTTCATTCGGGAGAGGGTCAATCTTTAAAGCACGATACTCTGTATATACACTTTCCTCCCCTTTTGCATTCACGATATCCCAGAAACGAATAAGAGCGGAGCTCTTTTCCTTGCCATGCTCACATTATTTTGTCCAATATTGAACGTGCAAACATGCATCCACAATAGCCGATGTGCAAACTGGCTTGGTAAGCTACGACCATTTTTATATTTATTTTCCTTAGGTAGTTAATCATCGCAGCCACCCAGGTAGCCCTATAAGAACATTCAGAACTATCAGAGATGGCAGAGCGGTCATTAATATCACTTTACGGCGTCTGAACGGTATCCGAGTGGGCTTCCTTCCGCACAACTTCCATTGTCCAAACGTCTTCTTCCGCTTTTGTGACCTCGTTAGCAAACCATCACGTGTCCAAGGTGTTCTTCATTGATGTCACTCCGTGTGGAAAACAAGAAAAAACACCGGGTGAGAGAGAGCTTGAGCAGGAGGATAATCCCGAAAACCTGCTTTGTTCAACTTTGTTCTATCTCTCCGTACCTATAAGCACTTATTTTTTTTCTTGCTGATAAAGCTCGTTACTAAACCCATTTAACTGTACCTCGACACAAAGCATTTTTACTCCGAGGCACATTTTCATGTAAATGCCGTTCTTTTGTCGAAACTGGAATCACATTTTTATTCTTATGTGTGTATAGGTAAGTGTCCATTGTTATGCATGATGTGGGTATGATACAATTATTAGAAAATGTAGAGTGGTTTCCTTAATTATGTATCGGTCCCATGATACGCCGGTAAAAAGACCTCAAAGGGAAGAGAAAGAGTAATCTTTTTTGTCACGGAAACTCGCAGCAGACCCAGGCTATAAAAATAAAATCTTATGATAAATGGAATGTATAGCATAACATAGTTCTTGAACAAAGGCAGGCAATCTAGTTTATGTTTATTAATGAATTGTGTGTTGTTGATAAAACATAAACCGATGTTTATTATTGGCTGAATGATTTATTTTTCCAGTGAACTTTCGCATTTTCTTTTGATTATAAGAACAACCGCTAGCAATTTGGGAAAGGTCAAGGTGCTACTTCCCAGGACGATTTGCGCGACTAAAAAGGCTCAAATTGGGCGATTTTTATACCGTGTGATCCAAACCATTCCGACTTGGGTAGGCTGTGACATGGTCAAATTCCGGGATGTAAAGCTGTTTTTTCGCCAGGCACAGCCTGAGGGCGCCGAGGGCGCAGTGGGCGGAGCCTAACTGCGCGAACTTAGTTCATCTAGTGGTGCACCTAGATTTGCAGTGTGATTTTAGGTTCGCCTGTGACCTGGTAATGGTCCACCACCCCAGCTGACGGTGTTGCTTCCCCTATTTCAACACACGGGCTCGTTCAAAACGATTTTTGTTTTTCTGTTTGGCCCCGCCCCAGGTCCCTGTGGTATGCCGTCAACTCTAGTTTGCCGTGTAAGTACGTTATTAGCCATTTGTAACCGGGCATTGGGATTTCATAGGAACTAGCACAAGGTTTACCAATGAATGGAGAACCCATCATCCCCGATAAGATATGGACAGCACTACCACAAATCGTGGATGCTCCTATCAAAGGCAACGCATTGCAGTTTCTCTTGAATTCATGGAAGAGCTGGAGAAAACCTCTTTCAAGTCGTTGAACTGATTCAATATCCGGACGAAATGATTGTAATATTTCTTTGTCCTGACAAGTGACATTCTGACGCAGATTTTATCCTTTCAACTGATGGTTTTCAAACAGATTTCAAGCGACTTCTGGCAGATTTGACAGATCTCAATCAACTTTGGCCTCTCCAACCTGACTTTTCACAGATTTCGAGAGAAATTCTAATTTAAGAACGGTGTTGAATTGGTAAAATGAGCGTTGCGAAATCAATTCCTCTGGGTTTACTTCTTGACGGATTCTTACAATTTTGGTCTCTTTCGAAAGCTACAAGGATGTACTTTGTTTTGAGCCCATTGGCATCCCCAAAATTCAAAAATCAAACAAATTATTTCAAACCAAACCAAAGTACATCCTTGTAGCTTTCGAAAGAGACCAAAATGGTAAAAATCCGTCAAGGAATTAACCCACAGAGATTGATTTCGCAACGCTTATTTTACCAATTCAACACCGTCCTTAAAGTATACTCAACAGAATAAGTGTCACCCTGCAAAATTTGACCTAACTTTGAACCTAGACAACTTTGGAATGCTACAAGCGATTCAATCAATTTCAGACCATCCCGGCGGTAGCTCGGTGGGCTCCGTCATCACGTCAAGGGAAAAAGGGTGAAACGGAGGAAGTCACCGAAAGGGCGCTTATGAGCTAGTATAATACTCGATGCGCCTCTAAACACCCGAAAAAAAAATTCAGACCGTTCACTAGCCCAGTCCTTCAGCTATTAGTACGTATTTTTTAAATACATGAAATATTCCACATAATATTTCTACAGGTGCTCAACAGACTAGTGCAAAATCACCGAGAGTTTGACATACTCTCTTCAGCGATTTTCTTTTCTTGGAATTCAACATCATCGGCAAGAACGTAGAGTTCATGCCTCGAGACGCCTCTTGAATTTCCGGTTTATCTCTTCAATTCACAGATTGACCTCAAAAAGTCAATTTTTTTGGTGTTACAGTTGTAATTTTCTTAGTCGCTAACCGATTTTTGAGATTTCAGGCTCATTTTGAAGCCAAAGCTTTTCAGGTAGAATAGGATCAAAATCAATAACTCGAGGCAAACAATTAAAATGGAGGGTTGCATGAAAAGTGACCAAAACCTGAACTGCTTTTGGAATATTAATTGGGAGGAGAATCGGATGAAAATCAAGTTACATCCGAAAGAATCATCCATTCTGAACAGTTCAGGGTATTCTCTTCTTGCATGAGACCTGAATTGTTTGTGAAAGAGACAACATTACAACCGCATGTTTTCGGAGGAGAATCTGGGCTTGCTCACATGAAGCTGCTCGTAACCAACGTTACAAAAATCGGAACAATCACTCTTTTGTCAATCACTGTTTTTTAGTGATTATTAGGCTTTTGTTGCTTTGGTTACGAACGTTTTCAGGTGCACAAGGGCGATATCTCTCGTTCAAAAGTAAACAGTTCAAATGTGGCCTGTTAACCAGCAATTCTAGGTCCAATGTCCATAGAAGAAAAAGCTCCTTGAAGTCTTCAGAATGAATAGTACTTTAGAAGGTGAGTTGATTTTCATTCGATTCTCCTCTCAACCTAGATTTCGAGAGAAGTTCAGGTGCGCCGGGTCACTTCTCATGCAACCCTGTATCTTGAATGTTTGTCTTGAGTTGATTTTAATCCTTTGGTGTTCCTACCTGAAGCTTTAGTTTCAAAATGAGCCAAAAATTTGGGAATCAAGCAACGAGTCAAAGAGTTATTGATTCATTACAAAAAAGTTAACTTTTTGAGGTCGCCCTGTGGATAAAAGAGATACACCGGAAATTCAAAAAGCATCTTGAGGTATGAGGTCTGCCTTTCTGCCTATGTTGTTGGAAGAGAATGGAAAAAATTCTGTTCAAGAAGGAGCATGTCACATTTTCAGAAATTTTTCACCAGTTCATTGAACACCCTGTAGAAATATTATGTTGAATACTTAAGAAGAAAAAGCCACCTGCCTCAGCGGGATTTGAACTTCGGACCTCTGGGTTTGAAGCCAGAGACAGAGCCCACCGAGCTACCGCCGGGATAATAGACGAGTTTTATTTTACGTCTGGTCGAATGTTCATGGTTTCAAAGCTTTCAGTGATATTCGGCACATTTTTAGTGGGTTTAAATGAAATGGGTTTAAATTTTAGTTAATTTAATGAGAACTTGGTTATTTTATTATAGTGACATTTTGACTAACGTTTTAACAGATCTGAGTCAAAAGACTTAAAAAACTTCAGGTGAAAGAATTTTATGAAAATTTCAGGCATACTTATCAGAAATTAGGCGAATATACCTTTTCACTAAAATGAGATAGCAAAACCTGGATGTTTATAAGGATGTTCTCTGAGAGAGGCGACTGGATGGTGAAAACCTCTATTTTGAAGCAATATCGAGAATTTTTTTTTATTTGATTTAGAGCTTTCATAAAAATGTCAGGGACGTTTTCAGGGATAGGTATATATGAAGGTATGAAGCACTGAACCCTTTTTGGATGAAATAACCGCAATTTTCGATCGCTTTTAAGGTTCCGGGTCCTAGAGATGTCCTTGAGAACAACTATGTCAAATTGCATCCTCGAATATTGTTATGGGTTTCCGCTAGGAGTCTCGGATATTGAACTTAAGAGATAGACAGCAATGGTATAAAGTATGGCGTTTCCGAAATTATAGCGTCTTCGTTCTTAGGTCATGTTCTTAGTCAGCGCATCCACCATTAGTGACAGAGGGAGGGGTTCGTCGCTTAGAAGGCACGTTGGGGGTTTCCACTATACAATATTCTATTAGTCAAGCTGTTCCTGCAGAATCTAGGAAGAAACTGGGTTGTTGGATCTATAGGTATTTTACGAAGGCTGTTTTTGTTTCACGAATTATAACTTCCCTGGAACTTTTTTATACTTTTGAAACGATTCTTTGTCTCGAAATTCCGAGATCCCCCAAAAATTATTTTTGATAGGAATTCACCATTTACGGTCTTTTCTAAAAAGTACAAGAATTCACCATCCGCACCTAGGTCTTTTCTAAAAAGTACAAAAATGTGCATGAAAACAGCATCATGCTCAAAATTTCGAATTAAAAAAAATCGAAATTTCTAAAAAATATTTCTCGGAAGTCCAGAATTTGAGCACGTCGTTTCCAACTTCTTTCTGGGAGCTTTCGGGAATTGTCGGCGCAAGGTCTCACGTATTTGATAAAAATTGCGGCCACCTTAACTTATAAAAGATCATTTACATGTAAACTTCCAGCTGCGAATTACATGATGAGGGCCTTATACAGCGAAATTCCGCGAGTAAATATTTATGCCTAAAGCGACAGCGTATGAAATTAAATTCTTCCACGATATGTTCTTGAACTTGAGGGCATCGGATCAATGAAGATTATTATAACACTTAGGAAAGTTCCCTGGCGCTCGGAGAGGTTGTTGCAGTAATGTGCGAATGTTAATGGTGCACAATTGAAATTTAATTGCTCATAAATGGCACACTGCTCAATTTTATAGTGTGTTTTACTGCAATCGGAACTGCGGCTTCACTCTTTTACATTGACGCTTTCATGCATACTCTAAAGAGATATTCCAAAAGAACTGTAGGCGAGCATACTAATGTAATAATTCTTTGTCTGGCATGCTCTTCCTGGGTGTATTTTTGAAAGGTGCGCGCATAAAAGGAAATCCAATTAGTGATGAATGCTTGATAAAGCATAGGTATATTCAAAACTGCGCCTCTGTGTTGTGCTGGGAAGCATGAAACTGAGCTCTGTTATATTTTGAGATTAAAAAATTTCGCGTTCCATGAACTTGGAAACGGCGGAACAGCATAAAAACTGGCGCGGAATCAAATGCAGATTAGGTAGAAAAGTTGGCGGAAACATTTTCCGCAACAGAACTCGAGGGAGTGTCACAATGGAGAACAATAATTTCTATTCGTGGTAGTGTCACTTGAAAACGACTCTCCCATTAGTATCTTGACTTGTCATGTTCAAGACCTCTGTGCACATGATCTCTTTTTTTCTCTCTGTCTCTTTTTCTCTGAGAAGGAAATATATTATAATCCGCAATATAATGTTGTTGCTGTTTGTAGGAATGAATTTTGTTTGAGCTAATTATTACGTCAGACTTTTATACAACATGCAGTGTAGGTATTACACCCTTGCCCACCTATAATGAAAAATGTAAACCTTGTGAGTATAGAAAGTTTTTTACACTTCAATCAAATGCGAAAACAAATGCCCTCCGCCCTAACAATCTGTTACAAAAGGAAGTACACCCCGAGGGGTATTTCATTTAGAACTTTGTTTTGGTGGAAAAAAAACTGGACCGTGCATGGAATGACGGTTGCGGGATGTTTTGTGCGGATGTAACCGGACCAATTAAATCACAATTTTTAATTGGACGATTTTATTTGTTAGTTGTGTCATAAAAAGTATGGAAGCTCAAAGTGCTTGCTGACATCTGTTTTTTCATTACAGCTCAGTTTCAATTCAAACGTTAATGACGGTTGAATTTATATGAAAACGATCCTCAAATTCAATTCAGTATATCCTCTTGTTTAGCATAATTTGCTTTCAGGTCGCGAATTCACGATGGAAATTATTAAAATAAGCAATTAGGGAACAGCATCGTTTCTAGTAACTTCGTTATTCATTTCGGAAGTTCATAAATTTTTATCTTTTTTGCTTCTTCCTGTTGTACACTTCTGCATTAGATTATGGAGCTTTTATCACTACTTTTGAAGAAGTGAAGTTTCGGCGTGCTTCCATTGATTGTGAAAAGTAGGATTTTTTTAGAAGTTTGCTGGGAATATTTCCTAGATATAAATCCAAATACTTTCTCAAGAGAAGTGAACTGTAGCTTTCAATTATTTAGCTTATTGTTGTCTCTTGTTCCAAGCACTTCAATGTCGACCAGAGTTGGTGATTTCGGATCGAGGTTCGTGTCTTTCTATTGAAAGGAGACAATGTACAAAATTTGCAGATAGCAGCTGCCATGTCCCTATCATGTTTTACTTTCCCGACCCACCATTCACCGAGGAGAAAAGGGAGAGTATTGTGAACACGCGAAAAAAATTAATCGAGATCAAGACGGATATATCCAGTTTGAGGTCTCTCAAGATGATCAAGACCATTTCCGTAGTGATGTCTGTCTGTGTGTGGGCGTGTGTGTGTCTGTCTGGTCTGTAATCTGCCACAATAACAGCCACAACATTGATCTGATAGACTTGAAAATTCGGTATGCAGACATGGTTTTGCTGTCGGATGAGCCCATTAGTTTTTGTCTATCATCTGTCGAATGGAATGTCACTATCAAAAAATGACAGAAGTTATATCTCACGGAGACTTGCCGTATGTAATTTGGAAGGCCGTGAAAAACTAAAACTGTATTCAAAATTATAAAAGTATTTCTCAAACTCAGTATTTTCAAAAACGTCAATTTCAGTTCAAAATTTTGCCATTTGATTATTCAAAATCTATCCAATGGATTGGAACCAAATTCGACAGAAAGCAACACAACAAATAAATTGAATTAAGTTTGCAATTCGATTTTCTCACCATTTGCCAGTCAGGCGCTACGAATTTCTGAAGTTTTCTTTGGTCGTTACTACCCGAGACGGCTGCTCACCCAGGTTTTGACCAGGATTACCCCGTTTGATGCAGGACTCTACTCAGACGTTTGTGCCTGCTTGGGGATGGAATTTTTTATCCCATGAACAGATTTCCACCAGTTTTTTTTACAAGAGGTACCTTACTGGATCTTGAACATTTCCCGACAATTTATTTTAAAATTCTCGGAATTTTCCGAGAGTTTTCCACTTGGGAATGCAAAACCGGCCTAGCTTATACATAGAGATCGGCTTCGAATGATTGAGCTAAAATAAAGCATTTTAAGTAAAACATTTTTACAATGTATTGGAGAAAACTATGAGGTTTGTCCGGAAAATTTGCTGGTTTTTTGTTCAATTATTATCGAAGATGCTTTAAATTTATTTTAATTTTTCTCTCAAAATCTAGCTTCTCCCTGAAAGGACGTCTTGTGCAAAAATTTTCATCCGTTCTTTGCCAATAGTCGGGAAAATTTTATTGTGACACAACCGATTTTTTTCAAGTGAAAAAATAAACTTTTGATGGGGTTTGTCTTAAAAATTGTCACTTTGATATGCTAGAGAACCATTCCAAAATACGTAATAGGTATATATGAAAGGCCGTATCCGAAGTGGTTTTGTTTTTCGTTTATTCAACGTCAGCCTATTTCCGCACCGAGGCCTAACACCGACGCCAGCGAATATGCTTTCCTCCACTATACCGGGAATTTCGCCGAATCCGAACACACAGTAGGGATCTGAAGTACTTTAGTTTAGAATGTGGAATATGCAACAAATAAGAGCAACAAGTTTTGGAACTATATTTTCAAACTGAGTTACGAGAAATTGGCCTGTTGATATCAAATACAATTATTATTGTGGTGGAACAAACTTTGCATGCGGAAATGAGTGAATAGAGTGGCCGCAGAGTTTGTGCACACATTGTTAATAAGCAAATAAATGCTCTCCCTCTCTTACCCATTCAGTTCTCTTCCACCTATACCTGGTATAGGTATCTGAACATGGATTACTACAGGTCGTAGCTATGACCTATGGAATTTATAGTTATGATCAATTTTCCAAATTAACAACTTTAATCCATTAGCCACTGGAAACAGACACGCAAGATCTTTATCGTTGTGTTTGTCGTTAGAACAGAAATGGTTATGTTTTCTCTTTACCCTTTATGTCACAATCGTCGAGCTACAGTACGATTAACCATTCGAAGTATTTATAAATTACTACGATTTTGGGGTATACCTACACTTGTACACTTAAGTGATGTATCTGTGTGTTTAACGTGGAACTCGAAGCTCGATTCCATCAGGCGAAGCTCAGTTTTTGACTTGTGCCATCAGCGCACTAATTAGTTGTTTTTCCTCTACAACCGAGTAAACAGAACGAGTGACATTTCTAATGAGGTGGATTAGTATGGCATCCAGTTTGAAAATGTTTGGATTGACATCGACCCAGTCCAGATTTGTTTTGAAAAGTGCGCGCCGGAGTTTTTCTGCATGATGTCCGCAGAGAGTGACAGCTCGCTTTGAATTATGCAACATATTTTCTCCTTTTATTATTTATACAATCTAATTTTAGTTGCGGGTTATTTAGGCACTCTTTTGGGACGAGCACCAGTGACGTAAAGTTTCGTATTCAACACCAACAGAAATACAGGTTCATTAAAAAACCCTTTTATACGCATCACAATTGACTTGAGATTTCCATCAGTTTGGCTAGGAAAGGTGTTCTCACGTGAAGATTTTTCCTGCAGTCTGCTGTGAAGAAGACTGAAATCCAGGTGGGTGTACACGGTACGTGGCAAGCAACACTTGGTTTCCACTCTGATATTCCTGCAGAATTAGAGGGAATATAGACAAAATCTCTTCATCAGTGTGCTCCCGGAAACATAATCAACAGCAATATCACAAGTGCTTCGATTTTCACGGTGATTTTGGCCTAGCGATCGCGACTGCTGGTTGTAGCAATAAATGCCCGACTCCGTAGGAGGAGGGCATTTATCTAGGGACAATCAGCCCGAGGGGAACGCTTGGCCAAAATTATCTGGGAAAATCTCAAGCACGAGTGAAATTTTGATGATTATTGCAAAAAAGAAGTCCAAAGTAACAGCTGTCAGATTTTGTTGTTTACATCCATTATATTCTGATGTCATTGACAGTGGGGTTAAGATAAATGAATATTTAATTGTAGCGTAAGTGTATGCTGTATTATACTTGAATGCATGTGAAATGTGAGTGTTTGGGTCCCTACTCAAATAAAAGTGACATATTTCAAGCAGGTTGAATATACCGGATCAATTTATGCTGCTTATGTCATGTATTAGAACTGTCACTTTAATCCATGGCCAACTATACCCACCCAAGTTACCGTTAATTCGCGCGCTGTTTTATCACAAAACAAGAATAACGAAGGAGAAAAAGACTTAGTTCTTGTTCCGAAAGAGCTTTTGCCGTACCTAATTAAAGCCATAGAGAGTCGCCCGAGTCGCGAATTGTAGTCGCTGGCTGCTCGGCAGCGTTCTCAAGCAATAAGTGCTTAATTCACAACGTGCAATCTAAATGAAAGTGTTAATGCACATAAGTAATGCCGTCCGTAATGCATTTAGTTGGCAATTAAGAGGAGAGACCGAGAGCTGTTCGAGTTGTAAACCTCTTGCAGTGGTTAAACATTTGCTGAACCCATAACCCATATTTGCAAGTATTGTATTCAATTAGTGTCGACCCGTGCGCGCCATGGCAGTACTCGTACCGTGCCGCATACATACACACAGTTGCAAAACATTTTATAAGAGTATTATAACACTGGAACGCTTCATTAATGTCGAGCAATTAATTTAAAAGCATTGTTAATTTAATATTAAGTTGATTATTGCGTTAATTGCAGTGGCGGGTGCTATATAGTGACTTTTAATTGCATTACGATGACAACAAACAACAACTCTATACCCATGGCCTACGGCAACACGATGTAATGCATTGTGTGTACGGAGTCGCGAAAGGTCCTGCCAAACTGTCGACCTAGTGGTGGTTCCGAGGGTGGTTTGCAACATCAGTTTGGATTTTTTGAATCCTATCAGGCAGAAAATTTAGTTCCAAATTTAGCGATCCATACTGCCAGAATTTCCAGTTTAGGAATGAAAAAATCTAGGTTTCCGTATACAGGGTGTCAAATTCGAAACTTCCAATTGGTCTGTAAGTCTGGCAGATATATCGAAAATCGCTCGAAACCGTTTCGGCAGAATGAAAGGGAAACCATAATAGTAAAATCAGTGACGCACCCCCACTTGAAACTGTTTTCAAAGCCGGAGTCGATTGAAGAACTGCAGCGTAAAATTACCGAAGAATGTCGCACGCTTTTGAAAGAGATCTTCGAAGCGTTCGACAAGAGTTCGAGAACAGACTTTATTATTGCCTTGAAAACAACGGCAATCATTTTAAACAGTTATTGCTGCCATTCATTCTTTCTTTTTGGTTTGAAGTAATTGAAACTTGATTTATTGTGGAGTGAATTCATTCAAATCAATGTAAACTCATTAGACAGTTTTTTCCAAATAAATCGAAAATAACTCAAACAAAATATGGAATAATTGGTACCACTGGAAAGCATTTTTCATGGGCTTCTCAATGATAATCACAAGTGGGGGTTGCCATAAAATTAGTGGAGGGCGCTGGAGCTCAAACACTGAGTGGGGATGAGTCACCCACTTCACTATTATGGTTCCCCCTTCATTCTGTCGAAACGGTTTTTGGCGATTTTCGATATCTGCTTTTGTTTCAGACTTACAGGCAATTGTAAGTGACTAAGTATTGAATTTGACACCCTGTATAATGGAAAGGAATCTATATCGACAGCCTGCTGCTGTATAGGCGATTGACCTTATTGGGGAAAATGGCCGCTTCGTCGAGGAAGTTTTAGGGCATTAATTTTTAGAACTGGTGTAAGTTGCCGTCCGGCAACGGCGGTGGTTACGTCAATTGGTGGCATGTCAAAACTGTCACTTTGCTGTCTTGTGCAGTACGCTACAAGCAAACTTTCGTTCCTGTGAACCCTTGGGACCCCATAGGCCCGTTATTGGGCCCCATGTTGATGACCAGCGTCGTCGCAGACCTTTCTCTAAATCATCCATAGCTTCCACCCAAGGAAGAGCAACAGACTCTGTCACACCCGCACGGAGGGAAACACACAAGCCCGTCGACCAGCCTGCCAGCCAAGAAAAAATCACCTCGGGCTGGCCGTGCAGAGTCAACCACCACCTACCTTTTTTCTTCGCTTTTTTCTAAAGATTTCCTGCTTCGACTTCAGCTGGAGATCCGCATTTTTCATTCTAACAAGCTCGCCGTAGCTACCTCTGTGTTCGCGACGTAAACGTTCTTTTTTTATCGCAATAATGTAGATGTAGTGCATTGCTGGGAACGTAGTCTTTCAGCTGCGCACCTCTGGAGCTAGATCTACTACAAATACGCTAACCATAACATGAAATAAGAGACACAAATGCAAACCCCTTTTTCAGATTATTTCTACTTGTCAAATTTCCATGTCAATATGTGGGTATTACAGGTATCCACTAGTGCCCACCTAGGCTACTAGACGTCGGAGTGTGTTTTCCTCGCAAAAACGTCCTCGACGATCAAGTACCGAGCTCTACACCAGGTGGCGTTTTTTAAATGTAAATCGCCTATAACGGCGGCTTTACAGAACGACTCCACTCCTTCGTTAAAATCTGGCAACACCAACTGTAGTTGAATAATTTGAACGACACGATGACAGAAACTCGTGTCGCATGAATGATTGGAGAGAGGGAATATAGCCTGATCGAATCTTATTGGCTAGCGACGCTGGTCGCCGGCGACATACGAAGTTCTGTTAAGCCCCCATAAGTGAGGTCAAGACGTCAACGGATTCGTCACACTTCAAAATTATTAGACTGTCAAGTTGACACAGACGCAAATTCAGGAAAAGTTGCTGAAAAAAGCTTTAGTGCTGTGAAATCATAATCTGTAATCACATACCTACATACTTTCAACACGCTATGAAAAAATCTTGTACCATAACCTACCGTGCCGTCGTTGCCAGCTCGGGGCAGTATTTCAATTCCTGAATTTTTAAATCAGTAAGTTTTTCCACTGTTTTTGGCATAGCTTGTCTTGTGAAACATATAAATTATTTGTAGATACTCTTTCTGGATATGGCCAAATGTATTAAGGCCAAAACTTGAGTCAAGAAAGAAACACCAACATCATTGTTTTTAATTATTATTGCGAAGAAGACCAACTTTATTATTGATTACTTTATTACACTTAGCTATAGGATCTTTTCCAAAAGTTAAGATTTCCACTTGAATAGACTGACGCAAAAATTCAAGTCCTGCAAAAAGTTCAGAAGAATGCCAGGATCTAATGAGGATTCACGGACACCGCGTACGAGGAATGCGCCAAGAGAGAACGATACCTATGTGAGCTGAACTAGCCATATAATGGTCGCTTTAATTGGTTTCAAGGGGGCTTTGCGGGATTTCATGGGAGCAGCTTTGAAGGTTAAGCTCTCTGGGGCTGAGAAGGAAGGGAAATTCAACCAATTAACTAAGACATTGTGGTGACTTCCCCGCTGCTTAAAATAAGAATAAATAAGCTTCTCGTGGCTTTTATGCGCCCAGGAAAAGGAAAATGTCTCCATTTGAAGTTGCAGATGCAACCCTATGCAAAGTTGTGACTGAAGCAGCTTGTCAAATATATGTCAAGCTGATGCGTCTTTGCTTTATTTGCGCCGTTTCCATGACGATTCCATAACGAATACTATGCATCAATGCTTTAGAAAACATAAGAGAAAAAAGCTAAAAGCTCAATCTAGGCTGTTCGACGGGATACAAACTACAAAGGGCGTCAAACAACCAGTCTTTAAACAACACTTTTATTTCCACTTCACTGAATCCACTTGAGAAAGGCTAAGAATCGCAGCTTTATGTTCAATTTATTTCTCGTCCTTGTAAAAATCAACATGATGGCATACGGTCGGCAGGTATAGGTATAAGCAGAAACGAGAAGTGCATCAACGCTATCGGATCTTGCATTATTTTAATCCACTTGAATTCAGCGTTCGTGCCATATTGGTGGAGCTTTATAAGCATGAATAGTTGAGGCTCTGTTTGGACTCGAGAATAGTTTGGAAGCGCGTCTTAAAGTGGTGCATGATTTTGCATGCATTACACCATCAAATGGTGTGGCCATTACACTCATTTTAGCACAAAAAGATGTTGCATAACTTTCCACAAACTGGCATAACTGGTGCATTTTGCTTCCTGCGGCACCACCAGGGCGTTATCAGCAGGCACCGCAATTCGAAACGGGGTCGTTTAAGAGGGCGAAGCAGAGGAGAGGAAAAAAAGAATTTCGCCGCGGTAAAGGCAGAGCGCACCAGTGCGGTGGTATGGTGGTTCAAGTGTCGGCGGGTGGTATGAAAGCGGGTGGGTGTCGGTATGCCCTGTTCCGAAACAGTGGCGGCTCGTAACATTTTGAAAAGTAACAGAATCTTTACAATGTATAGCTTTACCTACCTGTATCTTTCAAATCTTGAGATTCGTCAGAGGACATCTATGATTTGCAGTAACTCTTTTAGATCTTTGAAATCGACAGCATGTGGGAAATACAGGGTATTCTTTTAGTAATGTCACATTTCCGTGGCTTCTCACGAGGAAACTGAATATTCAGCTTGTAAATCTCGTTGTAAATAAAAGCGATGTTACATCATGTAACTTACAGTAGGTGCTTTTCTTTTAGCACAAAACTCACTGATCTGATCTAAGTTAGAGAGAGAAAGAGCGAGAAATCGCATGCGCGAAAGTGAGATACCACTAACAACTTAGGTCAGAATACTTAGTTCAGGTTGTGAAAGGCAAGTACTTATTGTTTCAAGTTTTGTTTGAACCGGAAGTTTCGTCAGTCATCGACATTCCGTGTCACAGCGCGACAGGAACTGAAAGATGCAAAACTCAGAATCCTCCATTCCATCAAAATTATGAGTCTCATCCATTTTTAGATCATCAATTCTGTTGAAATTCATGACAAATTAATTGTGATAAGTTAATCATGGATGATTTTCGTCCAACTCTGGCAGTTCTAAAAAGTCAAGCAGCTTCGCTTGTAAATCCGACACACTATCGAACGGCTCTTATTGAAGTCTCCAAGTTTGTGGCTTATTCCCGAATCCAAGTCTCCAGCAAATATCGTAGCATTCTCCATATCTCCCAAAATGCTTCAATATAATATCCTTAATGGTAATATGATGAAGTGGTGCTAATTATGCTGATTATTTTTTTATAAATTATGAGTTAGAGTACTCGGAAGACCAGAGGGACTTGTGGGTGGAGCCTAACTGCGCGAACTGAGTTCATTTGGTGGTGCACCTATAGATTTGCAGTGAGATTTTGGGTTCGCCTGTGACCTGGTAATGGTCCACCCTCTAGCTGACGGTGTTGCTTTCCCTATTTCAACACACGGACTCATCAAAAACGATTTTTGTTTTTCTGTTCAGCCCCGCCCACAGGTCCTTGTGGTGTGCCGTTCACTCTATACTCCCACAGCCTGACTCGCTGTCTTTTCTTGCAATGCATGGATTATAACGAGTTATAAGAAAGAACGGCCGCTGGACGCGTATTGTAATAGTATATTACATACCGAGACGGGAAATTAATCATTACTGCTAAGGACACAGAGAGCCTCCAGGCTAGCTGGAATGATGTATTTACCGTCGAGAGTATGTATGCTATTTTACTCACAACCATGTACTCAGCTTGCAGGATTACAGGCGTTCAAAAGTTGAAATCTGAAAATTACCTTTATGTCATAACTTCCAGGTAGGCCGATTAATTTTGCTGAAACGTGGTTCAGGAAATACTGATTAACACACTTATTGTTTGGTTGGATACATATTTTGAAATTTCCCTTCTAAAGCTACCATTTCTTCACTTTCTTGGGAGGTCGGCCATGGGTCACTTCCCGACCTCCTACTAGGTATGTAATGAATCAATTACCATAGTGGTTGTGAGTTAAATCTATTCTCTGTGAGTTGGGAAACACAAAAAATTATTTTAATTGAAAATCTCTCCGGACGATTCAAGAGAGATCCCTCCACTGATGCGTGGAACAGAGGATTTTTTTGAGGATTATTTTAAATTTGATGTTCTTACTTCATGGATCACCTGTATAGTAAATGGAAATCTAAACTGCTCAACATGTAACTTTGGATGGTCTCTACCGATTCTGATTATGATTGTTTTCACGGTGGTTCAGACATTTTTCAGCGATTTACTCCATTAGCCAGATTTTTTTATTAATCGCAATTACATTCGTTACAGGATGGAATGTAAAGCACTATACAAAACTGTGCTTAGTTCAATAGATCCCCGTTTTGTGAACAATTTTTCTTCCAAATTCTAATGATATAATCATGAAAACTGTTAGAATTGACAGCCAGTATAGGAGTCATGTTAATGGTGCTTTGCAACTGCAACGTCTTCCAAAGCTCCGCTAGCGGCAGAAAGAATATTGTTTCACATTCGGATTTATGTTGGAATCGAACACTTTCCTCGTTTATAATGCGAATTTTGGAGCTTCCAATGGGCCAAAGAGTAAAGACCAAGACAGGACCAAAACAAACACAAAAACCTTAGGACATAGACACACAACCAAATTCAACCACTGCAGTTAGAAGAGACAAACGAAGAAAAACCTTGTAAATCACTAATGACATGACCATGATACAATTTTTGACGATGGAAGTCATGATGATCCCGTAGATTTTTGACCTCGCGCATTAAAAAAGCTTTGACACGGATCTTTAAGGACTTTCACTATGCTGTAGTGTAGAGAATAAATTCTGAGCAGAAAACAGCAATAAAATTCCACTCCTGTTCCAAAATTACCACCACCGCTAAGCCTAATAATACTGAGCTATAATAGGCCAGTCAAATAAGGAAAGCTGGAGGGAAAAAACTGTTGGAGTTTTGGAAATTTGACAGTAATGTCCGGTAAGGTGTACTGTTAAACATACTAAAAGTCCACAACTCTACCTACTGAGCTCGAGCCGCCATCTTGGAAAAATGGTCCTTCTATCCAGTTTTCTGCTTATATTTCGCTAATCATCAGAGATATTCAATTGAGTTTATTAAAAAATCAAGGCTATAACATTGTCAACAAAAATTGTTTCATACCGATTTTTTTCTCGTATCTGTTGATATTAATAAAATAATATTGACAAAAAAAATCAAAAAATGAGTGATTTTTTGCCTATGGCTAGAGATATTGTCTTCAAAATTTGTGAAGATGTTGGCAGTCTACATCAAAGCTAAATGTGACAGTTGAGATAGAAAAAAAATTGCGAAAATATTTTTATTTTTTTTTTAAATTGAGCAAAAATTTGGTTTTTGAGTTTGACATTTTCAACAAGGCGGAGTAAAGGTTTCAATCGAACATCAATCAGTTTCGATATTTACATATTGTAAGACAAGATTTCATCAGTATTGGTGCCTTCACGAGCTTCTGGAATGCTCGATATGAATTAAAGTAAAAGAATAATAGCTAAGTCCAAAAAGTTTTGTCGATTGGTTCTGAAGGAGACATTTCGAAAAAAGAGTCAATCAAAATGTTAAAATCCACCCTGTATAACAAAAAGTAACTATACAAAATGGAAGTAGTGGAGCATACCTGGTGCCAAAATACAGCCTTAACATTGCTAAAAAAAGAACAAATTAATTGATTTATTTAAAAGTTATTAGTCCTCAAACTTGACTTTACAAATTTCAGCCAGTCAGATAGGGAGAAGTAGAGAGAAGTAACTGTCGGAGTTTCAGAAATTTAACAGGGATGTTCGCTAAGGTATACTTATATACATACTAAAAGTCCTCGCCTGTGCCTGTTGCGCTTGAGCCGCTATTTTGGAAAAATGGTCCTTCGATCAAGTTTATTACAATTTTTCCAAGATGGCGGCTCGAGCACAACAGGTAAAGGCGAGGACTTTGAGTATGTTTATTAGTATACCTTAGCGAACATCCCTGTCAAATTTCTGAAACTCCGACAGTTACTTCTCTCTACTTTTCCCCATTTGACTGGATAAAGTTTGTAAAGTCAAGTTTGAGGACTAATAATTTTCAAACAAATCAATTAATCTTGTTATTTTTTCTAGAAATGTAGAAGCCGTCTTTTTGGCATCAGGTATGCTTCACTTCTCCCATTTTGTATCGTTACTTTTTGTTATACAGGGTATATTTCAACATTTTGATTGATTCTTCTGTACTATTTTGGATAAGGCACACCAATATGGAGCTCATATACAGTTGAATAACCTTTGGACCTCCTGTATATCCTTTACTGATGTCTTTTGTTCCGAAATGTCTCCTTCAGAACCAATCGACAACACTTTTTGGACTTAGCTATTATTCTTTTACTTTAATTCATATCGAGCATTCCAGAAACTCGTGAAGGCTGAAGGCACCAATACTGATGAATCTTGTCTTACAATATGCGTGTCGACATCCTGGCTATTGATAAAAAAAAGAGGGCTGGCTGGATCATAGATCCTACTGTTCGGTTTGAAATTAACGAACACCAACCATCAGACATTAATATTGAAAAACAGAGGATCTATGAGCCAACCATCCCTTTTTTTAAAGAAAAATATGACCTTCGACAAATCGATGTTGTCGGGTTGCTTGTCGGCGCTCGTGGGACCATCACCACCCTCTTTAAAGAGTTTTGTTTTAAATTTGGCATTCCTTCTAAATTATGTAAATCAGTAGCGTCAGTAGCATTGAAAAAGTCCATTTACATTTTGCGAAACCATTTATATAAAATTACTTAGTTCTTTCTTACCTTTATACATCTATATTTACTAAGTTCTCAAGCTTAACTATATACCTACTTTTTCGAAATTCAGATTACTATTTAAGTTTACCTATTATTGTGTTATAGTATCCTTTGTATATTAGCAGCCCAAATTGTGGGAAGGTGTCATTTTTTAATAAATGTCTGTATATATCAAAACTGATTGATGTTCGATTGTAACCTCTACTCCGCCCTGTTGGAAATGTCAAACTCGAAAACCAAATTTTTGCTTGATGTAAAAAAAATGAAAAAATATTTTCGCAATTTTTCACGTTCAGCTTTGATGTAGACTGCCAACATCTTCACAAATTTTGAAGACAATATCTGTAGGCATAGGCAAAAAATCCCTCATTATTTGTTTTTTTTTTGTTAATATTATTTTATTAACCTTTTCACTGCGGCCCGCCGTTTTCGCCATTTTTCCAAGATGGCGGCTCGAGCTCAATAGGTAGAGTTGGGGACTTTTAGTACGTTTAACAGTATACCTCACCGGACATTACTGTCAAATTTCCAAAACTCCAACAGTTTTTTTCCCTCAAAGGGAAAAATGTGTTCTAATTTGACTGGCCTATAAGGCATCAGAGAGAACTTTGAATGTAAAATTATGTTTTAATGTCGTTGAGGCTTGTTTAAAAAACGTCTAATAATCTTGATTTGTTGTCATTTTGTTAGTTAGGTACTTCACTACTTAGGTACACTACTTACTTATTGGATATAGCGTAAGTCTTCGTATAGGACCCATGAGTCCTTGACGTGCCTCCACGCCACTGTCCCAAAATGTTTTTGGCTTGCTCGGTTCCATATTATTTGCAAGCAAATTAGTGGCAGATATTGCCTCTCGCGAGTATACATGCCTAAATAGGCAATAAGTCGGAACGGATGTGTGTACGTTTAGGTACGTACGTTCGTACACACACACACACCACACACATTCCAACCAATACAATTTCACGGTAAATTTACATTATTATTTATGAGGTCGTTCGTAGGGAAGGAGCTAAGGAAGAAGGGACGTGTAGTGCGGCAATAAATTCAGTCGCTCGCAGGAACCGAGCTTATAACTGTGCTTGCACGACGTCAAACTATTTGCTTATGCAGTAAAAGGTAAACAACGGGAGAACACTCACGTGAGTTAGACGCCCACAGCACGGTGCAGATCCAATTAAGTCGGTTGCTGTGCACCGAGCTACACAATGAGACCGGCTACTTGATAATGTGTTTCCTCCTCCTAGAACACAGATAAAACAAAGTGTTACCAACAGCATGAGCAGTGCCCCCGTCACATTGTTATTTTCTAACGCAACGGCAATGGCCAAAGGGCACAAAGACGTTACGACAGTGATGAGAGAGCAGGGCTCGGATAGATACGGCCGGCGGAAGGCAGGACTCAAAAATCGACTCGATAATCGGGTTAACACCGCGCGTTTAGCATCGATTCCCACACGATGATGGTGCTGCTGGAGCGCTTGGAGCAGAGAGCTTCGGAGGGAGAACGTCGTAAGCCGGCACCACATCACGAAGCAGCTCCAGCGCCCGGCCCAACGGCAGACCGGGAGCAGCAGGGCATCAGTTAGTCAACAGCCTGGGGATTAGCAATCAAGTCGAAATCATGTTCTCCGGAGAAGAGATGAATAAACCGCGAAGCTGGTTTCGAAAATATTTGCATTTGAGATCTTGGTGTTGATCCACGACTGGTTTTGCTGCGCGATCTCTGAACAACAAACAGATATGTATGCTACAGCACAAAAGCTTCATGTGCTCCAGTCGCTCGGCTTCAGTCAGTAAAAGTTATGCTTTGCACACAGGGAGCCACTTCATGAAATCAGCTGCATACTTTTCCACTTTCGGTAAAGTCACTGTAGCAGTAGTTTAAACGTAACGAAAGCGAATAAGTCCTGCAGGTTCCACAAGCTCCATTCCACTGCTGTTGCCAAAGCAAAGCTAAAACGCGCATGGCTTCACAACTGGAGGACTAAGGAGTGAAAAAGGTGTAGGTATAGGTACTAGCTGAACTGAAAGTAGCTGAATTTCACGTCTCTATTGAGAATGTCTTTTCAAAGCGCCATGTTGTACACTCGAAATCCAACTGTGTGCATCGCCTGTGGCCATTGCATTTCAAGCATCATTTCTGAAGTTGCATTCCGAATTTCGATTCAACAATGATTGGGTTTAGGTATTTAGGCGAACTTCTACTTGGCTCTATTATAGACACATATAATTACTATAATTCGTGATTAACACCAAGTGCGTAATACACCTTGCTAGGTGAAGGGAGATTTGTAGCCTTCTGAACTTTAGTTGTTTTTGTTAACTAAACGGGATGCGAGCGCCTGGTATGAGTGTTCGTCTCAGTCGGAAACACGGTCATAACTGAAAGGAAAACAAGGATTACGGAGCAAGGATGAACCACTTGTGATAACATATTTTAGAGATTTTGAGTATAACATTTTGTGAAATATAAATATTTGGACCACAATTTGATCTTTTCCTTCGACTTATTTTAGCTATTATGATGGGATTTTGACAGGTGACCTTACATCGTAAGGTAAAGGAATGCTGATTAATAAAATAATAATGACGTTTTGACAGATTTCGGTGGCTTCAAAAGCTAATTTGACCAGCTCCGGTGGACCCAGTAATACTAATAGCGTTTTCGAGTCAAAACTGAACCAGAGTTCAGCTTTAAAATCAGGGAATGCGATTGGTTCTTCAAAATCCATGGCCAATCAGTGATAGTAATTTTCGAGCTGAACTAGCTCAGTTTTTTTTCATTCGTTTATTTAACGCCGGCCTATTTCCGCAACGAGGCCTAACACCGACGCCGGTGAATGCTTTCCTCCACTAACCGGAAATTTTGCCGAGCCCCTGTGTATTCCAACACAGGGTAGGGATTTTTAACGTCCACCAACATCACATGGGGTCGGCACCATCGTTCGTATTTTACGTGCTATACGACACACGGCGCGTCTTGCATTTAGCAAGCATTCCAACTAAATCAAAGAGCTTGTTTTGGGGACGAGAATTCGAGCGCCCACAGTGGGACCCGAACCCACGACTCCTGAGGTGGGTAGTTAAACGCGCTGACCACCACACCAAAAGCTCCTCCAACTGGCTCAGTTCTACTGACCAATTCTCACTGCAAATAAGTTGACACTTTCAATTACTTTTAAGCCCATCTAGCAGGGTTGGAGATTGTATTTTGGCATAATATCATGCGGTCTTCAGTACATTGGATCGCAATATGAAAAATTTTGAATGCACTCTATCTAAAATTGTCGAGGCACCCATGTCGACTTCGACAAAATTGTTTCACCGAGAATCTAGTGATGCCGTCGAGACGAGACATGTTTCGGTCTAGTCTCGTCTCGAATATTCGTCTGCTGCCTGTCTCGTCCCGTCTGTGAGTATTGTATAAGTGTCTCGTCTCGAACTATTTTTTTCGGGAAGATTAAATGGGCAGAACACTTGTTTCTCTATACAGGGTAATCCAAGTTTTAATAGACAAAATTTCAGGGTCGATAGAGAATCGAAAAAGAGAGGACCTGTCCTAGAAACTATATATCTGAAGCGCATAGTAACGGAGCTATAAGCCTTCAAAGTTCGACTTTTTCCTTTTTTGAAAATTTATATATAGTACATAAGTTATCATTCGGACATCGTCTACCCACACGTCAAATTTCAATAAAATTCAACCAGTGACAGCGAAGTTACAGAGGTCGTTATTCAGGAAAAAAGTTGCAAAAACTCGATTTTTATTACTTCGCTGTCACTAGCTGAATTTCGTTGACATTTGATGTGTAGGCAGACAATGTCCGTATGATAACTTATACCAAATGAAGACTCTCTTACTTCGACCGTTTACCAAATATAAATTTTCAAAAAAGGAAAAAGTCGAACTTTGAAGGCTTATAGCTCCGTTACTATGCGCTTCAGATATATAGTTTCTAGGACAGGTCCTCTTCTTTTTTGATTCTCTATCGATCCTGAAATTTTGTCTATTAAAACCTGAACCACCCTGTATATTCATTTATCCAATATTCAATTCGATTCGAAAACTGAATGGACGATACTTACAATAAAATTATTTAAATTCAACGTTTCTTTGGAACCAGGGTAGGTATATCTATTCCAGAATAGCTTTCAACTTTGACATGAGGATAAACGTCACAGCAACAATCAAGGGAACAACAAAAATGCACTTGTCTTTGGGTAAAATCACCTGAATTGAATTTAAAGAAAATATGTACATTCAATCCTGAAGTGAAAATTTGCTCCTTTGTAGAACCTCTACTTATGTTTGAAAGAGTTACTGCTATACTGATATAGAGGATGTTCAAGAACTCGCGGCCCAGGGTCGAAGGCAGTTTAGAAAAATGCTTCGAATGTGCCAGAAAAATTATTCAAAAACATGGGAATTTTATTTTAGGAGATATTGGGGGTCGAAGGGTGGGACTCTGCCACCTCTTATTTTTATTATCTGATGAGATATCAGTAAATTTTTTGGAAAAGACTAAACAAAAAAAATCAAAGTCTCGAATTTTTATGCACAGAGTGAGTCATAAAGTGGAGAACCCCAGAAGATCTTTTTTGAATAATTGCAAAAGTTTTAGTCCGACCGTTAGGCGCTAAAATATAAACTGCTCAACAACTGGAATGACGGGATCGAAAATATAACCTTTTTTCAAAATGCCGTATAACTTTGGATTGACACAACCGATTATGAATTTGTTTTCAGAGTTTTTTAGATCCATTGTTTAGCAGTCTATCCCATTGACTAGATTTTTTTTTAATTCTAATGACTATTTTTACAGTGTGTAGGGCAACGAGCAACTCCATCGATGGAGGCGCCATCGTACGGTAGTGACAACTTCACGTTGAGTTTTGATAATGGGGAGTTTGCGTGCACCCGTACGTACGTTACTTTTCACGTTCTACGTCGTCCTTATTAGAGAGTTTGCGATCTCAATGAGCGTACAACATAACGCAACGTAGAACGTGAAAATTGCCCTGTAATTAGGAAATTGCTAACAACAAACTCGTCTATTTTACGTTGAAAGTTACGTTACGTCGTACGTACGTATGAACGCAAACTCCCCATTGCAAGGTCCCATTGTTCAAAATGAAATTCCCAAAGTGTTGGTCAAACTGTTTTCAAAACATCTCAATTTTCGGAAATTACAAAAAAAATCCTAGAATCTATCTTGCAAAAATGTTCATTTTGGTTGGAAAAATTCCCACAAGAAATTTAGCAAAATTAATGCTTATCCTATATCCAGTTCACTTTTCATTTTTACTTTTTGGAGCAAGAATTAAGTGACAAGCTGGAGCGCTAGGAGGATACGGCTGATGACCACTGGTAGTTTCGCTCCAAAACATTGCAGGTGCCATTAGCCGTAGCCCCGCCCCCTCCTCCCAGCTTGTCACTTAATTTTTGCTCTAAAAAGTCATTCTTCTGGAAATAAAAAGTGAACGAGATATACCTACATGATCAATTAAAATTCAGCATTATAGCTATGCATTATTACAAATTCTGATGAAAATCTCATGTGGACCAGTCGAGACTTTTCGAGACGAGACGAGACGAAACGAGACTCGTACGCCTCGAGACGAGGCCAGAGTTACGTGTTGTCTCGAGATCTCGAGACGAGACGACACTTCGAAATCGTCTCGTCTTGCGGCAACACTAACCAGGATCAACCTGCCCGGCCACGAGACAGTCGTCTTTGGACTGGAGGAGCTCCAAGGAAGGCATTTTTTGGAATACCAGAAATTATCTAGGCAAAAAACTGTTAACTACAGAAAAATTCACCAAATAATGGAAGTATCAATTACGTATAGCCTATACCAGCTATGTTTAAACAATGTATCCAACAATTACTGAAATATTATGTCTCTTCGAAACAAGTGCAAATTTCTATGTTTTAACTCGGCAAGCCTCGTTCAAAAAACTTCACCACTCATGCGAACTTTCGAAGTTGTTGTGTAAGAAACGATTGATAAACTATTCTGATCAATGTAACTATACATTTATAGTATCTGTTCGTAGCCCTATTGCAGTTATACTCATGTGCCAAAGCAACTTGCCAGAGATGCATTATTTGAAAAAGGGTGAACTTCAACTAAAATCGCAAATCTGACGGATTCTCTGTTCTTGCTCGAAGAACTATCTTTTAAATGAACATTTCTAACACGTTTGAATTATGTGCAGGATGTTTCCAAAGAACAGCCGCCAAAGCTCGAGGATCCTTAATGCGACTGTAACAGATGGGAATGCTGTTTGAAAGTATGACTTGACTACACTCGTATTCACTGAGATGATGATACCGTTGGAATACCGTAAATGCAGCTGCAGGATCAAGTTCATATTAAGCGAGATCGCAGATGCACTACGCGACTGCTACTATACTCGTACGAGCCGTAGGTATACTTCAACTAATTCAAGAGCGTCTTACTTTGAAAATGCCTTCGAGGTAACGGATAGCTGGAAATATCTACGTTTATTTGTTGAAAAAACAGATCCGCAATTTCTCAACTTGTGCGACGTTTTGACTGCCACTTGTATAATTCCTTCTGATTTATAGGTTCAATCCAGGATCACGGACAATAAAGTTTTTTCTTCTTCAACTCTCTCGATAAGTATATCTGGCCTGCCTTACCTTTGGTGAAGGGTGAAGGACGGCAAATTCGCATTTACTTGAAAGCTTAGAATTTCTCATATTGATGCAAAGAAATTGGAAGGGTCGGGATTTTTTATTTAACAAATTGAAAAAATCATAAGGGATACCTCCTATGGCATCACTGAGTTTCAACGAGACTCTTATACTTAAATAAACTTTTTCAGATAATAGAAGTTTTTCAGCGCTTAACTAGAGTAATATAAATTTGGCAGGGTAATAGTGTAATGCATACCGAGGCGGGAAATTGCTCATTACTGCTGAAGGCAAAGAGAGCCTGAAGGCGATAGGCCTGTATGTATAGTAGGTACTATTCTCGTGCGACAATCGAGGGACATCTGTATATTTTTATTTAGTGGAATTATTTGTGGAATTTCTATTCAGTTTTCATAAAAAAAGAGAGCCGAAGCTTCATAAAATTGCGCTAGAAATCAATCCGCAAAAAAATTTACATTTGAAATGCCAAAGTCGCATAGAGCTCAAACAAACATGATTTTGGTTCTTGTTTGACGTCCGTTCGAGACTTGATTGTAAAATTTCGCGATGAATAATGGAACGTGTCAGAATCACGACTTCTTTTATTTCGAGATAGCCACACGACGTAAAGCAACACAACACAGAAACACTCCGCGGCACGGCCAAATCCCGCAATTATTAGACATCTATACAGAGAGAAAATGTAGCAAAGATTTTTGAAATTGGGCGAGAGAAGTTGGAACGTACATATGGCCCGGAAAGTGCAGTTTAAACACGTTCCGCAAATAAATTCAATACGTACCGCAGAGAGCACTTGCCCTCATGCGGTGGTGGACCGTAAAAATGGCGGAGGCTCCCCGAGATGCGAGTAATTACGGTTCACACCTGTGTGTCAGGAGTTTTGGTATTGGAACAGCAAAATAACCATATTTGAGCGAGTTTTATTCTGCATGCTACATAATATATCCATAAATTTCCCAATTCGATTTTGGACAAAACTACGAATTATTATACCGGAGATTCGTAAATTCGTATCCCATCGAGCGGATTGTGATTGATTGTGCTCGTAGATAGCATAGTATAATGGTGTTTTCGCAGTTCAAGCTGATTTATCTAAACACATCTTCAACCTAACGTTTATTGCAGAAATAAATAAAATAAAACGATTGGAAGGTGTGTTGGTATAGGTAAAAAACACAAATACAGCTGCAATATACCTACAACTTTTTTTGTTCCGATATTATTGTAGAAGTGGAAGCGATACGCAAGTATACTGCATTTTGGGCTACGGCAACGAAATTTGGCAAGAGCGAACCAAAACAAGTGATTTGATGTCCGGCAACACTCAAAATTTTGTCCCTTAGGGGGCCCTCCAAACTTTGAAGAATCAATAAGAAGAGTTTTGAGCTCGCTAAAGAATATTTTTTTCAAGTGTCAAGAATGGAACGGATATGACGACAATAATTATTGCTGTCAGTATTTCAACAGACTCGTAAGGTTCCTTTATGACACACATGACGATACTCAATGGTCGTTTTGTAAAAGTTCTTGCATCTTCAAAGTTTGGAGAGCCCATATTTGCCTCCCAAGGGACGAAACTTTCAGTGCTGCAGGTCAAATCACTTGTATTGGTAATATTGGCACAAAGCTCGCTCATGCCAAATTTCATTGCCGTACTTAACCCAAAATTCAGTATCGATCTGTTTTTAGATATGTACCGGTTGCACTATAGATTCATTTTTACCAGTTATTGTAATTATAGGTAAGTACTGGTATATCCCATATCAGTCTATTTAGATACTTTGGAAAATGAGGTAGAAATGTTACTCATACATATTCTGTACTAGTTTTACTGTTACCTACTCTTGAAACAATCACAGTACAGCTATAATACCTAAGTGCCTAAAAAGCTTATTTTAGTTTTAGTCCAGTATATAAGTGCTATTGATTGATAGCTTTGTATAGTTTCAGGTTACTAATAGAAAATATTTCCAAGACAGAAATCTTAATTTGGAGCAACCGGTAAATAAAATAAGATGAGGTAAGTGTAAGACTAACGAGCGCCAAATAAGATACTGTTATAAAATTCGCCGGAGAGTTCGACTCAAGGGCAAGCGACGATCCAGTCCAATTGGCGGAGGAGCCATTCGAAAGCTGACATAATTCATCGCGAAGTTGCTGAACCTACCTAGAGCTCTTGAGATTTGACTAGTAACATATACATAGGACCATAGGTACCTACTGAAATTTTTGAACGAAATGGAATAATCACGGAAAGAATCTCTAAGAAAAAAATGAAGAAATATTATCATTCATTTTGGGTAACCTGTCTGTGGCTAAAGAGGTCAAAAACTGGTCATACTATTGGCTGGTGTCATAGCAACTTACTCAGATTAAAGTTAACTCGCTCATAAAGCTTTTGGTTAAACCCGAAGTTAGAACGCAAAGCCAATCAAACCAAAATACAGTAAACAACAGACCCATCAGTTTGGTTCTAGAATTTCCAATAAGTTATTATCTATCGAATCGATATCTATTAATCGTGAGTGATGATGGAGGGGGAGTATGTCTCCTGTATGTGGAGACTCACATACAGGGTGAGTCAACAGTGAGGGATGGGAGCATTACCTTTCAACCATTCAATATAAAAAATTATCCAAACGCTACTTCACACGATATCATTCTGCATCACTTAAAAATATTTTTGATTATACAGGGTAAGGCATAACTCAGATACGTATGTAAACTTTTTCTTTCAAAGATACTCCCTACATTGTATCACATATTCTTAATAACCATTGTAATAGGTTCATGGAAATACAAAAGTTTTGGTGTTTCGGTGCGGCGGCGAAGCGGCGCTGCCAAGTTGGAAATAATATTTTGAAAATTCCAAAATTATTATTGTGTTTACCAAAAAAGTCCTCGGAGCTAAATTTTCAAGTTATAACTCTTAAATTTGAGATTCATTGAAAGATAGAACAACTCTATTCATACCTGACATGCTGAGGTTTGACTATAATGTACAAGGTGATCAGAAATTATTTTTAAATTTCAGTTATCTCGGAAGGTCATGATCTCATTTTTACAAATGGAACCTCCAGTTTTTTTTTTCACACGACCGGATTTGTTTGTGGTCTGGCTACACTTTTTATGGAGTATGCTCTCTACCTGGAATACTATTTTTTTAAATATTTGACATTTTTTATGATAATTTTTGACACCCTGTACGCAAAGCCAGACTTGAGCAAGTCTCAAGTCAGGTAGATCGAGCTGTACCTCCTTCTTGCGGATAACTAGTTTCAACGTTATAAATTCATATATTTAAAAAAAGAGTTGACGTACGTACCTGAATTATGCCTCACCCTGTATAATATAAAATATTTTTGGGTAATGCAGAATAAAAATGATGCGAATAGGTGTCGATTCATGTTTTCAACTTGAAAGGTTGAAACGTAGTGTTCTGATCGCTGTACCACTCTGTATAGTATACATAAGTCAAAGTCCCACAAATCCCAAAAGCTTTTATCTAAGAGCACGCGTGCCAGCTCTCGAAAACTGCTTGTTCGGCTCCTTCTACGCCAGCACCCTCCAACTTTTTGCATTTATTTAGAGAATCTCTGTGCAACCTCCCGAGAAAATTCGTTTCCGTTTCATTTCGCAATAAGTCGTCGGCAATAATTAGCGTCGCGGGTGAGAAGGCACGTTCCAAAAAGGGAAGTAATAGAAAATGGGAAAACTCCACCACTTCCTTATTCTCGCATCCTGCGAAAGTGAGATACACACTAAGAATGCACAGCAGAGGATTTGGTGTGTGTGTGCCTGCTGTCGTGTCAGTCCTCAATTACAATTCCTAAGCGAACTTCTTTCTCAAAGTCAACGAACAGATTTAGTAAAAGAGCTTCAGACAACGGCTCACGCGAAATTCGCTTCGGTTGTAAGCAGGTGAGTAGAGTTGTAAAGTAAACTACTCGGTACATGATTCGCCCATTTGTGAACTCCTGCGAGGAATGAACTTTTTATTTGGGACGAATTCAAACTGTCCGAGCTCATGAACCGGACATTTTAGAGCAGTATTTACTGAAACTGCTTAGGTAAGTACTTCCAGTAAAATGAAGCTGCAGCTTTGGAAGGCAAAACAAAGCGTTTGGATATGGAATACTGAAAATTTCATTGTGTCGTCGTCGGCAAAATAATTTATAGGATGTTGAAGAGTATAACGATTCGTAATCTGTTGCATTGATGAAATTTTAACTGGGAAATTCCTGCGTTTTAGTGGCTCGTATATAGCCGCTTTTGAAGACCCAATAAATTATGTATAAAATGTCGTTCGATACAAAGGTCACATCAAAAATGTATAGAGACTGATGGTGTACAGTTCCATTGCCATCGATAAATATTTACGTTTTTCAGTTATTATAACGGCTGTCAATGAAAATTTAGAGCAACAAGGATTAAACGAAATCGTTAAAAACGTGTTGATGTTTCTGAAAATTCTCATCAAACCACCGGGGGCAGATTCACCTAAATCCCACACATATACAGGGTGCCTTCAGATGAGACCATAGTCATTTATTTATCACATCAAGTCATGAAAGGTGTATATGGAACTGTTTTTCAAAATTTCAATGATGTCTACGCTATTGAATTCTTCTCAAGGAAGCGTGAATTGAATAATAATATATGGTCATCCTGTATTGCCTTTATGGAAATACACCTATCCAGATTCCAGTATCTAGCTTGATACGAAATTAGGTCATGTTGTCACTTTTGAAGGGCTGTAGGTAATCTCTCTTGTGAATCTGATTTTTGAAAAAAACGGCTTCGTGGAATCCCTGTCCAATTACGAAAAAGTTTTTTTCATAAAGCTGTGCCACATAAAAGGCAACCCCACAGCAAAAATGAAAAATAAGTCTCTAAGTTCTCCATTCAGTTTTTATACGAACAGTATAGCAAAGCGGAGAAGCTATATTTTAGAAGGAAAGTATCACTCTCCTGTGACTCAGACATCGACATCATTCAATATTAAGACAAAAAATCTATCGATTGTGCATTTATTTTTAGTGCGCTCAAATTCTGGCACCATACACCGAACGTAAATTATGCATTACGCCAGCTCAATAAAAGTCAATAGTGTGTTAGGAAAATGGAATTTATTTCGGTAACTATATCGCGGAGAAAAACCTCTGAATAATTTACTACGATAATTCAGGAACAATGGATGCATCCGAGTGTTCCACAATCTTCATTGTGTGAGTAGGTCTTTGAGCCGAAGATATAGGGCTTCTCAAAAATATCGGCTTTGTACAGTGGTATTCATGTGAACAGTGCTTCTATGAAGCCCACACAAAAAGGTAAAAAAAAAATCTTGGACTTTTGTCACCGATGCAATGAAGGATATGACTTTTTCTGATTGTATAGTACCTGAGTATATTGTTTCGTTATTCTGAAAGATTTTAGTGAAGTGGTTGTGGCAGACTTCCGAGTAAAAAATTAACTACTGGTGAATACTTCATCTCCATTTATGTGCTATCAATTTAATGAAAAATTCATGCATAAAAAGTTCACGTAACACAACCGTTTTATCTTCAGCTCAACTTGGGCTGAGGAGCCAAAGGAATGGTTCGCACGCAGTTTCCAAGAAAAATTATTTTCGAGGTTTAGAGTTCTTACGATCAACGCTACAAGTTAGTATAAAAGGAACAGAAACTTGGAAGCCTGACGAGTGATGACATAAGCTTGTCAAGCAAGTCGTGAAGGGCAAGATGATGAGTATAAATAAATACTGCCAAGAATTAGTTTTCAATTTGACAACCACCCACTACGTATGGTTTTAATGAACATGCGGTACTTGCAAAAGTTTGATTAAGTATTGGTTCGTAAAACCGACCAAGTATTATTGTTGAAATTAAAAATCCAAATCCGAAGTAATCTATACCCGCAGTCTCAAGCAGGTCTTACGCGGCTAGGTACAGCCTGCCTAAACTAAGAATTCATTTTAAAAACACGACGTTATACCTAACTGAACACGTTGGAAAAATATTTTTTTATTCCGAAAACAAGCTATTCTACGTCATACTCTATAGGTACCTATGCCATGAGACGTTGAACATCATTGATGGCGAATTATGCAAAAAATAGGATAAAACGGCGTGAAAAAAGTCCATAAAATAACTAAAAAGAACTGAATTTTCAAGGGAGTCAAATACTCTGGCGGGTATGGGAACGGGGATGAAAACGTTGCTTTTCGTATTCGGGGAATGTTTGCAACTGAACAGTTGGATTGTCAACAATCGGCATATGAGTGATAGTGAGTGAGGTCTGGTCAGTGGAAGTTGATTAAAGAACGTGAATGTTTAGGCTAGATAAGGTGCTGTCGGAATCTGTCATGTGATTGATAAGTTTCTAGGTGTTCTGGAATACAATTTTGACTGTAAAGGTCATGCTGGTAACGATGCAGATGGATATGGTTTAAGACAATGGTTTACTTATTGACATAATATCGTAGATCTATTGTTCAGCCACCTAAATCCTAATTGTCATTTGCTCCAACAGGCTAAAATTTAACCAAAGTTGCAGGCTGCAGGTACATTTCAAAGACGGCCCATGAAACTCCTCTATATACGAGATTGACCATCATTTTCTTATTTTCAAACAAAATATTTGAACCCTTACACCTATACATACATAAATATGATGTGTACTTACCCCTTGAATATGCTGAATGTAACAATTATACGCTTATTGCTCCTTAATTACCATAAAAAAATTATTTTGTTTTCTTTCAGCCGCCAAGGGAAATTACAATAAAAACACCATTCAAATGAAAAACACACCGAGTCTCGGACGTTGATGAAATCGTTATTAGACGGCAACACACGCAAATTTTGGATGATGTAGCCCCGAATTAATTTCGATCGTTCGGGTACATATTTTGTTGCATGCGGTAGGTATAATACAGAGGTTAGGTAGGTAGAAAGTAGGTAGGTTTTTCGTGCAATCATAAAAATTTTCCAGTTCCATCTTAAAATAAAACACACAGTGTTCTGGTCTTTTGTACTCGCATTTCTAAATTTACATGTATTTTGCAAGTCATTCATCACATGCTAATTATAACTCACCTACTCTTCCCGCAAGGAATAATCGTTTTGTCTATTTTCCCTGTGAGAATTTTATTCGGTAAAACCAGGTTTCGTTTCGTGATCATATCTGATCGGATCATAAAAATTCACAGAACACGCAAGTTAGATAATATACCTACTATTCAATAACTGTTCATCTCTCAAGAGAATGAAGTTGCAGAAATGCTTTGAATGCAAAAGAAACAGCCATATTATTAGTACTAGAAGGGCAAAAAGTGATGTTTTGAGGTTTTGTTTCTAAATCAAAAGCGGGTGATGACGTATCAACTGTTGGACCAATGCTTATTATTTATATTAATATCAATAAATTAAAATTAAATTAATTAATTAATAAATATTAACTTATTTATTTATTAATTTTTAACTATACACTCACAGACGGTAATTTTTGCTTTGTGAGTTTGTTGTTTATTCACACAGTTCAGCTTTGTGATAGAGATGATTGTTTGTTGTTGTACCGCTTTTTTTTCCGTGAATAAACGCTATTTATTTATTTAAAATGCGGTCGCTCAGAACGAAAGCGATCGTATCTGCTGTGACTATCAACTGCTGCTGTTCCTTCCTACCTATCCTTTCAATTCCAAAAGTTTCACTCTCACCCTCACCCATCTCTCGCCACTCGCTGTCCGTGCTTCGGAAAACATATTTATTGAATATTAATAAATCGTTCCCAAAGTATCGTATGCGACATTTCAGAAATTCCAAAATGAGAGGCAGAAAACAGATTTTCACATCATTTTCAACCATCAAATCTTCAGTATTGTTGAACTCTACCCTAACATACAATGCGTATTACAAGTCCAGGAAAACTTCCAACGGGTCTTAGGGATGGAGTTAAAATGGTAAAATAAGGCGTTGCAGAATCAATCGCTGTGGGTTTGTTGGCAGAAGTCACCCATTCAGGTTTCATTAGGAAGCTACAAGGATCTGCTTTGGTTTGAGCCAATTGGCATTTTCAAAATCCAAAAAAATTTAAATTTTATGAACATAATTTTTGAATTTTGAAAGTGCCAATAAACTCAAACCAAAGTACATCATTGTAGCTTTCAAAAAAGACCTGCATTGTAAATTTCTGCCAATAAGGAATAAACCCCAAAAAAAATTAGTTTTTCAAGAATTTGGATTAGGTACCTCAAAAAGCAAGTGTGCGCGTGACAATTAATCGGAAAACTTCAGCGCTTCGATCAAAATACCTATAATTGGAGGTGTATTGATCTTAGTGCTTCATAAACAAGGAAGTTTCAATACAAAAAGAAATTTCGTGACTTTTTCGGAACGCAAAAGAAAAGAGCATCACAGGAAGTATTTCAAAATGCCAAGAAATATGCCTTAGAGACATTCGGGAAGGAAGAATCATATTAATAAAAACTGCGTGTAGTGTATTGAATGAGGTACTCACGATGGTTGACTTGATGTTATAATACAGAAAAAATGGAGATGGATGACCCCTCACAAAACTTGCCTTGGTTTTAGCCTGGTGGCATTCCTAAAATCTGAAAAAATATCGAAAATTTTGAAATTTGAAGAAATTATTCTTGGATTTTGGAAATGCCAATGGGCTCAAACCAAAGTACATCCTTGTAGCTTTCGAAAGAGAACTGAATGGTAAACTTTTGTCCAGGAATAAACCATGAATCGCCGTCATGTCGGCCGCGGGACCTCTCATCGTAGCATCCTTCCCGCAACGTCTTCGAAGATAATTTGAATTATCTGTAAAATTGCCTTGATGAGGCAGTATTATTTTTGTACATGAACTATTTGTTTCAATTATAAGTATGTAGTTACAAAATTTATCAGTTCGGATGTACATATCTAAGTGTGAGCAATAACAATGGAATCCGTTCAGTACTTCTCGAGTTTTGGCTTTGACAGCACTCATAATTTTTGACAGATGAGTCATAATTTCCACATGTTTTAAATAGTTTTCAAAGCGCTTCAAAAGAGCTACCAAAAGTCAAAATCGTTATATCAAAATCATCTGTCTCTGCAACAGTGACATTCTGACATTCTGTCTGACAGATCACAATGAAAATCAAAATAGGTATAGTTAGGTTCAAATAGGTATAGGTTCAATTATAGGTATGTAGTTACAAAATTTATCAGTTCGGATGTACATATCTAAGTATAAGCAATAACAATGGAATCCGTTCAGTACTTCTCGAGTTTTGGCTTTGACAGCTCATAATTTTTGACAGATGAGTCATAATTTCCACATGTTTTAAATAGTTTTCAAAGCGCTTCAAAAGAGCTACCAAAAGTCAAAATCGTTATATCAAAATCATCTGTCTCTGCAACAGTGACATTCTGACATTCTGTCTGACAGATCACGATGAAAATCATATTTTCACCATTGTACCGTAT
The DNA here is from genome assembly GCA_949128115.1 of Anaspis maculata. Taxonomy (NCBI): domain Eukaryota; kingdom Metazoa; phylum Arthropoda; class Insecta; order Coleoptera; family Scraptiidae; genus Anaspis; species Anaspis maculata. The sequence continues at coordinate 40,573,002 of OX421962.1, read as the reverse complement.
TATCAAAAACTTTTCTACTTGCGGTAGGCTGTGGCTGGTCATTGACAGGCAAACGAGGCTGATTTTGGCCAGGCCACAGCCTACCGCAAGTAGAAAAGTTTTTGATCATACGGTATTAGGGCCCAATACATAAGACATGCGTTTATTGTCTTCGTGAGTTTATACCATCAATTTTATATTTTACATACTGTTTGTTTTTATTTTTCCTTCTAATTACAAAAACAAAAAATTATGATCCAGCTCGGACAATGAAGCTCAAGTCTCAAGAATTTGAAAATGCAAAACTTTCTTTTGATGAATTTCCATGTACGTTGTTGTTTTTCCTCCAGGCGGCAGTCCACAAGGTGAGTTATAAACTAAAAAATTCAATGGCTTGAAAAAAGTCAACAAAAAATCAAATACTATACAGGGTCCTGCAACAGTGCGTCGGGCTTTCCTAGCGCCATTACCTTGCAAAATAGAGAAAAACATGTTCTACTTTGTGAAATTATTTTCAACTATACGGGGTGTTCAATTTTTGCGCTGTAACAAAAACAAAGATTTTTCAAAATGAAAGGCCCCACTTTTGATTCCATTTTCTTGTTCAGCTTCTCAAGCTCTATTACTAGAGTAATTTTGTTTTTCCAATTTGTGACAGTGCTACCAACTAAAAATTAAAAATCGAAATTTTTTGTAATTTCAAGGTTTCACTTTGAAAAATCGTAGAGGCCTCGTGTTTTGGGATTGAAGAATGAAATTTGGCATAACGGTAGTCGAACAGAAGCTGAATCACTTCTTGACAAAAAACTCGAGGTTCAATTATACAGGGTGTGCAAATTCTTTTTTCTTGATCTTCGCAAATTTCAAAATACCATAAGTTATTTTTTTCAAATCGAATGCCCCCTACTTTATCTCACCATTCGATAGTTTTTAGCGCATTTTCCATCTTGATGGAAATCGCTATTGCAACCGCTTTGTCCGTCCGTCCGTCCGTCCGTCCGTCCGTCCGTTCCTCGAACTCCTCCCAAACCAGACGACCTAGCTTTCTAATTTTTTCGCTGTTACATAGCTGCCACTCCCAAAGGAGGGCTAGGCTATATTGGATGTCTATATTGCGCCGCCAACATAGCGAAAACCGCCCCCGATAAACTTGAAATAACATAATATTGCTTTTTCTACCAGACCTGATGCTCTGGTGTTCTAATTTTTTGAATAATACATAATTGCCACTTATAAACGTGAGCCAAGAAACATTTCGTCTTCAATATGCGCCGCCGACATAAAAAAAACCGCCCCCAATCACTTTAAAATGAAAAACATAAACCCGAAGACATAGCGATCTGATCCTTTCGGTATATAAATAGCTGACTAAAAAAGGGAAAGGATAGGCTACTTTTGGTTAGTCGCCGCCCCCAGATTCCGCCCCAAACGATAAAAAGTGCAACTTTCACAAATGTTACTGATTGAGATGTTCCCTTAAACATTTATGAACTGCCAACTCAAATTGTGCAACATTTGCTCAGCCGAACGCTGCCGCTCCCACACGCCGCCCCCAAAGTAAGAGATAAATGAAAAACATGAACCCAAAGACATAGCGATCTAAGTTTTTCGCTACATGGATATCTGACTAAAAATGAAAAAGGATAGGCTATTTTTGATATGGCGCCGCCTCCAGCTTCCGCCCCCAAAAGAAAAAAATGCAACTTTCAACAATTTTCACTGATTTAGCTGATAGCGTTATCTCGAACATTTAGAAACTCTTCACTCAAACTGTGCAAGAATTTCTTTGCCAAACTCTGCCGCTCCCACAGAGTGAGAGATAAATGTAAAACATGAACCTGGAGACATAGCGATCTAATTCTCACTATATTGATAGCTGACTGAAATTAGAAAAATATAGGCCACTTTTAATGAGGCGGCAGCTGGAGGCGGCGGCTCATGCCAAACAAAAAAAATGCAACTTTCACAATTTTCACTGATTGTCATATTTCTCTCACATTTAGAAACTCTCAACTCAAACTGTGCAACAGTTACTTTGCCGAATGCTGCCGCCCCCACACGCTGCCCTTAAAGTGAGAGATGAATGGAAAACATAAACCCGAAGACATAACGCTCTAATTCTTTCGCTATATGGATAGCTAACTAAAAATAGGGAAAAATAGGCTACCTTTGACATGGCGCCGCCTCCAACTTCCACCCCCCAAGAAAAAAGTGCAACTTTCTGTAATAATTTTCACTGAATTACATTTTAATGTTACCTTAAACATTCAGAAACTCCCAACTCAAACTGTGGAAGAATTTCTTTGCCAAACTCTGCCGCTCCCACACGCCGCCCCCAAAGTAAGAGATAAATGTAAAACATAACCCTGAAGACATAGCGATCTAATTGTTCCGCTATATAGATAGCTGACTAAAAATGGGAAGATATAGGCCACTTTTGATTAGTCGCCGCCTCCAGCTCCCGCCCCCAAACAAAAAAATGCAACTTTCACAATTTTCACAGATTGTTGTCATATTTCCTTAAACATTTAGAAACTCTTAACTCAAACTGTGCAACAGTTATTTTCCAGAATGCTGCCACCCCCACACGCTGCCCTCAAAGTAAGAGATAAATGGAAAACATAAACCCGAAGACAAAGCGATCTAATTCTTTCGCTATATGGATAGCCGACTAAAAATGGGAAAAAATAGACTACTGTTGATTAGTCGCCGCTTCCAGCTACCGCCCTCAAACAAAAAAATATATTGATGAGTGAAAGAATTTTCATTCAAATCTATTTCATTGGCAAGTACCAATGATAACACAATATCACAATGAGTTTCGAATGAAGAAAGTGGGCAAGGAATGGTGTTTCTCCTTCAACCAAATTTCTTCACGTTCACAATATGCCTCTTTGAGAAAATGCGCTACTGAGACTCACGCACGTGAAGGCATACTCACTTGTTTAACTTGTTTTCTTTCTCTTCCATTTTTATCGGAGATACCCCACCCCTAAATTCCACGATTTCAGAGATAATCGATAATTTTGATAAAAATTGTCGTTTATTTGGATTTTTTATGTTCTTAGTAGGTCCTGATACAGAAAATCATATATCAAAATGAAACCACCTCTCGATTTGACAGTTTGAAGGTTTTTGAATTTTTTCTGTTCCATCGCGCAATGAAATTTTTTTTGAAGCATTTTCTTCAGATTGAAATTTAGTGCAGCTATTCAATAAAAAAACTTGTTCTTAGCATCAACCCAAGCAAAATGTGTCAATCAGACATTTTTTGATGATCACCATGGCCTGCCCGGGGTGACAAATTTTATTAAATAGCAATTTTTATCAAAATTATCGATTATCTCGAAAATTATCAAATTTAGAGGTAGGGTACCCCAGTAAAAATGAAAAAGGAAAAAAAAAGCTATCGAATGGTGAAATAAAATAGGAGGCATCCCATTTGAAAAAAATGAGTCATGGCATTTTGAAATTTGCGAAGTTCGGAAAAAATTCTGAACACCCCGATCAATAAACCTGAAGTTTTTTGTCATGAAATTATTCATCTCCTATTCAACTATTGTTGTGCCAAATTTTATTCTTTGATTGCAAAAAACGAGGTTCCTACGATTTTTCAAAACAAACCTTGAAATTACAACAAATTTCAAATTTTTATTTTTAGCTGGTAGCACTGCCACAAATTGGAAAAACAAAAATATGCTCATATCAAAGCTTGAAAAGCTGAACAAGAAAATGAAATCAAAAGTGGGGCATTCCATTCAAAAAAATCTTTGTTTTTGTTATAGCGCCAAAATGGAACACTCTGTATAGTTGAAAATAATTTCACTGGTTAGAACTTTTCAAATCAATGATTTTATGTGTTATACTTTTGTCTCTATCTCGTGAGGAAAGGGCGCTAAGAAAGCCCGACGCACTGTTGCAGGACCCTGTATACCGGGTGGGCCATAAAAAACCGTACTGTTTTATTTTCCTCGCCGAATTTTTGTTTTTTTGGCCGATTTTAGAAGCTTAGTATTGTTGTGTAGCCAAATGAGGTAGGCTATCAAAATCGTATATGGATATTGCTGGAATATCAAAAATCAAAATGGCGGACACAACTGAAAATAGGCCTTCTTTTGCAGTCGTTTCTTTCGATTCAAATTTGACAGAATGACAGAATCAAAGACATTTTTTGGAAGAACGAACTGTTTTCTACATTTTGAGACCATGACCAGCTCAAATGTTCTATTTGTTCTGAAAATGTAGCAAACTGAATGAAGGCTTATTTGCCATTTTTTCTCAATCCGAAACGAATAGTAAAAAAATATTATTTTGCCTGTCAAATTTTTGTTTCTCAAACGATGTTGACAGGTTTGATATTGTTGTGTGGCCAACTGAAAATTATACAAGTACCATGTGTGAATACGGTCGAAATGTCAAAATTCAAGATGGCGGACACAACTGGAAATAGGCCTTTTTTGCAGTCGTATTTTTTTGATTGAAATCTGACGGACTGACAGAACTCAAGGCGTTTTTTGAAAGAACGCACTGTTGTTTCCATTTTGAGACCACAACCAGATCAAATGGCTCATTTGTTAGAGAGATGTAGAAAATTAAAAACAAATTTTTGTATGTTTCGATCCTCACGAGTAAAACAAATTTATTGTTTTGACTGCTAAATTTTAATTTTTTTTAGATTTTGACAGATTAGGTACCATTGTATAGCCAAATAAATGGGCTACAATAATCATTACAAGTATGGTCAGAATCTCAAAATTCAAAATGGTGAACACAAATGAAAATAACTCTTCTTTTGCAGTTTTCTCTTTTTCGTTAAAATGTGTCAGAACGATAGAAACTCAAGACGTTTTCTGGAAGAACGAACTGTTTTCTGTATTTTGAGACCATGACCAGCTCAATTTGTTTATTCGTTGTGGACATGTGACAAAATGAAAAAGATTTTCAGTTGTGTCCGAGGTTATTGCCAATTTCGAATTTTGACCAGATTCATGTATGATTCTTGTAGCCTATTTATTAGGCGCCACAATATTGCCTGATCTGTCAAAATCGATGAAAGAAAAGCAAAAATTTAGCAATCTGAGCAATAAATTTTATTAGTCGTTAAAGATTTAAACAATGGCAAAAAAACATCTTTTAATTTGCTACATCTCCTCAATCAATGAATCAATTAAGCTGGTTGTGACTTCAAAGTGCAAAAAACAGTCCGCTTTTTCCAAAAATGCCTTCAGTTTTCAGTTCTGTCAGTCGTCGGATTTCATGAAGAAAAAAAAGACTTGTTTTCAGTTGTGTCCGCCAATTTGAATTTTGACATTTCGACCATATTTCATATGACACTTGTATCTTATTTATTTGGCTCAGAATGATACCAAACCAGTTCAAATCGCTTGAGAAATAAAAATTTGACAAGCAAAACAATATCTTTCTATTATTCGTTACGGAGTAAAATAATTACAAATAGCTTTTTTCAATTTGCTATATTTCCAGAACGAATCAACCGATCAAGATGGTCATAGTCTCAAAATGTAGAAAACAGATCGTTTTTGCAAAAAAACTTCTTAATAATTGTGTCCTTATGTCAAATTTCAATCAAAAGAAACGACTGCAAAAGAAGGCTAATTTTCAGTTGTGTCCGCCATTTTGAATTTTGATATTCGCGCAATATTTTCATGTGATTTTGGAAGCCTATTTAATCAGCTACAACATGTATACCAAACTTGTCAAAATCGGTCAAGAAACAAAAATTCTGCGAGGAAAATAAAACAGTGCGGTTTTTATGGCCCACCCGGTAGGTAATTTTCTACTCAGCATCAGTCAAGAGACCAAACAAATCGTTCACAGGCCTTTTTGGGAGAAAAGATTTTCGACGTTCATAAAATACAGGGATATGATATTATAAAAAAAAAACATAAATTTGCGCATTCATCCAATGGGTGATATTTTATTACACAAGCCTTTGTCCTTAGTTCACTTCACCCTTTGAAAATAATGAAGCTAGAATGAGTCGAAGTCAAAGGCTTTCGTAATCGTAACCTTAAAAGTGAAAATCGAAAAAGTTCATGATTTTTTTGTTGTGATCCATAGAACCGTGGCCCCGTGTATACCGTAGCCCCGTAGGATCAAAATGCGATACTTTTGAAACACCTTGCAGAGTTCCGCAAAGAACTTTCAGTTTATCCAACGAATTGCTTCTGTGCTTCTAGGTACCCCTATATAAGTAGATAATACAAACAGATTTTTTTTCAAAGACCCACATCCGATTTTTTGCTGCACAATTTTTTTTCTGAAAAAAGCTGTAAGAGATCGATTTTTTTTTTCGAGAGGGGCATAGATATAACTAGCGTATTTTCAGTATTGCCGTTCCACCCCCTGGACAGGGTGACTAACTGACTACCCGTTAAAAAATTTCGAATATGAATAAGAGAGGTCGAGTTGCACATCATTTTGAAGTTTTTTTTTTCATTCTCTCCACGACAGCTGAAAGAAATGAAAATTTATCCGTTTAAAATCGTATTCTTTTTTTCTATTTTCGATAGCATTATATCTGCAAGCGAAAAAACGGAGGTGGCTTCTTTTCAAAAAATCACGAACTAAATCAGGTGCTGTCAAGTGAGAGGTCCTCGACGGCCGAAGCGAAATTACAGGTCTCAGTGAAATCATGTAATATACAAGTCATTAAAATGATGGCTTGTTATATTGTGATAGGCGCCTATACTCAATAATGCACATTGACATTAACCTAAAGGGTACTGATCATAAATTATCGTGCAATCAATTGATAATTATTCAGATAGGCTTTGACAGATAGAACATACGTCGAGTGTCTACTGAGTTGCAGAATGTCGTTGATCAGAACGTTAAAACGTAACTTGCTCAAACGTACGTCTTCCAAGCCACAGCCTACCCCAATTATAAATCTATTTGGTCACACCATCATATTCTTCAGGTTCGGTTCATCTATCCATTCGGAATAACCCTGTAAAGGTTCAAACATCGATGGTCTTGTAATGCTATATAGACAATAATTTTGTAGAAAGTAGGTACTACCTGAACTACCTCAGTGAGTACGTACTACATACACTTTATTTTTCTGAAATAAGTTTTTTACCAAATTTGCAATGCATTACAGCTCTCGAGACTTTAAAAAGCTCAAAGCGCGCATCGTAGAAAGCGCGCGTCGAGAAGCGCGCGCGAATTTTCATTACCTCTTGGCAAAGAAGTTCGTTGTTCCGACCATGATTTATTATTTCTTCAAGACTATTTCTGAAGCGCTAATTCGGCGAAAAGTTTGTCCGACGGCGCGCGCTTGCAAAAACGCCGTCTTCCTGCTTCAATTTTTCCAATTCCACCACAAAACACTATAAACACTCAAAGTAACAGCTGACCATCTGAGATTGGAAGGAAAAAAGCAAACAAACACAATAACCGGAGAACAACAACAACAACAACCACAACGTTTCTGGAGGAGAAACCACAGGGTGATGGATAACTTACAGTTCCCGAGAGTATCCTTAGTTTAGATCAGTCAGTGGAGAGCGTTGCGCAAGGCGGGCGGATGCACGCACATGATGCGCGAACCAAGAGGGGCAGAAAGAGCCAGAGCGCTGTGTGTGTAGAAGTAGTAGTGATACAGCGTGAGGGTGGCACCAGAGAGCGACGACGACGACGACGACGACCGACGCCAGATGAAACCCGTGTACTGACACTGACTGACAACCGGACACCCTTGACATACGAACCCCACTCCGACGCCTCTGCCCCACCAGGCGTCGTTGCCATCGCGACGCTCTCGACGCGCGCCGACGCCCTGCCGCGGCGCGGTTTTTCGGCGGTATAATACGCGGCCACCAGCAGAAGGCACCGTCGCGGCGCTCTTCTGCTGGCCTGCCGGCTGATGTCCACATGATGTTAACTAATCAAGTGACTTTGATGATAATGCTGATGATGATGATGCCGGGTCGGAAGCCGTGACATGTCCCATGGCCCTAGAGCATTTTGTTGCTTGTCACAGCTCGGCGTTTGCCATCTAGTCCGGATGCTAGTTGCATAAAATGGAATGAACCTTGCATTTTTTGATGAGAAGATGCTACTTGGTGGTAATGTTCTTTGCATCATACTCTTCCGATCCAGAAAGGTAGCCATCAGCGTCATCCATGCTGGCAGCGTATACAGGGTGAAACAGTAAAAAAAAGTTGGAAAATTATATTCAAATAACCGAAGCATGTGGAGAAGTGTAATTTACCAGATACATTAACTGTTTTATGCTCATGAAGTCACAGCAAACCGTTCTTGATTACCTTGAACCGTCTTCGAAATGTAAGGGAATAACAGGAAAAAGAACAAAAACACTCTTTTTTCCATAAATAAGTGATTCTTAGAGATATTGACACAAAACTTGGTATTTCTACAAAAAGTAATGTTAGAAATGATATGAACTGGGTAGCCAATTCCTAAGCCAACTATTTCCAGTTATACGATTGTCAACTTCTTTTTCTTCTTGAGCACCATCCTGAATTTGCCCTATGAGGCATTGTGAAAAAAATGATTGGTTATCATAATAATGGTAATATGTAATCGTTGCATCGTAGAAACAACCTTCTCATCATAATTTAGTGACCTCTTCGGCGAAAAAGTATTGCCATTCACGTATTTTCTGGTTCTTCAAAGCTGTAGTGCCCATGATGGCATTTGCAACATCTGGAATGGTAAAATATGTTACGCATTATGAACCTTAACCCGTTTCCGCCCAGCGTCCTATTTATAGGACAGTGCGTTCATGATTTTTTTTTCTGCCAATTCGCGGTACTTACGGGTTCTAGGTACTCGCCGACAAAAAGCGGATACCCAAGGGCTTTTTTAGCCCGCGCAAGTTCTTGATGATTGTTATTGTTCTTTCACTGGTCGATGCGGCCGTATCGTTAAATTTTTGCACATATGCACCTCGACAGTGTTTTTCTTATTTTGTGAAAACTACAAGAGGTAAGTGCCTTTTTTTCAATATTTTAGCATGTTGGAGCATCAAGATGATTACCAAAAATATTAGTTTTGTTCGATTGCAGTCAAATTTTTCTGTGATAACTTGTGAATCTTGGCGTCCTATAAATAGGACGCTGGGCGTTACAGTGCATTTTTGCAAATATTTTAGTCATCAACTCATATTTGAATTTTCATTCTAGATTTGACTGCTAGCCAATATAATGAGCAATCAAACTTCCAAATATGTTTTCAAAGCCTTGAAGAAGGCAATGTTTTTTTTTTTTGAAGTCATCGAGGGAGTCATTCTAGCCCTACCACCTGAGGTCGACGAGCTGACGGATGAGGAGGCGTGTGGAGATGGCGAGCTGTCTACACCGATCGTCAAAGATATCCCCAGGCTGTACTGAAGTCGACATCCTTGATGATATTGATGAGGGAGGCGCCACGTCCACGTACCCACAGGAGAATGACAATGACGACGATAAAGACGACTTACCACTGGCGTCGCTGACTGCCAGAATCAAAGGTCCTTCGATAAGCAGCCAGTTACTTCCGCAGAAAAAAAGGGCAGCCAAGATGACAGTTACTACAAAATGGAAGCATGTTTCGCCAAAATACCAAACCGGCCCGTTACAAGACGGACCCGACAGGAAACTTGCGTCACTGAAGGCGACTTTGGGAGAGGCAAAGCCTGTAAATATTTTTGAAGGCGAGGAGTAAGGGAAAAAAGTGGAACTGGTGCCTAGTCACCCGCGTCGTTGATATGGCAGTTGCCAATGCGTTCCCTTTATACTGAAATCTTCATGGTAAAAAGTCAATTTCCACAAGGAATTTCAGAAGGTCTATTGCAGTGCAGTACCTAAAAAATGGACACACCAAACAAATCAGAAAAGGCAGACCGTATAGCTTTCCTTCAACTTCTAAATCGAAGGTGTCTGATGAAATGAGGTACGATGAAAGAGGTTCTGTAATCGGGAAACGTGACAAGCAACGCCGGTGAATATACCACAATTGCTTAGGTAAACCCCTAACATTTTGCAGCAAGTGCAATGTTACTCTGTGCATGGTCTGTTTTTCCAAATACCATCGAAAATAGTGAAGTGAAACCGTTCATAACTAGTATTGTTTATTTTTGAAGTGTTCAATTTTGTTTGTTTCTATGATATTCATCAATTATTGTTATTATTGATATTATAAAGAGAATTCATCAACTTTTGTTATTATTCCTATGAAATATATGCGATTTTTCAAAAGATTCCACTTCATTTCTATCTACCACAATAATACTCATATCCGCCCAGCGTCCTATTTATAGGACAGCACTTTTTGAAAAAACTAGAGTGTTTTTTTGAATTTGGTCAACGCCTTCACTTTAAGCATGTCCTAAATAGCAATATATCCAATTTTTGCAAAGATTCTAGAGAAAAAAACAATTTGGGCGTTAACGGGTTAATGTACTTTGAGGTAGCCTACCAAGTTTTGCAATCATCAATTTAAAGGTTTGTTTTTAAAAGCTGTTTGAACAAAATTTGTTTAATTTTTTCATGGAAAATACAGAATATTCGATCTTTCACCATCATTTGATCCCTCGTTGAAGAAAGCCTGAAACCGAAAGTCTCCAAAATTTTTATGATAATGGTTCACTGAGAACTGCCTTTCAATGTGTAGTTGTCAAAATCTGCATAGTTGCGTTCAGATTCCAGATAGAGAGCGACAAAGAAGTTCATGCAGTGAAAAAAGACACAACTTTCAAAGCAACGGAGAAATCCTGAAAATGTCCTTTTTAGATAGGCTTCCCGCAATACACAGGTTCTCTAAAACTCTCAAGCGTGAGTGGAAGCCTTGAAATATCACTAACTCAAGGCTCTAACAGTATACCAAATTGCACATTTATGTTGTAAAAAGCAAGGTCTCTAGACGGCTTTCAGTCTAGTTCTGGACTAGTTTTTTCTCGACTGTAATTTATGTCTTTTTTGACTGCATGAACTTCTTTGTCGCTCTCTGTCTGGAATCTGAGCGCAACTATGCAATTTTTGACAACTAAACATTGAAGAGTACTTCCCACTGAACCATTATTATGAAAAATTTGGGGACTTTCGGTTTCAGGCTATCCTCAGTGAGGGATCAAGTAAGGGGAAGAGACCCAATATTTTGTATTTTTCATAGAAAAACGACACACATTTTGTTCAAACACCTTTTAAGAACAAACCTCTCAATTGATGATGGTGAAACTTGGTAGGCTACCTCAAAGTACACCAAGGTTCATGATGCGTAACATATTTCACCATTCCAGATGTTGCAAATGCCATCATGGGTACTAAAGCTTTGAAGAGCCAAAAAATACGTGAATGGCAATTCTTTCCCGCCGAAGAGGTCACTAAATTATGATGAGGAGGTTGTTTTTGCAATGCAATGATTTCATGTTACCATTTTCATAATAACTAATCACTTTTTCAACGATGCCTCACAGGGCAGATTCAAGATGGTGCTCAAGAGGAAAAAAAAGTTGACAATCGTATTTCTGAAAATAGTTGGCTTAGAAATTGGCTACCCCGCTCATATCATTTCTAACATTACTTTTTGTAGAAATACCAAGTATTGTGTCAATATCTCGAAGAATTACTTATTTATGGAAAAAAGAGTGTTCTTGTTTTTTTCTCTGTTTTTCACCTACATTTCAAAGACGGTTTAAGGTAATCAAGAACAGTTTACTGTGACTTCATAAGCATAAAATAGTCAATGTATGTGGTGAGTTACACGTCTCCACATGTTTCGGTTGATTAAATATAATTTTTAAACTTTTTTTTTCTGTATCACCCTGTATACGCCGCTGGCATGGATGGAGCTAATGGCTACCTTTCTGGATCGGAAGAGTACGATGCAAAGAACATTTCCACCAAGTGGCATCTTCTCATCAAAAAATGCAAGGTACTTTCAACTAGCATCCGGACTAATCAGATTATTTATTCATGAGACACAACACACACATAGCCAGGCAGCGTCGCGGTGCCGGGTTCAATTTGCTTTAGGAAGCTATTGGAGGAATGAAGGACTTCCAGGAGGACGTAGGCGAGCCAACATTTCCCGTATACACTTCCACCGTTAAAGAGAAATACGAGGGCGAACGGTGCAAAATTTCAGCAATTTAGTCAAAAATACTTGTATTTGCTGTTGCTCATCAGTAGACTCAACGTCAGTAGGTAGTTCCCGCACTTGAAAATGCGATGAATGTCAAAAGCGTTATATTTTTTTGATCACAAAACGAGAGACACGACCATATTTCCATACTACACACAATCATGGAAATTGTTCAAGGATATATTTTTTCAAGTGCGAATAACAACAATTCGCCGCCAAATGCCCCTAAACAATTATTTTGGACGTTCCGAGGATGGAACTGTTTCCAAGCATGTATTTCCACGTTACAAATCTATGGCTGAAAGATTACGAAATCGGAAACTTCATACGATGGTGTTTTTTGGCAGTTCGCAATTTTTTTTCTCGCAAGCTTGGTAGTAAACAGAATGTCAGTGGGTAGTGTCTGGTCAGTTGAAGTTTCTCAAGACACGTTAACAATTGATAGTGAATGAGCAAAATTTCAATGAATGTTTGTTTTTTACGTGTTTTGGAATTTCTGGTTCGACTGTAGGGGTTAGGTTGTGAACGAAACGCATGTCAGTGAATAGGGTCTGGTCAGTTGATGTTTTTCAAGATAGTTTTTCAGAATCGTTAACGTTTTGCCAAACGGAAATTCTGGATTCCTTGACTCAAATGACAACAAATGACTTAGTTTTTCCCGACCTAACTCGTACCGTTCAGGAGATGCAGCCCTTCAAAGGTGACTGACAAGAACAGTTTTCAATTTATATCTCAAGAACCGTTTGAGCTAGCTTGTTCAAGCCTGAGTTGCCACTTACACATACACAGCATACGTCTTATGTATTGGCGGAGTTCAAATGAAATTAAACCAGTGACGTAGAATTAAGGAAGAAGACGTCACATTTCCAGAGCTTGCCGGAATATACGCGAATCTGCGATGGTACACATTCTGCTCTTTCGTTTGAGAATGAGCTCCTTGCAAAAAATTTTCTGGGGGAGGGCAAAGGGCCCATGAAATTTGAAAGTGCTGGAACTCCTACGAAATCACTTTCTAATATCGTTATAACTTCCCAGTAAAGAAAAAACGTCCGACTATCACAGATCTCACCAGAATCAGTCCCCATGTCGCACAGTGAGCCAGAAATCAACATATAGGGCGCAAAAATACCATTTTATGTTTTTCTTTCCAATTTTAACCTTGGAATATGATACTAGAAAGTTTGAACTGTCATTTGACCAAATATTATAATTATCGAACAAGTATAGAGTATAATACTTTTGAAAAAAAAAAATCGATGGAATCAGAAACTATATTGAAAAATAACTGACCCGTATTTTTTTATTCAGCCAAAAATCGTATCGTTTGGCCGCAATAAATAAACGAAATTCCTATATTCTGCCTATTTCTGACGACATTTACACAGGCAGTATAGGCGGTGACTCGCTGTGACGTCAGCAGAACTAGTTGATGTTATTTATTCATTACGCCCAAACGATACGGTTTTTGAATGAATAAAAAAACACAGGTCAATTATTTTTCGATGTAGTTTCCATTCCAATCAAAAAAATTTTTCAGTATAATACTCCATTATTGTAGGAAACTTCATGCCGAAGTTGCACTGTCTTCCATATACATTTTCCCCCTTTCGAAAATAAATACTTGGAAGAGGCTGAAATGGTTTGACCTTAGGAATCATCAAACTTTCTTCTATAAAATGATATAATTGATGTTCACCAGCAACTCAGCTGTGACGAGAATTTTCTTCAGGTGCGACCTTGGGTTGCAGGATTTTTTGTGAAAAATCGCATAAGACGTGAATTTTATGGAAAAATGTAAAAATTGCTGAAACCTCTACCATTGCCAATATTCACCATTCACCAGTCATCAATGTTGCACTTTTAATATTTCGACAGCACAAAAAAGCTGATACAGAAATATTCATACCAAAATGGGCTATTAGAACATACAGGGTGTTCATTTGTAAATATTCGCCTTGCCCTGAAGACTTCTCCTTGAATAAAAATGAAAAACGGTTCTTACAATCTTTTCCGTAGGTTTTGAATCTGTCCACAAATTTTTTTTTGTGGTATATCGCTTACATCGATATAACATCGGAAATTTTCCTCAAATCGGACACCCTGTATTTCAATATAGGAATCGATTCAGGTCTTGATCCTGAATATATATATATATATATATCACACTTGATAGGTTGATAGGTCAGTCAATTCAAGGTCAAGGTCAGTTATTATGAAAAAAAACTGATTAGGTTTAAAAAATATCGGAACATGATTTTTTTTTCCAAAGTAACTCAGTAAATTTATCATCATTTTGGGGAAATGGATTTGATTATAGTTTGAGACTATCACTTAACCTAACTTGACCCCACAAACTTGAACTGTCGAAAAAAAAAGATTTTTCGATATTTTCTGACAGTTCAACAGTTTTTTTTACATGTGTTTTGTTGCATAACCTATCAAGTGTGATATATATTCATAATCAGGATAAAAATCGGAATCGATTTTCATGTTGAAATACAGGGTATCTAAGTTGAGAAAAAGTTTCGATGTTTCACCCTGTGAGCGATCCGATATACACAAAAAGTGTAATTGGGCAGATTCGACACCTACGGAAAAAATTATGTAAGAATCATTTCTCATTTTTTGAAATTATGTTCAAGGAGGAGTCTCTAGCAGGGAAGGGAAGTATAATTTATACGTAAACACCCTGTATCAAGCGATACGGTCCTAGATTGGGTCCAAAACAAGTGTGTTACATACATTCTATGATCTATGTTTTCCATGCCAACAATAGGTAGTAGTGTGAATTTTTGCGCCTGTTTTTGATTTTTGACTCACGTGTGTCGCTGGTAGTCGGACAACTCGTCGACACCCAACTCATCGACAGGATAACTTGCCGACACCCAACTCATTGGCAAGACAACTCATCAACAAGACAACTCGCCGACAAGACAACTCACCAACAAGACAACTTGCCGACGAGACCACTCGTCGACAGGACAACTCGCCGACAAGACAATTCATCGACAGGACAACTGGACGACATCAGCAACAAGAAAACTTATACGGTAACACGTAACAACTTACGAAAATAATGAAAATATTGTAGCATGGTTTGAAAAAACTCTTACACTTCTAACTTCCAGAGACCCCCGCCCCACCCTACACGGGGTGCAAATTTAGCTAGGAAGCTGATTTGGTATGTCTGAGTCTCGGTCTGAGCCCATACTACAACTATGCCAGGTGGCATTCCTTAACACAAAATGCAAAGTGAATCGCCCTAAAGACAACTTGGACATGTTAAAGCCGGGTACATGGACCTCGTCAAGTCCCGTTTTTTTTTTGTAGATCCGGTCAGATCAAGTCAGGCAATGAAGTTCTTTGATTCAAAAACAACTTGGACATAATAAATAAATAAATAAAATAAATAAATAAATAAGTTTATTCCTTCTTTAACAATTAAAACAATACAAAGTGGTCTCCAAAGTGCTTACAAGAATAAGGAAGAATAAAGCAGTAAACCTTACTTAAAGTTCCTTCAAGCCGTGTAACATCGCATGGGGTCGGCACCATTGTTTGTACTATGCAACACACGTGCGTCTTGCATTTAGCACTCATTATTTGTTTGTTTTCCAGACAAGAATCCGAGCGCCCACAGTGGGACTTGAACCTACGACCTCTGGTGTGGTAGTCGAACGCGCTGACTACCACATCACAAGCTCCTCAAGTCAGGCAATAAGGTTCTTTGATTCGAAAACAACAAGAACAGGGTCAAGTGCTGTCGGCAAGTTTCCCTAGTTTTCCTGTTGATGAGTAGGGTGTCAGCAGGTTATCCTGGGGATGAGTTAAATGTCGGCAACTTATCCTGTCGATGAGTTGGGTGTCGGGCAACTCATCCTGTCGATGAATTGTCCTATCAGCGAGTTGTCCTGTCGGTGAGCTGTCTTGTTGGTGAGTTGTCTTGTCGATGAGTTGGTTGTCGGAAAGTTATCCCGTCGATGAGTTATACCAAACCCGTTTCGCTATTATTCTTTCCTGCTGAAAAAATTAAAGTCTTCGGCTAGTGCGAAAAATTATCCCTTTTTTTTTCACCCACAAAAACATGAAAAATTGGCGCGTTTGACGTCGTTTTCTACATTTTCAGACCAGCGAATTCTAGCATTGAAATCGAAATTGAGGTAGTCTCATTTTTAGTGCCAGGTAAAAAGTGAGCAATTATCATTGCCCAGTTTAACAGTGGTTTCGGTTTCCCCAAATTTTTCAATCAATATTACTGGTAACATTACCAGGTAAAAATAGGTTGGACTGTCTTCTAACAATATTTTAACATTTTAAATACAGGATCGTATGTGAAAATCCTGTAGATGAATTTCAATCGAGAGTGGTAAGAAGGTTTCCAGCTCTCATTTGCGCCCGGTCCGAGCGAAATGTAGTAGGTACCGGCAAATATTTGGCAAGTGGTGTTCAGATTATTTTGGGCGGGCATCTTGTTGCTCTATACTTCTCTGGAGTAGACCATTTTGTGAGGTCATGGTCTTTGATAGTGAGTGTATCAGCCGCGCGTCCTGAGCAAAGTACTTATTGCAGTCCCTATTACGTACTAGCTCAGTGCTTTATGTATTTCACCGCGCCTAATAAAAATTCGTGTACGTGTTTTCACGTGCGGTTCCGCCAGTAAACTCTCGAAATATTGTTAGAAGACAGTTCAACCTATTTTTTTCTAGCAATGTTATCAGCAATATCGACTAGGATATTGTAAAAACCGCTGTTGAGCTGAATAGTAAAAATTGCTCACTTCTTCACCTGGCATTCTAAAAATGGGACTATCGCAATACAAAGAGGGCTCCTGGTTTAGAGAAAGACTATCACTCGCGATTCAACGGGGAAATGCCATCAGTGTGATGGGAACTCTTTGCACTGATGTCACTTCCTCGTTGAATTTTTCGAACTATTTTTAGTTATGGTTATAGATCTACAATAATATGTTGTACTTGTAGTTGAATAAATAATTTATCGCAATTTAGACTTTATAAATGGAATGAACTGATACAAAAATGTGGAAAATAATACCAAATACGCAAATTTTTTGCACTAGCCAAAGACTTCAATTTTTCAACAGTAGAGGACGATAATAGCGACAAGGCGACTTGACGCTCAATTAGTTTATTGTTGAAAGGTAATTTTCCGAAGTGCGCACATTTTTCACAAAAAATAAATAAAAAATGAGTTTTTAGTCGAGTTCCTACTGGGTATTATTCGCACTTGCACATTTGACGGAGGAGCCGTGCATCAAAAGTCTAGCGGAACATTGGCGAAATTAGCAGACTCCTGGAGTTCTCCGAGTTCTCGCGACATAGGTGAAATTTGCCGGAATGGTAACGACGAGAAACTTCGCGGCTTTTTCACGAAAAGTCCGGAATGTTACGGAAGCAGAAGTAGGTAGAGTGTTGAGAGCCGGCTTAGCATTGGAAAGCAGAGTTGAATTCAGAGCGACATCGACAGTGCGAACACAGCGGAGTCCGATATCTAAGTGCGACAATTCATGTCTATGGTAGTACCGTATGATCAAAAACTTTCCTTCTCTAGGCAGGCTGTGGCCTGGCCAAAATCAGCCTCGTTTGCCTGCCAATGACCAGACCACAGCCTGCCTAGAGCAGGAAAGTTTTTGATCATACGGTACCTACCTACCTACCTACCCATGCAGTAACAAGTAGTGTGTGTTGAGGATGAGTGTGTTCTCCTGATCCTATACGTACCAGGATAATCAACGAGAAGGTTTTGTGGTACCATCACAAACCACAACAAATTATTATTCTCATTCGCGAGAAACAAGAAGATACCTGACAGTATTTCTTCACATCACGTCAAGGTTACAGTCAAGTACTACAGGCTCCAATTATTATTATTGAGCATCAGTACCTCACCCTCACCCCATAACCCATATAACTGACTTTTTGGAGCCATGCATCTATTTTATTCATAATGTCGCGATGATGGTGCGGCTTCAAAATCCAGCACTGCATGACAGTACTTAGCTCCACCCTTGATTAGGGATGGCAAAAAGTTGAAATATATCGATATATCGATTATTTGATATATCGCAAGCTATATATCGATACATTCGATATATTGCAAGAAATATATCGATATTTCCATATATCGATATATTTTGCAAATTTTCAATATAAATGTTGAACTGAACGATAAAACGTAATTTTTAGGAAGGATTGAATTTAAAAAAAAAAACAAATAGTATGAAACAGACAAGAAAAAGCTTGTTTTTTATAATTTTCTAATGAAAAACTAAATTTAAATCGTTAGGAAATTCCGAAGGGTTCAAGACTTCCAGACTTGGTCGCCGCATCAGTGTCATCTGCAAAATTTGCCGAGTAGGTACGAAGCGTAGTTTCCTGTATTTTAAACATATATTTTAACACAGTCACAGATCAGCAGCCTCGAATATTCAATAATTTCCGTACGAGAGGAGCGTGGCAAAGTCGAGTCGGACAGTTTCCGATATATCCAGAAATATATCGATATTTGTATCGATATATTGGAACGAAAAAAACGATATAAATATATCGATATATTGCAAGGAATATATCGATATTTCTTATATATCGATATATCGTTGCCATCCCTACCCTTGATACTTTATGACAAGGAGTATACCTGATGCATGAACAAGGAGCAAATTAGCATGTCTATACCCAGAGATAATAATTTGGTGCGTGTAGTTTGTAATTAGTTCAAAGTCAACAACGTGTACGTCCTTCATGAACTTGTATACAACCACCATGCACATCGTGTTGGGGGATGCTGTTCTCTCGCAATTCTGAATGTGTGTAGTGGAGTTTCAGAGACAAGACGACGAATACCTATATCGCGCGTACAGTGAGATGTACCTACTGAGTATCTAACCTCAGATGAATAATGAAACTTGTAAAAATTTGCCAGGAACAGCAGGGACATCCCCCAAAAACAACCGTAACTATACCTATTCATGCAAACACGCGTGTTTATTTGCGTTGTTATGCTTTGATGATGACGTGCATAATAATTCCTCCGAGGATTTCGCGAACAATGATCCACCTCGCCTTGAAGTTGCGTGTTTAACTTCATTTATTCCTATTATATCAAGTATCTCCTTGATAAACTGCAGAGTTTCTGAGTGACTGAAAACTTTCTTCGCTTCCTTTTTGGTCTTTGAAATTAAGTGAATTAAGTCTTATGCAGAGTAATGCTGGCTGTTCTTGATACGATTTCTCATACAAGTTTGCGACTCAGTGCCTCTCTTCACTGTAATTGATTAATCCCAAGTTTGTTACAATTATCTCACATTTATGGGCAACTGTGGTCGAGGAAGAGACAATTTATTGCAATGCTCGCGGTCTTTTTAGTATCTCTCCTGTATTATACCGCTAATTATTATTTAATTGGGAATTAGTTTTAGTACTTATAGCACTGAGAGATGTCTTCTGGTTTTTTGTTCATAATGACCCATTATATTCGGGCAATTAATTCGTATATAAGTTTGTTGGAGTATAGGTACCAAACCAAGTTTGTATCATATTTCACGTTATTGTGCTGTGCTCATCGCTTAGCGTATATACCTACCTACCTATACTTCGGTATAAGTTAAACCAATTTGCAAGCTGTTCGTTAAATTAAACTTAAACTACACACGACATCACATTAGACATCCTATAATAACGTTAGACCTACACCGATAGCTTTTCACATTTGAGCCGAGGTGAGTAAGCTAATTGTATCTGTCTACTTCCCAGCGTCTTCTTGGTCCAGTAACTAATTTGATTCGCTGAGCCAGTACCTGTACCCAAGTGTATTAATTTTATTATTGCTATTGAGATTCGATACTAGGTACTGGGTGTACCTAGGTATATTGAAATCTGGGAAATTTCCACAATCTTTATGAACCCTGTTCGAATCAATATCAAGTATATACCTACTCAATTATGAAGCAAAGAACAAAGGAAATCTAAAATGTGGCTACTGTACTTAATAAACTTGCAGAAATTGGAGCGCCATCATCATCACACCACCATCACCACCGCCGCCGCCATGCCACCACCCACATGATTTCCAGTAAATTGACCTCAGCCTCGATGTCAATTTGACGATGAGATTTCGGAATTACAATCAGGTCCTAATTAGTTCCATAAATATCGACGTTCCTGAAAGTGCAGCCGGCTACCGTGGAGCTCCGTCTCCACCATTATTCGAGTTGGATAAGGGTGGAAAATTTGACGTGCGCAAAACGAAATGCGAATCAAATAATCAGAATTTCCTGGCGTTTTCCTGTCTGTAGCAGGAAATAGGTCCTACAGATACGATCACCGTCAATACTGGTTGTCCGTTTATCAACGTCCCCTCCTTTTCGCCTGGGATAAGCCGATTAGGCCCTCGGCTTCTGGACATTTTTATTTTTTATTCATGTTCTTCTTTCTAGGAGTTCACTCATACAGTCCTCACAATATCGACTCGGATGACCGCGACTGCAAAAAAACTCTAGTAGGCGTCTGACTACTCTGCTGTTGAAATTGTGTGACACATATACCTACGGAGCGTTCCAACTGAAACATAGCTCGATTCTCTCAAAAGGAGCCCTAGGACAACGAAGTCACAAATCTACAGGGTATATGACCTCTTATCCACATTCACAACGGCGGACTCAAATTATAGCTAGGTATTTCAAGTTACATAATAAGAACATGGGCATCAGCGATGGCATTTTTTCACTCTCAATCCTCAGACTTTGAATGGCACACTGGAAAAAATCACAGAAATATAGATTGCCGTACAAAACATTTCGATCACAATCACACCTTCACACAGCTTCAACTCACAACAACAACAACAACAGCTTCACAAGTTGTTTCTTGTCGACTACCGTCGACCGAAGGAACGGATGGAAATTTTTGTGTGAGACGTCCCTTCGGGTAGGAAGTTAGGTTTTGAGAAAAAGATTGAAGAACTGAGATATTCTCCTCAATAAGGGCTTCATTTTGAGTTTCATAATTTTAGTCCGGTCTCGATAACCCAGGCCAGGTTTTACATTCTCAACAGGGAAATTCTTGACAAATTGAAAACAAAACTGTTGGAAAATATTCGGGAACCAGTTACCTCTTGTTCAAAAAAAAATTGGTGAAAATCGGTTCACGAGTTGAATACCTTTACTTATTAGTAAAGGTATTCAACAGAGGTATTCAAGGAGTTCTTATCATTTACACTTTAGAGCCCCAAACCAGAAGGGGGCTCATCGGGGATCCAAAAGACACCCGTAGACACCAGGGAGCCTATATAGGGCTTCAACCAACCCAAGAAGACACAGCGGCGTCGCTTTGGCTTGAAACGGCAAAATCTGATAGTCATAAGTGGTGCCCCATCAGGGCTTTGAACGGCATCAGGAATAAGACACCATGAGGCCCTGGCATAACGAATCAAAGGAACTGCACACATAGCTTGAACGTACACGACGCCAACGGGATGGGCATACTGAAGTTGCCAAAGCAACAGAAAACACAAGGGGGTATTTACGGAGTTCCAAAACCCCATGCTGCAGGGTTGCACTATCAAACGTCAAAAAAATATCAACTTCCACGTCGATTTGCAGCTCTCTCCTGGATCCTGGTTCCAAACTTGAAACAGGTCCATGGCAAAGGGGAGAAAAAATGGGACTGAAAACATCCCCTGCATTTGGTTCAAGATTCGGAGCTTATGACTTATGTGAACCCAAATTTGAATTTAACGTTTTAGCATTTTGACAGCGTGCAAATTTGCATCGGTTGCAAGTCGTACTTGATATTTAGCCGTAGTCCTGCAATGAAACTCAAGTACGAGACGATTATCCAAAATTGATAAATCTGCGATAATTATTCACTGCGCGATTCGTTGTAACTTAAAAACAACGCGATGTCTTCTCATTCAGGGTTATACAAATTCTCTCCATTTGCTTTCATCGTTCCACTTCACGCCTCTGCTTCTTCAGTGTTTCTGCTACCACCTGGTTCCATGTCTTTCTTGGCCTTCCTCTCGTTCTTTTATCCAACGCCTTCGCTTCCCAAACATTCTTCACTGGCCTTTCTTCATTCATTCTTACCAGGTGACCAAACCATTTCAGCTGCCGTTTCGATCGACTTCTCTTTGAGTTCAACTTCCAGCTCCTCTCTGATTTGTACGTTTCTCACTCTATCCAATCTCGTCACTCCATTTACTTTTATTGAATGTTCCATCTTCATATGGTCTGGACTCTACTCTTCGCACTGTTCCTCATTGCCCAGCTTTCGCTGCCGTATATCAGGATTGGTTTTAAAATCGTTTTGTATATAGCTTGGTCCTACTGCTTATCTCCTTGCCTGTGAATGTTTTGCTTAGTGCGTGGTACACTTTCGCTGCGCTGCTTCTTCCTGTCGTTGATTTCTTCGTCCATCTTTCCATACACTCCTACATCGATCCTTCTGTTTTCTTTCCCTATCACCATAGCTTTTGTCTTTGCCGTATTGATTTTCATTCTCCTTTTTGTCAGCTCTTCTTTCCATAGACTCAGATTGTCTTTCAGTTGCTGTTCTCCTTCTACACATGTTGCCAGGTCGTCCTTTACAATCCTCCAGTCTACCTTCACAAGATTCTTTATGTCGTTACTGATTTATTTTATTCAACAAACTCACCTAGTGATTTTAGCGTATTGCGTTGTTATCATTGGTTCGGGAACTGTCTGGTTTTTCTTTTTTATAAAGAATGATTGGGCTCCTCGAGTGAAATTGAATTAAGGGCTCAGGGTTTTCTTGACTTGCTGGGATGAAGGAATAATGCAGGCCAAAAAGTAAGCAAAAATTGAACGGCACGTATGGGACAAGTATTAGAGAGGTTAATTTCGACACGGTTTTCTTCGGGGCTGCTATCAATGCTATCGGGGGATAAAGGCTACGGCCTCCACTGAAATACATGAAGACAGATAGACCAGACATTACTCTGGAATGGTCTAAATCGTCTAAGGTGACCGCAAAACGGATATATCCGTCGTAGTCTGAATGTTTTTCAGCAAGATGACAATAATAATTTCTCTTCCATGTTGGTGGAGGGTTGGTGTTGGGAACTAGCTGTCCTTACAAATCTGATTTCCGCATGGGGTATTGTTATTGTTATTGTAGTTAAGCGACTAAGGCACATTGGCTGATTGCCGTGTCATGTCACATCCGTTAACCCTTTAGCATTTGACGGTATTTGTCAGCGTGCCTGCCGGCATCCTCTGCTTGTCACTTCCGCATTATTTATTCATTATGGGGGAAGCCAGGATCAATTTCCTCAGAGGACCTCTAAGATGTGGTATAGCAGGGAGGGCGAAGTGGGCGAACCTTTTCAGCCGGGCGCTCTCGTATTGTAATTTTGTGCGAAATTTGTGTCGGATCAAGAGAAAGGCGGAAAAATGGCGTGAAAGAGGCGGCAAACCAGCACGTTATTCCACATTCATAAAATCGCATCTCCAAAGAACGATTATAATGTCGCCTGCAATCCTGCATGCTGCATACCTATACGTTGCATTTGAGGAGCTAATATAATTTATATTCAAGTATAGAAAATGTAATTGTGGAGGGATTTCTTTTTTTTTTGTCTACCCGTTCCTTGCTTCCTAGCCCCAAGAAACTCTTGCTGTGGTATGAAATATTCTGGCAAGTTTCACAAAGCTGAGCTTTACCGGAGGAGCAGGTAGCTGGAAAGTAATGTCACTGTGGATTTAGTCGACGCAACTTTATGAACTTATATAAGCACCTAATTAACAGTGTGAACCCTCTTCAAATTACCCTCAAGACCCAGCGCATTTTTACCAGCTATTTATTTCAACCTTTTCTGCTTTCCTTTTCCTGGAACCAAGTCTTTTACTACGTTTTATGAACGTTAAAATATACAGTAAATAATAACATAATTGAATCGAGAGGTTATTTGAGGCACTCCGTAAATCCACTTTTATCGCAAATTGACATAAAATGCGTTTTTATAGAGCGACCGAGAGCGCATCTTAGCTGCAATATAAAACTCGATAAGCTCTTGAATTTACAAGCGATTAATTTGGCGACTTTATTGACATTTCTGAGATATTTGGAGAACTTCATTTAAGATTGACGACTTGGTAGAAGTGAAGATTAAAGACCCAACACTGTTTATAATAAATTTCAACCTCTGGTCGAATTTCAACCTCCAGCTTAAAGCAAATTTAAACACTGGCATTGACTCAAATTTCCGCTAACTTCCAGTTGAAATCCAACCGGTGCTCCACCGGACATTATAATACTGGGCCTGAGAAAGGAGTGGTCTGTGATTTGGAGTGAAGCTGTTTTAAGAAAACTGTCACCAAAAATCGATTAAACAAACGTTTCGCGTCTGATAATTTTGTGATAGCCGAAGTGGTAGGCAAAAAAAAAGCGCAAATTGTGATAAAAGCAAGCCAAAAAAAAAACTTTTCAAATCAAATTTCCGCCATTTTGAAAAAATGACGCTACCTTGAGTCTGACAGGCCTGCGCGATCAACGCTGCGGGCCAAATCTTTCGAAATCCTTTCGAGAATAACTGTGCGAAATTGCTTGCTTTTATCACAATTTGCGTTTTTTCTGATATTAGGAGTGTGCCGCTGCTACTATGAGTGTTAATTTCAACTTCATATTGATGAAAATTTTGTTCGCGAAGCCAGTGACGAATGGAAATAGGTACTAAGCGCACCTAGTATGACTTGGAATGATTTTCCATTCAGTTCATTGTTAAACAAGCGAATATGCCTCATGGGCATGAGGCTCAGTTGCGCATACTTCCTTTTTGAAGGGTTAGTGAACGCAAGATGTTAATTAGGGTTCTACCGTTATTTGGGGGCAGAAATTTCAATATGGTGGCCAAAATAGCGTCAGAATCATGAAATTTGGCTTAAAAATCAAAATGATCATACTATAGACAAGGATAAGTTCCAAGTTTCATGAAAATCGCTCCACTAATAAGAGATTTCAATGTGGCGGCCAAGATGGTGGCAGAGTGTTGGGATTTGGCTGGAGAATAGAATGATCATACGAAACAAAGGTAAGTCCCAAGCTCCATGAAAATCGTTAGGTGATAAGAAATTTCAATATGGCGGCCAAGATGGCGGCAGAGCATCATTTGTCCAAAATCGGACGTATTTTGATGAAGTTCACATCGCCTGTGAATTTCACTCAAATCGGACCACTTTCAGAGAAATTCAAAATGGCGGACCAAAGATGGCGGCCAAGTGGCAAAAATCATTGATCAAATTTATATGGTGGACACGTACGCATTTGATTGGCATTCGCACCACATCGATATCTTTTTTCGTTGAGGCATAATTCTCCCAGTTCTATCATTTTGAATCATGTTTAATATGGAGAATACAAGATGGCGGCGGGGCATCAATTGTAGAAAGCTGGATGTATCTTGATGGAGTTCACACCACCTGCAAATTTTACTCAAATCGGACCACTTTCAGAGAAATTCAAAATGGCGAATCAAAGATGGCGGCCAAGTGACAAAAATCATTGGTCAACTTTATATGGTGGACACGTACGCATTTCATTGGCGTTTGCATCACATCGATATCTCTCTTCGTTGAGGCATAATTCTCCTAGTTCTATCACTTCGAAACATGTTCAATAGTGAGAATACAAGATGGCGGCGGGGCATCACTTGTCAAAAATTGGATAGATCTTGATGTGGTTCACATTGCCTGTAAATTTCATTTCAATTGGATCACTATTAGAAAAATTTAAAATGGCGGATCAAAGATGGCGGCAGAATAACAAAAAACCAAAAGTCAACTTGACATCCTGGACATATTTACTATTGATCAGCGTTTACACTACATGGATATCTTTCTTCCCTGAGGAGTTATCCTGGGTACGACGGACGAACGGACAGACGGACGGACAGACAGACGGACGGACAGACGGACGGACAAAGTGAAGCTAAAAGCGCCTTTTTCCCGTTTTTTGGGAAAGCGCGCTAAAAACTAGCTGGAGATCATGACGTGTGAACAAGACACACACCTGCAAAACTGGCCAAGAGCCGTGCTTCGACATCTTTCCGGAATACTCGCGAAGTCGAAGAAAGACTTTCTAGAGCTCTCGCAAAGGAGCTGAGGACTTTTCGGAGGAAGGAACCTGGAACATTATCGAATACATGATGCTATATAAGAGCGGCAGGCTAGAAAGCAGATTACATTTGGATTCACAGCGACAGTGGTAGTAAGTACATCAGCGAAGTTAAGTAGAGCAATATTCATAAGTGCGACGATTTATCTACTGTGTAATTTAGTACCACGCAATAATAAATAAATAGTATGTTCCATGTGTTCACATTTGTCTCTCAATTAATAGAGGGTACCCAACAAAAATTCGTAACAATATCTTCTTAGTGGATGAACTGGTTTTCTTTATTGTGGCTTTAGATTGCCGAGGAAAGAGGAAGTTCTCCCAAAACCCATCGCTGGTTCAGTCTTTTCGATAGCTTTCAACAAAAATGAACGACCTCGACCTTTAAAAATGCCTATTTCCCATTTCGAATTTTGCAAATTTGGTCATTTTGGAACTTGGTGATGACAGCTGATTGAATTAGTTTGCAATTGATACAAAGGTTTCCAAAATCAGTTCAGAAATAAAAATTAAAGAGAGATCAAAACTGAAGTCTGTTGTTCCAGATCAAAAAGAAATGGCAAGTAAGCTTTGTTTCAGCTCGCAATAGCTCTTCAAAGCCAATGAACCGATTTACCTCAATTTTTTGCCCTAACCGTCAGTTCCACAAAAAATATGATCAGCGATCAAGCCTGATTGCAGATAACCTGAACTTCTTTCTGCTAAATTCTAGGCGATTAACCACAAAAAATGCCTGAAATCTGTGTACAAGACCTATCATCTTTTCATTATTGATAGATAAACCAGCATTTCCATTGATCAGTAAGCTACAAATTGATGAACAAAAATCGTAGATCAACTGATCTCGAATTATCTTTTTTGTGGAACCCCAGAGTAAGTTAGATATCGAGGAAGGTTTGTTCTTCCGAAACCCATCGTTAGTTCAGTTTTCATGGTAACTTTCAATAAAAAGAACGGCTCAAAAGGCAAATTTCCAATTGTATCCGACATTTTGAATACCATCAGAAATTAGATAATTGCGAGAATTGATGATGACCCTTTGATGATGACATCTCATTTATTTAGCTAGTAATTACCATGATCCGTAAAATCGGTAGAGAAAAAAATTCAGAAAGAAAAATGAATACTTCTTTTGTTCATTTGGTAGGCTAGTTTTGGATTTTGCTAATCGCCTAATTTAAGATAATGACCTGAAAACCTCAAAATTTGCTTGTTAGTTGCGAGCACTGTGTCGGAATACTGTGGATCCACTGAAGCCGCAATAATAATCGGCACACGACATACGTGTGTGAATTATTATGATGGGCTTTCGGGAGCTTAAATCTAACATCCGCCGTTTACGGCAGATCGACCAAAATACTAATGTGTATGTTAAATGAAGTGTGTGATTCCACAACTTTGAAGCATTCACCAAAGCGTTCCAAGTTATGCTTTCACATGATATAACTGAATGTGTAATGTGTAATCCATGCATCAGCTCTACCACCACTACGAGCCATGCCATCCATAAACTTGAGCACACAAAAATATTTGGTTCCCTGTCACTTTGTCATCGCGCGGGCATTTCGACAAAAATGATGGCACAACTGATTGTCAACAAGGATAAAACCGGCTCACCCCGCGAAAGCTCCCGGATTTAAGAAAATGTGCGTCAGCCCCCATAATCACGATTTTAAATATTGATTCATACAGATGAGCGCGGTTCGCAATAATTTGCAAATTGCAAAATTTGCATTCAACTAAACAAACACGATTAGAGAAATCCAATCCCCACGCAAGTCGGAAATACGCGAGGAATACAAAGGCTCTAGTTGTAAATGGTGTTGGTACCTACGTAAGTTCGCTATCGATTTTATTTTAATTCTCTCACTAGTCTGAGGCTGGAACTGTAAACGTGGATTGTATATAAGTTGAGGATGAATATTATATTTATGTATTTTTATACGAAGAAGAATATGGCGACGCCAGAATAGCCGAAGAATGTTTCGGGCACTTTATTGGAAAAGTTGTCTCGTAAAACGGCATTAAAGTTTTCCTATACAATCATATAATAATGACAAAAATTTTGCGCTTTATTAGGTACCTTCATGTCTTTCTGACCGACATCATCAATTGAGGCAAAGAATTGACATCGTGGCACTTCAATCAAGTCTTCAATATTTCTGTAGGTTACCTATTCTGGAAGTTCCAACTAAAGTAATCTTGTATGTTTCAGTTTCCTGTTTCTCGACAGTAAATTTTATTGCTTCACACTGTTGTACATACTTCCATGACGACACTGAAACTTTTCAATTTTGAAAATAATTATCGTTGTTGAACCATAAAACCTTCCTGGCAGTGTGCAAGAGTAATTTCAAGATTTTTCCCTCGATTTTTCCGTTTTAAAGAAAAAAACCGAAATCGATAGAAAGCACTAGAACAATATTTAAGTAAGTGGGTCAAATTCCTCCAGAGCTTTATAGCATTATATTTCAAAGCAAAGTACCAGAAGGGACTCAAGAGGAAAAAGAAAACGTAGTAGGTTAAATTTTATGGCGGGAGACGTGATAACCGAACGAATTTTTTATTAGTTCCTGTGTTTTTATTCTGCAGGTTGTAGTAGTAGGCGACACGACGCAGGCATAGGCAAATATTGTTTGCTTTCAATTTTGTGTAGATTCAAAGCGCAGCCTGCAATTTTCAATTTTAGCACACAAAGAGGACGATAAATAAATTACACCTACCTGTATCGTTTCAGATTTTTCGTGAGCGCGGCTTTAATTAATTAATCATAATACCTACGCTTAAAAAAGCTTACCCCAGGAATTAAACAGAATTCGGCGGCCGTTTTTAATACGGATAATGGAATTATACCTACTGCTGATAATGACATAATATATTGTTTAAAGTCCAGTGCGAGGATTCAAGAATTTGAAAATGTATTATCATTAGGTATTTTATATCAGTTTGTATAGTTTATTTTGACATCATTATAGGCCAGTCAACCTGGCTCAAAAAGTGTCTTATATTTACAAAACGTATACTCTGGCTGAATTTTTGCATACACCTAGGAAATCCCCCACAGAGCCCCGAACCGCGAAAATCCACCAAAATTTCCTTGAGCTTCCCGAGATAAAGGTGTTTTTATATATTATCTCGGTTGCCATTGGTTGGACTTCGATTTGATTTTTTTTTTTGAAATGCTCAGAAAAATATTTGGAACAAGTTATGTTCAGAACTTTTCAATAACTTGTCGAGAAAAAGTGCCAGAAGCCAAAAATCGTCGCTTTTTATGAGGTGGTTTTTTTTACAATTTTCTATCTGCTTTTCTATGATTGTTATGGAAAAAATTCCCAACAAAAAATGTAGCTCCTGTAAGTCCCTACAAGTTTCAACCGAAGAATTTTTTGTGCCGCGAAAATTACCTGCCCCAAAGGGCGCTAAAGTCAACCTCGTTTGGAAAATATTTCCAGGTGTAGGGCGCATCGATTCCAACTCCATCGTGTGGGGATCTAAAGGCCAAATTCTCATTTATGTTTGTACTAACTTTACTAATAATGAACAATAGTATATTATATACCAAGGTTGAGGAAGTATTATTATAGCTGAAGCGCCAGTTTAGATCCCGAAGCGCAGCTGAGGGATATAAGGCGCTGAAGCTATAATAATTTTCTCGACTGTGGTTTATATAGAATTTTTTTTACTACTTCAAAATAGCCATCCTAGTTAAGGAACAGGTGAATAATGATGTACTTCACGGCTAGTAGTGAAAAAAAATCATTATAAATTACATAAATGGGAATAAATTAAGTAGTAAACATGTCGTCTAAGTCTTTCTCCGTGGGAAGAGTGCCTGTAATGGCAGCAGCATTTCCACGTTGCACTGCCAAACTGACGTGCTGAAGCAGATAGGTTGTTGCTCTCTTCTCGCCAGTTTGGTCAGTGATTCGCCGTCCCACTTCTTTTACTAGCGAAAGGCCTTCTTTACCCCATACACCACTGGACTCTACTAATAATTGATGAATAACAAAACCTCTGTACAGAGTGACTTATTGAAAAGGACCCACCCCCGATATTTCGCTGCACAAATTTTTCCTGGGAAAAAACCGGAACAGGTCGATTTTTATTTCGAGAGGGACATCTAAGACACGTGATGACAAATTTTTATCTTCAACCTCCTCGCCCCCACCCTACCCTACTTTCAAATGGGCATTATCCATCTTGTGATTCTTGTGATAAAGAGAATAAAATTTTCATCCTGCGAGAAATTATTTCAAATTTTCTAAACCACCCCCTACTCCTCTACGCTTTGTTGGAGATAAAAATTTGGCAATACGTGTCCTGAATGGCCCATCCGAAATAGAAGTCGACCTATTTTTGCTGGAAAGTCTATTTCTCAAGAATTGGAAGTTGATAAACAAAGATCATTTTGAGAAGGGTTGCAAGTCACTTGACAAAAACTTTTCAGACTTGTTTGACAGAGAGACTATTTTATTACCTTCATTTTGATGTATCACATATAGGTGAGCTATTCGAAATTTCAAAGTG
This sequence comes from Anaspis maculata, assembly GCA_949128115.1. Lineage (NCBI taxonomy): Eukaryota > Metazoa > Arthropoda > Insecta > Coleoptera > Scraptiidae > Anaspis > Anaspis maculata. The sequence goes on along the minus strand of OX421962.1, from coordinate 40,542,238 downwards.
GGGCGGAGCCCAGGTGAGGGGGTTGAAGATAAAAATTTGACATTACTGGAAAATCTGATACTCAAGAATCGGGAGTTAGGTAATGAGGGAGAAACTTTCCTGCAATAACATTGAGAGAATTTTGAAAGGGGTTGGAGGGGTGATTCAAGATAATTAAAAATATGTTCGATAGAAAGGGAATATTATTACCTTCACTTTGATGTATCACAAGGTAGGTGATGCCATTTGAAATTTTAAAATAGGGTGGGGTGGGGGCGAAGAGTTGAAGATAATAATTTGTCATTACGTGTCTTAGATGTCCCTTTCGAAATAAAAATCGACCTGTTCCGGTTTTTTCCCAGGAAAAATTTGTGCAGCGAAATATCGGGGGTGGGTCCTTTTCAAAAAAGTCACCCTGTACAAAGGTTTTGTTTCAATTATAAAATTGAAATTCAACCAATAGCAACCGAGATATAGAAGAACACACTTATCTCGGAAAGTTCAAGGAAATTTTGGTGGATTTTTGCGGTTCGGGGCTCTGTGGGGGCTTCCCTAGGTGTATGCAAAAATTCAGCCAGAGTATACGTTCTGCCATTCTAAATTCCCTATTGACTGGCCTATTATGAGTATATTAGGAATAGAAAAAAATAGGTGCTTTGTTGGAATTAATTGACACAAAGGCGGTTTCTCTTGCTTGACAAGCTTCCAGTCGCCTTTTCAACATATCAAAAGTCCTTGTTTCTGAGATTGCTACATATTAGTATACAGGGTGAAAGTTGAGCTTTTCTTGCTTGAAGGAGTCATGTACGTTTTCTGACTAGTTTGATGGACTATAGTTTCCCAATAGTTCAAAGAGTAAACAAAACGGAAAATAGCTTGAGGTACCTACTACTGCATTCAATCCTTCAATGTTCTACCATCAGATATAGAAAGTTTATCAAGTCGCGAATTTTTTAAATGTATCAGAACTATATCGATTGAGCGGGCCTTCTACTGATATGAGGAGTACTACGATTTTTGTTCTTCATTGTGAACCTATAAATACATGTATAATTTACCTTATTCTTGACGAATGTAAAATTACAAAATGTAGTTGCTAACATGAAGTAAATAATACAATAAACATATAAAAAATATACATCCCAACTGCTGTGTACCAAGTTAAAGGGTGAAGATACTTCTCATCTCTTCTTCTACTTCCCCGACCCACCACTCAAAGAGGAGGGAAAGTATTGTGAACGCGCCATAATTTTTTTCCAGATTTCGACGGATATATCCGTTTTGAGGTCCCCTATATGTATATGACGACTAAGACCATTTCCAGAATGATCTCTGTCTGTGTGTGTGTGTGTGTGTGTGTATGTAAGTTTGTTCTCTGACGGTAATTTTTTCAAAATAAAATTTGTATATTCCGTGAATTTGAAAAAACTGCAATGCCAACTTTGACATGCTGTGAGCCCTACGAAATATTCATCTTAGGTGCAGACATGCTGGGGATGAAAGTTGGAGTGAAGATTAAATTAATTTTTGAAAAGAAAATTTTTGAAATTGGACTCACGCACGGTTTCCGAGTTTTCATCTCTAGAAAAACCGCAAATTTTCCAACTTTTTATCCCGTGAACAGATTTTCACCTTTTAGTGAAAAGCACAAGTAGTTACTGGCTCTTGAACATTTTCCAATAATTTTCTTCTCAATTTCCCGGGAATTTCCCTGTTGAAAATGTAAAACAGGCCTGGGTTATCGAAACCGGATTTGAATGATGGAGCTTGAAGTGAAGGCGTAATTGACAATCTTCATATTAAGATGATGAGTACTGGGCGAATTTGCTCTCGAAACCAGCCCCTTCCAGGAGGCTGGCACGAAGCTGCCGAACCCATAACAAACATGCATATTACAGTATACAAACATGCATATTACAGTATACAAACAAATGAGGTCATGTGCCCGAGAATCTGTCTGTTTCGTTCTCGTTAGGCCATCCTGTATAAGTACTATCAGTTGATCAAATGAATTTTCAATAATTTAGGCAGGTTGTGGCCTGGTCATCAAATTCAGGGGTGCGAAGCTGCGTTTGACGAGGGCACAGCCTATCTAAATTAAAAATTCATTTGATTACACGATATAATATTCTCCCAAAGAGTGTCCTAGAACTTATATCTTGGAGCGTTAGCATAAGTTCTTGATTGGGACTAGCTTTCACCGGCCCAGGGCAAACCCAGCGCAAGTGAGACCGTCGCGTCGTGAGAAATCAGCTTTAGCGGGGGTTTTGGAATGGGCCAAGGATGGAAGCGACTGATGGTGGACGGACGGCAAGGAAAAATAGAAGAACTTGTTTTTTCGTTGTTTTGGGGAAATAGTACTTGAACTCTACAAGTTATATTAAAAACAAACGCGTGCCAATGGGTATAGCGTCTCGTTAGTTGAAAAACTTCCTCTGTTCAGGACTGTAGCAAAGAAACCAGTGAAATCGGCTCAAAAATTGATGACGAAATAGCTGCTGTAGACGTCGAAAAAAGTTTTCTCATTGACACCCTGTCGATTTCCTCATAGTTTGTCTCTCATGTCAAAACCTGGACCATCCGGTGGGACATGGGAGTTTTGGGACGATTGGATCAAGCATCCGATTTATTGGTAAACGTAAAAAAGAGGTTGTTGCTGTGGTTCGCCGTAACCTAATTCATCGTGTGTGATGTACAGGTGGTTTGAGTACCATTAATAATTAAGATAAATTATGAACACGTGCCCCACATACGAACGTCGATATTTGATTGATATACATTTCTGTACCTAACGCCAGCATTCGAGGTCAGTCAGACGGCTATGATATTGTCGTTTGACACGGAACATATTATTATTTGTCCCGGTGCATCCGTCATTATGCTGATAGAATTTGTTGCAGACAGAACAACTTGTTTATATTTAAACTTTAGACCCATTAATGCATGCAGATTCAATTTAAACATTTCTCAGTTATAGCTGAGTGAAGTTCTTGTATTTAAACACATTCCCACTCAATGTAGCTATTGCATATTTTTCCTTTTTCTCTTTCTCGTTCCAGAATACGCCCTCGTGCCAGTTTCCGACTTTCACAAACTAAATTTTTATTTCTGCTCCATCTTTTGAATCGCAGTAACAGGAGACGACGGACAATCTCTCCATTTATACCAACGACGATATGATAAGTAATGTATATAAAATGAATTGTCTCTTGTCTGATAAAGTTATTATTCTTTATTCACAATCACTACAGTGATTGATTCATTTTCGACTTTTGAAAAATTTGGAAGCGAGCCATTCCCGACTGACTGTGCTTTTCCGACCTCATGATAGAGGTAAGTAGTCATTTCCCGACCATGGTGAGAAAAGCGGAGCTAGCCTATTGCACATTGACAGCAGTGCAGTTTTGTTTGATTACTACTCGTAGGTTGTTTTGTACGTCGTCAGGACTAAAGACTTTTTTTTAAACCTTGGATGTCCTGAGTGACTCAGTTTCAGAATAGACCATTTCCGCATGACGTCACACGCACGTGTTGAACGGCTGATTCGGGGCAACGTCAAACATGATGTCAACTATACGTGCCAGTTTGTCAAAACTTTGTCACACCAGTGACTTTCATACACCGACATCGACCAAGGAGGTTATACACTGACTGACAGATTGACATACTACCAATCTGACCGACGCACATGACTGACGTAGCCCACGTGCCCTGTGACAGATAACGCAGATCTGACTGCTCCGAATCAGCTGTTCAAGACGGAGCTGCGTGATGTCAGTGGAAATGGTCTATTCTGTTCATGTTCTCTCACATTAGATATTGAATACCTATAGCCATAGCTCAAGAAGTTTCAGGTTACTTCTTTTGTCACTATTCTAGACTTCGAGTCAACTGGAGCGTAAAACTACCTTCATACAATGTATTGCTTTGCACTAGGGTTTAGCTTTTTGATTGCTTATGGCGTTGTAAGTATTTTAAACACTACATTCAAAGAAGTCAGATTCTGAGGAGCTGTATCGTAGGAGCCGTTGATATTGAGCTATTCCTTATTTCCCATAGGCATTTGATTACTTTATTCTGGAACACCTGTATCCAATATTCAAATATAAAAAAAGTCCAGTATAATTGATTATGTCTACTGAAGTGAGTGGAATAGTGTACATATACTTTGACGGTAAGAACTTGATTACCGCTGAAAGCAAAAAGCGTCGTTCGCAGTTATCTTGCTCTTGGCGCCATCAGCGGCAATGAGGTACTTCCCGTCTCGGTATGTAATATATTAGATATTACGTTGTCATATAAATGCGACCTGATTTCTGGATAACATCATGAAACTAATATTGTGCCACCGGCTGACAAGGTCATTTCGCCATCGTCATCTGCGCCTGGGATGGAAGAGGCTGATTCGATTGACACGAAGGAATCCAATTATTGCATACTGCACCTTGAAACCAGCACGTCAAGCACTGCTTGCGAGAATGCCCGCCCAAGCCTGACTTCCCATGCAAAGCTTGGCTGAGGTTTTGTGGTTCAATACGTGAAAAATTTACCCCAAAAATATTGGAAATATCATTAAGGAACAGTGGAATACGCACTCAGTCTTTCCGTAGGTATATTAAGGCAATCATCGTGATATGGTTTGCAATTTTCACACTATCGATTTTTATTTTATCACTCCAGCCATCACTGGTTAAATATAGTTTAATGACATATGGAAATGAAGCACAAAATATACAACAAATCAACAAAAAGATTTTACTTAGGGAGAACGGTGGATAGCCACCAGAATTGCCGTAGAATATTCCGTAGGTATATTAGTTTTCATCGGCATTTACCTAGTTTAATTCAACTATCGATTAATTTCATAAAGCATGTTGTGTTTTGCATCAATAATAATTGATGTGCAAGTCAATTTGTGCCATGTGGAGTACATTGGTAATTATAACTAGTAACATTATAATATTAAGTTAATATTGCATCCCCGGCTTTGATCGCTAAATGCTCTGGCATCACGTCAAGTGCAAAAATGGACCTTTGAAGTTTACCTAAGTTTCACTGAATTACCTTTGTAGTGTTTATTGGCAGTTTATTTGCATATATGGGGGTGGAGAGAGTGGATTTGCCACATTAACTTTTAGGATGTTTTATGAGTCAACGTGGGCGTAGATCCACTGCTGCGTTTAAACTCTTCAACGGTATCGTACTCCGTCCAACTTCCTACGCGCTTTATCTGTTGCAAAATTTCAAATAACCTTTCGTTTGGTTTTATACAAAATAAATATTCGTCCAGGTTTGTTACGATTCCGCTTGTTCCGTTGATTAAAAAAGTGAGCAGTGAAAATACCAAGGGAATCACCAAAAGGGTCAAGTGCAAGAATCGAAGCTTTTGCTATATACCAAGCATCTATAAGATATCGCCATGGACCTATACCTAAATTGGACTGATGATACCGTACATTCCATTGACCCATTGTAGGTATAGAATGTGGACCTGGTAGCTGACTATTGTGACTCCCATTTTCTACAGTAATTATCATTGGTCATTCTGTCAATGTCGCCATTTCTTGTCGCCTTTGTGGTATTCTCCGTTCGTTTTGTTAGTACGTTGGTACCTGAAGTAGGTACGGTCGTTGACGTTGGTAGCGTTTGCCGATAGGAGAGGAAGATGGCGCTGGGGCGCGCGAGCGGCAGCCGCGGGCAAACAGAGAAGAGAATCAGCTGTGGTGAGGAACACGTGATTTTCAGTGCAATGAGAGTGCGTCGTTTTTACAATTTTGAGGTCGGTCTTTCTTTGATTATTGCACCGTAATTTTGGCTTCCACCCATTCACCAAATCATGCATTTCGATACCTATTTTGTCCGCAAAATTATTGTACATTACACGAAATTCTTTGTTTTCTTCCAAATGATCTCATATTGACGGCAAAGGCCGTAATCTAGTGAGTGTGCACTTTGCAAACTCATGACGTGACCTCAGAATGCTGGCGCGTATTTTGAGATTTCATAATTTGTTTTTTTTTTCACAAGTTACGTCACAAACAGTAAGACGACAAAAAGAATCTCTGCTACACCAAAATCAGCCGCTAAGTCGAGAACAGTTCTTTTTATGATTCATTCACATTGCATTGTTCATTGTCAGGTCATACCTGAAAGTGAACGAAGGAAAGAAGACTTGTACGCTTCTCCGTGTCCTGGAGGGGGGTCCACCACTTGTATGAATCTGCCTTGTTGAATCTACTAACCTTTTCTTATTTGGGAGGAAATTATGTGAAACGACAAAGAGAGGGCCACAGGTTGGCTCGAGTCGATTTTCTTGCATGTGATTACTGTTTACTAACCATTGCTCTGTTTTGAATGTGAGTATGTATCTGTGGGGATTGCGATGGGTAACTTCTGGGGAATTTCGGGCGAATGCGTTATAGATACTTCTTTCTTGCAATTGCTTACTAAGAGTATGACAACTTCAACCTCTCTACTTATTCATCTCTCACCTGTTTCTTGTTTATTTATCTACCTGTTTATCTCTTATTTGTTTCTTGTTTATTTACCTACACCATTACTAATCATCTGTTTCTTGCTGATTTATGTACTTGTTTACCGATCATTTCTTCATTGTTTACCTATCTATCAATTTGACTTCTTTTGTTTGTAAAGTGTAAAATAAATTGCTCAGCGTTCAAAGCGTGAGCGAGCGAGTTTCATTTTGTTGTTAGGTAAATGACTTGTGAACAAAGCAAACGTGTCAAAGAGGTTCAAGCACCGATTCACGCTGACTTGATCAATGCATTACTGGAGTAACTTCTCTGTCATTTGTCATTTCATCAGAACTCATGCACACTTGGTTTTTGTTCAGATCATTTGGGGGAAGAAATTTTTCAGCAATCAACCAGACTATACGCAGGAATTTCTTTGACGTATTCTTCCCATGTGTGCCTGTCAGCGAATACGTCACTTTTCCTTTGCGAATTAATTCACAGTTTAACATGTTTAATAATTTCTTGTTTTGTTTTGTTAATCTGATTTTGTGTTCATTTTATTGTTGTAAACTCATGCATTGTCCAAATGATTTGTAACAATTTTTCTTGTTTTGTGTGTTGTTGTTGTTATTCATGTTGTGTCATTTTTATCACTGTCAATTTCTTGTTGTGAGGTGTTTTGAGAAAAGAAACAAATTCATTTAAAACTTTGCAATTGATTTTCAATAAAAGCTCATTTTGCTTGCATTCCATTCGCGTTTTATTCAAGGATCAAACCTCATCCCCAAGGACACATTCTTATCTAGAGTAAGAACTCATACAACGTAGGTAAAAGGTAAACAACGTTGGGAAGGGAAGGGACAACGACGATCACAGCCGGACATCGAAAACGGAGTTACACTACAGAAATGGTGCCGTGACCAGGATTATACTACACTTTGCCGGCATGTATATGACAGGGTAAGTATCAAAATGATATTTTTTGATTACTCAACAATTATTTGCTTGCTCACTGCCGCATGCCGCAGGACCGTTTTCTCTTGCTGGGACAAGGTACACTACTTCCGAAACAATGAAACACGATGTAGAGAAAGAGTACGCGAATATTTATCTCTTATTGATATAAATATAAACAAAATGCTAATCCAATTCTTGGCATCATGCCTCATTCTGAGGTAGGATTAGCTGAGATTTTCTACATTTTATAATTTAATATAATTTATAAATATTAATATATAAATTTAAATAAAATTAAATTTATTTTCAAATTTATAGAAATTCAAAAAAAAATAAATAAACGAGTGAATAATCTTATTCACCTCCTTCAGATGCAACAAATACATATAGTAAACGTCACACAATCAATTATTAAATAGATAAATAAATAAATAAATAAAAGTAAAAGTAAAACTAAGGAAGGTGATGGAATTATATCGGTGTATACGGCACCTCCGCCAAAACGGACAGATGTGTCTCAACCCACCGCTGGAGTCTCCATGTATTTCAATGCCAAGCTATTACGTATGCTCTAAAAATGTCCAGAGCGCCGCACTTGTACACTGCAACCTAATGAAAGACTCTAGAAAGATCGCGTGTTTACCAGAATGCACGGGAATCGCCGCTTGTAACAATGAACACAAAAAGTTACGACTGCAGTAAAAATGCAGTCATCAATTAAATATTCATTCACAGAGTAATAGCATTTGTTAATTAATAGATTCTTCAGTTCAGACTTGAACTTTGTGACAGTGGTTATATTCTTAATTTCATGTGGCAGTTTAGTTTATTGTAAATCTTGATTCCAATACAATTAGGGCAATTCATTCCAAAATTGAACTTGTACTTGTTGATGAACAAGTCAGTCTTACTTTTTGTAGGTATTTACAGTGTGTATGTCAGATACTTTTGGCAAGCTATGCCTGTTACAAAAGATTAATAAACATATCTCAAAAATATAAGAGTTATAAACGCTCAGTTGCTCAGTAGCTGGTCCACAGTGAGAACAGATTTAAGTGTTCTGAGCAAATAAGTAACTGATGCCAATCTGGAAGAGATGGATCTGCATTGTTCTTTCCAGTTGAGGTTCTCGTCAACAAGCAACCCCAAAAACTTGACACAAGACTGAGATGAGAGTGGGCGTCCGCTAATAGATAGATCAGGCCTAATGCACTCCCTCTGTCTAATGTCTATTGTGAAGTCTAGCGAATGAGGTTTTGTCTGCATTGAGGTGGAGAGAATTACAAGAAAACAAAAAAAAAAACATCTCCTTGCTTTGCGTCCAGTGGCCTGCAGCCACCGATCTTTGTCGTTTTTGCCTGCCGCACCTACCACTTTGCACTGTTTTCTTCCACCATATCGCTGATATTGGATACATGATCAATACAGTCATAAACCAACAGAATAAACTGATCGAAAAAATATCCGGATTTGAAAAAAATGAATGGCTCCTGGTAGAGCTTGTGATGTAACCCCCTTTTCCACGATTTTGGCTATGCTCGTCGTTGCCCCCCTCTTTTCCTACGGGCCAGCAAAGTTCAAATGGATTTGTCTCTTTTCTAAAAACACGTGACACGAGAAAAGTGATAAAATGACAAAATGGCACACAAACAAAACAAGAAAAATCCGCGTAAAAATTAATATAATCAATGCAAGGATAATACAACACAACACAAAAGTGAATGATTGAAATGCAACAAAAATAACGAAACATGTCAAACTGTTGATAAAAAAAAGGAAGAGTGACGGCTCGAGTGACAGATTAAAAACCAAACACTCAGGGAAAGAACTCGCCAAAGAAACCCCTGTGTATAGTCTGATGACGTAGTGATCTGATGTCTCCTCAACAAAATTACAAAAGAACTTGTGCAGAGATCGTCAACATTTTTGTTGACGCTCATTGAATTCCTTTCCCCCCCCCCCGCAATGCCAAGTTTCGCTCCGCTTATTTCGTTGACTTCACCATGCAACAATAATTTACGCTTTGCAATTCACTTTACGCCACTCCAGCACAAACTCACACATACAAAAGTAAAGAACATTCATTAGTAGACAATATACAAAAATACTACAATCTACCAGATTGTTCACTACCATCAACTGAGGTATGTTGCGTCCCCAAGGTACACGAGACGCTGGAACAAAATACCTAGACCCAGGAGATAAGTTTGTTTCGCTGAAGTTGCAACCTACTCTACAATCATCAGTCTAGTAAACAAGATTTGAGCAGTTGCCTCTGCTCTACATTTAGTACCTACTCAAAAACACCCATAATACCAAACAGGACTTGAAATCAGGGCAGATAGTTTGGGGCTCGGTTTGGGAGTTTCTGATCTAATAAGGAAGACTGGAAATAATGACAGATGGTTTAAGAGTTTCTGAGCAGTGAGGAAGACTTGAAATAATGGCAGAAGATTTGAGCGTTTCTGAGCAAATGAGGAAGATTTGAAATAATGGCAAATGATTTGGGAGTTTCTGAATGATGAAAAAGATTGAAAATAATGGCAAGATGATTTAAGACTTTCTGAGCAATAAGGAAGACTTAAAATGATAGCAGCGATTTGAGAGTTTCTGAGTAAATTAGAGGGACTTGAATTAATCTGTCATCATTTCACTTCAGCTACAAGGCGCTATGTCCATTCACGTCACCATCGACTTTGTTCATGATATTATACAGAATGCCAAAGGAAAGAGTGTCAAAAGTGTAAATTTTTGAAGTCGTGAAACTTTTTTGGAAAAAATTCGGATTTTTTTTCTCTTTAGTTTCAGAAAGCAGATATCAATGGCCGCGTTCGTAAATCACAACAGTTGTGGAGCACTTCTACGCCATTGCATTGGTCAAAATTAAAATTTCGACAAATCGCGTGGAAGTGCTCCACAACTGTTGTGACTTACGAATGCGGCCAATATCTCGATTTCGATCGTTTTCTGTTTTCGAAGTGTTCTTGATTTTTTTTGCATTTGGATTTTTTGATACAAAAATATAAACTTTTTATTCGTTGTTTTGACTCCCTGTATGCTAAAACTTTGAGATCTGTCAAAATTTTAATTTCCGTGTTGGTCGGTCTGGATGTGTGGATGTGTGTGTGTTTCAGGGTTTTTTATCACTCGATTTATTTCCAAACGGTCAGACCGATTTTTACCATTATTATCTTGTTTATCAGATTAATTGCGATTAATAATGATTAATCAGGTCGTCAATAATCATCAATACGATCTTGTTTTGGGGTGTTGTCGTAGTTGTTGCATCTACGCAAGCATCAACCGGGCTCTTGCCATTACAATCATAATGTACCTCTATGACAGAAAAGCGGAAACTGCGGAAACAAAGCTCGCGAGAGTAAGGGAACTCAGATGATTTCCATTAGGGACCATAGAAGCACGCATCGGCTCTTGTGGGGCACTAGCTGCTAGCTAAACAGCAAAAGTAGTGTGAGTGTCAGGACGTGATCCTTATTTTGAGAGGTGCGCACTCACAGGACCGTAGTCAGGATAAAATTCTAAATATGAACGGTCTCTCTCGGACTCACAATTTTATTCGAAAGAAAATTCTCCAGCGCCTACTTGGTCCGGGTGTATAGAATACTTGTTGCCCCAGTAAATCTTTTGTGGACAACACAATACTTTTTTGGCGGCATCCAGTAACGCGACGTGGGCAATGATTTTGATCGAATCATTCCTTCGGGAAGGAGGATCTGATTGAAAAATTAAAAAAAAATGCCTACCAGATTGAGTGAGCATCCTGGAACACAAACTGCAATTATACGGGGTGTTTTCGAAATATGAATTAGGACAGGCTGTGCTCCGGTCGAATGTAGAAGAATGAGGCTGTTTTGGGCTGGAGCACAGCATGTCTTAGATCACATTTGAAAAAAAAAAACTACGCACAAGTCGGAGTCGGGAGGTACGAACTTTCCGGGGGAAAAAACAAAGCCAAGGCACCTGATACAGGTAAATCAAAGTCAATATACGTCGTTCCAAAACCAAAAAATGTTGCCATTTTTCGATTAGATGTGCTTTGGATTGCTATGATAAATTTGTATTCTGCATGTTTGAAGTGTTCGCTGACTTAATCTCTTGGCTCACTTGAAGCGAATATGCCTCATGGGCATGAGGCTTGGTAGCGCACTTCCTTCTTGAAGGATTAGTGAACGCAAGATGTTAATTAGGGTTCTACCATTACAAGAGTAAGTTCCATGTTTCATGAAAATCGTTTCACTGATAAGAGATTTCAATAATAAGAGATTTCAATATGGCGATGGAACATTGAAATTTAGCTGGAGAATAGGAATGATCATACGAAAGAAGGGTAAGTTTCAAGCTCCATGAAAATCGTTCCACTAATAAGAAATTTCAATATGGCGGCAGAGCATCATTTATTCAAAATCGGATGTATTTTGATAAAGTTCACATCGCCTGCAAATATCACTCAAATCTGACCACTTTCAAAGAAATTCAAAATGGCTAATCAAAGATGGCGACCAAGTGACAATAGTATATTACATAACTAGTGTGGAAAGTGATATATTTCATACGAGTGGAAGGTTTAGTAGCGGAAATCCCACGAGTACAAGAAATAAACTTTCCAACGAGTTGTGTACACTATTTTTCCTACGACCCCAAAAATTTCAGTATTGAAAAAAGAATTTACATCATTTTCTGAAAAATTATCCAATATATCTAAAAATATTCAGCAATCACCTACACCCGATTGTGACTACAAAATAACATATTTTCCGTAAGCCCCAAAATAAACTGCCTGACAATTGAACTGCAACACCTAAAAATTAGGTGCGTTTTCAAATTGAGATAGCTCGAAAAATATTTGATGGATTCCAGAAATTCAGGCATGTGAGGAAAGATCATTTCTTTGACTATCGAGTGCTGGTATTAATGAGTTTGATTGCACAATTTTTCATATACAGGGTGCCAACGGAGAGCGTGCAGATATGGGCAATCTTTCACCTTGTTCAACTTTCGAAAAAAAAGTCCGAGATTTTTTCTGTCGCCTGCTTTTGAAAGGTTGTATCATTATGCCGAAGCGAATTTGAAATTTTGACCCTAACTTTTTTTTTTCAAAAAATTGTGCTCAATTTTCTGAAATATGCACTTTCTGATTAGGAAAAATAAGTAGAGATATTGTTTGTTTTCAAACGGCGTCCATATTGAATTTGCTCACGAAGATTTTCATTTGAGCCTCCACATCCCCTAGAAACTACCCCTTTTGGGACACCCGTCTCACAACAAGTAACAAGATATGCAATGGTTCATTTAAAAGGCCTCATAAAAGTACTCATCAATGATTGGATTGAAATAAGGATACTACGATGACTCCACACGTACAGCTCCCCAAAAACCACCCCTTCACTTCAAGGGACAAGGACAGGGTTGGTATGATAAGACATGCAATACATGAAAATTCCAAAAAACGTTTTTTTCAACTGTTCCACTAAAAAAGTGATGATACACGATGATCGTTTGCGTAGGTCATCCCAACAGCTCCTCTCGAAAAAAGAACTACCTTTTAAAAAACCAGTACTTCCGCAATACCTCATTTGTTGGATTTTTTCTTAATCTGGAGCAATAGTTTGCCGCTACGATGATTTCATTCACATATCTACCCGAAACTACCCCTCCAACTACCCCTTCAACATCGCATATAGCCTTTACCTTGATGCGTTATTTACGAGTTGAAAGAACTTTTGCCTACCAGCCGTTTCATTGAAATGATGGTGTTTTCTACGATGATAGTACAAAACCTTTCCTGAAACTACCCCTATATTCTAGAAATCACCCCTTCAGTAGAAGGTATGCGAAACCTCATATGAAAGCTCAGAGAAATTGCGATTGAATAAGTTCAAAATGATTTCGCGATGACCTTACACGTAGAACGGTTACGGAAGTACTGGTTTTTTTGAGAGGGTAGCTCTTTTTTCGAGAGGGTAGCTGTTGGGATGACCTACGCAAAGGGCCATCGTGTAGCATCACTTTTTTGGTGGAACAGTTGAAAAAGACGTTTTTTGGAATTTTCATGTATTGCATGTCTCATATCATACCAACCCTGTCCCTGTCCCTTGAAGTTAAGGGGTGGTTTTTAGGGAGCTGTACGTGTGGGGTCATCGTAGTTTTCTTATTTCAATCCAATTATTGATGAGTACTTTTCTTAGGCCTTTTAAATGAAGCATTGCTTATCTTGTTGTGAGACGGTGTCTCAAAAGGGGTAGTTTCTAGGGGATATGAAGGCTCAAATGAAAATCTTTGTAAGCAAAATCAATATTGACGCCGTTTGAAAACAAACAATGTCTCTATTTCTTTTTCTTAATCAGAAAGTGCATATTTCAGAAAATTGAGCACAATTTAAAAAAAAAGTAAGGGTCAAAATTCCAAAACCGCTTCGGCATAATGATACAACCTTTCAAAAGCAGGTGATAGAAAAAATCCTGGACTTTTTTTTCAAAAGTTGTACAAGGTGAAAGATTGCCCATATCTGCACGCTCTCCGTTGGCACCCTGTACATGACAAATTGCGCAATCAAACTTATCATCAATACCAGCACTCGATAGTCAAAGAAATGATCTTTCCTCACATGCCTGAATTTCTGGAATCCGTCAAATATTTTTTGAGCTATTTCAATTTGAAAACGCACCTAATTTTTAGGTGTTGCAGTTCAATTATCAAGCAGTTTATATTAAAACTGAGAAAAAAAACAAAATTTTCCAAATTTTTGAAAGTACTAAATTTTTCAATTTTTCCCAATACAAAGTGGGCATCATAAATCGCGAATTTCAAGTTTTCACAATTATTTCAAAAATAGACGTACATTCTGTTCTAGATGGTTTTTGAACTAAGTCAAGAATAATCCAAATTTGTCGCGCCAAAATTGCACCAGTTATCAACTGTTATTGGATAAAAATCAAGTCGTTTTCATAAAACAACATGTGACGTTCATGCGTCACATTCAAAGCTACTCTAGCCATTGAAGTTTTCAGCTAATGCGACAATGCAAACAGGAATGAACGACCGAACGATGAGATTTTATGACTAGATTTCAAGTTTTGATACTTGAATCGGAACTGGAAAATAATAAATAAAATTACATAATTATGATAAAGTGGGTAGTATCGGATTTATAGGAACAATTCCATTAATTGTTTTGTTCTGATATAATGGGTCAAAGATTCAACAGTTTTGTCGGAGTTTTGTTTCAACAGAGACTCGATTTGGAATTCCGTGTTGCGTGAATGATCCAGGGCTTTAAATGATTGTGAAACGTGTTATTTACGATTGAATGTATGCAAAATAACATACGCATAAGGAAACGTATGTGTCAGTGGATAAATATTGTGGCGGAAAATCTGGAAAATGTCAATTTTGCACATAGACTCCTGGATAATCAAGTAGCGTGCGATTTCCAGAAATATCACACTTGTGTGATATGATGTACTTTCGAAGTGTCAAGAACATAATTGTAGAAAACGTCACTTTCATAGGTGGTCGTAGGAAAAAATCATTTATCATTTTTATATGGTGGACACGTACGCATTCGATTGGCGTACGCATCACATCGATATCTCTTTTTGTCAAGGCATGATCCTCCTAGTTCTATCACTTTGAAACATGTTCAATATGGAGAATACAAGATGGTGACGGGGCATTAATTGTCAAAAATTGGATATGAACTGCGCAACAAATATGTTGTTGCGAGGGAAAAATTGGTCTGAGTTTTGACCACAATAGCTTTTGAATGACACAAACCATTTCGATTCCGTTTTGACGGTTAGTGAGCTCAGTCTTTCCGTTATTCACCTTTAGGAGGTGAAGATCAGGAAGCTCCATGTAAAATATTTACAGGGTGAAATGTAGCACAGTACAAAATTTTTGCAAATTCAACGGAATCCCATTTTGAGAATAATTTTTTCCTTAAATGCAAATGAAAAGATTATAAAGCGTTATGTTTCAGCTTGCGCCCAGTTTTAAAATTTTTGGGATCGAAAGTCTGGTTCTGACGTTATTATTTTTTCCTTTTGGAGGATGCTGATATATCATATCACTACAAAGAAGAATATGTTACTCCGATGATGGGGGGTTGCAATTCACGAATATTGTTGCTAAAACGGTTCTCAGCAACTTAATTTGCAGACAATCAGGAATACCTTGATCAAGGCTTCAAAAAGGGGGCCCATTCAAAATGGACCAATTTTTCCCTTGCGACAACATATTTGTTGCGCAGTTTATTATAATGTATAATTGGATTCTCCCAAACGGACTGTCGACGACGTTTTAGATTTTGGCCACTTTTTATTGAACTGTGAGTTCTGAATGCTCATCTGGGGTCAATTCTGATCCTCAGGTCTTCCCACCCAAAGCTTCAGCTTCAATACAAGCCTCAAATTTCCAAAATCGGTCAACGAGGAAAGAAGTTATCACTGCAAAACCAAAAAGATTTTTTGTGTTCACCCTGTAAATAAAGAAGTAGCGCGGAAAATTCAAACACCATCCTCTACTTTAGGGTCTACCACGGCATCTTTTTGGTTAAAATTCAAGGTGAAAAAATTATTTTTCAAATGGGAGCTTCTTGACGCGGTTTAGAATATTTGCACTGCTTTATTGAACACCCTTCACAAGCTTTATGTGAATTACCTAGTGTCTTGCAAAACCACAAACTGATAGCCAAAGGATAAAGTCAGCGAACACTTCAAACAGAATACAAATTCTTTGTAGCAATCCAGAGTTACATTCGATTGAAAAAGGGCATAATTTTCTGCAACGACGTATTGACTTTACATGTGTCTTAGGTATAGTAGGCTCACTTGTACTGTGACTCTAGTTGGCGGGGCAAATTTTTTACTTTAGCATTGTAGGCTTGCCGCCTTTTCACCTGGTGTGAAACTGACTTCTCTGGAAGTGAAGTTATATTTCTTATCAAATTGATATTAAAATCTTGGAAAACTGACCTGGTCATAAGTGGACGTGCGACTAGGGGGATGCAGAGCTGTGTTATCGTCATGTAGACACCAAAAGAGTACGGGGCGGCCGCAAATCTAAGTCATCTTGACGATGGACCATTCAGGGTCGACAAAAACTCGTCCCGGGAAGCCCCAAAACGAAAGCAAATTGCAAATTGAAGGTAATTACATCAATTTCGGTCCAATACACAACTTTGAGCGGCTGGGTTTTTTGAAATTTGGTTTAATTCACTTTTTACACGTAAATTCTTTTGCCAATGACAGACTGCACGGCGATCCTTGTATCGCCCATAATTCTTCAGGGTTTGACTTGTATTTTTGACTGGAAGAGGCGAAAGGGTTGATGATTGCATGGAGCCCCTTTTTTGGACGAAGGGCATTGTACAATCTTTAATTTGAAGCATCGAAAGTTGAACCAGCTTCAAGAGGTTAGGAATATTTTTCACAACTGTCAAATGTCAAGGCTCTCTTGATTTATTTGTTCATTGGCGAAAATTAAAAACAGGTCGAAGAATTGTTACATTTTACCAATAAAATGGAAAAAAGCGTCACGTGCCGCAAAAATGTTCCGGCTATCTGTAAAGAAAATACGCAAAAAATGTGTTTCAAAACTGGTTCGGCCAGAGCAGCCAACTGCAAAGTTTTGGGGATTCTCTATATTTCACATTTGGAAACTTAGAAACAAAATCTCACAGCCGACTAGAATCACGGTATAAGTGAACCTACTTTACCAAGTTTCAAGTCCACAAAACTTCAAATGTTTGAACATTAGTGCGGCGGTTACGACCATTTTTCAGAGAAACCTTGCATTTTGTGATAAAAGCATGAAACTTGGCATATACACTCTACAGACTGTCCTTTACTAAATACGAGGTGGACCCACCATAGAACCGCCATGCAGCTGTTAGAATTACAATTTGCCTACCTTTCAAGGGCAAAAACTGGAGCCGGTTATCGAGTTGACTCAAAAGTGACGTCTGTCAATGCAGTAGACCTTCACAGTAAAACTTCACCACAACAAATGTCAATATTACAAAAGGAGGGGGGATGGGAGGGGATAATTCCAGCCACGGCACAGATTTTCTTTTTTTTTTGGTAATTTTGGACGAAATTGACATTTTGGTGTCGTTTCCGACTAAACTCCATCTTCTTATTCCAAATAAAGTGTTGTGATTGCAATTTAAATTTTTTTTTTATTTTGTTCAAGAAAAAACATTTAAGAAAGAAATCTTAGGCTTTTTAAATTTTGACATTTACCCTAGTTCAAGGCATTCAAAATAGAAATCCTTACTTAGTTCACTTCTTCAAAGCTTCTTACACATGAAAACTATGTGCGTGACCTGATTTTCATTTTGATAAGATCGTGAGCCTCATTTGTTCCTAAAGTCGTAGAAGTACCTGATATCAAATAATTTTCATTATACAAATGGAGGTATGCGTGCAGACGTATCACGGCGATTCTGACAGCTGAACGGCGGTTCCGTCGTGGGTCCACCTCTTATATCGTAAAGGGCAATCCATAGACCATGTATGCCAAGTTTCACACTTTTATCACAAGCTGCAAAGCTTCGCGGTCTTTGCATGCATACCTCCATTTGTACATGAAAATTATTGGATATTACTTTTACGCGCGACTTCAAGAACGAATGAGGCTCACGATCTTGATAAAGTGAAAATTAGGTCTTGTACATGGTTTTCATGTGCAAGAAGCTTTGAAAAAGTCAACTAAGTAAGGAGTTCTATTTCGAATGCTTTGAACAGGGATAAATGTCAAAATTGAAAAGGTCTAAGATTTTTTTCTCAAATGCTTTTTTCTTGAACAAAACAGAATCAATTTTTTTCAAATTGCAACCACAAAACTTTATTTGGAATAAGAAGATGGAATTTAGTCGGAAACGACACCAAAACTGTCAATTTCGTCCGAAATTACCAAAAACGAAAAACTGTGCCGCGGCTGAAACTATCTCCTCCCATTCCCTCTCCTTTAAATTGACATTGACAATATTGACATTTGTTGTGGTGAAGTTTTACTGTGAAGGTCTACTGCATTGATAGACGTCACTTTTAAATCAACTGGATAACCGGCTTCAGCTTTTGTCATCGTGGGTCCGCCTCGTATATAGTGAAGGACATTCTGTAGAGTGTATATGTCAAGTTTCATGCTTTTATCACAAAATGCAAGGTGGTTCTCACTAACCGCCGCACTACATGGGTAGAAAAAGCAGGGGAGAAATTTGCTACCTGTGGACTTTTTGGTAAATGAAAATTCAACTAGAATCTTATCAGCTCATTCCGGGATGAAACTATGTCTGCGTACCAAATTTCGAGCCGATGATCATGGAAGATTACTGTTAGATTACAGACACACACGCATGCATACATACATACATACAGACCAACAGACATCATTCTGGGAATGATCTCAATCGTCTTGGGTGACCTCCAAATGGATACCTTTTTCCGTTAAAATCTCAAATCTTCACCTGTAGGTACGATCACAATACTTTTCTATATGTATGCTGGTGCGAGCCAGAAAAGTAAAACCGAGAAAATAATGTTTGCGAGGCTACACCTGCCGGAACGTTTGTAGGTATATTTACCATGTAAGTGTAGACGAAGGATTGGCGAAGAAATTCCGCAGGATTTTGAAGCTGGAAGTTGTTGTTACTCCTGCTCCTCGTGCCAGTCCTGTGCATGGACGCGGAATCGCTGAACACAGCGCGGACCACGAAGCGTAAGGACGCGCACAAAGAGAAGAGGACTAGGTAGAGGTCCTCCGCGGTCGATAGATACCTACCCCATCCGCATCATACATGAACACGCGCCCTCTTGGGCCATTCGGGCCGCTTAGCATCATCGCAGCGATGCGTGAGGCTTCATCACACGTGTATGAGCGCGTTTGACCAATGATTCACGCCAGCTTATGTGTGTCACAGAGCTTTGCTTTAATTCCATCATTAACAGCAGCACCACCGCCGCCGCCGCCGCCGCAGCCACCGCTGCCCAAAGACAAAACTTTGATGTTTTATGAACCATAGTCTTAATAGGTCTTAGTGTACGGTTTGAGCATCCAACCAACCCTCCGGCAGCCTCCTCCTCACCAATCCTTTCGCTTTGATCCCTCATACGCGAACAATATCGCTTTTATCCCTCTCCCGGTGTGCTACCTTTGAGTATACGCGATTATTTGTGGAACGAGCTGGTGTGGTCAGAAAGGATATTACTTCTAAACAATTTTTTGCTCCGGTATGCACGACGGCCCCGTGGCCATCTGACCGTATGATGCAGCCGTTTGCGTGTGAGATGGGGACCGTCGGTCCGGTGCGCGGTAAGTGTTAAAGTATCTGGCGATTTGGTCACGCTTAATTAAAAATTTACACAGACACACGCACACCGAGGATGCGAGGACGCAAGGATCAAAGAAAACCCGCACCCGATGAACCGCGCAAATCACGCTTCCTCGGACCGTACATAACTTTTTCGGATTAGCGCGACATGCGAACGGAGACTTAAAAATAATACGACGCGCTCCACCTTGTACATGGATGATGGTCAGTCAAAGTGAAAAGTAAACCAGCGAAAGGGTGCGTCCGTCACCCGGAACGAGGAGTGGTGTGCGGCAGCTGACGGAAAAAATTCGCCACTTCACCGCGCTTTTTAACTAAATATAACGTTTTGCGGACAATCGTGTCCGCCTTTGCCCTCGGCGTAATCCGCCCGATTTGTTTTTGATAAGAGTAGCTTTTATTTTCTGTTACACGGTTCAGCAGTGCGCGTGCTATGGGCTCGGTTGGAGTTTGTCGCTGTTTTGACTTTTTTTGCCAACCGGGTGACCCTCTTGGGTCACAGGACTCGGGACTTGCAAAAGGTATCCTTCCGAGAAACACGAGGGTCCAAAAGGACCGAAATGTGTATAATATAAAGTGTCCAGCTTACAAGCTTCGCTATATTATTGAGCCACGTTAACAAGTTTAGTATTCAATTTGATGATGTGAATGATTTGATTTATTTCATTTTCAGACACCACGACTACTTTTTAATTGAGTTAACTCATGTGAAGTAAGGATTTTACTTTCCCGGCCTTCCACCAACATCGAAGAGAGAGTATTGTAATCGCGTAGAAAAAAGTTTTTTTGAGATTTTGCCGGATATATCCATTTTAACCCAGATATGCCTAATGTACTATATGTAGTACATCCCGAAAAGGTCTTGACCTGCACACTGGGTGGTGTGGTCAACATTTGGAGTGGTATGGGGCTGTTCAGTATGAACCAGGCAATACAATTGTCAACATCCAATAACTATTTCAAATTTACTTTGTGTTTTATACGAGGTCAAAGTTTGCCGTAAACAGAAAATTAAAGATCACACTACCCGCTTTGCGGGGTAAGTTTATTGCAAATTACCTAAAAGTATTACAAGTTATATGTAGTGCAAAACATAACAATGAATAGTGACGTTAGTAATGAGAATTCAAAAATTTTCTTTATTTTGAAAATTAGTGGTCATTTTGGGGGGTGAAACAGGAGTGTACTAAATATAGTACATTAGGATAATATATGTCTATAGCTATTATCCGATTTTATGGTTTTCCACTTCATGAAGCTCTTGCCATGTTGGAAGACGATTATAAAAATGTTGACAGAGTCGAAGAAATCACTACATTTCCACCTGTGAATGCGGTAGCCTGTCTAACAGATATGATTTTTGGGGTGGAGGAGAACTTTCCATAAATAAAAAAAAAACAGCAGAAGTTATTCTCCAAGCTCCAGAAGAAAATATACCAGAAGAAAATGCAAAACAATGGTGATGACAGCGATACTTTATTCCTCACAGTTATTGCAATTCATAGGAAACTCAGGTTATGTACATGATATGGCTACAAATTGTGCATGGGTTGGGAGTAATAATTATGGTTATCTGAACTGGTTTGAACCATATCAAGGAGCTACAACAAACATTAGTGAAACCTACGAAGATTTAGGAGTTGGTAGAAGATTGGTCTTGGAGTATGCTCAAGTCCTGCACAAAAAAGGCTAGATGTCAAGTTCCACTTCTTTCATAATTTTTTCATCTAAAAGAAAGTGAATTCACTTGTTTTCCCACTGCATTGACAAGACCAACCAAAAGGTTTGGCACTTACATCACCGCAGTGGAGGAGTGGCTCAGGTGAACTTTGGAAGAATTCGAGAAAGAATTGCTTGGTACACTTCTTGTTCAAAATCTAAAAAAAATCCGGCTTACCAACAAAAGACATAGCTCGCGAGGTGAAGTTCTACGTTACCGACTGGACCATCTTGTCATTCCCCAAGACAAACCAACCTGATGTGGTCATTGCCACCAAAGAACCACCACGAAATCAGTGGCGAACTAGAAGTGTCCAATGGGGGGGGGGAGAGGTCACGACTAAAAAATATGCGAGATGTGAGAAAAGCGAGCAAGAAAGCGCCACATTCCAAAAAATTTCCGGAAATTCAATGGCTAATAATAATAATAATAATGGCATATGGTGGGGGGAGCCAAACCTCCCCTCTTGTTACGCCACTGTACGAAATGTTCAAAATGCGATATTGGGGTGCATGTCAAGTGCTTTGTGTTGTTTCACAACGAACACTAATATTTGCCTGATAGCTATGTATGTCCCTAATTAGTACAGGAAAGATAGATTTCAACCTCGGAAAAAATACGGACGTCCTGGAAATTTGATATTTTGTTCAGAATTGAGTGCTCTACAACATATCTTAAATCGCCAAAAATCGCACCCGGGGGTTTTGAGTTATTGGAGAGGGGGTAAGAAATTGCAGGTAAAAATGGAGGGGATGGAACCCGTCAATCCATTGGATGCGAATACATTATAGTTTGACGTATAACGTCCCATTGATACCATTTTGGCACAAAAAGTGTCCATCATTGTTGAAGGGGAGTAGTGGGGGGCGAAGCTCTGCTAGGTGGTCCATTTTGTTTTTCTGGACATGTAGAACCGATCACGACAAGTCTGGTATCTTTTCCGACTAAATTCAATCTCCTGAACTCGTATCCGATGTGAAAATTTGGATGAAAACATGTTTGAACAAGTTACTTGAGAAAACTTGTTTTTTCTTTGACAATTTTGACGAATTTTTGTTCTACTGTTGGAGGCGTTCATTTTTAGAAAATTTTCAGGGACCATTGAATTGAAGTGTATTCTCCACAAAATTCATCCGCTCGATGTATAATTTTGTTTCTCGAGTTTAAAGAATCGATTTGAACTTGAGCCGGCGCGGCGGGTCGTCTACTACAGACCAGAACACTACAGCATGCATCTTCAAATGAAAACACCTCAAACTATTGAAGAAATAACAACTTATCTTTGGAAATTGGAGGATCTGTGGAGAAATTAATTTCCTATAACATGAACAAAATCGTCATGAATCGCACTGCAGGGTTTTGAGTTATTTAAGTGGAGAGGTAACAGTTCATGGTGTATGAATCCTGTCAAAGTGTTATCCTCCTCCTCGAATAACTCAAAATCCTGCATTGCGATTCATGGCGATTTTGTTCATGTTATAGGGAATTCAGTTTTGCACAAATCCTCCAATTTTCAAAGATGAGTTGTTATTTCTTCAATAGTTTGAGGTGTTTTCATTTAAAGGTGCATGCTGTAGTGTTCTGGTCAGTAGTAGACGACGTGCCGCTCCGGCTTAAGTTCAAATCGATTTTTTAAACTCGAGAAACAAAATTATACATCGAGTGGATGATTTTTGTGGAGAATACACTTCAATTTAATGGTCTCTGAATTTTTTTAAAAATGAACACCTTCAACAGTAAAAAAAATCGTCAAAATTGTCAAAGAAAAAACAAGTTTTCTCAAGTTAACTTGTTCAAACTTGTTTTCATTCAAATTTACACATCGGCTACGAGTTCAGGAGATTGAATTCAGTCAGAAAAGATACCAAACTTCTCGTGATCGGTTCTACATGGCCAGAAAAACAAAATGAACCACCTAGTAGAGCTTCGCCCCCCCACTACTCCCCTTCAACAATGATGGACACTTTTTGTGCCAAAATGGTATCAAGGGGATATAATACCTCGAATCATAATGTATTCGCATCCAATGGATTGACGGGTTCTATCCCCTCTATTTTTACCTGCAATTTTTTACCCCCCCTCCAATAACTCAAAACCCCCGGGTGCGATTTTTGGCGATTTTGGATGTTGTAGAGCACTCAATTCTGAACAGAATATCAAATTTTCATGACGTTGTAGCAATTTTTTTGACCGGGTTTGGCAAGAAAGAAGTTGATAACTTTTTCCCGAACGATACGCGTAGCAAAAACCTTGCGAGGAGTTCATTCAGCGTCGAGAGGCGAAACGTGCGGTCGTGAGTGGCCATCAGTAATCAAAAATACTTTTGATTCAAATAACTCGAAAGCCCTCACCATCATGTGCCTCGATTTATTATTTGAACCACGCGGTTCACGCTAAAAGGTAAAGATTTCAATAACGTTCCTCAGATAATTCATTCCAGATTTTTTTAGGCCGTATTTAAAGACATTTTTGATCTACCCAACATGGAACTCGAATCAATTATTACCATGAGCCCGATGAACATCTAAAGGGTAGGATATTGACCAGGAAATAAATAGCACAAACCTAATTCCGATTTCCGTTGTAGGCTCCAGTGGCGCAGCCAAGGGGGGGGCTATGGGGCTATAGCCCCCCCCCCAGACAGTCTTGCTTTTCCACCGAAGCAATGGAAAATGTTGAACAAAATAATAAAAATATTGTGTTCGACTGTTACCTTCTTCATCATTTTGAAAATAGATCATTAGTCTTTCTGTGTAATAGTTGCACTGCGATTGGATTGCGCGTTTTTTTCTTCAATTGGTGCGGAGAGAGAAACTCTTCCGGTTTAAGGACGGAGTTGAATGGACCTTTTCAATAAAGGCGGTCTCTCTCGCACGATTTACGTCACAGCCCCACATGAACGGAGTTTCCCTTGGAGATATTAAGCGCCGTTAGCTAGACACCACCAACTGCGCGGTACGAACGCGCACGCATCTGTCTCTCTTTTCTGAAAAGGTCTATTGGTAAGATAAGCGTTGCGGAATCAATCCCTGTGGGTTTATTTTTTGACAGAATCTCACCATTTAGGTTTCTTCCGAAAGCTACAAGGGTGCACTTTGGTTTGAGCCCATTGGCATTTCCAAAATCAAAAAATCAATTACTCATCCAAAAATAAAAAAGATATTTTTCGATTTTGGAAATGCCAATGGGCTCAAACCAAACTGCATCCTTGTAGCTTTCGAGAGAGACCTAAATGGTAAGATTCTGTCAAAGAATGAACCCACAGAGATTATTGATTCCACAACGCTTATTTTACCGATATAACTCCATCCTTAAGCAAGTATACTCACCTACCTATCAGGCTTATTTTGTAACTTCTCGTTCACTAACGACTCGTTAGCGAACGATTATCGTTAAGACTGCCACTATCGATAGATCTAACAAGAGCACGAAAAACCGTATTTCGTGAACAGCTGCGTTCGGCCGTATCGTTTGTATGTGCCGAACGATCGTGTATGACGTTTCTACGTGCGCACAGCGCAGCTGTCAGTTTGCAAGTGTCATTACTACCATTTATTACTGTCATTTTCCCTGCAAACCCAGGGAATACTGAATTTAATACCTACTTCAATTTAAGGTAGGTAACATAGGTACCACAATGATTATACTCGAAAATATGATGACCAAGACCCTTTTTCCGGGGGGGGGGGGGGTTCGCCTTTGGCGCAGCTCGCTTTGCTCGCGTTCGTTAGCCCCCCCCATGGCTATATCCTGGCTGCGCCACTGGTAGGCTCTTAGATTTACGCTAAATATACCAACGCATTTTAGCTAAATATGACGCACGAGTAAATTCCTGAGGGACAGACCGTCATTTTAAGTTTGGATTTCATAAAATTTCGTCAAATTTCATCAAATTTTGTCAGATTTCATCAAATTTCATCAAATTTTCAACGTTTCCATCAAGTTCCTACACTCATCAAATTCCACCACATTTCATCGTTTCCACCAGTCAAGTGACACCATTTCAAGTTGCAACCATCAAAGTCTACACTGGAACTGTCCGTCTGCATAGCTTGCTTCAGCTACACACAATGAATTATTGAGTGAGATATTATGTTTGTGATTGTTCCTCCTTAGTCCGCTGTAGTAATTACAAAATTTGTTCGCGAATCTAGTCTGCGCAAATCGTAAGCTTACGTGTTTGGTTAACGCGACCCGTTTGTATTTCACCCTGTATTGTGCGGCAATTAGTGGGGATATCATTTCCAGCTGATCTCCTAAATATCATTTTTACATTAATCCCATTACTTCATTTGAATTTTGTGTACCTTAGATTTTCTATATAGTTGTGCGACCGGTAATTCTCCTTTCAAATAAACAAAAGCTAAACTCAATTTCCCATCGTTGTCAACTTACTTACTACATCATATTCTATCTGTGCCTAATAATTATTAGTTTACCCGTTAACTTTAATTCACTTTTATTAACTAACTAAAACAAAGGCCAACAAGTTGGCGCCTTTCCATCAGTTTTCCAATTGTTAGTTTTCCAACCCAGTAGAGTAAGAAGAACCCACGCCTTCCGCGCCGCTGTAAGCTAGCCGACTACAAAATGTGTAAAGGTTGGTACAACGTCCATATTTATTCCGAGGTTTTGCCGATTTTTTTTGCTATTTTTCCTGCACTAAATGTACTATATGTAGTACGGCTGAAATTTCTGCTTTTGTGATGTAATTTTTTTTATTTTTCAATGTAGATGTTTTTCTAAGCCCTAATAAAGTGCATTACAAAGAAAACTATCCATCTTTATCTTCAGAATAACTTTTAGGCATATCTGGGTTAAGGTCCCCCAAGACGATTAAGACCATTTCCAGATTGATGTCTATCTGTCTGTGTGTGTGTGTGTCTGTCTGTGGGTGTGCCTGTAATCTTCCAACATAACTGCCGAATCGTTGATCCGACAAGCGTAAGCGGACATGGTTTTTCTGTGGAATGAGCCCATTAGGTTTTGGCTGTCACCTGTCAAACAGAAGTGTTATACTATCAACAAATGTCAGAAGCTATACCTCACGGAACTTGACTTGAAGTATCTCATTTTAGGCCAGGCGGTAGGTTATTCTGGATAGAAAAAATTCCGACCAAAGCTTTTATGGTGTCAAACTCTTCGTTAGGTCAGTAGGTATCTACCACTGAGTTTCCGTCCAAAAACGAGTTGTGCTGATTCCTCCACATCTGCGCAAAGGTGCAGGATGCCTTGAAAGTGCAAAAAGACCTGTTAAATTCCCTTACTTTTTCGTTATATTTGTCTAAATGCAAGCTTACAACTCTTACGCAAATATTGGAAGCATTTGCCGTTATCTCTGTACCAGCCTTATTATTGAAAAAATAAATTTCTTTGTACGGGTCAGTTGAATCATATTTCATTGTTTTTCGATACAAGAAAATAATAGGGCAATATATATTTTTGTTGTTTTCTGATAATTCGTATTCATTGAACTCATTTATTGCGTCAAAATTTCAATAACAGCCTTCTGGCTTATTCGCGGCACGCTTTTGGGAGTCCAGAAAATTGATTTCTTTTCGAGCATCTCTATTTCACTTTCTCATAATACTGACAATAATAGCCACAAAAGAGGACCTCCTCAGTTAGTTTTGTTGGTTTTTTATTTTATTCAACGTCGGCTTATTTCTGCAACGAGGCCTAACACCGACGCCAGTGAATACTTCCCTCCACTATATCGGAAATTTGCCGCAATGTCATGTTTTCCAACACAAGGTAGATATTTTAAACGATCACCAACGTCATATGGGGTCGGCACCATTGTTCACATTTTATGTGATATGCGGCACACAAATCAAGAACTCTGTTTTCGAGACGTAAATCCGACTGCTGTCGGTGGGAATCGAACGTCCGACCTTTATTTGGACACGCTGGATCACAACACCACAAGCTCCTTATTTTGTTTTCTCTCCTTCAATGTTTTTTATTTACAGCTTCATCGATTTGTGTACGTACCTATATCACTAGATTATGCTACAAGGAGATTCTACAATTTTTGGAATAATCCAAATCGTAGGTATACTTATTATCTTATATGGTGTTTAGGTATTGATGCAAAACTTCAAAAGAACCTTGGAACTTACAACACTGATGACAATTTGCTGACAGTGTTGAGTGTTCTAGAAATTATTGTACCCACAACCAATGAACTGTGGATTATGGATCATTATCCACGACAAAGATTTATGGAAACGAGCGACATCGATCTCAGAAGCCTGATTAGTTAACACAATGATTGTTTCCGCAAAGCAGACTTTTGACTTAAATTTTGGCTTCATGTTAGTAATTTTACCACAATAAATACAAAGCAATACTATAATATAAGTTACTATACTATAAGTAAACTGTTCTTGATTACCTTGAACCGTCTTTGAAATGTAGGGGAAAACCAGAAAAAAAAACAAGAACACTCTTTTCTCCATAAATAAGTAATTCTTCGAGATATTGACACAATACTTGGTATTTCAACAAAAAGTAATGTTAGAAATGATATGAGCTGAGTAGCCAATTACTTAGCCAATTATTCCCAGAAATACGACTGTCAACTTTTTTTCCTCTTGAGCACCATCTTGAATCTGCCCTGTGAGGCATCGTTGAAAAAGTGATTGGTTACTATAATAATGGTAACATGAAATCATTGCATCGCAAAAACAACCTTCTCATCATAATCTAGTGACCTCTTCGGCGGAAAAAATTTGTCATTCACGTATTTTTTGGCTCTTCAAAGCTTTAGTGCCCATAATGGCATTTGCAACATCTGGAATGGTGAAATATGTTACGCATTATGAACCTTGATGTACTTTGAGGTAGTCTATCAAGTTTCACCATCATCAATGGGACCTTGCAATTGAAAAACTCAACGTGAGGTCGCCACTACTGTAGGGGGCGCCTACTTCAATGAAGCGGCCGTAACCACGGGAAAAACATGGGAGTTTGAGTAGTTAGACCAGTAACTGACAGTGACTGGAGACGTCAAGCAAGAAACAGAGGTTATCCAAATTTCAAATCAAGACATAAAATGACGGACGTCGGTCGCTGAAGCGTCAACGCCGTCAAAATTGTCGAATTTGCCCCCAACGGTCGTGGCGCCCTCGGTGTGTGAAAGTGGCAGTGCAAGGCCCCATTGAGAGGTTTGTTCTTAAAAGCTGTTTGAACAAAATTTGTGTCGTTTTTTTTATGAAAAATATAAAATATTCGGTCTCTCACCCTTACTTGATCCCTCACTGAGAATAGCCTGAAACCGAAAGTGTCTGAGTTTTTTATGATAATGGTTCAATGGGAAGTGTTCTTCAATGTTTAGTTGTCAAAAATTGCATAGTTGCGTTCAGATTCCAGACAGAGAGCGACAAAGAAGTTGATGCAGTGAAAAAAAACATACACTATAGTCTAGAGAAAAATAGTCCAGAGCTAGACTGGAAGCTGTCTGGAGACCTTGCTTTTTATAACATGAATGTGCAATTTGGTACACTGTTAGAGCCTCAAGTTAGTACTGTTTCAAGCCTTTCACCCACGCTTGATAGTCTTACAGAACCTGTGTATTGCGGGAAGCCTATCTAAAAACGACGTTTCCGGGATTTCTCCGCTGCATTGAAAGTTGTGTCTTTTTTCACTGCATGAACTTCTTTGCCGCTCTCTGTCTGGAATCTGAACGCAACTATGCAGATTTTGACAACTACACATTGGAGAGCAGTTCTCAGTGAACCATTAGCATAAAATTTTTGGAGACTTTCGGTTTCAGGCTTTCCTCAACGAGGGATCAAATAAGGGTGAAAGATCCAATATTTTGCATTTTCCATAAAAAAATTAAACAAATTTTGTTCAAACAGCTTTTAAGAACAAACCTTTTAATTGATGATAGCAAAACTTGGTGAGCTACCACAAAGTACATCAAAGTTCATAATGCGTAAAATATTTTACCATTCAAGATGTTGCAAATGCCATCATGGGCACTAAAGCTTTGAAGAGCCAGAAAATACGTGAATGGCAATTCTTTCCCGCCGAAGAGGTCACTCAATTATGATGAGAAGGTTGTTTTTACGATGCAATGATTTCATGTTAGCATTATTATAATAACCAATCACTTTTTCAACGATGCCTCACAGGGCAGATTCAAGATAGTGCTCAAGAGGAAAAAAAGTTGACAATCGTATTTCTGGAAACAGTTGGCTTAGGAATTGGCCACCCAGCTCATATCATTTCTAACATTACTTTTTGTAGGAATACCAAGTATTGTGTCAATATCTCTAAGAATCACTTATTTAATGGAAAAAGAATGTTTTTGTTTTTTTTTCTGTTTTTCCCCTACATTTCAAAAATGGTTCAAGGTAATCCAGAACGGTTTGCTGTGACTTCATGAGCATGAAACAGTTAACGTACGTGGTAAATTACACGTCTCCACATGCTTCGGTTATTCAAATATAATTTTCCAACTTTTTTTTCTGTTTCACCCTGTATACGCTGCCGGCATAGATGGCGCTGATGGCTACCTTTCTGGATCGGAAGAGAACGATGCAAAGAACATTTCCACCAAGTAGCATCTTCTCATAAAAAAATGCAAAGTTCATTCCATTTAATGCAACTAGCATCCGGACTATTATGAGTTTTCAAAATTTCTCCCAGCCACCCGAGAGGGCCTCTGGCCCGTGTTTTGACCAGGACTACCCGCTTTTGATGCAGAATTCCACTCAAAAATCCAATCCTGCACGGAGATCGACCTTTTTCGGATAATTTCAACTGATATTGAAAGTAGATTAGATTGGGCGTCGTGTAGACTCATTTTCAAAATCGACACGGTTCCGGTTTTTCGACAGCAATTTTTCCAAAATGAAGGTGATTTGCACATTCAGTGAGTTTGGAAAAACTGCAGCGCAAACTTCGACATGCGGTGAGCCCCACGGAATATTTATTTTAGGTGCAAAGATATGCTCAGAATGAAATTTGGAGGAAGGATGGCATTAATTTTTGGAGAAAAGATTTTCGAAATCGGACCCACCGTTTTTCGCGTTTTCCTCTCCGGAAAAACTGCAAATTTTCCAACTTTTTATCCCGTAACAGATTTTCATCATTTTTTCTACACAAGAGGTAACTGGTTCTTGAACATTTCCCAACAATTTATTGCACTTCCCTGACCCACCACCCAACGAGGAGAGGAAGTATTGTGAACGCGCTGGAAGTTTTTTTCGAGACTTCAACGGATATATCTGTTTTGAGGTCCCCTATGACGATTAGGATCATTTCCACAATGATCTCTGTCTGTATGTGTGTATATATGTATGATGTATACGTTGGTTCAGATTGATTGCTATCTCAGTAGGCAATGGAAGTATATGGTGAAAGTCGCTTTAGCTTTGTCTAGTTCTAAAACGTTTATTGTTTTAGTCCCAAGTCAGTGTGACATGTCAATCAAAATCAACTGGGAAGTTTTTTACTGTCGTCCAAACTATCATGTTCCCGTCCACCTGGGATAACTTTTGAAAAGAAAATCGTAATAAGCACCTATCAACGCAAGTTTTAAAAATCTGTACGTGTTACTTATACAGTTACTGTTGTTCCTGTTACATTATACCTACTGTTACTGTTGTGTTGTTCCATATTGATTTTGATTACCTGATAATTTTCACGCCATGTGTGGGGATCCAGCTCGTTTATCTGCAAGAGAACGTGAAATACTTTGCCGCTGTTACGAAGAATAGGTACTTCAGAGATTCCAACAATACAGCTGCCAGCATTCAGCGCGTTGCTTTGATCTTTAGTAACGTACTGCACGGTCAAACGTATACTGGCCAAAAGAATCCAAGGTGTGTCACTACTTACAACCAAAAAGTGGCCGTGGATCCTTGAGCCCAGTCGAGAAAAAAGCTACCAGGCGCCGGTTCTTAATCAAAAGAGTAGGTATAGTACAGTCCGTTATTGTGCCATCCTACCAGATTTCATGCTTCTGTCACCATGTGCAGGGTCCATGTCACTATCCTCTGGACTACAGTAACACTAAAAGGCTCTGTTGAAATAGAACAGCGTAACTCGGCTTTAGAAGCAGATCTTTCTTGATATCTGATCCCTCTCAAGAGTCAAGACCATGGAGTTTGCTTCACTGCTTTACTATCTACCTGTATGATATGTGCACAATGTTGATTGAGACTGTGGCAAGAAGGAAATCTACTGACTCCTCAGGTGCCCATTTTTTTTAGTCCTAAGATCGGAAACAGATGGTTTGACATCAAAACTGTATGTATCTTTCTTCAAGTGCACCTTGAATAAGGTGCCGCATGTGATACTCGATAAAAAACTGGAGAAATACTTTCTGACTGAAAGGAGTGAAAGATCTGACTGAATAAATAATGAAGTTTCCATGAGATTGACACTTTTGATTTGACGGTTTTTGTAACTAAATCTAAAGCTGCATTTAGATTTTCATGACCTACTGGGATAGCAATATTTCTGAAAGAACGTATATGTCTGTCTGTAACCTTCCACGATAACAGCCGCCACATCTATCCGATCGACTTGAAATTCGATACACAGACATGGTTTTACCGTCGAATGAGCTCATTAGTTTTTGGTTGTCATCTGTCAAACGGAAGTGTCACTATCAAAAAATGACATAAGCTATATCTCACGGAACTTGACTTGCGATATGCCGTTTAAAAGCCCATGAAAAACTGAATAGGATCGGCATGACGTTACGCTGCTGAAAATCGGCCATTTTGTAGAAGCTAATCAAACTGACTTTTGTCACATCAACTAGATTGTCACAAAGTTCGTGTTTTAAATAACTCAAGAAGATGGTTGTTTGCGCACTGGGCCTCCGAGAGCCAGGACTAGAGCTGTGGTTCTCTCATCGTCGCTCCATCCGTTTGCTTCGGCAGCGGCATCGAACTGCCTCTTATAGGTAGTCCACGGGCTTTTCCCATCGAACTTCGGCAGCTTCACACGATGGACACCCGCTGAACCCATCGCAGCACTGGCGGCGGTTTTCTGAACCTGTTGCTCCAGCTTCGTCATATTGGCCTTCACCGCTTCCACTTATTTTTCTAGCTTGCTCACGCTGCCGTCGAAATACCGCGTTTGTTGTTCCACAACGGCTAATATTTCTTCCCTTTCCTCCAGGCGTTTCCCTTCCTGTTCTCCCAGCAGGTTTTTCAATTCCCGTTCCTGTCCTTCTAGAAGATTCTTCAGTTCTTTGTCTTCTAGACGCTGTTCTTGTAGAAGATCCTGTTGCTCATGAAGCAAATTTTTCAATCCTTTTTCCTGCCCTTCTAGAAGATTCTTCAATCCTTGTTTCTTTTCGACGCGTTTACTTTCTTGTTCCAGAAAAAGAGTTTTCAATTCTTCTTTTTCTTCCAAACGCCTTATCTCTTGTTCTTCTTGGAGACTTTTCTGCTGTTGCATCATCGCCATCGTGCTCGCCAAAGTGTCTTCGACTCCTGTCTTCGACATGCTTCTCGTCTCCAGCATTTACAAATCACGAATGCTCCGAACGTCCTGTAGTCGCAGGCCGAAATATTCTCAATTATACCGCTTTCTGACACCAAATGTTACGTATTAGACTAGGACTATTTTTCAAAAAATCATATGCAAGAAGCATTTCATATAACATTCTGGTAACAAGACATTCTGGGGTATTTGGGCCTCGCTGAATACGAAAATGCCTGTTACCAACTCGAAATTTTGACAAGAAAGCTGCATAGGGGAGGGGGGGTAAAATCAACAATAAAACTGTCGGGATTTCAAGCTGTTACTGATGTGAGCTCAAATACACCGCACATCGACCCAACAGGTTCATGTAGTACCAAACTGACTAGCCAAGTGTCACTAAGTCTTAAGGGAGGGGTTAGCCGTATGCCTTTTGGCCTGTGTTAGTGATTTTCTAATTTTGTTGATTTTGGATCAATATGGCCAAGTTTGGTGTCGTTTCTAACTATTTTCCACATTTAGAACTCAACTAAGGGCTTTATATCTCGATTGGAGACAATTTCAAAGTAGTTTTATACAAAAAAACATGTTTTTAAATGTTCTTTTTTTCTTGAACTTCAGTCAAGTTATGTATCTTTGTCAAAGGTGATGCTGTCGAAATTCTTACGTAAATCATTAACTACAAGTAAGTGACATCTAAAAATGATGGGCTGTATGAGTCTTTCATTTCTACAAGATCTAAAAGGAGATTTGTTTGCAAGGCCGTTTGACTTTAATTTTCGACCGTTAACTCAGACACACTTGCTCCATATTTGGCATTATAACTTTTATGTAGCTTCAAGTCCGCTTTTTACCGTTGTGAATTCTAGATACAGCATTTCTGCCACCTATAAATGCAAAAACATAGCTTTCTGATTGGTGGTTTTACCAGAGTATTGGTTTTACTGCGGAAATTGGAAAATTCTTTAGTGAAAAATTCACCTTACGCAGCCTTCGCATGAGAAGGAATTTCTGATTGATTTCCAACAATATGCTCATCTATACATAATTTTCAAGGTACTTAAGCCTAATGACCAATGGAAGAATTTTGACCACACATTCCTTGGCCAAAGATCTAATCATCAGATCTCAAAGAAGTAAAAAAGAGTAAAAACTGAAATTTTCAAGCAAAGCTTAGCCCTTAAGAATACCGCGAAGTCCAGAATTCAACCCAGATACTAATTTATTCAGAAACTGTAGGTACCTCTCTTGTCACTCTATCCAAACATCATCAGCACTTGCAACCCATTGGATGTTTCAGCTTTCAGTTTTTGCCTATTCGTAGATCTAGAATAGAGAAAATATACAGTTGAACATGGATTCCTAATCATTTTAGAGACTAATAAAAACTAGTTTTAATTGAAAGAAACCTAGTTAACAGACATATGTGAGAGACTTGCTTGGAGCAATGCTTGGCATATTATGTACTTTTCGTGGCCAAATAATTAACTTTGACACGGAAAAAACTTCAGGCAACCTCCAATGAACTTATTTCTTCGCAACTACCTTCGGTGTGAGGAGACATGAATAAATCAACCGTAATACAACATCGATAATAATCAATCAAGCGCTTATTAATTATTTATAGACAACAATAATAGTAATGATGATGATAATAATAATAATAATGATAACAACAATAATACAACGATTGAGTTTGAATCTGCGCTGAAACAATATATACCTACATAAAACCATGAACAAACAACAAGCAAGAAACTTCACAGACTCCCTGTGGTCCAATTCTGCTTTGTATTTCGTAACATGTTTCTGCCTTTATCAATTTAAATTAGAATGAAATTCCCCAACTTTACTTATTTCCGCGGAAGTACCAAAAAGTTGCCGAGAAATAACAACCCCAACTAGGATGCATACCGAACGAGTGTTGCAAATAATATAATGTGGAATGAGGTTTTAAAAACTTTGCTATTCTGTATTCAGTTCGAATTTATTTTGTTGTTTTCAAATTAATTTTGGTTGTTTGCCAAAAAAAAGCAAACTAGGTAACTTGAGCAAATTGAACGCCAGCAGGGCAAGAACTCAAGAAGGGAGTTGGGTGTGTGTGTGTGTGTGCTAATATTCCTTTTCGTTTTTGAATCCGATCGATAAAGTTTCATTCCACACAATTGAATAATCCAGCAAACTCTCTCCCACACGGGTGAAAAGAGGAGGGCCATAATTGACTATTAGAACAGGCTTTTATTTTGAAATTCTCTCTATTACATCAGGTCCTGATGGTGTATGGCGCGCGCGAATTGTTTGAGTTTGTAAACAACTGCCCGAAGACAACACGTCCTGAGAACAAATCATGGTTTCCCCGGCGCGAGCTCCTGATGATTTATGATATAATCGCTGTTCATTTAAAGCTCTTATATAAGATTCTTTAGCGCAGGAAGTAATACGGTGCGCGGAAGTTGGAACTCGATTTTTGTTCCTCTTAGTACAAAATAACAAATGAAAATGCACAGCATCGGGCGTTCCTCAATGAACCAAGCCTTGGAAACAGCAGCTTCATATTATATCATTGCAATATTGACAGCTATTCTGATGTATAGGTTTGTATTGTGAAATTTAATGGGTGCATAAGTACTCGATAAGTATAATCGAACTTCTTTTGCTAACCGCAGGAAATCTCTATACCGCTTTTCTCGGGCCTTGATACCGGCGATCACTGGTCGGATGTCACTCTGCAAAAGTCAACCCGTTTACCTCAGGTGGTTCTCTTGACAGCGCATCAGGACTTCGGACTTCCTTTGCCATGAACGAAAATTATATCAAATTGTTGGAACTCCATCGCCCATCAGCGACTCACTCTACCACAGAGGCCTTTCAAGTTATTAAGTCATAGTAAAAGTAATGATCCGTGATAACTGTGAACAGAGTTCCATCCACATAATTATAAGCGGAGCTTGTTCAGAGCGAACAAAGCTCAATCTCCGACATAGTGTATTTTTGCTTCAACATCGACAAAGTTCTTGAGGCGTAGACTTCTACCACTTTATTTTCCTCATTAATATTCTGAATGAGCACTACTCAAACTCTAAGCATACACGCGTTACAGACGCGTTCATCTGTGAGAAAAATCTCTTGGCAGCTGTTTGGATTCTTCCATCCAGGTCACTCTCTAAGATTTTTTATGTTCTTTCGTTGGCTGAGTGATTGTAGGTGTACCAATAGTAAACTCCCAGGAACCTCCCAGCAAGCTCTCTGTGGCAGTTTTCGGCTGAGGATAACTCAGCCTTCCAGCCACTTTTTCCGGGTCTATATGCAGCTCTTTTCTGTGGATGACGTATCCTCATCATTTGAGAAATGACCTGCACAAGTCATCAACTTCAAATAACATACCCTCACTCTTTTTGACAGTATTTTTTTGAAAAATTTTCCTCTTATCCTTGTCGCATGAAAAGCATGATGTTGCATTTTCTTTTACATAGATAGAATGCGAAATCAAATCTTTATACTGTATGGAGATATTATTTCGTTGGTCGATATAATGAGTTTTTCACTAGCTACAGAACACAGTGGAAAGGTAAAATTACGTACAGATGATGTTGACGCATAAATTCTACTGCACCTTAGGAAGTGGTTTATGCGTGGGCACTCTATATGTAGCTATCAAATTTTCTGCTGAGATAAAGCAAATCTGCGTAGTCTGTACTGATCTCGGTTCTCAAGGTAAATGCCTTTCAAATGATCATTCAACAGTTTATTCATTGTGACATTACTTGTTATCCTTAAGTGTGAAGTTACTGAAATATAAAATGTGATCAATAACTGCTACCCAGCTTTAAGTTGATCTTCCAAATAAATTTTTATATGTGTAGACTGTGTCGTGGTTACTTATATATATTTTCACTGACAACCGTGATCGAATAATATAACTCGCGGCGATTCTTGGAGATAGTGAAAACACTTTTATCTCACGTAGGTATACAAGTATCTTTATTTATGGCTCAGTACAAATAATCTTTGTCTCCATCAAATTAGATCAAAATCTTTCATGAACGTAATAACTAATAATATTATCCACTTATTCCACCAAAATAAGTATTGATTAGATTGCTAAAATGTAAAGTACCCTAACTATATAAAATCCAAAATTTTTCATTTTGCTTTGTCAGAATTCAACACGTTGTTTCAAATATTTCAAAATGTTGTACAAACTCTTGATTTTCTCCGCAATCGCGCTGCAAATTTCGGCTGATAAAGTAAACATTCTTTCCAGCGGAATCCTACAAAACATTTATATATAAAATATTGTTTTTCCAGACTCCATCAGATGAGCTGAAAGTTTCTGTTTACTATGAGTCCTTTTGTCCAGACAGCATCAAGTTCATTACTACGCAGTTGGAGCCTGGGTATGAAGTTCTTGGTGATTCACTGTTGAACATTGATTTTGTTCCGTTTGGAGTTGCTAATGTGAGAACACTTTCTGATTAAAAAAAAAATTCACACTAAATTCCAATCTGATTTTGTGAATTTCAGGCTACGCAAGTGGATGGCACATGGCATTTCGAATGCCAACATGGACCGAAAGAATGTTACGGGAACAGAGTTCAATCTTGTGTGCTCGATTTGAACCCACAAGAGAAGGCTGTGGAGTTTATTTTTTGCGCTATGGGTTCTGGCGACGCTTCCGATGATGAGGGATTGGAAAAGGTCTTGTCTTGTAAATAGTTTTTGTCAATAATTGGAATAATTATTATGTTATTGTAGTGCGCTAATTCCGCTGAAGTATCTTGGGATGAGGTAGAGGATTGCCTAGCAAGCGGTCAAGCTGATGAACTTTTGGTGGCCAATGGCAACAAGACTCATTCCTTAAATCCTCCAATGAAGTTTTTGCCAACTATAATCTTCAATGATGTCTATAGCGATGAAATCGAAAATAATGCACAAGAGGACTTTTTGGATGTAGCCTGTGAGGCATTGGGCAATCCCGAAGAATGTAATTAAATTTACCTAGGTACTGCCTTATTTTTGAAAATAAATATTGTTGCTATGTTTCATTGATTTTTTGATCTCCAAGGAGAAGTTACCGTTTATATGTGAATGGAAGTCCATTCGATTCCCTTTCCATAATCTGACGTTAAAACAGCAGAATATTGGCAACATATTCAAAATATCTACATTGATTTACAATTCCTTCACCTGTTATATCACCTATACTTTTGTTTTTGTAATTATTTGCTTTGTATGTACCTGGTGACTTCGGACACGGAAAATAAATAAATAAAATCTGACATCTCAATCATGTATGGTCCGAATTAAGCTGGGTTCCCAGATGCGAATATTCGGACAGAAAATGAGCTTTTGTGTTTCAAATTTTGGATTCGAGGGCTCTGGGTAGCTATTCTTGAAAGTGTAGGAGAAACTCCCTGGGAGTTCTATATAATCCGTACTACACTGTTGTAGCAAAAATTGCCTAAAAAACACGATTTTAGGCAACATTCGCTACATCAGTGTACTGCGGAATGTATTTTACTCCCAGGGAGTTTCTCCCACACTTTCAAAAATAGCTACCCTGATTGGCCAATAGAGAACTTTGACATAAAATTTCGCATTTTCTGTCCGAATTTCGCAACTGGTAACCCAGCTTTACAGAGTGTGCTGCACCAGAACCGACGATCGACCGCGGGGATAAAAAGGATTAGTTGCCTATGGTGGATCAGAGCAATGAGGACCTTCAAAAGCGTCGGATAGGTGGATTTTATTCTGTAAAAAATTGCATGCTGAATTTGGTGAGAAAATAGCATTGCGAAATGGGTCTACCACCATCAGCCTAGGCATTTTAGGTGAAATTTTGGTCGAACCCAAAAATAAAATAAATATGTCCCTTTTCAAAATTTGCACAAATAACCCCCAAGAGTCTGTGCCCCAAGCAATGCTGAACAATATACTTAAAGCTCCGGTTCAGCAAGTGTGCGCATCATAGATGTTTTTAGCAAGAAAGGAATAAGTACCGCCAAATCTTGTAGCGCCCGACTGATAGATGGTAGAAGATTGCAACTACAGCTTAATTATATTGTTTTACCCTGGGTTGCACCAACGCTCAATTAATATAATACAAGATTAATGAAATTTCTTTCAATCAGTACTCTTTGAACCCAGTCGGTAGCACGGTAAGCTCGGCCCCGCTTTCAAAGGCGAAGGTCCCGGGTTCAAATCCGCACTGGGCCAGATGGACTATTTCACGCGTTTCCTAGTACTGGGGCATCTGCTTTCGTGCGGTGATGCCCCGGGGGAAGGGATGAAACGAGAAAGCCATCGAAACAAAACCACACTGATAATTCCTCACTGTTCCAAAAATGTCTTCGTTGTTATCGTCAATACTGTTATCGTTACTGAAAAACCCCAACAGAAAAACCTGGTCATAACCTAGTAGTTGATGCAGGGAAAAAAAAGTACTCTTTGGTGAACAATGGAAATTCTGGTTTCACAAAAGAGAATGATACAGCGTGTTCAACAATGATTGTCCTTGCCGCCTTTTCGAAATTTGGCCCGCATTAGACATGTGCCGCTTCAATGAAATCATTTTAGAATACCGTAGTAACGAAATTGATAGACGTCACGTCACACTGACTGATGAAAAATCTGAGGTTAACAGAGACGGGATTGACGGCTGATCCATTCCCGTTCCGTCAGGTTGCTTGTTTACTATTCACCAGCAGTCAGAGCCGTCACTGTTAACCTCAAATTTGATATCAGTCAGTGTGACGTGACGTCTATCAATTTCGTTACTACGGTATTACGGTATTGCAAAATGATTTCATTAAAGCGGCACATGTCTAATGCGGGCCAAATTCCGAAAAGGCGGCAAGGACAATCATTGTTGAGCACGCTGTACAATGATTAATTTGTTAAGATTTTATGCATTTCCCTTGGTCAACCTACTAGTATTGGCCCGACTGAAATCCATTCAATCTCGTATTCACGTATTATTTTTTTAGTGCAACCCAGGGTTATTATGTTGCTGTCTGTCGAATTTGGTTCCAATACATCGAATATATTTTGGATATTTGAATGGTAAAGTTTCAAGTTTTGACATTTTTCAATATGTGACAGATGACAGATGGAGAAATACTTTCAACTGGTTTTTTATTCGTTTATTTCACGTCAGCCTATTTTCGCAACGAGGCCCAACACCGACGCCGGTGAATGCTTTCCTCCACCATACCGGAAATTTTGCCGAGCCCCTGTGTGTTCCAACACAAGGTAGGGATTCTCAACGACCACCAACATCGCATGGAGTCGGCACCATCGTTCGTATTTTGCGTGTTATGCGACACACGGCATCTTGCATTTAGCAAGCGGAGCATTCCAACTAAACCAAGAAGCTTGTTTCCGAGGCGAAAGTCTGTCCCCGGCGGGGGCCGAACCCGCGACCTGTGGAGTGGTAGTCGACCGCGCTGACCACTACACCACAAGCTCCTCTACTTTTAACTGTTCTGAATACAGTTTTTCTAAGGCTTCTGAGTGATATATTGCATGTCAAGTTCCGTGAGATATAGCTTCTGTCATTTTTTGATATGGACACTTCTGTTCGACAGATGACGGTTAAAAATTAAAAGGCTCATTTGACAGCAAAATTATGTCTGCACAACAAATTTAAAGTCGATCAGATCAACGGTTCGACAGTTATTAACACACACAGCCAGACACACAGACAGACTTTTATCTGGAAATAGTTTTAATCGTTTTAGGGGAGCTTGAAATAGATATTTCCATCTTTATTTCGATTTTTTTTACGCGTTCCCAATTCTCTCCTTATTTATTGACTAGTGGGTCTGGCGGGAGGAATCCTCTGAAATAGGTCCTGATCCAACCCTACTGGCCTTCTTGTGGGATTATTATCTTGAAGGAAAAGTATATGCCACAGCACCTGCTGCACTGCATGATTTGAAAAGCACCACTCAGGAGAAATAACGGTTCTTTTCCTGCTGCCGTAATGGGGTAGTTGCACACTTTTGGAATGACATCACTATATTTGAGAAATACAGACAAAAAACCCACTGAAATTTCCCTACTGTTACCAACACCTTGAAAAAAAAAATAAAAAAAATCTCTTCAACCAATACAATGAATGATTATATTTTCCGGAAATTTTCAGAAAATACTCTTTATCACTCTTGTTGATGATTAAAAGTACCTTTAGTCAAATCTATTTCATTGGCAAGTACTTTATTGTATGAGCGAACTGTGAAGAATTTTAGGACCCGGCTTGAAGACGTGTAGCGGCGAGAAGGAAGACGTCTTAACGATGCTGTCTTTAATACATGAATTCTCCAAGCTCTTAGGCCAGAATTGCTTCAAAAAAATTTTAATATAACAATTTCTTCTCCCAAAACAAGCTCTTTCATTCAGTTGGGATGCTTGCTAAATGCAAGACGTAAAATTCTAACGATGGTGCCGATCCCATGCGATGTTGGTGGTCGTTAAAAATCCCTACCCTGTGTTGGAACACACAGGAATTCAAAAAAATTTCCGGTATGGGCTATGTGCATGACCTTAAGCTGTCAACGCGTAGGACACACAGAGCCCATGGTAGTGAAAATAAGAACCTCTTGTGGCGATCTTTGACAGCAGACAGCTGGTAGACGACAACTTTGATGTGGTTGTTGCAACTCGTCTTGACATCAGAGATGACATTATTTATTTCTCGTGTATTTGTTGGTTGTGCATGTTGTGATGGATCCACCACGTAAAGGAAATTTAAAATGTCTAATGAAATGTTTATAGCCGACACGAGCGAGACAAGAGTTTCACATTCCGCGGCGGCGCTACATGTCATGGACGTAACCCATAGTGGAGGAAAGCATTCACCGGCGTCGGTGCTAGGCCTCGCTGCGGAAATAGGCCGACGTTAAATAAAAGAATAAAACATAATAATTTCTTACCCCCACCGATAGCTTGAGAGGCACGACTTTTTGGACACCCTGTACTATAACACGCACGTCAACAATTACTTGCGCTCAGGTTATCGCCGATACTACTCGCTCTTATCGCTATCAATTGAATACTTGTCCGTAGGCCGAGGATCGGTACTTTATACAACTCCGACTATTGTTTTGGAATCTTCCACTGGTCCTCTAGCGAGTTCCATAATGACCCGGCATACGGTTTCGTGGCGATTCCCGAAAAATCCCACACCTTCCGCGAGCATTATCCGTTCTCTGGAACGAAGCACCTCCGCCAATTCGTCTGATCTTTCCTACTCGGCT
Source organism: Anaspis maculata (assembly GCA_949128115.1). NCBI lineage: Eukaryota > Metazoa > Arthropoda > Insecta > Coleoptera > Scraptiidae > Anaspis > Anaspis maculata. Next base: position 40,500,046 of record OX421962.1, on the reverse strand, counting down.
ATTGGAGTCTCCCGTGTTATTTCAATCGCCAAGCCATCACATATATTCCGAAATATCCAGTGCTTCGCACTTGTACACTACGGTCTGATGCGAACAGTCTAGAAAGACCGCGTGTGCTCCAGATTGCACGCGAGAATCGCCGCTCGTAACAATATTCTACGTAATCGACGGTTTGATGCAGTGTAAAAATAGACAAATGATATTTTAAATATATAAGGGTAATGAAAAACGGTGAGTATAAATCGACGTAACTCTCAACGTAATAAACATAAACAACAAATTGAATTCGGATGGTACCTACTCAATTCTACAGCTTCCTTCTTGTTAATGGATCAAGTCGCTGGTTCTTTGCACCAAAACACTCGCTGCTGGCGTCACGAACATGAAGCTCACTGATGTGTGTTGAGTTGACATTCTTGAATTCTGGAGCACCAGGTGATTGCTGGAGGCGTCCAAAGTCTAGAAACAACTGACGACGCCGACGTGCGCCAAATCTTAGAAGATAGTGATGTGAATCGGCCTTTATGGTGAAATTTCTCGCCGGGAAAATCAAAGCTTTGAAGATGGCGAAAACACCCAAACGGAAACAGAAATCCCAAGCACACTTTTAGTGATGGTGAAATTTAGTAGGTGGAAGCGAAGTAGGTGGGTCGGTGCGAAATTAGCAATTTATATACGTCAGAAGCACATACTTATCAGAAGTCGGACTCGTACACTCCCCGTTCCGTAGTAATTTGTATCATTAGGCCAGAAATTGCACATTTGCGAGTGCGAGCAAATATTTGTAGTCCGAGGCGGACGCCGAGGTCTATAAAAGCAAGCAAGTGCAAATCCGTCCATTTCTGGACGAGTTATACGTAGGATTTTGCATGTCGAATATTCATTGTCAGATTGAAATCATTCTCAAACCGAATCAGCTTGACGTCTGTCGCTCTTGATAGGCGCTTGGAGTTGGCAGACCGGATGTTGGATGTTGCCAACACGCAAGCAAAAATAAATTGCAACCAAATTCATTCATTCGATTAATAAAAAATCTTGGAAAATAAAAATAAGTCGATCGTCTTGAGTACACGTTCCCAATTGAAGGAGATAGACGATCTGTCCCGTACGTACGTACTATGCAACCCGTAACACATAACGATCCCTTATTTTGACTGAACTGTATCATCAGTACCGTGCATTCCTCCGCAACTGTCACTTGTTAGATAAAAATGTTGTGCTTATTCGAGGATATACAAGTTATTCAAAAGTGTCCAGCCACCTTGAAGCTGCGTAATATGGAGATGTAGTAGAGTGCTGGAAAATTGTTGAAAAAATTCCATCTCTTTCTATTTTGAAGTTATGAAGGGACAAAAGTTGGTCCTTCGACGCTTCTATTTTCGTTGCTCCAAAAGATTTTAGTAAACTGTAAAAATTTTAATTTCTGAGCAATAACTCCCTATCTTGGCAGCAGCGGTGGTGAGAAAGACGCAAGAACACCTCAATAAACTTATGATACCAACCGTTAACCTAACATCCCTATCCTTTTTGCCGGCCTAGGCCTGCATTCATGAAGTTTACGGACGATTTTGAGATATAGAAACACGTCAAAGTTGGACGGAGGTACGTGAATCAATCAGTAGATTTTTCCAATTTAACCTGTTAGGTTTGGGCAATGGTGGCCAGACGTTTTCGATTCAGAGTTGACAGGTTAAATCGAATTTGTCAAAAATGACAGCAAGTTTGAGAGTTATGTGGAATGTGTTGTGCAATGTTTTATGGAGCTACCGCGTAGCCTGCTAGCGGGAAAAAATTGGTTCAAGTGCGGGTTTTTGTTGCGAATCGAACCAGGGTTGACAGATATACATATATCAAGTGATATGTTGTATCACAATAAATATCACGATACATATCATGATATTTATTGATTGATATATATCATTATATATATCCGACAAAAATATTGCGCAATGGAGTTTATTTGAAGCATTGTGATCTGCGAAATTGAGCTTCATATTTCACGCATGCAACACGTCTCTTTATCTCGACTTGTTTTTCTTTCAGAATGAATTTAATTTCGATTTATTGTAATTGATAATAATTATGATTTATTTTTGTTCATGAATCGATATATGTATTATCCAATTTTTATACAAGTAGTATCGGATATATATCGGTATATATTATGATATTTTGATATTTATATAAATATCATGAATAAATATCATGATATTTTCCAACCCTGAATCGAACATTTTGAACGTTTTTATTGGATTTTTAAGCTTTCAGTGGGTCACAGATTTTCGCAAATACAAAAACCTTACAACATGGATACAGAACAAAATCGAACAATTCCAGTTAGAAGAGAAAAACAAAGAAAAACCGTTGAAGACGGTTGAATGCGTGCTAACCGAAAATGTATGGTAACCATTGCCCAACCCCAACAACTCAAGTGAAGATCTATTTTGGGACGTTCCATTATCTCAGAAAAACGCCTCTGGTAGGTAAAAACTCCCTTTTTTAACCAGAAAACAACTGCATCTACCTACTTAAAAACATCACAAATCTGTTCCTTCTGATGTTTTTTTTTGAAAGCTGGACATAAAGAAGAAGTGATGAGCGTTTGGCTCTTTTTTGTTTACCCCCTCACTCCCAATGAATGTGATTTTAACTCTCTTATAGTTCTTTTTTCGGGGGTATGTGAAGTCTTTGGCTTACCCAAGGAAGTCCCAACTGCCAGAGTCTTAGGGACAGGGTCGTTGCTGTATTGGTGAGTCAAAGCCTGATTCTTTCCAAAAAATTACCAAAAATTGGACCTCTCTTATGCCCATCACCCAGCAAAGACAAGGAGGGTATTTGCCCGATTGAACTGTCTATACAAAATGCCATGAACAGTGCTTGCATCAAAAGTAAACAAGATATCGTTACTCTCCACACATCTTGTTCAATTCCAATTTAAAAATCGATCACTCTGAAAAAAACACAGTTTAGTTCAAGAAATGGTCGTGACATAAGCTGTAAATCGAATGTTAATGTTAATGTATCACGTGACTACGTGAGTCACGTCATATTCGTAACATTCGCATAGTTCGATTATTTGATTTGGTTTGAAGTGCATCCAGTAGTGAAGATATCCATTCTATTTAGTATACATACACAATATAGTAGAGTTACCTACGTGCAACGTCAGTGTTCGAATCCAGAAGCCAAATGAACTTGGAACTGTGGAATAGTGAGACAATGATGGAACTGTAAACGGGGCGATGCGATTAGGGATGCATTCTAGTTCTTGTTGTGTATGGCAAATCAATATCATCAGACTAAATTCAAATTACTGTTGATTTGAGGTTCGCAGCACGTTGCGGTCTCAATGGTTCCATAGACAAATTTCATGAGGCCACCTTCAAAATAATGCTTATTCTGCTCGGAGCCTTTATTATCATCGAAATTCTCCTCGGCGACATTCAGATTCATTTCTCGATCTGGAAACGGCGCACGTATCCACCATTTTTATCCCTAATGAGTGATTAGTTTCGCCGGAAACTTTATAATTTCTATTGATAGCTCTACGTCCGAAGAATCTAGATTAGGACTGGTACCGTCTGGCGGCGCGATTCGTAAAAATCGTACAACACCCTCTAAAATGTCTGAGTGTAGGAGGGTTGTTTCTACGACTAACGTTCATTTCTCGAAAGAGTGCGAAGTTCCTACAGGGTGATTCAAACTCGACGCTCCATTATTCCATTAAAAGAAAGTTAGTCACGAGCTTAATGGACAGGGAGCTGGTGTCTCAAAACTGACGTCATGAGGTACATGATTTTAACCCTGTAGGTCTAATGTGCGTTGATAAGGTTGTAAAAAATTGCTTTGTCTTACATGTCAGACCGGGGGCTTTAGGCTGGTATGAGCCTGTCAATTTTCGAAAAAATGGCCAAAAATTTACGTCATAAGGTACATGAATAAAACCAACTGGATTTTGTGTGGAAACATCCCCTTAGTCGGAAATCTGGTCCTAAGACAAAATTTTTGGGCGCTTTCGGTCCATAAGGCAAGTTTGAAATTTCCAAAAAAGGACCAGAATTTATCAATTTTTTTACAGGCGTTTTGTTGACTAACACACTAAGTGTGATATATATTTGTAATCAGGATGAAAGACGGAATCGATCTCCATGTTGAAATACAGGGTGTACGATTTGAGAAAAAAATTTCAATGGTGCACCCTGTACCAATGTGTCATTAAAAAGTTGTGTGGACAGAATCGAAATCTGAGTAAAGAATCATGTTAGAATCGTTTTTCATTCCTCAAATTATGTCAAAGGAAAAGTTTTCAGGAGAAGGTAAACTTTGGCCTTTTTTGAAAATTTCAAACTTGTCTTTTATGGACCAAGAGCCCCCAAAAATTTTGTCTCATGACCCGATTTTTCACTAAGGGGATGTTTCCACATAAAAGTCCGTTGGTTTCATTCATGTACCTTATGACATAAATTTTTGAAATTTTTTGAAAATTGACAAGTCTATACCAGCCTAAAGCCCTGACATGTAAGACAAAGTAATTTTTAACAACCTTATCAACGCACATTAGACCTACAGGGTTAAAATCATGTACCTTATGACGTAAGTTTTGGGGCACCAGCTCCCTGTCCATAAGGACAGAGTTGAATTGGTGAAATCAGCGTTGCGAAATCAATCGCTGTGGGTTTATTCCTTGACAGAATCTTATCATTTAAGTCTCTTTCGAAAGCTACAAGGATATACTTTGGTTTGAGCTTTTTTTAGAGGCTTCTTTATTTTTGGATTTTGGAAATGCCAATGGGCTCAAACCAAAGTACATCCTTGTAGCTTTCGAAAGAGACCTAAATAGTAAGATTTGTCTAGGAATAAACTCACAGCGATTGATTTCGCAACGCTTTATTTTACGAATGGGGTACTTGCCTTACTTTTTTTTTTATTAGCCTCCTAATCGATAATATGGTCAAAAATAATATACCCGTATTTTTTCTTTTTCTATATTCCCAAAATTGCGGCCGTAATGCGTGTTTTAAAAATATATTTGTGACGTCACAAATCCACTAAAAACTAAACAAACAGCACTGTTGAATTGAAAACTCAAAAAAAATGTTAGAGAGGCATGACAATATTTGGAAAATACAAAAATGAAAACTCCACTGAAGTTTCCTCACTGTTACCAACCCATTGAAAAAAAAAATTGAAATTTTTTTTTAACCAATGGATATATTTTCTCGAAATTTTCAGGAAATACTTTTTATCACTCTTGTTGATGATTGAAAGTATTTTCAGTCAAATCTATCTCATTGGCAAGTACCAATGAGATAGATTACATAATATAATACTACATAATATTCGTCGCGACAACGGTTGCAAATTCTGGCATTTGGCTTGTCCTTTCTACCATACCTGTGTTATACTTATTTTGGCTATTGATTTTTATCTTATACTAAAAACGCCCCAAGATTTCACCTTTACAAATACTAACAAAACCAACAACCAACTAAAACTTCGCATACGACTCTTTTGTTCATACCATTGCACACTCGTTACGGTATTAACAGAAAGTGTACTTATACCCTAAGTGAGCTGTTTTTCATCGCCGTGGCGATTTTTCGCATTTAAGCCGACGAGCGGGGTTAATTGCCCAATTTTGTGCCTGACTAGAAGCGAAAGGCTTGCCAACAAAAACACTCGCGCTTGTTGAAAACACGACGGTAGGTATAGCAGGCACACTTTTCGAGAAGCCGTATTCTCAAAGGGAATCTTTGAGTTATCAGGTTGACTCCGCAATTTACAAAAGCAATTTTCCTGTTCGTGGATAAACACTGAGTCCGCACAACCTTTATGCAATCAAGTGTTTGAATTTGAGGTCTGCCTACCTTAAAAAATCCCCACAGTCAGTATAGTCGCGCGCGAATAAAAGCGAATCTGGTTCTCTCTGTGAACCGACTTTTGAGAGATTCGATTCCCCCAGATTTTTCCATTATTTATTCCGTCCTTTTATCTATTCACGTCTCGAATTTAATCAGAGATCACTCAATAATGATCCTAATCGTGAATTTCGCTCAGTTAATGTTAAATCAACTAAACACGGTATTAATGGACTCGTAAATAAAACCTCTAAAGGAATGGGGTGCTTGCTGATTGATTGCATCCGAGCGTGCTTTCAAACAGACCATTATTCTTCGCAATTCGCATTCTCCGTACCAACATTTTCAAGCGTTCTCTACTCTTCAACGTAATAATTCCAACTGGGTATGTAGTGAGAACTTTCAACTGAAAAGACTTTGTAGGGAACGCTCTGCGATAGTGATATCGTAACTTTGCAGAAAGGTGACTTCCCGTCACATCTCATCGCACAGTGGGCAGTGGACTCGATAGTCGAACAAAATGGAGATTAATGGAGTATTTGTTCACCATTTTTGTAAACAATAATACATGAACATCAGGCTAGAAGTGGGAGACAGCAAGAGATATGAACGGCAAAGGCGATTAACAGTTTTCACGTTGCAGATGAATGATGTATCCAGAATTTGAAGCCATAGGTACCTGATTATGTAATATTTCAGTCATATCAACTTTGATATAAGGGTGCTAGGACAATTCTTCGCGCGGACAATTCTTATTCGCGGACCGGGCTTATTGGGGCTCTAAAGGACACTTCAAGACACAAGAAGTGGGCCCAGCAAGACTTGGAATCCTACAATGTAGACACAAGGGAGGATAGGGCTCTGAATATCACAAGAAGACCTGGCAGGGCTCACTAGGGCCCTCAACGATACTTCAAGACACAAGGAGGTCAGCAGGGTTCAAATCGCCACAATGTAGACACAAGGCTAGATAGGGCTTCGAATAACAGAAAAAGACATGAGGGGCTGAATGGAGCTCCAAACGACACAAGAAGACACAATTAAGCGTACTCAGCAGGGCCTAAACCACTACAATGTAGACCAAGAGAGGATAGGGCTGTGAATATCGCAAGAAGGACTGATGGGGCTCACTAGGGCTCCAAATGACACTTAAAAGCACACGGGGGCCTATAGGGCTCTGATCAACACATGAAGACACACAGGAGCTGACTATAAAGCTCCGAAACAAAGACGCGTTAAAAAGGGGCTCAACAAATGACACATCTTGAAGGAACAGGGGGGCCTGATAGGGCTCTGGGAAACCTGAAAAAGCACAAGTGAGCTTTCTAAGATGCCAGAAATATCGAGAGGTCAGAAGAGAGTCACCGGGGCTCCAAATGATAGTTGTAGATAGGGGGGGGGGGCTCAGCAGGGTTTGAACCGCTTCAATGTAGATTCAAGAGAGGATAGGATTCTTATGATTGCAAGAAGGCCTGGCGGGGCTCACTAGGGCTCCAAATGCCACTTTGAGGCACAAAAGGAACTCGAGGAGCCCTGTAGAACTTCGACCAACACTTTAGAAAGACTCATATGGGCTAACTAGAGCTTCGAAAATTAGCACAATGTGGAAAGGGGCTCAGCAGGGCTAAAAATAAAACATAAAGACACCTGAGGCCGCATAGGGCTCTGAGAAACCTAATGAGATACAAAGGAGCTTTCCTCGGTGCTTTCTAAGATTCCAGAAACTTCGAGAAATCAGAAGGGGGTCACCTGGTCTGCAAACGATAATTGAAGACACAAGGGGGCTCAATAGGGCTCCAAACGATACTTGAAGCTACAAGGAGGTTCAGTAGAGCTTGAAACGCTTCAATGTAGGCACAAGAGAGGGGAGGCCTCTAAAAAACGGGCAAAGGCCTGGTGGGGCTCACTGGGGCTCTAAATGACACTTGGGGACACGAGGGGGCCCCGTAGAATTTTGACCAACACATTAAGACTAACAGGAGCTAACTAGAGCTTGGAAAATTAACACATTGTAGAAAGGGGCTCAGCAGGACTACAAATGAAACATAAAGACACAAGGGGGCCACGTATGGCTCTGAGAAGCCTCATAAGGCACAAAGGAGCTTTCTAAGATTCCAGAAACTTCGAAAAACCAGAAGGGGGTCACCTAGTCTTCAAACGATAACTGAAGACACAAGGAGGCTCAATAGGGCTCCAAACGGTACTTAAAGATACAAGGGGGCTCAGCAGGGCTTGAAACGTTCAATGTAAACACAAGAGGGGAGAGGCCTCTGAAAATCGGACGAAGGCCTGGTGGGGTTCACTGGTGCTCCAAATGACACTTGGGGACACGAGGGGGCTCCGTATAACTTTGACTAACACATAAAGACTAACAGGAGCTAACTACAGCTTGGAAAACTAACACATTGAAAAAAGGGGCTCAGCAGGGCTAGAAATGAAACATAAAGACACAGGGGGGCCACATAGGGCTCTGAGAAGCCTAATGGAGCCACATAGGAGCTTTCTAAGATTCCAGAAACATCGAGAAGTCAGAAGGAGGAAACCTGGTCTGCAAACGATAATTGAAGACACAAGGGGGCTCAATAGGGCTCTAAACGATACATGAAGATACAAGGAAGTTCAGTAGGGCTTGAAACGCTCCAAAGTAGACACAAGAGAGGAGAGGCCTCTAAAAATCGGACGAAGGCCTGGCGGGGCTCACTGGGCTCCAAATGACACTTGAGGACACAAGGGGTTCCCGTAGAACTTTGACCAACACATTAAGACTAATGGGAGCTAACTAGAGCTTGGAAATCTAACACATTGTAGAAAGGAGCTCAGCAGAGCTACAAATGCAACATGAAGACATCAGGGGACAATACAGGGCTCTGAGAAAGTCTCAAATGACACAAGGGGGCGCCTCGTAGAACTTTGACTGGAGCTTGGAAAACTAACACATTGTAGGAAGGGGCTCAAAAGGGCTACAAATGCAACATGAAGACACCAGGGGGCCACATAGGGCTCTGAGAAACCTAAAAAGTACAAAGGAGGTTTCTAAGATTCCAAAAACAGGGGGCTCAACAGGGCCTGAAATACTTTGATGTAGACACGAGAGAAGATAGGGCTCTGAAAATCGCAAAAAAAAACCTGACGGGGCTCACTAGGACTCCAGATAATACTTGGAGACACAAGGGAGGCCAGTAGGATTTCGATCAACACAAAAAGACACACAGGAGCTAACTATGGAGCTTTGAAAACCAATGCAAGGTACAAAGGAGCTCAGAAGGGCTACAAATGCGACATGAAGACAAGGGGGCCTAATAGGGCTCTGAGGAACCGTCCAAGGCATAAGGGCGAAACAAATCTCCAGAGCACTTCAAGATACCCAAGGGGGTTCATCAAGATCCCAAACGATACTTATAGAGACAAGAGGGCTCAGCAAGGCTTGAAACGCTACGTGAAAACTCAGTGGGGGATAGGGCTCTGAACATCAATCACACTCACACTGGGCCTCATTAGAGCTCCAAAGTTTCCAGCGAAGAATTGTCCGGTCACCGATATAAGGCAACGTTATTCAACAAACAATGCCCTCTAACCTGACAACCTGCGAAGTAAATGAAGCCAAAGCACTGAAGAATCTCAAAAAACAAGTTATAGAAAAAACTTGAAAAAAAAATTGAAAGTAGAAAAACAACAAACGCATATAATGTTTCACAAAAGAAAATTTATCAGTCGCGCGACCATTTTTTATGCCTATTCCCATCCGCAGAAGAACAGAAATCATCAGCAAAAAACCGATACGACTTTTTATTTAGGAGGAGTTTGAATACAAGACGGACAGAGAGACTGACTGCAAACCGTGGCTAATGGCGGATTTCCAACGAGAAAAATCGTACTTAAAAACACTACAACAATTTATCATTATGATTGTCTAAAGAATTCTTCAATAATCACTTTTCTAAAATGGAATAAATAAAGCAACTGAGTACTGGTTGCTTTTACCTACGGCGTCTGTGCTACGGCGAAGCGTCATTGTTCGCAAACTTACCAGCGCGGCGCGGCGGCCAGCCAAGGCTCCCTGTCCGTGTAGATTCACCGCACAAAGATAATAATGATATCCTTCCTTGGGAGAAGAGCAATCAAAATAAGTCTTCCTTTCGGAAATTTTCCTCATTTCTTGTTGTACTCATATTTGCTATATTTCATTAGCTGGATGTATGCATTCAGCTGTGATGATTCGTGACGTACCTACCTCGATTGTGGAGTTTACCCCGCAGTTTTAAATACGCACTCGTTCAACAATAGCTGACAAAAAAATTGCATCTTTCATAGCAATAAAGGAATCAAAATGATTCTTCAACTAAAAATTGCTCCATTTCTTTCTTCATATTTCATTTCGCTGGATGTATGCATATATCTGTAACGGTTCGCAAATTTTCTTGATTCCGAAGTTTACACCCAATTTTTAAACATAATTTTCTTATTTTGCAATCACGTGCCCTAACCAATTTCTTTTTACCTATTCCCATCCGCGGAAAATCAGCTATTATTTGCAAAAAAAAAACGATAGCGCCACGACTTTTCGTTCATGAGGAATTCAACTACAAGACAGACAGACAGACGGACTAATAGCGGATTTTCTGCCAAAAATGCGCTGAAAAGTATAATTTTTGAAAATAATCAAGCGGTGATTCTAGCAAAGCGCAAAGCTCGTTGCCTGTCTCTCTCGCTGTGCCTTTCTCGCACAGAGACGACGTTCACGGCCGCTGTTGGTGTCGCGAAAAGATGAGTCGTCAGATTACTTCATTGTTACGACCTATGCAAGTATGACGTAAAATTTTGAAGGCACCACGGGCATTGTGAGCACGTCTCCGGCCCTCTGGACAATAACGGGCTGTCGACCTGGGTCGTGATTATACTCATAACGTTCTTGATGCCTTGATTAATATCGACATCAAGCTACGTCATCATCTACCTACGAAATGTCCCTCTCAAAATTTGCTTCTTCATAAGTTATTGATACGCTAATAGAAATGCATAAATTAATAACTTGACCTATAAAGCACGTTATCGGTAGCGACGGAGGTATAGCATATAGCAACACTATAACAAGGGGCATTCATGACCCATGGGCTTTATGGTCACTTTTAGTCCGACCGGCGGCTCAAGAGGCTCTGGCAACCAGTTATACACTGAGAACGGTTCACACTCTCTTTACGGGAAACAGCGGACAAAATTTACTTTTGTGATAGAAATACACATGGGCAACATTGTTCCACATAATTCAGCATGAAAATTGGCAGCTTTTTGTCAACTATCTTTGCCTTAAAGTCGATTGCTAAAAACTTGCGAAGTTAGAGCAAGTAATGGTGCTATTCTGTAAAAAAAGATACATCGATGTAAGCGCTACATCGCTGTAAAATGCCAGAAATAATAATGTTTTCCATTGTCACATGGTGTCATCTTACAGCGATACAGCGCTTACATCTATACATCGTCCTTACAGAATAGGGCATTTTGGCCATACTGCACATGTGCGAGGTGCAAGTAATGGCGGGATATTAAAAATAACCCGACAAACTGATGCATTTACGCAGATTTGTCATTAACAAAATTTCTCCACAGATGAAATATTATAGCATATTTTGTCTCAAAAATAGACTAGCCTTGGAAATCTACCGCGTTATATTACATTACAGGTGCATTAGAGTAAGATTCAAAAGCTTTTGTCCGGTTTTTTCAAAAAGCCCGCCTAAAATTTAGCGCATGTCCCTGAAATGATTGCTCAGGACAAGGCCCCTATAACCCAATAAATATTGCTACGAGCGGCGATCCCGTGCATACTGGTATGGTAAACACGCGATCTTTCTGGACTCTTCCACAACCGCAATGTACAAATTTGCGGAGCTCTGGACATTTCTATGGCATTGAAATACATGGAAACTCCATCGCTCGATCGAGACACATCTGTCCATTTTGGCGGAGGCGCCGGTTCTAGAGCACGGCAGAATTATACAGGTAATGTGTGTGATTATTCAGGAGTGGTCTAGAAACCGCATATGCCGGGCCACTATGGAAATTGCTGGAAGATGATAGAAAGCTCGGGAACGCTAATCGGAGGCATAAAAAAGCACCGTCCACAATGCGACAGTCAGTATTGAATTTGGAAGTGAACGAGTGCGAAACAAGTGATTAGTAATCACAGCGATAATTTCAAGTAGATAATTGTTGGCGTGTATTTATTGTAGTACGTAGAGATAAACAGTGTGTGTTTTAAAACGATCGTCTCAATTATATTCGTACGCGAAATTCGTAACAATATTGACAAGTTCAGATAATTGCCATGCACATTTGGTCATTTATCAGTATAGCCTATGGACCGTTTTGATAAGTGCATTATGGAAATATGGGTCAGTCAATCATCGGTCGGTACAGTAAAGACGTTGCCATGGTTCAGGCTCCAGTTGGCGGGAGTTGGTGATTTTTTTTTGCCCTGCATCAACTACTAGGTTATTGGCAGCTTTTTCTGTGGGGGTTTTTCAGTAACGATAACAGTATTGACGATAACAACGAAGTTATTTTCTGGAACAGTGGGGATTAATCAGTGGGGTTTTGTTTCGATGGCTTTCTCGTTTCATCCCTTTTCCTGGGGCATCACCGCACGATAGTAGATGCCCCAGTACTAAGAAACGCGTGAAAAAGTCCATCTGGCCCAGTGCGGATAGTTGGGGATTTGATAGATTGATATAGAATTCAATTGCCAGGTTGACAACGCACGTGCTTGAAAAAGTCAAACAATTGCCAATTGTTTTGTTTGATCTACAAGGATATCTAGGTAATAATACGTTTTCCTTTAAAAGTGTCTTGTTAAAATCGAGCAGCAAAATCATAGGTTGTGTAAGACATACAACTACATTTGCGTTGGAAAATGTAGTGTTCTTTTATGAGTGTTTTTCAGCCACCAGCCACCTCTCTATCTCTATCTCTGGTCTCGTGAGAACATGATTGTGTCATAAGCACTGCTTATGCTTATGCTTATGCTTATTAAGCAGGCATACCTAAGCGGAAAGTAGAAGCACAAACCAGCGTGGAAAAAATAAAGCACGTGAACGTGTTAAGCAATTTGAGCAACGTTATCAAAGGCGAACCCCAAACGATCGTACAACCATTTTCTGTCCGTGTCAACTTGACGCAGTCTTTACCGGCCGATGATGGACTGCACCAATATTCCCATCCCAGAATGCATTGCATTTTGTTCGACTTATTAAAACGGTCCATATAGGTACTCAAATTCCGGTAGGTAGCTATCGAGGTAGCTATACTTAGTCTTATGAAGAGCATTGTGTACATTCACGTACAACTCTAATGGAATGTCAATTTCTTCATTCGCATGATTTGCAATGGAAGTGAATAAGTGTGTCATCATTCCTTGCTCGTTGTAAAATATAGGTACTACTTCAGTTACGATCACGGCGTTTTCAAACTCTGCGAGCGCGCTGCGATGGTGCAGTCCTGGTAACGAGGATGAAAAGTGCACTAGCCTGAAGGAGTGTTGCTGAATTTTAGTCAAAGTGCAGGCGACGACGCCTTTCCCATATGAAGGCGCAAGTGAGTTTCGCGTGTTATCCGCCTTTTTATTTTTGCGCGGCACTGCACACACGAAATTTATTTGACGGTTCGGTATAGTCAGCTTTATGAGATTTTTGCACTGTCGCCGCCAATGCGGCACCCTTATATAAATTGAAACGGTGATTTAGAGGCGTTTTATAAGATTGTGCTCAATGTAGACCGAAGGTAGTATGGCATAACTGTAAGAAGTGGTATGGTGTGATAACAGATTTTTTTTATTCTGACATCTCATTTCGGTGCTTGTTGGAAAAAATCCTTTCATGTCACCATTGCCACCTCAGTCAACTGTGGTCTCACTGTCACCCGAGCAGTGAGCATCCATAAATACGTTTCTTGCAAAATAGTACTTTTTAGGCGACCAACACACAAAAGCTTTCTTTTATACGTTCTTTTTGACGTCCCAAAAGTGTCTTTTTTTTGTACGCTAATGTCAATATTTCCCTTTTCGGCCGCTAAACCTCAGTTGTTCTACTTTGTTGGGACGCTAATGTCATTCTGCTTTTTTCACGTTACATGATTTTAGATCGATTTAGCTGTTGAATATTCACATCACGAAGTATAGTCGGCGGTATACCTGATTAATAAAGAGCAATTAATCATTCAATGATGGCGCAAAATCAGATGTAATAATTACATAAATTTGAAAATACAGTTATTTTCTCCGTAAGGTTGGTGCCACTGCAATGATTTCCGAGGTGATTTCAGTTGCAAGATTGCTACGCTACTCATCATTGGTCAATTCATGTGAATGCTGTCAAAGTCAAAGGCAATTTCATTATTTTGTTTTGTTGGTTATGGGTTATGCTATGCTTATTGTCGTGAAAATTGGCCCAACTAGGTCCGAAACTCGCGTGTCTGTTGGATTTCGATGTATACCGCAGCCCTCACCATGGAATAAATAGACCACCAACGTTGATGACTTGCACGATTGTGATTTTCCCAAAATGTAGGCCAGAGAAACAGACCCTGTCCAGATTTTTGCCTTGTTTTACAGGCACCACCTCATCACAAAATGTTTATACTGCTGCAGGTAAGTACCTATACAGCTTGTAATTTCAGCGGAAGCTAATCCAAAGCTGCCGCATTTGAGCTTCAGCCTATGTGGTGCCAGCGGGGTTTGAGAAAAATCGCTTTCACTATACCTCGTTCATCATTGACTTGTCTAAACTTCCTACTGTCATAATAATACACCTACAAATTTTGTTTTCTAATGTCACAGGTAACTATGTTTTATAAAGAAAAGCACTCTTGTGATTGCGAGTAAGAAATCAAACAATTCAAACATCAGTATTTTGCTCAATTTTTTGTGATAGTCGCCTAAAAAATGTCATGTGCATCTCGGCCAAAAGGTTCTTCTTTGGCCTCACCTGTTTTGCAGCCTCGGCTACGCCTCGGCTACAAAATTTCAGATTCGGCCATAAAGATAATGTTTTTTGGTCGAATCTGAAATTTTGTAGCCGAGGCTGCAAAACAGGTGAGGTCAAAGAAGAACCTTTTGGCCGAGGTGCAAATAACATTTTTTAGGCGACTATCACAAAAAATTGAGCAAAATACTGATGTTTGAATTGTTTGATAGTTATGAAATGACAATAGTTTAGACAAGTCAATGATGAACGACTCATCGGGTGATGAAAGCGATTTTTCTCAAACCCCGCCGGCACTAACTTAAGCTCAAATGCGGCAACTTTGGATTTGCTTCCGCTGAAATCACAAGTTGAATAATGAAATTGCCTTTGACTTTGACAGCATTCACATTGACATTGTAGCATTGAATTGACCAATGATGTGGTAGCGTAGCAATCTTGCAACTGAAATCACCTCGGAAATCACCACAGTGGGCACCAACCTTACGGAGAAAATAACTGTATATTTCAAATGTATGAAATTATTACATCTGATTTTGTGTCATCATTGAATGATTAATTGCTCTTTATTAATCAGGTATACCGCCGACTACTTCGTGATGTAAATATTCAACAGCTAAATCGGCCTAAAGTCATGTAACGTGAAAAAAGCAGGATGATATTAGCCTCCCAACAAAGTAAAACAAATGAGGTTCAGCGGCCGAAAAGGGAAATAAGGGACACTTTTGGGACGTCAAAAAGGACGTAAAGAAAGCTTTTGTGTGTTGGTCGCCTAAAAATTATTTTTTGGATTACAAAATTCATTAGAAGCCTTGTTTATCGATATGTCCGATTGAAAAATTCTGCTGATCATTTAATGCACACGTCAAACTTACCAATAAGAAGGCCCAGTCAAGTTCTGGGTTATCACTAAAACCCCGCGCAAAAAGCTAGGCCTAATTTCCATGGGCCATTGAGCCAGTCATGTTCAGGATAATCTTGAGGATCGGAATATGACGGCGGCGCACTTGCTGTACTCTTTAGAAAAGCAAATGAGCGGTGTTGCAGAAGCGCGTTACACTGAGATAAACTAAGTAAGCGATACTGAGAAAGAGTGTAGTACAAACCTTGAGATCTTATTTACAAATCGTTTTGTTTGTTACATGATCGAATTAAATACGACAAGTGGCTTATTATATGGTACATTACATAACAAGAGTAGTAAGTAGCATATTACGCACGCAGGGAAAAGTTGCACACGAGCGAGCGTAGCGAGCGAGTGCAGTACTCCCCGAGTACGTAATTGCTTTTACGTGTTTGTTGTGTTGATACATAAGATAATAAAGACTTTTATATAAGCTGTATATGGATTTTACAGTTTATGTACTTCATGTACACTACTCGTGTCATGTACAGTACTTTACCAACGACCCCAATTCAAAGCGGTATTGTAACTTTGTGAGGGGCCCAGATTAATTTTCAGAAATCCAAGGTAATGAAACAGTTCTAAATGGTGATTTTTTTAGAGGTATAGAACTTCAATCAGCGATAGCGTTGGTGCTTGGGAAGATTTTGCCGTCATTTTTTCATATAAATACTCATAAAGGCTTGTTATTTGCTCATACTCACGCACAATCGCACGGCAGCTCGAAATTATTATTTTGAATTCCAATTTAGATAGGTTCAATTTCGGGCAGCTTCTTGGCAAGGATCAGGCTCTATCTAACTAATACGGCCAACGATATTGTCCCCAAGACCCTGGACAGTTCGGGACTCATTCAGGAAAGCCAGAGACTTCACAAGCTCCAAATGGAAGAAGTCTAAGGAAGTTGAAATACAAAATCTCATCGGCCGGTAATTGGTAAGAAATCTGAGGATTTGAATAGAATGATTTCACGACTTTCATGTTTAGAGCCTCACCAGACACTTTATCTGCTGTCGCACATTGCTTCAGCGTTGCCAAAATTACCTATGTCCTACGAACATCACCGACCTGGAAAGAACCAGATGCCCTGCGAAGATTTGATGTCATACAGCAAACCGCTTTACAAACAATAACGAATTCACTAATTGTTGATAATAATTCATGGCGACAGGCTTCTCTTCCACCTCGTTGGGGTGGTCTTGGCATTAGACGTGCGGAACTCTTATCAATTTCAGCCAATTTGGCTTCTATCAGTGCCGCTCTTCCTCTTATTGCCGAAATTCTCCATGTTTCCCCGCTATCTACGCTACCTCAACTCGAAACGCCTACCCAACTTTGGCAAAGTCTAACCAGATGTCCCATTCCATGCCCATCTCGTCGTGGTTTTCAAAAGACATGGGATGACATAATGTGTGCTACCGAATTTGGCATTCTACTTTCCGACTTAAAATCCGACGCAAAAAAAACTGCGACCCTGCTAGCTGCCGCTTCTGTAGAATCTAGCGCATGGCTTAACGCCCTTCCAAGCTCTTCTACTGGTAATCTGCTCGATCGGTCTACACTGAGAATAGCTATAGCCCTCCGCCTTTCATGTTCGATGTGTCACCCACATAAATGCCTCTGTGGTTTTGAAGTGGACGAGTCTGGAACTCATGGTCTCAGCTGTCGCTTTAGCGCAGGTCGTTGCAGACGCCACAGCGGGTTGAATGATATTATTTAACGTAGCCTGACCACTGCTGGTTGTCCTGCTATTCTTGAGCCATCGGGTCTTTCTCCAACAGACGCAAAACGCCCAGATGGAATGACTCTTCATGCTTGGAGTACTGGAAAGCTACTGGTATGGGACGCGACATGCGTGGACACACTCGCACCATCCCACATTGTCCATACGAGTCGGTCTCCTGGGTCAGCTGCAAACCAAGCAGAGGCGGAAAAAGCCGCCAAATACCTTTTCCTCAACTCAAACTATATTTTCGTCCCGCTTGGCTTTGAAACGATTGGCAACTGGGGTGATTCTGCGAAAACCATCATCAGAAAAATTGGGAAAAGACTAACCGACGTGACAGACGAACCTAGATCAACAGAATTTTTGTTTCAAAAATTAGGTATCGAAATTCAACGTGGTAATGCAAGTTCGGTATTGGGCACGGTTAATTTTAGTAGAAATTTAGATGAAATTTTTTGGCTTGTTTAGTTGAGTTTATTGTAAAAATGTAAAATTATTTGTTAATATTGTAAAATTGTACATAATAAATGTTAATATTGGAAATTAGAAAAAAAAATCCACAAAAAGCACGAAAATTCCGTATAAAAAACCAAGTTTTATGATCATTTTTGAAAAACTGTCTGGAGTTGTGCAATTGTGCATGTGCATGATCAAATGGCAAGCCTTAATGGAAATTTAGATGAAAAAATGACGGCAAAATCTTCCCAAGACCAACGCTATCGCTGATTGAAGTTCTATACCTCTAAAAAAACACCCGTTACATCAACAATTACAGTAGATATTGAGTTAAAAGCTATAATTATTGTGAAATGTAGCCAGTGGTATTGTAAACGGCAAAAATTATAGGTAAAAAAGCCACCTATTTCTTTAAATACCAACGATTCAAGTTCTTCTCTGATTCAAAATTCAAATAAAATCCCGCCGTAAGCAGACTGTGTTGATTGGTCGGTGCGCGGTGTGCCTTGACAGGAGGAGCGGAGCACGCACCGCACAGCAGTTTCGGGGTTCGTCATCGTCATCCGTGTTTATAATATATATTAATATCCGTGTTCATAGGATACAGGTTTTGCTAAATTTAGAGCGTTCAGCGAATAATAAAATTGCTTCAATTGATTACTTCTATTGTATTCAAAGAATAATAATATTATGTACCCCATATTATATACACTTTTGAAAACTAGAACCACGGTAAATTGGAGAAGGGCCACTTCGAGTGGTGTTTACGGCCATCAGATTAATCCAATGTCAAAGACGAATAGCATTTTCAAACTATGGTGTCTGCTGGCTCGCTGGTTGTCGGTTGTAGAACGCTTTTTGTCGAGATCTGAAAGAAAATCACGCCACAAATCGATTCTTGAAAATTAAGTGTTTACTAACTTACTGTCAGGCATCACGCTTACTGTGCCTGAAGCGAGGCCTGATACCTCACTTGGGAAAAAATCTGGACGATTTTGTTGTTGATACATCTCACTACTATGGCCATGCCTTCGCTACGAATATACAGGGTGATTCACAAGTGACAGACCACCTTGAATATGGTGGTGTAGTAGAGTGCTGAAAAGCTGTTTAAAAATGTTCAATTCTTTTTATTTGAAAGTTATTTGGGGACAAAACTGATACTCCGATTGTTTCTATCTTCTGGTTTCAGAAGATTTTAGTAAACTGTTTATGGAAAAAATTTAGTACAAAAAATCAACCTCTGAATATCTATTGAATTTCTTTTTTCTATACAGGTGAGTCATAAACTACCAAAATTTGATCATTTACGGGTACAAAAAATACGACAATAGAAATTTATCATTCGCCTGTTATTCAAGTTGTCTTAGTTAGTGCACCATTGAAGTTAGTAGCGCTATATCCTATCGACGCTTCACTACGACATCCACGATAATCCATATGATTATCACGTCAATAACAACAACAATGAATTATAAAATTCGAAAAACAAAATTGTGGGTACGGTCCTGTATTTATTTTATAAATGGATAGGGCGCTACAAAGGCCCTTGCTTTTAGAATAGACCTGCAAAATTTCAATCGATTCTATTGATCTATTCCTGAGATATGGCCAATCAAACTTTTCGGTTGAACACATAAATCACCCTGTATATCAGAAACGGAAGACGTCAAAAAAATTTAGAATGCAGATTCTGATTTGACTTGAAAAAGTGCATCTACCCTCAAGCCATGTCGGTTACTTCGTGGGACACCCTGTATGTATGCCCACTCGTCCACACAGCTGATCCCATAGATGTTCGATGGGGTTCATATCTGACTTAAAAAGTCTGCTATCCACAAGAAAGCAATCTTCACACTTCAATTATTGTCTGTGCCCAGCAGTTTATTCAGGTTCGATACCGATGAAATTCCACAATTGAATATCCAGGGGGCACGAAACTCGCCTGAAACTACGACGCATGTTCAGCAAACGATGGGTTTGGAATTAAATTAGGTATTAATTTAATTAGGGGGTTAGGAATTAAATAATTTGTAGTAGATACTTGCGTAGAAATTGGAAACAAATATGAATATTTCTGCGTGAAAAAATAGTCCTAGGCACTAGTGAGTGCTTTTCATCATTGTTCACAGGGGTCTTTAGTTATCAATATTTGGTGATAATTTGTAACAACTTTTCAGCTTTATGGTTTAAAACATCAAAAAAAAAAAGAAAAAAAAAGAATAGAGGCCGCTCATTTTTTATCACAGATTCTAAATTAATGGAAATTAAAAAAATGCTGAACGAACATGCCCATTTGGGAAAGTTTATTAATGACGGTGACAAAGACGCTGTAAGCAACTTAGGTCTGGTCAGTTGAACTTTTCTGATGGGCCAGACTTAAAGGCAAGCATCAAAAAGTCTGTTTCTTTGTCCTGTCTTGCTCTAACGTGCTCCGAGCAGAAGCTGCGTAGCAGCGACCAATCAAACAGCTCTATTTTCTGCTCTAAGCGCTTCGAATAAGTTAGAGCAGGAGAGAGAAACAGACCTATAGAGTGCTAAATAACTGACTCAACATTCAAAGAGCAGAAATGTACAAAAGCACAGCATCGGAATGCATCGTACGGCACGAGAGGAAAAAGATGGTTTGGCATTTGAAAGGGTCTATTCTTCACTGAAGATCGCGCCGCGGTATTTCCGTGTCATAAGCCACGTACATCAAGAAACTCCTCTTTTTCCAAATTTGCATGTTAAAGCTGAATTCGTAGGATTACGACAGCCGTGTTTTAGACTTGTCCGCAGATTGAAGCTCAACGAGCGCGAGTAACTTAGCACTTATTCACTGCACTGGGGGATTACCCACACCCCACACCTTATTTTCAGTTTCCTACACAGGCACCTAATATTTCAGAAATCGTTGTCACAAGTTAATTATTTAAAAGAGAACACGACAGGCACCAAAGTGCGCGACTCATCCGAGAGGCCGTGGCGTTTTAATAGGAGCCAGGAGGCACTTGAGCACCATTTAATAAGAAATAAGTTGAAGATTGCGAAGGTATATCGGGCGAGATTTTTTCCTTGGCACGCGAATAAAACGAGGATGATGAATGGATATTTAATCAGATAATGGATCCCTTCCGGCCTTAAGATTGATTGAAACTGTAATGTGTCAACTATAATTGAGTCACCTGAGCGCTACTTGTCGATGATCGAGAACGCAACGAAGAGCGAGGGGGTGAAACCAACCCCCCATTACATCGGACAGCTCTTGTGATTCATAAATTTACCCAAATAAACGTATATAGGTACTACACACTCACATGCACATTTCACCCACGTAATGCGGTCACGTCCAGACTACTCGAGTTGGAAAATGAGAAACAAACTGTCATCTCGGATGCCATCCCACTCATGTAATATTATTGGCACAGCAGCGCCGCAATAATGATGTTTGCAGGGATGAAAATATGGCCGAAATGCGGGACGAAATTGATGCCTTGATGATGAAATTGTGATTTAGTTATGCTAACTAGTCGCATTAGGGTCGGAGGCATGCTTGTGATGAAACAAAGAACAAACTGGACAATTAGATATATCAAGTCCCAGAGAGACATCAGGCATGAGGGGCCACGACATCGACTTTTTGGACAGAATGTGCCGGGTATACCTGTACCTCGACCTGTACCTTACCATAGCATTGCAGGTTCAAACGTGAATTTCAGATTCTTTACGGCCCCAATACCTCGAAACTCGATTCACGCTACGCGGCCTCACTGCTCCATTGCGCCGGGGGCGCAATGAAGTTGGGAAACTCGACGGAAGGATTGATGGAGGACCGGTGATCGTGGGGACAGTGGCGGACTAAAGAGGGGGGGGGCGTCCGCCCCGGGCCTCGGGGCCTCAATCACCCGATAGGGCCCCCAATTCCTTTTTTTGTGAACAATACTGCAAAAAAATTGGGATGAAATCCAAAAATTTCAATTTTTTCCAAAAGCGGTCTTTTTTTCACATTATTTAGGTAAGTAACATTGTTTTTCTTCTCTATTTATTTAGAAGTTACCTTGGCTTGGCAGGCCCCGTGATGACAGGTTTGAGGGCCTACACACAGGCAATAGGGGTGTCTGTATCACGGAACCTCCAAGAATTATTTTCACATTAGACTTTAGGGGCTCCAACCTCCAGCCCTATCAGAGTGCCAGGGGCTTCAAGCCTTTGAAATTCTGTATTCTATCATATCTTTCCAAAAGAAGGAAAGGACAAAACATCAAAATAGTCTTGTCTGCGCGAGGCAGGTACTAGAAATTCATATTATTCCAAATTTTGTATCTACAAGGTGAGTCATTGATATGGGCGAGCTCAATTAACGGAGGATCAAAGTGCAGTTAGTGAAATTATTTTGCTCTATACAGCGTGTCCCATTTTTGCAGAGCAGTTTTTGAACCAGCTTTTTCAAATGGTACTCCCTGTATATCTTTACATATTTGGATTTGCTTCTTCTCAGACATTACAAATTTGTTTAGTTTTCGGAATGCGCTTCAACCATTCAGAAGCAATGAAATTTTTTCCAAAAATTATTGCGTCTGTAGGCACTTACTAAAAAAATCGCGAAGCACTTGGTTTTCAGGATATCAAGTTGGGACTTCGCCTATGTCTAAGCAATAGTTTAGGGTATCGTTTGGCGGTAAGATCGCCTATTTCCATTTTGGCTTCACCTTGCTGTGACACATTGATTTTGGTAAAGTTTAAAGGGCCATAACTTCACTTCTACGCTTTCGTAGTGTTGTATGATGTGAAAGTTATGTTGGTAACTAAGAATGTGTAACGTAAACAAGCTATAAAAATACGTGCATGTTTATTGTTTACAATTAGATCAAATTCGGATTCAAGTAAGTCCTAAGTGTAACTGGAGGGCGAAAAACATTTGGATACCAAGCCAAGATGGCGGTTTGATATCGCATATTCTAGATCACTGCTTGATAAAACAGCGCAAGCTGCCCAAGGTTATTCACAACAATGGTACTGAAAAGGGTGTTTTGTATGCAAGAGCTATTCTGTGATCGTGATAGGTTGGGGTGATTTTCTACGCGGAATTCAAAAGGATGATATTTATTTCAAGTAGAAATAAAGCTTCAAGAATTACATATACTTAGTCTATCCTACGTCAGTGGTCAATCCACTAGCTACTATTCTGTATTTTTCAAGAGGTCGAAAAAGTTTTTTTTTAATACCAATTAGTCAAGATTCACATAATCAAATTTTTTTGGTGGCAACGGCCAAAAGTGATGCGGTTACCTCGTGCACCCCCATGGGGGCCAACCCCCAGTTGATCGAATTTCAGTTCTGTAACTCGGAGGATCGATACAGAATCACAAAAAGTCCAGGATGTCAAAAAAAAAACTACTTTAAAAGTCATCCACAATGGATATACACAAAATTCAGCAAGCCAAAACTCAATGTCTTCACGTACTTTGACGTACTTTGTTACGAGGTCGGTGAGTTTTTTTTTTGTGATTCCCTATCGACTAACATCTACATAATCGATTCTTTTTGGTGCCAACGCCCATGAGTGGTGCGGTTACCCCCTGCACCCCCTTAGGGGCCTAGCCCCCGTTATCAATTTGAGTTTCGTCAAAAGTTTCAAAATTCCCTTTTTCAACAATAAACTAGAAACAAAGGAGATTCGATTAATAACAATTATGAAAATACGATATCTTGTTAGTGCCCTCTGTTTGCCACTTCGCAATGCTCAATTCTTTTGAGAACATTTTCCATTACAACTCCTAAGATTCAGCTTTTAAGTGACCTATAGCTGCTGGATAGTTCGGGGTTTGTTTTTGCGATAAATGCGGTCTTTTAAGGTACCCTTGAGGGTATCCCCATAAGAAGAAGTCAGGGGCTGTAAGATCGGGCTAATGTAGTAAACAGTTCAAATCGGAATTGCTTGAATTTATTCGCTCCTCGAAAATATTCCTTACAATGATCATGGTTTCTCTTGCGATATGCATGAGCAGTTGGAATATCAAATCACACCAGGGTCATCTTCTACAGCAGGTAGCAGGGCATCAGAGATTTTCCAACACAGTTTGAAATCTCCCACCGGTAGGTAGTCGACATGCAATGGCAATGATGTCTCAATTTTCCCCAACAACTCATCACTGACCAGACACTACTCTCAGTGACAATCATGCGTTTCGTTCACAATAGAACCCTACAAGTCAAGGCAGAAATTTCAAAACACGCAAAAAACAAACATCTTTTCGAATTCGTGTTGCTCTTATACAGTCAGTTGCTTACGCCTCTTGGAAAACTTCATCTGACCAAAATAAATACTATCGACGGACATGCATGAGATTACTAAACTCGCCAAGGGAAAACCTGACATCCGCCTAAAACAACGAAAAATCAACATCATGTATACAATTCCCTTTCCACTTGTCCGGTGTCAGTGGAACAAATTCCCTGGCTACTTTTCAACCAATGCTGTCACTCAGGCGACGGCTTGCCGGCGCCGGTGACAGCTAGTTCTCCACAATAAAACAGCTGTTAGTTGAAACAAACAAGATGATTCATGCCAAAAGCCCTCCCTGGCGACAAAAAAATTTGCTTTTGAAACCTACTCTGATTTTTGGCCCACCCTGTATAACTCGAGATATTTTTTGTGAGCAGTGCTGCAGTAGGCAGTGAGCAGTTTGTCTCTCAGGAGGATGTCGTAAACAGTTTCACAAAGGTACACTATAGTTACCAATATCGGCTCGTCCTAATTAGTCTAATTACTTGTTCCCCGGTGCGAATTTCCTTCGTCCATCCAGAATATTGCAGTTTATCACCATGAAAGGACCTTGATTTAGAGAATTGTCTTCCAACGTCTAACTACCAGTAGGTATACAAAACATCCAGACCGTTAGTCGTTATACTACTAAATCAATCAGTGGAGCTCCCAACATTGGCTATTCAACCCACACACACCAATTACCTGAGCTACTATTTCACATGCGAATCACCGGACAATCCAAATAAATTAAGAAGGCCCCCGTGCGAATAAATCTACGACCAAGAAATCTATAATGTAATCCCATACCTATACTGTGGGAATTAAAACCATTTGGAAGCTACCATCGGGCATCGGGATAAAGCCCAGAGCCCCCCATCAACTAGCATTTTAGACGTTCGTTTCGTAAAATCACGAAAGTTCTCAAAGGAAGCCACACCGGGGTGGTGGTGGAGCATCTTTAGGTGTAGGTACCTACTGCAAAGCGCGCGGCTTATTGACATATCACATTTTCATTCCGAGCGGGAAGGGGGTTGTCTTACAAAACGAAGTCAATTAAGTCCGGGCAATGTTGAACTCTCAATTTTCAATCGATAAACGTGCCCTCCATTATTAAGTTATTAGACCAAAACAATGGGAACAATTTACGAGGTGGAGCCGCGGTGCTTTCCAGCTTCAACTTTTGTACCTTTACGCTTATATAAATGTCAACATCTATTTAAAGGGAACTTGGATGACTGACACTCCAGTTACCCCAGTAAAATATTCACAAGTGAGTCACATGGAATGCAAAAGCTCCTATATTGATTGCTCAAATAATGATCTTCTGGGTAGAATATGTTCATATATGAAAATCAGAGAAAACGTTAACAAAAGGGCTAATTTTCTGGAGCGATATGCGAGCAAAGTTAATTGTGGTGATATTGAGCTGAACCCTCTAATACACAAGTTACGACAACATTTCTTGTTATTAGAGGCAACAGTGTCTCTAACAACTAAGCGGCAGGGCTTGTTTCCCTCGTAAAAGCAACAATATTAAAATGACAAGTCTATCTATAGGACGATTCTGGCGCATCACGTCAAAGTTCAGTCCTAAAATGGGTAAACCCACACGCTGGGTGTAGCATTTATTTTTCATCCAAACTTTTGGAACCAAATCAGTATATAAGATAGAGTTTTTTCTCGCATCGTAGCGGAGGTATGGCGAGTTTACCTAACAAAAAAAAATTGCAATATCTCTGAACTTTCCGATAGAACAGGGGAGACTTTATTGATTGACCTGGTGTGGTGACCCAACACCAGCATCTGCAGGGAGGCAAAGTAACCTACTGACACTGATGTACCTAAGTGAAATTCCATGCGAATGCAAAATGTTTGAATGTTTTCACTTCTTCAGTAATTGCATTCAATGAAGTTTTAGAATTTCAGTCGTGAAAAACGTTGGCCTTATAGAGGAAGGTAATACAGGTGTAATTAAGAGAACAGTACTTACGTACCTATCTACCTACTTACTGTACAATGTACGGCTAGACTGATGCATAACATATAGGTGCCTACCACAGTTGTCAACTTCACAGACGTGAACTTCACACTTGAGCTAAGTCTGATATTAGAATTTCTTTTTTAATCCTGATTTCTTTATCAAAACAGTACCTACAAATATACCCTGAAGACTCATTATTATCAAATTCAAGGATGTGCTGAGTAGCTTTAGTTTAGTAATAGTTTCCAAACTACCTACTGTCCTATAGGCGATTTACATTTAAAAAACGTCACCTGGTGTAGAGTTCGGTACTTGATCGTGGAGGAGTTTTTTGAGACGAACACATACTCCGACGTCTAGTAGCCTAGGTGGGCACTAGTAGATACCTGCAATACCCACATCATTGACATAGAAATTTGACAAGTAGAAATAATGTGAAAACGGGTTTGCATTTGTGCCTCTTATTTCATGTTATGGTTAGCGTTTTAAGCAGGCTTGTAATAGATCTAGCTAGCTCTAGAGGTGCGCAGCTGCAAGACTACGCCCCCAGCAATGCACTACATTGCGATTGCGGTAAAAAAAGGCAACGTTTGCGTCCCGAACACAAAGGTAGCTATGACGAGCTTATTAGAATGAAAAATGCGGATCTCCAGCTGGAGTCCAAACAGAAAATCTTAAGAAAAAAGCGAGGAAACAAAGTAGGTGGTGGTTGACTCTGCATGGCCAGCCCGAGGTGACTTTTTCTTGGCTGGCAGGCTGGCTTCTTGTGTGTGCAGATGTAACAGTCTGTTGCTCTTCCTTGGGCGGAAGCTATGGATGATTTAGAGAAAGGTCTGCGACGACGCTGGTCATCAACATGAGGCCCAATAAAGAGCCTACGGTGTCCCAAGGGTTCACAGGAACAAAAGTTTGCTTGTAGTGGACCGCACAAGACAGCAAAGTGACAGTTTTGACGTGCCACCAATTGACGTAACAGCCGGCGACGTTGCCTGCGGCAACTTTGACCTCCTTAAATAATTAATTCCTTAAAACTTCCTTCACGAAGAGGCCATTTTCCCCAATAAGGTCAATCGCCCATACCTATAGATATTTCGGAAATGGAGCTGGAAAGGTTTAGACTTGGTGGACCTCAAGGTGCAAAAAGTTGCGACCAAGTACCAAGTACCTACTTCATCACAGCGTACAAATATCAAATAAACAAAATGACTGCCACTAGTGAAACAGCAACAGCGATAACATTCACTACTCAGTTGACAGCAAAATTCTCTGATAAGGGAAAAGCGCATGTTTTATGTTTAGGTAACTTTCAGTTAGTTTCGTAACACTCAGGTTTCCTGTAGTGCGTTGTCTTCTGTTTTTGCAGAGAAAAATCATTATTATGCGATAGACAATAATGGGACTACTCCAAAGACAACTAGTAAGTCCTCAGTTGTATGTTATAAGCAATAGAATTAAATGTAGGTATAGGTACCAATAAGGTATTTTCGCGACTTTCCACATGTGCAATGTGCGAGCGTATTCGTTCCTTATCGCTTTTCGCGATACCTATACAATACCTGTACCTACTAAAAGACTTTGTAAAAACAAAATAAACGGTTTTTTATAGTAAGCCATTCGGACCCCCAGTGCTGTAAAAGATTTCGAGCGAATCAGAATCGAAAAAAAAAGAAAAATGACTTGCCATTCAACCTTTTCCAATCGAACTTTCCCAATCAATCATTCAGGTGGCTTCAGATCGAGCTTCAAATGGTTGGAATTCATTTGTGTTATTATTTTACTGAGAAGTGTTCCAGTTTTTCAATTGCGTTTCTGTCGTGAATCGATAACACCATTAACCGACCGCGAGGAATACCTATAGCCACAAATAATTATTGAAGGGCTTAAGAGCTTGTCTTAATTGCACGTGAAAAAGCACTCACCTGCAATAACTCCGAAAGAATTTTAACTCAAGTACCATTATACATAGATAGATGAATATTTCACGCGCCCGTTAATTAAATCCGGAATGTTATTAGCTCTGCCTTGCCATTACACGTCGTTCTCCAACTAGTAATTAGCAAGGATAATCGAGGTTCTGTTCGTAATTTCGGAAATAATTCGCCGAAGATATTATACAAATTGCTGTATCTTAAACGTACCTTACCTTCCCTAATTCGCCACCTACGTCTAAATGACACCCTAATTTAAAGCGAGCTATGAAAATATTGGCATGTACGGGTAACTCGGAAGGTTCAGGTGTTCGTTCACGTTGAGATTGACCGCCCTCACTAGCTGCCTTGTCCCTGGGACAATTTCAAAAATAAAAACTGATTCCTGAAGGATTTTTGCTGTTTTTTTTTTAATTTGCCCCTAAAATTTTCACAGATTCCTAATTTCTAAGTTAAGAATTATAAATAACGACACCATTATACGGGTGTCCCGAAAATATACCGACAACGTTCTAGGGCAGCTTCCTCTCATCAAAACAAGAGAAAAAGTTCCCATGAACATGGGTTCGGAAACGCTTCCTAAGGGAGCTGCAGGCCCCTAAAGGAGGAACCCTGAAGATGGTTTTTATTCAATATCTCCGAAACCGTTCAAGGGAAATCTCAAGCTTGACAAATCCAGTAACCTTCTTATGCCCAACAAAATAAAGCCAGACTAATTCCAAAATAATTTACCAGGAGTGGGTCAGGCTGAGGTATGGGGGTAAAAACAACTCCAACTTTTTTAATCGTGAATTGTTTCCAAAGTTACCAATACAAGAAATTATGGAATATTGGACTTTTCTACCAAAAAAAGGTCCCTTTGTTCAACCTCGATAGACGCACCGTTTACGAGATATTTGAGTTTGGATGTATGAAAACGTAGTCAGAAATGCTGATTTTTTAATGACGATATTCAAGGCAAAAGAAAAACTATTTCAAAGCAACTTCATTTTTGTTAGGCATTCAAATTTTTTAGGTATAAGAAGATTATTGAATGTGTCAAGTTTGATCGATTTCCCTTGAACGGTTTCGGGAATATTTAATAAACACTATCTTCAGGGTCCCATCTTTAGGGGGCAGTAGCTCCCTTAGGAAGCGTTTCCGGATCCATATTCATAGGAACTTTTTTTCTTGTTTTGATGAGAGGAAGCTGCCCTGAAACGTTGTCGGTATATTTTCGGGACACCTGTATTTAGAAAAATAAGATTCAACATGAATCAAAGCCAAAGGTGTTACTTAATTATCTATATTTAACTCGATATTCAATAACGGAATGATGGGGTATTCCGTGGGCTCTGGGAATAATGAATTTAAAAACTAGAGACTCCGTAGAGCTCACATGTCATTTATTTTATTTTTGTGGATTCATTTAGGGCTTGAAAAAAAATTGCGTGACGTCACGCGTACTAAGATCTAAGTACGTAACAGATGCCGCCAGGTGCAGCGGTAGAATTCGTTGCTAGACGGCGCCGGCGTACGAATTCGGTAACGCGGACGCGATGAACTCGACCGAGCGACGAACGGCTAATCCCGAGAAAAAAAACTCTGTGTCAATTTTGAAGTGTCTTGTGTTGAAACGTGGGTACAATTTGCTGTTTGCTTGAAAACATTCGATTATTTCCAATACCTCCCTATCACGTAGCACGTACCGCTGGTCCACTGGAGCAGAAGCTGTACGCATAAATCAAAAACCGAAATTCATTCCACCCAGGAGTTTATCGCTTATGGCGTAATTCAAGAATACCGCCAGAAGCTCTCATTTGGTCTGCAGCCCTAACCTATCCTGAGTAGTCTGTCTAAGGTTATGGTTGCCCGTTGCTTTTCCAGCATAAACAAAAACAAGTCATAAACAAGTCTGCTGTCTAGTCCCACTGAGGTGATTCATGGTGGACTGCCTCAGTTGCTTGTTACAAATAAAATGTGAAAATACGGCACCAGTTCATTTTCTACAGGCATTTACAAATACAAATTCCTCGACAAATTCTATATGGATTTATATGATTTCATCACAATAGGGGGACCTTGGGCCGTATTCATACCTCGCTTTTAAGCTAAAAGCGCTATTAGAGCGATGCGCATTCAGGGGCATTTCTCATATTTCAGTGTTCAAAAATACAAATTACTTCGCAAATTAATTGCAATCAAGTACATACAATCGCTCCCAATCGCAATAATGTATTTTTGAACACTGAAATATGAGAAATGCCCCTAAATGCGCATCGCTCGATTAGCGCTTTTAGCTTGAAAGCGAGTTATGAATACGGCCCTTTGCATATAGAAACAAATAAAAGTTCTATTTGGAATTCCAAATGGAGATTTTTTTTCCACATAGAAACGAATAGGATTTTGAAATATTTCCGCATAGGTGCAAATAAGCTTGTATGGAGACATATAAAATCAAACACAATTCCTACCGTTTTTTATATGAAATTTTTGATAGGGCAATGATTGGTTTATTCTCTCACGCTTGCGTCTCTGTTTACGCTTTCATCAACTATGAATACAGCTTTAATAGTTTGTTTTCGTTTTCAGCACCATATCAGCGCAAGTGTCACATTTTTATGGCACTTATGACAAAGGTAGTACAAATTCTGAAAGCCGACAGACGACAGTTGACACCCTGACACTGCGCAATTTTGTTCCCGTTTTTGTTGCTTGGGCACAAAATTTTCGCTTAATTCCACTACTTGCACAATGACAACGTTAATGACATTTCCTACATACACCAGAAGAAGCACAAACAAAAACTCATCACCAATGGAAACACCGTCCGCGTCCACCGTCGCTGATTGATGCCGGTCACAACAAACCTACTACTCGTAGTACCAGACATGCGTATTTACCAAAAGTTGTTACTTATTATCAAAAAGTAACTGTAATCTTGTGATAGTGCCGGTTTCCTTCTTATACCTAGGGTTCTTCAATAATCCATGATCTATCAAATAAATATCAAGTTTTGTACCATTGTACCTCACCGCTATCAATCAGTTGGCGTATGTTCTAGTTGAATTTGTACCAACCTGGTCGAATATTCAATTTAGGCGCTTGGAATATTCATTTAGCAACCGGACGCAAGCGCACTGTATTACGAAAATGATACAAAAAAAAGTCATCAGATTCATGTTTGGGCTGGTGCACTTTCTCATTGGTGCCTTAGCAAGGTCTTCACCTTCTTAGCCGCACTTTGTCCATCCGTCCGTCTGTCTGTCTGTCTGTCTGTCTGTCCATCCGTCCGTCTGTCACGCTAGCTTCTCCTTAGGGAGAAAACTCATCAATCTGGTTGAAAAATATTTTGATTGGTTCCCGATTTATCACGAAGATACTAAAAATGTTGATTTCAAAAATTATTAGCGCATTTTCCATCTTGATGAAAATCGCTATTGCAACCGCTTTGTCCGTCCGTCCGTCCGTCCGTTCCTCGAACTCCTCCAAAACGAGACGACCTAGCTTTCTAATTTTTTCGCTGTTACATAGCTGCCACTCCCAAAGGAGGGCTAGGCTATATTGGATGTCTACATTGCGCCACCAACATAAAGAAAACCGCCCCCGATAAACTTGAAATAACATAATATTGCACTTTCTACCAGACCTGATGCTCTGGTGTCCTCATTTTTTTAATAATACATAGTTGCCACTTATTAACGTAAGCCAAGAAACATTCCGTCTTCAATATGCGCCGCCGACATGAAAAAACTGCTAAAAACCGCCCCCAATCACTTTAAAATGAAAAACATAAACTCGAAGACATAGCAATCTGATTCTTTCGGTATATAAATAGCTGACTAAAAATGGGACAGGATAGGACACTTTTGGTTAGTCGCCGCCCCCAGATTCCGTCCCCAAACGATAAAAAGTGCAACTTTCACAAAGTTACTGATTGAGATGTTCCCTTAAACATTAGGAACTGCCCACTCAAATTATGCAACATTTGCTCAGCCGAACGCTGCCGCTCCCACACGCCGCCCCCAAAGTAAGAGATAAATGAAAAACATGAACCCGAAGACATAGTGATCTAAGTTTTTCGCTATATGGATAGCTAACTAAAAAGGGAAAAGGATAGGCTATTTTTGATATGGCGTCGCCTCCAGCTTCCGCCCCCAAAAGAAAAAAGTGCAACTTTCAACAATTTTCACTGATTTAGCTGATAATGTTACCTCGAACATTTAGAAACTCTTGACTCTTGACTGAGAATTTTTTTGTCAAACTCTGCCGCTCCCACACGCCGCCCCCAAAGTGAGAGATGAATGTAAAACATGAACCTGAAGACATAGCGATCTGATTCTTTCACTATATTGATAGCTGACTGAAATTGTAAAAAGGTAGGCCACTTTAAATTAGCCGCCGCCTCCAGCTGCCGCCTCCAAACAAAAAAATGCAACTTTCACAGTTTTCACTGATTGTCATATTTCCCTTACATTTAGAAACTCTCAGCTCCAACTGTGCAACAGTTACTTTGCCGAATGCTGCCGCCCCCACACGCTGCCCTCAAAGTGAGAGATGAATGAAAAACATAAATCCGAAGACATAGCGATCTGATTCTTTCGCTATATGGATAGCTAACTAAAAATGGGAAAGAATAGGCTACTTTTGATATGGCGCCGCCTCTAACTTCCACCCCCAAAAGAAAAAGTGCAACTTTCAATAATTTCCACTGATTTACATTTTAATGTTACCTCAAACATTCAGAAACTCCAAACTCAAACTGTGGAAGAATTTCTTTGCCAAACACTGCCGCTCCCCCACGCCGCCCCCAAAGTAAGAATGAATGTAAAACATAACCCTGAAGACATAGCGATCTAATTGTTCCGCTATATAGATAGCTGACTAAAAATGGGAAAAGATAGGCCACTTTTGATTAGTCGCCGCCTCCAGCTCCCGCCCCCAAACCAAAAAAAATGCAACTTTCACAATTCTCACTTATTATCATACTAGCTTTCGCCGGGGCCGCTTCGCGGCCCCTAAGCGAAACCTAGTCCTCGTTCGCTCGCGCTTCTCGTAGGGTGATATTTTCATGAGTGACTGCTCTGCATCTAACGGTGCTCATTCTACTTATTCGTTGGGAACGTCTACCGTACTTCGCGCTCTTCGACTGTTTCATGTTTTCGCTGTTCGTTTTTTTCTTTCGCCATTTTGCTACTTTGTAACTTCCACCCCCAAAAGAAAAAGTGCAACTTTCAATAATTTCCACTGATTTACATTTTAATGTTACCTCAAACATTTAGAAACTCCAAACTCAAACTGTGGAAGAATTTCTTTGCCAAACACTGCCGCTCCCCCACGCCGCCCCCAAAGTAAGAATGAATGTAAAACATAACCCTGAAGACATAGCGATCTAATTGTTCCGCTATATAGATAGCTGACTAAAAATGGGAAAAGATAGGCCACTTTTGATTAGTCGCCGCCCCCAGTTCCCGCCCCCAAACCAAAAAAAATGCAACTTTCACAATTCTCACTTATTATCATACTAGCTTTCGCCGGGGCCGCTTCGCGGCCCCTAAGCGAGACCTAGTCCTCGTTCGCTCGCGCTTCTCGTAGGGTGATATTTTCATGAGTGACTGCTCTGCATCTAACGGTGCTCATTCTACTTATTCGTTGGGAACGTCTACCGTACTTCGCGCTCTTCGACTGTTTCATGTTTTCGCTGTTCGTTTTTTTCTTTCGCCATTTTGCTACAGAACTGGCAAGACTCCTTTTCCACGTTGGGCATTGTGTAAAATGTATATCATATATCAACTTTTCATTAACAACTGGCAATAAACAGGTGTTCAAAACCACGACGGATCTTGCTTTATATACCCCTACTAATGGGTAGCCCCACTCAAACTAAAAGAAAGTTTCGAATGGACCACAACTTTCCAGAATCCAGAACATTCGAGAGTGTTCTGGAATGTTCCTGGCCGAACGTTCCAGACTATTCCTGAATATTCCAGAATATACCGGAACGTTCTGGAATGTTGTGGAATGATCTCGAATAGTCTCGAATATTCTGTACTGCACTTCTACCAATAGGTGGTCCCACACCTAAAAGGCTTCGAATAGTCCATCATGTTCCAGAAACTTTCAAGAGTGTCCTAGAATGTTCCACAATGATCTGGAATGTTTCGAGATGTTTTCGAACGTTCCAGACAATTCCCAAACAATCCAGAACATACGGGAACATTCTGGAATGTTGTGGAATGATCTTGAATACCCTCTAATATTCTGTACTTATTCTGTACTGCACCTCTACTAAAAGGTGGCTCCACACCAAAAAGGCTTCGAATGGTCCACAATGTTGCAGGAACTTTCAAGGGTGTTCTGGAATGTTCCACAGTGATCTGGAATGATCCGGGATGTTTTCGGGAGCTCCAGACTATTCCCGACAATTCCAGAACATTCTGGAATGTTATAGAATGATCTGGATTGTTCCACAATGATCTGGAATGTTCCAGGATGTTTCCGAACGTTCCAGACTATTTTTGATCATTCTAGAACATAATGGAACACTCTGGAATGTTTTCGAACGTTCCAGACTACTCCCGAACATGCCGAAATATTCGGGAATGTTGTGAAACGATCACAAATGCTCTACAATGATCTGGAATGTTCCGGGATGTTTTTGAACGTTCTAGATGATCCTGACCATTTTAGAACATACCAAAACATTTTGGACTGTAATGATTTTGAATGCTCTACAATGATCTGGAATATTTCGGGATGTTTACGAACATTCCAGACTATTCCCGACCATTCCAGAACATACCGGAACATTCTGGAATCTGAAATGTTGTGGAACGATCTCGAATGTAGAAATCACAATGGATTGGAATGTTTCTGAATGTTCCAGAACGTTCCAGACTATTCCCGACAATTCCAAAACATTCTGGAATGTTATAGAATGATCTCGAATGTTCCACAATGATCTGGAATGTTCCAGGATATTTCCGAACGTTCCAGACTATTTTCGATCATTCTAGAACATAATGGAACATTCTGGGATGTTTTCGAACGTTCCAGACTACTCCCGAACATACCGGAACATTCTGGAATGTTGTGAAATGATCACGAATGCTTTACAATGGTCTAGAATGTTCCGGGATGTTTTTGAACGTTCTAGATGATCCTGACCATTTTAGAACATACCAAAACATTTTGGACTGTAATGATTTTGAATGCTCTACAATGATCTGGAATATTTCGGGATGTTTACGAACATTCCAGACTATTCCCGACCATTCCAGAACATACCGGAACATTCTGGAATCTGAAATGTTGTGGAACGATCTCGAATGTAGAAATCACAATGGATTGGAATGTTTCTGAATGTTCCAGAACGTTCCAGACTATTCTTGACAATTCCAGAACATTCTGGAATGTTATAGAATGATCTCGAATGTTCCACAATGATCTGGAATGTTCCAGGATGTTTCCGAACGTTCTAGACTATTTTCGATCATTCTAGAACATAATGGAACATTCTGGAATGTTTCCAAATGTTCCAGACTACTCCCGAACATACCCGAACATTCTGGAATGTTGTGGAATGATCACGAATGCTCTTCAATAATCTGGAATGTTCCGGGGTGTTTTTGAACGTTCTAGATGATCCCGACCATTTTAGAACATACCAAAACATTTTGGACTGTTATGGAATGAATTTGAATGCTCTACTATGATCTGGAATAATTCGGGATGTTTAGGAACATTCCACACTATTCCCGACCATTCCAGAACATACCTGAACATTCTGGAATGTTGTAGAATGATCTAGAATGTTCCGCAATGATCTGGAATGTTCCGAGATGTTTTCGAACGTTCCAGACTATTATCGAACATTCTAGAACGTACCGGAACATTCTGGAATCTGAAATGTTGTGGAACGATCTCGAATGTAGGTACCACAATGGATTGGAATGTTTCGGAATGTTTCAGAACGTTCCAGACTATTCTCGAATATACCCGAACATTCTGGAATGTTGTGGAATAATCACGGGATGTTTCCGAACATCCCAAACTATTCCCGACCATTCCCGAACATACCGGAACATTTTGGAATGTTGTAGAATGATCTCGAATGTTCCACAATGATTTGGAATGTTGCGGGATGTTTCCGACCGTTCCAGACTATTCCCGAACATTTTACAACACACCGTAACATTTTTGAATGTTATGGAATGATCTCGAATGTTCCACAATGATCTGGAATGTTTCGGGGTGTTTCCGAACGTTCCAGGCTATTCCAGGATATTGTAGAACATACCGGAACATTCTGGAATGTTGTTGATTGATCTCGAATACTTTCGGATGTTCTGGACTGTTTTAGACATTCTAGAGGGCGAAAGTTCCAGCTCTTTTATCTTTAAAAAAACCCGCCCGTCAAATAAAACCAAGAACCTTCTTCATGGATGGGGCATAGAGGGCTACCACACCATATAACTTCTTCGATCCTACTGGGACTCGTTTCTGATTTCCGGCACGCAACTCTGTACACTTTCTTTTATTATTCGAACGTTGAAGACTATTTCCGAACATTCCAGAACATACCGAAACATTCTGGAATGTTGTTGAATGATCTCGAATACTCTCGAAAGTTCTGGACTGTTCAAGACATTTCTAGAGAGCTAAAAATTTCCAGTCCTTATATCTTCGAAAGCACGCCCTTTAGGTAAAAACGGAAACCTTCTTCATCGATGGGGGATATAGGGCTACCATACCATATAACTCCTTTGATCGTAGCGGTACTCGTTTCTGAGTTTTAGCGGCACAAAGATTTGGCACTTACTTTTATTATATATATTGATTTCCTTGAACATTTAGAAACTCCTAACTCAAACTGTGCAACAGTTACTCTGCCGAATGCTGCCACCCCCACACGCTGCCCTCAAAGTATAAATGGTATAAGAGTATAAGTTATAATTAGTATAAGATAAATGGAAAACATAAACCCGAAGACATAGCGATCTAGTTCTTTCGCTATTTGGATAGCCAACTAAAAATGGGAAAGAATAGACTACTGTTGATTAGTCGCCGCTCCTAGCTCCCGCCCTCAAACAAAAAAATATTGATGAGTGAAAAAATTTTCATTCAAATCTATTTCATTGGCAAGTACCCCATTCTGATAACAAAATATCACAATGAGTTTCGAATGAAGAAAGTGGGCAAGGAATGGTGTTTCTCCTTTAACCAAATTTCTTTACGTCCACAATATGCCTCTTTGAGAAAATGCGCTACTGAGACTCACGCACGTGAAGGCATACTCACTTGTTTATCTTTCCAACCATTCAAGGTATTCCAATCTTCTTTCTAGACTTTCTAGACTTCAAATTATGATAGTCAACTTTTATTTTTCTTATGGCCGCCATGTCGGACTTTTGCACTAGTTGATAGAGAAAAAAATTAGCCTTCCGAATTAGTAACCAACATGTTCTTTTTATGGATTTTTTTAAGCGTCAAATTTCGAAATTTTCGTAAATTATTGACAAAATCGGGAATGCTTCAAAAAACAATAGAAATATTATCAATAGCAACAACAAAAAAGTGACAAATATTGTGCAATTGACGTATCTAACTTCTCAATCGTGTTTTGTGCTCGTTTGTACAGAGAGTTCATAAATTAAATGAGTCAAGGGTGCCTGTGAATTCAAAAACGTCTGTCGAAACTAGGGTAACCCTACTCCTTTTGTAATAAATTTGTCAAACTTTAACACGAACGATACAAGTTCCGACAGACGTTTTCAAACTCACAAACACCCTTGACTTATTTAATTTATGAAATCTCGGTACAAACAAGCACAAAACACGATTAAACCCAGTCGGTAGCACGGTGAGCTCGGCCCCGCTTTCAAAGACGAAGGTCCCGGTT
The DNA here is from genome assembly GCA_949128115.1 of Anaspis maculata. Lineage (NCBI taxonomy): Eukaryota > Metazoa > Arthropoda > Insecta > Coleoptera > Scraptiidae > Anaspis > Anaspis maculata. Next base: position 40,462,091 of record OX421962.1, on the reverse strand, counting down.
TCAAATCCACACTGGGCCAGATGGACTTCTGAGAAAGCCATAGAAACAAAACCACACTGATAAATCCCCACTGCTCCAAAAATGTATAGACCGGAGAAGTGATGACGTCACAACATGGCAACATGGCCGGCGGTTGACATTATCTGGAGGCCAACGTCACATGAACGTGACGTTTCTATGTTTGGTTGTGTTTGGCATGACATTTTCTGGAGGTTCACAACAAAAGTCACAAAAGTCAGTGCAAAATGGCAGTGAGCATTGCTGAAATTGCCAGCCTAAGAGACAGCCAGCGTCATACGCAGAAACCAGCAGAAACAAGGCCAGAAAGCAGTTCGTCGAGCAGTGGCAACGGCAGTGGAACGCCTTGGTCCAAAGTTGGATGAAAGAAATACTGGGGAGCCTCAAAAGCCTCAGCGCCAGGACAACGCTGAACACGCTCGTTTTCATTGTAACGGTCCATCAAGGCAGCGAGAAGACCTCGAAGAAAAACTGGGCAGGAGAATCGCCGTCGACAATCTCGTTCATGAGATGCTCAGAGGCAAAGAGCAATGGATCGCAGTTTATAGTTAGCAGTTTTTAGTCTATAGCAATATAGTTTGATTTCCTCCACCTGATATAGCCCAAAATATGAATCTTTTTTGTTATATCCATTTCCGTTATTCACCTTCGCAAAAATTTGACAAACACATGACAAACACAAACAGAGAAACGTCAAGTGCATGCCACGTGCCGTGCATCCCACGGTCATGTCACGTTTGACGATGGCCTCCAGAAAATGTCAACCGCCGGCCATGTTGCCATGTTGTGACGTCACACTTCTTCGGTCTATTCGTTGTTATCGTTAATACTGTTACCGTTACTGAAAAACCCCCACAGAAAAACCTGCTAATAACCTCTAGTAGTTAATGCAGGGCAAAAAAAACACGATTAAGAAGTTATATACGTCAATTGTATACCATCTGTCACTTTTTTGTTGTTGCTATTGATAATATTTCAATTGTTTTTCAAAGCATTCCCGATTTTGTCAATAATTCACGAAAGTTTCGAAATTTGACGCTAAGAATGTCATGAAAGGAACATGTTGGTTACTAATTTGGAAGGCTAATTTTTTTCTCTATTTATTAGTGCAAAAATCCAATATGGCGGCCATAAGACAAAATAAAAGTTGACTATCATAATTCAAAATCTATAAGACCTGGAAAATTTCTGTCAACGTTATTCGACTCGGAGTGATCAAAAACATAAGGGTACCAAGTTGATTTGAAATAGCTTGAATGGTTAGAAAGATGAAAAATAATTTCTGAAATCAAAATTTTTAGTTTTTTCGTGATAAATCGGGAACCAATAAAAATATTCAAAGTTTCTTTTCAGATTCTCAATCGCCACAAAAATGCGCAACTTTTTTCTAATTTAACCAACCTCGTATCTCTTACCGGTTCCAAGATACAATGGTGAGCATCGAAATTTTCACCACCCTCTATAACCGTAAGCAACTACACACATCAAAAGAATCTAGGGGACAAGCAAATTCAGACGATTTCTAAAATCATCATAACTTTAGATTCGCATCAGCGATTTCATATCGGTTTCCAGTGTTCGATAGCTCAATGTTTTTTTTTCTTTTCTTGATCACGTCAAATACGAACAATATGTTTTATAAGTTTGCTACAGGGTGATCAATGGAACAGTGTAAAATTGCCAAAAGTTCAGTACAAGCGCGATTTCTAAAAAAAAATGCATGCATTCCAATAGCACAGTTTTGAAGATCAGTGTTTCAGCTTGAGTGACGTTTTTGAGTTTTAAAAATCGAAGGTGAATTGCCAAAGATATTGACCATTTAATTTCGCCATGTTGAACTTCCAAGAAAGAAGCAAGTGATCCGATTTCATTGAAACTTGGAACACACCCATGTCTGATTCAAGTAATTGGAATTTCAAGGTCAAATGTCACTTTCGATCACTTCCGAGCCGCTATATTGAACTTTTCACATAAATGATTCGATTTGAATACAATTTATTTGAAACACACTAGAATCGAATCATTCACATAAAAGTTCAATGTAGCGGCTTGAAAGTGACCGAAAAAGACATTCGACCATTAAATTCCAATTACTTGAACCAGACATAAGTATGATGCAAGTTTTAATGAAATCGGATCACTTTCTTGTAAGTTCAACATGGCGGCACAAAATGATCAATGTCTTTGGCAATTCACCTTCGATTTCCAAAATTCAAAAACATTACTGAAGCTGAAACACCAGTCTATTGGTGTTTGTAAACATTACATCTAAACATTATGTATTGGAATGCATAATTATTTTTTTTGGGAAATCACGCTTGTACTGAACTTTTGGCAATTTTACACTGTTCCATTGATCACCCCGTAGAAACTTTATAAAACATTGTTCGTATTTGACGTAATCAAGGCATGGGAACGAAGGATTGGGCTATCGAACACTGAGAACCGATATGAAATCACTGACGGCAGTCGAAAGTTATGATAATTTTAGAAATCGTCTGAAATTGCTTGTCCGCTAGATTCTTTTGATGTGTGTACATTAATGACTGCGTTTCCATCGCAGCTTTGGATCCGATCGAAACTCTATCCGATCGAGTCGATCCGCTCGATATTGCCGATATAAACGGTCAGGATTGAGATTTCAATCGGATGAAGCAGTTCAAGTCGATCCGGTGCTTTGGCCGGCTTGACTTGAGTCGAGCGGATCGAGACCCGCATCCGCTCGTATTTTGGCCGATGCAAACGGGATCGGATCGAAGTGACAGATGACCGACTTGTAAACACAGCGTATTTTTACTAAATATCGAGGGATGCTTCCCCAGTAATTGTGAATATTTTGATTTTGAAGTACCTACACCAAAAAATTCAATTATTGAATAGTTTTCGGTTTGGTGCAGTTTGACGCGTTTTAAACCGCATGTTGTTGTCGCTCCTAAATCCTAACCTAACTCTAAGGGAGTGAAATAGGATTGAGTGAAGCGGATCGAACGTGCGACGATAAAAACGCGCTTGACTGAAGCCACTCTGGATCCCATCGAAACTCGAGCGGATCGAAAGCTGCGATAGAAACGCAGTCAATGATACTAAAGGAGTAGCAACGCATGGACGACGAACTTGTGAATGTATGACTTGAAATTTTTGACATGCGGACATGTACGTATTATCTTGTAGAAAAACGTAGGTACATTATGCGAGAATTATTAGATAATTTTTTGCAGTTTTCTTAAAAAAAAAACAAGCACATCGATACAACGGGAACAGATGGTTGAATAAGTTACGAATTTTTAAAAATGAGTTTTTACAATTGCAGTTGACTGTGATAAAATTTAGTTGTGGAACAGCATAAGAACAAGGCATAGGGCTGCCTTGTGATTACGTTTTGATGAAAATTACTCAACTTTCACAGGACGGCCCACTAGTCAAGTGGAATGCGTACTCGGCCCGGGTTCGATTCCCGAGCAATGCAGGTCTGGGTGTTGTACTGTGAAAGTGGAATTTTCCGGCGTTTGATACTTATGAATAAGATGCAGCAAATATAAGAAATATCGATAAGAAGAAAATCAACAGAAACCCGTTTCTGTTTTAATAAATTCCGGCTTAAATTCTATTTCCAATATACTATTATGATTTATCCATTTGAACACTTTCACATTTTCCATCGTCGCGATTTTGAATCTCCATAGTTTTCGAGCGATTCAGAGTTCAGATTCAAAATATATGTCCTATTTTCCGTGGAGAATCAATATGTTCATGTCAAATTCAACATTTTCACATTTTCCAAGGTCGCCTTTTAGATTTTCCATAGCTTTCGAGCAATTATTCAGTTTAAATTCAAAGAGTACGCGTATATTTCCATAAAGATACGATACCTGTTCACTGATCCACTACGAGAAAAGTGCGCCACTGAGCCTCACGCCATAGGGCATATTCACTTAATTACTGATATCGTAGGCATCACAAACGAAAGGTAGGCTTTTCTGAGTCATCGTAGCCCGTGGAATTTCACTTCACTGTTTTCAACAACGCCGAACCGTTGTACAATCATTTTAAAACGTGAGTGGCCAAGAAACCTAACTTCTCGTCATCGAGGTTCTCATTTCCATCCGAAGGCGTAATAAATTCAATGTTTAAATTAGCTGACAAAAAAAAAACGCGTTGAAATTATGTGTACGCTGCGCTCGGGGAACTTATTTTCACTTGTAGTTGATGGCTGCAACCACCGCAGGAAATTGGAGACAACCAACGAGAAGGGCGCAAGCACCGGGCACCATCGAGGAGACTTTTTTCTTTTTCGCACCGCCATTAAAAAAAAATCTTCCAAAAGTAGGTTATTCGCCCTCGGTGAGTGTGCAGGCTCAGCAAGGGAACAATCAAGTTTACAAAGCTGTGTGTTAACCCAAACAAAATTCGATCCGACGCCTTGTTCTCGCCCTGAATCTCGATGAAGTTAGCGGGAAATGAAAGGTCGAGGAATCGATGTCCGTTTACGCGGCCGCTTTCTAAGATACAATTTATGACCGTCTAGCATTGTTACCTTTGAACCCGTATCAAACTTAAATTCTCGAGAGATCTCGAGATTACTACCTACTCCCAGTTCTGAGAAGGGCGTGGATTACCAGCCGCAAATTATATCGAAATTCGAGCGAGAAATAACCCCGAAAGACAACACGAAGTTATTACTTACTACAAGAGGAATCCGGCAAGAAACAAGATTGAGGACTTCTCTTCTTCGCCAACTCCTGTCCAAGAGAGATATCTTTGTTGTGTTTGTTGGTGTTTACTTTTTCCCAATGCATTCATAATTTATCATCATTGATCAACGATGGAGTTCAATTCTTAATTAATTAATTATTGAGGTATTTCGAAATACCGAAGCCTACCCAATCTGGATAGCCCATGACAAACATCAAGTAATTATGTTGTACTTACTTAATTACTTATGTTTTTAAGCCTCGCCAGACGTAGTGGCGGATGCTATTTGTGACCGCTTTTTTTTCGTGATTATTTTTATTTTCCTCGTTTCTCATTTCGCGCTTGATTTGATTTGATTTCAAGTGATTGATGGTCAGAAGCGTTTCGAATAAATGCAGCGGTCCAGAGGTCTGAAACCGGGTGCATCCTTTGATTCCTTTGCCATTGGAAATATTTGTATTAGCTCTTGGCGTTAAACGTGCCTACATTTACCGGTGTCTGTTCACAAAGCTATGTCTATTGTCTATATGGGTAGGTAATTGTTCTGAAGAATCTGAAGTCTCAGATTCGATTCTTCGGCGAACACCCTGCGGGTTTTCATCACTATTTTGTTTACAGAGAACACTGCCTCTGGCACTCCGACACTTACGAATGCGAATACGAAGTCGACTCGCTGAATTCCAAATTTCAATCCATCAAGAATAATTCCTCAACTGAAATAATAATTGATTCGTTCAAATCAATCTTAATTCTCCTTCAGTAATAATATTATAGGTAACCTACCTGAACTAGGCATAAGTAAGCTGACGTTGACGACATGCGTAAAGTTTCGCCCATCCGCTGCCTCTGCCGTTCGTCCAACACAAAACAATATGAATGATGCAAATGGTTGTGTGAATTATTAACTACGATCTTGAAGCCTCCACCCCTGTAGTTAAATTAGTGGTATGTTTGTTGAATTTTAAGTTACCCCTGTTAATCGCCGGAGATTATACACATCTTGAATCTCACAGAAACCGGAGGAAATGTAGCGGAGACCAATCTACAAGGATGATTAACTCAAGGATAGTGGTACCTAATATAGTTACATGGCATTAATTTTCACGCTCTAAAGGTATCCCCCGTGTGAACGATGTTATGTGAAGTAGAAGTGCGGTAAGTGGAGGTGAAATACCTGCATGGTGTTTCCCATCTCACACCACACTGCGCAGCTTATCTCACAAAAGAAAATGTGAAAAAACTAGTCTACTATAAAAATTACAAAGAACAGCGGAAACATTAAAAATTTTCCGACCCAAAAAGTCTTCGTGCAAGCTTAGCTCTGGTTGACCTACTGAATCAGAGGCTGAAGCAACGAACTTCAGCTGGGATTATTAAATTCTACCACGCACCACGCTTTGAATATAACACAGTAATAACCTACCAACGGCACAAAATAGGAATCGAATCTTGTTGTATCGTAGAAGTTCGCCTGTTTTGAAGTTTTAAACTCACTTGTGCATATCGTGTGTCGACACTCGACACGTCAAGTTTAGAGTGTCGACACATTAATTTTGATCCATATAAAATGTATCTAACTTTCGGGAAGAACTTTATTCTGTAATTAGACACAATTGCACTAGCTCTTCTAAAGTTCTGAATGCTGCGAGCAGCGGAGACAAAGCTCAAAGTGCATTAAGCGCTTGTGTTTTCACCCAGTTTAGCTCGGAAGGTGAAATTAGATAAATAAAGGCGCAATTTTTATTCCATTGTAAGGACTTCAGCGAACATTCCCGTGTTTCAGCTTTCAACACTCAACTCCTTTTAACCTTGATGAATGAACTCGGATATGGAAACGTTCTAAAGTACTTGTGCCTGGAAAACAGTCCCAGTGCTCGTGTGCTTTTAGTGCTGCAATAATTTTTAAAACAGGTATTCAGATTTTGGTACCGGTAGCTACATATTACAAAATATTCATAATAAGCTACACCGTAATACCAATTGTTTTCGTCCTTTCGTTTGATATACACACCGCTGCCGCTGCCGCGCCGGCTTCGTTCATTTTCCTTGGGTAAGTATAATGTAAAGAATTCCTACTCAGGGGCTTTATCTTTCAGCTTATATCGTAAAACTTCCCTTGTTCGTTGCTTTACGCATTGTATGCACTAATTAAAAAGTACAAATAGAGATTTTTTAATTAATATCGTAAGTACCTATAGCTATTCAGCTAGGATTTGTGACTTTTCAAGCTCCACAGTTTTGTCTACATACTTTTTCGTAATCGTTTCATTAGATCGGTGAATAACGTCGAAAGTAGGTATGATGCACAAGTTGTCCCACGAAGTAACGAACATACCTTGAGGGCAAATGTACCTACTTTTTCGGGGCTAATCAGTATCTGATGCAATCGAAATTTTCCTGACGTCCTCCGTTTCCTATATACAGGATGATTAGGTGATTTATTTGTTAATTTTTTTAGCTCAATATTCTGGTATTATTTTCATATCAATAATTTGTGTTTTAATTTTTCTAGGAGATTTGTTTTTTTCTTAATTCAGTTTTATAGCTTTTCTTTAATAATGATAATGATAAATTCAACCGAAAAGTTTGATTGGCCATATCTCACGGTTAGATCAATAAAATTGATTTTAATTTTGCATCAGGTATATTCTAACAACAAGGGCCTTTGTAGCGCCCTATTCACCTATGAAAACAATACAGAACAGTACCTGATCAAAATTTTGATTTTCGAGTTTCTGTTAAAAAAAATCATCCTGTATAGATATTTTTTAGAATCTGATTTCCGGATACTACATAAAAAATTCTACAAATGCGATTCTTGAATTGTTCGTCACTATCTAGCTGATTCGAAAAAAAATATATTACCAGAAATTTTTCTCAACAATTCCATTTCAAATCACTCAAACGCTATTCCAGACGGTCAAACAGAGTCACAATTTAAATTTTGATGTCCTAACAAACTAATGCTAATTTCAGAACCATTTTCTGGGGCCATGAATCAGGTAGGAATCTGGGGTACCACGTTCGGTACTACGCCACCCGAGGCTAGACGTGGCCGATGGGCTGGGGTTACATTTATTTGATCTCTTTCCCATTAGTATGGGGGCAAAAGTCGTGCCGTGTGCAGCTTCGTGAAGATATGTGGAGTTATGTCTTGATCGATTCCCGGCCCATCAAGGACTATTAAAAATCATGGTGGGCTATTGACTGCGTTTCTATCGCAGCTTTCGATCCGCTCGAGTTTCGATCGGATCCAAAGTGGCTTCAGTCAAGAGCGTTTTTATCGTCACACGTTCGATCCGCTTCACTCAATCTTATTTCACTCCCTTAGAATTAGGTTAGAATTTAGGAGTGACAACATGGTTTAAAACGCGTCAAACTGCACCAAACCGAAAACTATTCAATAATTGAATTTTTTTGTGTATTTTATCACAATTACTGGGAATCCTTTGATATTTAGTAAAAATACGCTTTGTTTACAAGTCGGTCATCTGTCACTTCGATCCGATCCCGTTTGCATAGGCCAAAATACGAGCGGATGCGGGTCTCGATCCGCTCAACTCAAGTCAAGCCGGCCAAAGCACCGGATCGACTTGAACTGCTCCATCCGATTGAAATCTCAATCCTGACCGTTTACATCGGCAATTTTAAGCGGATCGACTTGATCGGATAAAGTTTCGATCGGATCCAAAGCTACGATGAAAACGCAGTCATTGGCATCTGCTGCAGGCAAATATGGTGGAGGTGCCAAAATGGGCTTCATATATGATAATAAGAAACTGGCTGTAGCTCGTTTGTTTTCCAACGGATTTCAACATCTGGGGCGTCATTTTGTGGACAAAAGAATTCTCTTCCTATTTCATATATAAAATTACAAACGTCATTTCGGGAAACTGTCAAAATTGTCTTTATAAGATATGCTAAATTCCAGCATTTTTTGAAGTTCATCCGATATTCTTGAAGCTTGGCGCATTTCCTCTCAGGCACGTTATAGTGGACGTTAACGGAGCATGGGAAAAATAATTAAAAAAATTAATTGGCTTTGATTTGCGAGTTATTAACCAAAACAAATCTGTTCAATCTGGCAGCATCGCATTAGTACCTACCTGGCACCTTCAGATCAAAGAGGTACATTACAATAGCATGAATGTATTGCTACCCTGGAAACTCCGTAGAACCTGCCATGCCATACCAAGCATACATACTGGAAGGCGAATTTTAAAATTCAAAAATACGACTCAAATCTCAATTGCAAGAGAAATTTTTATTCGGGAACTACTAACGGCGTGTGATTCTTCGCGACTAACAATGCTTTGCTTCAAAATCATGCAAACTGAAGAAGCTGAATTTTCAACTTCACCTCTTTATAAGTCGAAAGAGAAACAAGCCAATTTTTTTTACTATTTTTTCCGTGCTCCGCCAATGTCTCTCATAACGTATACGGGAGGAAATGTGCCATTTTTGAATCACCCTGTAGATCTTGAGGAGTCCTTTTCGAATTTACACTTTTCCACTTTGTACCTTTGCTGTTTTGGCTGCAATATAAAAAAAATGGCGCCCAAAAAACGTTTTTTGCCAATATTTTCAATTTAACTGACTCAAGATTTAAACGTGTAGGTATATGCGTAGGAAAGCTCATTCAAGTCTCTACAATTTGACATATCAATCATTTATGTGCGACTCACGAATTTTACGTCAAGACTTTCAGAACTTCCGGAAGCATCAACTTTCGGAATTCAGTCAGCATGTCAAATTGATACCACCAACAAACAGAAGGCAAATTAACCATAAATACTTCTTAGCTAATAACCATAGATGATAAAAATTTAGAAAATGGATCATGGTGATGGTGGTTGTGTATAATGACAGGGTGAACTGTGAAGACAAACTGACTTTAGAAAGGAATAAAAGTAATGTAGCATATTTGGAGAATATTAAAGAAATTTGACACTAATTATTACAATAGAATCATCGAGAATATCCACTTTTCCCACTTTCGTATCTCTACCGTTCTGCCCAAAATTTTGGAAAAATGGCCAAAAAAAAATAATTGTATGGAAAGTTTTTGTTTAATTCGTCTTTAAATCTTACAATTTTTCAGTCAAAACGGAGGTCCATTAAATTCTCTATAATTTGACATCTCAACCATCTATGTGCGACTTAGGTTCTTAAGCTATACCATTTTAAAGTCAATTTGCCCTTAGAGTTCACCCTGTAGTTGCATAACAACCATTATACCATGATTGATTTTCTGGATATCAATGGTCAGTGATTGACAGCTTATGATTGATTATGGTTAATTCAACTGCCACGTGGAGCTGGAATCAACATGCAGATTGGATGCCAAAAGTTGATGTTCCAGAGAATTCTACAAGCCATAACCCAAGAACCAGAAGTAGCACGTGAACAAGTGAAAAATCAAATTATAGAGAATTGAATAAGCTTCAATTTTCGCATAAAAGCTTCCACCTCACATCGACTAAAATGAAGATATTGACAAAGAACTGATCTTGGGTGTCATCTTGTCAATATGGCGGCCAAAACAGCAACGATACGAAGTGGAAAAGTGAAAATTTGTAAAGGGCACCTCAATATCTATGATATGTACTGTCAAGTTTCAAAAATATCGGATAGCCTTTGAAAAATGCCGGGATTTAGTATATCTTACAAAGACAATTTTGACAGTTTCCCGAAACGACGTTTAAAAATTCAGGTATGAAATAGGGAGAAAATTCATTTGTCTACAAAATAACGGTTCAAATGTTGACATTTCTTGAAAAACAAACAAGGGATAGCCAATTTCTTACTACCAGATGGAGCCCATTATGGCGCCTCCACCATATTTGCTTGCAGCAGATGTCAATGTTCCATCATAATTTTTCACGATCCTTGACGGTCTAGGAATCGAGTGAGGTATTATAGCTCCATACAGGGTGTCTGTTTTTCGAGGCTAAGCATGGGTATCTCGCTTATCTTGAGAGATACAAAGTCGGTTAAACTAGGAAAAAGTTGCGCATTTTCATGACGATCAATGATCCAAAAAGAAATTTGACGTATCGATTTTAGTTTTTGAGATATCGTGAGAAAACAGGAATTTGAATTTTTGTTTTAATTTTTTATTCAAAAAACGGTTAAAGGTGGCCTTTTTTAATCTAGATATTGTCAGGGCACTTTTCCAAGGGGAATTCAAAGCTGCCAAAATCTTTATTCCAGCTTTCAAAACAACCGAGATACGACATTCAACTTTTTGCTCTAATGGGCGCCATGTTGGATTTTGGTATTTTTGAATACGGTATTCTTTTCTGGTTACAACGATGTGCCACATGTCACTGTTAAATAAATGTTCAACATTTACGTTTTTTTCATTGACAGTGCTGTTTTTGTTTCCAAAGCACTCTTTGAAAAATAAAAAAATAATTTTTTGCTCAAAAGCATGAATTCAATCGTGGCATGCGACACATCGTTGTAACCAGAAAAAAATATTGTATTCAAAAATGTCAAAATCCAATATGGCGCCCATAAGAGAAAAAAAAGTTGAATGTCATATCTCGGTTGTTTTGAAAGCTAGAATGAAGATTTTGGCAACAATGAATTCCCCTTGGAAAAGTGCCTACACAACGTCTTAATTAGAAAAGACTACCTTCAACCGTTTTTCAAATAAAAAATAAAAACAAAAATTACAAATTTCTGTTTTTTCTCGATCTCTCGAAAACTAAAACTGACAGGTCAAATATCTTTTTGAATCATTAATCTTCATGAAAATTCGCAACTTTTTTCTAATTTAACCGACTCTGTATCTCTAAATATGAGCGAGATACCCATGCTTAGCCTCGTAAAACGGACATCCTGTATATCTTCACGAAGTTGCACACGGCCAAGCCTTTTTTGACCCAGTGCTCCCGGACTATATGGGCTATGTGCATAAGCTTGAGCGGTCAACGCGTAGGCTCATACAGGTCAACCAACCAGCTCAACCAGGTCAGGATTTTGATTGGCGGTTTGGGCTACCGTGATGATTGCAGATCAATTTTTAAGACGTTGAAAATACTCACTTTGCCATCAATGTACATACTTGAGTGCTTGCTGTGGACGAAGGATCACATCAGAACCAGCGTTAGTAGAGGGCAGATCCATTGCTATCCAGTTCGAAACTGTGACGACATTGACCAAGTTTACTTAAGATTAAGCAAGACCCGTGACGGTGTTAGTTACTATGGAGTCAAATTTTATAACAAACTTCCTCCCACAGTCAGATCGCAGGACCGAAATGTTTTTAAGGCGACTATTAGAGAGCATCTCCTAAAACATGCGTACTACTCAATCAGTGAATTTGTGTCGGCTTCACTGTTGAGTTTTTAATCTGTTATTTGTCCTATGTAAATAATTTGTCTTGTGACTGTTAATTGTAAATATTTTATTGCGTACCTGACTTTTCTGTATGCACTTGTGGACTTGTGTAAACATTTTCTTTATGTGAAACATTAATAAACATTACATTACATTACATTACATTACATTACATTACATTACATTACAACATACAAAAATGTGGTCAAAATAAGAAATGCTTGTTGGACTGCTTTGACAGCAAAACAGCTTTGACTTGGTTGCATGGTTACTTGTTTCGACATTTATTTCTCGTGCATTTGTTTGTTGTGATGGGCACCTGCAGAATGGTCGACAGTTTGATTGCCGGTTGACAGAATGACGGCAGCGAAAAGTGACAGTTTTTTTTGTCGACACAAGCACCACCTAGTCAGATGTTCGCTAACTAAATCGAGTTCAACAAGAGCTTCACATTTCGCCGCGGCGTTACATGTCATGCACGTAGCCCATGGCGAACGAGTCTCCCTTGTTGCGAATATAGTTTAGTGTATGGCGAATTGGCGACGCATTTTTTTGATTGTTCGTTGTAACGTCATCTGTCACATAGAATGCGTTAAAGCTAGTCCGCACGGGCGATATACCGCTGGATCGATTTCCTGTCAAAAATGTCCAACTTTCAGCGAATATTCGCTAAAAGTTGAATCCCCGCCAACTTTTAGCGATTGACCGCTGTTTTCAAAGTGTCAGCATTGACACAGCATGAAAATGTGACGTTAGGTTTTGCTAGGAAGAAGCCCGGTGCTTATCTCAAGACGAAATGGAAAAACTTGATCACCGATGGGTGTACCAGTCCAAGGGAGAGAGGAAAAATCGTGACTACTGGACGATGGACACGTATCAACTTGATTTCAGAGTTATGAATCCATCTGCAGTCTGCATGAGCTTGAGTTGCACCAGAGCAAGGTCGGAGGCAAGATTATCAAGAAAAAAAGAAAACGTGCACGGTTTTGAGTACCATCAAAATACATGTACCTAGGTTTCACGCCACAATTTTTCTTTTAAATTAGTTGCAAGGCTGAGAGCGGGGTTCACTGTCCACACCGTGTCGTCACTCGTCATCGTCGTAGGTGTGACTGTGATTCATGGGCTCGGGCTGCTCATTTCTGTAGTTGATCATTTCAAAATGCTCACATAAATCATTGAAAGACACCCGTCGCCAGCATGCATCTATTGCAAAGAATAGTTTCCTACTCAAAAGAAGACCACGTACTTATGAGAATTTTGCTTTTTTATTTATCACAATAACATTAGGTAGGTATTAACATCGTCTTTGATTTGAAGAACACCTGTTTTTTGAAGAATATCCAGACACTACCCTCGGGTTCCACCAAACTTTTATCAACGTGATAACTTTATCACTCTGATAGTAACTAAGCAACTGGCCATCCTATTGGCTGGTGCATAGCAACTATCAGACTGATAGATTTATTCTGCTCTGAAAATTTTGGTGGAACCCGAGGTACATCATGCAATTCGCGTGACAAACGACTGACAACCGGATCTGACACTTTAAACAACAGACGTGACACTAATTGAGGTCTCCAATTTTCCGTTGTCTCTCTTTACTGTGACGTCATGCGTATAAGATACGGTTAATCAAGGTCATTGGGCGCTTCCCAATAAGGCGTATAAGGACACAATTCGACTCATATGGACACAATTTGACACAGCTAGCGATCCAATAGCAGTAATAGCACCACATGTCGACACAATCGAAACATTGGCGAGGCTGAGTTCAGAATTGAGCTGGCAAGTGCACTTTGACATTGTGTATCCGTCTTGTCGCAGTTATTGGAAAGCGCCCTATGTTTCTTGAGATATGACATTTCGTTTCTGACAATGGTAAATTTTTCGAATCTGACAAGCGCTCTGTCTTGTATTTATTTGATTTCAGCATGGATTTCATGATTTCACTTGTTCTTACCCTCGTTCTTACCAATAAGTGTGTTATATGTAGTGGAAAATTGAGAAGATACTTACAGAAATGGTTCAAGGGTGTTGTGTCGCTCTATGCGAGTCGAGAATAAGACGAATACACCCAGCATAACCATGCACCGGTTCACGAAAGACCCAAACTTGATGGAAGTGTGGCTGCACCAGACACGTGCATCTTACTACGAAAAAACTCTATTACTTCGTCCATTAAAAACTCCCTTATGGGCTCTAGTGACTTTCCCCACATGATAATGGGAACAGTATAGCTATCCGATTCAAAATTCCCGCAAAAGTCAGAAACGAAACGTCCAAACGTCATAAACGTCAAAACGTCAAAGGTGACCTCGAAAAACCATGTATTTTCTATCTCCTAAAATTGGAAAGGTCAATTATTCGCTGATTTTCGCCGCTCATGCGGACGATGATTTCAGCGGCAAAAAAAATAGCGGTATATCGCCAAAAACCAGCGGTATACCGCCCGTGCGGACTAAGCTTTACAATAAAACCTTTTAGTTTTACATTGGTTGTGCGCGCATTCTGTGATCATTGATTTTGATTGGTAGTTGTAGCAACGCGCAAACAGGTGTAATTTCAAGATGTAGGTACACTATGTCAAGCGTCAACGTGAGTCGGCTAAACTCAGCATTCAGCACCAAGTTAAAAATAGTTCAGTCTTGACTTTGTAGTGTTCCGAATTGTTGCAAAAACTCTCGGTCAGCTAAAAAAAAGTGGAGAAGGTACTTTTTGGCATTTAATAAGTGAGTGATATCTACGAAAAAAAAAATTTTTATTTTTGGATTTTGGAAATGCCAATGGGCTCAAACCAAAGTACATCCTTGTAGCTTTCGAAAGAGACCTAAGTGGTAAGATTCTGTCAAGGTATAAATCCACAAGGATTGATTTCGCAACGCTTTATTTTACCAATTGGATTCGGTGTCGAGAGCTCAACGCGACAGCAGCGTGAAATTCACAGCCACAGAAATCTGCTGAAATCTGTTGGATCGAGAAGAATTGAGTGTGAATGAGTGACGTCTATGTGATCGGGTTTTTCCAAGGATGTCTATACATAAACTGGATAGGAAGCTTGGCCGCCATCTTGCATCATAATCGGACGCCTTGCCCTGCAATAATGACATTTCACAAAACGACATCAAGCGTCATTTCTGCGTCATTGTCAGCAATCCAGCATCAGAGTCATCGAACGAAATCGATTCACAGCATCGATCTCGATCTCCTTCTCCTGTTCTGTAGGCGTTTTCTCTCGACTTCATGCCCGCCACGTGTGCAGTATGTGTGTCAGTTCCTGTGGGGTCACCAGAACCAGAGAACCTTGAAGCAAATGGGCGTATGGTGCTCCGACAAGCTTGCAGAGTCTTATGTAGAAAATTCTATGCTTAACAAGATGCGGATTGACGAGGCGATTTCTGGGTTCACTGGATGTGCGTCGGTGAGCCGACCAGTTGAATGGTGGTTCCGTCAGCTTCGGAGTCAGTTCCTGTGGGGTCACCAGAACCTTAAAGCAAATGGGCGGACGCGCTCTGACAAAGTTGCAGAGTCTTGTGTAGATAATTCTACACTAAACAAGATACGGATTGGCGAGACAATTTCTAGGTCTAGTGCGAGCTCAGGGGCTCTAAGAGCAAGTGTGTACCTATCAAGGTGCGTGCCACGCACTGAATCTCGGTTTTAAATTGATGATTTCAACAATAATACTGATTATTTTTGACATGTTTATTTATACTCCTTTGTATCAATACTTCAATTAGGTATTACATTTTTGGTAAATACAACACATTTCCGCCTTTATTTCCTTTTTTTCTTGGTATTATCAACTAGGTATTATTGATGAGGATGAAGCGTCGATTCGCCACCCTTCTCTTCGCTTCCAATATTGCTACAAATCTTGCCTTATTCTCAACAACTTATGAACCTTCTTGAAGCATCTTCACTTCAGGTCGCAATAGAGATGCTCCCAGACCCTCTTCAAGAAGTGTCACTGTCCGCGATAGTGTGGCAAATGCTGCTGCTGACCTGTAATGTTGCTTACTTGCGTGAGAGCCCTTATATGTAAAGCTGTGGACTCACCAGGGCTCGACAGATCCTTTGTAAATCTTGGCCTGCTCAAAAGAGTTGCCTCCGTTTATTCCCGTTCCCAGCAACTTCTCACTTCACGAAGTTCACCCAACATCTATCCACTGCATGTGGCCACAGCCTCTGTTTCTTCTTGATTCAGAGGGGTAGCCCTGGTACACGTTTTGTTCCATGTTAAGTGGAGGTCAATTCAATATTCAACAGTGAATTCTCACCAGCGGAACCCGAAAACGTCAAAATGACGACAGACCATGTTTTAATTGACAGTCCTCAGTCCTCAAGGTCGGTCCCCAGTCCTGCACAATGCCCTGCATTAGTGTCAAATCTCAGCTTCACCTATTTACGTCAAAAGCGACCAAGCTTCTTATCCAGTTTATGTATATACATCCTTGGGTTTTTGGACAGTGTAGTTGTGATTGGTGCCAACGTTATAAAGTGATTAATAGTTACTACAATTATTAAGTGATCAGTGAGAGCTCGCCAAATTTCAGCCATCACAAGATAACGTGCCCAACAAAAAAAGATGCCCCCACCGCTGTGTCAGAAATGCCAAACAGCTATCGGCTACGCCGAGGACACCCGATGCAGCAAATGCACGCAGCCTTATCACACCGCGTGCACGCCACAGCTGGAAGGAAAGGAACCCCAAACGCCATGGATCTGTGACTTATGTTGCATTAATCAGCCCATCGACGAGAAGGAGCCCCTAACTGGAAAACATTTTTCGCTAATCATGAGCCAGTTAGCTACCTCGTTCGACACACTCAACTCCTCTATGCGTCAGTGCAACACTCTTCTGGCCAAGAATAACAAACTCCTTCTTCGCCACGAAGAACAAATCAAAAATTTGCAACAACAAAACGAGCACCTCAACGAGAAAATCACAGAACTTGAAAACCGGCTCTCGACAAAAAATGTCAACACCATCTGTTATGTAGAAATTCGTAATCGACTGGACCGCGAGAGGGACATTATTATGCACGGTTTGCCAGAGCAGCAGAGCGTGGACGACTTAACACAGGCACAAGAAGTTCCAGCGGCGGTTCTAGGAAGTGATACAAATCAAGTCATCTCAACTCACAGACTGGGCCAAGAGAACCGAGGAAAACCCCGACCGCTCAAGGTGTCTTTGGAAAACTTTCACACTAAGATCAACACTCTGAAGAATAAGAAAAAACTTAACGAAACGAAGCATAGAGCTATCAACATCACTCCAGACCTAACTCCATCGCAACAGGAACGGCTTGCAAATCTTAGAGCGGAACTGAATGTCCGCACCCAAAACGGAGAGAAAGTTACCATTAAATACACTAATGGCGAGCCGCAAATTGTGCCAAACACGAGCGATAACACACGTGAGAAGCATAAGAGAGAACGTGAAGAAGATAACTCGCCATTTCATGAACGAAAAAAGAACAATGGAAAAAACCAATGAAGATAACCCGGTCACCTACTCGCCTTCTACATACAACTATCAGAAAAAGCGCACCAGCGCAGCGATATTATGTTCTGGAATATACACGGTTATAAAAACATCACAGACTTTGATAGCTCAGAAATCAACATTATTAAAGAATTCAATATAGTTTGCTTGTGTGAGACTTGGATTTATTCGAAAGACTTTTCCTATGACAGTTTTACCGACAGTCACAACGTTGTCTTTAGCGAAGCTACGAAAAACCCCCGTGGGGGCAGACCTAGCGGAGGCATTTTAATTTTAATCAGGAAAGTACAAAATCGGTTCTCAGTTCTGAATATCTCGCCTTGCTATGTCATTCTCAAAATTCTACATAATGACTTGTCATTGGTTTTAGGTTTTTTCTACTTCTCTCCACAACTAACAGATGAAGAGTATATAGATCAGTTGAACTCCATTATGCAAACAAAGATAAATAGAGACTTGCCGATTATTTTGGCAGGGGACTTCAACGCAAGGGTTGGGCTTTCAAATCAGGGAGACGAGGCATT
This sequence comes from Anaspis maculata, assembly GCA_949128115.1. Classification (NCBI taxonomy): domain Eukaryota; kingdom Metazoa; phylum Arthropoda; class Insecta; order Coleoptera; family Scraptiidae; genus Anaspis; species Anaspis maculata. The sequence goes on along the minus strand of OX421962.1, from coordinate 40,444,001 downwards.
CTTTGAAAACACGTTTTTTTCTAGTGAACGAGAAACGTGTGATACAGTATGTAATGGGAGGGGGAAAATTTTGAATGAATGGTTCGAAAGTAATGGTTTTGCAATACTGAACGGCAGATCCCTAAGCGACACACCAGCCCAGTACACTTCCGCAAGTAAAATCGGAAGAAGCATTGCTGACCTAATCTGGACCAATGCACGCGGCCTCAGCGAGATCGGGGATCTCTGTGTCTCTCATGATTTTACATGCTCAGATCACTTCCCATGCTATTTAGGAATGACACACGGTCTCTCAGAAGAAATTAGTAGAGTAAACGGCCCAAAAATTTCGTACAGTGTAAACTTTACATGGCAGGAAAATAGGAAAACCTCATACAAGAGCAATCTACTCACAACAAATCATGATATCACTTGTGATACAAGTGCTGCTCAGGCACACACTGCCCTAAAAAATGATATTCTACAGGCAGCCACAGCTTCAAAAATGCTCAAAGTGAGAAAATTCACAAATCCTAGACCCGACCCAAAAACCAAATCAAAACCTTGGTATTCAAACGAATGCAAAACAGCAAAAAAGAACATCAAAATCTGTATAAAAACGTGTAAATCTAATAATTTCGACGGCGACTCATTACGGCAGTATGCGGAAGCCAAAAACTATTACAAGGGTATTCTAAAATCATCTAAAGATACATACTATGACGACATACGAGGCAAAGTTGCTCAAGTGAAAAATTCCGCGGAGTTTTGGAAGGCAATTAATATGTTAAAAAATCGAAGAACCACCAATAACTTGGACCTTGAAACTTGGGAAGATTTTCTTCAGAATTTTTATCGCCAACACGTAAAAGTTGCCCCTTACACATTTTATGACTGCTCTCATCCTTATTTAGACGATGACATCACCATACATGAACTTAACACGGTTTTATCAACTCTCAAAAAAAACAAATCACCCGGTCCAGACTCCATTTCAAATGAATTCTACAAAAATCTTGATCATCCACATAAACAGCTTTTACTAAAAATACTCAACAAGGTAATAACCAACGAAAAACCACCAGAAGAGTGGAGTCATTCCACTCTAGTCATGATATATAAAAAAGGTGATAAATCCAACCCCGAAGCTTACCGCAGAATCGCCCTTTGTAATAATATTTTGAAGATTTTCACACAAGTACTCTCATCCCGTCTCAACACATGGGCAGAAAGCAAGGGTGTACTGCCGGAAGCACAGGCAGGGTTTCGAAGGCGCCGTGGGTGTTTGGACAATATATTTGTACTCAACTCCGTAATTCAACTACACATCCGGCTACCAAGACGAAAAATATATGCATGCTTCGTAGACTTCAAAGCCGCCTTCGATTCAGTAGAACACCCATCGCTGTTTAATAAATTGTACAGTTTGGGGGTGAGTGGTAAATTCATTCGAATCATCAAACAGATTTATAGTGATGCAACAGTGTGTGTAAGATCTAACAATCGTGTGACGGTCGACGTTCGTGTGACAAAGGGCGTCCTTCAGGGCGATAGCCTGAGTCCAACTCTGTTTTCACTTTTCATTAGTGACATCGAGACATACCTCAGAAAAAAACGGTTGCGATGGCATTAATATCGACGGTAAGAACGAAGTGTTAGTGCTAATGACCTGGTCATACTATCCGACTCCCCTATAGATTTGCAAAAGAAACTCAATATTTTTAAGCAATTCTGCGCGGACAACCTTCTCACAGTTAATATCTCTAAATAGTACAGGCGGTACGGAGCACATTTCATAACAATCCTGCATTTAATAAAGAAAGCAAACCACTTTGCACAGTGACTCTTAGAATCATTTCGAGCGATTTGACCCGCAGCACCCGATAATTCGTCCCTTAGGGGGGCCATGGGGGCCCTCCAAATTTTCAAGATGCAAGAACTTTCACAAAACGATCATTGAGTATCGTCATGTGTGTCATAAAATGAGCTTATGGATCTATTGAAAATGTTCTCAGCAATTATCGTTGTGTCCGTTCCATTCTTCACACTTGAAAAAAAAATTCTTAAGCAGATGTCAAAAAAACTGTTTTTATTTTTTAATCTACGTAAGGGAACGATAAATTCATATGTTTTGTTTAGTTCCCAAACAAATCGCATTCCGTGAGCCCAATTATAGAGACAAAATTTTTATAATGGTATTTTCCAAAGAAGTGGTGTCCTCTTCAGTACACCTTGTTCAACAGCATTTTTTTCAATGCTCCCACTGGATAACAGTGTTAATTTTCACAGGTATGAGAAGCTTGAAGTCTTTTCTTAGTAATTTGGATGCAACAAAGCTTCAAAACGCGCAAGGGAGCCCTGAAAGAATTTTTTTCTGCTCGGCTATCAAATTTTTGGCATGTTGATTTTGTAGTAGGGGAGAAGTGGACAAAAATTCAATCTCGGTCGTGCGGGCGGCGGTGGCGGTTTCATTCTAGCGGCAAACATATTTACGCACAACGACTCTGTATTCCGTTGTACTGCGGGAGAACTTGGCACAGGAGTAACTTGTACCAAAGCAAGTGATTTGGCCCGCAGCACCAACATTTTTTACCCAGGGTACTCTGCATCGTGACCATTCTTCAGAACATGACCCACAATGCAACTGTTTCTGTTATAAGAGCTGATGCATCGACTTGATGGTACTTTCTGTGCAATGTTTGTTGGCAAAATCGAGAGCTGTAGTCTTGAAGAGATGAAAAATTTATTCAGTAGCGTAATTGTCATATTCTTGTTATAATGTTCAACAAAATTCAAGAAATCAATGAAGTGTTAAATGCGAGTAGTTACTCGTAACTGGACCGACTTCCTTAAAAATTCGAAAAACAAAGCGTAGTTCTTCGATTTTTTAGGATCGAATGCTCTCTGTGATTCATATTGGGCACCAGTTGTCACAAATATGCTGGGAACGATTTTTTCCTCTGCTGATGCGTCAACTTCATTCGTTGAAGTCACCATAGGAGACATGGCAGATGGCCGCATAATCTTGCACATCAGGGATTGGTGTCTCACGGAGGAAAGAGTATTGTTTTCCTCACCGTTGTTACGGATGTTGTGGTATTGGGTAGTTATATCGTTTTTCTTCTGCCTTCGTTCTCAAGAACTTCCAAAACTGTGGGCACTACTCGGTAGCGGACTGCACAAAAGATTCATCGCTATCCATCGGATTGCAGAAGGTTTGGGCGAAGAGAAATCTTTTTGCTCTGAGAGGCTTTCACGCGTTCTGTGGTTGCGATACCACCTCGTTCTTTTCGTCCAAACGCATAGAAGACCTGGAAGAGCATGGAGAAAGTGACTTCTGCATTTCATGTCTTGACTCTGCTCTCCGACTCTGAAGCTGACTCTCTCGTAGACGTTCTTTTGCCGTCCTCTTGGGGCTGAAAGAAAATCGATGAGAGCTGGTCGCCAGTCTGGACACTGATTGCTGAAGTGTGGGGGGACTGCAGTGAGCTACTCAAGGACCACGCTGGGCACGGCGCAGAAGCAACACTTCATTTCTTGAATTATGTTGAAGGTTATAACAGAAATACATGTAGAAGACTTGATTTGACATCAAAAATCAGAAATCAGGTATGTCGTGGGGGGAATATCTTACTGCAAGTCGATGATTATTGCACACGGCGCAAAAAGATCTCTTTGCGACATGGACGAAGCGGTTGCTGCATGCCATAACACCCACTTTTGATACCTTGCCTGAGGCATACAGTGAAAATTTCTATCGGGTTGGACATATCTGGGGCCAAACTGATGCTGTCATAGATTTTCTTCGCTGTCCTCTTGGGGCTCAAAAGGTGTTGTAAACTGGTCGCCGGCGGTCTGGATGCATATTGCAGAGGTATGGGTGGACTGCAATGAGCTGAAACTCAAGTACGTATTTTTTTGCTTATACAAACTTCTGAACATCTTTGTATTTGGTCTCAGTATGGCTACATCGGAGACCGGAAAAGTTTTAAAAGAGGAGGAAGAATTCTGAAGAGGTTAGGAAGTACTGGTGGAGACGAGGGTGGAGATGTTTCAAGTTTATATTCAATAATTTCCAAATAAATCTTGAATGACTGGAACTCGAGTATTTTGCTCGCTTTTATTATTAAAGGCTGGGCACAGCGCAGAAGCAATACTTAATTAATTTCTTCAATTCTGTTGAACATTATAACAAGAATATGACAATTACGCTAGGTACTGAATAAATTTTTCATCTATTTCAGACTACAACTCTCAATTTTGCCAATAAACATTGCACAGAAATGACCATCAAGTCGATGCATCAGCTCTTAGAACAGAAACAGTTGCATTGTGGGTCATGTTCTGAAGAATGGTCACGATGCAGAGTACCCTGGGTAAAAAATGTTGGTGCTGCGGGCCAAATCACTTGCTTTGGTACAAGCTACTCCTGTGCCAAGTTTTCCCGCAGTACAACGGAATACAGAGTCGTTGTGCGTAAATATATTTGCCGCTAGAATGAAACCGCCGCCGCCGCTCGCGCGACCGAGATTGAATTTTTGTCCACTTCTCCCCTACTACAAAATCAACATGCCAAAAATTTGATAGCCGAGCAGAAAAAACTTCATTTAGGGCTCCCTTGCGCGTTTTGAAGCTTTGTTGCATCCAAATTACTAAGAAAAGACTTCAAGCTTCTCATACCTGTAAAAATTAACACTGTTATCCAGTGGGAGCATTGAAAAAAATGCTGTTGAAAAAGGTGTACTGAAGAGGACACCACTTCTTTGGAAAATACCATTATAAAAATGTTGTCTCTATAATTGGGCTCACGGAATGCGATTTGTTTGAGAACTAAACAACACATATGAATTTATCGTTTCCTTACGTAGATTAAAAAATAAAAACAGTTTTTTTGACATCTGCTTAAGAATTTTTTTTTTAAGTGTGAAGAATGGAACGGACACAACGATAAATGCTGAGAACATTTTCAATAGACCCATAAGCTCATTATATGACACACATGACGATACTCAATGATCGTTTTGTGAAAGTTCTTGCATCTTGAAAATTTGGAGGGCCCCCATGGCCCCCCTAAGGGACGAATTATCGGGTGCTGCGGGTCAAATCGCTCGAAATGATTCTAAGAGTCACTGTGCAAAGTGGTTTGCTTTCTTTATTAAATGCAGGATTGTTTTGCCTACCGCTTGTACTAAAAACAAAAGTGCTGATATTTTCTAAAGGAACAAACCTCAGAAACACGTTCAATTTTACGTATGGTGGGGAAACTCTAGAAGTTGTAAAAAAATACACTTACCTCGGGATACCTTTTTCTACCTCAGGCGTTTTTAATGAGGCTCAGCAGTGCTTCACAAGCAAAGGTAACATGGCTGTTGGTAGCACACTCAGTTTATTAAGTAGATGTGGCACAAACTCGTGGGAGGCAAGGAAAAAACTTTTCTCAAGCATAGTACTTGCAACTCTTTTGTACCTGGTGGAAGTTTGGGGTTTGAGGTACATCGACTCGATAGAGAGAACCCAGGTAAAATTTGTAAAATCTTTATTTTTTCTACCACCTTCGACACCGAACTGCTTTGTCCAACTTGAGACTGGTCTAAACAAGTTGGAGCTCGTCATCCTAAGAAAATCGATAGTCTGGTGGTGTAAGATTTTACGAATGCCCAATCACCGCCTCCTAAAAATATGTTACGATCGACTGAAAAAACTCGACGACACGAAAAAAGACGCAGACACAAGGTACAACTGGGTGTCACAGTTCAGGGTCTTGATGCCAACAAACAACTTGAGTAAAATGTGGGAGAGGCAGAGTTTTTCGTTTACTGAGGAGCATTTAGAATCACAACTTGAATTGGTGGAAAAAAGTTTTTGTGTTGTGGACAGGGTGACTGCTTACGAATCTCGTTACAATTGTATATACAAAGATTTTCTGACTAGCAACGATGCAGAACATTACTTGAACCTTGATATTCACCTGAACAAAATTCGAACCATCTGCCAAATCAGATTGCACAGCAAAAAGTTTCTAAGACTGTATCTAAATCAAACAAAATACCTCGTGGCCAGGCGGTATGTCGGTAAAATCACTACAATCTGGAAAAAACTCCGACCAAAGCTTTTATGGTGTCAAACTCTTCGTAAGGTCAGTAGTTATCTACCACTGAGTTTCCGCCCAAAAACGAGTTGTGCTGATTCTTCCACATCTGCGCGAAGGTAAAGGATGCCTCGAAAGTGCAAAAAGACCTGTTAAACCTTCCTACTTTTTTGTTATATTTGCCTAAATGCAAACGTACAACTCTTACGCAAACATTGAAAGCATCTGTCATCATCTCTGTGCCAGTCTTACTGTTGAAAAAAAAGATTTCTTTGTGCGGATCAGATAAATCACGTTTAGTTGTTTTTTTACACAAGAAAACGATGGAGCAACATGTATTTTGGATGTTTTCTAATAACTTGTAGTCACTGAGCCCATCTATGGCACTAAAATTTCAATGACAGCATTTTTGAAGATGTTGCCAGCAAAAAAGTTGATTATTTTCACCCGCCTGTTCAGCAGCAATTTTTCCAATTTTACCAAACACCGTTTCCGGAAGTTTTATAAGGAATGAAAAGCTCAAACTCTTCTCTAACGATATCGTGCCTGGCTTAACCGCGGCACGCACTTGAAAGTCTAAAAAACTATTTTCTTTTCGAGAGGTCCTGTTTCACCTGTGTGCGGCCGTGCCTTCTTGACATAGACCGGACTGATTACACGAGCTTGGAAATGTACTCTTTTCCAGCTTTAAAACGCGACCATTATTATTGAGACTTTGTACCTTGATTCATGAAGAAATCATACATTATTTTATCAATAATGGTCGTGTTTCAAAGCTGGAAGAGAGTACATTTCCAAGCTTGTGTAATCAGTCCGGTCTATGTCAAGTAGGCATGGCCGCACGCGGGTAAAATAGAGCCGCTCGAAAGAAATCAGTTTCCTACACTTTCAAACAGCGTGCCGCAGTTAAGCCAGATATAATATCATTAGAAAACAGTTCCAGCTTGTCATTCCCTATAAAATTTTCGAGAACGGTGTGTGGTAAAATTGAAAAAACTGCTGCTGAACAGGCGGGTAAAAATTATCCACTTCTTAGCGGGCAACATCTTCAAAAATGCTGTTATTGAAATTTTAACGCCATGAATGGGTTCAGTAAGTACAAGTTATTAGAAAACATCCAAAAAACATGTTGCTCCATCGTTTTCTTGTGTGGAAAAACAATCAAATGTGATTTATCTGACCCGCACAAAGAAATCTTTTTTTTTCAACAGTAAGACTGGCACAGAGATGATGACAAATGCTTCCAATGTTTGCGTTAGAGTTGTACGTTTGCATTGAGGTAAATGAAATGAAAAAGTACGAGGGTTTAACAGGACTTTTTGCACCTTCAAGACATCTTTTACCTTTGGGCAGATGTGGAGGAATCAGCACAACTCGTTTTTGGGCGGAAACTCAGTGGTAGATACCTACTGACCTTACAAAGAGTTTGACACCATAAAAGCTTTGGTCGGAATTTTTTCTATCCAGAATGACGTACCGCCTGGCCTACTCGTCAACCTGTCCGAAAAATGCACGCTATGTAACCTGAACGCAACAGAAGATAGGTATCTACCACATAATATGTGAATGCCCGGTTCTCTCTTCTTTTCGAACTTCTTGGCTATCTTCCTATTCGTTGCATAAGGTACAACCCCATAGCTTCCATTTGACTCTTTTTCAATCCATTACAAAGGAAAAGATCAATGATATTTGTGGTTTTTTGACAAGGGCTCTGAAGTTTAGGCGAGATATCATAACGGGAACCTATTAAGTTTTTATTTTTATTTCAATTGTTCAAAATATTTCACTGTACTCGCTAATGTTATAGGCTTTGATTTTCATCAATACCTATTTTGATTCTTTGGCCACCCAGAAGTTTATATTCTTATTTTTCCAGGATTTGGAATAATTTCCACTCAGCTGTGTGATTTGTATATTTTTATTTGAATTTCTTTTTAGTTTATGAAAGATACCGGATCTATTGTACACCTATGAGGTAAAGACAATAAAGTATTAATATTAATAATAAATTTTACCAATTCGTCCAACTTTTACCAACTTCGTCCTTAATACGTCTGTTCATTATTTTGATAAAAGAATCACCCTGCATAGTGAGAATGAGCACTGGGTATTTAGTCGCATTTTCCCAAAGATGTTTAAACTATTAATATTTCCATGGCGAATCGCGGGACGGAAGGCTTTAATTAGGTAGCTACGTGACACTATAGTGTGGAGTCGAGGGTAGAGTTGATAGTTCACGAAATATTTCATAAATGTGAAACTAACTTCCAAAGGTTATTATGTACATATAGTGAAGCAAGAGGTTTCAAGCACCAAATTCCTGCGGCTCATTCAAGTAGGAATTCACATGAGGATATTCAACGATGAATGGGGAATACTTCACAGGCGAGTAGGTCGCATTGTAAAGCAAAGTTTGCCATGTTACAATTTTCTTACAAACCGAAACTACATGCACGATGAATGACCGCAGCCTACCCCCTACTAACTATGCCTTGCAGAATGGAAACTATTACTTAAATTGCTTAAATTAATTTTAAGAGAACAAAAATCCTGGGTTAGAGGATTCATTTTTTTCTTCGTTGTCTTAGACCTCTCCAATTTTACCTGATAAGGTTCAGCAATGGCAATAGGCCGCCGGTCGGTATAGTGCCATTAGGCGAACCACTGGCGGGTCTCATTTAATTCTAAGCCGACTGAAGCTTCTCTTCGGGTGGTGCTGGGCAAACGCCCCCGAGTATAACATGCCTACAACCGGCAGTACGGCAATGTGTAGAGAAAAACTGACAGCGCAGTCTGTGACACTGACGAAGTCAAGGACGTACCGGCGCAGAGCGTTTAATATGTTGATCACAACCGCACCTGCGTTCTGGGTTGAAATATGGAGTCCGGGTCAACGGTGCGCTTCTCGGCCCAAGTACTTGGATGGACCGACTATCAAAAATTCAGACACCACATTGTGGCTCTGGCTGGTCTGGAAGAGGTACCAATGGGTTCAATAGTGAGGCCTACGGGCCGGGTGAAACAATGTTCCGTCAACTCCTCCCAAAAAAATCCAAAATGGCATCAATATAGTATGCCGTTTTTAGGCATGGAGCCCGAAGGGCCTATGCCTAGGGCCCCGGTTTCTCGGGGGGGCCCAAAGTTCCATAAACTTCCCAAACAAACCTTGCTTGAAGAAAGGAAGGTCTCATTCAAAATACCAATCAATTTGTCTTCAAGTTAGGTTATATCTTATATTTATTATGAGTATAGTGCCGTTTTTAGGCATGGGCCCGAAGGGCCTGTGTCTAGGGCCCCGGTTTTTCGGGGGCCCCCAAGGTTCCAAAAAATACAAAAGTAATGACGATTTTTGTTAAATAAAATTGTTCTCATATCCTCATTCACGACGTTTATTCAGTTATGTCACTTTGACCTGATCGTGCGCCTTCCCCCCATAATAGTTTTTTGACAGCGCGTGATAAAAAAAAATCCAAAATTGGAAATTCAGTCTAAAAAAAACTAACCGCTATCCGCTGTTCTGGCGGCTAGTATTGCCCGTCGTTGCTAAAAAATCAACAAAAAGGAACCATCCATAGGTATTTGATTTTCGTGCTCATGATAATTTGCTTAAAGCAATAAGAACAAAACTAAATCTATCTATTTCTCTTCGGACTTCCGTATGGCCCCTCATAGACCGAGTTTTGAAGCCCCTTTCGGCCAAAAGGCTAGGCTACAATTGCGGCCCAGCGAGCCTGACATTCTTGACCAGTCCATTTCCGCTCCATTTATTGTAACATCAAATTCGCGAATGTTAAGAGTCCTCTGTACGCTCAGAGTGGCTCCAACTAAAATGCCTCTAAATCGAAGCCGGTGATTTTCTTTGAACTGGCATTTGGAGATTTCACTTGATATATCTATTTTAACATGTCAACGGAAAAAAATCCGAGAAAAACCGATCACAGCCGAAGATAGTCAAATCTTACGCGCGCCACCTTAGGGCCTTCATTTGACTTGGAACAAGAATCCTTTTTTCAGGGTGGACTCTCAACAGTATTCTGCACAATCGTACCGGGTGGTTTTTCAGTAAAAAAATTTCAGCTGAAGATATGAAACTCTAAATTTTTGAGTATTTTTTTGATAATTTTCACAGCCAAATAACTTTGGCTCCAGATATTTTATAAAAAAAACCACCCGGTACGATGGTGCAGAATACTGTAGAGAGTCCTCCTTGGAAAAAAGAATTTTCTTCCAAGTCAAATAAACGCCCTAGGATGGCGCTCGTGTAATTTCACTATCTTCGGCTGTGATCGGTTTTCCTCGGATTTTTTTCCTCTCACATGTTTTTATGGAGATATGGAGTGTAATCACCAAATACCAGTTGAAAAAAAATCACCGCCTTCGATTTAGAGGCCTTTTAGTCGGTGCTGCTTCGAGCGTACAGAGGACTCTTCAGGTATTACAGTATTGAAAAATAAGGTGACCGTGCCCGTTTTCATGGGAGGCTTTAGCCTACAGTAATGCTCGCTTTACTCGCATTCTTTTTTTTCCGCATACTTTTTTAAGAGGTCCCCCCATTACGTTGTGCCCGGGGTCCCGTTTAGTACAAGAGACGGCGACGCACTGAGGATGAGCAAAAAGGTTGAACTAACTACAGAATGTTGCAGGAGACTTCGACGCAATAATAAGACACACACCTGCATATTGGCGGAGGAGCCGTGAATGGAAAGATTGATTGATGCTTCCGCCGTACATAAAGTCTTTGCGTTATTGCTGAATCTCAGCTGCTTAACAATTGAATTGAACCACTCAAAAATTTCGCTTCACATCGAATGAGGATATTTCTTAAAAAATCTCGTCCACCCGCTGGCATGCTGTTAAAAATTAATCTGTTCGACACTAGTTTAGTTGTCAGTTGTCACGCTGTATGTTGTGAATGCTATCAATCTACTCAACAACGAACAGGTCTTGTAATTTAAAAAAAAGCCATCAAGCATTCAAGCACTGCTGCCTTTTTCAGGATCGTTCAATTTTCTTCTGTGATATTTTCATTCGAAGTGAAGCGAGATTCTTGAGTGACTCACATCCAGTTATTATTGTTGAGCAGTTTAGTTACGATGGTTAAGGGTGGGTTCAGTCCAAGGCTGGTCGACGTTATTTTTTACTATAGGTTGTTGCCTCATCCAGTTTATGCGTGACGTCACAAGATACCGTCCGAGAACTTGATTTTGGCTGAAACTGATGTCGCTTTTTTCGTTTGACATTTCGGATCTTATTTCGACGGAGATCCACCAAATTTCTGGACTGGACGAGAAATGGTTGATGCACATTCAACCATTGGTGGTTTTTAAATGAGTCGGGCATGCTTTTATTCATCAAAACACAATTTGAAACGCTTAACTGTCAGACTAAAAACAAAGCCCTTAGGTTTTCACGAGGTGGAGCAAACCCCGAATTCATCGCCGGGTCATTGTGTGTCAATTGTGTTGAATTGAGCATAAAAAAATAACGTCGACCAGCCTTGGATTCAGTCAACTTATTTAGCCGCGGCTTTAGTTTAAGCAGAGCGCTGCATCGCGTATTGGCTGTTCTGAGGAGGCTGGTTCATAAAAGCCAATGATCGCGCTGCGCTATAGCGGCTAAAATTAAAACTTGCGGCTGAATAAGCTGACTTATAGGCCATCCACAATGATGTTAATGTCAACGTAATGTTATCCGGCAATGGTAATGTTGGCATTCAAAGCAATGAGTTTCAAATAGTGACGTTCACAATCATGTTATGGCTATAATTCCATCCTAAAGACTCAATACCAAGTTGCAGGCGCAAAGTTTGGGATGGCGCACAGTGGAACGACCGTGGCCCAGTGGTCGGACATCGGTCTCTCATGCCAAACGTCCCGGGTTCGAATCCGGTCGTCGGCAACTTTTTTTTCCTTAATTTTCTCGGTAATGCAAATATCAATCCCACATTTTGTTGCACTTCTTTAAATACTTTAATTTGACCCATGCCCACGTCAAGTGACATGCGTTTGTGGTCAAGTACAAAAAAGTTACAGAACGATTTACAGCCGATACAAGGTATCAGGAAAATACTCATAACTTTCAAAGTGGCACGTCTAAGCAGGCGTTTTTTCATTCATTTTGAAGAGGAAGATCTCCTCTTCAAACTGATATAGATCATCAATTGTATCCCGTTGGAGACTTACCGCAATTGACACTGGCGGCTCCACGGGGGGTACGACGGTACGGCCGTACCCCCTGTCGCAAATCAGGGGCGCCAGACGTCAAGCTTATAATTTTAAAAAAATCCACAAGTAGGTAGTACCGATGGATTACTCTTTGCAAAAAAATATTAACGTGATAAAAACTCGCCAATGAAATGGATTATGTTACCTGTGGAAATTCGCTGAGGGCGTCGCGCGATAAAATCTTGGAACTATTCTTATAAAATCTGTGAAGGTGGAAAGAACTTCTACTCACGACCACCATAATAATTCGACGTGCGAATCTAAGAACATCCTAACTCGATTTTTGGTCATTTTGAGTTTTGTACAATTTCTGCTGTAAAAAAGTCTGCTCTTTCGAATGGTGCAATCAGAATTTTAATCAAAAATTTTATAGCAAAGTTATGAACAAAAATAGTAACATCCTAACTTGGTTTCAGCGGAATTCTAGAACCGCATCATCCTAACTTGAGTTAGGATCATATCTAGCGTCGAATAACATCCTTACTCACGCTCCACAACAAAAGCAGACTGCGTATTGGTGGCAGAGCGAGAGAGCGCGACATACTTTTGTATTTATTTCAAGATTTCCTCTAGTTTCTTTGTTAATTTATGGGAAAAAATTCTACAGGGTGTTCACGTTAAGGTTGTCTTTCCCCTTCCCCTAGGCACCTTATCCCTAAACCAACATAAAAAATTAAAACCGAGATTAAAACAGATTCTTGTAGAATTTTCCCTAAATTTTTCAAATCTGCTCCTAAAAAATAAATAAATAAATAAATAAATGAAAAAATTATTTATTCTCACTCGTTTTGTCGGATCCTTGATTTGCAGGATGTAACAAAAAAATATCTTGTTTTATTACATCTTACATTCAAATAATGCATTCCATGCAGACTTTTGTCTCGATTACAAAGATAGGTATATAATACTTACAGGCTCATTTGTCGAAAAAAATGGAAAAATGGCTTTAACAAAATCCTCAAAATAAACTTGACTGATTTTTCAATATTTTTGAACTGTTACAATGATAAAATGTTGGTAGTTCCTTTGTCAAATGGACCTGTGGGTGTTATATTTCATATTTCGTTGTAGTCAAGATAAAAGTCTGCATCGTTCAAATGTAGGATGTAATAAAAAATATATATATATTTTTGCGACACCCTGTGAATTTACGCCCCAGTAATTTTTCATTGGAAAATTAAAAAATACAGCAAAAATCCTTCAAGAACCATTTAATTTTTTTTTTGAAATTGCCTCAGTGATGAGGAACTGTTGAGGAGGATCAATATTAACGTAAATCCCGCTACAACAGATCACAAAAATCTGCAGACAGACTACTTCAGTGGCGCCTTGGGACATGTCCGGAAACATCTGATGAACAAAAAATACCAAAAGATGAAAAAAAAACTCCAAAATAAAAACCGAACTAAAAACTTAGATAGGTGCCTAGCAGGTGTAAAGACATCTAAGGTAACACGACTTGAACAATAGCGACTCAAAAACCCGATTAACACTAAAAAGCGTATACCTACATGCTCAATATACCTAAAATTTCTGATTTATGCACGTAGTTTCTGGCATATAGGTATAATTTGTCAAGAAAATTATCATCCTATCTCAAGTTAGGATGATATTAGCACGTATGTTTACGCGAACAGGTATAATTTGCAATAGAAAATTATCATCCTATCTCAAGTTAGGATTTAACCGTTCCCGTAAACTTAGAACGGTATAATCCTAACTCGATAAAATTGCCAAAATCAGGTGAAAAATATTGAAATTTCCAAGTTTAGGGACGGAAATTGAAAGTTCACATAATGAGGCAGTATTCTACTGAATTTTGTAAGGGTCAGTCATTCCGGTCGATCGTTATCAATTTTTCAAAGATTAAATCTTGTTTCGGCTCTCCTGAAAAGTAGCGATTTTCAAGTTAGGATGTTCTTACATTCGCACGTCGAATTGTTCATTACTGACTTTTGAAAAAGTTGGAAAATGAACCATTACGAACTATCGGCTCGCGGCGCGCTCTGCAGCTACCTTGGCTCTTGTTTGTTATGAACCTCTTTCCGTCTCGGTATGTAATATACTATTATCACAGCCATTATGGTAACTGATTCATTACATACTATGTAGGAGGGCGGGAAGTGACTCATTACCTACTCCGCAGGAAAAAGAAGAAGTGGTAGCTTCAGAAGATATTTCGGAAGATACATTTCAGAATAATGCATCCAACCAAACAGTGAGTGGGTACGGTATGAGCCAAGTTTCAGAAACATTGATTCGCCGATCTGGAGGTTATGACAAAAAAATATTTTTTAATTTGCTAAGGGCTATAGCCTTCTGCCAGAACCAAAAGTTAGTCTACGATGACTGAAGACTGACTAAATATCCTGTTGGTAATTGCAGAAGAGACAGCAAAGATTGCACCGTGAAGTTTAGTTTTGTAGAATAGATACGTAGAAAAGAGTTCATTTTTATTATTAAAACCAAGTTGTTGTCATGATCGTTTTTCTTTGAAAACTGCTTCTGAATCAACATATAGGGAGTTCGAGTGAAGTCATAGAGAGAAGTAGGGGCGTACCCACGGAGGGGGGGGGGGGGGATGAAGGGGTTAAATCCCCCCTAAAGCTTCGACTAATATCCCCTGGCAAAATTTTTGAAGAGCTGGCTGAGCTAAGGCTCCAAGGCGGGTTTATATTATCATTCATCATCATCATTCATTATCATATCATTGGTCGGTGAACCGTACCCCCTGTTCAAAAATGCTGGAGCCGCCAGTGGCAATTGATCACCTAAGTGAAGTAAGTGTCACAATCAAGATTTTTGATCAAAAAATTTGCAAGATTTGCCTCCATTTTGGAACAAGATTACTTGAGATTTCCAGGGACGATTTCGATTTTGATTGAATTGTTCGTTGGACCAATGTATCGGCGTATGTATAGAATGTGAATCTGCATAGCTTGGTCGTTTAAATCCATACAAAGGCCTACGGAAAGGTTTAGTTTCAGAACTTCATCACTGTTTTATTCATCACCGTCATGAAATATGTATATAAAAGGTGTATGTGGAGTTTCTTGTGATTTATGAAAGCTAAGCCAGATGACCGATACATTAGTCCAACAAACAATTCAAACAGAATTGAAATCGTCCCTGGAAATCTCAAGTAATCTTGTTTCAAAATGCAGGTAAATCCCGCAAATCTTGATTTGTGACACTAACTTCACTTATATGGTCAATTGCGGAAAGTCTCCAACGGGATCCAATTGATGATCTATATCAGTTTGAAGAGGAGATCTTCCTCTTCAAAATGAATAAAAAAACGCCTGCTTATACGTGCCACTTTAAAAGTTATGAGTATTTTCCTGATACCTTGTATCGGCTATAAATCGTTCTGTAACTTTTTTGTACTTGACCACAAACGCATGTCACTTGACGTGAGCATGGGTCAAATCAAAGTATTTGAAGAAGTGCAACAAAATGTGGGATTGATTTCGGCATTACCGAGAAAATGAAGGAAAAAAAAATTGCCGACAACCGGATTCGAACCCGGGACGTCTGGCATGGGAGACCAATTCCAATTCCAATTCCAGTTCAACAAGTTTTATTCATTGTTTTAAGTGTGTACAATTTTTACAACCTAAACCTACTATAGATATAACTTATTAGAACATAAAAATAGACCACTTGGCCACGGTCGTTCCACTGTGCGGCGTAACTCGCCAAATACAGCGGCCTGATTGGTTGGTATCCGCCGTTGCTTTGGTAACCGCACTTACGGCGGTCTCAGCCCCAACTTCGTATCGAGCCGTAAGGCCCAGTCTTACGAAACCGGGATAAGCTCGGTATAGCTATACTCCGTGTAATCTCCTAGGTTACTTTTCGGTTACCTTTGTCCTATTGTACTCGCCTTTGTCAGCATGCCATCTATCTCAAGTTTATACCTTACTCGAATAACGCTATTCCGGTTACGTAAGACTGGGCCTAAGAATATCAGGATGTGTCCGCATAGATAACCAGATAGGTATGTACTCATAGTTATATCGTTGAAACTTCAACCTGTTTAAATTCGAAGTAATTCACTACCTAACTCTGAGTGGGATAAATCGATGTAACTCATCTTACTGGGATGAATCGACATTCAAAATGCCACATTTTCGTAGCAATTATATGACCTTGACAATGCCAGGGGCAATGAGGAGTCAAGAAATATGTTATTTTCAATTCTGTTCGATTCTCTATCCAACCATGTAAAATAAATTGGGATCCTGCCTTCCAAATAAGATGGAAAACGGCGGCTTTCAAAATGTCAGTCATTGTACCTACTTAAAAACCAGATTTGATCCAATTCATTTCTGCTCGTGAGGTATAAATATAAATGCAAAAATCTACCTTCTTTCACCCCTATCCCTCCCCCGGTGAGAAAGCGAAGCTTGTTCTTCATAAGACAAACTTTTAATGGAATCCCATCCCATTCATAATCTCTATATCTGCTTTCAAGATCAAATCGCATTTTGCTTATGGGGTATGGGGTAAATAAAACTTGCTAGCTCTTGGTCTGTTTCATTTATTTGCTGAATTTTTGTGTGTATAGGTACAGTTCAAGTTTAGTTCAGGTATCACTTTGAACATCCATACATAATACAGTCACCACACTTTCACCATGATTTATTGTTTAAGCATACAAGTAAGTACCAAGGCGCACAAATACTTATAAGAGTAGGTACCTTAGTATGGTACTTACCTATTAACCACAAAACAGTACTCAAATAACCCGCTTCTATTTAAGTAGAATAGAATAGAATAGAATAGAATTCCAAAAAAGAAATCCTATTCAAGTACCTAAAAATCCGGTCTTTCATCGTGAAACGGTTTATCGAGTAGGTAAGAGATAAATCCAATGTCAACAAACAGCTGGCTATACCCATCAGCATAGTCTGCTGTGTAACTTCTAGCAGTACGAAAGCGCGTGCCTGACACACATCATCATGCAGTTCAAAGGCAAAGTCGTACTGATAACAGGTTCTAGCTCTGGAATCGGTGCAGCAACAGCCAAGGAGTTCGCGACTCTAGGTGCAAGCCTAGCCCTATCCGGAAGAAATGAAGAACACTTGAGGAAAGTGGCCGCCGAGTGCGTCCAAGCAGGCGCCGGCATTCCAGAGCCGCTGATGATAACGGGCGAGTTAAAAAATGAAAGCGATACAAAAGCAATCTTGGAGAAGACGATTCAACATTTTGGACGTTTAGATGTGCTCATCAATAACGCGGGTGTCATAGAAAATGGTTCCATTGAAACCACAAGCCTGGAACAGTATGACCGCGTAATGAACGTCAACGTGCGATCGCTGTACCACCTCACCATGTTGGCGACTCCGCATTTGGTCAAAGCCAAAGGTAACATAATCAACGTGTCCAGTTGTGCAGGTCTGAGGTCCTCCCCTGGCGTTTTGGCTTACTGCATGTCGAAGGCGGCAGTCGACCAGTTTACGAGGTGCGTGGCGCTGGAATTGGCCGCCAAAAACGTGAGGGTCAACAGCGTCAATCCGGGAGTTGTTGTGACGGATCTGCACAAGCGAGGTGGAATGAGCGAGGAGGAGTACGAAGTTTTCCTCCAGAGGACCAAGGACACACATGCACTGGGCAGACCTGGGCGACCGGAGGAGGTCGCCAAGGCCATCGCGTTTTTGGCCGGTGACGGTGCCAGTTTTACAACTGGAGCTACGTTGCCTGTTGATGGGGGAAGACATGCTATGTGCCCCAGATAAGAATGTATTGTGGGAAATAAAGTGGGATAAAAGAAACCTGTTTTTTTTCAAACAATGTTTCACTTAATACTACTTCTCAGAATTACATATTTATTTAACAAACTATTGTATTTATAGACCCTATACCTTTTTGTACCATTCAAACAAAAACCGATTCAAATCGAGTTCGGTTACATTTATGATGCTGGTGTGTGGATTAATTATTATTACTTGTAATTGTCAATGCACAATTACTGTTGCAAAAAAATGATCTGAAAAATTCAAGTGATATTTTGAACCAAGTTCACAGCTAATGCTTTTTTTTTGGCCTTGGGTTTAAAAAAAAAAGACCACCGCAGGTTTTTTGGAGCATCTTTTGAGAATCGAACAAAATAGAAGGCTTTCCTATGCCAAATAAAGGCGGCATCCTGCGCAACTAAAACCCAACGATGTTCGTCTGTGATCACTTTTTCTTATTTTTTTTTTCGTAACACGCTATTTTGCATTGGCAAAATACTGCGCAAAGTACAAGTTGAAGTAAACATACTACGATTACTACGAGTACGAGAAAGACGAAGATAGCATTTTTCTCCTGCGGTTTTAGCGCTACAATGACCTAAAAACAAAAAGGGAGAAAACATATTGGCTGAAATGGGAGATACCTCGGGAGATAGCTAGTCCAGTAGTAGGAATTTTTATTCATGTTTTCCCAATAATGCAAAAAAAAATTTTGGATTTATTTTTTCGTTAGAGTTTTAACCAGTTGGAGCACTAGAGTTAGTTTCATCGGGTGTTGAAATTTTTGAAACTTTCTCAAGGTAATTGTTGTCTATAGAAATATGAAATGTACCAAGTGTGTGATCGGTTTCATTTTTCGTCAGGTTTTAATCAGCGCGGGTCGGTCGCGGGTTCGGGTTCGCTTCGGTGTCGGGTTTTCAACAGATAATAAAGAGACCAGCACCATGAGTTGAACTGATTCATGACAACAACGCTTCGGAGAAAAAGTTTTCAAACATTTTCGATAAAACTCATGAGCTTGAATGGTATTTAATGGGAATATTCCATACACCAATTAATAGTTAACACAATTTACAGGGCTGCCTATGTGCAGTGCGTGAAGGGAAGCGTCGGCGTCATATCGAAAAAACAGCATGTCGGAATTTTATCGCCATAAAACCTCGACATGCTATTTTATCAATGGAAAAGTGGACAAGCGATGGAACCGAAAAACAACATTTTAAAACGACAACATTATTCCACACATCAACAATTCAACAAAGTTACAGCGGTCTTCGATCAAGCACGCGAAAAAGTATCAAGGACTCTCAAACAAACGAGCAGAAATGTCCCTCTAGTACCTACGCCATAAACCCACCTGCGAGTTGGCGAGCCCCCCATAATGGGTCATGAAGAAAATACCGTTTCGCGCCCGCTCTTCAAAAGTGACACAACTCCAAAAATGTAAATTGTGAGAAGACGAGATTTAACACGACTTTAAACGATTAGTCATGGTTAGTTTCGAGAAATTTCAAACTGATATTAGCGACACATCTATGGCGCGATGTGACGGAGAAAAGTGTCTGCCCTGACCGGGACTCGAACCCGGGTCTTCCATTTGCCGGATGGATACTCTGACCACTAAGCTATCGGGGAGACAACAGTTCCTCCGCCACATGCCCATATGAGAGTCGCCACACATCTCTTGTACTTCCGAAAACTTTATTGTGACAATTCTACAGATGAAACTTGGAAGGTTTCTGAATAAATAGCCGTCATAGAATGCTAAATGGTATTTTTTGAGTTGTGTCACTTTTGAAGAGGGGGTGGGGTTTGTTCATTGACAAAATCACGCGTGGTATTCATACACCAGGTAGCCCAGGCATTTTAGTCAAAAAATCGTGGTAACCCGTAACAAATTCGCGCAAAGCTGAATTTTGGTATACAGGTGTCCCGTTTTTCAACGCTCACTATTGGTATCTCGGAAACGGTAAGAGATACAAAGTCGGTTGAATTACAAAAAAGTTGCGCAATTTTATGACTTTCTCAAATATGTCAAGATATCCAAGATATGTTTAGTCATTTCTGAAACATCCAAAAAAAAAAACTGAAAAATGCCGAATTCGAAAATTTCAAATCATTTCTCTACTATGACAGCTATCAATTTGAAAATTGGTATCCTGACATTTTTCAAGGTCCTTGATCGACTGACGGTCATAATTTTTTCCTGCGCTTACTAGTTTTTGAGATATGAGAGTTAACTTCATTTTTTCTTATGGACACCATATCATTTATTCATCCCATAAAACTCACCTTTTCTTTCTCTTTACAAAGATATAAAACACTTGTAGCATTTTTGTCAGAATAAGCTGTAAAAATTGGAAAAACTGTTTTTAAGGCGAAAAAATCGAGTTACCGCTTCGGTTGCCATGCTCTTGTAGCATATAAACAATGGCATTTGGTTGCCATGGTCTGTTGATTTTGTAAAAAGTTGAGCTACTTTCCGTTTTTGTGTATTTGATAATGATAATAAATAACAATAAAACAAATACAGAAGTAAAACACAAGTACAACACAAAAAACATAGGAATAGCAGTAAACAATTATAATTTACAATTGCTCGAATTGGAGTCCATTCTGCTCTATGCAGAGTTGTGTGCCTTTTAGCCATGTTTTCAACGGCTGCGTTGATGTCGTGCGGGTTATAATTTGACTGAAACACCTCATCATCATCTCCTTGCTTCCAGCTCTTGGTTGCTTTGGGATGTTCTGTCATGAACCACTAATTCGATCTTTGAGCGTTCCCCGCAAAATGGACCCCATTTCGAGTGATTGTAAATTATGAATGTTTATTGCTATTGCGATGTTATTTTGTGTTATACTTGGTTTTGTATTTGTTTCATTGTTATTTATTATCATTATCAAATACATAAAAACGGAATGTAACTCAACTTTTTCCAAAATCAACCGACCATGGCAACCAAATGCCATTGTTATTATGTATCTTCTGATGAAGTTCTCCATAATGTATGTGAAGTTGTAAATTATTGTAGAAAGTTAAAAATGTCTCTTCACTTGTATAATATTTTATTTTGCTCTACGCGTTTCGAGACTCTTATTTATAGTCTCATTTTCAAGAGCAAGTAAATGGTGAATAGATATAAAATGTAAAAAGTCATGAGTAAATGTCAGAATTTGAAATATCTGACAAAATTATGATAACAATTAAATAACGATAGAGACATGGCTGGTACTTTGTATAGGTATTTATTGTGGATAATTTCGATTACTTGACGGAAACAAAAAAGGGAGTAAAATCGATGAATTGAAATGTATTTGTTCATTTAAACATAAATTTGGATTGGTCTTACTTAATTTTCTAATTTCCAACTCCTCAAGATAATTACATAACATTTTGTCTGATGTGGTATGTAGAATAGATTTAAAATTTTGATTACTGAATGAATTGCAAAAAGAAATATGAGAAGCAAATGCAGACTGATCTAAATTTTGTGTATTGAGAGCTCGCATGTGTTCTTTGATTTTTACGTTGAAATTTCTGTATGTTCTGCCGATATAAGATTTACCACAGTCACATGTTAGTTTATAAACGCCACTTTGTTCGAAAATAGGAATAATAGATTTGTTTTTCACCAAGAAAGATTTTAAGGGATGGGGTACTGAAAAAGATATCGTCAAATTTTGAGATTTGAAAATTTTTGATATTTTTTCTGATATTTTAGGAAAATATGGTAACGATATGAAAGTTTTCTGAGATTTATTATTTTGATTTGAATTTAGTGTAGTAACTTGTGAAAGATGGAATTTTGAAAGTTTTTTATGGTATAATGAATTTATTAATTTTATAAGAAATTGATTATTTACTGCTATTTGTTTTATTAGATTTAATTCATGGTTGAAGTCGGAACTATTTAAAGGGGTGATGAATAAACGATGAAAACTTGAATAAAAAAATGCAAGTTTGTGAGAAAATGGGTGTGCTGAATGGTATGGAATAATAGAATCGGTGAAAGTTGGTTTGTGATATATAGAAAAAGAAAATTCATTATTTATTAAACTAATGTAATTGTCTAAATAAGAAATTTTGTTATGTTCGCTAAATTCTACTGTGAATTTTATATTTGGATGTATATTGTTCAAAAAATTGAGGAAATCGACGACATCTTCTTTTGAACCATTAAACAAAACTAGAATATCATCCACGTAACGGTACCAGTTTTGAATATGTTTTGTAAAAAGAAGGTTTTTTGAAATTATTTCGAGTTCAAGATTGTTGAGAAAAACTTCTGCAAGCAAAGGAGAAAGTGGTGAACCCATTCCAAGTCCTGTTTTCTGTTTGTAAATTTTGTCATTGAATGTGAAAAAGTTTTGACTGACTGAGCATTTAAATTTCTTATCTAGACTATTACATTAGTTTAATAAATAATGAATTTTCTTTTTCTATATATCACAAACCAACTTTCACCGATTCTATTATTCCATACCATTCAGCACACCCATTTTCTCACAAACTTGCATTTTTTTATTCAAGTTTTCATCGTTTATTCATCACCCCTTTAAATAGTTCCGACTTCAACCATGAATTAAATCTAATAAAACAAATAGCAGTAAATAATCAATTTCCTATAAAATTAATAAATTCATTATACCATAAAAAACTTTCAAAATTCCATCTTTCACAAGTTACTACACTAAATTCAAATCAAAATAATAAATCTCAGAAAACTTACATATCGTTACCATATTTTCCTAAAATATCAGAAAAAATATCAAAAATTTTCAAATCTCAAAATTTGACGATATCTTTTTCAGTACCCCATCCCTTAAAATCTTTCTTGGTGAAAAACAAATCTATTATTCCTATTTTCGAACAAAGTGGCGTTTATAAACTAACATGTGACTGTGGTAAATCTTATATCGGCAGAACATACAGAAATTTCAACGTAAGAATCAAAGAACACATGCGAGCTCTCAATACACAAAATTTAGATCAGTCTGCATTTGCTTCTCATATTTCTTTTTGCAATTCATTCAGTAATCAAAATTTTAAATCTATTCTACATACCACATCAGACAAAATGTTATGTAATTATCTTGAGGAGTTGGAAATTAGAAAATTAAGTAAGACCAATCCAAATTTATGTTTAAATGAACAAATACATTTCAATTCATCGATTTTACTCTCTTTTTTGTTTCCGTCAAGTAATCGAAATTATCCACAATAAATACCTATACAAAGTACCAGCCATGTCTCTATCGTTATTTAATTGTTATCATAATTTTGTCAGATATTTCAAATTCTGACATTTACTCATGACTTTTTACATTTTATATCTATTCACCATTTACTTGCTCTTGAAAATGAGACTATAAATAAGAGTCTCGAAACGCGTAGAGCAAAATAAAATATTATACAAGTGAAGAGACATTTTTAACTTTCTACAATTGTTATTATGCCACGCGAGCATGGCAACCGAACCGGTAACTAGATTTATTCGCCCAGAAATGGTTTTTCCAATTTTTACAGGTTATTTTGACAAAGATGCTACAAGTGTTTTATATATTTGTAAAGAGAAAGAAAAGATGAGTTTTATGGGGTGAATAAATGATATGGTGTCCATAAGAAAAAAATGAAGTTAACTGTCATATCTCGAAAACTAGTGAATGCAGGAAAAAATTATTGACGTCAGTCGATCAAGGACCTTCGAAAATGTCAGGATTTCAATGTTCAAATTGATAGCTGTCATAATGAAAAAGTTATTTGAATTTTTGGAATTCGGCATTTTTCAGTTTTTTTATGGGAGATTTCAAAAATGACCAAAAATATCTTTGATATTTTGACATTTTTGAAATGGCCATGAAATTGCGCAGCTTTTTTGTAATTTAACCGACTTCGTATATCTTACCGTTTCCGAGATACCAATAGTGAGCGTTGAAAAACGGGACACCTGTATATTTGTATATGTTTTCTTGGACCTACGGAACAGCATATCAAAATACTCGGACTTACACTCTCGTGCGTTCTTTGAAATGTATGGGCAATGCTATTGGTTTTCCAAAGGACCCCGCACGATTCATATGGAAAATGGCTCCCAGTTAAATTCTCTGAATTTTTGATATGTTGTAGCTCATAAGATACTAATCGAATACCGTGAACCCCAAACTCAATAATGGACAGTTTTTTTACCCACAGGGGGTTGAAGTTGGAGGTTTTGACGGCTTCAAAATGCTATTATGACGTTAATAAAAGCTTTCTATTTGGTTTCTCTTCAAGTTGTGTTTCATGCTAAATGTATTCATTTGACAGAAAAATATCAACCCCCTTCTCCATCCCCAACCCCTATCTACCATCATAAAATTCGAGATTACTCCCAAAAGCCATGCGGATGGCTTCTACTGTGATTTGAACTTTGAATTTTGACATAAATATTATTTTCCACCCCTAATGTTGGGGTGCCGATTTTCCAATTTTCCTCGGTTAATTTGGCTGAATTTTTGGTATTATGTACTTCTAATTCTGCTGAACAAAAAGTTCCCATACCAAAACTTATTCCTATGAACAGTTTTTGTTCTGCAGGGGACTGAAGTTCAATATTTATGCTCTCAAATCTTCAACTTCAGTCCCCTGTAGAACAAAAACTGGTCATAGGAATAAGTTTTGGCATGAGAACTTTTTGTTCAGCAGAATTAGAAGTACACAATACCAAAAATTCAGCCAAATTAACTGAAGAAAATTGGAAAATCGGCACCCCAACATTAGGAGTGGAAAATAATTTTTATGTCAAAATTCATAATTTAAATCACAGAAGCCATCTGCATGGCTTTTGAGAGTAATCTCGAATTTTGTAATGGTAGATAAAGGATGGGGGTGGAGGAGGAGGTTGATATTTTTCTGTCAAATAAATACATTTAGCATGAAACACAACTTGAAGAGAAACCAAATAGAAAGCTTTTATTTACGTCAGAATATCATTTTTAAGCCGTCAAAACCTCCAACTTCAACCCCCTGTGGGTAAAAAACTGTCCATTATTTGAGTTTGGGGTTCATGGTATTTGATTAGTATCTCATGAGCTACAACATATCAAAAATTCAGAGAATTTAACCGGGAGCCATTTTCCATAAGAATCGTGCGTCCAAAAAATCAAAATTTTTCAAAAATTTCAAAATTTTTGAAATGATGCTGGGTTCATTCACCAAGTTTAACGCTCAAGGATTGAGGAGTAATGCCTAAAAACTAGGCCAATTACCCTAGCAATCAGTTACCACCCAGCCATTTATTAAGCGTTATTCCTTACGCCTTGTTTTGGTCTATGAAACCCAGCATAAATAGCATTGCCCATACATTTTTCTTCAAGGAAGTCGCATGTCAAATTTGAATGTTCTATTTCTAAAATAGAGGTAACAAAAGTATATTCTACGAGATATTCTACTAATCCACTTTTTCAATGGCATCAGAAACCCCGGAAAGGATAAAAGGTGGTCAACTCCTCACGCGTTACGTCTGACTCCTTCATCCTTAGGCGTTAAACTTGGTATATGAACACACAATTAGAGCCAGACGACTTTTAGACTTTCCTGACAACGATAGCAGAATCAGAAGTAGTTGAGAATATGCCTATAGATGCTCACAATTATAGAGGGCACCAAACTTATGATAGTGACTTGCTAATAGGGCACGTATAGCACAATTCTTTAGTGTTAGTATACAGGTCCCTTGAACTTCAGCTCTTATGAATAGTTATAATTATCGGTAGGTACTTTTCTTCTTTGAGGAGAGTTAATCCTTTTCAAGAATATTGTAACCGACTGTGAACACAATCATGTTCCTATCATTTTTCGAACTGATGAAGATTAACGATGGTGTAGGCAGCACTTCCAAATAAACCTCTGGGCTTCTCAAATTTATCGTATAGCTCACGCAACTCCGCTGTAAACTTGAGCAAGAGTTATTAAATTTTACGCATAACATAGTCAGTTTTCCTGATATTATTACAGCCGAATGTCGGTGTGCAGGAAATATTCCTGGTGAATTATGCGAAGTTAATAAGTCGAGGCACGTCTAGTTTAAGTAAATTTTGCACAGGACCACTTCACAATTTTCATGCAGCACCGCTCGGCTTGGTGCTAAATGGGGTATGTTCCAACATAAAGAAACCGTTGAATTTACCTGATATTATTAATTATTGATAGTCAAAATTTAATATAATGCAGTTGGAAAAAAAATTATTATTATTTTTTTTTAATTACGGCCTCCTAAAAGTACGTTCAGTTTTGCAGAAAGTTTTGAACTCCTAGATATCGCGCGCATATTTTAGACCAATGAGGATCAACTTCGAATCACATCGGCAACATCGCAATCCCTCCCACTTATTCTGACAGATTTGATTTGACATATCGTTTTGTTCTTGTTTGCATTTAATGAAAGAGAGGTTATGTCCGAAAACTTTATGCGTTGATTCGATATTTTATCTTCAACATTCTTGATTTCGTGCTACTTGCTTTCGTCAAAAGTGCCTTTAAGTTTGAAGAATGGATGCTGGTTATGTGGAAGCAAATTCCACCAATTTGCCGAAAGTGGATCCAGATATGATGGATTCATATTATCGGCAGAATGCAAACTACATGATAGCTGGAGTACAACATGTAAAAACGCAAAGGTAATAAGGAGCACTTATTTTATTATCATATTTAGATTATTATCAACAACCACATTTAATGATCCATTTTATGATACAGATCTGGTCGGCAAACCTACACAGATGACGCTGTAGGGTATGTTCAGCTAAGAAGGGAACATCCCCGTTGCATGATCAAAGCACGAATTACTCCTGAACACAGGGTTCGTCAAAGAGCTTACTTAGTAAGTGCGACCATTGATGAAAATGCAGAGGAAATAGTAGAATGCCAATGTCATGACTGCGCTGCTAGTGAAGGTTTGTGTTAATTCGTAGAACATTTTTGAATTTCATGATTTGACAAGTGATTTGATTAACTATCTGTGGGTAATGCTTATATATTTGTCTTTTTCTTTTAGGAGGTTGTAAACATGCAATTGCTTTACTCTTTTGGCTGCTGAAAAAGAATTACGAACCAGCTGTAACTTCAACAGTGTGTTACTGGAAGAAGTCAACACTTTCCAGAGTGGGCACACTGGAACCCGTGAAAATTGCAGCGATACCAAACAGAACCGTTGCACCACTACCACCCAAGTCCAACAGCTTCTTGAACGCGGTAGTTGAAGAAGGAATAAAGAAGTCGAGTAAGGGCTGTTTATTCAGTTTCTTCCGGACGACAAATACTTTGGTAGAGGATGTATCACTTCACCATTTAATGTCGAAGTATCTGCACAGTGTAGTTCATGGAAGTGCCAGTGATTTTATTGATTTTTGCAAGACAACCCTTGATCCAGATACTTGTCTTCACCTTTGCACAGCAACTGTGAACCAGTCGGACTGCCCAGAGTGGTTTGCTGCAAGATTTGGAAGAGTCACAGCTTCAAAAATCCATGAAGTTGCACAGTGTCAAACTTTTGATGGAACTCTTGTAGAGACAGTGCTAGGAGCTACAAAATTTATGCAAACGAAAGCTATGAAAAGAGGTATAATTTTAGAGCAGCAAGTAATTAAAGTCGTTTGTAATGAAAGAAAACTTGTTTTCAAAAAATCAGGAATGGTATTGAAAAAAGACTATCCAATATTTGGAGCATCACCCGATGCTGTGACAGATGAGTTTTGCATTGAAGTCAAGTGCCCATCAAAAGCAGCAACAGTGGAAAATTTTGTCAAAAACGGAAAAATCATGCCTAAGCCCTATGCACAAATACAGTTGCAAATGTTTTTGTGCGAAAAATCTAAAGGGCTATTTTGCGTGGCTTCACCAAATTTTGAGGAAAATAAAAAAGTGGAAGTGATTGAGGTAGATTTAGATGTAGATTTTTGTCGAAGTCTCATTGTAAAAGCGGAAGCTTTTTGGAAAAAGGCAATCTTTCATAGACTTGTTTAAGTTTAGTACCTATTCTATCTCCGTAGATTTGTCTTGTTAGTGAAATAAGTTTTGTTGTGAATCACCTCGCATGTACATTGTGAACGAACGTATCTAAGTTCCATCCTCAATGGGCATATTTCATTTGTTTAATTTTTGTTGTTTCTGACCTCTGCTCTGCCGTGTTTTTCATTAAATTGAAAACGCCTACAGATTGCCTTTATGCATTTTCATTCAATATACTATCTGTTTTTTTTAAACATCACCTCGTAGAAATTTCATTATACCTTTCACATCAGACAAACCATATGTTCCACTCTATATTATGATATACAGGGTAAATGTTTTAATACATTAATTTGAGGACGTGATAGGGATTGAAAATGGAAGGGACTTTCCCCAGAAAATAGATTTCTAAAGTGCCTAGTAGCGGAGAAGTCCTTCAAAGTTGGAAATTATTTACTTTTTTTTCGCATAATGTGTTGACCGTTCAACCGATTTGGTTCAAATTTTTCAACCCTATTAAATAATGTACGCATTATCACGCGCATACATGCCTGCATTTTTTCAATAAGACTGGATAAAGCATAGTACTCTACTCGCGGGTAATGCCTATTACTCATGAGGCAATCATTACCGGCTTGTTGAATAATATACTATAACCAACGGTAACTAAAATAAGTCTATCAAATTAACGCGTTGCATAAAAAAAAATCCAAGGGCGTAGATTTTACATGGTTTTCCCTTTTTTTGGCCCCAATGTTTTACCCCTACTTATTTTCGAAAATTGTTCATAGCTTTGAATTCTAGGTTCAGTTTGGAAAAAGTAACTCTTGCAAAATTTTGATCACAGTCTCCGTTTTCGAAATACTATTAGTCTGAATGTTTGAAAAACATGTCAAAAGCACCACTTTCAAGAGAATAAAAATGATAATCCAAGAAAATTTATATTTCTTCAATGAAATGGATATTTCAGGTGTTTTAGATTCATATACCAATACTGAACCTGAGAAGCAAATTTCCAGAAAAATAAATTTTTATTCTCTCTAAATTGGTGTTTTTGAATTTTTGACATGTTTTTCGAACACTCATTCATATTTCTCGAAAACGAAGCCTCTGATAAAAATTTTGCAAGACCAACGTTTTCTTCCAAATCGAACTTGGAATTTATAATTTGAACAATTCTCAAAAATATAACTTTTCTCTTACATCTCTTCCTTTATCTTGAACGGTAAGACCACTACGGGATAATTACGCTAGGATGGACCACCTGTATATGTATAAATTACTTTTATTCAATAATAGGTACCTATTTGTGTAACAAAGGCCCCTGGAGATTTATTATAGAACAAGCTACTATCACAATATAATCTAAGTGACTAAGCATTTTTGTCGGAATACAAGCATGAGGAGCAATCATTTTGAATTCCCTAAGTCGTCTGATCACTCTTTCAATATGAATCCTTACAGAAGCTATTAATTTGCTTTGTCGCACTTGAGCTTTTGTCTGCTTCTCACTACTGCTCACACTCGGAGGCCGCACAAGAGTACAATTTTTCTTCTCTAGTAGAGGAACTATCTGTTTGAATCCCCTGTCGGCTAAAACTTGACAGTTTTGAGGAAGGACATCCAAATAACCAGACTTGGTTACAATGTCCAGATCTGATGTCCTACCACCAAATCCAGAGGACACAAAGTTCACTAAGCCATTTGGTGTGGACGAGATGAGATATTTTGCTGTGTTGCATGATTTGTATTGGCTCCACGTCAAGGCTTGATGGACTGCTCCGGAGGGCTTTTGGATTTCAATCTCAAAGCAGTCGATGATTGTCTGCACATTTTTGTAATTGGCCCAAAACTGTTGAGGCAGTAATGATCTAATTTTAGATGCAGACGGCCACACTATTAGTTCTTGAAGTAGACTCGCCATTTTTGGCAAGGTTTTATTGAAGACTTTTGACGGATAGTTTGACTGATAGCCAAAATCTATGGCGAGCCTCTCAAAACTATCATTTGTCCTTATTTTTTTCAATGTTAGGAGAACATCCATCTTGTTCAACCCTTCGTTACACAACTTTTCTACCAGGAAATAAGCATCTGGTGGCAATCCGGTGTAGAGACGAGGGCTATTCTCTATCTTCCCAAGCTCACCAGTTCCTTTGAAAGGAAATGGAGGTGTGAAACTCGAGCTGCCACAATCTGATGATGGGTAGTATGAACCATTATCAGATTTCACACCTTTTCTAGGTGATGACACATCACTGTCACTATTCTTTTCCACTGATTGTGGCACACACTTTTTGGCAATTCTAATGTTCGTATTTGTGGCTTTATCAACAGAATCCTTTCTGAAGTCGGCTAGAACTGCTACACTCCGAACTTGCCAACTCGTTTGAGTTGCTTTTGTTTTTGTTCTTGAGGTCAGCGGCTTCGGCTTTTGTAGTTCAGCGTTGAATACTTCGAACTTTCCCGAAGGCGATTCTACAGAAAGTGGACGTGTCTCTTTTGTTGGTGTCGTAGTTGTGGCTGATGATGAAGGTCCTGCTTCAGATTCAAACAATTTTCTTCGGGCTCCATGCCCTGGGAGCTTTGCTGCTTCTGAAGGAACAGTTTTTAATCTTTTTGGAAATAGTTCTTCAACTATCTCAGTTTTTCGCTTTTCGGCAGATCTTGTAAGCTGTGATTCCTCGTTGGAACCTGTGACGGGTCCAAGGTCTCGGGGAACGATTCCTTTTTTAATAGTCAGCTTCCCACCAACAGTTTTAAAGTATTGCCAGTTGTCACAATCAGTTTGAAGCTGTTGTGAAAAAAAAACAAATTTTGTTATTCGCTAAAAGAAAACGGCATTTTGAATAAGACTTACGTTGAAGTGATCTTCACAGCAGAA
The DNA here is from genome assembly GCA_949128115.1 of Anaspis maculata. NCBI lineage: Eukaryota > Metazoa > Arthropoda > Insecta > Coleoptera > Scraptiidae > Anaspis > Anaspis maculata. The sequence continues at coordinate 40,413,103 of OX421962.1, read as the reverse complement.
AACTTCTGATGAGCTGGGAATTTCCGAAGTGTTCCTGGCAGCTTGATACCACAACTTTCGCACTTCCATATTTCTAGGCACCCTTATAAATATCTTTCGAGTACAATTTAAGGAGTTGTTTGTACATCCTCGAAAAAAGCAGGATTTTGTGCTAGCCATATTTAAAACAAATCAACTGGAAATACTTGAATCGCCTTAAAAATTCGAAAACGCAAAGGGTAAGACAGCACTGACAGCTGTCAACTTATCTGTCATGGCGAATGGGCGGTGATTACGGGATGCGGTGTTGCCAGATGATCGTGTGACGTCAGTTGCTCGTGACGTAGATTACACTCGGTTTTAAAGGTGGGCGTTGCTCCCGCCACAACTTTATGCGTCTTTTACGGCCGTAATACACAAAATTTATCGAAAAAAACTTACTCACGTAATTAAGGGGTCAAAATAGTCTATGTTTAATAAAGAAAAAAAGTAGAGGAACATACCCCATTTGTGTCTGCAGTACGTAGCCTACAGATAGAAATATACACATATTATGGTTTTTCTGATGAAGTTTTTAAAACATGTACGAATAGTCTAGATACCATATTGGTACAATTGACTCATTCCCATTGTGTAACATTATTGTGTCTCAATAGGAATTCAAACAGACATTAGTCAACACGCGGGTATCGTGAATCCATTACTTAGGTGTATCTATTTGCCTGAGTTGCATGTACGGTTCTAGTTCCCATTTTGGTGGTGAGACAAGCACAAGCACATGGGTTCCGTGCGTTGCATATCAAAGGATTCCAAAGAGACGGTGGAGTGTGGACCGAAAAACTGCCTAGTTCATGAGATTCTCTTATTCGATTTCTTCTACACAAGACCGCAGCATTTGAAGTAAATTTACAATTGTAGTAAATATTGAAATGAAGTTTACATTACCTATACTTGCTTCATGTGTACGTAACCATGTTGTCATAGTTTGCATTTGCAATTTACCGCAGTTATTTTTGTGATAGAAATCTATAAAATAATGATACACCTGATGATGGTAGGCGCCATCAGAATTAGGCGAATCATAAAAATTCGTTGCTCACCAATGATTATTCAAATTCCATATAAAACTCCCGTTTAGACGTTTGGCTTGCACTAACACTACATGAAAATTTTTCTGGCATGTCCGCACCGCGCGCGTAACTCACCGAAAACAACGATTTTCATTTAAAGAAAACTCGAATCGCGATGCTACACTGACCAGTACTTTGTAACGAATGAGCGGAGATGAAAATACGAATAAGCTTTTATGTTGCGATATCAATTTTCCTAAATATCATCAAGGTCTAAGTCAATTTCCCTTAAAATATGCCGGAAAGAACCTAATTATTGGCATTTCATCAAACAGGGTCAAATCCAAAAAAGGCGAATGTTATTGCAAGGCGAGTACTTAACACGTTTACGTAAATTTTATTAGGAAATTTAATTTGCCGAATAATTCATGCTCCGGAGCTTTTTTTGCTAACAAAGCTTCGTTCTGTCTACGGTTATTTTATCTACCTACTCCGGAATATGTAAAACCTCGGGAGTTTCACAATTAAATTTCTAAAATTCTCACCTTTCAATCTTGAATTTTAATGACCGTCATTAGATACCATTTGTACAGGGTGTTTCATCCTCCATTGCAATAGCATTTGCCTCAAAAACTACGCGTCCTAGAACAATGTTTTCATTATATCCTCTATCAACTAAGATCTTCCAGAAAAAAAGAATATTTTAGAGTACAGGGTGGGTCAAAAACATCGTAGTAAAACAAATTCTCATGACTTTACATGATTCATCTCTAAACGAGGTTAACGATGAAGCAGCAATAAATAGACTTCGCACTAGTTTTTATTTGAATGTATTTTATTTTGTCAATTGTCAGTAAATGTTTAAGGTATCTTACTTGTACCTTTGAACTAATATCTTTGGATCGTGTTATTTGGCAAAGCATTTTGAATGTAAGTTGCAAATGATGATAAAGGCTCACCCCCATTTTTCTCGATACCGTTCGCGATATCGAGTCGCAGAAAAAACTGTTGAATCAACAATATCTTTGAGGTCCGATTTTATATTATGCTACCAGAGTTTTTTCACCGAAACTTTCTGTACGGGGGCTCCTCAAAAATTTATAACTTTTTTCCACGAAGACCTGTTTTTTCCACGATATTTCAGATAGGACTCAAGATAATCCAAAATGGGTATGTAATTCACATCAAAAATGAAGCTGAATTCTTTTAAAAACTGGTCATGGTCATTTTGGCAATGGTGAGGGCCGATGCTGTAAAACTCGTAAAAATGGGTTCAACATCACCATACGGCCAATAAAAACCAAGTGGCTTGCTGGGAATGGTTATGTTTGCCTTTAGAGTATTGCATATGACCAATTTCACTAGTACCAATCGATTTTCCACTTATTGAATACTGGGTGAGTTCAAAATTGCGCTCATGAAAAAAATTACAATTATTGCTCGTCTTATTTTCGAAAATAGTAGGCGGGACGGTAGCACCACATCGCATTGCATTTCTGACGTCAATCTTGGCGAACATATCAAATTTCATTCGAATATCTTGAAAAATCACTGATTTATTGGAACATTTCAATTTTCATGAAACCGACCACTACTTTCAGGATATTTCTGAAACGGCTGAAGATATCCAGACGCGGTTTGTTTTATCTTGATAAGCAATTGTGAATCTACATGGTGATTTTCGTGGCTCCAATTTTTTTGGTTCCTGAGTTTGAATCTTTCAATTTTTGCCGCCGTGTATACAGCGTCTGGACCAACCTCGGGACCAACCAATAACGTGGCACTACTTCTTAAAATTAAAACAATGTTCCGTAAGTCTTATTTTCGAAAATAGTAGGCGGGACGGTGGCACCACATCGCATTGCATTTCTGACGTCAATCTTGGCGAACATATCAAATTTCAGTCGAATATCTTGAAAAGTCACTGATTTATTGGAACATTTCAATTTTCATGAAACCGACCACTACTTTCAGGATATTTCTGAAACGGCTGAAGATATCCAGACGCGGTTTGTTTTATCTTGATAAGCAATTGTAAATCTACATGATGATTTTCATGGCTCCAACTCTTTTGGTTCCTGAGTTTGAATCTTCCATTTTTGATCGCCCTGTATACAGCGTCTGCACCAACCAATAACGTGGCACTACTTCTTAAAATTAAGACAATGTTCCGTAGAACAATTCTGCCAAGTGGCATCGCGGCCTCAAAATTTGCAGGGTTCGTCCAATTCAGGTCGCTTAGCGGCGCAACTACTAGTATAGAGATGAAACATGCATGTGAAATCATGTGAAAGCTTTTTTTTAGAACGAAATTTTTTGATCTACCCTGTATTTCAACAGACTCCTTTCTCTGAAAGATTACTTTTGATAGAACACAATATGAAAATTTTGTTATTCTAGGACGCGAAGTTTCCAAGTAAAATGCGATTGCCATTAGAAACTCTAAAATTGCTCTGAATGGGTCAGTGAGAAGGCAGCCTTTAGCGTAGTGTGCGAATTTCGCCTCAAGTAGGCTTCAACCAAGATGACCCTCGACCAAAAAGCTACATCTCGAAAATGCGACAAAAATCTTATGTCATGGTGGAGACATGATGAATTTCCTAGATAACTGGACGCAAATACATGGCAGTAGAATACAGGGAACAGCCAAGTGGAACAATAATAATCATTGGCAACATTGATTTATAAGCCACGTGAGCATTTTATTAAAAATCTATCTCATAATATACAAAATATTTTGCTTAAGTTTAATATGAAGTTCCATAAACAAAAATGTCCACCATCCACTCAGTCTTTACTGTTATAGTACTTTTCAAACTGTGGCAAGATACTATCACTGATGTCTTTACAAATCCGGTGCAAGTAGTCGCTAATGTACAGGGTATTCACGCAGTAAATACCTTGTTTGGCCAGCGGGAAGTAAGCAGAATATTTATTAGAGACACTCCTTGGCTCGATGAGACAATGCGTAGCGTGCACGTCATCTTCAAAAGGCGGCCTGTAACGTTCAATGTAATGGCAAGGAGCAAAATTTCGGCCCTAAATTTAAAACTTACTCAACATCAATGACGACGCCTCCGCCTGCTTCAATGACTCGATTTATTGGCTCCCTCTTATTAGCAACAACAATCGCTCTCATGTCATTAAATGCGCCATAACCTCTTTTCGCAATTTCTTTTCTCCACCAATACATCGACTCGGCTCGTTGCTTTGTGTCCTTATCAAATGAAATATCGATGTTCTTTTTTGCTTTCGGATTACCGAATTCAAACTCTTCCTCCTAAATTAAAACATCATTACCATACTATGCTTCAGTGTTGAGTGAAAATATGCAGAGAGGCGCCATGGAGCCATGGTAATCTTTTTGAGATCACAGTAGGTACAAGCAACTTTTGAAATCAAGCGGATCGTTTTCTAATATAAAAAGTGGGGTACTAGAAGGACTTCTGGTGTGAGTTTGCTCTTCATGTCAGAAAAATTATTCAAAATAAAACCGCAGTTCTCACTTCATGTGTGTCGCAGAAAGCGAACACTTGTACCATAATTAGTTCAGAAATGCCACAGTGGCGGTTCTCATAATTTTTCACTCAACGGTTTCAATTAGCTGAATCTCTACTAGACTCACGTCCAAGAAGTTTCCAGATTGTACGCTTTTTTCGACATATGAAACGTGAAGAATCCACGTCCCAGCGGCCATACAAGCCAAAGTCTTTTCATTCCTTTGGGGTTTGAGGCATATCAAATGGGTGCAAGTAGAGTCGTAACTCTGGCAGTCCAACACTTCACAGTTCAAGTTTTTCAAACCGTTGACCATCGATTGACGCAGCTGAATGTCAGCAACGCCCGATATCATAAAGACTCGTTTCTTTGGTTCCTTAGAAAAAAATACATCACTGTTTGAGTTTATAACCACACCATTAAAGTTTACTTACGTGAGTCCCAGTATCTTGATCGGTATAATCCCAGCCCACAGTCAACGGTTCAGATTCTTTTGTTGCTGCAGTACCTACTTCAAGTGGTTATTTAAGAAACCTATTAGTGAATAAATTAAACAAGTACAGTACCTTGCATTGTGATAGGCGATTGAAAATTCCCAACACTCCTTCGACCCTTGACAGTATCACAAAGCATATCTTCTAACTGTTTCAGGTTGGCATTAACAAACGTATTTTGGGACGGCACCTAAAACTGACTGTGATGTACGTTCTCCCCGTGATAATTTGGCGAAGCAAAACAAACCTTTTCACTACTTTCTGCCACATCATGTTTTTCTTTAATATTTTCTACAGTGTTCTCTTTCGTCTCAAAATGGCTGGTGGATGGTTGAGCTTCAGTTGTAGCTGTTGTTTCTTGATTGTCTTGGCTCTCCCACTGACTCCATATTCTTCGCTTTAATTCTGACATTGGCTGGAAGTTAATGGTTCATTTCAATTCAATGTGCCTCAAGCACTTGTGAGCTTCACTTCCTTTCTTTATTCCTATAACGTCCTTTTCATGCTAGGTTTTCTATCCTTCTACTCAAAAGAGATCTCGCTGCGCAATTTGAACTGTTTTGATGCTATTCTATTCTATTTCTAGATTTCAGACACTACTCGTAGCTTCACCCGAATCTTCTAGCTCTCATGAGTTACTTATGAGAGCGTATCTTTGATTTTGATTCAATAGAGATCTACAGCACTTCTCACTTCTCACTACAGCACGAATGACATTTTAATACCGGTGAAACAGTGAGCAATAATCAGTGAGTCAGGGTCAAGCACACTGTGAGACCCTGTCTGACCTGCACGATCTGAAATTCTTGCGGTGGTTTGGACACAATGAAACAATGAGTATCCATTAAGAACCAATCTCAAGCGTGGTAATGTGAGAAGCCTCAAGAATAAAAGGGTATGTCAAAATATGAAGAGTGAAGAATATGTCGAAGAGAAAGAGGTAAGAAACCGTGAGCACAAATTCGACCGTCATCAAGCGGGCGTACCACTGTCCGACTATACAAATCGGAGACAAGCATTAAAAAAATTGCACGCCAACTTGAAGACGTTCGAATTCGATCTCGCTATTATTTACCTCTCACCACATTATGAAAACAGCAGGGTGTTAGCATGATTATGATAACCGTTCCATTGCTTTATTTCTTGATTTACTTATTCTTAACATCTAATCAGCCTTAACGAAATTTGGTATGCACATAATTAGGGTGAGAAGGCTCTTGTAAAAGAGAAACTGTATTATCTTCAAAAATTGTAAGCTCAAGAACTACCCAAGCCATTAAAAAACAGTCCATCTTTCCACCTCGTGGTGTGTCTAATAGAGGGCCTCGCCCAAAAAAATTGTTTATAATCCAGTAAAATGGGGATTTCACTTCGAACTAATTAAGGACTCGATGGAAAAAATAATAACAATGTAAAGAATAAAAAACTGAATAAGAAAAACCAAAGTTACATTTCCACCATTCCGGCAACCATGGCAAAATAAAATGAAGAATAGTGCTTGTGGGGGTTTCACCCACGGGGGGGTTAATCAAACTCTTCGATTGGTATAGTAACAACTGAATAACAATTTATTAGCAGAAGGGCACATCTTGCCTGGTGAGTGGTTATCTTTCGTCTGCGGTGCACAGCACACACAAAGCATTGCGAATACAGTAAGATCCCGTGAGGGGTTCGCCCAAGCTACCTGGAAGGGCAGTGGGGGTGCTCAGCTCATATTATACAATCTACTTAGATAAGGACATATGCACTTAACATGCTCCCACCTTTGACGGAATGTCAATATTGAACTTAAAATACTTATGTAGGTATAAACAACACCTCGGTAATCAATTATTGTAAATGCAACAGAGTATATCTTAGTATTATTTAGAAACAGGGCAAAATATCAAAAGTAGTAATAAATCAAACAGTTGCAGTGATATGGTAATTAAATATGAACAAGAATAAAGGTAATCATATCAAAAATATAATAAACGAAATATTTGTGAATCTTCAGTTTAGAAAAGCGCGGATTAAGTTTTACACTTTAGCACTTTGATACTTTGTCAGTTCTTTGTCACCACTTGATCACGGTAGCACTCAATTAGTCCCTTGATTCTTCGATGGGAAGCACGCAAATCTTGCGGGTACTTCTTTTGATGGTACCGCCGCTGGCTGTTTGAATTGTAGCCACGCGAGCGACTTTATCGGCGCCCAAATGTAGGGTGACAACACGGCTCAATTTCCACATCAATGGAGGAATGCCATCTTCGGCAATCAGCACCATGGCCCCTGGACGAACTTGGTCCGCTGGAGAATTACGCCACTTAGCGCGCGTCTGCATTTGTGAAAGGACTTCACGGTGCCAGCGGCGCCAGAAATGCTGCCTCAGCTGCTCGATCCGTTGCCAGCGGTCCAAACGATTCTCAGGAATCTCCAGGTGGTCAGGCTCGACTGGTGCAGTGAGGGACTCAAATACGAGGAAGTGGCCGGGTGTGAGAACTTGGAAATCGTGGGCGTCATCGGACAATGGAGTTAGAGGACGGGAATTAAGGATGCTCTCTATACGACACAGCAAGGTACTCATCTCCTCAAAAGTCAGCTGTGAGTTCCCTAAAACCCTCTTAATGTGAATCTTGACTGCTCTAATCAAACGTTCCCACAAACCGCCAAAATTCGGGGAACGGGGCGGAATGAACTTGAATTCCGTGTTCTCAAAATGATGTTGAAATTCTTCGCGAAATTTCGAATTTTTAACAATACTGGCGGCTTCTCTGAGATCTTTGTCGCCTCGTGCAAAATTCGTGGCATTATCGCAGAAAATTTTCGCGACGTTTCCTCTTCGGGAAATGAATCTACGAAACGCGTTCAAAAAGGAAGCCGAAGAAAGGTCGCCAACTAATTCTAAATGAACGGCCTTTGTTGCCATGCATACGAACAATGCCCCGTACGCTTTCACCAGTTTGGCAGAGCGGTAGCTACCCTGTTTAACGAACAAAGGGCCGAAGTAATCGAGGCCCGTGTTCGCAAAAGCTCTACCTGCGGGTTGGATCCTCGCTTTGGGTAGATCGCCCATTTTAGGGTTTATTGTTCGAGGTGTTACTCGAAAACACCTCACGCAATTGCGTGTTATTTTCCTTACGGAACTTCTACCTGAAAGCGGCCAATATTTTGCTCTCAATGAAGATAGAGTTGATTGTGCCCCAGCGTGCAAATTTGACACGTGTTCCTTTCGGATTAAAAGTTCCGTTACATGATGTTTCGGAAGTATTATCGGGAATTTTCTATCGTACGATATATCAGCGTGCCTGATTCTACCGCCAACTCTCAAGATTCCGTCATCTCCTATGAACGGATCTAAGGAAGTCAATTTGCTTCCTCTGGCTAAATTGCGAGCTTGGTTCAAATTAGCAAGGTCTGAATGGAATTCGCGATTTTGAATGTGTTTTATTATGCGATCATGGGCATTTCTCAGTTCTTTGACGGTCAAGTGTCCCACAATTCTGGAATCGGACTTAGTTCTTGCGTTGTTTATGAACCTCAAACAATGTGCGATTACACGTTGCAGTTTATCAAAGGAAGAGAATCTCTCTAAAACTTCAAATGTTGGAGGGACCGTCACGGCAAGAACTGTCTTGCGTTTTTCCGCGAGTTCCTCAGGTACATCGCGGCAACTCATTTGAGTTAGCGGGGTGGAATTCCATTCTTCCGTGTTCTTGGAAAGCCACTTTGGCCCATTGAACCAGAGCGCGTTTCCATCTAATTGATGGGCTTCTAAACCGCGGCTCACATAATCGGCCGGGTTTTCACGGGTGTTTACGTGATGCCATTGATCTTTCTTCGTGTTTCTTTGGATCTCGCCGACACGATTTGACACATATGTTTGCCAAACGTTGGCTGGCGATGCAATCCAATGCAAAACGATGGTGGAATCAGAAAACAAGTACCGGTTCGCTATCGGGATTCTCAAGGAGTTCTGCACTGTCAGCATTAGCTGTACAGATAAAAGAGCACCGCATAGCTCTAATCGTGGTAAGGAAATTACCTTTACTGGAGCGACTCGTGATTTTGATGACAATAATCTGGACTGGAAATTTCCGAGGGAATCACTTGCTCTGAGATAAATGCAAGCGCCAAAGGCCTTTATGGAAGCATCCGCAAAGGAACAAATATCAATCGCAATCGGATTTGATATCACAGCGTGACGTGGTATAGAAAGATCATTCAAACAATGCAAACTTTCTGCAAATTGCTTCCAGGAATCTCGTATACCTGCCGAAACCTCGTCATCCCAGCCCAAATTCTTATCAGCCCATAAAAGTTGCATCAATAGCTTGGCCTTGAGTACAACGGGTGCTATCAGACCCATCGGGTCATATAAAGCGGCAATGCGACTGAGAATTTTTCTCTTTGTTATTGAACCGGAAGTGCCTATCGGGGTTGTCTTGAATAATAAACTGTCAGAGTTTCGGTCCCAAAACACACCTAATGTTTTGGATATGCCGCTTTTGTTCAAATTTACAACGCTAGCACCAACATCGTCTGGTGCGGCATTTGCCAAAAGGACTGGGTGATTAGAAGACCACTTGGCCAGTTCAAAACCTCCTTGGGCAAATATTTCTTTTATTGCATTTTGCAAATTTACAGCTTCCTGTAAATTACTACTGGCGACGATTATATCGTCCACGTAGGCGTCTCTTTGTATTACAAGACTGGCGTCGGGATACTTATCCTCAACGTCTCGGGCCAATTGTTGAATGCATCTAACAGCCAAATAGCTCGAAGAGCTTAAACCGAAGGTGACCCTATTCAGCCGATAAATTTTTATCGGTTCATCTTCATGGAACCTCCAAAATATTCTTTGGAAATCGGTGTCTCTTTGATCGACAAGAATTTGTCGGTACATGTGCTTAATATCAGCAGTAAATACATATTCACGCGAGCGGAATCTCAGCAGTATTGACAACAAATCATCCTGTATCACAGGGCCTACCATCAGGTTTTTATTGAGGGAAAGGTAATCGCTGTTACCTTCCGCGGTTCCGTCAAATACCACTCGCGTTTTTACAGAATTTTCGGACAGAGATTTGAAAACAGCGTGGTGTGGGAGATAGTACGACCGTTCATTATTGATTTCGACTTCTGGTACTAATTCCATATGCCCCAAATCTGAATACTCCTGTATTACAGCGGAATACTGAGATTTCAATTGGTGGTTTCTGGAAAAGCGTTTTTCCAGCAAATTAAATCGGCGCAAAGCTAATTCCGAGGAATTGCTCCAAATCGTTTGTTCGTTTTTAAACGGAAGTCGCACGACAAATCTTCCTTCGTCATTTCGCCGGTAGTTTTTTACAAAATGTTCTTCGCACGCGATTTCTTCAGCTGTCCAAATGTTTTGCTTATGAGGAATTTCCTCTTGCTCCCAAAACCTTGTCAGGGTGGTATTTAATTGCTCATCTTGCAGCGACGTGACTGCGTGATTGCAGGTCGCGACCGCCGACTTCGTGCTTCCCTTCAGGCTTGTCGCACCCCCAACTACCCAACCCACTCGAGTATGGGTCAAGAATAGCGACGGGTCGCCGATCTTTATCCTTTTATCAAGAAGTAGCTGCCAAAATAACTCCGCGCCGATCAATAAATCTATGGCGCTTGTCTCGAAGAATGTTGGATCAGCCAAGGGAAATTCGGGCGAGATTTCACCAACGTTCCCGAGCGGGACGCGCGGTAGGTTTTGTGTTATCTTCTCGACAACACAGCAACTCATCATGGCCTCGAATTCTTCGACTCGTGACCTGAACTTGACGCGTGTCATACGGTTTGCCTCGCTGTTTACGCCACTGATTCCCGAAATTCTGAGGTTTGCTGCCGCGGTCTTGAGTTCGAGTTTTCTAATGAACGCGGCGCTTGCAAAATTCATTTGTGATCCAGGATCGAGCAGGGCTCTACCCGAAATCCATTGACCTTTATTGTTGGCTACTAGGACCACGGCAGTGGACAATACGGTTTCATTGGCGTCGGCAAAACAATGAGTAGCGACATTCTCGCTAGATTCACTTGTCGCGGAGACACTGGTGTTTTTATGGGCTTCATGAAGCAAATAATTGTGACCAGATTCATTGCACTCGGAGCACTTTGCTCGAGACCGGCAGTCGGTCGTTGCGTGGTTTTTACGCAAGCAATTCTTGCACAATAGCATCGAATTTGCCTTTTTAACCCTGTCGCCAATGCTTAATCGAAGAAACTCTGGGCAAAAATCTATTGAATGTGGTTTTTTACACAAGTAACATTGAAACTTGTCACGTTGCGCGGTAGCCACATGACTCGATTTGAACTTTGAAAAATTACTATTGTTAGCAATCTTAGGGTGGTGTGTGTTTGGCGCGAAAGGCGGTATACCTTTGGGAGTAGAATTCGCGTCACTTAACGCTTCTAAAAATCTACACCTTTTTTCTAGGAAGGCCACGAGGGCGTCCTGCGTAGGAACTTCGTCATCCAGCGTGTTTTCCCACTGCCTCAACGTTTCGTAATCGAATTTTTTCGACATTATAGGTACGATGATCGCGTTCCATTCATCAACAGGAATGTTGAATGATTTTAAACCCTCACGGTGGCATTTTAGATCGTTTAACAGTGCGTATAGCGCGGTGGCTGAGGCTTTGCGCACCTCCGCGATATTCAAAATTGATCGAACATGATCGTTGACAATTAATCTTTTGTTTTGGAATCTCCTTTTCAGAAGATTCCACGCAACAATATAATTTGCATCCGAAATCTCTATCGCTTCTATGGCCTTAAGGGCATCGCCTTTAAGAGCCGATTTCAAATAATGGAACTTTGAACAGCTGCTCAAATTTGAATTTTCATGAATCAGACTGTTAAAGGAATTATGGAACGGGAGCCACTTGGCATAAACCCCGCTGAACTCCACCAAATTTATTTCAGGGAGTTTGACGTTATAGTGCTGATTGTTCGCATTGATTTGCGATGGCACGGATTGAATTACTCTAATTCGTGAACCTTTCCGTTCATTCAGAGCGGCTTTGACCTTGTACCAGTCACTCTCAAACACTTCATGCAACCGTTCATGTTCTGCGATTACCGCGGCTTCTGTTACTTCATCCGTGCTCAGGATGGAATTTTGCGTGTCTTCGTATTGTTTGAGAATGACTGGCAACATGGCTAGCCTTTCCTCGATCTCCTCAAGTGGTGTGTTTGCATCACACCTTTCATTGAATGACATGATCCGCGTCAATTTTCCGCGAATAGTACCACGACTTTGCACTAACTGTCTGAGGGACATGATGTATGATTTTGATCAAATATACGAAAATGTTTGCTACAAACAAACTGTACAATTTGTACTTACAAATTGAATAATTAATCAGGTGAAATAGAGAATCACAACTAACTTAAGCGGTGATTATGTACCTGCTGGCCGCAATTAGAGGTCAGGGAAATTGTGAACGAAAGGATAAGTATTTGAGCCCACTCACCTTCTGCTGTAATTTCGGCAACGTCGAAGGACCACTCCGGGACTGGCACTCGCTGGTCTCGAAGAAACTGGCTCGAATTACTTAATTCGTATTGTTCTTAGGTGGATCACTTAATCACACTCTGCTTGAATTGATGTAGGTACTCCGGGACTGGCACTCGCTGGTCTCGAAGAAACTTTGTCTTTGAATCACTTGATTCAGTGATCAGAATCACTAATCACACTCGCGAACTGCTTTACTCTGCCGCTGGTTCAACCATCCGGTTCGATGGGACCAGAAAATGTGGGGGTTTCACCCACGGGGGGGGTTAATCAAACTCTTCGATTGGTATAGTAACAACTGAATAACAATTTATTAGCAGAAGGGCACATCTTGCCTGGTGAGTGGTTATCTTTCGTCTGCGGTGCACAGCACACACAAAGCATTGCGAATACAGTAAGATCCCGTGAGGGGTTCGCCCAAGCTACCTGGAAGGGCAGTGGGGGTGCTCAGCTCATATTATACAATCTACTTAGATAAGGACATATGCACTTAACAGTGCTATTCTGTGAAATACTACAACATACATTACCATAACTAGTGTGGAAAGTGATGTACTTCATACGAGTGGGACGTTCAGCACGAGCCGCTTGCGGCGAGTGCGGAAACTCCACAAGTACAAGAAATACACATTCCAACGAGTTGTGTACACTATTTTTCCTACAACCCCAAAAATTTCAATCTTGAAAAAAAAATTTACATCATTTTCTAAAAAATTATCGAATATATCGAAAAAAATTCAGTAATTATACCCGATTATGACTACGGAACAACACGTTTTCCCTAAGCCCCAAAATTATACCTATATCGAAACTAAAGAAAGAATAGAAATCCGAATTTTTACAAATTGTTGAAGTACTAATTTTTTCAAGTAATTCTAATACAAAGTGGGTGTCAAAAATTGAAAATTTCAAGTTTTCACAATTTTAAATTAGTAGCACTTCTGTTCTCGGCGGCTTTTGAACTTGAAAGAATAAATCAAATTTGTCGCGCCAAAATTTGCATCTGTTATTGTTATTGGATAAAAATCAAGCCGTTTTTATAAAACAACACGTGACGTTCATGCGTCACATTCAAAGCTATTCTAGCCATTAATGTTTTTAGCTAATGCAAAAATACAAACAGGAGTGAACGACTGAACGATGAAAGTTTATGACTAGATTTCAAGTTTTGGTACTTGGATCGCAACTGAAATATAATAAATATGAATTGCATAACAATCATAGATGAAGTGAGTTATCTGATTTATAGGAAGTTCCATTTATCGTGTTCTGTTTTGATATAATGGGAATTCGAACAAACGAGAAACGTCAAAGATTCAACAGTTTTGTCTCTTTGAGGACGATTCGAAATTCCGTATTCCGTGAATGACTGGGGCTTTAAAATGATTTCGAAAGGTGTTATTTACGATTAAATGTATGCAGAATAATGTACGCATCAGGAAACGTATGTGCCAGTGGATGAATATTGTGGCGGAAAAGCTGGGAAATGTCAATTTCGCAGATAATAACTTTCATAGACTTCTGGATAATCAAGTAGCGTGCGATTTTTAGAAATATCACACTTGTGTGATATTATGTACTTTCGAAGTGTCAAGAACATGTAGAAAACGTCACTTTCATAGGTGGTCGTAGAAAAAATAACATTCCATAAACGCTCTGTTATGTAAAAAAATCCCGTCGGCCATTGGCTGTTGCCCAAGAAGTAACAACGTAACAGAGCCTTTATGGAATATAATTTTTTAGAGAATCGCACCAGAAGATCGAAAAATTATATGAAAATTGGCAGGGACAAAGTTGTAAAGTTAATGGAGAAGACTGACAAAGATCCTAGACCCGATGAAAAAATATGAGAATGTAGAGAATGAAAAACTGAATAAGAAAAACCAAACTTACATTTCTCACCGTCTAAAGAAACACAAGAAAAAATGGAAAGACCGAAATTTTCGCTGCAATCTTTCCCAATGAATGCTGAAATAAACGTCAACATTTTGTTAAAACCTTTTCTAACAAACCTCTAGAGTATTAAATGATCTATCGAGAAGTGTCCGGGGTCATATCATATTTATCCTCTTCGGTTTAGCCACAAAGCGCTCTCAAAGTTGAGCGACAATCAATCATCGGAACGTCGCGTGGCGTTGTGCCAAGGCCAGTCTGACCATATTGTGGCGCTATACACGAGGCATTTCGCCCACTTTGACAGCGCTTTACGGCTTTATTCAGGAAAAAATTGTGCAGCGAGAAACTGTAGGTGGGTCCTTTTCAAAGAATCACCCGGTATTGTGGAATGTATACCTGTATTAGCAGAAAACAATTTAATTTTTCACTTGTGGTGCAGACATTACATTAGATTACATTTCCGTCAGACTCTGAGTGTGTCTCTTCTGTTTTCCCCAGTTCTTATGTCGAAGTATCGTCCAAGTGATGTATTTTCAAGAGCTGCCCGAACATCTCCATTTCTACTTCTCTAAAAAATAACTGCGCTTTCCCAGATCCAACTCTTACAAAATTACGTGGTTCGATGACTGTAATAGTCGGTAGCTACGAGACAGCATTTCAGGCCAACAGAAAGACGATGATTCTGAAAACTTGCTGCAGACAGAAATCATTTCACCTAGATGAGATACCGAATATTTGATCTTGTGTTATATTTACTACTTGGGCAAAGTAATTCTTTTAGCCAGCGTCAGGTTGACACAAGCGGGAACCTGACACAAAAGTCTGCAGAGCAATCGGCGTTTCTCTGACAGAAGTTATGAACCACGTATGTACCACAACTCTGGGACCTCTGGGGCTTTCTCCTCTCAAACCCGATTACTCACACTTCTCACATGCAGTAACCATCGTTTCACCAACACCAAACAGCAAATATTGAGGTTGATTGGCACACGTCACGTTGACTGTCCCCCGACGTTTATGTGGCAACCCGGTACTGTTTCTTGCACGCTTATTTACTCCATTTGAAATGATGAACTGTGACGAGCTAAATTCTATTTTCTTATCGGAGCCGGAGATTTTTTAAATATTCTTTCAACTGGATATTGGTTAATTTTATTCACTTGGGCATCAACCTACGCCAATAAACTCGTATTTTGTAATTTTGTACAAGACCCCATTCCAATCAGAAGATGTACGTTTTAAAGAGCCCCCGTAAGTTGGGTATAGACGTCAAAGGCGTTTCCGCTCGCATTGCAAGTCGTTCGAAATGTATGCAACCGGCTCCTTCCACGTGCTCTGTTGGAATATGGAACTGTTGAAATTAGATTTAGAGGAATGGAAATGTTCTTAAAACTCGCATGTTATGAATTTGGAACATTTTTTTAAGCATACCTATTGACAAATTTAGTCAATTTCATAGCATTTTGTGTGTTCAATCCAAGATATTACCTCTATGATATTACCTTTATGCGCCAGAGCTAATAACACGATTTGACATGACATGAGAACTCGTTGATTTTTGGCGCATTTTCTTTATAACAGGAAACAGTAACATCTTCAAACAGCTGGGGCCCTATCACAATGAGCATAACACCACCTCTCTGATATGCTGCTACTAGCCCACGTAACGTCACAAGCGTAGAACCCTATTCATAGGAATAGGGCCGTAGCGTTAGTAGTGCTCTTCAAAGCTATACACATAATACATTTATTTAGACTTACCGTGCTCTTTCTTCTGGGCCTTGGCGGTTCAAAATCAGGAAACGTATTCAAATACGCGACCATCTCTTTTCTGAATTGAGGCGACGGATTAGGTCTGACAAACGCCCCCACGGGCGTCTCGGGCGTCGGCATGTTCATCCATGGTTTTCGGAACGGTGGCGTTTCCGGGGTGCCGGCATTTTGAGTTTTGCAAAGCAAATTATTTTTTCTGACTTCTTGCATTATTTTATTCACTGGAGTTATTTGACTGCAAGGACTGCGGCAGTTTGTTTCGCTTAGATTTTGCCGGTCTTCTGTAAGCAAAACTTCAAAAACCAAACAAAACCAGCAAGAAAGAAAAACTCACTTTTGTGTTGCACTGGCGTCAAGAAAAATTCATCAGCTACATTCGAAGTAGTTGTAATTGGGTTTTTGAACATTATCGGTGTTGTGTTGTGGATATCTGATTCGATGTCATGGCGATGTGACACCACTGCAGGCTCAGGAGCAGGAGTCGTGGCGGCATCGATTTTAGAGACTCCAACACTGGTAAACGATGTAGTAGCCTTGGAAAATGATTCGCTGCTCTTGGAAAGCGATTCATTGACCTTTGGAATTGATTCCATGACGTTTGGAAGTGACTCGTTGACCTTTGAAAATGATTCACTGACCTTTGGTAGTGATTCTTTGCCTTTGGAAAGTGATTCATTGGTCTCTAGGCGCGATTCATTATCCTTAGAAATTAACTCATTAGACTTGTGAGAAAATAAATCAATTTTTGTGAGCAACGAATCACCAGTCACTGTCGTTAGATTTGTTCTTTTTTCAGGTGTTCTAGTGGTAACATTCTTGAATGAGCTTTCACTTTTTCCTACTAAGAAATCGCCTTCGGGAAGTAACTGACCCGTCCTGGCACATTCGAGCAGCCAATCTTTACTGACGACCGGCAGTTTCCACTTTAAGGCTGCCATATACTTCTTGCCGCTCGCTTCCAAGCTAACCAAGTGAGTTGAGCCTTTAACTTTTTTTTGCACGCTGGTGATCCGAGAAAACTGCTCTTGGTGAGCACCACCGAGGGCTTCGATCAAATGCTTCAAAAAACTCCGTTCGTACGAAGTGTAACTGCTTATGGTAACAACGCAATTTTGCAACGGCAACGTATCCTTGACCACGCACGGACGGTAGTAATACTTCAGAGGTTGAGGCTCCCCTTCTTGTATCGATTCACGTACCCAAATCAAGTTCACGACTTCTTTACCTCTGGAATCGTTTGGGATTTCAGACTCAATCACCACTTGATGTACTTCATAATCAGGTCGGCAGGGATGTGATCTTGATACCACAGTTCCAGCTGCGTTTTCAATGGTGCTCCTGTCGTCTTCATCGCAATCAACCAACAGAAACGTGAGGCCTCTGAAAACCGGTACTTGACTGGACTCGTCCATTTCGGAATGTTGAAGTGTGAGCGTATCAGCACGACCTTCGCTCTGTGTAGGATAGTTGAAATCGTTCTTTGTTTCTTTCAACAGTTGGGCCAAGGTATCCGTTTCGTTTTCTGCAAGGTCACTAAAAGCGTTATTATCCATCTCTTGTTTGACACTGACAAAAGATTACCTGGTATTTGATATTGTTTCATTATGGCGTTTTCTGCAGATTCAAGGGTAGTTCTATTAGCATCGACCTCTTCAAGGTCATTTTTCGCGATGATTTTGTTTTTGAGCAGGCTGATACCCTTTAGGTTGAAATTAAAAGAAAATTTGAGTGGGAATGATTTTCAAAAGTTTGTGAACAAAATCTACCTTTTGGCTCAAAGGTGAGCTGCAAGCATCTTTTTCTGGATCCAGTAAGTTGACCAAGTACGCCTCTTCATCCAAGGCTCTGCCTTTGTCAATGCTGTCCACTAACCATCGGACTGACACAAGGCTGACTGGGTAGCTTTTTGATTTGATTAATTTCACTTCTGGACATGAGGGATCACCAACGATGATGTGCGTCAAACGATCAGAAATTGAGTCGTACTTTGTCGCTCCGCTCATAACCAAATACTTGCTGATTTTGTCTTTTGATTCCCCATCAAAACCAGTTAGATATACCTATGAAAAAAATTTCAAATTTTACAGTAATTATTATGTGTTTCAAATTGTAGAGTGCAAAGCAGTTCCACCACAATCATAGTATGTGATCCCGTGATCAAGTGCATCCCAATGAGCCCTCTTGTGTCATTTGGGTCTACTTAGTGGGACCACCAGTGACATCTTACATCTTATACAGTATGAAGTCCTATTGGACCATATTTAGAGGGTAGAATACTGCTGTCATACTACAGACAAGTATAGATTGAAAAATCCAAAACAAACTCTTCACTCCTTTTCTTTTTTTTTGAAATTTTCCGTTTTACCGCTTTTTTTTCAATCAGGTTCCAATTTCAATTTCCAATCCAAAAGAACGCCTTGAACGAAAACTTACCTACGTCCTGAGATAATCTCCGGGTAATTATTATTGTGGTAGCCAAACAGATTTTTCAAATTAATTACTAATTAAAAATGCAGGAAAACTTACACTACATCCATCTAAACACTGTCCAGCTCGTTTCACCCTCTTATTGTCCAATTCGTCAAGAATTGCGCGGTAATTGTCCGTATCTGAACCTAGCAGAAAAGCAAACATCATTATTACTTTTATAAAAAAAAAAATACTAACATTTCGCAGATACAAAAACTTACTTTTTCTTTTAACTGGAGTAGTTCTGTACGACATATTAATAAACCTAGTGGCAGCCAGAGTATCGTTAACTGTAGTTCTTTGCGTAGCATCAACAGGAACTATTGCACTCATCATAGAAAAATTTGGCCCTGTCATATCGTCCCTCGTCGGCGTCGAAGTACCTCTTTTTATAGTATAAGAAGTGTACGGTAGCGCATATCCTTTTGCCACACTGTCAGTGACCCAATCCGGCGTCACGCATTCGATGTTTTCAGTCTTCTTTGCCGCTAGAAACTTCTGACTCGAGGTACATCTGGGAAAAAATGCGTCATTAGAGCAAGTTTTTGCGGAAAGAAGCAAAACTTACGCATCGCCGTAGCAAACCAGAACGTCAGTTTTTGAGAGCGCAAGGGTTGCAGTGAACGTTCCGCCATTATCTTTGATTAGTTTGCTAAACTCGTCCCTTTTAGGTCTGCTAGAAATACCCGTGGTGGATATCGTGAGTTTGTGGAAAGGAAGACAGCGGTATTTCTTGAAGATGTCGTCATCGGCATGGACGTTTTTGTCTTGGCTTGCCTCCCAAACTGCATCGACCCAACTTGGCAGCATCAGTTTCACACCAGCTTCAGCAGCGACCTGAAAAATCACCCATTTTCATCATCTTGGCCT
Organism: Anaspis maculata; assembly: GCA_949128115.1. Lineage (NCBI taxonomy): Eukaryota > Metazoa > Arthropoda > Insecta > Coleoptera > Scraptiidae > Anaspis > Anaspis maculata. The sequence goes on along the minus strand of OX421962.1, from coordinate 40,393,541 downwards.
TCATCATCGAGTCAACCATCATCGAATGATAGTTCTGGAGTTGCCTCAAGTCTTTGAGTCTGCTTAATTTTGAGTGTTCAAAGTGGTTAAAGAACATTTTTATTCTTTAAAGTCGTACATAATCCACTACATAAAATGTAGACTCCAAGTTTCATTAGAATAAGATAACAGATAACTCTTGAAAAAGCATATTGGCGTCAAAAAAATTTAAAATCCTGATCTCCCACACCAAAACATAAATTACCCACTTCCAAGTTTCATTAGAATCGGATCGCTTTTGAAAAATTTTCGGACGGTCCATAGGTTTCAGGAAAAAAAATCTGTTGTGGGCGACACAAAACTTTCCCGACTAGTATCCAGGAACCTTTGGAAATTTTTGTTCGAAACGTCCCTCTGGGTGGGAACGAGGGTGGGAAGTTGGAATTACAGAAAAAGATTGAAAATAATTTGGAAAAAATTATTTTCAGCCGGAAAATTGCCGGGAAATTTGAAAAAGTTGTTGGAAAATGTTCAAGAACCAGTTACCTCTTGTTTAGGGAAAAAATGGTTAAAATCGGTCCACGAAATAAAAAGTTGGAAAATTCGCAGTTTTTCCAGAGAGGAAAACTCGGCAACTGTTGATCCGATTTCGGAAATTTTTCCCCCAAAAATTAGCTCAATCTTTTCTCCAACTTTTATTCACAGCATGTCTGCACCTAAAATATTGATATTTCGTGGGGCCTACCGCATGTAGAAGTTTGCATTGCGTTTTTCTCAAATTCACAGAATGTGCAAATTTCATTTTGAAAAAATTACAGTCGGAAAACCGGAACCGTGTCGACTTTGAAAATAGACCTGCACGACGCTCAATCCAATCTACTTTCGATATCAGTTGAAATTTTCCAAAAAAGTCGATCCCCGAGCAGGAATGAATTTTTGAGTGGAGTCCTGCTACAAAAGCCAGTCGTTCTGGTCGAAACACCGGCGAGAGCCCCTCTTGAGTGGCAACGGCCAGGAGAAATTTTGAAAATTCATTACGCCCGATTGGAGAATGGTGGAAAACTGCAACTGCGGCCCTAATTTAACTCTTTTGTTGTGTTGCTTCCTGCCAAATCTGGTTCCAATCCATCGGATAGATTTTGAATAATTAATTGGTAAAGTTTTGAACTTTAACATTTTTTATTATTTGACAGGTGACAGATAGGGCAATGTTTTTAACTGTTCTGAATACAGTTTTTCAAGGGCTTTCAAACGACATATTGCAAGTTGAGTTCCGTGAGATATAACTTTTACATATGATGATAGTGACAGTTAGGTTTGACAGATGACAGCCAACAACTTATGGACTCTTTTCAGAAAACAACCATGTTTGTATACCAAATTTCAAGTCGATCCAGTCAACGTTACGGCAGTTATCGTGGAAGATCACAGACACACACACACACGCGCACGCCCACGCCCGCGCCCGCGTAGAAAGTTGTCAATAAGTTTATGAGCAATATGGTTCAATAAAGAGTAGGGTCTCAGTAGTTGATTGAGAACTGCTCTGGCATAAAACGATTTCAACATGGCTGCGGATTTCTCGATCCATAGGGGTGCGTTATTTTAATTTTTTGGCATAGCAACCAGAAGTCCAGCTCTGTAAGTCCGTGGACTCACCGCATGTCGAAGTTTGCACTGCAGTTTTTCATATTCACGGAATATGCAAATTTCATTTTGAAAAACTACCGTCGAAAAGCCGAAGCCATGTCAATTTTGAGAATGGGTCTACACGACGCCCAATACAATCTACTTTCAATATCAGTTGTAATTTTTCGAAAAAGTCGATCCCCGAGCAGAAATGAATTTTTGAGTGGACTCCGGTATCAAAAGCGAGTCGTCCTGGTCAAAAGACGGGTAAGAGGCCCTCTCGGATGACAACAGCTAGGAGAAATTTTGAAAATTCATAACACCCGACTGGAAAACAGTGGAAAACTCCAATTGCAGACTTAATTTGATTCTTTTATTGTATTACTTTCTGCCGAATTTGATTCAAATCCATCAAATAGATTTTTAATAATTAAATGGTAAAGTTTGGAACTATGACATTTGTTATTACATATCTGACAAAGATGACAGATAGGGCAATACTTTCAACAGTTCTGAATACAGTTTTCCAAGAGCTCTCAAATGACATACCGGAAGTCAAGTTTCGTGAGAATTAGCTGCTGCCATTTTCTGATAGTGACACTTCTATTTGACAGATGACAGCCAAAAACTAATAGGCTTATTCCACAGCAAAACAATGTCCGCATACCAAATTTCAAGTCGATCGGATCAACGATTCGGCAATTATCGTGGAAGATAACAGACACACCCACAGACAGACAATCACACATCATTCTGGAAATGGTCTTAAGCTTAGTCCGCACGGGCGGTATACCGCTGGTTTTTGGCGATATACCGCTATTTTTTTTGCCGCTGAAATCATCGTCCGCATGAGCGGCGAAAATCAGCGAATAATTAGTGTCACGTCTGTTGTTTAAAGTGTCAGATCCGGTTGTCAGTCGTTTGTCACGCGAATTGCATGATGTAGTGTCTGGATATTCTTCAAAAAACGGGTGTTCTTCAAATCAAAGACGATGTTAATACCTACCTAATGTTATTGTGATAAATAAAAAAGCAAAATTCTCATAAGTACGTGGTCTTCTTTTGAGTAAGAAACTATTCTTTGCAATAGATACATGCTGGCGACGGGTGTCTTTCAATGATTTATGTGAGCATTTTGAAATGATCAACTACAGAAATGAGCAGCCCGAGCCCATGAGAATCAGTCACACCTACGACGATGACGAGTGACGACACGGTGTGGACAGTAAACCCCGCTCTCAGCCTTGCAACTAATTGAAGAGGTTTAGAAAAGGCCTCCACTGTGGAACTTCAAACTTCCATTGCGGGAAAGACACAAACTCGGGCACAAATATATAAAAGAAAAATTGTGGCGTGAAACCTAGGTACATGTATTTTGATGGTACTCAAAACCGTGCACGTTTTCTTTTTTTCTTGATAATCTTGCCTCCGACCTTGCTCTGGTGCAACTCAAGCTCATGCAGACTGCAGATGGATTCATAACTCTGAAATCAAGCTGATACGTGTCCACCATCCAGTAGTCACGATTTTTCCTCTCTCCCTTGGACTGGTACACCCATCGGTGATCAAGTTTTTCCATGTCGTCTTGAGATAAGCACGGGCTCCTTCCTAGCAAAACCTAACGTCACATTTTCATGCTGTGTCAATGCTGACACTTTGAAAACAGCGGTCAATCGCAAAAAGTTGGCGGGGATTCAACTTTTAGCGAATATCCGCTGAAAGTTGGACATTTTTGACAGGAAATCGATCCAGCGGTATATCGCCCGTGCGGACTAGCTTTTAATCGTCTTGGGGGATCTCAAAATGGATATATCCGTTGAAATCCCAAAACTTTTCTCTGCACGATTATAATACTTTTCCTTCCATGTTGGTTACAGTTACAGGATGACGAAGCGAATGGTGGGGGAATAATCGCTTTAAAAAGATAACTGACACTGACCGAAATAAGGTGTAACCAGCGTGTGAAGAAGGCCATGATTTTAACTTATCAAGCTTTTTAAAATATTGTTTGAAAATAAGGGAAAAGCACTCTGTGAAAAAAATTGGCTAATAAAACTTTGACCAACCAAGTACCTTTTGACTAGCCGAGTACATTTATAACTAGCTGAGTAGTTTCAATTATGACTAGCCGAGTCCTCCATCACAACACAGTACATACTAATTGGTTTAAATGGCGTAATCCGCAATGGTGTTATAGTGGTCAATTGAATAATTATTTGACAATTCAAATGAAAACAAATTGCGATCATCCATACCTGGGACACCTTCAAATTGGATTAGGAACACGTTGGTAGTGGAATCATTACTGTAGAACTGATGGTTTGTGGTGCCCTTTATGACACAACCACCCTTTTTCTTCTCTTTAAGAATTTATTAGTATATTATTCAACAAGCGGATAATGATTACTTCTTACTCATGAGAATGCAGGTTGCCGACACGAGCCTTGGCGAGTGTCGTAAAGCATCCGAATGAGTAATGGCCATTACCCGCGAGTAGAATACTATGCTTTATCCAGTCTTATTGAAAAATGCAGGCATGTATGCACGTGATAATGCGTGCATTATTCAATAAGATTGGATAAAGTTACTACTCCCATAATATTACCAAGGGTATTTTGGCAAAATAGTCTGCCTCACTAACTAGATACAATTTTATAAGAGAGCTTAGGGCTGGGGCTCCGTGTTGCTTTAACAACAGTTGCTTGCCACTGAGCGTTAATGAAAGGCGACTACCTACTGACAAAACAACACCGAGTCCCAACCCAACCCAGATTATCTACCATATATTTTTCCGACTTCACAGAGTCCGTAATTAAATGGGTGCTGGTTGACAGAAAGACTTCTTTGTATGCGCCTCCCATCAAATGAACCTTCTCCTTAACAGCCAGTTTCTTATCTTTGGGCATGTAGGAGCATGATACGATGCAATTCATCATAGCGACATTGTAAATTGGCCAAGGAAAGTTCGGTATTGACTGCCCTTCCATCAGACAAATCGAAACGCACCACGGCCCTATTATGCTGCTATAAAACATGAAAGATGCATAATTATCAAATCAACAAGGACCAAAGCCGTACTTACACACACTTGCTCTCTTGCAACTTCTCAAAGTGCTTGCCTTTGAACTCTTGAAAGATAACGTAGTCAGTCTTGGCAAAGTCAGTGTCCGGGATCTTTGACTCTTCGAGCCAGCTCACGCTGGCAATATTAGATTTGCATAGCTGAAATCCCAAGTTACACAAGAATCATCGTTTTAAGCCAAGAGTTACCGTAAAAGCTTGCAGCATGATGTCCGAAACCTCAGATTCATTCGAACAGCCAGGTGGAAGGATAAATGTGATTTTTATAATATCCATGGTGTAGCTGAAGACGTGCGGTTAGGTGTAGACTGCGATGCCTGGACGTCTTTGTTTACGTCGTGAAACGAGACAAAAATGATGTTTTCGCGCTAAAAACCAGGAAACCAGCTGACTATGACATGGAAAAGTTGGGTTAACTCTGAACATCATTGGATTCCATCACTCTGCAATAAATCAAAACACATTTCAACCTAAATCAGATACAATTTACGACTCGGTCTAAGCTGCTTCAGTCTCTCTATTTTCGAAAGTATGTTTATTCACCTGATTGTTATATTATCCACAACTCAGGAAGTCAGCAAAGCAATACCAAACGAACTAACAGCCCAAATTTGAATTTGAGTTGACAGAAACAGGATGACAGCCCTCCCGACAGCACATTGAAGTTTGACAAAAACCGCACCGATGAATACCAACGTCCATGATACCAACCGCAAACCGGAATACGGGAAACCCACTAGAGGAGGTCCACGAATAAGGACGAAAAAGAAATTATGTTGGTGCGCCTGTACGATATTGATTTGTATTTCAGGAGTTTCAGGTTTCAGCTTCCGCAGCTTCCCTTGTATCGGTCATTTCTCGCAAGAAAATTTAAATATTGCAAAAATGTAGGCGTTCGATTCCAAAAAGTGGATACACTCCTCCACAAAACGTTTCATCGTCGAAAAAAGTACCTGCCCTGAAATTTCAGGGGTTTTTGGAAGGATCTCCAGTGGATTTCCCAGAAGTCGTGATGTAATATTATCCGAAATTCAGCATGATGTTGGGCAGAAAGCAAAGTCTGAAGGGTGAGCCTGTTTTGGCTGATTATGGCCCAGATGAAGCGTTCAATGAAAATGCTGACATCGAATGGGTAAACAAGGTAGGTAATATGCGAACCCAGTGTTTTTTATTGTTTTCATCTATTAGGTACCTACCTGCATAAACATACCGGGTGATCATTTGAAAACTATCCACCTGCAATAACTCCCGATTTCTAGTGAATATTTTTTCGAGCAAAAACAGGTCGATTTTTATATCGAGGGGGACATCCAAAACATACATTGGCAAATTTCTATATTCACCCCCCTCGCCCCCACTCACCTCAACTTTGAAATTTTAAATGACACTACCTACCTTGCGATACATCAAATTGAAGGAAATTAAATTTTCTTTCTGAAAAAAATATTTTCAAAATTTTCAACCCCACCCCCTTTTCTCTAAAAATTCTCTGACTGTCCCATTTTATATTCTGGACCCCTCATTTTTTTCTCAATTTAGTTGGCTTCATCCTAGATAGCATCAAAGCAAAAAAAATTCGGTGGAAAAAGTGCTACCTAAATTCACCACTTCGCTCTCCCCCACCACAACTCCCAAATTTAACAAAACATCACCTACTTTGTGATACATCAAATTGAAGGGAATTGAATTCTCTTTCCGAAAAAAATTTTTTTGAAATTTTCTACCCCTCCCCCAATAAATTGGTCATTTGGAGTATTCTAGGGGGGCAATGGGGGGCTTTAAAAATTGTGAAAAAATCTTTTTCGGGGGGAAAATTCAATTTCCTTCAATTTGATGTATCACAAAGTGAGTATTGACATTTTAAATTTTTGAGGTCAGGTGGGGGGAGCGAAGGGGTAAATTTGAATGGCAATTTTTTTATAGAAAATTTTCTCTTTTGATAGATAATTTTTTTTTTGATAGATAATTTATTAATGTTTCTGCATACAAGTGCTTACATACGTCAAAAGAAATAATAAACAATAATAACAATAAATAGATAAATAAATAAATAGACAATAAATATATATATGTACAAGTACCATGATCTGATTTTGCACCAATGTGCATATAATCAATTAAAAGAGCCCACAAATTTCAACATAACCTTTTTTTTTCAAATGTATGCTGCAAAAACTCCTGGTAGCTGTAAAACGCCCCTGATAAGAGAATGTCCCTGACTGCAGCAACAAAAGCCCTAGTCGACAAATTGCGTACTTCCAATGGGAGAGAGTTGAAGGCTTTCAGAAACAAGACGTTTGGTCCATTTTGAGCTTTTTTCAGTCTGCAGTAAGGGATTGATATATTATACCTAAATCGGGTATTTTTTGAATGAATATCATTGTTTGTTTGAAACTTGTCCTCGTTCATTTTGATATATTTCAATCCCTCAAAAATATACAGCGATGGGAAGGTCATGATTTCGTGCTGAATAAAAGCAGTCCTGCAATCTTCCCTGTAACCCAAATCTGACAAAATTCGTACAGCTTTTCTCTGTAATCGGAAAACTCTGTGACAGTCTGCGGCATGTCCCCACAATGTTATTCCAAAAACCATTACACTCTGAAACAGGGAAAAATAGGCGGTCCTCAGGGTGCTCAACGGAACCTCGTCCCTCAAATTTCTTAGCAAAAAAATTGTGCTGCTCAATCTTTGAGTTATCATGTTCACGTGATATTTCCATGTCAAGGACGAGTCCAGCCGAACACCCAGAAAACGAACGTCAGTAGCTTCTCCCTCGAAACCCCTAGCGTCTCTCAAAGTGAATGTCATAGTCTCAGTTTTGTCCCTATTCAGCTTCAGTTTATTCCTAGTGAACCAATCCTCAGCGTCCGACAGCGCCTCGCACGACCTCGGTATCAGATTTTTTTTATCATCCGTTTGTACGAAAATTGTCGAGTCGTCGGCATAGAGGAGACAGTCCATGCCCTGTCCTGCTACGGAGAAGTCATTTATGAAAACTATGAATAATAAAGGGCCCAAGATGGATCCTTGAGGTACTCCAACAGTCATCAATTGACGCTCAGACAGGACCCCACCAGACAGGACACTTTGATATCTCCTCGCAAGATAATCCGTCATGATTTCGACGCTCCTTTCCTCAAAACCATACTTTTTGATTTTTTTGATTAGAAAGTCGTGCGAGACGCAGTCAAACGCCTTACTGAGGTCAAGAAAGATCGCCCTGGTGTATTTCGAGTTCTCAAAGCCGTTCAGTAAGATGTCCACCAGCCTTAACAAGCCTGTAGTGACACTGCGGCCACGTCGGAATCCATGTTGTGCTGTATTGAATATTTCATTCGACTCGAAATAGTCAGCAATTTGAACCGCCATGCACTTCTCTAAAATCTTTCGATGCTGTGCAGGATGACGTTTACTGTATTGAAGGGAAATGGAGGTCAAGAATATTAACTTGGACACTCAGAGAATTTTAGGAAGAACAGGGGGTGGGGTTGAAAAATTTCAAAATATTTTTTCAGAAAGAGAATTTAATTTTCTTTAATTTGATGTATCGCAAGGTAGGTGGTGTCATTTGAAATTTCAAAGTTGGGGTGAATGGGGGCGAGGGGGCTTGAGATATAAATTGTCCAATGTATGTTTTAGATGTCCCCCTCGATATAAAAATCGACCTGTTTTTGCTCAAAGACATTTGCAATAGGAATCGGTAGATATTGCAGGTGGATAGTTTTCAAATGATCACCCGGTATGCCTATTGTTGTAAAAATACAGTAGAGGTACTTTATCGAGGTACATACCTATACCTATACCTATTCTATTTTGGGTGTAGGTACTATATAGGATATAGGTAAGTACCGTCCCAGGCAGCACACTGACGTTGAGCAGACGACAATTTAACGTCATGTAAGTCGTCCATTTAACGTCATTTTTATCGTCATTTATGACGTTCAAATCACGTGTTAATGTCACAGGTACAATAACGTCATGTAATGACGTAAAATTCACGTCTAGTAGTGACCATTTGTCGACTTATTTTTAGTAGGTAAAAAGAAAGTTACAACTGAGGTTTTTGACTCCTAGAGGTCCCTCTCTAGGCAAGCTGTGGCCTGGCCAAAATCAGCCTCGTTTGCCTGCCAATGGCCAGACCACAGTAGCCTACCTAGAGGAGGAAAGTTTTTGATCATACGGTACTACTATAATACCTACAATCCAGCTACAATATTTTAGTTATTTTACACTTATTAGATATACAGGGTGAGTCGTGAGTCATTGAAATGGCGCCGAGCTCAATTACACCTACGCCATTAATGATATCGAAATGAACCAAACGGCACTGCAAACGGGAGGTCAAAGTGCTATTTGTAAAATTATTTTGCCCTATACAGGGGGTGTCCCATTTTTGCAGAGCAGTTTTTGAACGAGATTTTTTAAATGGCACCCCCTGTATACTTTTGCATATTTGAAAGTTCAGAAGCTATTTTTTTTTCAAAAAATAATGCGTTTGTAGGCACTTACTAAATAAATGGCAAAGGCACTTGGTTTTTAGGTTATCAAGTTGAGACTTTGCTCATGTTTAAGCAATAGCATAGGGGGTATCTTTTGGCGGTAATATAGCCTATTTCCGTTTCGGTATCACCTTGCTGTGACACATTGATTTTGGTAAACTTTGAAGGGCCATAACTTCATTTTTTTCAAATAGCATCCCCTGTTTTGTATTTTTTATTCGTATCAAGCGTCTCATTCCACATCTTGTTTACCTCCTATATTTTTTCGCAAAAGTTGATAGTTTGGAAAATAATTCGGTTTTTCTAAAAATTGGACACAAATTTCATCGATTGAACTTGGCGTGTAATAAAAAACAACCAATGCCAAAGTGACTTCTATTGTACGTCACTTTTGAATTTTGAAAAAAAATTATCAAGTGAAAATAAAGAATGCTACGGAAAGCCTGTCAAATTATTTCTTCCATATTTTCCCTGGTAGGTATTGACTTGAGCTCCATACACCCGATCGTAAACAAAGCCCTGAAGAAAAAATCGGGTTAGTCAAGTCAAGGTGACCTCGCAGGCCATGGCATCGGATCAAGTATTCAACTTAAAAATGAAACCAATTCTAAATTCAAACTGCATCAACTGATTCTGACAACCAACGTCAATATGACTTCTATTGTGCGTCACTTTCAAATTTTGTACAAGAAATTATTATGTAAAAATTAAAAACTCAAAATGTCGGATTTGATTCAGCGTACGGAACTGAGTACGTACTTGGTTCAGGCAGAGGTGACTCTTCCAACTTCAAAATCCAATAACTGCCATATAGAGAAAAAAGTTTTTCCGTGATTTTTCGTAATTATTCAAATTTTTTCCTAGTGCTTTTTCCGGTAGTTAGCTAAATCTACCATAATTATATTCTAAACGGTTCAACGTATCGAATTCATTTTCCCGCTAATCCGATCTAATTTATTTCGTATCGACACCTGTTGCATTTGAGGACGATCGATCTACTAACTACAAATCATTTTTCACAATAAAGATATGTACATCTCCAAGGTTCGTCCAACTCAAGGGGGGGGAGCCCTCAAAGAGTCAGCAGCTTCATTTATGAATGCGGTAAACTCTCGAACGGCTCCTCCGCCAATTGTACGGGTTTGTGTCTTATTCTTGAATCAGAGTCTCCAGCGAATATTTTGATAAGATAATGTTGAATTTGTTTTTTCGCTAATCGAATAATTGTTACGAATCTACACGTATTGCATTTGAGAACGACCGGTCACCGATGAGCATTTTTCAACAACAAAGCTGTACATCCGCAAGAAGTCATTGGCGGATTTTCCCATTTTTTCAAAGGGTTTAGTAATTTGGTTCGTTCTTCCACTAATAATCAAAATTTACCTGTTCTGGCTCGACACCTTATGCTTTTGGAACATACTTATGTACAAACGGGTTTGTGGTTTATCCTTAAGTCATATTCTCTGAGTTTGAACCTTATCCCCATTCCCAAGTCGGAGTCGGCAACGAATATCGTAACAATCTTGGAAACAATAGGCCTAGAAAAGAATCAATTCACCAGAGGCTATGGCTACTCTTATGAATCCAGCCTCAGCTCCTCCGTCACCTTGGTCGCCATATCATAACTCGATCTTGTTGAACGATTTCCATGAAACGTGGAATCTTCTTTTGACTTTCAGGTACCTACTTAGACATTCTTATTTTTCAACTTGATCTAAAGGTTCCGCCGCCATCCTGGTCGCCATATTGAGGTTTGTTGATGTTGACTGATTCCATTTTTGTCTGTTTTTTTTTTCCATGAAAACTCAACCAAATCCCCAAGATCTATTTCATGAGCTCGCCTACTCTGTTTGATAAAGTAATAAGCTACAATCAACATATCTTTCCGCGTACTGTTTACTTTAAGAATGAAGATATACAGGGTGATTCACGACTCACGACTCACGACTTTCCTGCCTAGATCATTTTTTTCCAATTTTTTTTCTTGTGTTTTTTCCGAGGTTTTTCCCTAAATATAAAATAAATAAAACGGCAAAATGCGTATGGGATGGGGTATTCAGGTAGGTACTCAAAGTTTCAAATTTGTACTGCCATTTATTCTCTTTTTACTGATGAAAAACGAATTTTTACCCCCAAATTCAACACCCTGTCCGTGGGTTCCACAAACAAAATAATACGAGATCAGTTGATTCGCGATTTTTGTTGGTCAATTTGTAGCTGACTGATCAACGGAAATGCTGGTTTATCTGTCAATAGTGAAAAGATGATGGGTCTAGTACAGAATTCAGGCATTTTTTGTCGTTAATCGACTAGTATTCAGCAGAAAAAAGTTCAGTTAACCTGTCTGATCACTGATCATCTTTTTGGTGGAACTGGCGGTGTATCTTGAAAACTAAGGGCTCGATTTCAAGTTGGAGATACGCCCGCGCAAGTGTAGTGTAACATGTAAGTCCTGTTACCATGACAACACAACACAATCCGACGCGATGATTGGTTTATCGTGATCGATGCCGTAAGTGAGTGGCACAAGTTGCGTCGCTGACTTGAAATTTAGTTATTTAGTCTTGAGCCATTTACGATAAATTTGTTTTAAATCTTGCCAAATTCAATTTCAGAGATGGGTGCGGAGAGTGATGCGAACATGCGCCCTCCTGAGTCTGGCTTCGGTAAGCTGCAATACCCCCAAGACCTTCGAACGGATCCCTTTTATGGAATACAGCACTTTCGTTGTGGACAGCGTAGTGACGACTCTATTCACCGCTGAGATGATAGCCAAAATGCACATCAGAGGTATTTGGAGGGTAAGCTTTTGATCAAACAGCTCACTCATCCAGTTATCATTCTCTACATTTTCCAGGGGAAGCAGTCTTACCTGAAGGATCATTGGTGCCAATTCGACGCGAGCATGGTTTTCTTCTTGTGGATTTCTGTGATTTTACAAATTTTTGAGCTGCTAAACATCGTGCCACGGTTCAACTACCTTTCTGTGCTGAGAGCTCCAAGACCTTTGATCATGATAAGATTTCTTAGAGTTTTCCTAAAGTTTTCTATGCCTAAATCGAGAATCAATCAAATTTTCAAGTATATCTCTAATATCAAAATAATGTTGCATTTTTTAAATAAATTGTGCCTTTCAGACGTTCAAGCCAGCAAATCTACAACGTAACTTTGTTCTTTTTATTCTTCATGTCTTTGTATGGGTTGCTGGGAGTACAGTTTTTTGGCGAGCTGAAGAACCATTGCGTTCTAAATACGACTAATTTGAAGTAATTATGTGTATGTTTGGTTTAGAATGACGTGTATTCAACCGCAGTGTTTCTGTTTCAGTCACTTAACAATCAACAGTCTTGCCATACCGGATACGTTTTGTTCGTTAGATCCAACTTCAGGGTATCAGTGCCCAGAAGGTATGAAGTGTATAAAGCTAGAAGGGCATTCCAGGTACATCATCGGGTTCAACGGTTTTGATGAATTTGGTAAGCGTCTGCTCTAATGACAAGGTTTTTTTTGTATCAATCAACTTTTTAGTGACAAGTTTCTTCACTGTGTATCAAGCGGCATCACAAGAAGGTTGGGTTTTCATCATGTACAGAGCCATAGATTCTCTACCTGGATGGAGAGCAATTTTGTACTTTAGCACAATGATATTCTTCTTGGCATGGTTGGTGAAGAACGTTTTCATAGCTGTCATCACAGAAACTTTCAATGAAATTAGAGTCCAGTTCCAACAAATGTGGGGTGTTCGAGGACATATTCAAAGTAGCACTGCGTCTCAGGTAAAAAATCTCTCTTCAATTCACCGTTTGTTCGTGTCTAATGAACCATTTCAGATACTGATGGGAGATGAAAGAGGTTGGAAGTTAGTAACCTTGGATGAAAACAAACATGGCGGTTTGGCTCCTGAATTTTGTCATACAATTTTACGCTCGCCCCATTTTCGATTGATAGTAATGGGCGTGATACTAGCCAACGGTATTGTTACAGCGACAATGAGATTTAAGCATGACGAAAGACCCAGGCATGTCTTTTACGAGAACTACTACTACGCAGAAGTTGGCTTCACCATACTGCTCAACTTGGAAACGGCTTTTAAGATATGGTGCTTGGGATGGAGAGGATACTGGAAGCACTCCATCCATAAATTTGAACTTCTGTTAGTTATTGGCACGACCATCCACGTTTTACCCGGCTGCTATATGAGCGTCTTCACCTATTTCCAAGTCCTGAGAGTTGTCAGACTCATCAAAGCCTCACCGCTACTAGAAGATTTCGTTTACAAAATCTTCGGACCCGGCAAAAAACTTGGAAGTTTGATAATTTTCACCATGTGCTTGCTGATTATTTCTTCGAGCATTTCGATGCAGCTGTTCTGCTTCCTCGACTTTCCAAAGTTTGAAACTTTCGCTGAAGCATTCATGTCCATGTTTCAAATCTTGACTCAAGAAGCTTGGGTGGAAGTCATGGATGAAACCATGTATCGAACTATGTCTTATGTTGCACCTGTTGTTGCCCTATACTTCATACTTTACCACCTCTTCGTTACTTTGGTATTACTGCCAAAACTTTTGGGTTTACCATTCAATTAAATAATATGATTTTGGATTTCAGATCGTGTTAAGTTTGTTCGTAGCAGTCATTTTGGATAATTTAGAATTGGATGAAGACATCAAAAAATTGAAGCAGTTGAAGTACAGAGAACAAAGCGCTGAAATTAAGGAAACTCTTCCATTTAGGTTGAGAATATTTGAAAAATTCCCAGACAGTCCTTTGATGGTAACCCTGCACAAAGTACCGTCGGATTTTAATTTACCGAAAGTAAGGGAAAGTTTCATGCGACAGTTTGTGTATGAAATCGAAGACGACGATGCTTCAGAAAGTGGAATAAAGAAACTGAACGAAGAGATTTTTGATTCGAAAATCATCTATCGCAAGCAAAAACCTCTGAAAGTGTTGAACAGTCTGCCTAAAGTTAGAGTTGAAAACATCAAGTTAAAGAAAACTTCTGTGGCCTACATCATAAAGTAATTGAACATATTGAAATACGCTATTATTATGTTCAGGAAAATGTATCTCTAGTAGAAGGTCAATGTTGATGTAACTGGCGTCGTTACAAAGAAAGAAAATCTCGCCAAAGGCTGGCCCTCCTAGAGATATATTTTTCTGGAAGTTTTTCCTACATCCTAGAAGATCAAGCCATTTTCAACATCATTTTCAGCGACTCCAATAATCAGCGCTTGATGCTAGGCGACTCGTCCATGATTCCAGTGCCTGGAAGTAAAGGTCCTTTGAAACCGCAAGGAACTGTAAATAGTATGAAACAGTTACGTATTGATCACAAGAAGTGAGTGTGACTAATCGGCAACCAAATTCCACATTATCTACCTTTTATAGATTGGCATTCAAATTAGAGAAAATTAGCTCTGTTCTCAAATTTCTTGATTCTTTACTTCCATGAAATTGTAGGTTCGGTTCGAGGTCTATCAGAAGAAGCGTGCGCAGTGGATCCATCAAACTGAAGCAAACTTACGAACATCTGATGGAAAACGGGGATATTGGAGTGAATCGAGTCAGCTCGAACAAGACCAGACCGCATGATCTCGACATCAAGCTATTGCAAGCAAAACGACAACAAGCTGAAATGAGGAGGAACCAGCGGGAAGAGGACTTGAGGGAAAACCATCCGTTTTTCGATACGCCGTTGTTCACGGTTCCTCGGGAAAGCAGGTTCAGGAAATTTTGCCAGTTGATCGTTTACGCTAGGTACGACGCGCGGCTCAAGGATCCATTGACTGGAAAAGAGCGAAAAGTCCAATACAAAAGCTTACAGTAAGTGATTCTTAGCTCCAAGCAAACCGCAGGAACATTTGTTGTGGAAAAGTTTCTTTTGGTGTGTCAATTTTCTTAGTTTTCGTCGAATATTTTCTTAGTGTCAGACTAGTACAGACACGTTCAACAGAATCATTTTATCGCGGTAGTTTTCCAATTCCGTTTCATGGTTCAAGTGGTGGAAACTCCATGCTATCTTGATCCCCATTCGTGCGGGATCAGCAGGAAACATCGATGGTTTCTTAGTGTATAAGAATCATTACATTGATTGACACAACTCAAAGAAGAGGAAAGAAACCTACTTTTAGAGAGGTAATACCTACTTTTTCAAGGAGATTCAGAGTTACTTTGATTTCGAATTGAATGTCCTCTTTTGCACGGCAAACGGGCTACTGTGATTTGCTTTTCAATCTTAAACTACCAGCATGGCTTAACTAACGGAAATTTATAGCAATTTTTTGAGCCTGGTGACGTACTTGGACTGGGTAATGATCACAATGACGACACTTTCTTGCCTCTCGATGATGTTCGAAACGGCCCATTTTCGGGTCATGGATAACGCCAGCTTGCAGATAGCCGAATACAGTTTCGTCATCTTCATGAGCCTGGAGCTTGCCCTCAAGATCTTGGCCGACGGTTTGTTCTTCACGCCGAAAGCTTACGTGAAGGACTGCGCTGCTTTACTGGACGTCTTCATCTACCTGGTCAGCCTGATATTCCTCTGCTGGATGCCGAGAAGTGTGCCGGCCAACTCCTGCGCACAGTTGCTGATGATTCTGAGATGCCTCCGTCCTCTCAGAATCTTCACGTTGGTACCGCACATGAGAAAAGTCGTGTACGAACTGTGCAGAGGCTTCAAAGAAATACTGTTGGTATCTACACTGCTGGTTCTGTTGATGTTCATTTTTGCCAGTTACGGTGTGCAGCTCTACGGCGGAAAATTGGCCAGATGCAACGATCCCACGATCGCCAAACGTGAAGATTGCGTTGGCGTGTTCTTTCGCAGGGTTTTCGTGACCAAAATGAAACTGGTTCCAGGTCAAAATGAAAGCTATCCATCTATGTTAGTTCCGAGAGTCTGGTAAGTTGATCAATACCGAGGCTAAATTTTGACTGCTCAGTTTTGCTTCACAGGGCGAATCCAAGACGTTTCAATTTCGACAACATCGGTGATGCTATGTTGACTTTATTCGAAGTGTTGTCCTTCAAAGGCTGGTTAGACGTTAGAGATGTTTTAATCAAAGCGCAAGGTCCGGCGCATGCGATTTATATACACGTGTACATCTTCTTGGGTTGCATGATCGGACTGACTCTGTTTGTCGGCGTGGTGATTGCCAACTATTCCGAGAACAAGGGCACAGCTTTACTGACGGTTGACCAAAGGCGGTGGTGTGACTTGAAGAAGAGGTTGAAAATTGCTCAGCCACTACACCTACCACCAAGGCCAGATGGGAAGAAGTTCAGAGCATACATTTATGACATCACACAAAATATCATGTTCAAAAGAAGCGTAGCGATATGTGTTCTGATCAACAGCTCTTTACTAAGCGTAGTTGTAAGTTTAACTTTTCTCGATCTACGATGAGTAGGTATATATAAATTCTTACTCTTCGCAGTGGATCAAAGATGAGTTTTGGACAGATATCTTGGTCATAGTGGACATGTGCTGTGTTCTGCTGTTTTCCGTCGAAGTAGTCATGAAGAACATTGCATTCACACCGAGAGGTTACTTACAATCCAGACGGAATCGTTATGATCTCTTTGTGACAGTTATGGGTGTGAACTGGATGTTCTTTCACATTATGTTCAAGGTGAGTTCTCGTAAAGCGTAGGTACTGGTGTACATTTTTTATGACTGTAAGAACTATTTTTCAGAACGAATTAACTTATTTCATCGGCTTCATGGTAGTCATTCTAAGATTTTTCACCATAACCGGTAAACATGCGACATTAAAAATGTTGATGTTAACAGTCGGAGTGTCAGTTTGCAAAAGTTTTTTCATCATTTTCGGAATGTTTCTGTTAGTGTTTTTCTACGCTTTAGCAGGCACTATCATTTTTGGTACTGTGAAGTACGGCGAAGGAATCGGAAGGTGGCAAAAAAGGTACACGTTTATATTTCGAGTGTTTTGACTGAATAATTACAGGAGAGCTAATTTTGAGTCGCCTGTAACTGGTGTGGCCATGCTGTTCAGGATTGTCACTGGTGAAGACTGGAACAAAATCATGCATGATTGTATGATCCAACCGCCTTACTGTACACCTGCGGGCAACTACTGGGAAACGGATTGCGGAAACTTCACAGGCTCTTTGATATATTTTTGCACTTTTTACGTCATCATTACGTATATCGTGTTGAATTTACTAGTGGGTTCGTATATTTCCTGAACAATGCCTGAATTGATCTTTCAATATAAATCTCATAACTCTAGCTATTATCATGGAGAACTTTTCGTTGTTCTATTCGAATGAAGAAGATGCGCTGTTGTCTTATGCTGATATTAGAAATTTCCAAAGCACTTGGAATATAGTCGATATTCACCAAAGAGGAGTCATCCCAGTGAGGAGGGTCAAGTTTATCTTGCGCCTTCTCAAAGGGCGATTGGAAGTCGATCCGCAAAAAGATCGACTTTTGTTCAAACATATGTGCTACGAACTGGAACGGTTACATAACGGAGAAGATGTTACTTTCCACGATGTGATCAAGTAAGTCTTGCAAATATCTTCAACGCTTTGAATACCTAATGCATTTATTGAAAAATTCTAGCATGTTATCGTACAGATCTGTCGACATTAGGAAAGCTCTGCAATTAGAGGAGTTACTAGCTAGAGAAGAATTCGAATTTGTGATAGAGGAAGAAGTTGCAAAACAAACTATAAGAACTTGGCTAGAAGGCTGTTTGAAAAAAATTCGATCTTCTAACGTATGTATTCGCAATCAAGGCGAATTTTCACAGACACATTTTGCTTTTATTCCAGAAACAACAAAATAGCTTGATAGCTGGTCTGAGAGCGACCAACGAAGTTATTACTGTGCCAGCGGAGAACGTTGAAGAAAACAAAAATGGGACTGCTGATCAAGAAAACGAAAATGAAGTGAAAGAAACCGAACCTTTGGCCAGAAAAACGAAAACCGTCACTTTGCCAAGATCGGATAGTATAGGCAGCAGTTCCGGTAGGAAATACTTGGCTCCAACTTTGTCCGACCCAGCGGCTAGAACGGAAATGGAACGAGTTTCCGCTAAAAAGAAAAACAATCGGCCTGGTAGGTACCTACTGACAAATTATTTTTACATATTTTTCGTAGGTACTGTATGTACAGTCGTGAGATTATTGTTTCGTACAGCTACCAAAACGCTTTTTTTCACGTCCACGTGAATATGTAGAATTTTATTATTGAATTTCTTTGGCTGAACGTCATGCGTACTCGGTACAACGATTCAAACAACAATAAATAGCTGAACGTCATGCGTACTCGGTACAACGATTCAAACAACAATAAATAACAGCTTTCAAGAGATCTGAAGTCTTGAATGAATCATATTAAAAATTTAAGGCGCAGGCGCAGATCGTGAGAGAGACTGAGACAACAGCATGTTTTTCGAAACTCCATGGAAACATTCCATCTCTCACTCGTGTGCGTGAGATCTATCCTTGGATCGAGTGGGGGAAAGTGCGAGTTATAATATGGTGTAATGATTACACTTCAAAAGTGATTTGAAATAAAAGGCATCCAAATCCTGTAAACGGGTCACTTTTGGTTTGCGCCTGAGGTTGACCGAGTGACGTTTAGGATTAAAAGATTTTTTTTAAACCAACTGAAAAAATTACCTCGCTGTTTCACGAGATGAACAATAATTATGTCAATATATTTCTCACTATAACACCCTGTCGCCTACCGTCTTGTGAATTTGATCTTTCAGGACTTGTTACGTAAACTACTTGTATCGGACTGATAATGTAAATACAGCCTAGACACTATTCAACCATTTAGTTTGTCATTTTGTATTTCTAGTGTTTATAAGCGTGCTAAATAAGCACCTGCCTAATCATTGTTTTTTTTTTCAGTCGTAGTAAATAAAAATATAGCGCACATAAACGAGACCAGCGAAGCAAACAGAATGCCAAGAGAAGTATTCAACAATAAAACTTCGGTGCCGAAGTCTTCGAATGCACTTCATGAGATAAGAGATTGGTGGAATGAACAACTGGGTTACGTGTCTTCAAGTGATGAGGACTGAATCATTGAAAATTTTTGCATAGTTAATTATTATTGAACGAATGGATGATCAAACATATACATATTTATAGTCCATTCTGTTCTATTCTGTTTGGTAATTCTGAGTTTAGATGTGTGGCCTTGCACAAATTTATTTTGAACAATTGCAAGTCGTGGGCTCTTGAATTCTCAGATAAACTGATTTCAAAATTTTACAGAGATTTACAGATTATTTAGGTAGGTATGTTAGAGGGTTTGCGCGATACAGTTTTCGCTTGTGTTATACAATTTTCGAATTTTCAGTATAGATTCATTGAGCATCAGAAATGTACAACAGACGACGAATGAATGTGCTGTTGTTAGCATATATGGGGCTTCAAATTTATTGAAGAAAGTGCCTACATGATGATCTACTAGTTTCTAAACAAATTTTCTTTTAAACATACTTACGTAACTATAGCGAAAATTGACTTTGCGCAAACTTCTAATATGAATACAACGACATTATTTTATACAACTGTTCATTGCTAGACATTTTAATAGATGTAATTAATATACTTCTTGTTTTTTTTTTATTTGAATTAGCCTGTATTATTGTCTTAAAGTACCTATACGTACGTATAATACAGTCGACCGATACATCACAGACGGCGTCACCTTATGAGACATCAGACTTATACATAACGTCGTAAGCTTATTTGTATACATAGAAATGTAGGAAAAAAACAGATTCTTGCAATGTTGCTGGTCAGCGAGTGATATAGCAGTTTTGGAGATATTGCAAAAATTCTATTTTCATTGAATCTTGAGAAATTCAAAATTTTACACGTATCTTTCTATCTAATGTTATTGTAGAAATCTATGACTATTCTCATTAGGTACTTCTCATTCATTGGTTTCACTTGGGGAGGAGTACAAAGTTTTCGCTAATTTGTAGGTTTAGGTTAGGAGACTACAACCTTAAAATGGGGTGTGGGAAAATAATTGAAGAAGTTTTATGAAAAGAAAAAGCATCGCCAACATATTTAACCGACCCCAACTCATCGATTCAAGTTCCATTATCAGTAAACTATGAATCCATATTTAAAATAATTATAAAAATATGGCTTAATAGACTTTTTCATGGTATATTTGGTAGTCTCCGAAGCTGCAGCTGTAGATTTTCTGTAGAACCAGCCTATCGTTCTGGCAGCTTTTCACGAAAGATTTTGGTGCGGTCCCATTTTGGTGTCATCTAGTTTTTTTTTTTCAAACGGTCAAGTATCTAGAACAAAACTGGCAATGCTTCAAACTTGTAACCACCTGCTGTACTTAGTTTTTGTCGAACTAAAATATTCAACATTTCAAGCTTTCCTCTATCCAATGCAGAAAATCCTAACCCAATATCTTTTGAGATGTGTACGTACGAGGCTTGTAAACCGCAACATACTTATTGGCGCGTTTTCGACTGAGGCGAATGAATGCTCATGTCGCTCGCTCACGTGCCATTTAGGGTAGATCTCGGGGTAGATTCATTTCAACTGATCACCTGTGTGCAGGCTACTCGGTAGGCTATGTGTTACTGGGTACCAACACCTGTGATGGAGCAGGGATCAGTGAAAAAAAACTCCAAGGGGGTTATCTTGCCCCGTACTTTTCTAGTTTCTATTAAAAATTCTATAGATACTTAAACGACGGTTACGTTGCCATTTCTAGTGGTCATTACTTTAG
This sequence comes from Anaspis maculata, assembly GCA_949128115.1. Lineage (NCBI taxonomy): Eukaryota > Metazoa > Arthropoda > Insecta > Coleoptera > Scraptiidae > Anaspis > Anaspis maculata. Next base: position 40,372,592 of record OX421962.1, on the reverse strand, counting down.
TTACAGTGGAAAGAAGCTGAGAAATTATCGTTTCGAAAGTATGTACCAACTTCTTACAACCTAATATATAATGGATTTTTGCCATTCTCGTAAACAGCTTTTGCAGCGTTGGTTATTAATCTAGTACGTGCTGTTCAGTTTCGTGATTAGTTAGGTCATAATATCAAACGAAAAATTCTCAGGTGCACTGTTCTTGCACACACAGTTTTGAACCATGGAAAACTACGATGAATTTATGGCCAGACGAGGTGATTTTCAAAATATCCACAACATATTATTTTACAATCCCTCACTTTCAGAATCAATAATCCAAGGATGGCCTATCACTTCTTCTCCAATGTTGGTTTTACTAATAGTGAAACTATACCTGTTAATTGCATTGGTACTAGGTCCTTGGATGATGAAAAATCGTGAACCGATAGTGCTGAAAAAAGTTCTACTAATATACAACTTAGCACAAGTTATTTTCAACGTGTGGTTGTGTTATTTGGTTGATATACGAAGGTTTTGGCATTATATCGCTATTCCGTGTTTGCACCTACCAGACAAAGACTATGAAATAGCAGTAAGTACCTACCTACCTACCCACCTACCTGCCTACAAGTCTTTTATATTAAAAAAACATATCAATAAAAGTCGATTTCAGCTGATCAAAATGTCTTGGTGGTTCACTATGAATAAAATGTTAGATTTTTTGGACACACTATTCATAATCTTGAGAAAGAGACAATCTCAGCTCAACCTGCTTCATTTGTATCATCATCCCAGCACATTTCTGATATCTTGGTGGCACTTGCGTTACGGTCCTGGTGAGTCCAGAAAATTATTAACAATCTCTATACAGCGTTTGAGATGTTTAATCGCTTACATTTTAAGTCGATAGATCATCAGAAGAGAAAGAGAATATCTTCAGAAAAAAATCCAAAGACGCATACCTAATAATGGAGAAACAGCCTTTCAAACATGATTTTTTTTTTCAAGTAACTTTTGAGGTTCGACCGATCTTGTCCAAATGTTGATGGCCATCATTTACTAAATCAAGTTCATTGAATGGGGACTCGCGTAGTTATAACTAATTAATGGTCAAGATTTGGACAGGATCGGCTAAAGAACTCAAAAGTTACTTGAAAAAAAAAAGATATTTTATTTACATCTTTGAAAGGCTGTATCTGCGTTATTAGGCGTCTTTGAAATGTGTTTTCTGAAGAAAGTCCTCTTCTTGTTTGATGCTCTATGCTCTATCTACTGGTGAAATGTTTGCGATTAAACACCGGATACCCCGTACCTATAACGTTAAAATGAAAATTTCAGGTATCTATTACATTATATCGTGGTACATAAATGCTGTGGTTCATATAATTATGTACACGTATTACTTTTTGGCAGGACTAGGACCAAGGTATCAGAAATACCTTTGGTGGAAGAAATATTTAACCAAACTTCAAATGGTTCGTAATAGTGGACACAGGTGACCCAGAATTGATGGCAGAAAAAGCAACTACGGACTCTTCATTTGAGGTGAAGACCTCCTGATAATATACTATTATACCTTGGCTGTAATGAGACACTTTCCACCTCGGTATGTAATATACTAATCCTGATACCGTCCGCGTCCAGGGATCGAACATGCGACCTCTGCATTGGTGCTATTGATAGCTCGGCACTCCAACCGCTGAGCCCCCTCGGCCCCATCCTAAAGAACTAACTCTATGGTTACCTTTTCCGCCATCAATTCTGGGACACCTGCATCATAACAATTTGTTGCATTTTGTGTTTTAATTTCAGCTCCAGTTCGTGATTTTGATCACTTACATAATGTGGATGGCGTGGTGTTGTAAGTTTTCAGCACGGATGCTGATTTTCACCGCGGCAAATCCTATGTTCTTACTATTCTTGTTTGGGAGATTCTATTCGAAAACTTACAAGAAGAAGACCAAAGCTGAATTTTAGTTCAAGATTCATCAGTCAGAATTACATGAAGAACATCTTCATGATTTGATCAACCATATTGTATTCGTAAATCAAGAAATAGATACAAGACAAAAATATGCTTTCGTCAAATAAATTAAAACTGGACATGGGGTCATTCCATAGAATTTCAACGAACTTGATTTATTTTTGAAAGTTCGACCATCGAGTTCGGGGATGAAATTTGGCTCTTTTGTTTACCATAGTGTTACGATATGAAAAATATCAGCATTGATTTTTTTCAGTCCAGTACGGCAGTGTAAAAAAATGAAGAAGTGGTAGGTGACAGGGAAATTCATACAAAATTATTGATTTTTTTATTCTCAAGGTATTGTCTCAAAATGTCTGTCACAGATGATTTTGTATTGTCCTTAGGTTCAAGATTATTAGGTTACTTGTTTGAAAGGGCCTCAAAATTTTTGGGCTTGAAAAAAGGATTGTTAATTTTTTGTCTTTTTTGCATTTTTCCAACTTTTCTGCAAGCTGTCAAAATTGATCCTGTTCATATGAGAATGTTTTGAACAGGTTACTGAAAATATGATCTTCGCTCAATATTTTAGGCAAGTTGGGGCTCACCTGATCGATACTTGTAAAAAGTTGGGCACAAATCAAAATTTGACTTTTTACGATTTTGTGGAAATTTGACATATTCAAAGCCCAATATCTCAGTTGGGGTAATGGGAATAATTCTGAAAATTGATCTTGGTTTAGCCGCTATTAAAACAAATATACAATATCTTTTACAAGTTTGAGAAAAGTTTACAAGTAGCTAAATTACAGTTCCGAAAAACAGAAAAAAACTGCAAAATCGATATAAAATAGAAATGTTCAACCGCAGCAAAAACAGTTGAGACGCATGTGGCAAGACCAACAAAATGATGAAGGGAACTCATGATAAGCTTGATTCGAACATTTATCCTATTTTTTTCTTTCAAAGTGGAAGTTTCGTAACATCGCATTGTCTTTTTATAAAAAAAAAAAACTTTTCATCAAGTAGTACAAAACAAATTTGTGTTTCTCTCGTGTATTTGGCACAGTGTTCAAACCACTAAATCTTACTTCAAGAAAAAGTGATGTAGTAATACTAATAATTTTCTTCAGCTGGAACGTTGTACGGAAGAAATGCCATCTGTATTTTCCACACAAAAATCATACATATATATATCCAACGGCGTTAGAATATGTTGTGCCATTGTCACAGAACGTTGCAGGCTGGTCTTTGCAACCGTTTTTATTATTAACATTTCCCAAACCCCATCAAAATCGCCCTTGCCATGGGAGGTGGAAAAAGAAATCAGAATTAAGTTGGAAGTAGGTAGTAACATTAACTGACGAAATTCTTTTTTATTTTTGTACTGACTTGTGGCGCCGTCACGGACAGTTGCCTATTTTTGTTGGGAAAGCTACACCAAAAGTTTTGCAAATAGTATCAATTTTCTCAAATTTTATTTCTTCAAAAATGGAATCTTCACTTTGGCAATTCAACATCGACATCTTCTGGGTCATCACAATTTTTTTATGCACGTAGGGCTCAACGACTTGCCTGGTATTAATAATTGTATTGAATGCTTTATAGGTTTCATCATTTGCGATCGTTCCATTTCTCGTAATCCTTTGATGATTCTTTTTTTATGTCGTCGGAACGAATCGCAACATGCTTGGTGATATAAATGGTTGTATTTTTTCAAGAATTAAATTTTGTACAATTCACATAATTACAACAGTTCGGTAATTGTTGATTTACCGGATCATAAACAAGGTTGTGACATATCTTATCGTCTTTGTCAAAACGCCCAGAAAAGAAAAACATCTTTACGAACAAAATTGAAAAATGTCTCAATATATTAGCAAGTGAATAACAACCTGAAGAAGAATACAATCCTAGAAGAAAAAGGCTATGAACAGAAGCTCTGAAGATACGCTGTTGCATTCACCGTCCGTATAAACCATTTTTGAAGAAACTAGACTGTGGAATAGCTTTATTGACTGAGGGAAAGACCTTTGTATCTGGCAGGCTGTTGTACAAGCATGTTACATGAGGACATTCCCCATAGAAATCATTGTAAAACATATCTTACCATGCTCGCCGTTTTATTTTTTGTAACAATTTGTTTAGAAAATTAGTGTTTTGAAGAAAGACCATTTTAAATAAAAAAAAAACGCAGTGTAAGCAGGAGAAACTATTCAATTGTCGTAGGTACGAAATGAAATACAAAAAATAGGTAAAGCAATCGATGTGTGGATCAACAAGCCATTTTGAATCTTTTTGTGTATCATCATAAGGCATTCCACTGTCCGTATTATCAAGACCTGATCAAGACCTTTATGATACAATCGCTCGCTTGCGATCGGTTAAGTGATTTTTTTTTCAACTAAGGAAATTGTCAGTATGTAGGTACCTACGACACTTTTTCTCGGAGAAATATTGATTAAGTGGCGGCTTAGAAACCGTGATAAATATACAAGAGAACCACATTGTTCCACTTGATAAAATCACTATTCGGTGCTACGAAACTTCTTCTACCTCATTCAAAGATGTCCAGTTAAAAAAAAAGGATAAATGTTCGGATCAAGCTTGTCATAAGTTTTATTCATCATTTTGTTAGTCTTGCCACATGTCTCAACTGTTTTTGCTGCGGTTGAACATTTTTATTTTATATCGATTTGGCAGTTTTTTCTGTTTTTCGGAACTGTAATTTAGCTACTTGTAAACTTTTCTCAAACTTGTAAAAGATATTGTATATTTGTTTTGATAGTGGCTGAACCAAGATCAATTTTCAGGATTTTTCCCATTACCCCAACTGAGATATTGGGCTTTGAACATGTCAAATTTCCACAAAATCGTAAAAAGTCAAATTTTGATTTGTGCCCAACTTTTTACAAGTATCGATCAGGTGAGCCCCAACTTACCTAAAATATTGAGCGAAGATCATATTTTCAGTAACCTGTTCAAAACATGCTCATATGAACAGGATCAATTTTGACAGCTTGCAGAAAAGTTGGAAAAATGCAAAAAAAGACGAAAAATTAACAATCCTTTTTTCAAGCCCAAAAATTTTGAGGCCCTTTCAAACAAGTAACCTAATAATCTTGAACCTAAGGACAATACAAAATCATCTGTGACTGACATTTTGAGACAATACCTTGAGAATAAAAAAATCAATAATTTTGTATGAATTTCCCTGTCACCTACCACTTCTTCATTTTTTTACACTGCCGTACTGGACTGAAAAAAATCAATGCTGATATTTTTCATATCGTAACACTATGGTAAACAAAAGAGCCAAATTTCATCCCCGAACTCGATGGTCGAACTTTCAAAAATAAATCAAGTTCGTTGAAATTCTATGGAATGACCCCATGGCTAATGTATCATCATCACCCTCAGAATGGATGGACATGTATTTCCATGTTTCCTAATTCCTATAAGCTAAAAATTACCGTATTATAGCTGTATTACACTACACAAATTCTTGTACAATCTGTCAAATCAACAATTAAGTTTTTTGTTTTTTGACACTAATTTGGCAGATGGTTCAAGAAATTGTACAAGAAATTGTGTAGTGTAATACAGCTATTATATGTTATTTTCCTCCATCAGAGACAAGCAACCAAGTCTCAGAGGAACATAAATATTTACCAAAATAATGGCTGTAATTAGTATAAGTAGTAGTTCCAAGCTGGCAGTAGGAAAACACACTGAAGTGGATGGACTCTTTTAATTGTTGATCATCACGCTCAAAAAATGCGAACTATCCTAGAATTACGTGAACTATTAATTCAACGGATAATTAATTAATATGTGCGCAACCAAGTAAGCTTGATGTGTCCATACAACTTCGACTGTCAACAGTCAACTGATAATGAAATTAGAAATGTGCGCAAAGGAATAATTAAATGACACTTAAAAAAAATGAAATAGACAATACACTTAGGTACGAACAATGGTGGGCGTAGAAATAAATTAGGTCATGATGCTAACGACTGAAACTTAGTTTTTCCAAAATGAGCCAAAGTAACGGGAGCATACTGCAAGTTTTGAAATTGTACCACACCTTTTTGAAAATTTTCGGCCTGGTTCAATTTTCGCTCAACGAAATCGAATCGTGCCGCACACCTCGCAGCTCTATTTTGATCAACTTGATTCAAATCATTTTTTCACTGTCCACTATATCTCAATTTATCAAATACTCCATGTTGCTGTCCAATCGAATTCTGATAGCACAACTAATTTTCCTAGTCAACGGTATTTCGATACTATTAATAGTGCTCGGCAATTTCGTTTGGGGTAAAATGTACAAAGAAAAAATTTTTCTCTTGTTCCAAAAGCTGTTCAGCATCAGCAAAGATTTCGAGAAATGTGACATGACAATGAACTACAGAAACATCTGGAGGTGCGCTCTCGTGTTCTTGGTAATGGAAACAGCGATTGTAATTGGTCATGTTACGATGCACTTCGTCGTCAATTGGAGAAATGACGACGGCTTTTTGAAGATTTTATTCACCGCAATCTCGTTTTTGGCCGTCAATGGATCTTCGATGAATCTATCCTGTCTCTTTGTTACCATGTTCAGCACTCTGAGATACATGTTTGTCGAGTTGAATAGAGGACTGGGCGATCATGACGTCTCGGTCAAGAAAATTCGACAATATTGCATTTTATACGAGAATTTATGCGGTGTCATACGTCTCGGATGCGAAATATTTTCTGGGCTGATATTGTTGCTGTTTGGGTCGTCTTTCATTATCACGACGTTACAGATTTACGCCAACATAGTGAGCGATTATAATGATCCCACGAGGAATTTCATGTTCAGTTCCTATGAAATTGCAATACTTTTCTATAAAATGGCATTGCAAATAATCATATCACAACAGTTGGAGAGATCTGTAAGTATAAGAGATGCCATTATCTCACTTTTTTTGTAAAACAGCTATCCATTTTAGGCTAACAGTGTCAAGATCACTATGTTCAAGTTGCTCATCAAGAAACCTAGCTACTTTTACCAGAAAGAGGTAATTAGGTCAAATTTTTGACCATGTTTATTTTGTTGTGCAGCCTATTTCGCGAATAGCACATCGAGTAAATCAACCTAGATTACTTAATTTGTAATGAGAATTGAAAATTATTGAATATTACGTGTTCCAAGTATACTCTAGTACAGCAGTTTTTATGTTGAACCGTGCTATAAAATAACCTAAACTGCTCAACATTTGAAATGTCGGTATCGAAAATTTTGCCCTTTTTCAAAACGGTATAACTTTAGATTGTCTCAACCAATTCCGATTTTGTTCATTTCACGATTGTTTGGATACATCTTCCAGCAATCTACTCGGTTGGCGAGATTTTTTGACTTATTCCAATTACATTCGTTACAGAGTGGAATGTAAAGCATTGCAAAATCATGCTTAGTTCAATAGATCTCCGTTTTTGTGGACAATTTTTTTTCAAATTCTAACGGTATAATCATGAATTCTGATGTCCTATCTCGAAACAGTTTTTGAATTTTCCAGATCTGAAGTCCAACAATGATGACATGATTTTCTTTGTAAAAGGTGCATTTCAGTCATTTCGGTTGGCAATAAAATCGCATTTTGGATGATAAGAACCTGTATTTTTGCATGCTTGTTGCTTGAACTGTTAGAAACTGCTGCGCCCTCTGAAACTACTGTTTTACTTTCCCGGTTCGCGTTGCGTTCTCGAATGAAAAGAAAAATATTTTGAACGCGCAAAAAATTTGTTTCCGGATTTCGAAAAATAACTTTTTTTTCAAGGTCCATCCAATCGATTTATTTAGACCATCATTTCCAAATCAAAGTCGGTCTGTCTGCCTGTCTGTGTGTCTAACTCTGTGAAATCGTCCATGATAACTCCCAAACGGTACATCCAATTGAGCTGAAACTTGGTATGCAGCCATAGTATAGACGTCTAATGAACTTATGTGATTTTGGTTGAAATCCGCCATTAGAGGGCGCACTTATTGCATCGTATCAATATCGGAATTTTTGACATACGGACCTCGAATTGGATATGTAGGTGTCTTGTTGGTGCAGAAATACATTCTAAAATTTTAGTTTGAATATGTTTCAGAAATATAACCTGAATTTCTCAGTATTTAGAGACGTCTAAAATGCAACTTCTACAAAAAAAAATCATATCATCATTGTTGAACTTCTGATCTGGAAAAATTCAACAACCGTTTCGAGACAAGACATCAGGCTTCATGATTATATCGTTAGAATTTGAAAAAAAAAGTTTACAAAAACAGGGATCTATTGAACTAAGCACAATTTTGCAATGCTTTACATTCCACCCTGTAACGAATGTAATTTGAATAGAATGGAAATTCCTGCCAACGAAGTAGATTTCTGAAAGATGTATCTAAGCAATAGTGAAGACAAAATCGGAATCGGTTGAGAGAATTCAAAGTTACACCATTTTGAAAAAGGGCAACATTTTCGATACCGACATTTCAAATGTGGAGCACTTTGGTTTAACCTAGATTACTTGGATGAATTTCGTTCACAAATTGCCCAAATTGGTCATCAGAGATTTTCTGATGGATTTTCCGTGGTCAGTAATCTAGAGTACAGTACTTACATACATATAATACTGATTACCGATGATGAGAATGATGTATAGAAACACTTTGTGACACAATAAAAGCGACAGAGTTAAATGAACTGGTCTTGAATAGCTCAATTTTAGGTGAACGCCTTTTCTTTGCAACTATTACACAACAATGCCAAAGTGAATGCTGGAAAGCTTTTTGACATAAACTACAGTTTCGGTATGAATGTGAGTAAAAAAATATATTCAACTGAAACATAATTATTTTATTAAACCTCTTTTAGATTGTTTGTTCAATTTTGACGTACTTGATCATTTTAATTCAAACCGACCCTTTGGGATCAAGTACTGTGAAACAAGCTATTTTTGAATCAAAAATATAAATTTGATATTGTCGTGTTCAAGGGTTTAATTTATACAATGGTTTAACGCAAGGGCCTACTCATTTTCGACCTTTTCGTAACAATATTATACAAGTATACCTACCTTATAATAAGCGCTATCCTTTTATCACATAACCCACTGATCTGATCTCCTAAGTTAGAAACAGAAACAGCGAGAAATTACATGAGCGAAAGTGAGACACTACTAGCAACTTATTGGGTCAGCAGAATACTTAGTGCAGGTGGTAGAAGGGCATACTAGGGAAAGCACCTAGTATAAAGCAGTAAGGTACCTATGTTTTAAAGGATGTTTTCAACCGACCATAAAAAAAAGTCCAAGGCAGTTTAGGGTAATCTTTCAGGAGTGGCAGAAAAATATTGAAAAAAAAATTAGGTCTTAATTTTTGCAAATATGGCGTCCATTATTTTCGTTATCTGTACTGATTTGTGTAACCACTTTAAAATGAACAAAAAAGCATCGTTTTTGAACTGTTGAATGTGTTTTGCGTGTATTTTGAAGGAAACTGAATTTTCATAATGTAGACCAACCCTGTATGATGAATAGAATTCTAAAACACATCCAGTAGCTCAAAAAATATGCATATTCAATTCGTTTGTTCAAAAAGTTTTACAAAAATCGGTACAGATAACGAAAATAAAGGGACTAAAAGTCTCGTCCTTTGACCCCTATATTCCCAAAAAAAGGAACCCAAATTTTTTGCAATATTTTCTGACACACTTGAAACATTTCCCTAAATTGCCCTGAACTTTATTAGGAACACTTTGTATACATGTAGAAACAATATGGGTGTATAATAATCATGGACTACTCCAGCTACAGTGCTACACCCCATCTGGAATAACTGTCACGACCTACATGTGTCCCCATTAATTCTCCTGCGTTGGAAATATTTTGAAAACGTCCTCAAAATTGACTCTTCAAGAATATTAGCGAGACTCAATAAATTGACAAACAGGGAGAGAGAGGTCACTAGATTGGTCTCACTCTGCGACTAACTTTTGCAAAATCTGGAGCCCCGATACAGGCATGAAACCGATTAGAGGTCCTAATTTTGTTGTAAATGTTTATGAAATTGTTAATAGAAATTGTTGAAAAAAAAAACTGTTTTTGGGTGAATTTTTATTCACCCCTTTCCAGTGTAGAATAAGATTTTGCCTCTTACAGTAGGTACCATGGCATGTAAAATAATCTGGTACAGTGAAAAAGTCCAGACACCTAACACCTAAGTTTTCGTAAATACTAGTCGTGTGGTGGAGTCGACCCTCGAGTGGAAGTTCACTCAAGTTATTGACACACGAGTTAACCTATGACCTGTGATAAGAGCTTTTTGATTTCGTCAAATAATAAAAGCTAGATTAGTATAGCCTCTACACGGACGGTTTTGGTCTGCGAATTTGGCAAAACGATCTGGTTTAACAGGTGTGATCTTTAGCTGATGCTATGGAAACTGGCTGGGAAAGCCGTAAAAACCGCGGTTCAAAACCGTCCGTGTGAACACTCCTAATAAATCTTTAATAAAATAACGGGATACAGGCAGTTTCTTCTTTTTCAAAGGTTTCTATTCAGCTAACGTTTCGTACAACGTGTACTTCGTCAGAGCTTCTAAAACTCCTAGTATACAGAAAAAATGTTAGTAAATGGTGTTTGTAAAAATTTTAGAAGCTGTGACGAAGTACACGTTGTACGTTGTACGAAACGTACATAAACGTACGTAAACGTACGTACGAAGCTGAATAAAAACCTTTGAAAAAGACGAAACTGTCATGTATCCCGTTATTTTGTTAAAGATCATAGCCTCATGGACGTTATCAGTACAAAGAAACTCCTATTAAATCCGCCTGGAATGGGGGTAAATATTGACCGTTTTCTAGATGGCGCCGTTGTAGCTGGAGTAGTTCAAAAATGGCATCCAAATGTTACCACGCTGTCAAAATAGTCAAATGTATTTCATCAACACGGGCAGTTGAATAAGGTTGAAGCAAGGTTAGAGCTAAAATCGACAATATTTTGCTTGAAATTAACAACAATAATAACACGCGCCTGCCTAAATGGTGCCCAATGCACAAAGCGCAAGAAATTTCAACAGCTAGATGATGGTTCCTAATTTGAAATCCTCGTCACTGGCGAGAGATACTCACTTTAGTATTAGTATTGTGCTACATTCTTGTTTTATAAATTCGTCGAAATTAATTGAGATTTCAAGAAAAACTTTAACGCCCCCTATAGGCCAAGCACCTCAAGACCATGATCTAATTGTCATATACATATTGGTATTGCACATGTAGCTAGGAAAACGTATGTATTGAAAGAATAAAAAGGCTTTGGAAAAAATACCGGGTGATCATTTGAGAGCTATACACCTGCAATAACTCCCGATTGCTAGTAATTATTTTTTCGAGCAAAAAAAGGTCGATTTTTATATTGAAGGAGACATGAGACATCTAAAACACACATTGGCGAATTTCTAGAAAGCATCGAGAAAGAGAATTTTCGGTGGAAAAACTTATAACCAAATTCACCCCTTAGCTCTATCCGCCCTAACTACAAAATTTAGTAAGACACCACCTTGTTAGTGGAACATCAAATCAAAGGGAATTTAATTCTCCTTCTGGAAACAATATTTCGAAAATTGTCAATACTTCCCCCAAATAAATCAATCATTTGGAGTATTTTAGAAGGAGAATAATAGGGGTTTTTGGAATTTTTTAAAATACTTTGTCCATGAAAAGAATCCAGGGGTGGATTTGGCTGGCACTTTTTCCATAGAAAATTTTCTCTTTTGATACTGTACAGTACAGAATGACGTTGACTGCATTGAAGACAATCCACTATATACACGGCTCCTACTGAGTATGCGCCAACTACTTGGTGTGCAACGGTAGAGTTGCCCTATACCAACACATGTTAATAGCGTAATTTCAATCATTCATATAATCAAAATTACCGACAGTGATCTATCAAATAAGCTCTGAGTGAAAGAGCACTTACTGATTAGCCATTCAATGGGTAGTATTGATAAAAAATAAGCATTAGCATTTGCTTAGATTTTTGAGAAGTCGCTAAGCAGACTTTCCCAAGCAACGCCTATGAAATTCAAGCAACTGCTTATGCTAGTTTTTTATTAATACTACCCAATGAAATGTGGGACAAATAGCCACAGTCTTAGGATACACAATAGAGTTATTGCAGAATGCCATTTTACTGCACGGCACTATTAAAGGAGGCGTTATTAAAATACTGCTTATCATATTTTTGGTTGTTGAATAAGACTTATTGCAGATGGCAAATTCCCCCACTTGCCCCGTCATTCCCAATTCCTAACATAAATTTTTAGTCTCAATTTAAAGTTAGAGTGCAAATTGCATGCGGGATACAAGGACCCCTCTGACGGGCCTGATTTCTTGCACACGTGTACTGCAAGGCCTGCAGAGTTTATCTGCAAAAAATTAGCCCCCTATTTAATAACGTAAGGGTAGTTTCTCGGGTAGTTTGTTCAAAATTCGAGGAATATAGGCAACCAACAATACACTAACAGGGCCATTTTCGGGACTTGTCAAAATAAAGTATGAATAAGGTCGACCTAAAGAGTGCACAAATAAAGGCAGGCACTATCCTTACTAAGGGAAATTTAACGTCGCACTAATCTGCACAAGCGTTGTTGTCAAAATAGTGCCGCTTTTAATACTGCTTGCCCTTATTTCATCTGCAATAACTCTCTAATAAATATAAAGATATGAGTGTGTTTTTCGATCAGCTGTATTTTGAAAATAACCGCGTTTCTTGTATAGTGTCTTCAAATATTCAACGACTTGCAGTGTTGTCTGTCAATGTCACAGGTGATCAGGTGATGAAGAAAGGTTAGGTCTCCGTATTGTTTGTTTACTGTTGAATTATTTTTTATTTTCGGTGTCAGCAATGCCGGGTACAGTGTGCTGTGTGCCTGGGTGTTAAGGACGGAGTTGAATTGTTAAAATAAGCGTTGCGAAATTAATCCCTGTGGGTTTATTTCTTGACGGATTCTTACCATTTTGGTCTCTTTCAAAAGCTACAAGGATGTACTTTGGTTTGAGCCCATTGGCATTTCCAAAATCCAAAAATAATTTTTTTGATTTTTTGATCTTGAAATGCCAATGGGCGGGCTCAAACTAAAGTACACCCTTGTAGCTTTCGAAAGAGACCAAAATGGTAATAATCCGTCAAGGAATAAACCCACAGAGATTGATTTCGCAAAGCTTATTTTACCAATTCAACTCCGTCCTTCAAACAACAAAAAGAAAATCAGGAGTTCCTTCACATCGCGCGTAATTCCAGCCAAAGAATGTGCCGAACTCCGAAGTGCCGATCCACGACGGCGCCGGCGTGGTGTGTGGCGTGCACGCACAAGTATATAACCTGCTATAGCTCATCGTTACCTATTGGTCAGGCGGAGACCACGTGATGGGAAATATACAGGGTGACTGACGCTATAATTATCTCGTCGGTATCGATATAAAGAGTTACAGAATCGCCGTGCAGTGCGGCTTTCACCAGAATGTAACACAGCTTTCATAATACTGTTACGAGCGGCGATCCCGTGCATACTGGTAAACACGGGATCTTTCTAGATTCTTCCATTCATTAGATCGCAAAGTAGAAGTGCGGAGCGATCTGGTGCATTCCAGAGCGTGCGTGTACGTGAAACTGAATGAAGAACTTTCAACGCTCGATCAAGGCACATCTGTCCACTTTGGCGGAGATGCAGAACCCAGAACACACGGAAAGCACGCGAAAGGTGTGTGTGTGATTATTCAGGAATTGTCTAGAAACCGCATATGCCGGGCCACTATGGAAATTGCTGGAAGATGACGGACAGTTCTGGAACACTATTCGGAGGCCTATATAAGGCATCAACCGGCAGCTCACCGGGAGTATTGAATTGGAAGAGACAGCGAGCGAATAAGCGAGCGATAATCACCGCGATATTCCAAACAGATAATTGTTGGCGTGTATTTATTGTAGTACGCAGAAATAAACAGTGTGTATTTTAAATCGATCGTCTCAATTATATTCGAACCTGTACGCGAAATCCGTAACAATACAAAGTGTATGTACAACATATTTCTTTGTTATGTATGAATTCACTGCGTTCAGATGCCAAAACCGTACAGACGACTCACCACTAAAAGATGCCAGTATTACGCCTAATAAAACATTTTGCATACCATTTTTATCCTGTGAGTTCGTTATCGTGATCTGCTGTAGGTGGCAATTACGCTGGGCGCACTCAAGTATTGGTGATTCCATTTCCAAAGCACGAGTTCCGGGCATAAGCCGGAACTGCAAGTGAAACCCGAAGTGAAGCAAAACTCTGAAAAGAAACCGAAATTAAAAAGTCAATAATTGGAAATGGTATGATTAATTTGAGAAAACAATGTGATGTGACCTATCCTCGTGTCTATCTATTCTCACATAAATAGACAAACACAGACTTATATTCTTATTCTCAGTTTTAAAAATTCAACTAGAAAATCATTATCAAGGTCAAAAGAAAAAAGAAAAAATGTTAGTAAAACCGAGAGTAAAACCCAAGTCCCAACAATGAATTTGCTAATCAAATATTATGATGTACACCTACACATGAATCTGCGAATTTAATAGGTACCTGACAGGATTTTGAACATAATGGATTACAAGGACTTGCTTTGTTGTGAGAATTTTCGGTTATTAGCTTCAGTCTTCTCATTAAGTAGTATGTACGTATGCTTCATTGATGAAAGTGCAAATCCAAAGAAAAATTAAATATGAAATTCTGAAGATCTTTAAGAAAACCTGTTTAATAACAATTTATGAATAAAGTTATAATTACTACTAATAAATAACTATAATAACGTAAATCCACAACCAACAAAAAAATCACCCATATAGGTAAGCCAAGCAGTATTTACCACTAGTGGCAGTTAACCACATTTACCTCTGTCAGTATCAACCTAAATATACCTACCTAAATATTTTAATAAACAAAGTATTTACGCAGGATGCCCGACTGTCCAGTTGTTATTTTACTTATTATAATTTTATTTGCGTTGTTTAGTCAACACACAGCTCAGTTCGAAGGTAAGCCTTTTCCCATTTTATGTGATTCAAGTATAGGTTTTGAATTATTGTCAGGCAACTATGACGGTGTTATTGTTATTGTCGAAGAAACAGAATCGCGGTCAGTTAGAGGTAATTTTGTTTCAATTTGAAAGAATGCAAAACTAACATTTTGGAGTTTCTAGGGGATCCTTGTGCTTTGGATTCAGGCGAACCTGGAACTTGTACAGATCTAGAACAATGCCCTTACGCAATGTTGTTGCTCAAGGCAAACAAAAGGCCAACTTCTTGTGGATTCCGACGATTTACTCCGATTGTTTGCTGTCCCAGCAAAAATGAACTTGACAAGTCGACTGTTCCTCCGGGAAATATTACGAAAGAAGGTGGGTTCAAAGCTAGGATTCGTGAAAAAATGTTTTGTTTCTCGATTTGTTTGTTTAGTTCACTGTTTGGTTAAATAACAATTTTATACCTTTAACTGAATTCAGAAATTGATGAGTTGGTAACCGATGCTGTTACACAACGAAATACTGAAGACGCACACACCCAAAAAATCTAAGGATATTTTTCTAAAAAGATATGGGTAGTATCTATAAAAAATAAGCATAAGCATTTGCTTGGATTTCATAGGCGTTGCTAGGGAAAGTCTGCTTAGCAACTCCTCAAAAACCTAAGCAAATGCTTATGCTTATTTTTCATCAATACTACCCAATGGACCTTTTCAGAAAAGAGAGACAGATGCATGCGCGTTCGTACCGCGCAGTTGGAGGTGTATAGCTATAACGGCGCCTAATATCTCCAAGGGAAACTCCGTTCGTTATGAAGTGCGCGGCACCACACTGCGGTCCTGTGGGGGCTGTGACGTAAATCGTGCGAGAGAGCTGCCTTTATTGAAAAGGTCCATTGAATACCTACAGTATGATTAAATTCAATAATATTTTGTTACCACCACGATCTCGCACTTATTGGCTTTGGACAACTATTTGCAACTCTTCAATAATTTTATAATTTTTTGGGGGGAAGGAGGGATCAAGAGATTCTCAGCAATTAAATTTTAGGCAAAGAATAATGGTGTTGTAGAGCCATTATCAACAATTTAGGAGACCACACATTGTATTAGCTTGCACTGACATTTTTCCAAAATTGTTGGCAACAGAAATTCAACTTTTCTTCTCACTTGATATTATTTATCTTCGATGGAATTTTAAGAAAAAACTGATACTTTCCATGAATAAAACATCCTAAATAATCGTTTCGTGTTTAAAAAATATCTTCGAGTCCAGTATTTTCAAATACTGGACATTGGTAAATGCCAATGCCAAAGCAAAGTTAACATCAGGGTGGAGTAAACCTGGGATGGAAATGCTGGACCTTTATTTAGATTTTTTGGGTCTGTGTAGTATCTAAAGCCCGTATTCATTTTCAGATCTTATGTCTTAAGACGACCTTATTCAACTTTGATACGCTGATTTTTGTAAAACACAACCTTATATTAAGATGTAGATGTATTTGATTATGTTATAAAAATTTCACAAGATGATAACTAAAATATATAGAACCATCTCAGTTCAAGACGTGTTTAAATAAACAAGGTCTCAAGATACAAGATCCGACTATGAATACGGGCCTAAGAGATAATTTACATATTCATAGGTATCTACCTACCTAATAATGGTGCGATTCTCTGAAAAATTACATTCCATGAAGACTCTGTTACGTTGTTATTATCTAGGCAACAGCCAATGGCCGAAACGAATTTTCACATAGCAGAGCGTTTATGGAATGTTATTTTTTTACAGAATAGCACTATAAAGTTGCAAAGTTCAGATTCAAATTCAAATTTGAATTCAGTTTCCTGATTTGGGCAATAAACAATATAATTGGTAAAACTGAGCTAAACAGCTTATAAAGCTTACTTGCATATTATTTCCTAGCATGACTTTGATTTTTTTTTCAGCATGCAACAACTATTATCCAAAACCCCTGTATCGCACATTGGTCTTTGGAGGTAAAAAGTCACTCGCCAAAGAATTTCCTCATATGGTAAGTCTTATTAGATACAGGAATATAAGATACGCTTGCTTGAACCGGAGCTTCAACCGAAAAAAATATGAAGAATTAGTAGTTAATTAGAATTAGTTATGTAAAAAAGTTCAATTAGTTCAAGTAGGTGCTCGTAAAGTAAAAAATTGAAAATAAGTTCACCTTGACTGATTTTTTTTCATTTAAACAAAGACTACAAAGGCATATCATTCCATAATATTCTGCAAAGCGGATGAGGTACTTCCAAATCATGTTACCTAATTCATTTTCAGTTATTGTCAAAACTGAAAGTATGGTACCGGTATCTGAGTTCATTCAATATTTTTAAAATTTGTGAGCAAAGTGTTAGATTATGGCTGATGCATACAAATGGAGAAACGAGACCATTGAAATTACACAATAAGTCGTATGATTAAAAAAAAATCTACTAAATACTTCTACTTTACCTTTTACTAGGAGTTGCCAAGCAAATTTTTCAGCAACTACTCCTAGTAAAAGGTGGAGTAAAAGCCAATATTTCTTCCAATCATACGATCCACTGTCTTTTTTGGGAACTTTGAGGTAAAATTATTGCAATTTTTGGCAAGAATAATCATCAAGTGGAACAAATGGACCCAGTATAAGGGATATCATAACAATAAGATGCTTGCCAAACAACGGCAGTTCTGAAAGAAAAATTATGAAGTTCACCTACCCAAGCTTTTGAGGAGGTGAATCCTTAACACTTTCGCTGCGCATGACTCCGATCGGAGCCACAGCAGTTCAGTACGTGGTGCTCACGACTCCGATCGGAGTCACGTTCTCCTTCTGAATAAATGGACCAAATACAAAGCCAGCACTGCTCTGAATTGCATGTGTCTAAGTGAGCATGTAGCTTAGGTGTTAGAATTTTCTATTTCAACTGCCGTTCTCGATTTTTTTGATTTTGCGATGGGAGAGTGTTGCCTCAACCCTCAAGTTGTAGAAAAACCTGTTTTTTTTTCGTTTTGTTTTTTTTTCATCAATATATGATTGGATTAGTGTTTAGCTAGCGTTATTTCTCCCCTATTCTTGAAATATCAACAAAATATACGCGGCTCCGATAGGCGCCGCTCAGCACTCGGCAACAAAAAATACAGCTAGGTGCGCATGACTCCTTTCGGAGTCGCATTTTCAAAAAGAGTCAAAAATAAAAGTAACTTCATTTTATCGTTTATTACAAACAATAATCAACTTCTGACCAACAAAAAACCCAATAATGAGGAAAAGGTGTTGCAGCACCAGGGGTTCATGCACTTTCCAAAAGTCGCAGCGAAAGTGTTAAAGGAGACCACAACACAAAATACAAGTTGGTTTCAAATGAAAGAGTTGAAAAAACTAGAACGATTGCATAGGGTCTTGTGAATTTACTTATCTCATGGCGGGCGCTGCGGTTATACAAAACGGCAACAGCAATAACAAGACCATTGGAACGTAATAGGTGAAAATCGGAGGTGAAAATCTAGGTGAAAACATCTTCCCAAGTGACGTCACGATGATATTTTCAAAACGTTTTATCTTCATCGGCTAATCGGACTCGTATAGAAAACTTGGATTTGTTCCGTATATTCTAAACTATCTTCCCCATAAGTGAGTCAAATAAAATATTGACTCGATTTTTTTTGTCATGGTCTCCTTGACATAGACATATTGGTGATACATAGACTTCAAAATTTAAATGTCTTTTGGGATGAATCAATCTACTTAATTCTGATTTGCAATATAAACAGGTGATCAATTGAACTGGTCCACCCAAAAATTCCATGCTACATCAAGATCAAAATCAAAATCTTGAAGGAAAATCAACCGATTTCAAACAGCGTGGTCATGCCATATACTCGTACAATGTGTCCCGAAAATATACCGACAACGTTCTAGGGCAACTTCCTCTCATAAAAACAAGAAAAAAAAGTTCCTATGAACATGGGTCCGGAAACGCTTCCTAAGGGAGCTACATGCCCCTAAAGGTGGAACCCTGAAGATGGTTTTTATTCAATATCTCCGAAACCGTTCAAGGGAAATCAATTAAGCTTGACACATCTACTAACTTTCTCATGGCCAACAAAACGAAGCAAGACTAATTCCAAAATAATTCACCAGGAGTGGGTCAGGCTGAGGTATGGGAGTAAAAATAGCCCTAACTTTTTTGAATGTGAATTGTTCCCAAATTATAAAGTTGTAAAAAATCAGTCTTCTCCACTTGTTTTTTATATATCGTTTACTCGAGTTTCGGCTAATTAAATATATAAAGCCATTTTCAAAAATAATGTGACATAGCATAGAACTTTATGTCTAAGTAATGATGTAACAATGAAGAATAGACGTAACAGGTAAAACAACAAAAGAAAATGAAGGAGGGGATTATAAAATTGGGAGTAGAGCTGGTATAATGTAGATGTTGTCAAAATCGATTTGTTCGTTGAGGAGGCTATCTGGGTCAAGATTGTATTGTTTTTTTATTTGCAAAATTTCAGAAAATTCAATTAGGTGTCTGTTGTCAAGTTTTTGGATTGGTTTCAAACAATTAAAAGCAAAATCATGGCCTTTGGCAACTACATGTCTTGTAAAGTTTGATTTTATATCGAACGCAGGTAGTTCCCTGCGGTGTTCATTTAGTCTAATTTTGAAAGATCTTATTGTGCGACCTATGTATATTTTGCCGCAAGAACAAGTTAATTTGTAGACTCCACTAGAATTTAGAGCGTCAATGGGGTCTTTGGTTTTTACTAAATGGGAGCTTAAAGTGAAAGGTGTTTTGAAACTAATATTGATGTTAAATTGTTTAAAGAAACGTGAAATTGAAGTGGAGATGTTGCCAAAATAAGATAAAGAAAAATAATTTTTTTGAGTTTTTTCTTGAGTCAAGCTGAATTTTTTTTTTATTTTGTCTTTTTCTTGCGGCAAAATATACATAGGTCGCACAATAAGATCTTTCAAAATTAGACTAAATGAGCACCGCAGGGAACTACCTGCGTTCGATATAAAATCAAACTTTACAAGACATGTAGTTGCCGAGGGCCATGATTTTGCTTTTAATTGTTTGAAACCAATCCAAAAACTTGACAACAGACACCTAATTGAATTTTCTGAAATTTTGCAAATAAAAAAACAATACAATCTTGACCCAGATAGCCTCCTCAACGAACAAACCGATTTTGACAACATCTACATTATACCAGCTCTACTCCCAATTTTATAATCCTCTCCTTCATTTTCTTTTGTTGTTTTACCTGTTACGTCTATTCTTCATTGTTACATCATTACTTAGACATAAAGTTCTATGCTATGTCACATTATTTTTGAAAATGGCTTTATATATTTAATTAGCCGAAACTCGAGTAAACGATATATAAAAAACAAGTGGAGAAGACTGATTTTTTACAACTTTATAATTTGGGAACAATTCACATTCAAAAAAGTTAGGGCTATTTTTACTCCCATACCTCAGCCTGACCCACTCCTGGTAAATTATTTTGGAATTAGTCTTGCTTCGTTTTGTTGGCCATGAGAAAGTTAGTAGATGTGTCAAGCTTAATTGATTTCCCTTGAACGGTTTCGGAGATATTGAATAAAAACCATCTTCAGGGTTCCACCTTTAGGGGCATGTAGCTCCCTTAGGAAGCGTTTCCGGACCCATGTTCATAGGAACTTTTTTTTCTTGTTTTTATGAGAGGAAGCTGCCCTAGAACGTTGTCGGTATATTTTCGGGACACATTGTACGAGTATATGGCATGACCACGCTTTTTTTTACAACTTTATATTATACAACTCCATTTTGAGCACTATGGATCCCTTTATCAATTTTGTTCCCAAATTAATTAAAAAATTATGGAATACTGGAGTTTTCTACCAAAAAAAGGTCCGTTTGTTCAACCTCGATAGACGCACCGTTCACGAGATATTTGAGTTTGGATGTATGAAAACGTGGTCAGAAATGCAGATTTTTCATGATATTCAAGACGAAGAAAAACTATTTCAAAGCACCTCCATTTTCGTTAGGCATTCAAATTTTGTTAGGTACAAGAAGGTGATTAAATGTGTCAAGTTTGATTGATTTCCCTTGAACGGTTTCGGGAATATCAGATAAACACTATCTTCAGGGTCCCACCTTTAAGGGGCTGTAGCTCCCTTAGGAAGCGTTTCCGGACCCATGTTCATGAGAACTTTTTTTGTTGTTTTGATGAGAGGAAGCTGTCCTAGAACGTTGTCGGTATATTTTCGGGACAGCCTGTATTTAGGTCATTCTTCTGGCTACAATATCCATGCTGAGTCACGTTGACATTGTTTACCATGTACAGGGTGACAACAGAAGAAGTGTCAAAACGGTCAATTTTCAACAGTGCACAACTTTTAGAAAAAAATCGTACCTAGATTTTCTGTCAATAAATTTTTGGAAAGCTCATTACCTGCTCATGCTCCAGTTTTAGAGGAGTTGCTAAGGGACATTTGCTTTGAAATCATCCCTCTATAATAGGGGTGGGGTTGACTTCGGGATTTTAGAGACAAGGGAATATTTCCATGTCTTGTCAATATTCTAACATCACTGTTACCGTTTTGACACTTCTTCTGTTGTCACCCTGTACATGGTAAACAATTTAAAAAGTTCACGTGACTCAGCATGTCATTTTGTAACCAGAAGAATGACCTATCCGACAGGTCCATGCCTATCCGGCATGACCACGCACTTTGAAATCGGTTGATTTTTCGTTGAGATCTTGATCTAGCGTGATCGATCTTGAAGTAGCGTGAAATTTTTGGGTGGACCAGCTCAATTATTCACACCTGTTTACTTTCCAGGCCATTCTTGGATATGGCGATGAAAAAGACGTACAGTGGCTATGTGGCGGAAGCCTGATCAGCGAGCAGTTCGTTTTGACCGCTGCTCACTGCCAATTCTCACAGCAATTGTAAGTACCTACAAGCCAGATTCTTCAACACATATGGGATGTAACTTAGCGAAAATCAAAAATTTCTTTGACGTTTCTAGCGGAAAGGTTCAAAGAGTCCGTCTGGGTGATCTGGACATCAGAAACACGACTGACGATGCCCAACCGCAAGACTTCAACGTTCTTCAAGTTTTCGCCCACCCAGACTACCTTCCACCGGCTCACTATAACGATATTGCCCTGATTAAATTGGACCGTGAAGCCACATTCAACCTTTACGTCAAACCCGCTTGTTTGGAGACAGAGCACGACATTAAAGACGGAGCTGGTTTGATTGCAACCGGATGGGGTAAAACCGACTTCGCCGGGGAAAGTAGCACGCATTTGATGAAAGTCGGCTTGAAGTACATCGACAACATAGAATGCTCTCAACATTACCAAACTGTGTCCTCCAGGAAACTGCAGCGGGGCATCGAAGACGCCAGTCAGATGTGCGCTGGAGATCCAGAGGGAAAGGATACTTGCCCGGTAAATTCGTTTTTTTTGTTTCAATCTCAACCAATTCTCATTCGTTTTTTTTTTCAGGGAGATTCGGGTGGTCCGCTGCAGTTTTCTGATTACAGCACAAATGTTGTTACCTGGAAGGTTGTTGGAGTAACATCATTTGGGAAAGCTTGCGGAATCACGAACAGCAGTGGAGTGTACACTAGGGTTTCCCATTATGTATCTTGGATAGAGAAAATAGTGTGGCCAAATTTCGTCAAAAAAACTCCAATTAGTCTGACCCCTGTTAAAGGTATTAAGATTGGAAAATAATCTGATTTAAACATTTCCAAGTCAAGTACCTCCCTGATAATACTCAACTCTATTATAAAAAGTACCACCTTTCTATATTCGATTTTCCTTTCTTCTTTCATTTCACAAGAAAAATCAACTACAAATGAAATCAGGTATTTGATAATAATACCAATGATAATAATACCAATAAAAGTATTTATTGAACCCTGTTGCATTTGTTATTGCATGGTCAAGTCAATGGTATGATGGTTACAAGTAATTATCAGGATAAGTTCCTAATAAATAAATATATCCAATAGAAAATTTGAAATATTGAATGTTCATGGGACATTTCACAGTTAAAACAATCACATAAATTGGCAAGAATTGGTATGTCACAAAATACTAACATTTACAGTCGGGGAAAAAACCGTGTAAATACAGTGTTCAGCGAGAAAAAAAACGTGACCTCAGTCAGTGTGATGCCAACCTAATTGGATTTATATTTCAATGTTCAAAGACAGCCGTATTTTTTTATGATTTGAAAAAATTAGTTTTTTTGAGGATTTGGATTACTTTATTAATCACAAAATATCGGCGCTTCGATCAATATACCCATAATTGGGGGTATATCGATCTTATGAATAGCTTTATAAACGGAGAAGTTTTTGTGTAAAAAAGAATTTCGTGACTTTTTCGGAACATGGAACAAAAGAGAATTACAGAAAATATCTTAAAATGCCAAGAAATGTGCCTCAAAGACGTCCGGGAAGAAAGAATTGCAGTTTAAGAAAAACTGCAGGTAGTGTCTCAGATAAGGTTATAAGAATGATTGACTAAATTCTGTGATGCAGAAAAAAACAAAAATGGATAACGCCCTTCTTAAATTCTTAGAGGAATTTAAGAAAGAGCTGATCGAATTTAGTGGGAGGCAGCCGTAAAAGTGAAACTAGATTCAATCAGAAATATTAATAAGAAATAACTTTCGCTCCAGTCGAGATAAAACTCGACTGCAGCAACGCGAAGCCAAGTCAGGATTTAGACGAGTCGGCTCGAACCCCAATTCTTAACAAGCTTATAACTTTCTTCGGATGGCCTTGGGCAAGCCACTCCGAGTATCAAGCCTGAAACCGGCAGTACAGCAATGTGACAAAATAACCACCAGCGAGGACGGGAGGCGGGGCGGACCCAAGAATGGACCAGCGCAAGCACCGGTTATTGATATATCTGCACCTGCGGTCAGCTGGGATTCTGGCAAAACCACGATGTACCGGGCTCTTGGCCGCCCTTGTGCTTAGATGGGCCGAACATCAAGCATATCCAGTTGTCACATTGCGGCTCGGTGAGACCTGCTAGTCTAGGGAGAACGTGCCTGATGGAACTATGTTTCCTCACTCAGTCTGGAAGTTCGCCAAGACTCCGACTCCAAGTCAGATTACTCTCAAAAGCCATGCAGATGGCTTCTGTGATTTAAATGATGAATTTTGACATAAAAATTATTTTCCACCCCTAATGTTGGGGTTCCGATTTTCCAATTTTCCTCGGTTGATTTGGCTGAATTTTTGTAATTGTGTACTTCTAATTCTGCTGAACAAAAAGTTTCCATGCCAAAACTTATTCCTATGGACCGTTTTTGTTCTACAGGGGACTGGAGTTGAAGATTTGAGAGCATAAATATTGAACTTCAGTCCCCTGCAGAACAAAAATTGTTCATAGTAATGAGTTTTGGTATAGGAACTTTTTGTTCAGCAGAATTAGAAGTACACAATACCAAAAATTCAGCCAAGTTGACCGAGGAAAATTTGAAAATTGGCACCCCAACATTAGGGGTGGAAAATAATTTTTATGTCAAAATTCATAATTTAAATCACAGAAGCCATCCGCATGGCTTTTGGGAGTAATCTCGAATCTTATGATGGTAGATAGGGGTTGGGGGTAGAGGAGGGGGTTGATATTTTTCTGTCAAATGAATACATTTAGCATGAAACACAACTTGAAGAGAAACCAAATAAAAAGCTTCAATTGACGTCATAATATCATTTTGAAGCCGTCAAAACCTCCAACTCCAACCCCCTGTGGGTAAAAAACTGTCCATTATTTGAGTTTGGGGTTCACGGTATTTAATTAGTATCTCATGAGCTACAACATATCAAAAATTCAGAAAATTCAACCGGGAGCCATTTTTCATAAGAATCGTGCGGGGTCCTTTCAGAAAGTGTTGAAGACAAAACAGCATCAGGTCTGTGAATGGAACAAGTCACTTTATGGAAAAACCAACACGCAAATCAGAGCTCTCAGACCACTACAACGCCGGACCACCGGATCTCCACAGACACACACGTGTTTCGCTCCTACTGGGGCTATATTCGGAACTATTTTAAAAGTCTTCCAGAAAGGCCTCGAAGGTATGCCATTATTTCGGCACATTTCACCATCGGTTATTAACTAGTCTATTCACGACAGCTCTAGAAAAAATTGGTTTCGCAAATATTCCGGCAAGATCTCGATGCACGGCTCCTCCGCCATTGTGTAAGTGTTCTCGATGTAGGCTTCTCAGCTAATTGTGCAGGTGAGTGTCTTACTCGCGCGACGTGATCTCTAACTGAACACGATGCTGATCTTGAAATGTTAAAAATCGATTAGATACGTTTTTTTGTCAAACGGATGTGAAAATTGCAGTTTGCAGTTTCCGTGAGTTGTACAGTTACTTTTATGTACACGTTACAAAGAACTGCATAAAAGCAACGATAAAAGTAAGAAAACCTTAAGGACAAATTGATTGTTAACAAACAGTCAACACCTAAGACGTTTTGTTTCTTGTTTTGTTCAAGCTCAGGTAATTCTGGAAAGGTTTGGGTAAGATATGCATTGTTCGGATTTTGGTTATACATAATGTATGTAGGTATATGTATGATTTTGTTGCCCACCTCCAGCCTCCAAGGCAGTCTTTTGAAGCACAAGCTTAAAGAAACGTTATTTTGATAGTACCCACCTAGAGTGGACGTCAACAAGTTCTCCACGTGGAAAACTCCTAACTATCTTGAGTGATTAAACCTACCGAACTAGACTTGTGTAACTTCAAAACAAACAACAACAATAAAATGAGTCCTCATCTTGACGCCCAAATAGCCAGTGGAACACATGTTTCGATGTGTATGTGTAAACCAGAGTTGACCTCACTACCAGTAAGTTTCGACTTTTTTTCAATTTTAACGAGAATTTATTTAAATATTGGGGTACACGGGTATTTAATCAATACACGGGTACACGGGGTGCTCTATCAGTTCAAATGTCGTCGGGTGAGGGAGTGATAAAGCAACGAAGAAGACCCAAGGTGACTTTTATTGCAAAATTTAAATTTCAAAACCACTTTCTGTGTTTTTGGGATATTTCAGAAATTCTTCATAATATTTGACGTTTGTTGGATGCGACCTTATAATCATAAAATACAGAATATACATGGTAATTTACATGATTGTATCGCTTTTGGTTTATGAGGTTTTTTTTCATTCCTCTACGGGACTTTTGATATGTTCTTCAGCACTGTTGATAGATTATTCGTCCAATATGACTGGGATATAATACAGGGTGATTTTCTGGAAATGACTTGACTCCAATTTTTAATGCACAATTTTTTTCTGAAATGAAAAGCCGAAACAGGTCGATTATCTTTTCGATGGGGATATAATTATAACTTGCGTATTCTCAGTCTTGCCGTTCAACCCCCGGAGTGACTACCCTTTGAAAAATTTTAAATGGGGATGGGGCCGAGTTGTACATCATTTCAAAGGTTTATTAGTTCTGCGTTCACAATAATTTGAAAAATGGAAATCTAACAATCTATTCGGAAACTGTGCATTTTTGAAAATCGGATGTCTTCCTTTTTCGCAACATTGTACCTGAAAAACCAGTTGATCTCTTAAGTGAACTTGTGGTGCGATTCTCTAAAAAATAAATCTTATTCTAAATTTAGAAAGGGAATTTAAGGTATTCGAAAGAAGAATATTACTGATCTCAGCTCCTGGCGTGATAGACAATTTTGGAAGGGTAAAATCAACCCCCACCCTAGCTTAGTTCCCATGGAGTGAAAATGATCACTTAAATCTGGTGTTCGTAAGTTCTTCTAATCTAAGACGTTCACATAATTATGCGTTTACTAATGGGATCAACTGAATAATAATGACGAAAAAAGGATCCGATTTTGGAAAATTTCTAACTCCAGAATGGGTTCATAGATTTTCATTTTATTCACTGCTGTGAAGTAAACTGAAAGACCTTCAATACGATGTAAGTACAAGTACAACTCGACCCTTATTGCAATTTAGGTTTTCTATGGTCTTTCCAAAAAAATCACAATGTATATCTAACAATAACAACAAATATAACTTATTTTATATTTTTTATATTATTGCAGCCAGAGGTGTTGGTTAAAATATTCGAATATTTGGACACAATATCTCGTTGTAATTCCGCACTGACCTGCAAAAGACTGGAAGATATTTCCAAATTTGCAGCTTTTTACAAAAAGATGGACTTTATGGTATGTATAGGTATTTTATTTAACTAAAGTAGTTGACAAAATAAGTTCATAATCGATATTTTCATCGGTTCTCAAAACCAGACAGCTTTGGATTCATTCGGGCGATTTCGGATCTTTTTGGATTAGTCAATAGCCCCCATTCTTTAGCTATCGAACCCTGGTGCTGCGGAATATAAGAAAAGTCAAATAAAGTCAGGTGGACCCGTGGGCTACGCCCCACGCTTCTTCCGGTAGCATCTAATAAGTAGTAGGCAGGTTGTTCTTTTTGTCTCGGTAATTATTTCTGAGAAAAAACAAATGCGATAGAGAATTATATTGGTTCGGCGGGACTTGTTTTTGCCGGGGTTGCTCGAGTAGCAGGGCGTCTTTGGTTTTTGTCGCTTGGAGGATTCTTCTTCAGTTCTCGAGATACTGGCCATTTTTGAAAGCACCGGTATTGTGGCAATTTTTTTTTTAATTCAGCTGAATCATTTTTGAATGGATATGTTAAATGCGGACATGCCAACACGACTGTTCACATTGTGCATCGCTCACTGGTCATCAGCTCGGTTTGCACGTGCCCGCCGCATAAATGTACTAATTCCATTCGGTTCTCGACACTGGTCTGAAGCGGCATGCCGGAGCGGCAGCGGTTCAAAAACACCCCAGTTTTGAAGCGAACAACACAAAAAAAATTCAAATTGGTCGAGCCACTCTCAAGATCCTCGTCGGGGGCGGCACACGGATGGACCGGGGGTAATCTTTCTAAGGGGTAAGTAGGAAGAAACGAGGGAAGAAATTGTTTCAGGAGACAGTTTTTCGAGTGAAACTACGATTTTTGCCGGATTTGCCTTGACAATATAGCCAACTGAAAACCTTATTGAAAAGCGAAGCAAATTCTCAAAAAGTTTATATTCAGGACAATGACGAAGGATTACTGAACCTTCAAGAGCTTTGCACTGTTTCATTTGATACCCTGTAGAAACCCTACTTAGATTTTTTTACACACTATAGTACATGGGTCCGATAGCTCGAGAATGGCCGGGGCATCGACCAAAGCTGTCTGGTTATGACTATGACAGTTATGTTGTTGTCCTCTTTATTTGTAGTGAACGTCTGTATTGCATAACGCATAGAGGTAGTTATTGGAAGTGCACAAGCTCAGGAACGTAACACTAATATGCGCTATAAGATACATAGTATATTGGAAATAGACTATCTGCTGGAATTAATTCAAACAAAAACGATTTTTTTACCATGGCTAGTTTTCAGTTCCCTCTTCAACATATCAAAAGTCCTCAACTCTGGGACTGCTACAAATTAGTATACAGGGTGAAAGTTTATTATTTTTCCTTATTCCCTCTCTTTCTCAAAAAACTGATGACTGAAAAAAACGGTTTTAGGCTAGTTTGATGGGCCATAGTCTTCCAATAAACATATGAAAAATATACCACTCAGCAACTGCTGTGTATCAAGTTACAGGGTGAAAACTAGTTTTCATCTTCATTTTTTTTTCTTAGCGGAACTGATCTAAATTGGAGCCGGGTCCAGTTCCTTTGCAAGCTCATAATGTCATACTGAGCATATAAAAAGGATACATTTCTGCAACTGCTGCTTTTCATTTTACAGGGTGAAAAGTCATTTTCACGTTTCATTTTTTTTTCTTGGTGAAATTGGCTCACACATCAATTTCGACTGATTTTTCTGTAAACTTGAAGTTTCTAGTCAAACATATCAAAATAATACATTTCTGCTACAGCTACGTTTTTTTTTACAAATTTAAATGTTTGGGTATATTCGGGTATATTGCATCAAAAATTCAAAAAATCTTGGAACGCAACCAAACATTTAAATTTGTTAATAAAAACGTGGCTGTAGCAGAAATGTATTATTTTGATATGTTTGACTAGAAACCTCAAATTTACAAAAAAACCAGACGCAATTGTTGTGTGAGCCGATTTCATCAAGAAAAAAATTGAAACGTGAAAATGACTCTTCACCCTGTAAATTGAAAATCAGCAGATGCAGAGATGTGTCCTTTTCATATGTTTATTATGACATTATCAGCTTGCAAAAGAACTGGAACCGGCTTCCATCTAGATCAGTTTCACCAAGAAAAAAAATTGAAGTTGAAAAATAGTTTTCACCCTGTAATTTGATACGCAGCAGTTGCTGGGTGGTATATTTTTTATATGTTCATTGGAAGACTATGGCCTATCAAACTAGCCTGAAAACCTTTTTCTTCGGTCATCAGTTTTTCAAAAAAAAAAGAAAGTAAAGAAAAATAATGAACTTTCACCCTGTATACTGATTTGTAGCAGTCCCAGAGTTGAGGACTTTTGATATGTTGAAGAAGGGACTGTAAGCTTGCCATGGTACAAAAATCGTTTTTGTTTGAATTAATTCCAGCAAAGCACCTATTTTTTTCTATTTCCAATATACTAACAGAATAGCCCAATTAGTTACGTTTAACGAACGACAATAATATAATGAAATTTTGAATTTCAGTACGCACAAATGAACGACGAGATGATGCAAAAGTATCTATCGTACATACCAGTATCACCAAACGAAGTTACCATAGACCTGGGAAAGAAAATTACTTCAAAGCAATATTTATACTCAAAAAGGTGGGAATAATTTATTAGTCTCGTCTGAATTCTTATCTATTATCTCTGTGGGCTCACGTTGTTCATCGTCATCAGGAAAATTGAATTTGTATCCTTTCTTTCCAGAAGAACTGCAAATAACTTCAAACTATGAAATTGTGTAACTGGTTGCCTGCTCACTGGTAGGAGCTCTATTGCTCTATTCCACTACTTGCAATAGTTGCAACGCAGCATACTTGAATGATTTTGCAACGTGTAACCCTACAGACGCCCTATTTGTGTTGTAAAAACCAACCTGAACCTTAACAGTAGTAGGTATCTAGGCCATGAAAAAAAACGTAATTTACGCCTTTGACTCAAGGGACCTTACACTTACCAGCGTTCGAGAACACAGCTGATATGATATCTTTCGAACGTCCTTTCGGTTATCTCGGTGAAAACGCGCCACACATGCGCAACCCAAACGAAACGGCCTATTTTTAAAAACCTCTTGTGTTATGAACGCATTATAAAGATGTTCCCACCCACTACGGCTCATGCTCAGATAGCCACAGTAGTGCGGTGGTTAAGGACCATTTTTCAGGTAAACCTTGCATTTTCTAAAAACCACCCACAATGGAACCGCCGTGCAGCTGTCAGAATTGTCATTTGCCTACCTTCCAGGGGCAAAAACTGAAGTCGGTTATCGAGCTGATTCAAAGTGACGTCTATCAATGCAGTAGACCTTCATAGTATAACTTCACCAAAACAGATATCAATATTACAAAAGGAGGGGGAATGGGAGGGGATACTTCAAGCCGCGGCACAGATTTTTTCATTTGTTCATTTCGGACCAAATTGATTAGTTTGATGTCGTTTCCGACTAAATTACATCTTCTGAATTCAAATTGAATGTTGTAATTGCAGTTTGAAAAAAAAAAGATTTTGTTTGGTTAGCAAAAAAATATATTTCAGAAAAAATTTTAGGCTTTTTTCATTTTGACTTTTATCCTAATTCAAGACAATCGAAGTGTAAATCGTTATTTAGTTCACTTCTTCAAAGCTTTCTGCACATGAAAATCATGTACGAGACCTGATTTTTACTTTGACAAGTTCGTGAGCCTCATTTGTTCCCAAAGTCGTGAAAGTAATATGCAATCATTTTCATGTACGAATGGAAGTGTGCGTGCAAAGGTATCGCGGCGATTCTGACAGCTGCACGGCGCCGGCGGTTCCGTCATGGGTGCACCTCTTATATCGTAAAGGACAGTCCATAGACCATGTATGCCAAGTTTCAGGCTTTTATCACAAACTGCAAGGCTTTGCACGCATACCTCCTTTCGTACATTAAAATTAATAAAATTATTGGATATTACTTCTACGACTTTAGGAACAAATGAGGCTCACGATCTTGTCAGAGTAAAAATCAGGTGTCGTACATGGTTTTAATGTACAGGAAGCTTTGAAAAAGTGAACTAAATGAGGATCTCCACTTCGAATGCCCGGAATTAAGATAAAAGTCAAAATGGAAAAAGACCAAGATTTTTTTCTGAAATATATTTTTTTCCAACAAAATAAAATCTTTTTTTCTTCAAACTGCAATCACAACATTCAATTTGAACTCAAAAGATGTAATTTAGTCGGAAACGACACCAAACTTGTCAATTTGGTCCGAAATAAACAAATAAAAAAATCTGTGCCGCGGCTAGAACTATCCCTTCTCATCCTCCTTCTGTAATATTGACATCTGTTTGGTGAAGTTATACTGTGAAGGTCTACTGCATTGATAGACGTCACTTTTGAATCAGCTCGATACCCGACTTCAGTTTTTGCCCCTGGAAGGTAGGCAAATGACAATTCTGACAGCTGCACGGCGGTTCCATCGTGGGTCCGCCTCGTAAATAGTGAAGGACAGTCTGTAGGGCGTATATGTCAAATTTCATGCTTTTATCACAAAATGCAAGGTGGTTCTTACTAACCGCCGCACTACAGCTGATCGGCGACTGTAGTCTGTCAGACGCATTTTCGTACAAACAAATTAAGTGGAAATGGGAGGAAGGAAGTCACTGCAACAACCGCCAAACACAGTGCTTACTGCTCAGTTGATCCCACAAACGCCATCGATTTTCCGTTTGTCAACTAAATTTCCGGCACCGCTTGATCACTTACTATGCACTTACTTGCTCTGCTTTAGTGTTTGTTTGTATGAAGATTTGGCTGTCGACTGTCAAAAAACCGGCGCATGCTTCCCTTTCGGAGCGGAAGAACAAACCTATTGTGCAGTTCTATTCTCTATATGAACAATATGAACAAAACTTTATCAAAAACTATGAGTTGATGTTTCAGGTTCTTCATGGAATACGGAAAGTCGCTCCACAAATTAAACGTTCAAAATTTGAACAAAAGCTACCGTCCTGGAGAGTTTGAAGAGCTCGTTAGTTATTGTGTGAATTTAGAAGAATTCTCAATATCAGATAGCTACATTTCAGTGAATATCTACCGATCAATCACCACTTTAAAAACTTTAAAGTTGAGGAATTGTTCTGAAAGCGGGTTCCGTAAAATATGCGACATTATGATAGGAAACCCTAACCTGCGTAAGCTTCATCTCTGTACGTTTAGTGTACCACCGTCTTTTATTTTATCATTGATTATGATATTTTGTTTACAGATGAAATCGAGTGGTGGGCCCATATGTTTTTATCCATTTCTCTTTATACCTACAGTTTCAAGTCTAAACTGGAGGAAGTTCAGCTACAATTTGAATCAGCAAACCATGTTCGCAGCTGTTTCTTCTTACGTACATTGGGTCGATTACAACAGCTCAAAAAACTAGTCCTGATTGGATCTATCAAAAGGAACCCTCAATATGTCTCGCGTGAGGAACTTGACACTAGTCTGCAAGATGCCTTCTCATTCATTGCGAAAAGGTGTAAAAAATTAGAGAGTCTGACAATTCATGGATGGGAAATTATCCAGAATCATAATTTGTTCCCGATATTGGAATCTTGTACTTTGACACATTTGGATCTAGAGTGTCCGAACGTGACCTCAAAAATTTACGACAAAATCTACGAGGGCTCGTTGAAAAATTCTTTAAAATATATCAGCATTAAAGCGAACGACATTTCGTAAAGAAAGCTGATAAAAAATAGCACTTGGTTCATCAACTCATTCCCTGGATAAATTGTTCATGCACCCCAAACCTCGGCAATATTTTTATTTTTCATGTCTAATTAATGCATCTGTTTTTGAATAAAATATGTAACTATGAATAGACTTTTAATTAATTTTTCAACAAAATGAATAGTTTTTTCAACAAAATTTATCGTTGAGATCAATATCGAAAAAGTGGCTCTACTCATTCCCTGCGAGGACTTTTTTCGATTTTTTTCAGTTTTTTTTTTACAGCATCCGGACCAATTAGTGAACGCTTGGGGCTTGGTATCTGTGTGCTCTTGTAGCAGAAAGGCAAAGGTCAAGCCTTGTTTAAATTAAACATTCACCTTTGTTAAAAATTGGCGAAACTTTTCATTTCACATAACGACCGTAACATTGCAAACTCGTATGCGTAGCACAATATCCGTAGATGGTTTTGAAAAATTCCTGATAGTGACGGAGATGGGTATTCATTTAGACCTCTGACCTGAAGTTTCAACTTGATGTTGGCACTTGATTCTGTAAATCGGTGTACCACTACAACACCAAAAAGGTGATTTTTTCTCGTATGATCACTGCTTGTAAATAAAAGAGATGGGCGGAAAATTTAAACACTACTTTCAGGTTTCACTTTCAAATTTAAACACTACTGTGTACTTTCAGGTCACATCTTTGTAGTTAGAATACGAAGCATATTTATTTAACGGGAGCTTCTATGAAATAATATGCACTTTTGCCACCCCG
This sequence comes from Anaspis maculata, assembly GCA_949128115.1. Classification (NCBI taxonomy): domain Eukaryota; kingdom Metazoa; phylum Arthropoda; class Insecta; order Coleoptera; family Scraptiidae; genus Anaspis; species Anaspis maculata. The sequence continues at coordinate 40,338,842 of OX421962.1, read as the reverse complement.
TCAACTTGCCGCCCGGGGTGTAAACGTCTTGCCTTGCCCGATCAAATTAGAGTCAATTATCCATAATCCCAAATTGTTAGCTATGAGGTCAAAATGTGAGGAGGAGCTTGTGGTGTGGTGGTTAGCGCTTTCGACTGCCACATCAGAGGTCGTGGGTTCGAGTCCCACTGTGGGCGCTCGGATTTCCGTCTCAAAAACAAGCTCTTTAATTTAGTTGGAATGCTTGTTAAATGCAAGACAACCATAGTACGTAAAATACGAAAGATGGTGCCGACCCCATGCGATGTTGGTGGTTGTTGAAAATCCCTACCCTGTGTTGGAACACACAGGGGTTCGGCAAAATTTCCGGTATAGTGGAAGAAAGCATTCACCGGCGTCGGTGTTAGGCCTTGTTGCAGAAATAGGCCGACGTTGAATGAACGAATAAAAAAAAAGATCAAAATGTGATGAAAAAATGCCTTAAGGCCATATTAGACCGGCATTCACCGGCGTCGGTGTCAGGCCTTGTTGCAGAAATAGGCCGACGTTGAATGAACGAATAAAAAAAAAGTTCAAAATGTGATGAAAAAATGCCTTAAGGCCATATTAGACCGTCACAATATACGTTTCCAATGAAAATTCTCTCTCATTTTGTCATTTTGCTGTATGAAACGGTCACAAATATTTTATTATAAATATCTCTTAACAGAATTAATTATAATCGTCTGATACGGCCTTTACTTATGTTAAGTATGAGATTCACAAAAAAAAAAACGTAAATTTTCAACACGACCTTCTTGAAAATCTATATTATGGCCAATCCACTATAATGATGACTAACGAATAAGAAGCAACATTAGGTACCCCAAGTAAGTAAGTACCTAATCGAGTTAACATCTGGAAGATGATAAGATTTTTTTGTCAATCTCACAATGTGTTTGCATATGCCCTTGAAGTTGGTCATTTGCTTATTAAAATTGTCTTTGACGTGTTTAATATTTTACCATTAAAAACGTCTCGTTAAACGTAGTTCACTCATTCAGTCAATAATCGAACAATTATGTTCTGTTTATTTTTCAAGTTCGTGTTATTTGAGTGCTTCGCAGTAGCTGTTATTTGTGTCCCGAACAGCTCGACACCGAAAAGCATCCAAGAAGAGATCGATGGTTTGAAATTCACAACCAAAGCACTGGCAGGTTTGTACATTTTGAAAATACATTATGAACAATCAATTGTTTATGCATAGAGGGTAAAGTTCAAACTTGAGAATAATTATTGTCCTTATTTTGCATACCTAAGACTTGACAGAAGATTGGCGTGTATACAGGAGGATGTCTCAGGAACGGCGTACTCGTACGGTTTCAAGAATCTTGTATGTAACCCAAAAAAAGTGATAGGTCTTCGACTTTTATTTTCGAAGTTGAGAATGGTCAAAAGGTGGTCCTTCAAACTCTTCTATTTTTTTTTTATTAACAAAGATTTTAGTGAACTGTTTCACTAACTGGCAGATTACGAATAAGAAATATCAACTGCTGGGTGTGTACTAGATTTCAATTTACAGAGTGAAGTACATGAAATAAAAAATCAAATTTCTCTAAAAATTATATTCCAAAACATTACTTGATGAAAAACTGTGTGATCTTCTTTTCTACATCCGTCGGTTAACAGACCAATAGAACTGTTCAAAGATATTTTTGAAGAAAAATTATTTTAGAGGTTTCTGACTCATCCTCTGTGTGGAAAACAGAGATTCCGATACATAAGTATCTAGTGGTCGATATTTCTCTCCCACGATCATGCCACCAATAGTTTATTAAAATATTTGGAATACCCAGCGAAATTAGAACGGTTCGAAGGACAAGCCTTTGAATATTCCAGTTTTTTTATGCAAAAAATTCAATCTCTGAGTCTCCAGATGACGAAGCGGCTGTGAAGTTTTTCAAAAAATAAACTCCATTTTCTGCCACTTTTCTGTCACCCTACTTTGGAACCGCTCGCTAGTGGCATTTTGCTGAAATTTGACTTGAGCGTGTTCTGTACAGACATTGACTTGAATCAACATTGATACTGTGACACCGATTACCCCTTTAATAATGTAACACAACGAGGAAAAGTCAATTGAATGTCACAAGATTAATGTTGACTCAAGTCAATGTTCATACAGAGCCCATAGAATACATAGCTCTATCAGATTAGAATCGCATACAGGGTGAATTAGTTTGAACCGGTCAAAGTTTTAAAAAAGATTCTCCTTATTCCCCTGATTCAGAAAAATAAATATACGTCCCTCTCACTTGCTTCCTAAGAAAGATACAGGGAGTGGAACTTGACTTTTTTCGATTTTTAAAAATTTGTAACTTGCGAACTATAAAACCAAATTAGCTCAAACTCAGCACAGGCTGGTTTGTCGGAATTATCTACCTACTTGCCAAATTTCAAAGGAATCCGATCAATAGCGTAGGAGTTCTGGACGGAACATTTATTTGAAAGGTTCTTCAGATGCTTCCAAATTAATGACCCGCCCCCATCACTCCTACGCTACTGATTGGATTCTTTCGAAATTTTGCAAGTAGGCAGATGTTTCTGACAAAACAGTCTATGCTGAATTTAAGCTGATTTGGTTTGATAGTTCGCAAGTTACAAAAATTTTTCAAAATCGAACAAAGTGAACTTTGACACTCTGTATCTTTCTTAGGAAACGAGTGAGAAGCACGTATGTTATTATATTTTTCTGAATCAGGATGATGAGGAGAATCTTAAAACTGATTCACCCTGTATATCCAGCCGTCTTTGAGTTACAGTCGAAAAAACGCAGAAAAAGAGGCAGGGAATAGCATTTTTGGATTCTGGATTGAGTGGGGGGGGGGGAGTGATGATGATGGAACATAGTTCCATCAGGCACGCAGGCCTCACCTTTGACCCCATTGTACCACCTCGCCAATGTTTGGCATTAATTGGCAATGTTTCTTTTAGTGTTGTTTCTTTCGTATAAACAAAATAAAATAAGAAAATAAACAATCATACGTATCTACGTAGCTAAAGACTTGATGTTATGAAAAATCCCGGATGTTTCTATTTAATTTCAGTCCAACTAGAAAAGTGGACCAACTTATTTCTGACTTCACTGGAACCAAGAATTGCAAGTTCAGCAACTCTTTTATCTAGCATTGACAGCAATATCAACAACATACAAGAAAGGGCACACGTCTGGGACACTTTCCAACTGCATGTATCGGCTTGGAACGATCAACTTGCAACTCTTGACCGCAAGGTTGACATCATCAGCAAGTGAGTATAACATCAGCGCCAAGATTCATATTTTACTCAAAACCCGTTTTAGAGGCCAAGAACAACTCATGGATTTAGACGCCAGAGTAAACTCACTCGTCGAAATGAATCATAAAGTAGACAGCATAATGAATAAAATTGACGAAAATAAAAATGCAATTGAAAAGCAAAAGAAAAACGTTGACCACGAAGTACTTTTCGGAGAATTTGCAGCTCGAGGTATACTGAGTACAATCAAAGCAGTAGAAAGGAAACTGGACAAGTTGTTGATAATGAAACACAATGATGTAGTAAGGATCAAAAGTGGTGGTGCTGGTGAAAAACATCAAAAATTTGGATTGAAATGTCACATTCCGCGAATTACCGAACAACTTTTGAAAGACATGTCGTCGAAAATTGATATAATTTTTGATAAAGCTGCCGAGGAAAAACAAGGGAATGAATATGAACTTGATGAATACCTAGAAGGTGGTAGTGGAGATGTCTCTATAGAGCATCTAGAACTCAGGAGTGCTAGGAGCTATCCAAAAACATCTCCAACTGCCAAAAATATTGCTACGAACTCGTACAACGAAACAGTTTCTCAAATTCTCGCCGAAGTACTGAGCCGAAGTGAGCGGTGGGAAAACATATCACGAAGCTTGATACTTGCTCACCAAAATAAAACCAAGTGTGAACAAGCTCTGAATAATACAAAATTTGAAATCGCACATTTTTTAAAAGAGCTCAAAGATGACTATAAACGAGATCTTGATAACATAACTGATATTATTTTACGTGAGCAGAAAAAATATTCTGGACTCTGCACAAAGAACCTGACATCTTGTACCCTCGGGTCGGACAAAACCGTAAGCAATAAAATCGAATCAAGAAACTCTAATGCCTCGAAAAGATTTCTAGAAAGAAACAAATTGTCTTGCGAAGACTTGTCAAACGATCGGCAAAGTGGAATATACACTTTTACCAACACTAGCGAGTTGAACTCCAAGAGCCGCAACTACAACAAAAGATTTTGCTTGATCCGAGAAGACGGGCTATGGACTGTCGTGCAAAGACGAGACGACTACTTGCCGCCACAAAATTTTAGCCTCAGTTGGTTTGACTACAAAAACGGCTTCGGGAATTTAGAAAACGATTTCTGGTTCGGAAATGACTACATCAACAGGTTGTCGACAGAAAACGACCTCATATTAAGAATTGAATTGGAAGACTTCGATGGGAACACTGCATGGGCCGAATATTCAGAGTTCAAAGTATTAGATGAACAGCAACAGTACCAGCTAATCGTAGATGGTTACAGTGGAAATGCTTCGGATTCGTTGCTCAGCCATAATAACTCTTTGTTCAGCACAATTGATAGGAAAAACGATCAGGCACCTGAGTGTTGTCCTTGTGCGGAATCGTATGGTGGCGGATGGTGGTTCAACAGGTGCTGGTTTCTGCTTGTCATTCTTGCATAAAGCAATTTTTGTGTTTTCAGATGCTTCGAGTCGAATCTAAATGGAGAATATTTGAGAAAATTCGAAAACAATGGGTATTTCAAAGGAATCATTTGGGAAGAGTGGCTGGGGAACTACTCGCTCAAAAAGTCACTGATGCTGGTGAAATCTAAAGATAAGTTTTACACTGTTGATGCAACTGAAGCAGATTCGGAAGAACAAACTACGTTATTCGCGTACTATGAAGATCCGTGAACAATAAAATTACAAAATGTACTTAACTAAACACAAACTTTCTAAAAATGGATCTGATTATTATATAGGGTGCCCAACAAACGAAACAGACAAATTTTCGAACACTTGATCTCACTTGTTTGTATACTGTAATATGTTTACTGAACGGACATAAGCTCCGTCATGGCTTCGGCAACTACGAGCCAGCACCCTAGAAGGGGCTGTAACCCTCCGAAAACACTAAAATTAGCATTATCTTGGAAAATTTGCATCAAATCAAAAAAAATCAACACCGCTATAAAGACAATTGAACCAGCTTTGAAATGATGTATCACTCAACCTCAATTGTCGTTCAAAAATTTCGAAGGGGCTGCCACCCTGACTACGGGGGTGAAACTCCACGGTGAAATTAAAAGCAGTTGAACGTCCCCCTTGAAAACAAAGTTACCTGTTCGGGTTTATTTCGAAAAAATGAGTGCGAATGCCCGAAAATCTGTCTGTTTCGTTTTCAATGGGCCACCCTGTAGAATATCTAAAAGCTTATTATTTATCTACCATGTACCTGACCTAAATGAATTACGCAACGAATTGTCGTACTCCAAATTTCACGCTTTTTCCCAACAAGAAAACTCCCGACTGCGACTGGTTTGGACAATTTCAATTATGTTAGAAGAACCAGACGTACACTTGGCAGTTGGACGTCAAGTCTACAATGTCAAACTGTGAAATTTGCCCAGGCGACTCAAGGAGGTCTGACAAAAGAATTTATGAATTTAGCCCATGAACCATTTAGCCCCAATTTTTTTTTGTTCATGACTTTTTCTGAGATCTGATTAGAAAATCTTGAAAATCAGAGGTTTTTATAAAAACAAGTCTTCTTGTGCTCGTACTACTTCGATTTGACGCACCGTTTTCGAGATAAATCACTTTAAAAAAAACCTTACCTGAGATTCTCCTGAAATTTTCAAATCCCGAGTACAGAAATCAGAGCAAAAACACCAACTGTGTTTTCTTGGACCAAAAACAGAACGAAACGTGTTCCAATAAGGGTGGGTTGAAAATGCCCCTTACTCATTAGGGGACCTAGAGCTCCTTGGAAGGGTAACTTGCCGAGATAATTTTTTTCATTTTTCAACTTTAGTTTTCAGGCTGTATCCATCTGTCAAGTCTGCCCCACATCCAGGTAGGTATGTTAAGGTTAAGAATAATTCAAAGAATATGTGTGACAAGTTTCAAAACTTTATCACAGAGTTATAAGTTTGCAGGCATTTTCATAGAAAAATAATTTCCAAGTATTTATTAATAAGTAGGTACTAGGTATACCTACGATCCACTACTCACCTTCTATAGAAAAACTGAAATTCAATACACAACCTATAACCAGTGATCGATTTTGTTTACCTACTTCTGAGTGAAAAAATACACTAATCAATTCAGTTGATCTTTTAAAACACCGAAGTGCTTCCAGCGACTGAAACAAGAAGGTGTTGAAATCTGAGTTGAAGTACCACCCTTTGACCCCCCATAACTTGAAAAATTTAGGGTCGAAATACTCAAAATTTTGTCATTTCATTTTGTAGGTTTCATTACAGATTTCAATGTACCGGAGTACTAACTTAATATAATACTTTATGTGCGATCGTCCTTTAAAGTGCGATTTATAACTTGATTTCAATTTTAGTCACAATTTTAATCACAATTTTAACGAAGTTCAGAGATACGATTTCCTCTATACCTTTTATAACCCGATTTTAATCGCAAGCCGCAATCGCAACGATTTTAAGGATTTTAAGAAGTTGGTCAATATCCAACTCTTGCGATCCGATCCTTACGATCGACCAATGAAAATCAAGATAATATCAAGATTAGCGAAAATGAACACAGTAGTCTTCTTGATTAGCAGTGTTGTTAGTGGATTTTCTGGGGACTTTTAGCGACAAGCTGACGGGTGAGCAGTGACGCAACTAAGGGGAGGTCAGCCGGGTACCCGCACCCACCTGTACAAATATTTGACCGCAACGGTGCCTTTTCAACGTTTACAATTCACACGAACATACATTGATTATGCTCATTTTCCCGAAAAATGTTCACTTGCGGCGCCTTCTTGGTCTGTATAGGTGCCTGTTTGTTCGAATGGGCTAGTTACGCCACTGCACTGCACCCTAGGTTTCCTCCCACCATCAGCCTTGCTTCCGATCGATGCGATCGTTGCTTTCGAGTTATAAATTGGCGAGGTGGATATGCTTACGATCGATCCGACTAAAATTGCGATTAAAATTGCGACTAAAATTAAAATCGAGTTATAAATCGCACTTAATGCTTTCTTTATCATTATTAACAAAGACAGTTTTGAAAGTGGCATTTTTCAGTATTTCGACTTTATTTCAGATCTCTTATGTCACATTTCGGCACTCCAATGTCATTTTTTAGCACTTTTATATGCTTTCAATGTCATTTTTCGGCACTGTTATGTCAACGCAAACTGTTAGTTTATGTAATGAGTGCTAAAAGTGCATGTTTTTGGTATGAGCGCGACCATTAGGTATAGGTCATTTCATGGAATTTTCAAGGTCACACTTTTTGCACGGAGCTGAGCGCATGCACGAGATTTTTGGCAGAAAATGACAGTTCTGTGAGTCAATAACAATAACAAACCGACATAACCAACAAAGCGTGAAATTCCAACGTGCTAATTTCCACATGGAAATGAACGTGCATCGTTTAAAACAAGGCGCTACAAAATGAGGCGCTTTTGGGGGCTGCAAATCAGACCAGCCTGCACATCATGTTCACTTGAGCGAATTCGCACTTTCTTGGAGGATGAAGCCATCACGCATCACGAAACAGAGAGCAGGGCCGCTATTCTTGAATCGTGTGAGAAAAGTCCCTGAGAGTGAAATACATTCCGCAGTACACTGATGTAGCGAATGTTGCCTGAAATCGTGGTTTTTAGGCAACTTTCGCTACAGAAGTGTAGTATTATATGATCATATTCCTTTTTTACCCGTTAAGGTGTGAAGGTAGAAGTGTAGTACGGATTATATAAAACTCCCAGGGACTTTTTTCACACGATTCAAGAATAGCGGCCGTGGTGAGAGTCTCTGTGAGAACGGGACCCAAGCAAAATTCGACAGTTGACAGTTGACGGCAGACTCGCTTATCCGTCAATGTTCGATATCACGCTTGCGCATAAGTTCCACGAAATGTGCTATAGAATAGACCGAGCAAAGCGAGGTCTATAATCGCGCGAATACCGAACAGACACTTTTAGCACGAGAAGCATACACTGCTTTATGTTCAGTCGCAACTTTTTACAACAAACTTTTCAGTTTTGCGTTCACGATTCGTATTTCTTGACTGCGGCCACAATAATAGACCTATTTCTTATGTGGAAGAGAGACGTTTGCGGGACAAGGATAGAATTGAAGAACCAATCCCCATTCCAAATTTGGAAAATAGGTGACATTGTCATCAGTGTTCCTGTCACTCTTCACAATCTATACTATGAAATACATAGATGGGGATCAAGCAGGAAAAGTGAAACAACCCCCTTTACCTACGCCACTGGACAATTTTGACAAAAGTTGTTTGCGTCAAGTGATGGGGATCTATTTCATAAGTACATACTTACTTATAGCAAATTTGGTCGAAATCGCTTCAATGACCTGAAAGTGTTACTGCAAAAAAGATTTTTTAGACTGAACTTTGAAGAGCTATATCTCCCGTAGGAAGCGTTTTGGAAAAAAATAAAATCATGAATGTCGACTTATTTTTCCATCGACCAACTACTGGTTGAGTCCATTTTTCATAAACTGGAGTATCCAATTTTCTGCCTCGCGGGATATCGCTTTTTATTTTTTGCTATAATACCTAACAACTCAATTATTTTAAAATATCCGGTGGCGTAGAAAATTAGGCCTGAAAAACATTGCAATTTTTTTTTCAAAACTGAACTTTGAAGACCTGTATCGCGCTTAGAAAGCGTCTTGGAAAAAATAAAATTATGCATGTCGACTTAGTTTTTGATGGACCATCGAATGGTGAATTATTGCTACTATAACCTCTGGACCGCCTTGTATTAGGTACAGGTGTCCCGAAATTAGTGCAACAAAATTCACATGGAGGTAAACAATTGAAAAATAAGGGGACTTTTTGAATGAACATACCCTCGCAAACGTATAATAACGGAGAGACAGGCCTTCAGAGTTGTTTTTTTTAGAGAAGTTTTTTTGCATAACTTTTGAACCGTTGAACCGATTTCATTCAAATTTGAACCAAAGTTTACTGAAACAGGTCTTTATTGAACAATCATAACGCATTTCATCGAACGTTTTGAGGGGCAAAAATATAAGGGGGTACCCTCCACCTTTTCCTCTATTTTTTACCCCCCTTAATGAATATTTTTCGAAATGGTTTCAATTTTTAAATAATTGTATGTTCAGTTGCGGCCTCATAAAAGTTTACACCGATGACAATCGTATGGCCATGCTCATTCAAAATTACGTCAAAATTGAATTAGCATGACCACTCGATCGCCGTCGGTGTAAACTTTTATGAGGCCGCAACTTTACGTTCGATTTAGAGAAAGAAAAATACTTCTGCAAAATTTGATAGACGCTTAATTTTCGAGATATTTGGGTTTGAAACTTTGGAAAAACATCTCAAAATGGCCATTTTCCAGGGCCCAAATTTCAGTTTCTGTAAAACTTCATGTTACTCGTCAAAAAATGGTGATACATCAACTTGAAACACCTGAAAAAATGTATTTCAGTTGCAACTATCGTGAGTTTTCTTGAATTTTATTTTATAAGGCCTTTGAAAGTGGCGATTCCGAGATGTTCCAGAAGTTTCAAACCTGAATATCTAAAAAGCGAAGCCCCTAATCAAATTTTTGCAAGGGTAACTTTTTTCTCTGAATTGAACGTAGAATTCAAAAATTGAAACCATTTCTGAAAATATTCAGAGGGATAAAAAATAGGGGAAAAAAGGGGGAGCAGGGGTACCCCCTATTATTTTCGCCCTTGAAAATGTTTGATGAAATACGTTAATATTGTTCAGCAGAGACCTGTTCCAGTAAACTTTGGTTCAAATTTGAATGAATATGAATCGGTCGAACGGTACAAAAGTTATGCAAAAAAACTGTTTAAAAATAAAACAACTTTGAAGGCCTATGTATCTCCGTTATTATAAGTTCACGAGAGTAAGTATGTTTCTAATTTCTATTCAATTTTCTATCTCCCTGTGAATTTTGTCGCATTAATTTTGGGATAACTGTGTATCTAGATTGACCATAATCAACCTATTATCCGGCAGGACCATAGGCACTCTGCGGATTTGCTTCAGCGCCAAAAGTTGCGATTTTTTTGTAACGGGTGTTTTTTTTTTTAAATCTGGCGTCGAAGTGTGCTCTGTTCTGGCCGAATGCAGGCGAATTTGGCTGGAGCACAGCACACCTCGACGCCAGATTCAAAAAAATACCCCTTACACTTGTTGCAGGAAGTTATCTGTTTCCATAACAACAATGCCATTTGAATAATCATACCACCTGCAGATGTCAATTTCAACCATTCATAAACTTCAATATTGACAATTTTCCTCACACATAATGTTCGCGATTGCCGCATGAGGGTGCTGAAACGGGCGGGATATTCAAAATGTGCAGAGCGCCTCATTTTTATTTCAAGAAGGTGCTGGGAGCTGAGTATTCTCTAGTGCTGGGTCATGGGACTCATCATGGGTCAATATTTTATCTGAACCAGAGCACTCGCTCCCTTTCAGAATAAAAATAATAAAAATTTGAACCTACCGCTTTCAATAACTAACGGTTCGTGACACCCCGTGACAGTCTCGCCGCCAACCACAGATGACCCGCCAAATACCAACAAAACAGCCAAAACAAACCGTCTACTTTGTAATTTTAAGGTTATGTTTGCAGAGAATGTTTTCCGAAATTCGTGAATTTTCACAGGAAACCAAAACACGTTCGGATGGATGTAGGAAATAATAATTTCAACTCAAATTACCTTTATCTTGATCAACAAACATCCTTGAAGGCCAAAAACATCGCCATCGTATCGCCTGGCTTACCACCAAATACAACAAAATCTAGGGAGTAGTAGGGACTTACGTATGTGAAGTTAGCTGAAGTTAGCTCCTGGGAGCCAGCTCCTCGGAGCTGGCGTCCTGAAGCTAGCTCCTAATTACAGCGGACCAAACAAATTTTGATTATGTTGTCAGAAAACGCGTTTTCGCTGGACATAACACCAGAAATAAGATGTCATCACTTACGACATGCTTACGACGACGCATGATGGGTGATCGATCACGCGAGAATTCCCCTATACTGGAGATTTCTTCTTTGAGAACAATTTTTCCCATCTATTTCAAAATTGAAAATTATGATATTTGCAACTTTTAAAATATACAGGGTGTCGCAGAAAAAACAATCCGTTCACACCAGTTCACGCTCGAGTTCACAGTTCACACACCTCTATAATTTACTCTTCCACACGGCGATTTTTGTCAAATTTGACGCCAAATTTGACGTTGAGTTTGGTTAACTGGGCGACAACCTATCAAGTGAGCAAGAATATTTTTGCTAGATAAAATGGCAGCCGATGAGTTATCACTCGGCGAGCGCTCTCGCTGATAGGTATGTGGCGTTCAGCCGTAGGCGGCTGAGAGCTTAGTAAGCGCTTTGTGCGGATGAACATAGCCATTGGTGACTTCCATCGAGCAAAGATTGATGAGGGGGCACAAAAAACAACCCCAAAAAAAATCCTAAATTCCCAACCCAATATTGAAAAATACATTTGAAAAGTTTCCCATCATACGAATTCTTTGAAAAACTCCCGGAACGTTTCAAACATGAGTGGCTTTCATTCAGCAAAGTTTGATGGGGGGGCACGAAGAAACAACCCCAAGAAAAAATAATTCGAAATTTCCCAACCCAATATTGAAAAACTCTTTTGAAAGGTTTCCCATCATACGAATTTTCTGAAAAACTCCCGGAACGTGTCAAACATTGGTGGTTTTCATTCAGCAAAGTTCAATGAGGAAGCACAAGAAAAGAACCCAGAAAAAAAATTCTGAATTTCCCAACCCAATATTGAAAAAAAAATTTGAAAAGTTTCCCATCATACGAATTCTCTGAAAAACTCCCGGAACGTTTCAAACATGAGTGGCTTTCATTCAGCTAAGTTTGATGAGGGGGCACAAAGAAACAACCCCAAGAAAAAAAAATTCGAAATTTCCCAACCCAATATTGAAAAATTCTTTTGAAAGGTTTCCCATCATACGAATTTTCTGAAAAACTTTCAAACCGTGTCAAACATTGGTGGCTTTCATTCAGCTAAGTTTGATGAGGGGGCACGAAGAAACAACCCCAAGAAAAAATAATTCGAAATTTCCCAACCCAATATTGAAAAATTCTTTTGAAAGGTTTCCCATCATACGAATTTTCTGAAAAACTTTCAAAACGTGTCAAACATTGGTGGCTTTCATTCAGCAAAGTTTGATGAGGGGGCACGAAGAAACAACCCCAAGAAAAAATAATTCGAAATTTCCCAACCCAATATTGAAAAATTCTTTTGAAAGGTTTCCCATCATACGAATTCTCTGAAAAACTCCCGGAACGTTTCAAACATGAGTGGCTTTCATTCAGCTAAGTTTGATGAGGGGGCACGGAGAAACAACCCCAAGAAAAAATAATTCGAAATTTCCCAACCCAATATTGAAAAATTCTTTTGAAAGGTTTCCCATCATACGAATTTTCTGAAAAACTTTCAAAACGTGTCAAACATTGGTGGCTTTCATTCAGCAAAGTTTGATGAGGGGGCACGAAGAAACAACCCCAAGAAAAAATAATTCAAAATTTCCCAACCCAATATTGAAAGAATTTTTGAAAGGTTTCCCATCATACGAGTTCTCTGAAAAACTCCCGGAACGTTTCAAACATGAGTGGCTTTCATTTAGCTAAGTTTGATGAGGAGGCACGGAGAAACAACCCCAAGAAAAAATAATTCGAAATTTCCCAACCCAATATTGAAAAATTCTTTTGAAAGGTTTCCCATCATACGAATTTTCTGAAAAACTTTCAAAACGTGTCAAACATTGGTGGCTTTCATTCAGCAAAGTTTGATGAGGGGGCACGAAGAAACAACCCCAAGAAAAAATAACTCGAAATTTCCCAACCCAATATTGAAAAATTGTTTTGAAAGGTTTCCCATCATACGAATTTTCTGAAAAACTTTCAAACCGTGTCAAACATTGGTGGCTTTCATTCAGCTAAGTTTGATGAGGGGGCACGAAGAAACAACCCCAAGAAAAAATAATTCGAAATTTCCCAACCCAATATTGAAAAATTCTTTTGAAAGGTTTCCCATCATACGAATTTTCTGAAAAACTTTCAAAACGTGTCAAACATTGGTGGCTTTCATTCAGCAAAGTTTGATGAGGGGGCACGAAGAAACAACCCCAAGAAAAAATAATTCGAAATTTCCCAACCCAATATTGAAAAATTATTTTGAAAGGTTTCCCATCATACGAATTCTCTGAAAAACTTCCGGAACGTGTCAAACATTGGTGGTTCTCCTTCAGCAAAGTTTAATGAGGAAGCACGAGAAAAAAACACCAAAAAAAAAATCTAAATTTCCCAACCAGATATTGAAAAAATAATTTGATAGGTCTCCCATCATACGAATTCTCTAAAAAAAACTCCCGGAACGTGTCAAACATGAGTGGCTTTCATTTAGCTGAGTTTGATGAGGGGGCACGGCGAAACAACCCCAAAAAAAAATAATTCGAAATTTCCCAACCCAATATTGAAAAACTCTTTTGAAAGGTTTCCCATCATACGAATTCTCTGAAAAACTCCCGGAACGTTTCAAACATGAGTGGCTTTCATTCAGCTAAGTTTGATGAGGGGGCACGGAGAAACAACCCCAAGAAAAAATAATTCGAAATTTCCCAACCCAATATTGAAAAATTCTTTTGAAAGGTTTCCCATCATACGAATTTTCTGAAAAACTTTCAAAACGTGTCAAACATTGGTGGCTTTCATTCAGCTAAGTTTGATGAGGGGGCACGCAGAAACAACCCCAAGAAAAAATAATTCGAAATTTCCCAACCCAATATTGAAAAATTATTTTGAAAGGTTTCCCATCATACGAATTCTCTGAAAAACTTCCGGAACGTGTCAAACATTGGTGGTTCTCCTTCAGCAAAGTTTAATGAAGAAGCACGAGAAAAAAACACCAAAAAAAATATCTAAATTTCCCAACCAGATATTGAAAAAATAATTTGATAGGTCTCCCATCATACGAATTCTCTAAAAAACTCCCGGAACGTGTCAAACATGAGTGGCTTTCATTTAGCTGAGTTTGATGAGGGGGCACGGCGAAACAACCCCAAAAAAAAATAATTCGAAATTTTCCAACCCAATATTGAAAAATTCTTTTGAAAGGTTTCCCATCATACGAATTTTCTGAAAAACTTTCAAAACGTGTCAAACATTGGTGGCTTTCATTCAGCAAAGTTTGATGAGGACACGAAGAAACAACCCCAAGAAAAAATAATTCGAAATTTCCCAACCCAATATTGAAAAATTCATTTGAAAGGTTTCCCATCATACGAATTTCCTGAAAAACTTTCAAAACGTGTCAAACATTGGTGGCTTTCATTCAGTAAAGTTTGATAAGGGGGCACGGAGAAACAACCCCAAAAAAAAAAAATCGAAATTTCCCAACCCAATATTGAAAAAACTTTTTGAAAGGTTTCTCATCATACGAATTTTCTGAAAAACTCCCGGAACGTGTCAAACATTGGTGGTTCTCATTCAGCAAAGTTTAATGAGGGGGCACGAGAAAAAAACACCAAAAAAAAAATCTAAATTTCCCAACCAGATATTGAAAAAATAATTTGATAGGTTTCCCATCATACGAATTCTCTGAAAAACTACCGGAACGTGTCAAACATGAGTGGCTTTCATTCAGCTGAGTTTGATAAGGGGCACAAAGAAACAACCCCAAAAAAAAATAATTCGAAGTTTCCTAACCCAATATTGAAAAATTCTTTTGAAAGGTTTCCCATCATACGAATTTTCTGAAAAACTTTCAAAACGTGTCAAACATTAATGGTTCTCATTCAGCAAAGTTAATTGATAGGCCAGGCGGTATGTCAGTAAAATCACTACAATCTGGGAAAAACTCCGACCAAAGCTTTTATGGTGTCAAACTCTTCGTAAGGTCAGTAGTTATCTACCACTGAGTTTCCGCCCAAAAACGAGTTGTGCTGATTCCTCCACATCCGCGCGAAGGTAAAGGATGCCTCGAAAGTGCAAAAAGACCTGTTAAACCTTCGTACTTTTTCGTTATATTTGCCTAAATGCAAACGTACAACTCTTACGCAAACATTGGAAACATCTGTCATCATCTCTTTGCCAGTCTTACTGTTGAAAAAAAAGATTTCTTTGTGCAGGTAAGATAAATCACATTTATTTGTTTTTCCACACAAGAAAACCAGGAGCAACATGTAATTTGTATGTTTTCTAATAACTCGTATCCATTGAACCCATTCATGGCATTAAAATTTCAATAACAGCATTTTTGAAGATGTTGCCAGCAAAAAAGTGAATAATTTTTACCCGCCTGTTGAGCAGCAATTTTTTCAATTTTACCAAACATCGTTTGCGAAAATTTCATAAGGAATGGAAAGCTCAAACTCTTCTCTAACGATATCGTGCCTGGCTTAACCGCGGCACGCACTCAAAAGTCTAAAAAACTGATTTCTTTTCGAGAGGTTCTGTTTGACCCGTGTTTGGCCGTGCCTACTTGACATAGACCGGACTGATTACACGAGCTTGGAAATGTACTCTTTTACAGCTTTGAAATGCGACCATTAATATCAAGACTTTGTACATTGATTTATGAAGAAATTATATATTATTTTATCATTATTGGTCGTGTTTTAAAGCTGGAAAAAAGTACATTTCCAAGCTTGTGTAATCAGTCCGGTCTATGTCAAGTAGGCACGGCCGCACACGGGTAAAATAGAACCGCTCAAAAAGGAATCAGTTTCCTACACTCTTAAAAAGCGTGCCGTGGTTAAGCCAGATATAATATCATCAGAAAACAGTTCCAGCTTGTCATTTCCTATAAAATTTTCGAGAACGGAGTTTGGTAAAATTGAAAAAACTGCTGCTAAACAGGCGGGTAAAAACTATTCACTTCTTAGCGGGCAACATCTTCAAAAATGCTGTTATTGAAATTTTAACGCCATGAATGGGTTCAGTAAGTACAAGTTATTAGAAAACATCCAAAATACATGTTGCTCCATCGTTTTCTTGTGTGGAAAAACAATTAAATGTGATTTATCTGACCCGCACAAAGAAATCTTTTTTATAACAGTAAGACTGGCACAAAGATGATGACAAATGCTTCCAATGTTTGCGTTAGAATTGTACGTTTGCATTGAGGCAAATAAAATGAAAAAGTACGGGGCTTTTACAGGTCTTTTTGCACCTTCAAGACATCCTTCACCTTTGGGCAGATGTGGAGGAATCAGCACAACTCGTTTTTGGGCGGAAACTCAGTGGTAGATACTTACTGACCTTACGAAGAGTTTGACACCATAAAAGCTTTGGTCGGAATTTTTTCTATCCAGAATGACCTACCGCCTGGCCTATGAGGGGGCACGAGAAAAAAAAAACAAAAAAAAAAGAAATTCCCAACCCGATATTGGAAAAAAAAATTGAAAAGTTTCCCATCATACGAATTCTTTGAAAAACTCCCGGAACGTTTCAAACATGAGTGGCTTTCATTCAGCCAAGTTTGATGAGGGGGCACGGAGAAACAACCCCAAGAAAAAATAATTCGAAATTTCACAACCCAATATTGAAAAATTCTTTTGAAAGGTTTCCCATCATACGAATTTTCTGAAAAACTTTTAAAACGTGTCAAACATTGATGGCTTCCATTCAGCCAAGTGAATTGAGGGGGCACGATAAAAGAAAAAAAAAATCTAAATTTCCCAACCCAATATTGAAAAAAAAATTTGAAAGGTTTCCCATCATACGAATTTTCTAAAAAACTCCTGGAACGTGTCAAACATTGGTAGCTTTCATTAGGCAAAGTTTATTGAGGGGGCACGGAAAAACAACCCCAAGAAAAAATAATTCGAAATTTCCCAACCCAATATTGAAAAATTCTTTTGAAAGGTTTCCCATCATACGAATTTTCTAAAAAACTCCCGGAACGTGTCACACATCGATGGCTTCCATTCAACCTAGTAAATTGAGGGGGCACGAAAAAAGAACCAAAAAAAAATCTAAATTTCCCAACCCAATATTGAAAAATTCTTTTGAAAGGTTTCCCATCATACGAATTTTCTGAAAAACCTTCAAAACGTGTCAAACATTGGTGGCTTTCATTCAGCAAAGTTTGATGAGGGGGCACGAAGAAACAACCCCAAGAAAAAATAATTCGAAATTTCCCAACCCAATATTGAAAAATTCTTTTGAAAAATTTCCCATCATACGAATTTTCTGAAAAACTTTTAAAACGTGTCAAACATTGATGGCTTCCATTCAGCCAAGTGAATTGAGGGGGCACGATAAAAGAAAAAAAAAATCTAAATTTCCCAACCCAATATTGAAATATAAAGTTGTAGTAAATAAGTCTTCTCCACTTGTTTTTTATGTTGTTTACTCGAGTTTCGGCTAGTTAAATGTATAAAGCCATTTTCAAAACTAATTTGACATAGCATAGAACTTTATGTCTAAGTAATGATGTAACAATGAAGAATAGACGTAACAGGTAAAACAACAAAAGAAAATGAAGGAGAGGATTATAAAATTGGGAGTAGAGCTGGTATAATGTAGATGTTGTCAAAATCGGTTTGTTCGTTGAGGAGGCTATCTGGATCAAGATTGAATTGTTTTTTTATTTGCAAAATTTCAGAAAATTCAATTAGGTGTCTGTTGTCAAGTTTTTGGACTGGTTTTAAACAATTAAAAGCAAAATCATGACCTTCGACAACTACATGTCTTGTAAAGTTTGATTTTATATCGAACGCAGGTAGTTCCCTGCGGTGCTCATTTAGTCTAATTTTGAAAGATCTTATTGTGCGACCTATATCTATTTTGACAACATCTACATTATACCAGCTCTACTCCCAATTTTATAATCCTCTCCTTCATTTTCTTTTGTTGTTTTACCTGTTACGTCTATTCTTCATTGTTACATCATTACTTAGACATAAAGTTCTATGCTATGTCAAATTAGTTTTGAAAATGGCTTTATACATTTAACTAGCCGAAACTCGAGTAAACAATATAAAAAACAGGTGGAGAACTGGAGAAGACTTATTTACTACAACTTTATACTATACAACTCCATTTTGAGCACCATGGATCCCTTTATCAATTTCCAATATTGAAAAAAAAATTTGAAAGGTTTCCCATCATACGAACTTTCTGGAAAACTCCCGGAACGTGTCAACGTTGATGGTTTTCATTCAGCAAAGTTTAATGGGGGGGCACGAGAAAACAACCCCAAAAAAAAATAAATCGAAATTTCCCAACCCAATATTGAATAATTTTTTTGAAAGGTTTCCCATCATACGAATTTTCTGAAAAACTCCCGGAACGTGTCAAACATTGGTGGTTCTCATTCAGCAAAGTTTAATGAGGAAGCACAAGAAAAGAACCAAAAAAAAAGTTCTGAATTTCCCAACCCAATATTGAAAAAAAAAATTGAAAAGTTTCCCATCATACGAATTCTCTGAAAAACTCCTGGAACGTTTCAAACATGAGTGGCTTTCATTCAGCAAAGTTTGATGGGGGGGCACGAAGAAACAACCCCAAGAAAAAAAAATTCGAAATTTCCCAACCCAATATTGAAAAATTCATTTGAAAGGTTTCCCATAATACGAATTTCCTGAAAAACTTCCAAAACGTGTCAAACATTGGTGGCTTTCATTCAGCAAAGTTTGATGAGGGGGCACAAAGAAACAACCCCAAGAAAAAAAAATTCGAAATTTCCCAACCCAATATTGAAAAATTCATTTGAAAGGTTTCCCATCATACGAATTTCCTGAAAAACTTTCAAAACGTGTCAAACATTGGTGGCTTTCATTCAGCCAAGTTTGATGAGGGAGCACGAAGAAACAACCCCAAGAAAAAATAATTCGAAATTTCACAACCCAATATTGAAAAATTCTTTTGAAAGGTTTCCCCATCATACGAACTTTCTGGAAAACTCCCGGAACGTGTCAACGTTGATGGTTTTCATTCAGCATTCATTCATTCATTCATTCAAGTTTAATGGGGGGGCACGAGAAAACAACCCCAAAAAAAATTTTGTTGGGTTGGGAAATTGAGATATTTTTTCTGGTTCTTTTTTCGTGCCCCCTCAATTTACTTGGCTGAATGGAAGCCATCAATGTTTGACACGTTCCGGGAGTTTTTTAGAAAATTCGTATGATGGGAAACCTTTCAAATGAGTTTTTCAATATTGGGTTGGGAAATTTCGAATTATTTTTTCTTGGGGTTGTTTCTTCGTGCCCCCTCATCAAACTTAGCTGAATGAAAGCCACTCATGTTTGAAACATTCCGGGAGTTTTTCAGAGAATTCGTATGATGGGAAACTTTTAATTTTTTTTTTTCAATATTGGGTTGGGAAATTCAGAATTTTTTTTTTGGGTTCTTTTCTTGTGCTTCCTCATTGAACTTTGCTGAATGAAAACCATCAATGTTTGACACGTTCTGGGAGTATTTCAGAAAATTCGTATGATGGGAAACCTTTCAAAAGAATTTTTCAATATTGGGTTGGGAAATTTCGAATTATTTTTTCTTGGGGTTGTTTCTTCGTGCCCCCTCATCAAACTTTGCTGAATGAAAGCCACCAATGTTTGACACGTTTTGAAAGTTTTTCAGAAAATTCGTATGATGGGAAACCTTTCAAAAGAATTTTTCAATATTGGGTTGGGAAATTTCGAATTATTTTTTCTTGGGGTTGTTTCTTCGTGCCCCCTCATCGAACTTAGCTGAATGAAAGCCACTCATGTTTGAAACGTTCCGGGAGTTTTTCAGAGAATTCGTATGATGGGAAACTTTTAATTTTTTTTTTTCAATATTGGGTTGGGAAATTCAGAATTTTTTTTTTGGGTTCTTTTCTTGTGCTTCCTCATTGAACTTTGCTGAATGAAAACCATCAATGTTTGACACGTTCTGGGAGTATTTCAGAAAATTCGTATGATGGGAAACCTTTCAAAAGAATTTTTCAATATTGGGTTGGGAAATTTCGAATTATTTTTTCTTGGGGTTGTTTCTTCGTGCCCCCTCATCAAACTTTGCTGAATGAAAGCCACCAATGTTTGACACGTTTTGAAAGTTTTTCAGAAAATTCGTATGATGGGAAACCTTTCAAAAGAATTTTTCAATATTGGGTTGGGAAATTTCGAATTATTTTTTCTTGGGGTTGTTTCTTCGTGCCCCCTCATCAAACTTGGCTGAATGAAAGCCACTCATGTTTGAAACGTTCTGGGAGTTTTTCAAAGAATTCGTATGATGGAAAACTTTTCAATTTTTTTTTTCAATATCGGGTTGGTAATTTCTTTTTTTTTTGGTTTTTTTTTCTCGTGCCCCCTCATTAAACTTTGCTGAATGAGAACCATCAATGTTTGACACGTTTTGAAAGTTTTTCAGAAAATTCGTATGATGGGAAACCTTTCAAAAGAATTTTTCAATATTGGGTTGGGAAATTTCGAATTATTTTTTTTGAGGTTGTTTCTTTGTGCCCCCTTATCAAACTCAGCTGAGTGAAAGCCACTCATGTTTGACACGTTCCGGAAGTTTTTCAGAGAATTCGTATGATGGGAAACCTATCAAATTATTTTTTCAATATCTGGTTGGGAAATTTAGATTTTTTTTTGGTGTTTTTTTCTCGTGCCCCCTCATTAAACTTTGCTGAATGAGAACCACTCATGTTTGAAACGTTCCGGGAGTTTTTCAGAGAATTCGTATGATGGGAAACTTTTCAAATTTTTTTTTCAATATTGGGTTGGGAAATTCAGAATTTTTTTTTTGGGTTCTTTTCTTGTGCTTCCTCATTGAACTTTGCTGAATGAAAACCATCAATGTTTGACACGTTCTGGGAGTTTTTCAGAAAATTCGTATGATGGGAAACCTTTCAAAAGAATTTTTCAATATTGGGTTGGGAAATTTCGAATTATTTTTTCTTGGGGTTGTTTCTTCGTGTACCTCATCAAACTTTGCTGAATGAAAGCCACCAATGTTTGACACGTTTTGAAAGTCTTTCAGAAAATTCGTATGATGGGAAACCTTTCAAAAGAATTTTTCAATATTAGGTTGGGAAATTTCGAATTATTTTTTCTTGGGGTTGTTTCTCCGTGCCCCCTCATCAAACTCAGCTGAATGAAAGCCACTCATGTTTGAAACGTTCCGGGAGTTTTTCAGAGAACTCGTATGATGGGAAACCTTTCAAAAATTCTTTCAATATTGGGTTGGGAAATTTTGAATTATTTTTTCTTGGGGTTGTTTCTTCGTGCCCCCTCATCAAACTTTGCTGAATGAAAGCCACCAATGTTTGACACGTTTTGAAAGTTTTTCAGAAAATTCGTATGATGGGAAACCTTTCAAAAGAATTTTTCAATATTGGGTTGGGAAATTTCGAATTATCTTTTCTTGGGGTTGTTTCTCCGTGCCCCCTCATCAAACTTAGCTGAATGAAAGCCACTCATGTTTGAAACGTTCCGGAAGTTTTTCAGAGAACTCGTATGATGGGAAACCTTTCAAAAATTCTTTCAATATTGGGTTGGGAAATTTTGAATTATTTTTTCTTGGGGTTGTTTCTTCGTGCCCCCTCATCAAACTTTGCTGAATGAAAGCCACCAATGTTTGACACGTTTTGAAAGTTTTTCAGAAAATTCGTATGATGGGAAACCTTTCAAAAGAATTTTTCAATATTGGGTTGGGAAATTTCGAATTATTTTTTCTTGGGGTTGTTTCTTCGTGCCCCCTCATCAAACTTAGCTGAATGAAAGCCACCAATGTTTGACACGGTTTGAAAGTTTTTCAGAAAATTCGTATGATGGGAAACCTTTCAAAAGAATTTTTCAATATTGGGTTGGGAAATTTCGAATTTTTTTTTCTTGGGGTTGTTCCTTTGTGCCCCCTCATCAAACTTAGCTGAATGAAAGCCACTCATGTTTGAAACGTTCCGGGAGTTTTTCAGAGAATTCGTATGATGGGAAACTTTTCAAATTTTTTTTTCAATATTGGGTTGGGAAATTCAGAATTTTTTTTCTGGGTTCTTTTCTTGTGCTTCCTCATTGAACTTTGCTGAATGAAAACCACCAATGTTTGACACGTTCCGGGAGTTTTTCAGAAAATTCGTATGATGGGAAATCTTTCAAAAGAATTTTTCAATATTGGGTTGGGAAATTTCGAATTATTTTTTCTTGGGGTTGTTTCTTCGTGCCCCCCCATCAAACTTTGCTGAATGAAAGCCACTCATGTTTGAAACGTTCCGGGAGTTTTTCAAAGAATTCGTATGATGGGAAACTTTTCAAATGTATTTTTCAATATTGGGTTGGGAATTTAGGATTTTTTTTGGGGTTGTTTTTTGTGCCCCCTCATCAATCTTTGCTCGATGGAAGTCACCAATGGCTATGTTCATCCGCACAAAGCGCTTACTAAGCTCTCAGCCGCCTACGGCTGAACGCCACATACCTATCAGCGAGAGCGCTCGCCGAGTGATAACTCATCGGCTGCCATTTTATCTAGCAAAAATATTCTTGCTCACTTGATAGGTTGTCGCCCAGTTAACCAAACTCAACGTCAAATTTGGCGTCAAATTTGACAAAAATCGCCGTGTGGAAGAGTAAATTATAGAGGTGTGTGAACTGTGAACTCGAGCGTGAACTGGTGTGAACGGATTGTTTTTTCTGCGACACCCTGTATATTTTAAAAGTTGCAAATATCATAATTTTCAATTTTGAAATAGATGGGAAAAATTGTTCTCAAAGAAGAAATCTCCAGTATAGGGGAATTCTCGGGTGATCGATCACCCATCATGCGTCGTCGTAAGCATGTCGTAAGTGATGACATCTTATTTCTGGTGTTATGTCCAGCGAAAACGCGTTTTCTGACAACATAATCAAAATTTGTTTGGTCCGCTGTAATTAGGAGCTAGCTTCAGGACGCCAGCTCCGAGGAGCTGGCTCCCAGGAGCTAACTTCACATACGTTAGGGACTTTTCATTTTTCAGTTGGCAACAAGCAGTTCATGGCGTTTGTCGATCAATTTCCAAGCCGGTGTAGGGTGTAGGTGTTGTTACTGTTGAACAATTTCCGGAAACGTGCAGTAAGAAAGCCATTCACAACAACAATTTCGGTTCAATCATTTAGTGCATTTACTTTTGCAGTACAATGGCCAGAGGTGGAATCCGAGGAAGGGGAGGTATGAGCCGAGGAATAGGAAGACACCCCTATAAGGTTAAGATGTTCCTGCCGAGACATCCTTTCGATTTGGCCCTATGCGAATCGTCTTTTCCACGAGTGAAACCCGCTCCAGAAGAGACGACCTTCACTCAGGCTCTGTTGAAACGCAACGTGGATTTGTCTCCAACTGCCGCCGAACAAACTGCCATTCTTAATCTCGTGACGAAGATTCAAACGGTCCTCGACAACCTTGTTGTGGCGCCTGGTGGTTTTGATGCCTGCGTAAGTAATTTCAAGCTGTTTGGTTTACACTTCGATTGCTAGTGCTATCCCAGCTTGTAAGACCAAAGCCTGAGTGTTACGATACTATTTTTGTACTATTTTCATGTTGGAAATATAGCTCGAGAGACTAGGTTAGTAGGGCGTTTCTCAATTTTTCGTTTCTAGTCATATAATTCTAGCTTGAAAGCCGAATATATCTAGCGTAAGGATAGGTCCATGACGCCACCATGGGAAGTGGAAAATCTGCAGATTCTGTTTCCACTGGGTGATTCAGCAATTGAACTTTGTGTTGTGTCAAACAAAAATTGTTTAAGTTGTTGTTCAACTGACCAAGGAGACCATTTTCACCCATTTTCAGCTGTATTGAAACTTCAACGCGTATTTAAACAGATGGTTTCCAAAACAAATAGCACTTATATCTTTTTGCCGCCAAAAATTGATGAAGCGGACATAGGATTTTTCAGGACTTTTATAGCCAGTTCCACCAGCGAATTTAATCATTGTTAATTAATTGAGATATTTTCTCTGGTGAATATTGGCTTGGTGACCACAGAAAACACAAGTTTCACGAAAAATTAAGGAAAAATGTTTAGACCACAACAGCTTGTATGCATTTTCCGTAGTTATTCAACCAGCACTGACCTAGAATTCATCAGAGAAAATGTTTCAATTAGCTAACAGTAATTGAATTCGCTGGTGGAACGGGATGTTAAGGTGGATTTAAACTCGCAGAAAATAATAATAAAAATAGAAATAAGAAAATGTTGAAAATGAGCTTTCAGATGGAAGCATTTATACACCAAAATAAGAAATAAGACTGTGTGCTTTCCATTTACTGACACAAGTCGACTTGTGTTGACACAAATCGACACAAATGCGTTCCATTTGATCTGTTTTCCTTTGTCTCATCGACACAAGCTAACACAAGCTGACACAAACCGACACAAATGTTTTAAATGGAAAGCGCTCAATAAAGAATTCCAACTTTGCATTCACTGCTGCCTGCTGCGTATTGAAGATGCGCAGATATGGCAACAGTGGCGGCGTGAAAGATTCTCTGAGGGCGAAATATTTCCTAAATTCTGCACAAATCATCCTCAATGTTATTGATTAATCAAGTTACGCGGTTAACTCATGTAGAATATTTCATGTAGAATATGAATAATATTCTACAATGTGTATTAAAGCCTTCCGTGGCTTGTGTTTTCTTCCGTTAATGACGAGATCCTAGCCCCTCCCAAAAAATACTTACCGCCGCTACTGCTCAAGAAATTTAAGAATAAAAATAACAAGTTGAATATTTTCAACTTCTGCTCGAAGATAAGCCGAACGAGTGACGAACGCAGTCAGCTCTGCCGATGACGATGGGAGCTGCTTTGATGCAATCCGCAGTACATCAATGTAGCAAGAGTTGCCTGAAATCGCCTGTCTTTGGGTGAGCGAGAAACTCCCACGGGTTGTTTTGTAACGGCAGTCCAAACGTGGCACCATCTACCAGTTATCCTCACAAGTTCAAATCAGTGATAATTGTCTATTACTGCAATAATTTAGATTGAGAACTACAGTATGTTCATTAAAAAATTCAATAATGGGAGGCCCTGGACCGATGACAACCTGGCCGTTTTCGGATCGAATGGCCTGCGTCACTGCCTCCCTTTATTGAAGTTTTTAATGAACATACCGTAGAGACCTACACTACATAATGATATTAATTTAAAATAATGCGATGTAAAAAATTCTTTTGGATACTTACCTATTCAAGTATTATTACAGATTAGTGATATTGTATGACACCAAACAAAACAAGTAAAAAAACAACCGCAATAACAACAGCATAAAGCTAAAAACTGTAACTCAAAATTTTGACGACTGTCATTCTAATGCTTCGAGCGACACCTAGGAGCAATGTTCCAAACTATTTCTCATTCTTATTTTTATTTCTGGAGTATAAATGGGTAGCTGCCGTTCTTATTTTTCTTATTTTTACTCTTATCGTTATTTTTATTTTTATTTTCTGCGAGTATAAATCCACCTTTAGTATGTTATTCAACTAACAAAGGAGACTATTTTTAGCAATTTTCGGCTGTACTGAAACTTCAACTTGTAGGTATTTTATTAAATAGTTTCCAGAATAATGTCAATTGAACCTTTTTGCTACCAAAAACTGATGAATCGGACATAGGATTTTTTAGGACTTTCAATATGCTGTTAAGCTGACCAAGGAGACCATTTTCTGCAATTTTCAGCTGTAGTGAAACTTCAACGCGTATTTTAATTATTAGTTTCCAAAGCAATAAGCGCTTTCCTTTTACATATCAGCAAAGATTCTGACCTAACTTACATATGTAAGGATCTTATCTAATCTGATCAAATGTGGTATAGGCTGTCTGAATTCTACATGATACTAGTGCGCTGCGATTCAGGCCGCGACCGGCCAATGACGACCAGAAACACAGTCCACTAGAATCATGTAGAAATCAGACAGCCTATAGTCTAAAAGAAACGCTGAAATCTGACTTCGCCAAGTGTAAACATATATCACTATAAACTCACCCTTTCATAATTTGAGAAAACGCGGCATTGTGTGATTGTCCTTTTTGACGTTTCTTCCACTTTTGAATCCAACTCGGGAACTAAGTATGGCCACGAAGGTACCTTGACAGGGGTGAGGGGGAAGTAAAATTGTGAGTTCGCCTGACTTGATCGCTGAGAAAAGGAACGTCCTCTCAACTCAGTCGAAGTTAGTCAAAATCAGATTATGTCAGATTTATGGTAAAAGGAAAGCGCTTAATGTAACTGATGCCTTTTTGCCGCCAAAAAACGATGAAGAGGATATGGGATTTTTTAGGACTTTCAGTATGTGGTTAAGGGGTTAAAGTGGAAGCCTTCCACCAATTTTCAGACCTAAGGTGGCCGATGAGGGGTTGTTGACCACCTGAGATAAATGCGTACACCATAATCGCCCATTGCCAGAAAATTACCACACAATTGCTAGACATTCGCTCACGGCTGTACACCAAAATTGCCAAGTGGTTATGGTTAACCCCTCGGTGGCCGGAATATTGATCAAATAAACACTGTTTTCTATCAGTTCCAGCAACCTTATTCCCTGGAGAAAACTACCATTTAGGTTTCTTTTGAGAGCTACAAGCATGATCTTACACGTAACGAGCTGAAATAGGAAATTTTTGAAAAATAATTTTCACAATTTTTTTTTTCCAAAAATTTAAAATTTCAGCTCGTTACGTTGAAGACCATTTTTGAAGCTTTCAAAAGAAACCTGAATGGTAATTTTCTTCCAGAGAATAAGGCTACTGGAACTCTGACAGAAAACTGTTATTTGACCAATATTCCGGCCACCTTAACGTTATTTTTTTCCAGGTTTTGGTCAGTTTTGATCTAAAATGCCTGAGTTAAAAGCTAGTAACTGGCTTTGAAGATTTTCTTGTAGAATTCACTTCTCTGCAACTTTGTTCTATACAGTTTTCGGATATTTCTGGTTATTCTCCTCACAGCTTTCAAGGAGGAATATCACGCCAGGGATTGATTGTCCGTCTTGCTGGATTGGCACGCAACTTTGAACGCAATTAACGGCTAAACTGAAGAAGTTGGACATCATGTCCTCAGAAAGTTTCTTATAGATCCTTGAATTCCTTGCAACTTTGTCCCTGACAATTCTCATAGATCTCTCATCGTTTCAGTTCATTTTCGTGGTTGCCGGGTCGGTGGGAGATATAACTTTGGTTTATCTTTTTCATTCTCTACGTTTCCGTATTTTTTCATCGATTGCTAATTTCTCATTATCGTGATTGATAATTCACGGACACGGGGTCCAGAGTAGTTTGCGGAAATGCTTAGAAAATATCACAAAAATATTGAAAAAAAAATATTTTTTTAATTTTTTGAGATATTGGGGGGGGTCAAGTGGGGAGCTTGATACCCCCCGCCATTTTCTCTACTTGAAACTATGTTTGTGGACTGTTTGATTCAGACTGAATAGTCCAGTCAAATTGAGCCAACCCGAAAGAAAGAAATTCGGAAGTTGACAAAATTTGGTGGATCAATGTGAAATTCAGTGTAGAATAACATACTGAAATACCCAAAATTTCCAAGGCTTGGAAATTTTTTCGGATCAGTCAAAGAGCGCCATCCTTGAAAATTTCCGGCTTTCTCTGAATAACCTGTAAACTTGCGCCATTGTAATAAAAACACATGTGGACAAATAGAGCCCGTGAAATTCCCAAAGACCAATACCAAACTCATTATTCTGTGACTGAAAACCCGGTGAAAAATGACTCAAAATTTATTTCCGGATTTCCCTTAACAATTTGCATAGTTTTAGTTCAGAGATTGTAACGTAACAACAAATGTGCGGATTTTGATGTGCTTAAATGGGGTCTTTTAATGTGGATTAAAACACTAAAACGACCTAAACTGGACTAAAATTGAAGTAGACCACCCACAAATTTTGCCTCGGTAAAAATGGGGATATCTCGGGAAAAAATTGACCGATTCTGATTGTTTTTTGTGCACGATAGAACAATCTTTGACTACAAGATTTTCCGATTTCTTCAGTCACCTGATTGTTGACCTAATGTAGGATATACAGGGTGACAGTGAAAAAAGTGCAAAAGACCTACCTGACTTTAGCAAGATCCCGTTTTAAGAAAACAAGTTGCAGAATCTTGTGGGTCGCATTTTTGGAAAGCATATATCAATATCTCGAAACGGTTTTGCACTTATGATAGTGATTTTTTTTCACAGACTTATTGTTTGTTTTGTGATTTATGGAGTGAGAATTAAGCAGTGAAACAAGCACCCATGATGGTACAAACTGGTGACTATGGCAATCTTAATGCAACGGATACTTGCCATTGATGCATTTTGAACCATTCTGGGCCATCTAACATGTAATGCAATGTCACAGCATACTGGATTTGCCATGGTCCCACAAGAGGTCTAGGTCCTCTCCACTTCTGAGGGCCGGGGAGATCAAATTGTTCCATGGTACATTTGATACAGCTATTACTTACGTTCTCTTACCTCTTTGGAAAAACAAAATGCCATCAAAAGTCCAAAAATCTTTCGAGATATTGATGTAGTTACGCTTTTCAAATTATGAAGAAAAAAATTCTGCGACTTGTTTTCTTGAAATGGCACCTTGATAAAGTTAGGTCATTTTTGCACTCCTTCCATTGCAACCCTGTATATTGTATTTATACGATATAAAGTCGACAATCAAGTGATCTAAGATGGTGCATGGTAGTCAGAAAACTACTCTGTCGAGCATCACAAAAATTTGCAAAATCGGGCAATTTTTTCTCCAGATATCCTCATTTCAACCGAGGCAGAATTTTGGGGTGGTTCACTTCAATTCCCGGACACGTAGATAGGTTCGTACAGTATTCAGCAGTTAATGTTCTGACTAATTTTTAGGGCAAATAAAACCGGATTTCCTCAAGGTTGATATTCTGCAGCCCCCTGATACTCCTTCAGCAGCCACAATTGTGTTTGATGTGGTTGTATCCGCAAAGTTTCAGTTTCAAAGGTACCTAAGTGTTTTTCTTTCAATTGTCGCTGAATACCGCTGGGAAAGGATTGTGTCGCCCAGAACAGATTTCTTTGTAGTCTATTTTATGACCCTTTATTTGAACCGAGCGGTTTTTTCAATAAGATGATTATTTTTATTGAGATAAAAACATTTAAAGTGCACCATAGATGGCGGCGAATGCACACCTCCTATCGATGGGAACTTTAACTTTCGCCACGGAGAAAATCTCTACCTATCAATTTCCAAAGCCCTCAAAAGTCGCCACCTCTATTACACACTGCATGCAAAAATCACAAGCTCTGATAATACATTTGTTTTTTCTTCAGCAGTTGGAGGAGGTGCGTCAAGTCGGATCATTCAAAAAAGGGACGATGGTAACGGGGCACAACGTAGCCGACATTGTGGTGATTTTGAAAACGCTGCCGACAAGAGAAGCGGTCGAGGCACTTGGCAATAAGGTCAAAGAAGACCTTAAAAATCTTATGAAAAGCGAAGTTGTCACGAAGGGTGAGCAACTCACGCACTCGACCAATGAAAGAGGCATCGAAATCAGCAACAGTTTCGCTTGCGTGCGTGTGATGGTCACCACCCTCCACCACAACATCCGCAAGCTGGATCCCGAAATCCATTTGGATCAAAAGATCATGCTCAGCCATCTGGCCGCGATTCGTCACAGCCGTTGGTTCGAAGAGAACGCCCATCATTCCTCCATCAAAGTGCTGATCCGCTTGTTGCGCGACATTCGCTCGCGTTTCGAAGGCTTCGAACCGCTGACACCTTGGATGCTGGACTTGCTGGCACATTTCGCCATCATGCACAATCCAAGCAGGCAGGCTCTGCCCATCAATGTCGCGTTCAGACGCGTGTTTCAATTGCTGTCTGCTGGACTCTTCCTGCCCGGCTCTGCAGGGATAACTGATCCGTGTGAGGGAGTCAGCCTTCGCATACACACGGCAATGACTCTGGAACAGCAGGACATTTGCTGCTTGACGGCTCAAACTCTGCTTAGAGTTCTGGCCCATGGCGGCTACAAGCACATCCTTGGTTTGGAGGGAAATGCTTCCATAGCCAAAGAGATGTCCGTATGGGACGGGGTTGTGGTTTCCCCGCTGGACAAGGCATACGAAAATCCACCAGAGAAGAAGGAAGGCGAAGAAGAGGACGAAGACATGGAGGGCGACGGCGATGAGAGCATGGAAACCATAGATAATTGAGATGGTTTAGCTTACTTTAGTATCTCTGTATGTCTTTACATTTTTGCATTTTCTGAGTCATTAAGTTATAAGGTCATAAAAGCTTGAGCTAAAATTTCGAAAAGGAAAACCAGTGTATTCTTCTCAGTTCGGTTTTTTAGACAATGAATTGCTTTATGAACTTAATTATTGATTATTGTGTTTTAACAGTTGTGAATCGATGTAATTTTCTTTCGGATGTAATAAAGTATCTTGATTTCCATTGAATATTGATGTTTCATTTGTTATAGCTTTCGCCAGGGCCGCGTTTAACTCGAGCATCGCTCGCCATCCATTGGACGAACCGACTGATGGGTGGCAGATGTACTTTGTGCGGTAACATTGTTCCCTCCACATTCACGAAATCTGCAGCTGATGCTGTTCATTGTGATTTCGTCAGTAATGTTTAGTTTCCCTGATCGAATCATTACTGCTTAAGGTGATATAATTCTCATGGTAGACACTGTACTTTCAAAAAGCGTAACAGGAAGCTCCACAGCTTGAACCCACTGTGCACTGTCCGACTGCACCTGGAAGATTGCCCAAGCTTTCATTATTTTGTCGAAAATCACCGCCTGCTCAGCTTTGGGCGTGTCAGTTTTTTCCTCTGATTATTGCGACCCATCATCGGTCTTTGCACTCTTTGGAAGTCAAGAGGCGTGCAAAAATTCCACTGGTCGATGATTTGCTACCTCGATAAGCTCATCTTGGCCTCAAAAGTCAAATTTGGACAAAAAATAATTTTCATGGTAAAGTGCCTAACTACATAAATTACCATTTTGTATGCCTATTTACTTTCGTATCAACTTCATGGACCTATCTACTGCACGACCGGGCATAAAAGGAGTTATTTTCACCTTTATTTTTTGGCGTAAAGTGGCTGCTCATTTCGCCTGCAGGCTTATACAGGTTATCTCGAAGGATCGGATGAAAGCAGTTGGTAGGTACTATACAGGTGAGTCATTGATATGGGCGAGCTCAATTACACCTACGCCATTAATGATATCGAAAGGAACCAAACGGCACTGCAAACGGGAGGTCAAAGTTCAGTTTGTAAAATTATTTTGCCCTATACAGGGGGTGCCCCATTTTTGCAGAGCAGTTTTTGAACGAGCTTTTTTAAATGGCACCCCCTGTATATTTTTGCATATTTGGATTTGCCCTTTCTCAGGCATTACAAATTAGTTGAGTTTTTGCAATTCGCTTCAACCGTTCAGAAGTTATTAATTTTTTTCTAACAATTAATGCGTTTGTAGGCACTTACTAAATAAATCGCAAGGCACTTGGTTTTAAAGTTATCAAGTTGGGACTTTGCTCATGTTTGAGCAATAGCATATAGGGTATCTCTTGGCGGTAATATCGCCTATTTCTGTTTTGGTATCACCTTGCTGTGACATATTGGTTTTGGTCGAGGTTTTGGTACACTTTGGAAGGGCCATAACTTAATTTTTTCAAATAGCACCCCCTATTTTTTATTCGTATCAAGCGTCTCATTTCACATCTTTTTTACCTCCTATGTTTTTTCAAAAGTTGATAGTTTGAAAAATAATTTGGTTTTTCTAAAAACTGGACACAAATTTCATCTATTAAACTTAGTGTGCAATGAAAACCAACTAATTCTGACAACCAATGTCAAAGTGACTTCTATTGTACGTCACTTTCAAGTTTTGACAAGAAATTATCAAGTGAAAATAAAGAATGCTACGGAAAGCCTCTCTAATTATTTGTTGCATATTTTCCCTGGTATTCACTTGAGCTTCATACACCCGATCGTAAACAAAGCCCTGAAGAAAAAATCGGGTTAGTCAAGTCAGGTGACCTCGTAGGCCATGGCACCGGATCAACTAATCAACTTAAAAATCCAACTAATTCTAAATCCAAACTGCATCAACTAATTCCGACAACTAACGTCAATATGACTTCTATACACCTATCCCACCGCGATATTTATTTATTTATTTATTTATTTAATTGTCTTATTTTACGAGGCGGCATTCAGCTATAAGCTGCTCTACCATGCAACCTCGGGGACAACACAAAATATCCATGGATGAAGTAGGATTCGAACCCACACAGGGCAGCGCGAATGGCTTGGCTTGCAATCACCTGTACCACTCGGCTACCACCGCTCCCAACTCGTGAACCCGCTGCGTGCGCCGGTTACATGGGGAAGTTTTGCTTGGGGTTTGGACATAATTGGTACTCTGAAATTGACAGTTGACATTGACAGAATAGATAATATGCGCCGATGCCCATCAGAATTGCCAACCTCAATTTTGAATATAGTTATAGTGCGTGCGCACTGGGTCCATAATTTCCCGACAGGATAGGTGTATTGTACGTCACTTTCAAATTTTGACGAGAAATTATTATGTAAAAATTAAAAAATCAAAATGTCGAAACAAGGAACTAAAACAATATTATTTATTGAGGTAGTGCAACAAACCAATAGTGATAACATTTACTACTACATTTACAATCGTAAAAACTGTTAAATGACAAAATTTCTTGTCAAAATTTGAAAGTGACGTACAATAGAAGTCACTTTGACGTTGGCTTTCAGAGTTAGTTGATTTCATTGCACTCCAAGTTTAATCGATGAAATGTGTGTCCATTTTTTTAGAAAACCCGATTTATTTTCCAAACTATCAACTTTTGAGAAAACACATAAGTAGAAGGTAAAAAAGATGTAAAATGAGACACCTGATACAAATAAGAAATAAAAAATAGGGGATGCTATTTGAAAAAATGAAGCTATAGCCCTTCAAAGCTTACCAAAATCAATGTGACACAGCAAGGTGATATACCCTGACGGGAGTAGGCGATATTACCGTTGAAAGATTTTCTATGCTATTGCTTAAAGATGAGCAAGGTCCCAACTTGATAACCTGAAAATCAAGTACCTTGCGATTTATTTAGTAAGTGCCTACAAACGCAATCATTTAAAAAAAAATTAAATAACTTCTGAACGGTTGAAGCGAATTGCAAAAACTAAACGAATTTGTGATGCCTGAGGAAGTGCAAATCCAAATTTGCAAAAATATACAGGGGGTGCTATTTAAAAAAACTCGTTCAAAAACTGCTCTGCAAAAATGGGGCACCCTGTATAGATCAAAATAATTTTACAAACTGCACTTTGACCTCCCGTTTGCAGTGCCGTTTGGTTCATTTCGATATCATTAATGGCGTAGGTGTACCTAATTGAGCTCGCCCATATCAATGACTCACCCTGTTGTATACTCCCAGTACTGCGGTATGTAAAATCTTTCATGAAGCTCGAAAATTTTAAAAAAATCGTAAATTCATAGACGTTTTTCTTTTCGTTCATTTAACGTCGGCCTATTTCCGCAAGGAGGCCTAACACCAACGCCGGTGAATGCTTTCCTCCACGTATACCGGAAATTTTGCCGATTTTCAACGACCACCAGCATCGCATGGGGTCGACGCCATCGTTTGTGTTTTACGTGCTATGCAACATAAGGCGCGTCTTGTATTTAGCAAGCAGAATTTCTCTCAATGGAGGCATGTTGTAGAATATAAGATGCATAAATATCTGTCTCTCCACGTAAATTGTTAATAATTGCGACGCGTCTAGGCCTTACAATTAGGGGTAAAGGGCTATCTTAAAGTGCAAGTATTATCTAGATATAGGTAGGTAGGCATTTGTCGCAGACCACATAGCTTGTGCCCTGTTATTTAAGGACGGAGTTAAATTGGTAAAACGAGGCGTTGCGGAATCAATCCGTCTGAGTTTATTCCTTGACAGAAATCTATCATTCAGGTCTTTTTGGAAAGCTACAAGGATATACTTTGGTTTGAGCCTATAGATATTTTCAAAATCCAAAAAAATCAAGTTTTGAAAAAATAATTTTTGGATTTCGAAAGTGTTTATAGGCTCAAACTAAAGTACATTCTTGTAGCTTTCCAAAAAGACCTGAATGATAAATTTCTGTCAAGGAATAAACCCACACGGATTGATTCCGCAACGCCGTATTTCAACAATATAACTCAGTCCTTAATACCGAATCCTCAGTTCCTAATGTATCCCCAATGGGGCAGCACCGACACGGCCTCATAGCCCGCTAGCGAGAGAAAGAAGTCAGGGGTGGAGGAGCTTGTGGTGTGGTAGTTGGCGCGTTCGACTATACTACTCCAGAGGTCGCGGGTTCGATTTCCGCCGGGGACGGATTTTCGCCTCGAAAACAAGCTTTTTGGTTTAGTTGGAATGCTGGCTAAATGCAAGACTGTGTGTCGCATAGCACGTAAAATACGAACGATGCCGATGGTGCCGACCCCATGCGATGTTGGTGGTCGTCAAAAATCCCTATCCTGTGTTGAAACACACAGGGGTTCGGCAAAATTTCCGGTATAGTGGAGGAAAGCATCCACCGGCGTCGGTGTTAGGCCGACGTTAAATAAACGAATAAATTTTTTTTTAAAAAGCCGATTCACATTTGGACTCGTATTGGAATCGAACACTTTCAACGTTTATAATGAATTTTGGAGCTTCCAGTGGACTGGAGACTTTTACAAATACGAAAACCTTACAACACGGGCACAAAACAAAATGAAACCACTCAATTACGGTTTTATATAAATGATATTCGTAAGATCGATAGCGTAAGACATTCAGAACTTATCACAAATCAAAGTACCTACCTAGTTATTGATATAACATATAATATAAAATGTCTAGGGACTCTATAAATCGCTATATTGTCTCAATTAGTAAACTTATATTGACTTTCAAGACTTTGCACCTGCAAGAAAGAATTTCGAAACTGTCCCCTTCAGATGCATGGATTGTGCTGTGATGACATGTCGATGTGATGACAATATACTCGAGAATTCAGCCCGTCTGGCACTTGGATCCTGAACAATTTCCCCTGCGGCATGCAAACGCAAACTTTATACTGTGCACTGATGTAGTTGGTGTGCTGCAGAGTGGCAATCGGAATCCGCCTCACATCGATAAATATCCCATCGCTTCCGCTCAGCACGATGGACCCATTATTCGTCTTCAAATAAATATCCTGATCGGCGCTCCACAGGATCTCCTTGCCATCAATGTTGGTGCCTTCCGAGCCCTTCAAGTTCATTATGCGCCCTTCAATTTTCAACTTGTCCTCGACCGAACTGACAATCCGATTTGTCTCTAACATTTTCGCGTTCAACGAACGTGCCTTTCTCAGCGACTTGAAATGGGGAGCGCTGGTCGAAAAAATTATGTGGCCATCCGAGTTTTTCACATCGAAAGACTTCAGCCTGTAGAAAACCGTTCCGTTTCTGTTTAGTTTCAGTTTCGATTCAGGTCTGCCGTTTCTGAACAAATTCAGTATCACTGCTCCCTCATCCCCGGAAATATCCACCGGTTCGTCTTTGAAGCCTTCGATTTTTCCGTCCCTCTTGTACATGTGATCCAGATCAGTGTCGCCGAAGAACTTGATGGCGTATTCTTCAGGGACCAGTTCTATGCTTTGCATGCCTTGGCCTAGTCTTAGGACGCCCAGAATAGTAAGCGTTAAAATTAAGTTGCCTACCGCCAAGACGAACAGCAGTCCGACCAGTGTCCAGAACGCAAACGTTTTTCTTCCTCTCAGTCCAGTTTTGTTCAGGTGCTGCTCGTGGACTGGAACGTACCCAGCTTTGAAATTGTTGTTGTGGTGTTTGGAAATGGAACGTTTAAGGAGAGCTTTGTCCCTGATCGAGACGGAGTCGATTTCGTCCGAGAGAATGTCGGAAGTCGGGGAGCTTTCCCGCAGGTCCATGTTCTGTGAAAACGGAAAACGGTTTCATACAAAGACAAAATATCACAAGCACCAATGTTTTTACCTGATGATTGTGTATCTGCGCGGATAAAGTGTATGTTTTCGTTGGAGTTGGACGGTCGATCGCGGCTCGCAGGCGTCGCGACGCATGTGCAAGGAGAACTCGGTCTATTTTTGCCGAATTTCTAAAGTCATACCTACTTCGATAGGTACCTCTTAATTCATGAAGGTGCTAATAATTCAGCCTTGCTCTTGTATTTTCAGCCCCTACTCTGATAAAATTATTGGAAAAAAAGTCTGCGGGGAAAATTAAATAGCTCTTATTTCACTTTTTCTACCTACACGTAGAGTAGGTACCTACATTTATAAACAGGCACCTCTATCTCTATAGTCTAGGTCGAGGTGTAGGTATACCCACATTATCAAGGTCGTAGAGGTACATACCTCAAGAAATTTCTTATTGTTACTTATTTCATGTAGGACCCACCTATACAGGTATCTCAAAAGTATCGCATTCCGAATCCAGAGCTATACAGGCAGGAGGATGGTCCAGTTTTTGATTACATTACCTACATTAATTTTGAGAGATGATAGAGAATCAAAAATGAAGGAGACTTTCTCAAAAAAAAAAACATCCAGAAGTGCATACCCAGACAGCACATAAACATTTTCAAAATGTTTGTGAAATATTAAAAGCCAAATATTATAATATTTATAAAATATTGGAATTCATTCAGTGAATATTGTATAAATATTTATTGAATGTTTTGATGTCCTGCTTTTAAATATTTGTACAATATTTGCCAAAAATATTTCAAAAACATTCAGAACCGGGTATTTTTAGAAATTGAAAAAAAAGTTTGTTTTTCTTCTTATTGGCCTATTTTGGTTATTGGAGCTCGCCTTCATTTCATATACAATTGATTAAGCTGAAAAATTGCTTTTCAAAGACGACTCAACCGAGGACTCAACGCCCAGGCTACAGCAGGAATCGAACCCGCAATCTCCGCACCACAGGCAGATACTAACCACCTGTGCTACGGGGCCGTTGAGAAGATTCAGTGGTTTTGGGTAAACTACTATGTGAACACGCAGATGTCCGCTATATGAATAATATGAATGTTGCTAACTATACCTGAAAGATTCAGCGGCTCATCCACTTTTAGAGATACTCGGCTACCGCCTCGCCCCTAAACACGCGGATTTATCCGCGTACTTGCTACAAAAATTACCAATTGGTGTCTAAATGAATTAAAGTGACATATTTGTACGAAACAAATAAAACAACGCATGTATTTCACGACATTGTGAATTATTTCAACCGTAACATAGGAAAAACCTATTGTAGACCGTTAAAAAGGCACTTTCAGGACCGCAAACCGAGTTTTGCTAATTTTAGGCAAACTACACTTAAAGTCAAAGGGATATGAAACGCTATCTCATCAACACAACACAACTATATATTTTAAAGTTCCGTGCAAATGACCAAAGCAAGAACCGGAAGCCACATTGCCTAGAATACTGTAAATATTAGAGAAATTAAGTTCACTATATATTTTGATAATATTTATTGATAAATATTTAACAAATGTTCAAAATATTTGCTGAATGTTGGTACAATATTTCACCTTAATATTTCATTAATATTTGTGACGAATATTTTGTAAACATTCATAGAATGTTGTAAATATTCATCAACCACTACCAAATATTTTCAAAACATTTCGTGTTGTTTGGGTAATAATGGCGGTATAGCCCTTCGAAGTTTGAGATTAAAAAATCGTTTTTTTTTCAGCATAACTTTTGAACCGTTGGTTGTACTGATTTTGTTCAAATTTAAACCAAACTTCACTTAAGTGAGTCTCTATCGAACGATAATAACGCGTTCTATCAAAATTATAACCAGGGGCGTAGATAATAGGGGGCACCACTCTTTTTGCCCCCTAATTTCTTACCCCCTTGAAAAAATTTCAAAGTTCATATTTTTGAGCTCTAGAAGTTAAATTTAGAGAAAAAAAGTTACTCCTGCAAAATTTCGCTATATATATACAGGGTGTTTCAGGGATGATAGCAAAAAATTCAACTGTGGGTAGATCTCGTCAAAATATGATGAAAACCTATGTACCATTTTGCAAAGTTCGGTCTGATGACGAAGATACAACCTTTCAAAGTGCACTTTTTTCGGATTTTAAAAATTTGTAACTCAAGAACGTTTCGACAAATTTAGCTTCAATTCAGCAAAAGCTGGTTTGTCATAATTATCTACCAACCTGCCGAATTTGGAAACAATCCAACCAGTGGTGTGGGAGTTATGAGGGTCAATAATTTGGAAGCATCCGAAGAAAAGTTGACTTAAGGTGACCCCTCATAACTTCTACACTACTGATTGGATTCTTTCCAAATTTGGCAGGTTGATAGATAATTATGACAAACCAGCTTATGCTGGATTAAAGCTAAATTTGTCGAAACGTTTCTGGGTTACAAATTTTTGAAATCCGAAAAAAGTGAACTTTGAAAGGTTGTATCTTCGTCATCAGGCCGAACTTTGCAAAATGGTATATAGGTTTTCGTCATATTTTGACGAGATCTACCCACAGTTAAATTTTTTGCTATCATCCCTGAAACACCCTGTATATATATATATATATATATATATATATATATATATATCTTGATGGATGATGTATTTCGGGCTCGCGGCATATTTTGTGACAAACAATGTAAAAAAAAATATTTTCTACACAGATTCACATTGTTGGACGTCTCATGACATTTTAGGACGTAATTTTCAGGTAATCCCATCGCCAATGTTGGTTTTCAAATATATATATATTTCTAAATGTACATGATGTATTTTGAGCTCTCGGCATAATTTGAAAAGAAAATGCATTTGTTAACGTATTTATATTATTTGTCACCTTCCAATGTACTTCCTTTTGAGATTTGTCGTCTGGATTATTCCACTCTACATTTTTTCTCGAAAATGTTTCGAGAGACTGATTTACGTCATACACGGTCATGATCGAAAAGTTCATAATGTATTTCGGACTCACATAGGCTCATCGAGAATGTGAATTGGGCTCTATACAATAATTTGCGAAATTACGCCCATTGTTTATGAATTTATGTTCTCAGATGTCTCTTAACCTCATAGAACGTGATTCCCAAGTTAACTTGTTACGATTTGACTGTTAAAGCACTCGTATCATTTATATTTCGGGTGAACAACTACGAAAATTGTCGAAAAAACGAGTTCCTGTCGTAAAGTGCACAGTAGCTTTTATTTCGAGTTTGGGACGTTTTGCATTTTTCTATAGTTGAATAACTTCAAATTTCTGGGTTAATCAGGTCCTACGTCACCATTTCTACAATGTGCGCGTCCGTTCTTGTCCATACTGTCTTTTCAAAAAAATTTCCGGGAGCCCAAACTACGTCATACACGAGCACGACCAAAACGTTCAGAACGTATTTTGGGCTCACATGTTCATCAAAAATGTGAAATGGGCTCGCGACAGCTTTCAATCCAATTCAAATTCCTCTCCTCATTACATTCTTTCTTTTGTACATGAATGTCAATTTGATCAATTTTTATTTTGTTAGATGCCTCCCAACAAATACCACTTTCTTGATGCTGCCATCCGAGTTTTTCTACCTCATTTTCGCCCACAATTTCTTCGGGAGCCCGGTGTACGTCATGCACGGGCATAATCGAAAAATTTATGATGTATTTTGGGCTCACATGGGCTTATCAAGAATGTGAATGAGCTCTCCGCAATATTTTTTAACGCTGAGTTCTCCCTGTAAAGTGCACAATAGGTTCGATTTCGAAGTTGGGATGTTTTCAGTAATCCATTCTTGAATAATTTTGAGTTTCTGGGTCGAAGAGGTCTCACGTTGCTATTTCTAAAATGTTATGTACCGTTTTTGTCCACTTTTGACTTTTTTCCACAAAATCCTTCGGGAGCCCAATCCACATTAAGCACGAACATGATTGAAAAGTTCAAGACGTATTTCGGGCTCACATGCTTATCCAAAATGTGGAATGGGCTCTCTACATATTTTGTACATAAATGCCATTTCTTTGATAATTATTTTGTTAGATGGTCCCCAACAAATACTACATTCTTGAAGTTACCATCCAGGTTTTTCCACCTCATTTCTGCCAAAGAAAAATTTTGGGAGCCTTAATTACGTCATGCGCGGGATGGATGAAAGAATTCATGATGTATTTCGGGCTCACATGGACTCATCGAGAATGTGAATTGAGCTCTCTGCAATATTTTATGGAAAAATGACATTTATTTACATAATTTGTATCCAAACACCTCTCAATTTTCTTTGACGTGATTTGCAACTTATTTTGTCACATTTTCAAAATTTATCATAGATTCGTTTTGAACAGCTGCAAAAATTTTAGAAAAAATAGGTTCCCGTTGCAAAGTACAGAATAGGTTTTATTTCAAGTTTCAGATGTTTTCAGAAATCCATTCTTGAATAATTTTGAGTTTTTGGGTCAGAGAGGTCTCACTGTGCCATTTCTGCAATGATATAGTCCGTTTCTGGCCACTTTTGACTTTCTTCCACGAAAACCCTCGAGAGTCCAATCTACATTCTGCACGAACACGATGGAAAAGTTCAAGACGTATTTTGGACTCTCATGCTAATCCAAAATGTGGAATGGGCTCTTGACATATTGTGTACGTGAATGTAATTTTTTGATTTATTATTCTGTCAGATGCTTCCCAACAAATATTACATTTTTGAAGGACCATCCGGGTTTTTCCACCTCATTTCTGCCCAAAAAAATTCGGGAGCCCTGATTACATATTGCGCGAGCTGGATGAAAGAGTTCATGATGTATTTCAGGCTCACATGGACTCATCGAGAATGTGAATTGAGCTCTCTGCAATATTTTATGGAAAAATGACATTTGTTTACATAATTTGTTTTCAAACACCTCTCAATCTTCTATAACGTGATAAGCAACTTATTTCGTCATAGTCTCAAAATTTATCATAGATGTGTTTTGAACAGCTGCAAAAATTGTAGAAAAAATAGGTTCCCAGTTGTAAAGTGCAAAATAGGGTTTATTTCAAGTTTTGATTGTTTTCAGAAATCCATTTTTGAATAATTTTGAGTTTTGGTGTCAAACAGGTCTCACGGTGCTATTTCTGTAATGATATAGTCGTTTTCTGGCCACTCTTGACTTTTTTTCACAAAAACCTTCGGGAGCCCAATTTACGTTATACACGAGCACTATTGAAGTGTTCAAGACCTATTTCGGGCTCACATGATCATCCAAAATATGAAATGGGCTCTCGACATATTTTGCACATAACTGTCATTCTGGTAAATTATTATTGTGTTAGACGCCTACCAACAAATACTACTTTCGTGATGTTGTCATTCCGGTTTTTCAACTTATTCTCCGCCCAAAAATTTTTCGGGAGACTGAATAACGTCATGCACAGGCTCGACAAAAAAATTCATGATGTATTTTGGGCTCACATGGACTCACCGAGAATGTAAATTGGGCTCTCTATGATATTTTGTGAAAAAATGCCATTTGTTTATAACTATTTGTTTTCGAACACCTCTCAATCTTCTAGAACGTTAGTCCCAAGTTATTCCGTCACATTTCACAAAATTTGTCCTAAATTTGGTTTGAACAGCTGCAAAAATTTTAAAAAAAGATAGGTTCTTATTGTAAAGTGCAGAATGGGTCTTATTTCAAGTTTTGGATGTTTTCAGAAATCCATATTCTTGAATAATTTTAAGTTTTTGTGTCAAACAGGTCCACGGTGCTAATTTTCCAATGAAATAGTCCGTTTTTATCCCCTCCAGACTTTTGTCATGAAAACTTCCCGCAGTCCAATCTACATCATGCACGAGCACGATTGAAGTGTACAAGACGTATTTCGGGCTCACATGCTCATTCAAAATGTGGAATGGACTCTCGACATATTTTGTACATGAATGTCATTTTTTCAATAACCATTTTGTCAGATGCTTCCCAACAAATATCATATTGTTGAAGTTACCATTCAGGTTTTTCCACGTCATTTCCGCCCAAAAAAAATAAAAATTGGGAGCCCTAATCACGTATTGCGCGGGCTGGATGAAAGAATTCATGATGTATTTCGGGCTCACATCGAGAATGTGAATTGAGCTCTGTGGAAAAATGCCATTGGTTTACATGAT
The DNA here is from genome assembly GCA_949128115.1 of Anaspis maculata. Taxonomy (NCBI): domain Eukaryota; kingdom Metazoa; phylum Arthropoda; class Insecta; order Coleoptera; family Scraptiidae; genus Anaspis; species Anaspis maculata. Next base: position 40,296,409 of record OX421962.1, on the reverse strand, counting down.
TTGTTTTCGAACACCTCTCAATCTTCTATAACGTGATAGGCAAGTTATTTCGTCACATTTTCAAAATCTATCATAGATGTGTTTTAAACAGCTGCAAAAATTGTAGAAAAAATAGGTTCCCGTTGTAAAGTGCAGAATAGGGTTTATTTCAAGTTTTGGATGTTTTCAGAAATCCATTTTTGAATAATTTTGAGTTTTTGGGTCAAACAGGTCTCACGGTGCTATTTCTACAATGATATAGTCGGTTTCTGACAGTTTGTGTCCACTTTTGACTTTTTTTCTCACAAAAACCCTCACGAGCCCAATCTACGTTATACACGAGCACGATTGAAGTGTTCAAGACGTATTTCGGGCTCACATGCTCATCCAAAATATGAAATGGGCTCTCGACATATTTTGCACATAACTGCCATTCTGGTGGATTAGAGGGTAAGTTATTATCGTGTTAGACGCCTACCACCAAATACTACTTTCGTGATGTTGTCATTCTGGCTTTTTCACTAATTCTCCACCCAAAATTTTTTCGGGAGACTGATTTACGTCATGCACGGGCTCGACAAAAAAATTCATGATGTATTTCGGGCTCACATGGACTCGCCGGGAATGTGAATTGGGCTATCTGCAATATTTTGTGGAAAAATGCCATTTGTTTACATAATTTGTTTTCAAACACCTCTCAATCTTCTATGACGTGATAAGCAAGTTATTTCGTCACAGTTTGAAAATTTATCATTGATTAGTTTTGAACAGCTGCAAAAATTGTAGAAAAAATAGGTTCCCCGTTGTAAAGTGCAGAACAGGGTTTATTTCAAGTTTTGGATGTTTTAAGAAATCCATTTTTGAATAGTTTTGAGTTTTTGTGTCAAATAGGTCTCACGGTGCTATTTCTACAATGATATAGTGCTTTTCTGGCAACTTTTGACTTTTTTCACAGAAACCTTTGGGAGCCCAATCTACGTTATACACGAGCACGATTGAAGTGTTCAAGATGTATTTCATGCTCACATGCTTATCCAAACTATGGAATGGGCTTTCGACATATGCACAAAACAGCCATTCTGGCAAATTATTATTGTGTTAGAGGCCTACCAACAAATACCATTTTCGGGATGTTGTCATTCCGGTTTTGCAACTTGTTCTCCGGCCAACATTTTTTCGGGAGCCTGATTAACGCCATGCACGGACCCATCAGAAAAATTCAGGATGTATTTTGGACTCACTAGGACTCACCGAGAATGTGAATTGGGCTCTCTATAATATTTTGTGGAAAAATGCCATTTGTTCATAAATATTTGGTTTCAAACACCTCTCAATCTTCTAGAACGTGAGTCCCAAGTTATTCTGTCACATTTTTCAAAATTTGTCCTCAATTTGGTTTGAACAACTGCAAAAATTTTGAAAAAGATAGGTTCCCGTTGTAAAGTGCAGAATGGGTTTTATTTCAAGTTTCTGATGTTTTCAGAAATCCATTCTTGAATAATTTTATGTTTTTGATTCAAACAAGTCTCACGGTGCTATTTTTCCAACAAAATAGTCCGTTTTTGTTCTCTTAAGACTTTTTTTCATGAAAACCTTCGGCAGCCGAATCTAAATCATGCACGAGCACGCTTGAAGTGTACAAGACGTATTTCGGGCTCACATGCTCATCCAAAATGAGGAATGGGCTGTCAACATATTTTGCACATACCTGCCATTTTGGTAAATTATGATTGTGTTAGATTTTTCCCAACAAATACCTACTACATTCTTGAAGTTGCCATACAGGCTCTTCCACCTCATTTTCGCCAAAAAAATCTCAGGAGTCTGATTTACGTCACGCATGGGCATGATGTAAAAATTCATGATGTATTTCGGACTCACATGGACTCATCGAGAATTCAATTTGTGATGTTTACAATATTTTTGTGGGAAATGCCATTTGTTTACCTATGTATGTTCTAAGACGTCTTTCAATCTTAGAGAATAAAATTCCCAAGTTATCCATTTTTGAATGATTTCGAGTTTTTGGGTCGAACAGGTCCCACGGTGCTATTTTCTATAATGATAAAGACCGTTTTTTGTCCACTTCCGACTTTTTTTACAAAAACCTTCGGGAGCCTAATCTACATTATGCACGAGCACGATTGAGATATTCAAGACGTATTTCGGGCTCACATGCTTATGCAAAATGAGGAATGGGCTCTCAACATATTTTGCACATACCTGCCATTTTGTAAATTAATAGTCTGTTAGACACCTACCAATAAAAATACTACTTTCGTGATGCTGTCATTCCAATTTTTTCAACTTATTTTCCGCCCAAATTTTTTTTCGGGAGCCTGATAAACGTCATGCACGGGCTCGACGAAAGAATCCATAATGTATTTCGGACTCACATGGATTCATCGAGAATGTGAATTTGGCTCTCTACAATATTTTGTAAAAAAATGCCATTTGTTTACAAATATTTGTTTTCAAACACCTCTCAATCTTCTAGAACGTGATTCCCAAGTTATTGAGTCACATTTTCAAAAATGTATCCTTGATTTGGTTTGAACAGCTGCAAAAATTTCAGAAAAGATAGGTTATCGTGTGTAAGTGCAGAATAAGTTTTATTTCAAGTTTTGGATGTTTTCAGAAATCCATTCTTGAATAATTCCAAGTTTTTCAGTTGGACAGGTCCCATGGTGCTATTTTTACAATGATATAGTCCGTTTTTGTCCACTTTTGACTTTTCTCACAAGAACCTTCGGGAGCCCAATCTACATTATGTACGAGTACGATTGAAATATTCAAGACGTATTTGGAGCTCACATGCTTATCCAAAATAAGGAATGGGCTCTCAACATATTTTGCACATACCTGCCATTTTGGTAAATTATTATTGTGTTAGACGCCTACCAACAAATACTACTTTCGTGACGTTGTCATTCTGATAATTTCGACTTATTTTTCGCTCAAAATTTTCTAGGGAGCCTAATTCACGTCATGCACGGGCTCGACGAAAGAATTCATGATGTATTTCGGGCTCGCATGGACTTGAAAAGAATGTGAATTGGGCTGTCTACAATATTTTGTAGAAAAATGTCATTTGGTGTCATATTTTGTTTTCAAAGACCTCTCAATCTTATGAAACGTGATTCCAAAGTTATTTAGTCTCTTTTTTCAAAATTTGTTCTAGATTTGATTTGAACAGCTGCGAAAATTCCAGAAAAGATAGGTTCCCATGGTAATAAACAGTGCAGAATAGGTATTATTTCAAGTTTTGGATGTCTTCAGAAATCCATTCTTGAATAATTTCTAGTTTTTGGGTTGAACCGGTCCCACGGTGCCATTTTTACAAATTTATAGGCCGTCTTTTGTCCACTTCTGATTTTTTCTACGAAAATCTTCGGGAGCCCAATCTACATTATGCACGAGCACGTTTAAAATGTTCAAGACGTATTTCGGGCTCACATGCTTATCCAAAGTGAAGAATGGGCTCTCAACATATCATTTTGTACGAAAATGCCATACGCCTCCCAACAAATACCACTTTTTTCGCCCAAACTTTTTTCAAGGGCTTGATTCACGTCATGATTGACTTTTAGATACATAAGTATCAGATTTCAAAAAAATTTCCTGTTAAAAGTGCAAAATAATTCAGACGCATGCGCATGTGAGCAAGTTCTTGGACTAGAGTTGACATTGGTTGTGATGTTGGGCGTCTGCGTAGGGCGTGGCTTCCCGCACTAAGCGATTGTATACAGTTTCTCCTTTCTCCCTTCAACTGGTATAATAAGCAGCGACAGCCTAGTGTTTCGGCTGAAGATTCAAAATAACCGGAATTCACAATTAACAGTTGAAAAGATCCGCCGTTAAATGATGCCGTCTCCCTTGCACTCAAAGTCTTTAATTGGGAGCTTTGCGTAAGAGGCAGCAGGAGATGAGCTGTTTGCGGTCACATTGCTATCAGAGTACTATTTACTTAAGGTGCGTTCAGTCAGCTTATTTAGCCGCAAGTTTTAATCTTAGTCGCAAGCGCAGCGACGCCCATTGGCTCTTATGAACCAGCCTCCTCGGAACAGCCAATAAGCGATGCAGCGCTTACGGCTAAAACTAAAATTGCGGCTGAATAAGCTGACTGAACGCACCTTTAGGCCGTACGAAACTATTTCATGCATCAGAGACCCACTACAGGTCCTACTTAACAAATCATACCTATCAAAGTACTTGACAATCATGCACAGTGCAGTGCAGTCACCAATGGTCTTATCTCAAGTGCGCACTTGCGACTAGAGCGTTAGACAGCTATAAGAGCCCGATTCCGGTCAAATATGAGGATGAACAAAAACTCAGGATCAACTAGCCTGATTTCAAAATATCAGACTGTGGTATGTTGTATTTGTGGCAACGGAGCACAATAATTGGTTTTTATTGAAAAGCCAGAGGTGTAACTACTGACGAGCTCAAAATACTTTATAAATATGTCCAGTTTTTGGACTCATGAGCCCAATATATAATTTTGAGCTCAAAGTAATATATGGACGTAGAAAAATGAGCCCGAAATACATCATTCATCAAGATATATATATATATATATATATATATATATATATATATATATATATATATATATATATATCTTGATGGATGATGTATTTCGGGCTCGCGGCATATTTTGTGACAAACAATGTAAAAAAAAATATTTTCTACACAGATTCACATTGTTGGACGTCTCATGACATTTTAGGACGTAATTTTCAGGTAATCCCATCGCCAATGTTGGTTTTCAAATATATATATATTTCTAAATGTACATGATGTATTTTGAGCTCCCGGCATAATTTGAAAAGAAAATGCATTTGTTCACGTATTTATATTATTTGTCACCTTCCAATGTACTTCCTTTTGAGATTTGTCGTCTGGATTATTCCACTCTACATTTTTTCTCGAAAATGTTTCGAGAGACTGATTTACGTCATACACGGTCATGATCGAAAAGTTCATAATGTATTTCGGACTCACATGGGCTCATCGAGAATGTGAATTGGGCTCTATACAACAATTTGCGAAATTACGCCCATTGTTTATGAATTTATGTTCTCAGATGTCTCTTAACCTCATAGAACGTGATTCCCAAGTTAACTTGTTACGATTTGACTGTTAAAGCACTCGTATCATTTATATTTCGGGTGAACAACTACGAAAATTGTCGAAAAAACGAGTTCCTGTCGTAAAGTGCACAGTAGCTTTTATTTCGAGTTTGGGACGTTTCCATTTTTCTATAGTTGAATAACTTCAAATTTCTGGGCTAATCAGGTCCTACGTCACCATTTCTACAATGTGCGCGTCCGTTCTTGTCCATACTGTCTTTTAAAAAAAATCTCCGGGAGCCCAAACTACGTCATACACGAGCACGACCAAAACGTTCAGAACGTATTTTGGGCTCACATGTTCATCAAAAATGTGAAATGGGCTCGCGACAGCTTTCAATCCAATTCAAATTCCTCTCCTTATTACATTCTTTCTTTTGTACATGAATGTCAATTTGATCAATTCTTATTTTGTTAGATGCCTCCCAACAAATACCACTTTCTTGATGCTGCCATCCGAGTTTTTCTACCTCATTTTCGCCCACAATTTCTTCGGGAGCCCGGTGTACGTCATGCACGGGCATAATCGAAGAATTTATGATGTATTTTGGGCTCACATGGGCTTATCAAGAATGTGAATGAGCTCTCCGCAATATTTTTGAACGCTGTGTTCTCCCTGTAAAGTGCACAATAGGTTCGATTTCGAAGTTGGGATGTTTTCAGTAATCCATTCTTGAATAATTTTGAGTTTCTGGGTCGAAGAGGTCTCACGTTGCTATTTCTAAAATGTTATGTACCGTTTTTGTCCACTTTTGACTTTTTTCCACAAAATCCTTCGGGAGCCCAATCCACATTAAGCACGAACATGATTGAAAAGTTCAAGACGTATTTCGGGCTCACATGCTTATCCAAAATGTGGAATGGGCTCTCTACATATTTTGTACATAAATGCCATTTCTTTGATAATTATTTTGTTAGATGGTCCCCAACAAATACTACATTCTTGAAGTTACCATCCAGGTTTTTCCACCTCATTTCTGCCAAAGAAAAATTTTGGGAGCCTTAATTACGTCATGCGCGGGATGGATGAAAGAATTCATGATGTATTTCGGGCTCACATGGACTCATCGAGAATGTGAATTGAGCTCTCTGCAATATTTTATGAAAAAATGACATTTATTTACATAATTTGAATCCAAACACCTCTCAATTTTCTTTGACGTGATTTGCAACTTATTTTGTCACATTTTCAAAATTTATCATAGATTCGTTTTGAACAGCTGCAAAAATTTTAGAAAAAATAGGTTCCCGTTGCAAAGTACAGAATAGGTTTTATTTCAAGTTTTAGATGTTTTCAGAAATCCATTCTTGAATAATTTTGAGTTTTTGGGTCAGAGAGGTCTCACTGTGCCATTTCTGCAATGATATAGTCCGTTTCTGGCCACTTTTGACTTTCTTCCACGAAAACCCTCGAGAGTCCAATCTACATTCTGCACGAACACGATTGAAAAGTTCAAGACGTATTTTGGACTCTCATGCTAATCCAAAATGTGGAATGGGCTCTTGACATATTTTGTACGTGAATGTAATTTTTTGATTTATTATTCTGTCAGATGCTTCCCAACAAATATTACATTTTTGAAGGACCATCCGGGTTTTTCCACCTCATTTCTGCCCAAAAAAATTCGGAAGCCCTGATTACATATTGCGCGAGCTGGATGAAAGAGTTCATGATGTATTTCAGGCTCACATGGACTCATCGAGAATGTGAATTGAGCTCTCTGCAATATTTTATGGAAAAATGACATTTGTTTACATAATTTGTTTTCAAACACCTCTCAATCTTCTATAACGTGATAAGCAACTTATTTCGTCACAGTCTCAAAATTTATCATAGATGTGTTTTGAACAGCTGCAAAAATTGTAGAAAAAATAGGTTCCCAGTTGTAAAGTGCAAAATAGGGTTTATTTCAAGTTTTGATTGTTTTCAGAAATCCATTTTTGAATAATTTTGAGTTTTGGTGTCAAACAGGTCTCACGGTGCTATTTCTGTAATGATATAGTCGTTTTCTGGCCACTCTTGACTTTTTTTCACAAAAACCTTCGGGACACTGGCGGCTCCACGGGGGGTACGACGGTACGGCCGTACCCCCTGTTGCAAATCAGGGGCGCCAGACGTCAAGCTTATAATTTTGAAAAAAAATCCACAAGTAGTACCGATGGATTACTCTTTGTAAAAAATAATTAACGTGATAAAAACTCGCCAATGAAATTGATAATGTTACCTGTGGAAATTCGCTCTGGGCGTCGCGCGATAAAATCTTGGAACTATTCTCATAACATCTATGAAGGTGGAAAGAACTTCTACTCACAACCACCATAATCATTGTTCATTAGTGACTTTTGAAAATGTTGGAAAATAAACCATTACGAACCATCGGCCCGCGGCGCGCTCTGCAGCACCTGGGCTCTTGTCTGTAATGAACCTCTTTCCGTCTCGGTATGTAATGTACTATTACTCACAAGCATTATGGTAATTGATTCATTACATACTATGTAAGAGGGCGGGAAGTCACTCATTACCTACTCCGCGGGAAAAAGAAGAAATGGTTGCCTCGGAAGATACATTCCAGAATAATGCATTCAATCAAACAATAAGTACGTAAATCCGTATTCCTTACGAGCCAAGTTTCAGAAAAATTGATTTGCCAATTGGAAGCTATGGCAAGAAAATATTTTCTAATCTGCTGAGGGCTAGAGCCTCCAGGCTCCGCCAGAACCAAAAGTTGGTCTACGATGATTGAAGACTGACTAAATACCCTGTTGGTGATTACAGAAGAGGCAGATAGGTGTAAATTTAGTTTTGTAGAATAGATACGTAGAAAAGAGTTCACTTTATGCTATTAAAACCAAGTGGTTGTCATGATCGTTTTTCTTTTGAAAACGCTTATGAATCAACTCGTGAATCAACTCGAGGAGTTCGAGTAAAGTCATAAAGAGAAGCAGGGGCGTACCCACGGGGAAGGGATGAAGGGTATAAATCCCCCCTAAGGCTTCGACCAATATCCCCTGACGAATTATGTTTTGATTGATTGCTTGATACCTACTTGACAGGTATCATTCTGTTTCAAAAACAGAATTCAGGTTATGTTTTTTGAATAGTTTTGCACTTTTGAGTTTTGCCTGAGCCTCGAAGGGAAGAGAACAAAATGAATTAGGGAGGCTCTCCTTTTTCCTGCTTATTATTGTCAATATTATTACTACTATTATGCCCAAAAATTTTCGCCTGCGGCGCTAGTATTTAGTGGCTGCGGTCGTCCAGTACAGAGACGATCTTTTAAAAATACAAAAAACCTCCTCGACCCCCCTCCCTTGTCCATAAATCTGGGTACGCCACTGGAGAGAAGCATGGGGCTCATTTTGATTGTAGCCCTAAGAGTTCTCTGTACGCTCAGAGTGGCTCCAACTAAAATGTCTTTAAATCGAAGCCTGTGATTTTCTTTGAACTGGCATTTGGAGATTTCACTTCATATCTTTATATAAACATGTTAACAGAAAAAAATCCGAGAAAAACCGATCACAGCCGAAGATAGTTATATTTTACGCGCGCCACCCTAAGGCCTGTATTTGACTTGAAACAAAAATCTTTTTTTTAGGGTGGACTCTCAACAGTATTCTGCACAATCGTACCGGGTGGTTTTTCAGTAAAAAAATTTCAGCTGAAGATATGAAGCTTCAAATTTTTGAGCATTTTTTAAATAAGTTTCACAGCCAAATTACTTTGGCTTCAGATATTTTATTGAAAAACCACCCGGTACGTTGGTGCAGAATACTGTAGAGAGTCCTCCTTGGAAAAAGGAATCTACTTACATGTCAAATAAAGGCCCTAGGATGGCGCCCGTAAAATTTTACTATCTTCGGCTGTGATCGGTTTTCCTCGGATTTTTTTTCTCTCGCATGTTTTTATGGAGATATGAAGTGTAATCAACAAATATCAGTTGAAAGAAAATCACCGCTTTCGATTTAGAGGCCTTTTAGTCGGAGCTGCTTTAAGCGTACAGAGGACTCTTAAGGGCGCCTGGTCGGTGAACCGTACCCCCTGTTCGAAAATTCTGGAGCCGCCAGTGCTTCGGGAGCCCAATTTACGTTATACACGAGCACTATTGAAGTGTTCAAGACCTATTTCGGGCTCACATGATCATCCAAAATATGAAATGGGCTCTCGACATATTTTGCACATAACTGTCATTCTGGTAAATTATTATTGTGTTAGACGCCTACCAACAAATACTACTTTCGTGATGTTGTCATTCCGGTTTTTCAACTTATTCTCCGCCCAAAAATTTTTCGGGAGCCTGAATAACGTCATGCACAGGCTCGACAAAAAAATTCATGATGTATTTTGGGCTCACATGGACTCACCGAGAATGTAAATTGGGCTCTCTATGATATTTTGTGAAAAAATGCCATTTGTTTATAACTATTTGTTTTCGAACACCTCTCAATCTTCTAGAACGTTAGTCCCAAGTTATTCCGTCACATTTCACAAAATTTGTCCTAAATTTGGTTTGAACAGCTGCAAAAATTTTAAAAAAAGATAGGTTCTTATTGTAAAGTGCAGAATGGGTCTTATTTCAAGTTTTGGATGTTTTCAGAAATCCATATTCTTGAATAATTTTAAGTTTTTGTGTCAAACAGGTCCACGGTGCTATTTTTCCAATGAAATAGTCCGTTTTTATCCCCTCCAGACTTTTGTCATGAAAACTTCCCGCAGTCCAATCTACATCATGCACGAGCACGATTGAAGTGTACAAGACGTATTTCGGGCTCACATGCTCATTCAAAATGTGGAATGGACTCTCGACATATTTTGTACATGAATGTCATTTTTTCAATAACTATTTTGTCAGATGCTTCCCAACAAATATCATATTGTTGAAGTTACCATTCAGGTTTTTCCACGTCATTTCCGCCCAAAAAAAATAAAAATTGGGAGCCCTAATCACGTATTGCGCGGGCTGGATGAAAGAATTCATGATGTATTTCGGGCTCACATCGAGAATGTGAATTGAGCTCTGTGGAAAAATGCCATTGGTTTACATAATTTGTTTTCGAACACCTCTCAATCTTCTATAACGTGATAGGCAAGTTATTTCGTCACATTTTCAAAATCTATCATAGATGTGTTTTAAACAGCTGCAAAAATTGTAGAAAAAATAGGTTCCCGTTGTAAAGTGCAGAATAGGGTTTATTTCAAGTTTTGGATGTTTTCAGAAATCCATTTTTGAATAATTTTGAGTTTTTGGGTCAAACAGGTATCACGGTGCTATTTCTACAATGATATAGTCGGTTTCTGACAGTTTGTGTCCACTTTTGACTTTTTTTTCACAAAAACCCTCACGAGCCCAATCTACGTTATACACGAGCACGATTGAAGTGTTCAAGACGTATTTCGGGCTCACATGCTCATCCAAAATATGAAATGGGCTCTCGACATATTTTGCACATAACTGCCATTCTGGTGGATTAGAGGGTAAGTTATTATCGTGTTAGACGCCTACCACCAAATACTACTTTCGTGATGTTGTCATTCTGGCTTTTTCACTAATTCTCCGCCCAAAATTTTTTCGGGAGACTGATTTACGTCATGCACGGGCTCGACAAAAAAAATCATGATGTATTTCGGGCTCACATGGACTCGCCGGGAATGTGAATTGGGCTATCTGCAATATTTTGTGGAAAAATGCCATTTGTTTACATAATTTGTTTTCAAACACCTCTCAGTCTTCTATGACGTGATAAGCAAGTTATTTCGTCACAGTTTGAAAATTTATCATTGATTAGTTTTGAACAGCTGCAAAAATTGTAGAAAAAATAGGTTCCCCGTTGTAAAGTGCAGAACAGGGCTTATTTCAAGTTTTGGATGTTTTAAAAAATCCATTTTTGAATAATTTTGAGTTTTTGTGTCAAACAGGTCTCACGGTGCTATTTCTACAATGATATAGTGCTTTCTGGCAACTTTTGACTTTTTTCACAGAAACCTTTGGGAGTCCAATCTACGTTATACACGAGCACGATTGAAGTGTTCAAGATGTATTTCATGCTCACATGCTTATCCAAACTATGGAATGGGCTTTCAACATATGCACAAAACAGCCATTCTGGCAAATTATTATTGTGTTAGAGGCCTACCAACAAATACCACTTTCGGGATGTTGTCATTCCGGTTTTGCAACTTGTTCTCCGGCCAACATTTTTTCGGGAGCCTGATTAACGCCATGCACGGGCCCAACAGAAAAATTCATGATGTATTTTGGACTCACTAGGACTCACCGAGAATGTGAATTGGGCTCTTTATAATATTTTGTGGAAAAATGCCATTTGTTCATAAATATTTGGTTTCAAACACCTCTCAATCTTCTAGAACGTGAGTCCCAAGTTATTCTGTCACATTTTTCAAAATTTGTCCTCAATTTGGTTTGAACAACTGCAAAAAATTTGAAAAAGATAGGTTCCCGTTGTAAAGTGCAGAATGGGTTTTATTTCAAGTTTCTGATGTTTTCAGAAATCCATTCTTGAATAATTTTATGTTTTTGATTCAAACAAGTCTCACGGTGCTATTTTTCCAACAAAATAGTCCGTTTTTGTTCTCTTAAGACTTTTTTTCATGAAAACCTTCGGCAGCCGAATCTAAATCATGCACGAGCACGCTTGAAGTGTACAAGACGTATTTCGGGCTCACATGCTCATCCAAAATGAGGAATGGGCTGTCAACATATTTTGCACATACCTGCCATTTTGGTAAATTATGATTGTGTTAGATTTTTCCCAACAAATACCTACTACATTCTTGAAGTTGCCATACAGGCTCTTCCACCTCATTTTCGCCAAAAAAATCTCAGGAGTCTGATTTACGTCACGCATGGGCATGATGTAAAAATTCATGATGTATTTCGGACTCACATGGACTCATCGAGAATTCAATTTGTGATGTTTACAATATTTTTGTGGGAAATGCCATTTGTTTACCTATGTATGTTCTAAGACGTCTTTCAATCTTAGAGAATAAAGTTCCCAAGTTATCCATTTTTGAATGATTTCGAGTTTTTGGGTCGAACAGGTCCCACGGTGCTATTTTTTATAATGATAAAGACCGTTTTTTGTCCACTTCCGACTTTTTTTACAAAAACCTTCGGAGCCTAATCTACATTATGCACGAGCACGATTGAGATATTCAAGACGTATTTCGGGCTCACATGCTTATGCAAAATGAGGAATGGGCTCTCAACATATTTTGCACATACCTGCCATTTTGTAAATTAATAGTCTGTTAGACACCTACCAATAAAAATACTACTTTCGTGATGTTGTCATTCCAATTTTTTCAACTTATTTTCCGCCCAAATTTTTTTTCGGGAGCCTGATAAACGTCATGCACGGGCTCGACGAAAGAATCCATAATGTATTTCGGGCTCACATGGATTCATCGAGAATGTGAATTTGGCTCTCTACAATATTTTGTAAAAAAATGCCATTTGTTTACAAATATTTGTTTTCAAACACCTCTCAATCTTTTAGAACGTGATTCCCAAGTTATTGAGTCACATTTTCAAAAATGTATCCTTGATTTGGTTTGAACAGCTGCAAAAATTTCAGAAAAGATAGGTTATCGTGTGTAAGTGCAGAATAAGTTTTATTTCAAGTTTTGGATGTTTTCAGAAATCCATTCTTGAATAATTCCAAGTTTTTTAGTTGGACAGGTCCCATGGTGCTATTTTTACAATGATATAGTCCGTTTTTGTCCACTTTTGACGTTTCTCACAAGAACCTTCGGGAGCCCAATCTACATTATGTACGAGTACGATTGAAATATTCAAGACGTATTTGGAGCTCACATGCTTATCCAAAATAAGGAATGGCCTCTCAACATATTTTGCACATACCTGCCATTTTGGTAAATTATTATTGTGTTAGACGCCTACCAACAAATACTACTTTCGTGACGATGTCATTCTGATAATTTCAACTTATTTTTCGCTCAAAATTTTCTAGGGAGCCTAATTTACGTCATGCACGGGCTCGACGAAAGAATTCATGATGTATTTCGGGCTCGCATGGACTTGAAAAGAATGTGAATTGGGCTGTCTACAATATTTTGTAGAAAAATGCCATTTGGTGTCATATTTTGTTTTCAAAGACCTCTCAATCTTATGAAACGTGATTCCAAAGTTATTTAGTCTCTTTTTTCAAAATTTGTCCTAGATTTGATTTGAACAGCTGCGAAAATTCCAGAAAAGATAGGTTCCCATGGTAATAAACAGTGCAGAATAGGTATTATTTCAAGTTTTGGATGTCTTCAGAAATCCATTCTTGAATAATTTCTAGTTTTTGGGTTGAACCGGTCCCACGGTGCCATTTTTACAAATTTATAGGCCGTTTTTGTCCACTTCTGATTTTTTCTACGAAAATCTTCGGGAGCCTACATCGGGAGCGGGAATCTACATTATGCACGAGCACGTTTAAAATGTTCAAGACGTATTTCGGGCTCACATGCTTATCCAAAGTGAAGAATGGGCTCTCAACATATCATTTTGTACGAAAATGCCATACGCCTCCCAACAAATACCACTTTTTTCGCCCAAACTTTTTTCAAGGGCTTGATTCACGTCATGATTGACTTTTAGATACATAAGTATCAGATTTCAAAAAAAGTTCCTGTTAAAAGTGCAAAATAATTCAGACGCATGCGCATGTGAGCAAGTTCTTGGACTAGAGTTGACATTGGTTGTGATGTTGGGCGCCTGCGTAGGGCGTGGCTTCCCGCACTAAGCGATTGTATACAGTTTCTCCTTTCTCCCTTCAACTGGTATAATAAGCAGCGACAGCCTAGTGTTTTACTACTTAAACTCTGATTGGCTAGAATATCTCCAGGGATTGTTCAACAAAATAATGGATCATGCTCAGGTACCTGGTGGGTGGGCCGGAGTTCGAATGTGTCACATGTTTAAAAAGGGAGACTCTACAGTGCCAGATAACTATCGAAGTATTGCATTGATTAATCACATAACGAAGATTTTCACTCGAATGTTGAACTCTAGGATGTCGTTGTATGCAGAAAGCGCAAGAATTCTGCCGGAAAGCCAGGCAGGCTTCAGAAAGGACCGTGATTGCCTGGATAACATTTTTGTACTGAAGACCGTCATACACAATAATATCCGTTTGCAGGGTCGAAAAATGTACGCACTGTTCGTGGACTTCCGGAAGGCTTTTGATTCGGTCCAACACAACCTATTGTGGCGTAGATTGTTTGAATGTGGTATAAGCGGGAAAATAATTAGGATCATTAAATCACTTTATGAACAAGCAGAGTTACAGATCATGAATGGTCGCGGCATCTCGGGACGTATCAAAATTACCAAAGGAGTTTTACAGGGTGATGTGATGAGCCCTCTGCTGTTCTCACTGTTTATCAGTAATATTGAAGAATTTTTTTTGTCACACGGTGCAAGAGGGGTACCGCTGAACGGTAAAACAATGATCACAATGCTTCAATACGCAGATGACTTGGTGCTGTTCGCGGATTCCCCGGTTAACCTTCAGAACAATATAAAGATCTTGGAAATGTTTTGTGCGTCCCTCGGTCTTGAGATTAATGTTGATAAGACCAAGATAGTCATATTTAGAAAAAGTTACGCGGTTAAACGGGATGTTGGATTCTATTATGGTGGCTCACGGGTGGAGGTTGTGAATTCCTATAGCTATCTCGGCACTATTTTTCACTACAATGGTCTCTTCAGCGAGGCATTCAACAGCAGAGCACAAAAATCAAGAATATGCGCAGGTACAATGATTAAGTTAGTACATGACTCAGGAATGAGCGACATAAACGCCATAATCAAGCTTTATAACTCCACTGTAGCACCAACCCTTTGCTATGCCGCCGAAGTCTGGGGACTAAGATACTTGGAAAACGCGGATGCTACCCAAAATAAATTTCTAAAAAATATCTTGTATTTACAACGATCTACTCCTGCGTATGTAATAAGAACGGAATTGTCTACCCCCAGGATAAGTTGCACGATAATCAAAAAAGCTTTGAATCTATACCTGCGTTTTTTTAAACTTGGTGACCACCGCTTACCTAAAATAGCTCTAGACAGACTTATTGAATTGGACTCAGCAATGAGTAACAAGCCGCGGTATAATTGGTTCTCCCAACTAAAATCAAGTCTCGAGAGGTTCAACAGCGTCAAATTAATCACGGACGTTACCGACGTGGAAGAGGTAATCAATATTACTGAGGAGATCTCACTTGCTCAGCAACGGGAGGATGGGAATAGAGTTTTGCTCAGCACATATTGCCCAAACTATAAATTTGTGTTGAACAGTAACTCGTATTTTTTCAATAACAGCAATTCTTATTTATTTTCCAACACCAGTTTGTCCATTAAAAGATGCTTGGCCCAGATCCGAACGTGTAACAAGGATGTCTTATTTCTGTACGCTAATCGCGCCACTCACAGAATCAATCTAACTGAAATCTGTACGATTTGCAACACATTGGAATACGAGAATCTCAGCCACATTCTCTTTGAGTGCCCTATGTACGGCTGCTTCAGGACACAATTGCTGAGGCTCAATGATGACCTATGCGAGCTTTTAGCTGATTTGAGCGCCTCGGACGCCAAACAGCTGTTCCATTTTATCCAGAATGCAATGAGACTCAGGTCCTTCATTATGAATGAATGATGGGATGAGTGTGATGTGTGGTTGTGATCTTGTTGCTGCTGTGCTTGATGTACTTGAATAGTTACTGTGTTACTTTGTGTTTTTGTTTATTAAGTTTTTAGCCTATTTTCGCCCCTCTCTTAACTTCAATTGTCTTTCTCATGTTTTTAGATGTACCTATGCCTTGTGTGTATATTGATTATTTAAGATTATTTACCTCAACATTGCTTATGATATGCTGTATATATCGAAAAAGCAATAAATCCATATTCTATTATATTCTATTCTATTCTATTTTGTACGAAAATGCCATACGCCTCCCAACAAATACCACTTTTTTCGCCCAAACTTTTTTCAAGGGCTTGATTCACGTCATGATTGACTTTTAGATACATAAGTATCAGATTTCAAAAAAAGTTCCTGTTAAAAGTGCAAAATAATTCAGACGCATGCGCATGTGAGCAAGTTCTTGGACTAGAGTTGACATTGGTTGTGATGTTGGGCGCCTGCGTAGGGCGTGGCTTCCCGCACTAAGCGATTGTATACAGTTTCTCCTTTCTCCCTTCAACTGGTATAATAAGCAGCGACAGCCTAGTGTTTTGGCTGAAGATTCAAAATAACCGGAATTCACAATTAACAGTTGAAAAGATCCGCCGTTAAATGGTGCCGTCTCCCTTGCACTCAAAGTGTTTAATTGGGAGCTTTGCGTAAGAGGCAGCAGGAGATGAGCTGTTTGCGGTCACATTGCTATCAGAGTACTATTTACTTAAGGTGCGTTCAGTCAGCTTATTTAGCCGTAAGTTTTAATTTTAGTCGCAAGCGCAGCGACGCCCATTGGCTCTTATGAACCAGTCTCCTCGGAACAGCCTATAAGCGATGCAGCGCTTACGGCTAAAACTAAAATTGCGGCTGAATAAGCTGACTGAACGCACCTTTAGGCCGTACGAAACTATTTCATGCATCAGAGACCCACTACAGGTCCTACTTAACAAATCATACCTATCAAAGTACTTGACAATCATGCACAGTGCAGTGCAGTCACCAATGGTCTTATCTCAAGTGCGCACTTGCGATTAGAGCGTTAGACAGCTATAAGAGCCCGATTCCGGTCAAATATGAGGATGAACAAAAACTCAGGATCAACTAGCCTGATTTCAAAATATCAGACTGTGGTATGTTGTATTTGTGGCAACGGAGCACAATAATTGTTTTTTATTAAAAAGCCAGAGGTGTAACTACTGACGAGCTCAAAATACTATATAAATATGTCCAGTTTTTGGACTCATGAGCCCAATATATAATTTTGAGCTCAAAGTAATATATGGACGTAGAAAAATGAGCCCGAAATACATCATTCATCAAGATATATTTATATATTTATATATATATATATATATATATATATATATAAATTTATTTAAAACAATAAATTACACCTTCCCAACACATTGGGCTGCTGTCTACAAAGGATACTAAACAGATTCAAAGGTAAATAAAAAGAATAAACTTAGGTATATAGGTAAGAAGAAAAACTCAGTATAAAAAACTTGTATAAAGTTAAACTAAGTATAGGTGATCAACTATTATATAAATGGTTTCTTAAAATGTACACAGAATTTTTCATTGTGATATCAGCTACATTTTTTAATAATTTTGATGGTAGACCAAAAGTGTTACAAAAATCTTTGAAAAAGGTGGTGATGGTTCCACGAGCTCCGACAAATAGTCCTATGACTTTGACATCCTTCAGACCATGCGACTCTTTGAAGAAAGGTATTGTTGGATCATAGATCATTGATAGATCATAGCTGACTAAAGATGGGAAAGGATAGGCTACTTCTGGTTAGTCGCCGCCCCCAGAAGAAAAAAGTGCAACTTTCAACAATTTTCACTGATTTAGATGTTGATGCTCGTGTTGATGTTACCTCAAACATTTAGAAACTCCCAACTCAAATTGTGCAAGAGTTTCTTTGCCAAACGCTGCCGCTCCCACACGCCGCCCCCAAATTAAGAGATAAATGTAAAACATGAACCTTATTGTTGATTTGTTGTTGATGATTGAAAGAACTTTCATTCAAATCTTATTCCATTGGCAATAAGTACACCACCATTCCGATAACAAAATATGACAATGAGTTTCGACTGAAGAGAGTGGGCAAAGAATGGTTTCTTGCTAAATTGCTTATTCCCTTGCGTTTTTATCCTATGTATGTATGTAATGATGATATATGCAGTGCCGGTTTTATGGGGGTGCTATGGGTGCTGTAGTACCCGGCGGTAAAATTTTAGGCGGCGGTGCACCGCCGCCGATATGCGAAATTCGAAATTGTAATTTCACCAAATATAGAAATATGGGAAAGAAACATGCAAATTTGTATATGCAGCTAATATAGTAAATACATTTTTTAAGTTTGGAAACAAAAACTGCTTTAATGTCTTCTCTAGGAACGCCGTTATTGTCAATAAAACCCCCGGTGATGTGTCTTATTTTGTTTCTGAATTCTGATAACATGGGATATTGATATTGCACGCACGGCGGGCGGCGGTCGGACAACAGACAAGCGGCACCATCCGATCTGCACTGTCTAGAATCTAATTACCAAACTGAAGCATTATTTTTATTTATGATTCCGAATCCGAGATTTCATCGACTTTGAAACGAAATTTGAAACTTCTTTAAAAAACAGACCTATACTCACGTCCCAATCCCAAAAAATAACAGCTTTACACAAACAGCTAGTAGTTCCAATCCATTCCTTCTCCAAGTTTCATTTCATACAGTAGCTACAATTTTTCGTTCCTCGTTGCCTCATAGTAAGTTTATTATTATTGAATCATGAGTAAAAAAAAGGGAAGCGAAACTTTTTGGAAAAAGAAAAAGCTGGAAAAAGCGGAGAAGAAAAAAGTCCTTTTGGAACAGATTCCAAAACTTCAGACATTTTTTCAACCTTCATCATCAACAACATATCGTTCTCCTCAGCGACCTCAGCTTGAGGGTGAACCTCTCTTCCTTGAAGGTAAGGGCTATAACAGATTACAATAAATACCTACCTAATTTCTGCATCAAAATATTGACAACTTTTCATTTAAGTGATCTTGCAAGTACAATTAAGTAAGTACGACATAATAATTGCATTGACTTTCAGATGAAGATGAAGAGATCGACATCTCGTTATCGTCGGCCGCTACTACGGCTACGGCCAGTACTACCGCCACTAGTGCCACTACTACATCTGCTACTTCTTTACCATCCTATTCTCAAAAGATCCCTTCTTAAAAGATCCCTGATGAGTCAAAGTTTGATGAATCTATATCTGATGGTAAGGAGAAAATGTTATTGGTTTTGCTCGTGGCGTACACACCACAATAGAATTAAACAATAATATCTACTGTTGTTATGATCGATGTGCGCTGGTTTGTTGGGGTTTTCGATTGAAACGCTTGCCTCGCTACTTCACTACGTTTTACTTTACCAAACACGGTACGTATTTACAAGAAATTTCATTATGCTTTATTATTTTGGCGGGACGTCCAACAACTTCGTTTTATCTGTCAATATTGTCTTTCGCGAAACTAATTCGCGCACAGTAGTATGATTGGTGTGAACAAGTTGGCGCGAACGTACGTTGGCGCGAACATCCCGGCCCCCTTGAAACATCGTTTCAAAACGCGGTTAGCCATCAGCCGGAAGGGGGCACAACTTCCGGACAGCTCGTTTAAAGATTCCGTTCTTGGTTCGGACAGAAGCGACGCGTACGATGCCATCGGCTCCGGGGTGGACTTCCACGACTCTTCCCATGAGCCAATGCAGAGGTGGCTGGTTTTCGTCCATGATGGCGACGAAATCGCCGACCTGAAGGTTGGCGGACGTTGAAGTCCATTTTGCTCGGGTTTGGAGCTCGGCGAGGTACTCTCGCTGCCACCTACGCCAGAAGTGATCTCGTACAGACTGCAAATGGATCCATCTGGACCGCAGCGTCTTGTTGGTAACCTTGTCAAACGGAGGCTCGACTGGTTGAACTAGCACGTCTCCAATCAAGAAGTGGGACGGTGTCAGGACTGTAAAATCAGAAACATCGTTAGACGCTGGGCACAATGGTCGACAATTTAGACACGCTTCGATCTGCACTAGGAGCGTGTGGCATTCTTCGTATGTAAGAATTAACCCTTGAGTGACAGTATAAAAATGTTTTTTGCAAGACTTCACAGCTGCTTCCCACAAGCCTCCTTGATGAGGAGACCGGGGAGGAATGTGTTTCCACACGATGTGCTGTTGCGCTAAGCTTGACTTGATTTCTGAGTCAGTTTTTGATAAAAAATCTTCGAATTCGCGGAGCTGACGCTCTGCTCCAACGAAAGTGGTTGCGTTGTCTGAATGGATTTCGCGGCAAATCCCTCGTCTTGCTGTGAATCTTCGTATTGCTGCAACGAAGCTCTCGGAAGTCAAGTCCGTGACTAACTCGATGTGGACTGCCTTGGTGGCGAAACACACGAAAATTGCAATGTAAGCTTTGGACTGGTGGACGCGACCTCTTCTTCTACTTTCACGAATCTGTATTGGCCCCGCATAGTCGACACCACAAATCTCAAATGGTCTGGTTAAAGGTGTCACTCGTGACCGTGGCAATTGACCCATCAGATGCTCGGCTGGCTTTGGCTTGACCTTGCGACATTTCATGCAACCGTGAATCACTTTCCTGATATGTCTTCTGGCAGACAATGGCCAAAATATCAAACGTAAGGTACTCAGCAACTGTTGTGCGCCACAGTGCAACAAGCGTTCGTGTTCGTGCTTGATGATTAGGTTTGTTACGTGATGTTGCGGTAATATGATTGGATGCTTCTGATCCACGGACAACTTCGAATGTTCCAATCGGCCCGTGACACGAAGAATGTTGTTGTCGTCGAGATAGGGCTGCAGTTGGTGAAGCTTGCTCTTTCCGTTGATGCATTTATTTTGTTTGAGACAGCTTATCTCGCTGGGAAAATGTTCCGCCTGGATTGCCTTGATTATCGACCGCGTGGCGTTTTCAATTTCTTCAACGGACAACGGTCCTCGTTTGAAGTTTTGACCCTTGCAATTGTCGACGAACCTCAAGCAGTAGGCTATAATTCTCCGGAGTTTCGAGAAAGATGAATACCTTTGAAAGAGTCGTGTGTCGATCTCTTCGTGAATTGCTAGATGAGTTGCTATCTTCATCTCTGCCCGAACTTCATCGGAATTAAAAAAGTTCGGCTGCACCGGTGCCTGTTCTTCCCCACGAATGAACGGTGGACCATTCCACCACAATGGATTTGCTTGTAGTCGCGAGGGTGTGGATCCGCGCGACAAAACATCCGCAGGGTTCTCTGCTGATGGAACGTAAAACCAGCTGTTTTGATGTTCTTGTAGTTCCGCGACTCGATTTGCGCAGAACGTTTTCAAACTACTCGGTGATGTGTTAATCCAGCAAAGCGTAACTGTGGAGTCGGTGAAGCAAAAAGTTCTTGAAACTGATTTGCCAAGAGCCGCTTTGACTCGCTCGATCAATCTTGATAGAAGTAGTGCACCGTTGAGTTCCAACTTTGGCAACGAAATGGTTTTCAGTGGTGCTACACGACTTTTAGCACAGAGAAGATGTGATGATGTGACGTTTGATGATGAATTGGTGGATACCGCGTACACGCAGGCTGCAAATGCCTTTTCGCTTGCATCTGAGAAACCATACAGGATAATTTCCTCAGATGTATTCTGCGGAGCTACGTTTCTGGTAATGCGAAACTGGTTAACCCCCTCGATTGAATCGCGAAACTCACGCCAGCTTTCAGCTGTTCCACATGGTAGTGGTTCATCCCAAGATACCTTCAGCTGCCAAAGATGCTGCATGATGAGTTTGGCAACAAGTACTATGGGTCCTATCAATCCCATTGGATCGTAAATTTGCGCAATGGATGAAAGGACTGACCTCTTCGTCGGTCGATCAACTGATGGTTGCTTGATTGAGTACTGGAAAGTGTCATCTGGAGCGTTCCACGAAATGCCCAATGTTTTATTGTTTTGGTTGTCGGTTAACACGTACTGATTTGCGTTATCCCGTGGTGATTCTTCCAATACCTGAGGGCAGTTTGAAACCCACTTCCGCAGCTTGAATCCAGCAGTCAGAAGTATTGACTCTACTTCTCGTTTCAGCTTGATCGCTTCAGTAATGTTATTACCACCGGCGATGTAATCGTCGACGTAAAATTCCTGGGTTATCGATTTACAGGCTTTAGGAAACGAATCCTGGTTTTCCTTGGCAAGTTGCAGCAGACAGCGTGTCGACAAAAACGACGCTGGAGAAGTTCCGTACGTCAACGTGTTCAAAACGTAGCTGTCCAGATGATCGTTTGGACTGGACCGCCAGACTATTCGCTGCATGTTTCGTTGACTTGGATCGACGTTCACCTGCCGATACATTTTTTCCACATCGGCGGTCATTGCAATTTCATGCATTCGGAATCGTAGAATGATGGAGAAAATGTCGGGCTGTAAGGTAGGACCTGTTTTGAGCACATCGTTGAGGGACAAATTGCTTGTAGTTTTACATGATGCATCGAAAACTACCCTGGTCTTCGTGGTTGTGCTCGAACTCTTGGTAACGCTATGATGTGGCAGATGATAGATGACGCCATTGGGGTCCGTTCCGTTTGTTACCTTAGTCATATGACCTAAGGTCTCATACTCGCTCATGAACTCTGTGTATTCTTGACGTAGTTCTGGGCTTCGCTGAAGTTTTCGCTCGACTGAGAAGAAACGTTTGATTGCTATTTCCTTTGATGCACCGAGTTCTTGATAATTCTCGCGAATAGGTAGTGTTACCGTGAATCGACCTGTTTGATCTCGTTGGACATTTTTCACGAAGTCCATTTCACACTCGGTTTCCTCTCGCGACATGAATGTTCTCGGGGGAAATTCTTCAGAGAGCCAAAACCGCTCGATGCTGTCTTCCAAACTGGAGTGGCTTGGGATACCCACATGATGAGTCATTGTCTGACCCGATGATTGAGTGTTGGATATAACACCTGTCACGATCCAGCCCAACTTCGATTGTTGAAGCATCGGTTTTTTCTTGCCCAAATTGATTCTTTGATTTCCCATGACGTCCCAAAACACATCTGCTCCAAGGAGCATTTGAACTTCTGCCGGTGAATCGAAGTGTGGATCCGCCAACTTGAGTTTTGGAGGGATTTTGATTTCTTGCTTGTTGATTTTGATGGACGGTACATGATTGGTGATGCTTGGCATGACGAGACATGAGGTTGATGTTTGATAACCTGATACCTTTGAAAACAGGCGTATGTTTGTCTTCTCATGAATCTGCGAAACTCTGGAACCTATCCCTGTGACCTCAAGTTGAATCCTTTCAGTAGGTAATTGCAGCTTTTCACAAAACGCAGAAGACACGAATGAAGTTTGACTTCCCGAATCAAGCAAGGCTCTACATGGATGCAGTTGTCCGTCACGTCCCTCAACGTTGACTTCAGCCGTTGACAGAATGACATACCTCGCAGCGCTCACCAAACTGCTAACCGCCGAACCGTTTACCTGTACATCTTGAATCTTGGGCAACTCAGTCGTTGAATTTTCAAGCTGTGACTGAGGAGACTTTGCTTCGATGTGCAATAATGTGTTATGACCTTTGCCGCAACGGCGACATTTGCTTGCAAAGCAGTTTTGAACTGTGTGGTTAGAACGCAAACAATTGTAGCAAAGTCCATGTTTTTTAACTTCGCTGATTCTTGTTTTCACTGGCAAAGATAAAAATTCCTTGCATTGGAACAAATGATGAGAATTGTTGCACTTGATGCAATTTGAGGATTCGTTGACAGAAGCCGCAAGCGTTATCATTTTTGGTTTGAATGGCCTTTTGAGAGATGATTTTTCTTCCTTTGGCGCAGAATGCGACGGCTGAATGGCTTCCAAAAGGTTACACCTTGAGTTCAGAAACGTGACCATATTTTCGTAGGTTGGAAACTCATTACCCTTGTTTTCAGATTCCCACGCCTTTCTGGTTTGGTTGTCAAATTTTGAAGAAATCAAATAAACAATAGGAGTGTCCCATGATTCTACTGGTTCCCCTAAAGCTTTGAGTGCATTCATGTTTCGCTTTGTTGAATCGACGAGTTCTCGGAGACCGATGTAGGATTCCTTTGATAATGCTTGCAATTCATGCAGAGCTTTCATGTGACTGCCGATGATAGCTCTCTTGTTCTCGAATCTTTCGGTTATCAATCCCCAAGCTACTTCGTAATTATCCTCCGTCAACTCGAGTGATTCAATGAGGCCAGCTGCTTCACCAGTCACCGCTGTTTTGAGATAGTAAAACTTTTGCACATTTGGCAATTGAGTGTTGTGCACCAATGATTTGAAAAGGTCCCTGAATTTGACCCATTCTGCGTAGGAGCCACTGAATTGAGGTAGGGCAATCGTTGGCAGTTTTGCATTCATTGATTGATTTGATTGTACTTGGTTTAGTGGACTGTATTGATGTTGTGATTTTTGCTGATTTTCATGAATTTCAAAGATTGCCTGAATTTGGCCGGAAAGGTTGTAAAAAGTTTCACAGAAGTCTTCGAAATCAGTTGTCGTGTGACCCAACAAGCCATCCAGCTTTGCCTGGTTGGCTTCAAATTCGTTGAAGTATTCATCAAATTTTGAGAAACGGGCTTTGAGATTGAAAACCTCAGCATTCGTGAATTGTTTGGTGTGCTGGATGAATTCCTCACAGCTTGTAAAATGCTTTACAATGGTAACTTGTCTCTGTGTGAGAGCTTGAATGCCCTCCTTTTTAGGAGGCATTTTTGAAATGCTTCTTGATCGAAACAATTAATGTAAATGAAACGATCTCACCGTATTCCTGCTTGCTTATGGTTCGATACAAGCGTCCAGTGGCCACTACCGCTGCTATTGAAGGTCGGCTAGGGGCTGCTAACTGGCTTCCGCCGCTGCTGGTGTCGGCTGGAAGGCGCTGTGTCGAGTGTTGATGGTGCCCGATGAGACGACCGGAACTTGGGCGAAAGTTGCCTGGACCTGCTCTCGGGGCTGCTTGAATGCTTGATGTCAACACCGCCGCTACTGATGTCTGCTGGGGTGCTGATGATGTCCACTGCCGCTACTGTTGTAGGGGGGCTGCTCTGATTGAGGTTATCCGGCTCGAAGGACCAAAATTTATGTTATGATCGATGTGCGCTGGTTTGTTGGGGTTTTCGATTGAAACGCTTGCCTCGCTACTTCACTACGTTTTACTTTACCAAACACGGTACGTATTTACAAGAAATTTCATTATGCTTTATTATTTTGGCGGGACGTCCAACAACTTCGTTTCATCTGTCAATATTGTCTTTCGCGAAACTAATTCGCGCACAGTAGTATGATTGGTGTGAACAAGTTGGCGCGAACGTACGTTGGCGCGAACAACTGTGTTGTATGGAGTTACGCCTAAAACATATGTTTTGGTTTTTATAGATGGAGAATCGGACACTCGAGGGGACAGTACAAGAACTACTGGCGATGATATACGGTACGAGCAAGATAGTCTGAATATAGAGGATCCAGCGAACGGGAGAACTGAAGTTGCAGCAGATGTAGATATTATTTTGAATAACTTCATAAAGCAAGATCTGGATGAGATCGATTTTACAAGGTCCAAGAGGCATAAGGGGTCGCAACATCGTTTTGCTGGAAAGCCAATGTTTTTTAAAAGATTATTAAACGGGGAAAAAGTTAGACAAGACTGGCTAATTTACTCTGAGAGTACTGGAGATGTTTATTGTTTATACTGTAAACTATTTGGTAAAGTCGAGAGCCAGCTTAAATCCGGATTCAGCAACTGGAGAAAAATTAATGAAAGATGCGACCAGCATGAAAAGTCGCTTGATCATTTAGATGCCCTTAGAACGTATTTATTACGTTCTGGTCCAAGCAGTGGTAGAGTGGATCACGCTTTACAGCAAAAAATCAATGCTGAGAAAAATTATTGGCGAGAGATTCTTCACCGAATATTGAGCGTGATGAAATTTTTATCCTCCAGAGGCGTGGCTTTTCGCGGCAGTACAGATAAAATAGGTAGTTCGAATAATGGAAATTATTTGGGACTGCTGGAACTTTTAGCGGAGTACGATCCTTTCCTGAAACAGCATTTGGAGTTAAAATGTAATGTTGGATCTGGAAAAACTTCTTACATATCAAAAGATATTTGTAATGAATTTATTAATATTCTGGCCAAATCAGTTGAAGATGAAATTGTTGGACAAATTCGCACCAGTAAATATTATTCAATTAGTGTGGACTCAACACCCGACATCACTCATACTGACCAACTTACCTTTATTATAAGGTACACATACGACGGCGAACCAGTGGAAAGATTCATTGCTTTTATTGACAATGTAGGCCACAAGGCCGAAGAAATGGAAGATGCTGTCATAAAAATGTTGAATTCTTTAAATTTGAAAATTAGTGATTGTCGTGGTCAGTCGTACGATAACGCAAGTAATATGTCCGGAAAGTATAACGGTCTGCAAGCTCGAATACAAAATCAAAATCACCTCGCATTTTACGTCCCGTGCGCAGCCCATTCACTGAATTTGATAGTGGAGAACGCTGCTGAAAGTTGCCTGGACGCCACCGCTTTCTTTATGTTTGTGCAAGAGCTTTACAGTTTTTTTTCGGGATCAACACATCGTTGGAAAATTCTTACCGATATCATGAACAACAATCCACATGTGTCAAATCTTGTTTTAAAAAGAGTTAATACTACAAGATGGTCTTCCCGGCATGATGCTTTGCGAGCACTGAAACATAGTTATCGTGAAATTGAAGATGCTCTAAAAAAGCTTGCCACAGATAAAAATGAAAAAAATGCCTGTGCGAACTATAGCTCAGACCATGACAGAAAAGTTCGAGTCTTTAGAGTTCGCCATTTTAACTGTATTTTGGGCAGATATCTTGGAGAGGTCTAATCAAACTAGCAAGTCACTACAAAAGGAAACGATAAATTTACACACCTGTGGTCATCTGTATGGTTCCCTTAAAGATTTTTATGAATCTTTAAGGGATACTTTTGATGTATATGAACTGGAAGCAAAGGTGTTGTGTGGCCATTCTGATTATTCAAGAGAAAAACGCGGCCGAAAAAGAAAACTACAGTTTGGCGAGGCCAACACTGAATGCAATTTCA
Organism: Anaspis maculata; assembly: GCA_949128115.1. Taxonomy (NCBI): domain Eukaryota; kingdom Metazoa; phylum Arthropoda; class Insecta; order Coleoptera; family Scraptiidae; genus Anaspis; species Anaspis maculata. The sequence goes on along the minus strand of OX421962.1, from coordinate 40,269,429 downwards.
CCCCAAGGGAAAGAATGCGCACACAAACCTTTATATTTATAATTGATAAATTAGTGCAAGAAATTGAACGTCGACAACTCAGCTATGAATCAGTTACAAAACCATTTCCATTTCTTTTCAATTTGAGCGGTCTCACTCATTCTGAGATTATAAAAAATGCAGAAACGTTAAAATCTATTTATGATGATGATTTGAACGAAAATTTTCCTAACGAATGTTCTCATTTTCAGAAGCTCTTGATTCTTTTGAATTGTCAACAAAGTTCTCCAAGAGAGTTGATGAAAATTCTTGGTGAAAAATCTTTGGTGTCCACATTTCCAAATATAGAAATAGCTTTAAGAATGTTTCTGACCATTATGGTGAGCAATACAACAGGGGAAAGATCATTTTCCACCCTAAAGAGGGTTAAAAACTATCTAAGAAATTCCATTTCCGAAGAAAGGTTGAATTCATTGGCGGTCTTGTCTATAAATAATGACATTTTGAATCAAATTAATTTCGATGAATTAATTTCTCTATTCGCCGTAAAAAAATCCAGGAAGGTTATTGTGTAGGAAGTATGAATATGTTTTGATTTTATTTTTATTAATTTTATATAAGTATTTTATTCATTTTCGTTAGTTTTTCTTTTTGTATTGTATTTGTATTATTGTGTTGTATTGTATTGTATTTTTGTATGTATTCCACTTATTGTTTTTCTGTTCTTTGTTATATTTTAACATTTATTAAGTATTTTGTTACCCCGACGGCTTAGGTACCTACGGCTACATGATTTGATGATAAAATGTCTTTGTCGATGTCGCCATTTGTACTGAATAAACGATAGTCGTAAAAGTTATTTTCTTTTATTCCATGGTGTGAGAAATTTGCCACAATAAAATAAAATAACTATACCTTAGTGTAGACAATATTAATGATTTTAGTGATTCTTTGGAACCAATTGGAGGTGAGTGATTTTCATATGGAAATTAACCAAATAATTATGGAAGGCTTCTTTTTTTTTTTTGCTTATTATTATTATTATTATTATTATTATTATTATTATTATTATTATTATTCAGAAAAAATTTCGCCTGCGGCGCTATTTTTTTAAATTTTTGGTCGCCCCGGCGGCGGTAGAATCCAAGAGTACCTGGCGGTAAATCTCTTAAAACCGGCACTGGATATATGGGTTTTGACCAAGTAAAAGGGAGATCAATGAAACCATTATTGCTTTTTGGTCGACGTTTCGCTGGACTTTATTCACAGCATTTTCAAGACAAGAAACAATTAAAATAGGTACATTAGATTCATGTAAGAGCGAACCCTGGTGGAAACTATTACCATCGGAAAGCACCTGGTTAGTGGTTACGTTGTCCGAAAGAGAGAAAATTATTTTGAATGTGATCAAATTGCTGATTTGTTGGGGGAGTGTGGAGCTGAAGCAACCAAGATGGAGTGAATAAAAACTGAATTTGGTATTTCTCCTTCAACCAAATTGTTGATGTCTGCGAACGGGATTTTCACGTGCGGTTCCGCATTTAAAATCTTGAAATAATTATTGTTAGAGGACAGCCCAACCTTATTTTTCCCTAATAATGGTATCAACTCGGGTATCAGCAATATCGATTGAGAATTTAAAAAAAAACGCTGTTGAACTGGATAGTGAAAATTGTTCACTTCTTTGTATGCAACAAGAATGAAAATACTCGCCCGAAAATAGGTCTCTCGCAATTCGCAATTCCAACTTCACAAATGGAATAAGTTGATACGGAAATGTGGGAAAAGGCATTAACGCGCTGATTTTCCGTGTTTTTGTAGGCGAGAAAAAAATGAAAACAAATTTTTCGCTCTAGCCAAAGACTTTATTTTTTTAAACAGTAATAAAGCACGATAGCGACATGGTGACGATGCTGTTGAGGTTCATGGTAGAGTCATACATTTTCTTTTCATTTGGGTATAGCGATTTAAAAAGTGATTTCATAGGAACTCCGGTACTTTCAAATTTCAAAGGCCCCCTGGGCCCCCTCTAAGGAAAAATCTGCGAGGCGCTCCTTCTCAATCGAGAGCACGATCGTTTGTGCCATCTTACCAATTTTCATGCTTTCATCACAAAGTTCAAGGTTCACTTGATTTTTGGCCACTAATCTCCGGACTGTAGCTGAAGCGAGCGTTATTTACGCTGCCAGACACATTTGTATATAGAAACCTTAGAAATAGAAACGCATTTGCGATTGTGTGATGTGTGGCAACATTTATACTTACCTTAGGTGTTGATGGTACCTAGACTCTAGGTGTAGAAGTCTTCCAAGGAACTTTAGTGGGGATTTTGCAAAATTTGTTGGTGAGCAGAAGAATTGTAGTGGGATTCTGATGCACGGAATAGTTTCGTATGGCTTAAATATTTGTGACTTTCCGAAAACTGTGATAGGTATACTTGCTCTGCTAGAAATGAGCATCAAGTAGCTCAACCCCCGACGACACCCCGCACGCAACTCTTCGCCCCAAGTGCAAGGGGGACAAATGCAAACAAATAACATACAAAAGATGGTTAATAGTAGTTTTCATGACAATTTTGTGTTTCGGTGGGCATGCGTAAGATTTGACAGTTCGGGTCGGCTAGCACCAGAGGTGTAGAGTGGGGAGAGTGATTAGAAAGCTGCGAGAGTCTGGTAAGCACGAGAAGGTCGAATTTTTGCCGACCGGCAAGGAAAGTGGGCATGCGCTCTAGACCTGATGAAAACTACTATGCAAACAGTGTATTTTGCCCGCTAGAATAAGCCACTAAAATCGTGACATTGCTGAAAAAAACACCTCTACCTTCCATCTACTACTCAATCTCCCGATCTCCCCCACTTACCCTTACCTTGTCAGATTTTATATTTTTCTTGTTGAGGGGGTACACGCTCAAATCCCTAGCGATTAAAAAAATTCATTTTGTAATTTTGGCCCAAAAAATTGTAGAAAATTGTGATGTTGATGTAACAAATTAAAAAATGAATCGTAATAAAGATACCTAACTGATGATATCGATTTTATTACAATTTCTAAAAACTATTATAACAGCAAAAAGAAAACAATAAATCAAAGCTTTTGCCAGTTTAACTCCATTTATTATACAAGATGAATAAGGGATTGTCTCCGGGATTGTTGTAGGTAAGTAAAAAGTAAAAACTATGGGACTTACTATTATTTATTATTAGCCTCACTCATGATGGCTAGTTCCGCCACCCCCGCTTACAGGTGTGTAAGGTGTAAGTAAAGATAGAGGTAGGTAGGTAGGTAGGTAGAGCAGTAGATTTATCAGACAAAAATTGCACTTTTATTCATTACCAAAGTTGTACCTATCTACAGGTAAGTAAAATATACCTATAGATGGCTATTCATCATCAGCAAATAATCATTGTTGGATTAGTGAAATATAAATAAGTGGTAGATACTAAATAAATTGTTAATATCTGCGAGTCCTGACTACTGAGTCAAATATGTTTAAATAAAATAATGTTCACTGCAAGCTCTCCACTTGCTAACTGATGGGTTTCGCACTGAGCGGTTTCCTCGGCAGTTTCTTTTGTTTCTGGGCTTCTGAACGAATTGAAGCCATCATCTGTTTGTGATAAGGTTTACTTAATGGGATGTGTTGCACAATATGGAATTGTTTTTTGGGTAGGTATAGGTAGGTAGGTAGGCTACGTCAGTAATTATTTTATTATAGACTCGAAACTATTAAAATAGCATATATCTCTGCCGTGCTAAGGCTAAAGCGCGTATCTACACTTTGATAAATTTGATACACTGCATTTTCATGCTCATATTTTAGGGGCTATGATGTTCGCGATCATATGGTTATGATTATACATGGATAGAGCAATAATTAGAGTTCTCAAATAACTGCTTTATTCATATTATACTATAACATAACGGCATAAAACTTGGCATGAAACTGCAGTGTATCAAATTTATCAAAATGTAGATACGCGCATTGGGCTTAGCACGGCAGATCTGTTGTTGGACCCATTAATAGTAGAAAATACAATAAGTAATTCAAATAAATGGCAATAAATGTTGTCTCCAAATCTTCCTAGTCGGTACAGTGAAGCTCAAAATATATCGGCGAGGCGAAGATCGAGAAGACCTTGGACTCCTGCGACCGGGAGACAAAGAGAAACAATAAGCAGCTGCCAAAATTATATTAGTGGATAAGGATATTCCGAGGAATATTCTAGGTAGATACCTTATTATTGACTCGGCTGTTTTGAATATCCTTCGAAGGGGGCACTGCTTGAATATTTAATTATTCAATAAAATATTAATAAGTATAATCAAACCAAATTTTTCAACCTGCAGACTCCTGGGACAACAAACATCAAATCCAGTTTTGGGGTGTATTCAAATGTAGGTAAAATTCGTTAAAACCGGTGCACTGACTCATTCCTGATATGAATACACACGAATTGCACACAAGCACGGCCCGACCTGCTCAAATTGCCGTCCCTGTATTATTCATTGCAGACTGATCTGGTGGCGATCCGTACTCTGCAGGAGCTGGGGATCGACTCAGAACTCAGAATAAAACAACCGACAAGTTAAAATGTACACGTCTGTAGCAGAAGTGAAGTCGAAAATGTTGAAGAATGTCTACAGTTTGGTGACAGTGACGCAGTTTGTCAAAAATCGAATAATTGGAAAAAAAGCAAAGTAATAGAGTTTGGCGAATAGGCTATTTCGAGCGAGTACTGCGCAGATGCGTAAGCGTGAGGGTGCCATTAAATTTTTTTGCCAATTTGAATGACAACGTTGCATACTCTGTCAATAGTGTCAAGTCCCCTACTAGCTATACTGATAGTACTGATGGTTCCTGGCTGTCACTGTTAGTGTCAGTAACTCATTGCGCATTCAACGTTCTTCACGGCTTGCGGTGCTTCGGCTATTTCATCTTTGTTTTCGTTTTGGAAATAACAAATTTTAGTTGTTCTTGCATCTTAATAAACCTGAACCTAATTCCAATAAAACGTTTCTCTTGGATACAAAATGGTATTCTAACATTCACTTAAATTATTATTGGAATTTTGAGTGCACTATAATAGTTTCTAGTTCTAATATTCTATAGTACGAAATTATGAAATCTGGGCCACGCATGCGCACTTAGAAAAATCCCACACGATAGACCTATTGCGTCATCAGTCTCACCAAATTGTGTACGTTCTTCAAACGTTTCAAGTTTCACTTCTGCAAGATACGGGGCTTATTTTTCATACATCGCTTTTAAGCTAAAAGCACGTATGATTTCTGTTTCATGGACATATTTTTGGCTATTCCCGTGAAATAGTATTCATCGAGGATAGCCGAAGTTATATGTCTATGAAACAGAATTCGTACTTGAGTTACAGCTTGATTTAAAGTGGTACTTGGACAAGGTGCACTTGACAACGACTATGAATACGGGCATCAGACAGTTTTCTTTTGAGCTTCCAGTTCCTGCGGAACGCCACCAGATAAGTCTGCAATGAATAATACGGAAGCAGCAGTTTGAGCAGTGGTCGGACCATGCTCTAGTCTCCCAGTGTTTTCGCATCAGGAATGAGTCATTGCACGTTTATACGACCCTGGGTATAGCATCAGCAAGTTTTATGCCTGGCCAAGATGTTTGATGCAAGCAAAATAGATTTTTTCCAACCCACGCACGCCAAAACCGTACATTGTATGGTCAAAACAAAACTTGAAAGCATTCACAAAAGTGCTCACTTTTTCAGTCGTTCCGTTTTCCACCTAAAAACTCCTTTGTGCGAGTGGTTTTGATTTGACCGTTCAATGATGATTTCCGTCGTTGGTTTCGAACAGACCTAACGATGAAAAAGAGCATCCATGGTTGACTGTGGATTGGGCTCTGTTGATGAATTTTTAGTTGCATAAAAATCTTGGCCAAGGAATAAAACTTTGCTCACGGATGTGGGTAGGTATACCTACTACATAATATGTGCCCGAGTGCATTTGATAAAGAGTGTAGGTGCTAAACGTGGCAAATCCTACCTATATTGGAGATAGTTATGAAGTAGGTATGTATCAATTAGGAATAAGTTGCTTCTGATCAATTTTAGTTGCTATGGCCATCATCATTCATTATTTAGAACAAAAATGGTTGTTGACATCCAGCAGTTTTCTTCAAGACATCTGGGAAACATCTGGGAAATCAGTCGCGAACGAGTGAACTGTGCCAATTACTTGGATTTTCTCTTATAGTCCGGGATCTTATGTGTCCCCGTGGCGGTATTTCTGAAGACGGTTTGAAAGTGGTTTAGTTTGATGAGGTAGCATCCCTAGTTGAAGATTTTTTTTGGTGGCCATCGATCTGTGGCGTCTGGTAACCTTGATGGCCTCTTCAAAATGAAGACATTTTTTTTTTTTCCATCTGTCAAATCTTTGATACCGCTCGTCCGATTTCCATGTAAAAGAGCTTATTTTAAAGAGAATTTTGACACCTACACGAAGGTTGTGACAGATTTTTGACAAGTGATTTTGACAAAAAAAATAATAACGGATGAGTCAAAAGTGAGACCGAACATGTATGATGATTACTTGAAACTCTGGCATTTCTTTATTTTTCGATAGATTTTCGCGATTTTTTTTTTAAATTGCAGATGAAATATTGGGAAAGACCTGAAAGATGTCAAACTGCCCATTCTGATGTTTAAAAATATGACGGAGAAGAGTTTGATATTTTTTTTAATTGAAAATGTGGTTCAACTAGAAGGACAAAGCAGCCATTTATTTAAACAGTAATGTCAAACTAATACCATTTTGAGATGAAACAAACCATTTGAAGTATATCCAGGTGCAAAACTCACAATGAATTTGGCTCGGACCAAAATTATGGCCAACTATGTCAAAGCGTGTTTTCTCAGTTTTTCGTCAAAAAAATTACTATTTTGTGATTTTTATTGTAATTTACCATAGATTGTCGACAAAATTAACTCAGAGTCTAGAAAAAGAACTTATCTATAGGTGCCAGTTGCCAAAGCAGGTATAGTTTCTAAAATCTTTTCGAATTTCTGGAATTTCGTGGATTTCCATGATATTTTGACTTTTTTTCTCAATTTTAGTTTTGCCGCTTAATTGGGGCCCAATAATGTGCAAGCACCTGTTAAAGTGGTAGAGTCAACATCAAGGAATAGTTTTAGAATGGGTGGCCATCACTGTTTGTCACGTGTGGATCCGCAATGAGAATTTTTTGAAATGACGTTTTGATGAAATTGTGAAAATTTGACATATTACCACAGCTTACATTCTCGTGTTTATGGGGCCTCCTCCACCTCCATCTTTCCCACCGATGCCATTCATTCAAACAAAAAGGTCAATGAAACACAGAATCAAACATATAATATCAATTTTGTAGCAATGTGATCATCAAATATCAATAATTTATACATGTGATTACAAATTATCATCACGTTTGAAATTGAACCTGATACGTGGTAAGCTTAGTATGAATATACTATGAGAAAAATATGTGACAAGTAATTTATGAACCCTCCCCTTCTTCCTCGTCCTCCTCTTCTTCCTTCCCCTTTTCTTCGTCTTCCTCTTCGCCGCTAGCGTGATCAGGATCACAGTTGGCATTTTGGCACAAGTCTTCATCACCCCCGCATCGCATTCACACATTAGAGTGCACGGCAGTTTGTTGACTAGGCATTTGCAGGGTGCAGCACATCTGTTTTTCAAGCAGGAGCACCTGATTAACTTTACTGTTCTATCCGGAGCGCAAGGCATTTCACAAAGATCAGGTGTAACTTGTCCATCGCTTTCTATTAGTCTCCAGCCGTGACCAACTGGGGATGGTAGAGTAGGCAGAGCAAAACAATCCAAACTCCAGATATAAGCTTGGTAGTTCACCCTTTTCAATGCCGGCAAGAATGAATGAGCTCCGAGTCGGAGGCAACTTTTCCCAGCTGGCTTGCTTTTTTGAAAAAAGGTACCAACGCAGCTGAGCCAGCGTGGTGAAGTTGAGTACTCCCCGGTTGATAAATTTAGTAAATTAATTTCTCCATCGCATCGACGACTTGCTCGGTGATGGCATCCAAGGTGCCTAATGCTGCAATCGTCTTCGATCGTCTTGATCATCTCTTTGTCACATCCGATAAATGCTTTCCAATAAGAATGCTTTTCCTTGCCGAATAAAGAGCCGCACGTGTCACACCCCGACAAAGCGTGAAACGCAGGCAACGCCGATGACTTCGCACTGCCCAAACCATTGTAGATGTCTCAAATGCTTATAATGTTTTTTGTAGGTGGTATTAAGACCTCCCCAACCCACCCCTCTTATAATAATAAATATTACCCAAAGAAAGAATAAGAAGAATCCTCTCAAGTTGAAAAATTAAGTGTGGCCGTAATCGTGATTGTCTAGTGGTGTTTGTTAAAACTCCCGTTGTGTTGTAGTTACCCAAGGTAGTACAGGTAAAGTGAAGGCTTGGAAATGAGAGCCAGAGACTTTCGAATCAACAAAAAAAAATTTCAAAGACAAATATATCAATTCATGTCAGGAATGCATATCAATGTTATTCAATGAAATCAATTTAATATCATACAATCTTCAATAAATTCAAAGGTGTGTCAATTCAATACAATGAAATATCAGTTTAATTCAATATGTAATAAAATGCAATGGAAAGTCAGTTCAATACAAATCAAAGCAATGCCAATATCAATTCAAGAGAGTTCAATAATAATTTACTCAAATGCAATCAATTCAATAACCCCCCAAAAGACACCGAGAAGCGCATCGTGGTGGCTTGGCGTGCAGAAGTTGAGTCTACACACTGTGATTTACAACACCTGCGGAGTACTCACGAAGAAGCGGATACGAAAATTATCCTACACAGCCTGGACGCAGCAATGAGAGGAGCATCAGAGCTGCACCTGTATGCTTAAGACACGGACATACTAGTACTAGCGATAGCGATACGACGATACCCGCTACTGCCCAAGAAAAGCTTCTTTATACCAACTACAAAAAACATAAGCATTGGAGACATCTACAATGGTTTGGGCAGTGGGAAGTCATCGGCGTTGCCTGCGTTTCACGCTTCGTCGGGGTGTGACACGTGCGGCTCTTCATCTGACAAGGGATAGCTTTCTTATTGGGAAGCATTTATCGGATGTGACAAAGATCTGATCGAGACGATTGCAGAATTAGCCACTTTGGATGCCATCACCGAGCAAGTCATCGATCATCGATACGATGGAGAAATTCATTTGCCAAATTCATCAACTGGGGAGTAACTCCACCACGCTGGCTCAGCTGCGTTGGTATACCTTTTTTCAAAAAAAACAAGCCCCGCTGGGAAAAGTTGCCTCCGACTCGGAGCTCATTCTTGCCAGCATTGAAAAGGGTGAACTACCAATAGCTTATATCTGTCGTTTGGATTGTGGTGCTCTGCCTAATCTACCATCCCTAGTTGGTCATGGCTGGAGAATAGAAAGCGATGGACAAGTTACACCTGACCTTTGTGAAATGCTTTGCGCTCCGGATAGCATATTAAAGTTGATCAGGTGCTCCTGCTTGAAAAACAGATGTGCTGCACCTTGCAAATGCCTAGGCCCGTATTCATATCCCACTTTTAAGCCACATTTAGCATGCCTCTAACAAAAAGCGCTCGGCCACCTAATAAAAGCGGTCGTATTCATACGCCACCTTTTACGTCCTGTTAGGGCCCATCTAACTAAAGGGGGTGTTGATTTGGCAACGTTGTGAAATGTACTCAAAATTACCTACCCGAAGGTGGACGCAGGTAGGCAAGAACCCCAAGCCGCTTTCGTTTTGCGCCGGGAGCCGCTCCGGGTAGATCACTAGATAGAGAAAGTAGATACATACACCAATCACGGCCCAGCTGGATCTGTTTTCTTTGTCTAGTGATTTACCCCGAGCAGCTCCGCCTGGCAAAAGGGAAGTGCTGGCAACTCTTGTTACATTGATGTACTGCGTATTGCATGAAACCTCGCAAAAAACTTTCAGGGAGTTTCTTCCACAGTTTCAAGAATACCGGCCTGGATCTGTTAACTTAACAAGTGAACACCTCTTTCGACTGTTTTGTGCAAGTCGTCCCCGCCTTGAGTACAGTAAATAGTAAAGGAGTATAACCGAAAGGGACATCCAGAGCATTGCGCACTTCCTGCATTTCGGCGGCATGCTTCATTAATTCAATTAAATCAATATTTTAGAAAGAAAATGTGATTTTCGTTACACTTCCCAAGAACACACAGCATAGCTTGTAGGTTAAATGGACTCAAAACACGCCTGTTGGCACATTTGGATCCCATCTAACTTGACGCATGCGTGAGACCATCCAAAATCGCTTAAAGACACGTAAAAGAGACATATGAATAGACGCGTCTCTAAACATCCCCTTTTAAGACGACTTTAGAGACGCCTGTTTAAAGTGATGATAGAGGCGCGCTAAAACCACGTATGAATACGGAAATGTTAGAGGCGCATCTTTAAAACCGCTTCTAACGCTAAAAGGGGGATATGAATACGGGCCCTAGCCAACAAGCTGCCGTGAACTCTAATGTGTGAATCACAGATGACGTGTGAATGCAGGGGTGATGAAGACTTGTGCCAAAATGTCAACTGTGATCCTGATCACGCTAGCGGCGAAGAAGAGGACGAAGAAGAGGAGGACGAGGAAGAAGGGGAGGGTCCATGATTTACTTTTCACATATTTTATTCATACCAAGCTTACCACGTAGCCGGTTCAATTTCAAACGTGATGATAATTTGTAATCACATAATATATATAAATAATTGCTATTTGATGATCACATTGCCACAAAATTGATATTATATGTTTGATTCTGTGTTTCATTGACCTTTTAGTTTAAACGAATGGCATCGGTGGAAAAGATAAAGGTGAAGGAAGCCCCATGAACATTAGAATGTAAGCTGTGATAATATGTCAAATTTTCACAATTTCATCAAAACGTCATTTCAAAAAATTCTCACTGGGGATCCTCACGTGACAAACAGTGATGGCCACCCATCCCAAAATTGTTTATTGATGTTGACTCTACCATTTCAACAGGTGCTTGAACATTATTGGGCCTTAATAAGGCGGCAAAACTAAAATTAAGAAAAAAAGTCAAAATATCATGAAAATCTACAAAAATCCAAAAATTCAAAAAGATTTCAAAAACTATACCTGCTCTGGCAACTGGCCCTTATAGATAAGTTCTTTCTCTACACTCTGATTTAATTTCGTCGACAATCTATGGTAAATTACAAAAAAAATCACAAAATAGTAATTTTTTTGACGGAAAACAGAGAAAACACGCTTTGACATAGTTGGCTATAATTTTGGTCCGAGCCAAATTCATTGTGAGTTTTGCACCTGGATATACTTTAAATGGTTTGTTTCATCTCAAAATGGTATTAGTTTGACATTACTGTTCAAATAAATGGCTGCTTTGTCCTTTAAGTTGAACCACATTTTCAATTAAAAAAAATATCAAACTCTTCTCCGTCATATTTTCAAACATCAGAATGGGCAGTTTGACATCTTTCAGGTCTTCCCCAATATTTCATCTGCAATTTAAAAAAGAAATCACGAAAATCTATCCAAAAATGAAGAAATGCCAGAGTTTCAAGTAATCATCATACATGTTCGGTCTTACTTTTGACTCATCCGTTATAATTTTTCTGTCAAAATCACTCGTCAAAAATCTGTCACAACCTTCGTGTAGATGTCAAAATTCTCTTTAAAATGAGCTCTCTTACATGGAAATCGGACGACCGGTATGAAAGATTTGACAGATGGAAAAAAAATTATGTCTTCATTTTGAAGAGACCATCAAGGTTACCAGACGCCACAGATCGATGGCCACCAAAAAAAATCTTCAACTAGAGATGCTACCTCATCGAACTAAACCACTTTCAAACCGTCTTCAAAAATACCGCCACGGGAGCTGTTTTTCCTACATAAGCTCCCGGACTATTATGCTTAACACAAGATTCGGAGAGTATATATACTAAATTGATTTGACAAAAATAGCTACAATCAAAATCTACCTATATTCTGACACAATGCAATCAAAACATGAACGTTGTAATCGTTTTTTCTTTTATTTCTGTATATTGTTAATAAATAAAAATGAATGCTTTGTACATCACAATAGTTACAGTTTACCTGGAATGTATGCTTATCATAACAACACTATACTTTTGATATAAATATGGAAGTTTTAAAATACTTATGTACATTATAATTTTGGAAAATATCTCAATCAAAATTATTATATTGTTGATCCATCGAAAATTGTCTTGTTATTACATTTAGGTATCATTATTGATTAAGTCTATTTGGTTAGAGGATATGTTTTAAACCTAACAAACCTGGGGGTTTTCATTCAGCTAGGTACTTATGTACGACAAAACTAACATGTTATTGTATACACTTACAGATATCAAAATGGAAAAAAGTTAAATATTACCCACACGAACTAGTAACAATCGTTGCAGGCTACTCTGAGTAAGGAAGACAACAAGGCAAGTCTGACCAAGAGGGCAGACATTTTTATGATCATTGTCGAATAGTAGTGGTTTGTTCGCCACGTTAGTTGCGACTAAGGCGCCATGTAAAATGTATACAAACAGCTACTGCATACACATTCAACAGGCCAGTCCTACCTCTCTACCACCTAAGTCCTACTACAGAGTTCCGGGTTGACACATCCGTTGCAGAGCATATTGTCGGGTCCGCGACGCGGTATAAGGCACGGAAACAGCTACAGACACAGACCGTGCAGTGAGTGACCAGACTGTTATCACAGAAAGCGGTGATTAGACTAGACTATGTTAATAGCAAAAAAAAAGTTACCAACGCCCCAGTCGGTTGGCAAGTCGAATTTCCAAATATCAAGCATCGTCAGGATTGAACAAGCAGCATTCTACTTTATGAAACTACTTTATTCGAAACGCTCTACTACAGTGCAATCGCGACGCAACTGGTCGCACTACACTACACACATAGATACATTCTACAAACACTAAGTCTAATAAGTAACTATCAAATTATACATTACTTATGTTTTACTACAGTAACTTTAAAATACATACGACAAACAGCTAAACATAAAATGTCTATGTAACAAGTCGAAGGTACTCTTCAGAATACCCCTCAAGTTTTTTTTTTTGTTTCTTTTGTTTCGTCTCAAGTTGCTGTGACCGTTTAGTTTGCCATATTTTCAAACAGACCCTCTGAAAACTACAGTATTTACAATACTTAGTAGGGTTCACTTAACAAGTGAAACTGAACTTTTATTTGTCTTAACATTTATAATTGAATACAAAAATAGAGGGTTCATTCTTGTCTCACAACGCTTATTGCTGTCAACTGGATATAATTTACAAGTTATTGTCGCCTTCAACAAAGTTTCAGGCCGGTCGTGTCTGGCCCGAAACCTTGCCGGGACGCCACCGCAAATGCCCAACAACTATCACAAGGCACGGCCGTCCCTCCGGCGCTGTACTAAATACTAAGCATACATTATAAAAACATCATCAGTATGAACATTTCAAATTACTATTTTTTTTATGAGCGACGCGAAACTAAGAGCAAATTCAGTCGGTCCGGATTTGACAAATACTGATGAGTAAAATTTTCGATAATTGTATTCTGTAGGAGAACGGCTTCTCGATTTAAACATAAAACGCTCCCCGTCAGTCACTGGGATGGTAACTTTGCAGTTTCATTCTTCAAATCACCTAGTAATTAAAAATCGCCCGCATACGTAGGACAAAAAAAAAGAGGCAATACCATCATCATCATCTTCCTTATTTCTCTACTTTTAACAGCGGTTTACGCTTGGTAGCGAAAAAATGGATGAGAATTTTTTCTGTCGCACACATAATTGCAGGCGGAGGATTCGTTAGAGACGGTATTTCCATCTGTTGCCGTAGGCAGGTGAGTATCCACTATGTAGAACGTTTTTGAAATTTATATGGTGATGGAATTACTGGCTCTTGAAGAAAAACTTGTAAATGGAACAACAACTAATTGTAAGAAACAAAGTCACTAAATGATAAGGAGTGTTTTGTGAGTAAAAGTGAGCTCTTGAATCGTGAAGCCCTTTTCCTAAATATCCAGAATGTTTTTTTTCCAAGAACAAACACAAAAAAAAGAGTAAAACATTAAAATACAATCTCTTGCAGGAGTATAGTAGTGTGTGCTCTTAGTTTCGCTGCGTCGTGGCACACGGGGCCAGGCAATAGACGCATTGGTCCGCGAATCACACTATATGAGAGAACTCGATGCACAGCTACTACGGAATGTAGGCAGGTCTGTCTATTGTAGTCGGTGAAGAGAAATAATATCATCGCCTTTGACTAGAGAAGATCTGCTGTAAAATCGCGCAAGCGCGCTGCTACCGATACACAATTACTTCGGCAAAAAACTATATGGCGTAGCTGCACTAAATAAACACGTAAAAACATAAATAATACAAAGGGATCTATTAAGTGCTACAACTACATGAGATCTATCAAAAAGAGTACATGATAACAATAATAATAAATAGCAAAAACAAACCATACTTAAGTTATACATAAATATCGCGGGCTTTCAGTCGGTAAAATAAATAATCTACAATAATTTAAGTACAGTTAACACAACCGATGTTTATAGTTGTATATTAAGTTATTGCCTTCTGAAGGAATAGGACAAAGGACAAAACACGACAGGGAAATTTCAACGTTTACACGTCGTTTTAATACTGATTATTGCGAGTTATTGCTAAATGCTAAATGAGCAGAAGGCGGCATCAAGGAAGGATAATAATAATATAAAAAAGCTGATGGTGTGATGCTTTCAGTACTGCCCACAGCATACTGCAAACTGCAACGTATCGAATCGAAATATCAAAACGTATTGATGTTTGAATAGTAGTAAATTGTAGGCACGCCGCCATTGACAGTTTATCATAAATGGAAATGTTTGGAAGTCCAGCAAACGGGCGCCCTATAGCCCAGTATCATCGAAACGCTTATTACGGAACTAAGTACTTATTATAGAAAAAATGAAATCAAACAAAAAACGCGAATATGTGAGCAAATTACGGGTTGCGACTTCAGACGTACATGCCCACGCCGTACATGGAGCTCCAGTCTACACCTTGGAAGCTGGACATGTCGACATTCGTGAGGTTGTAGCCTTGGTAAGGGTTACCCCCAACGGGGGGTCCCAGGGTAGGATTGGCCGTGGCCGGAGCCGATGTCGGATTACCAGCTTGGGCAGCAGCATGGGCCGCTCCTACGCCGCTGACCGCTGAGAGGGTAGGGTAAGGTGAGTAGCGGTAGCTGGCCAAGGGCGGGTAGGCGCCGAAGATCTTCCCGTAATTGGCGGCCACGGACTGTGCCTGGGCAGCTGCGGCTGCGGCGGCCGCCTGCACGTGCACGGCATGAGCCTGGGTCACGGTCATGGGGGTCGCGGTCAAGGCATTGGCGGTGGTCGGGGCACCCACGCGCATGCCAAATCCGCACCCGCTCAGCATCAGACGCTTTCCGATCATCTGCGAACTGGCCTGCACGGCCTCCTTCGGCTGGGCCTTCTTGCACTCCACCTTCTTGTTCTTGATCATGTGGAAGTGGATGTCGCAGACGCGGTCCACCACGTCCTCGTTCTCGAAGGTCACAAAGCCGAATCCACGGTGTCTCTTTGTCTGCTGGTCCATCAGCATGACGGTCTCTTCGACTTTGCCGAACTGGCTGAAGTGATTCTTGACTTCATCGGCCGATGTGTCCTGGCTGACGCCGCCCACAAAAATTTTCTTAGTCTTGTTCGGTTGCTTCGGTCTGTTCTTGGGCGTCGCGTGCTTGGGATCGATCTTTTTGCCATCCAGAGTATGTATCGGTACTTTCAAGACGTTATCGACGCTCGTCGGGTCAGAAAACGTAATAAATCCAAATCCTCTGCTCCTCTGCAAACGAGAGAGACACGGTTAAATACAGCAAGAACCAAATCTAACGCTAATACTCCGCCCATGTAAGACACTCTCACCATATCAGGCCTAGCAGGGTAGGGTGATAACACTTGCACATTTTACGTTTGAATTTGTACATCGCGTTCACGTTGAAAATTCAAAACTAGGACTTCTTGAATCGAAAATAAAGTGATATGTTGGAATGTTGGGGGAGGGCACGGCTACAGCTAATGGCCGAAGCCGTCTGATTGTTGTTGCAGGTGCCATCAACCGTAGTCCTCCAGCTTGCAATTTAATTTTTACTGCAAAAAGTCTTAGTTCTAAATTGAAAAGATATAACTAGGGCTCATGTTTTAAAGACTTAGTTGATGTTTGAGTTACTGTAATAAGCTCCAACACATAGTTTAAAATTGGTAAGTTGGTCGATTTTTCGGACCTAAGTGGAATCGAACTACGACCTCGCCCGATTAATTGTGATCTAGCATGATTTGCGGTCCTACAATGATTGACTCTCAAAGCCTAAGACAGTTTACAAATATTCTATTAGTTGTCGTGATTCAGTCAGATTAGGACAAAGTAACGTCTTGAAAGATCAACTACGCAACGAAATTATTGTCGTGCTCCAGATTTCACCCTTTTTAAAACAAGAAAATTCCCGACTGGTTCAACTAATTTCAATTCAATCTTGTAATTAGTGTAAAAAATTCAGTATTTTTTACACTAATTACAAGATAATTTATTGAAAAAAAAGTTAACAAATTTTTTTCTAATTTTTTGACACCCTGTAACTTGGAAACTGAAGCCCGAAAAAAAAAATTGTATGGGAAAATTTTTCTTGCATTTGGCCAAAGAATACAACCCTACAGTTAGAGCACTTAAACCGTGGACACCCTGTAGAATCGTATCAATTCGAAGATTGATAGATGTCCACTTGAGTTTATACAGGGTGTTGAAGAAAATAGTGCATGTCGGCATTTATGAAGCTCGACATTATGTACTACCATTTGAAATAAAAATGTTTCTTTTGAATGGGGCCTTGCACTGCCACTTTTACACACCGAGGGCGCCACGACCGTTGGGGGCGAATGAAGTTCATATCTCGAAACGGTTTCTGATTTATCTCTTCATCTCTCTTATTTACGGGGTGGTATCCAAAAAACCACTTTTTGCTCTTCTGGTGATAACATTTCCCCTTCTTCATCAATTTTCAAAATCCAGGGCTCATATTGAAGCTGAAGCCTTGGGTAAGAAAACCCAATAAACAAAATCGACTCAAGACAAACATTAAAAATATAGGGTGGCATCAAAAGTGACATATGAATATATCTGTCCAGAGATCCGACCGGGCCGGATGGAGAATTAAATGAAAATCAACATTGTTTTCGGATGAGGCATTCATTCTGAACACTCTTTGCTGTTTCATGATTGATTGTCACAAAAATGATCGATGGAGAGACCAAATTAGAATTGCGTGTTTCGGGGGAAGAATCAGCTTTCTCGCTGGTCTGAAAATGATCGTAACCAACGTTACAAACTTCGTAACAATCGGGAACAGACAGTTCTCTTCGCTCTGTTTTCCGTAACATTGATTACGGCATTTGCAGGTGAGTAATAGCGCTGCTTCTCATTGGAAAACATGCAGCTTCAATTTAGACCCTCCATCCAAAGTTCTTGCCGCAATCAATCATGGAACATCAAAAAATGTTCAGAATGAATGCCTCATCTGAAAACAATGTCGATTTTCATTATTTTCTCCACCCGGTCGGATTCTTGGACAGATATATTCATATGTCACTTTTGATGTCACTCCATATTTTGAATGTTGGTCTTGAGTCGATTATGTTCATTGGGTTTTCTTACCCAAGGCTTCAGCTTCAATATGAGCCCTGGATTTTAAAAATTGGTAAAGAAAGAGAAATGTTATCACCAGTCGGGAGTTTTATTGTTTCGAAAAAGGGTGAAGTTTGGACTACGACAATAATTTCGTAGCGTAGTTTAGTTGTCTACCGCGACGTCATGTACTAAGTGACAATTTTTGAGAATACACGACGAATTGTGAGTTTCCTTGTAGTGCAAAATTGCTGTGTGGTCGATAAGGGACATGGCCTCTACTGGTTGGTGGCTCTCCGCTAATACTGTTGAGTTTAGTTTAATCTCGTGCAGTCCAACTACAAAATTAATGCCCATAGTGTACATCTAAGGAAAACGGAAAATGTTCTCAACCACTTTGAGACCTCTGGGCAGTAAGCATTTTCATTTCATTTTCTTTAATACTACCGAGTGCCGATCTTTCACACCATTTTCTCAGTGACCGCCACAAACTTAAAAGCATTAGCGAAGGGCGACCAACCAGTAGAGACAATGTCTCTTATCGACCACACAGCAAATTTGCACTCAAGGAAATTCACAATTTCTAGGGTATTCTCGAAAATACAGAAAATACTATACGGTCACACGTGTCAAATTATACATAGCACATGTATACCAGTAGACAACAACCCGCCAAAACGTGACAATCAAGTCAGCACCGTACCATTCGTACCAAAACAACACATTTTTTCCATAGTTCACTCTAATGCAAAAAGCCGTGAAATTATCAATTTCTGAATTCAAATTATGACAGTATGATTAGGATTTGGGAAGATAACTTATGCAGCGAAAATTGAAAGAGACACTCTCGAAACTGTGAAAGCAAGTAGGTTCCTCAGATCTCCTTCCCGGAGTGCACGATTGAATTAAAATATTAAAATTGAGAAGTTTTGAGAAGTTTTTCCAAACTTTCGATCGCCACCGTACCTGTACCTACGAGCCCAATCTATTTTTAAAAGGAGTTCACTCTGACGAATTGAAGATGACGGCGGTATATAAATGAAAAATATAGGTATCAAAGAAACATTACATGACATCAAACATTCAGATCAGTGAATGGTTCTAAAGTCTCAAATCGTAAGTCTTTGATTCAAAATTTCAAGTCCGTGCGTGGTCTTTAGTCTCAAATCTTGGTCCCATAAAATCGGCGAAAATGAAGAGTTAGATTTGATTATCTTCCGTCCTATAACTATAACATGTGTCCCGGCTGTATTTTGCCCTTGATACTGGCTTGGCACGTTCATCTTATCGATTTTTGAAGTTCCAGTGGTCGCGTTCACTCTTCGTTCACCCACTGATCACCCTTCATCGAGTTCGACAAATCTGATTATTACATACAACGCCCTTGATTTATAGATCTACAAGTTATCTTAATCCCACTGTCAATGGCAACGAAGTAAAATGGATGTAAGCAACAAAACCTGACAGCTGTCACCTCGGACTTCTTTTTTGTAATAATCATCAAAATATCACTCGTGCTCGAGATTTTCCCAGATAATTTGGGCCAAGCGTTTCCTTTGGGCTGGTTATCCCTGGATAAATGCCCTCATCCTACGGAGTCGGGCATTTATCGCTACAACCAGCACTCGCGATCGCCTGGCCAAAATTATCGTGAAAATCTAAGCACTTGTGATATTACTGTTGATTATTGACCAACCACGTGATTGCGATACATTATCATTAACTTGGTGTGGACGCTACCACTTACTTCTGCGTTGTTGACGTGACAGTTCCAGAAACGCGACATTACCAACAATTATTTTTGACTTTATTTACGTGAATAACACTTTTTAATCGGCATTTCCATAAACTGTCCTAGGTCCTAAGGCGCGAATTTTGAGACGTCTGTATATTGCAGGAATTATGAGGACTAGAACTTAGACTTTTATAATTTTGTATCTGACAGATTCAACAAGGTGCAGCGTGATCAGTCAGCCTTGCTGTGCACGCAACTACTTTACCCTTATCTAGAACGGACCCCATGCTAGTAGTTATACCTGTTTCCTACAATGTAGCTAATCGAGTAAAATCATAACACCTAAAGGTTAATTTACATAAAAACCATAACGAAATCAGGTTATTCTCCTCTAATTACCTGAGTAACTGGATCCTTCATGATGAGAACATCGGTCACAGTTCCGAATACTCCGAAATACTCCTTCAGTTTCTCTTGCGAAGTCTGCCAGCTCAGACCGCCGACGAATAGCTTTCCGGCGGGAGCGACGTCGTTGGAGTTATTGGGGGTGCTGCGTCCCGAAGAACTGGAATGGCTTCCATTCATTGGCATCAGGGTTCCATGGATATCGTGTTCAAGGATGCCGTTGCCTTCACCCATGGCGGAACTGTTGGACAAAGACAAAAGTCGCTTAGAATAATTTCACCGTACATGAATTGAAGTTGCCAAGTATGCGAACGCAATATTGTTCTTGGTCGCTTATTCGAAATAATTAGATGCTTCCGTCTTGGTTTGGTGTTGGCAGTTTGAATTTTGCGAACAAGCAGTACCGATATGCATAGTTCGAATTGCGACGGGAGGTTTGCATAATTAATACAGATGTCACTCGGCAAAGATATAGGCTTTTGGTTGGGATGACAGCAGCTTTTGGGGGAAATTGGTTGAAATTGAGGAAGGTTCGCCGGGGGTGTTGTCGTGGCCAACTTCCAGGAAAAAAGTTTACTTTATACGCGAGAGTACGTTTGTAACGTCGAGACATCCCGCACAGGTGAGCTTGCAACTTTATTCAAACAAATAACGATGATAAATCCTGCAAATCAAAACCGAATAATGGTCGTTGTCAAGTTATTTGCACTTCCTTCGTTTAGAACAAACTATTTTAGACAATGCTATTGGTCGATTTTAATTTGGCTTATGAAAAATTGCTTCAATCAAGCCAGGGCAATTCTGTCGATTATTACTTATAACCTTAACCCCAACTCCAAACTAACGCTCCTATTCTAATTTTTATCACTTTCAAGTTCAATGAGACAACGATTGACACGACTGTGCAATGTTACCAGCATAACCTTCACAGTGGCGAATAAGTGTTCTCAAAGCACACGAAATACTTGACACTAAAGATTTTGAAAGTCTGAACCGGCTAAAATGGCGAAGCTAAGCGAATCATGTAACTTCTGTTACAAAAACATCATTTTCATTACAACTCTGTCATTTGATCAACTTCAACTGACTAGACCTCATTCACTGACATAGTAGGTAGGTACATTTATATTCTTTGACACATAAAAGGTACATTTCAAAGCCTTTGCCGTGGAGACGATGGGGCCGTGGTGTCAGGAAGCCAAGGAATTCATTACCGACGTTGGATCTAAACTCATTTCAACATCTGGAGATCCCCGGGCCAGATCCTTCCTAACTCAAAGAATCAGTCTTTGCATTCAAAAGGGCAACGCAGCAAGTATTTTGGGAGCTTTGCCAAATTCTGATGTTTTCAACAAAATATTTTATTTAAGTTAAGATTTGTATCGTTATATTTTATTATTCTTATTCATGTATCAGGTAATATACAATATATACTTTATTATAGGTACATTTTCACTATACCTGCATATATAAGCATAAGCATATATCCACCTAATACAACTCCCAAAGCATATCTTACAGCAGAAAATTATATTATTACATGTTTTTTTTAATATAAGTCTAAATATTAATTTCAACTGTCAACTGACGTATGTCAAATAAATCTCCGAATTTTCCTAGACATTATAAAAATCAATGCGACTAAAAACGCTTAGGAAATGGCCATCTTTACTTTGAACAAAATTATTGCTGTTTTTAGGCAAGATATATTTGGTAATCCAAATTATCTGCATGATTATCTCTAAATCGATTTGTCTGCGAAATTTGAGATCATGATATCTGTTCATCAAATTCATTTCACTACTTCGTCAGGAAATAAATAGAACTGCCAACAAAATCATCAGAACGTAACGTTCTTTGTATGGGCATAGAGTAGACTGAGTTATGTATTTCATATTGTCAAAAATACAGCTCCACATAGGACCTCGAAAGGTATCTTGTAGACTCTAGTTTACTTACAGTAACTTTTAGAAATCAATGAAACTCCTCTTCTGTGCATGCGCAACACATTAGTATAACTATACATATTTTAATAAATAATTAACAACCAGTAGGTATATTTAATATGGAACCGACACTGGCATGAGCAGCCATACGAAATTTTGATCAATACTTTTTGCATGGGAAAATTTGAAGAGGGCAAGGGCGAAAACTGAAATGCTGCCTGTTTTTTTTTTAATCCACATTTCCAATCCTTCTTGAATGCTAGTTCAAGCCAAGAAGAAGGCTATGTTGGACTTATCAACAAAAAACAGCAATCATTGATTTTGTTTCTCTCAACTTAGAAGTGATTACACCAATCAAAGAAAAAGGGCTTAGACCGACCAGCATTTCCTCGACATCCAGAAATTTTTACTGTAAGTATTGGACCGCCTAACACGTCCCTATCTTATAGACATCGACAGCAATGGACATCTGACCAGAGCTAGGAACAAGAAAAATTGTAGAAACTAGAAATCTCGATAAGCTCATTTGAAAAATTCGTACTTGAAGCCTCTGGCATTTTGTATGCTGGATTAGAAGTTTACGGCTTGGTTTACGAGAAACATGGATCATTTCTCTGGATGCGAGTGTGTTCATCGTGGAAACAGGTTGTACAGCCTGTACATTTCAGAGCGGAGCCGTTTGCGGGAACAGAAACAACGGGCCGTGCTAAGTGGTACATCATTCTGGCCGATGCAGACGGTGCAGCCTCCCAGGTCGTTTCGCCACTCAGTCCTGGAGTGTACGTCGGGGGAGGGGCGGCAGGCCGAAAGGAAGAAGAAGGACGTTGATCATTTCTGGTTGTGCATCGCATTGTGTTGCTGCCATATACTGAGGCTGCTGCGGAAGCCTGGAGGGATGGAAAAATGGAACGACACGGAGAAGGAGTGCCTGACGCTGGCTTTCGGAGGAACGCAGGATGTGCCCCCACAGTCCTGGTCCAAATGAGAGAAGGAGGAGCGCCGCTGGCTGACAGGTCGACTGGCTGGCTGGCTGGCTGGCACTCTCCGTAGCAGTAGCAGCAAGCGGCAGCAGAATGTTGGCGGATCAATAACTTCCCCGTGCACGTGTATACATTAGTGATGTGGGGCGCGGCTGTGGCGGCGGCGCAGGCCGGTTACCATGGCGGCGATTGAGCGAGGGGTTGCTCATCTCCCCTCGACTCAGTTAGTGTCCGCGTCGTGAACCGCTGCCATGTCTCCAATATCATCCCGGTTCGGCCGTGATATTGTCCTGTCACAGCAGTACTGATTCAAGATACTGCTGCCGCGGGACATGACCACGGCCGGGTCGCCTTCATCAGTACACCAGCAGGTCTTATTGTACCACCACAGTGCGTTGATTGTGTTGACCTCAGATCCAGCCTTAGCCGCCGACACCCCTTGAAGGCCCATCCACCACCATCACCAAACACATGTATCATGTCAATGGTGCTAGCACGAACATACCATATATTAGCCTTCTGTAGACTCGTAGACACTTGTTAGCTTTTAGACTTTTTCAGTGTTATGTTTAATCACCTACATCTCGATTACTTAGAATTGAAACAACTTGGTTTTATGTTTTAGATGAGCATTTTCTGCGACACCTTATCTAATATAACGTATCACAAATCGATCGCCCTGGTACGCCCCAAAACAACCCTTTGTCCGCACTCTTGCACCCCCCTCCCCCTTTGAGAATCGATTTCGCTTTAAGTGTATTAGCTGGTAGTAGTAAACATAGTTTAGCGTATATTGCACCTTACTTCTGTACCAATGTATATTTGTATGTGTGGTGAGAATAATAAAACTGATTTAGATCAACAGAAGGCGCAGAGCATTATTTCTGGAAAAAAGTAATTCATTTGCATTGTTGGGAGTGAAAATGAGGGAGTGACACCGAGCGGTCGATAGCGGCAGGATAGTTCGCGGCGGCGGCGACGTCGTCGTCGCGGCGCTCTTCCCGACCGCACGCGCGCGCCATCTGGCGGAGCCTCCCCGAAGACGTCACTCCGAGCAGGGGATGCGAGTGAAATAAAGATGATGCTGACGCAAATGGGGGCAAACAATGTGATTTGTTTGAGAGAGAGAGAAGGGGGCGCAAACATTGATTTTTGCAGTTTTGCTCTACATACAATTATTACACCTACCACTATTAAATACACACAAGTGAAATGTCACAATTTTTGGGGACAACGGCATCTGCATGTAGAGGTAGTAATAAATAGTGCTAGACTAGCATGTTAGACTATTACACTCAGTATTCTAAACTAAGAAATAATTTTTACACATTTTGTTACATGACGAAATGAACCTTACTCACTTCTTACTGTTGGATGTTACGATTACTGAAATGTCAACAACAAAATGTGGTGTAGGCACAACAACTGAAGAAGTGAGAAAGTTAGACAACATTAGAAAACATCTACAAAAATAACCAAGTATGTATAATAAATCTTCGAGAAAGAAGATAACATGCAACAGAGTCTGTTAGTACATAAAGTTACTTTAAAACGGTTGTATTTGGATGCAATTCAATCTAGAGCTTGAAACTTGTGTTATGCTTGAATAAAGTCCGACACTTAGACAATAAATCATCGCGTGAGGTTCAACTGGATGTGCGTGTTAAAAATTTAATCGGAAATTCTGGATAGCTTTATAAAAATTATAAATTATCACCTGCTGACAAACACTCATTGTTCAAAGTCTATTAGTGTTTCCGAGTCAAGTAAAAAGCTTCGTTTTCTTTTCATGGAACTGACATTCGTGACATTTATAAACAATAATAGAAATAAGTGGGTAGTTAAGACATATAACTACCTCGATTCTCTCGAACCGTGGCAAGTTTGACGTCACGTTCGATCACAGTGACTTGCTTGACCGGTGAAAAGGGAGTTCTGATCTAAAAACTCAGCAAAGGGGGGGGGGGGGGGGGTGAAACTTACTAGAAAATCAACACGACATAACTCAATATACCATCCCCCAGTTGCACCAAAAACACGTTTATTGTTAAGTAGTCACAATAGTCACAAGCTCGTAAGTTACAAATGGCACTACAGTTCAGTTAGCAGATACGTCAAAAATGTTTTGACCCCACCCAAAGTGTGCGCTAGCAAGAGGACTACAAGGTTACAAGGTTTCTCAGAATTGATGGCAAAAAAAGTAACCGTGGATAGATATCCCAGTTCATGTCGTGACTGAAGACTGATGCCTGTCAAGTTGGTTTCAAAATATTTGGTTTCGTGAAGGAGATACAACTCTTCAAAGTTTTAATTTTTTTATAGTTTTTTTTTTATGAATGATAAAGTTCATTATAAGTTGCATTTCACTACAATCCAACCAGTGTTTTCAAAGTTGAGCTGTGGACTCAAAAGCATTGGAATTTAGAAAAAAAAAATCATACGTTTTCAGCCATCAATTTTTGGACCCTTTTATATAATTTCCTTCAGCTTTTCGTTGCTGATTTTAACAAGTCTGTTGAAGCATTGACATAGAAAATAATCCACCTAACTTTAATAAAATATTGTCATTGATGTCAATTTTCCTTAGTTTCGTGTATAGTGCGGCGGTTAGTGGACCCATCCTTGCATTGCATTTTTGCGTAGGGCATAACTATTTGATATGAAGATAGTATAATACTCATACCTCAAGTTTAAAGGTGCGTTCAGTCAGCTTATTTAGCCGCAAGTTTTAATTTTAGTCGCAAGCGCAGCGACGCCCATTGGCTCTTACGAACCAGCCTCCTCAGAACAGCCAATAAGTGATGCAGCGCTTACGGCTGAAATTAAAACTTGCGGTTAAATAAGCTGACTGAACGCACCTTAAGAGATCTTGCAATGGTAGCTCCACTTGAAGACGCCGTATACAGGGTGTTCAATAATGCAAAAATTCCAACTCGTGAACTGGATAAGTTGGAGTCAATAAAATCACCAAGTAGATCTACAATTTATTGCTTGTTAAGATAAAGCAAACCACGTCTTGATACCTTCAACCATTTTTGAAGAATCTTGAAATTAGTGATCAATTTAATGGAAATGGACATTTTTGACTAAATTCGTGGTTTTCCAAGATATTCTGGTGGAATTCGATAGTCTACAAAGAGTGAAGTCGATAACGTAAGGGAAAAATCAACCGGTGCTAGTGATCATGATCATAGGCAATAATCTAAATGCAAAAATAACCATTCCCAGTAAATAACTTCTTTTTTTTTACCATAAGGAGCTGCTGATTTTCACGAGTTTCACAGCACTTCGGCACTCAACTTTGCCAAAATAGCAATTGCAAATATGAATAAGGGTGTATAAAACAATCCTCCATTTCTTTTGGGATGGAATACAAAAATATTTTGATTCAAGTTCATTCTTTTTTTTACATATCCTGAAAAAAAACTGACCACTAATTTTAAGACTTTCGAAAAATTGCTGAAGATTTCAAGACGCTTGTTTAATTTTAAGAATGGAGTTGAATTGGTAGGATAAGGCGTTGGCATTGGCATTTCCGAAATCCAAAAAAAATCGAACGTTTTAAAATTTGGAAAATTTATTTTTGGATTTTGGAAATGCCAATGTACCAAACCAAAGTACATCCTTGTAGCTTTGTAGCTTTCGAAAGAGACCTGAATGGTAGATTTCTGTCAAGGAATAACCCCACAGCGTTTGATTCCGCAACGCCTTAATGCTCTCAAGAAAACCCTGATCTGTGTGATCCGGATCACTTACGTCAGCCAATCAAAGAGTCTCAAATTCAAAAGTACTGGATTGGCTGACGTAAGTGATCCGGATCACACAGATCAGGATTTTCGTAAGCGCCTTTATTATAACAACTTAACCCCATCCTTAAGGCTGTCGTTTCCATCACAAAGATAGACTGCGGACTACCGGCAGTGCGAGAGAGACACATACAGACTTTTCTGTCGAGCCCCTCGGCTAAACCGGTCTGCCAAAAAAAATGAAAAAAATTACAGGTACTCATTCGAAAACCGGAGTATTTCTTCGAATAAAAAAGAAAATTTTTGGGAAAATAAAGTCGAATTTACCGAAAATTGAAATTTCAAAATATACATTATGTTGCCAAAGCCATTTTAGTTATGTCCTGTTTTTTCTGACTTTTTTCGGCAGACAGGTTTAGCCGGGAGTCACCGCAGAACAATACCACCAGGAAATGACGTCCTTAAACAAGCATTGAATTGTGAATCTACACGGTGATTTTCATGACTCGAACTCTGTTGGTTAACGAGTTGGAATTTTTTCTGCATCAATTGCAATATTTTAATATAGGGTGTAATAAACCAAGATATTTTTTCTCGGCACCCTATAATGAGGAATCTGGAAAAATTTTAGGGGCAAATTCAGAAAAACTCAGCGAAAAACCTCCAAGACTAACCTCGGGTTCCACCAAAATTTTAAGAGCAGATTAAATCTATTACGCTGATAGTTGCTATGCACCAGCCAATAGGATGGCCAGTTGCTTAGTTACTATCAGAGTGATTAAGTTATCGCGTTGATAAAAGTTTGGTGGAACCCGAGGTAAGTTCTTATTACTATTTTTTAAAATTGGTTCAGGGGGAGGGAGGGGTGGTCAATCTTGACGTGAGCAGCCTGTACATATTACTATAGCCCCGAATGGTTATGCCTTACGCTAACATGCAAGGTTTGTATTCAAAGATTTTTATGCCCCGTTTGGAAGTTATTTTGATAAGATAATACAGGGTGGTCCGACTTTTATGTCATTAAATTTAAGGATCGATAGAGAATGACAAATAAAGGGGACTTTCTCCAGAAAACATATTTGAGAAATGCCCAATAACAGAGATACAGCCCTTCAAAGTTGGAAATAAATAATCGCTTTTTTCGCATAACTTTTGAACCGTTCAACCGATTTGATTATAAATAGAACCAAAAGTTCACTGAAATTATCCTCTGTCGAACAATCATAACATGTTCCATAAGAAAGTTTCAGGGGCTTAGGCATTAGGGGGTGACCCTACTTTTCCCCCCTTATTTTTCACCCCCTTAGTTATTTTTGGAAACTGTTCATAATTTTGAATTCTACGTTCAATTTTGAAGAAAAAATCACTGTTGCAAAATTTTGATTAGAGGCTTCGTTTAGGAGATATTTGGGTTTGAAACTTTGGGAAACAGCCCGAAATCGCCACTTTCAAAGGTCTAAAAATTGAAATCCAAAGAAACTCATGATTTCTCAGCTGAAATGGGTTTTCTAGAATTTCTAAGTTGATGAACCACCATTTTTTCCAAAACACGGGAATTTTTCAGGAAAAAAACAATTTGGGTTCTGGAAAGTGGCGATTTCGGGATGTTTTCCAAAGTTTCAAACTCGGATATCTCCTAAACGAAGCCTCTAATAAAATTTTTGCGAGAGTGACTTTTTCCTCTAAATTGAACGTAGAATTCAAAATTATGAACAGTTTTCAAAAATAACTGGTGGGTGAGAAATAAGGGGGGGGGGAGTAGGAACACCCCCTGATATCTACACCCCTGAAACTTTTTTATGGAACATGTTATGATTGTTCGACAGGGAATAGCTTCAGTAAACCTTTGGTTCTATTTTGAATGAAATCGGTTGGACGGTTCAAAAGTTATGCGGAAAAAACGATTATTTATTTCCAACTTTGAAGGGCTGTATCTCTGTTATTAGGCATTTCTCAAATATGTTTTCCGAAGAAAGTCCCCTTCATTTTTCATTTTCTATTGATCCTTAAATTTAATGACATAAAACGAGGACCACCCTGTATAACAGCCTTGAAGAAACAGCTGAAATACACTCAACGACAAAAAAAATCACTCGAAAAAGTAATCAACTTTGATGGCCCATAACTTTTAAACAAGTTACTCAACTTGGCTAAAATATCTAATGAATGAAGCGGCAAGCCCGCCCCACTTAAATCCGATAAAACACATTTGGAATTTTAGTTCGATGTGATTTCTAGAACGATTTTCTTTTTGAGTGAAAATGAAATGTTTGGGAATCGCATTGGACGACTCCACAAATCGACACCATTAAAATCCTTAATCAAAGTTTGCTTCGATGTCGACAAGATGTCATAGAAGAGCGCCCCTGCTGATTGTCACTTTTAGTTCATCATAATAAGCTACAATCGATTCAATTGTTGCCCAAACAAAACTTCAATGTTTTGTGATTTGGAAATTTTCGTAATCACATTTTCATGAAAAAAAAATTACGTTCATGAAGGACCAGCTAGGATGAAAACTTGAAAAATACAAAATTAATTATATCGTTTCACAGTTATGTGCCATTAAAGTTGGACCATTTATCGAGTGGATCGAATTTTGTGCATTTCGGTAAGTGTATTACACTAGGCCAAATACGTTTCAAAATAGAAAGAACCCGACTAATAAAAGTTAACAACAATTCCAGGCTGAAAATGCATATTGACAGTCGTTTCAAATTTCTCAGGCGGGGGGTATATCCTTGTCAGCTACCGTGTGCCATCTCTTGGAAATTGAATTAGTAAATACAGTGAGATGAACCATATCATGATTTTGGTCAAGGGTGGTCCTGACGCCCTATATGCAGCCACGTGATTGGTATAAAATGACCTATTTTGCCATTTGAAGACCCCTCGACGAAGAAAATGTCTGATCTCACGGTATAAAGCTCATAACAATAATAATAATGTATAATAATGTTGTGAATTTGACTTTTTATTATCAATTTTGATTGAATTTTATTTAATTTATTGGTGTAGCTCCCGTCTTGTGAATAGGTGAAACCTGTAGGACGTTTGTTCAAATTAAAAAAAAAAAATAACAAGCATGACGGCATCTGGTTGAATCATTGGGTAGTATTAATAAAAAATAAGCATAAGTATTTGCTTATATTTTTGAGAAGTTGCTAAGCAGACTTTCCATAGCAACGCCTATGAAATTCAAGCAAATGCTTATGCTTATTTTTTATTGATACTACCCATTAACTCTTCCTCCTACAGGCTTCACTAAGAACGGATTCACTAAAAATATCTATCTCTGGGCTGAAATTGGCTATTTCTTATCTTTCAGATACAAATTATTTTTTTCAGAAAAAATCCATTGAAAATTTTCATGATTATAATGTCGCTTCTTCGGTCAGATTATAGGAAATCTGGTGGCCTACCTATAAAGCCATTCTCATTTACCTGGGGTCCTCGGGGCGCAGGTTCACCTATATTGGCGCCGTCGCCAACCCCAAGCCTATAGCCAGCCCGATCGATAAGCGCTTCCGGTGAAACAGCCAATTGAACCAGTGAGTTTGGTCTATGGGAAGACCTGCGCACGAGCTGCGAGTGAAGGAAACCGCCTATATGAGAAGGTCTATAGTATCTACCGATTCTATTATATGTATACTAACACCGCCTGGTATGATTTTGAAATACAAAAAAAAATCATTGATATAATACAGCTCGCGCTATCGGAGAGTGCCAATCTGATTTATTGGAAATATAGGACTTTGTATTAAATTTGAAATTTATACGTGACGTAAACTACTAACAGACTCCGTTTAGTAGGTGTTAGGCGTGTTTGGAAGAGACAATAAAAGGCCTAGTATAGTAAGTATAGTAAATAGTCACCGGTGAGGTCAATATTCAGTAACTTATTTGCATAGAGCAAAGTGCCAATGAAAAATATTATCAAGAGGTTTTTCGCAATTATTCAACAACAATAAACACGTGTTTGCCATATGTTAGTATCAAACAGCACTTCATACAAATGAATAAAAGAACTGTACAAGGCAGGAGGTGACTGAAGAACAACGGCATGAAACCCTAGGAAATACACAAAAAAAAAACAACAGGCAGTGTGTTGTATAGTAGTAGTATAAATTACCAATTAAAATGATTGATTAATAAAAATGGGCTACACTTCTGAACCGCTACGCTACTTTCTTGCTACTTGGAGACTTCGTAGTTGTGGTTTACCTTCAATGGCCGTTCCCGCCGCGACGGGCAGATGGACTCGGTGGTTTCGGTAGTCCATCTTCTCAGTGCAACCTCTGTGAAACTGGACGAATCGTCGCTGACACTTTAAAGAATTAAAAAATCACATAAGACTTTTTTTCTAAAAAAAAATCTGAACACCTGAATGCCGTGCAACATTTTTCTACGCAAGGCGGATTATTAGTGATGCAGTCAGTAGTAGAAGTGGTAGCATGAACAATAAATAATGATGATTTCTACGTATAACTCGTGTTTTGTCTAAGTTCATAAATCGACGAGTACTAAAGTATAACTCTATGTTATTATACAATTAATTTACAGGAAGTGTGTGTATGTACGTATATAGGATACAGTCCTTTGAAGAAATCAAATTGCACAAAGAACTGTAAATGAAGACCAAGAAAGAGCAATCTCGAAAAGACTGTACACCGTAAAATAGGAAATTATAGAGATAGCTACTGAACAATAATAATGATTAAAAACACTTATATTAATACATTAGACGTTTACAAAATTGCTATAGAACAAAATAGTTTGCTGTTTCAACCCGCGACCAGGAGTACCCGGGAGCAAATTGACTAAGAACCATTTTTGTTTCTATGGAGTTTACCGGGAACTTTGTTATTTTCGAAAAAATAGTGCAACGGTAAACTGAAAGGGAGCACAAGCAAAAACAATACATTTATTACAAAGTGAAAAAAGGGCTTCATATGAATATTGCATATTAGTAGTGAAAGTAACCCATTCACCAAACTAACAATATTATTAACAGACTGTTCACAAAGTGCTCATCGAGTAATTTCTATTGTTTTTTGTTACTGTGGGATTTCACCTATTTGCTTTGCATAAAAGTCAGTCCATGCAGATACATAGTCATCGATCCCAAATCGCTGCAGGTATAAAAGTCCAGAAGGCAGTGAAGTTTTTCTTGGACTAATATTCCCATTCGTTAAATGTCGATGTTTGTTCTGTTAGTGGTACTAATAATAATATATTCCAGAGTCTGGGAAAAAAATTCCAGTGGGTTCCATTGGTAGAAAATTCAGATGGGTAAACTTATTCTCCCAATTAAGTCACTAACTGAACAATCCTATCTGTGTTCGCAGACTGGGAAAATAAGTATGTACCAAAAAAATCACTGCTTCCTGGACTAGTAGGTATTAAATCGTTTCGCGTTGACTCCATGGTTCGTCTACAGTGATCGCAGGCGTCACTGTTGACTGACTGGTCAGTAGCTGGCGTTCTGCTGTCACTGTAGACGGACCATCAAGCTGCTCTTACGATGAACGACTCACAACCAATTCAGATTGAAGTCATGACAGCAAGCTTGACAGATACAAAAAATTTAGTGTAATATCGCAAGTAAAGGAGCCCAAGTTATTTAAAAAAAAAATGTCCTGTTGCTTGTCCTAAATACGGCATGTTTTTCTGACATTTGATAGATATTATTTTGATGTGTTCAAATTTCAAATTGAAAACGTATTTGAAAATTAGGTCAAGAAAATATGTGTGTACGCATTCGAAACATTATGTCATCGCCATCATGCATGTTTCAAACTCAACAAGACTGAAAAGTTTTCTTTCAGTTTATCGTTGCATTTCAAGTAAATAAAAAAAAAACAATTAAAATAAGTATAGCAGTGAGTATGTATCAAAATCAAGCTACAATTTCGTTTAGTATCGTGTGGTATGCGAGAGGGAGACTTGCACCTTCAAAAGCACTTTAATTGGAACTAATTCTACACTTTTGACTTTTAAGTACATGAATTAGATTAAATCTTCGATCTTCCGATTTAATCAAAATGCTTTCTAAGGGAGTCCCGCTCCAATTAAATGGAACAAAATCAATAACAATAAACAGAAACGGAAATGTTTATTTTTGAAGAAATCGTGATTAGAAAATGAAATAAAAAGGGTTATAATAAAAGTGAAAGCTCGTTTGGCGGTGGAGGATTCGGGCTTGATTATTTCGATATTTTGAAAAGTCTTAATTGTTATTTTCAAAAGTTACGGAAGCTGTATGTACAGGAATGTTTTTAATAAAAAAAAAATAATTTTAGTAGTACAGGTATACAATAAACCAATTAAAACGCCTAATACGCAAGTAAACTACAGTAGTACTCTCAACTACGAAAAAATATGTACAACCAAAATATGTAAAAGCTATCTAACTTAAGCTCCGGCTAATTTTTGTATAATGTATAAATTCGGGCTGAGGGGGGTGCGTCGGCAGTCGTTTTCATCCCGTTGATACCTTTACGCGAAATTATTAGAAATGTCAACAAAGTTGGCGTTGAAGTGGATAATGAATAAATTTTAGCTATTTTAAAGTCAAGAGCTGCATTTGTGTAAATCGATAACTAAGCGCTATCAAAACATTTGCATGCATGTGTTGTTTCCGCTCAAATTATGCATGAAATTATGCATCAATAATGATTTATTATTATCGTTTTTCTCGCATTTGTTTTGGATTCAGTCTAATCTAAAATTATACATCTTTATTTATATACCCTTCATGTCTTGGAACCTCCTACTCAAGCGTTAATTTTCATTCCTGTCCTGGTCCATTATACGGTCAAGTTTTATGCGTTCTAAAGCGCTGAACGAAAGTAATGTTGTGGAGTAGATTTTTGATGTTAATGCCATTTCATTGACGCATGTGTGAATGTGAATGCACGGATCCATAGAAGTACAAAATGTAGTTTATTTACTTTGTTATTCCTCACAAATTATACGCGCGTCAAATTGACATTTACGAGCTCGATCTGATTCGCTTAGATATCTCTTCATTTGCATAATTAATCTGATCAAGCTTCACTTTGAAGTTTTCATAGTAAATTAGTAAATTGACGTAGGTAAGTCAAGGTAAAACGCGAGGTGAAACGTTTCTTATCACAAACGTGACAGATGGAACAGTGAAACATCTAAAATGTATTTGAGGAACTGTCTCAATATTATAAAAAAAACTTCATCACCGATGAATAGATAGGATACAAACAATGACTTACTAATGATTATAAGGAAACATTGTCGAACACTCAACAGATTTTTCGACAAATAAGTGCCTACACAAAACTACCGAAACAAAAACACCACAAAACTACCGAAACAAAAACACCACAAAAGTACGAATGATATCAAGACGACTGATAGTTTCAGTGGCGTAGCGTAAAAAACAAAGTGGCACAGAAGAAATAAACTGCTCGTTAAAACTCAAGGATCAAGTGAGGATATCTCTGGTAAAATATTCGACTTGGAAAAAATTTATGGCGCCTGCGATAAAGCTTTCATTCGGCTGCGATGTCCACTTAGGTCATCACTGACTTCTGGCTTACCAAATGTATTACTTCCATTTATTGCAAATGGTCAACTTCCATAGCTAAGCCTGGTTAGAGCTGGTAAATAAGGGTCTCAAAGCCCTCGATTTCAGCGTTACTGTTCAATTTTATTTTTTTCCAACCGAATGTGTCATCATTCTTAATTTCAATAATTGACTGCACTAAATTTGGGAAAAATCAGAAAAGCGCTTCGTTACTTCTATTCAAACTTTGAAGAGCAAAATCTCCGTTATTGTGCATTTCCGAAACCGAAGAAATTTCTTGTTTTTAATAGGCTATTTCGTTTGGGCAAGTGCGCATGCGTGAAGGCGCCAAATTTTGAAAACTTTTCGTACACCTGTCAGTTGAATGGCAACGCTGCATGCTCTGTCTAAGTGTCTATACTCTATACACTGATAGAAAGGACCACCAGATTCCTCCGCTTGAAAAGTAGTCCCGAGCGTTACCCGCGAAATTTAAAATTCCAGTTAGAAAGAGGTGCTTATTTCCGCTAATCACAGCTAAGTGCTATGGTAATTTTAAGTGACACCAGTTTAATACCAATTTTAATGAATGAGAGAATAATTTTTTTGAATGAAGCTGATTCTATTACACAACACTCACAACAGCCGAGCCGACTAAAAATAACAAACATCATAGAGAAATGGAGGTTAGAAATCGTACGTAAAAGCCAAACTCGCTGAATGTAATGCCATTGGCTTGGCGTAGGAATAATTTGCCCGGGTAAGACTACCAACCGAACAAAACTAATATTAGTTCCAAACGCGCCTATGTTGTTACAGTCTTTGGTGCTTTTG
Source organism: Anaspis maculata (assembly GCA_949128115.1). Classification (NCBI taxonomy): domain Eukaryota; kingdom Metazoa; phylum Arthropoda; class Insecta; order Coleoptera; family Scraptiidae; genus Anaspis; species Anaspis maculata. The sequence continues at coordinate 40,234,462 of OX421962.1, read as the reverse complement.
TTTGCTATAGGTTACCTCACTGAAATTCAAAAAAGTCCGTTCTATCGGTGAACAGACTATACCCCCCTGACCAGCTACTGGTTCCTGGCTGTCACTTTTACACACACCACAAATGATTTGTGGAATTTTAGGTGCACTAAAAGATTTTCTAGTGTTAATTATCAATATGGGTGTGCGAAACTATGAAATTCGCGCCACATATGCGCACCCAAACGAAACGACCTATTCTAACATCCTTTTGTCTGTTAGTTTTTCTGTACGCAGGGGGTGTTGAAAAGTTCAAGCCTCCTTAAATTCAGAAAAAATCCGCTTGCGGAGCGTTTAAAGGGGGGCTATGCCCAGTAGCTCCCACTCAAATCAGGAAACCGAAACTCTTCCACAATTTTGATATTTAAATGTGATCCTTGTGAGCTATGATTTCCCGAATTTCTCCTTTTCACAAATTTCCAAGGGCGTCACGTGGCGAGAGTCCCAATCACATTAGGGTTGAACGTACTTCAACAGTCACATTACTCGCTGGATGGAGGATATAGGCAAAACTTTTCCAGTTATAGTATGTTCACTTCTACCGTGTTTCTAGTCGGCTGTGAGATTTTGTTTGTAAGTTTTCAAATCTGAAATAGAGAAAATCCCCAAAACTTTACGGTTGGCTGCTGTGGCTTCATTCGGCACAATAATTCACGAAGAGACACGAAGTCGTTCGGATCACTTTTGGAACACATTTTTTACGCATTTCCTTTGCAAATAGACGGATCACTTTTGGAACACATTTTTTACGCATTTCCTTTGCAAATAGACGGAACATTTTTGCGGGACGTGATGTCCGACGCTTTTTCCCATTTTATTGAAGAATGTAGTAATTTTTCGACCCGTTTTTTATTTTCGCCAATGAACAAAATAAATCAAAGCAGCTTTGACATTTGAGAGTTGTCAAAAATATTTTTAACCTCTCAAAGCCAGTTCAACTTTACGATGGTTCAAACTAAAAATATACTAGCCCTTCGTCCAAAATAAGGGACCCATGGAATCATCAACCCTTTCACCTCTTCCAGTCGAAAAGACACGCCAAACCATGAAGAACTATAGGTAAGACAAGGAACATCCCAGCACGTCTGCAGTTGCAGCAGGATTCGCGTGTAAAAAGTTGATTGAACCGAATTTCAAAAAACCCAGCCGCTCAAAGTTGCATCTTGGACCGAAATTCATGTGAGTATCTTCAATTCGCAATTTGCTCTCGTTTTGGAGCTTGACGGAACGAGTTTTTGTCGGCCTTGAATGGCCGCCGTCTCTAGTCGCATTTCCACGTATAACAAGGTTAGTTTTCCAGATTTTAATATCAATTTGATAAGAAATACAGGGTGGCCCAACGAAAACAGAACAGAGGGGTTTTCGGGCATTTCACATTATTTTTTCGAAAAAAGCTCAGACAGGTCGATTTTTATATCGAGGGGGACATCTGAAACATACATTGGCAAACTTCTATCTTCAGCCCCCTCACCTCTACCCACCCTAACTTTGGAATTTCAAATGACACCATCAACTTTGCGATACATCAAATCGAAGAGAATCAAATTCTTTTTCTGGAAACAATATTTTCAAAATTTTCAACCCTTTTCCCCACCTTCCTAAATTCCTCTGACTGTCCCATTTTATATCCTCGACCTCTCAATTCTCTTCAATTTAATCAGCGTCATCCTAAATAGCATCTACGGGAAAAATTTTCGGTGGAGAAAAGTGTTACCCAAATTCACCCTTCTCCTCTCCCCCACCACAATTTCAAAACTCAACCAACACCACCTACTTTGTGATACATCCAATAAAAGGAAATTGATTTCTCTTTCTGAAACAATTTTTTTTGAAATTTTCAACCCCTCTCCTGATAAATTGAACATTCGGAATATTTTAGGGGGAAAGGGGGCTTTTTGAAAGTTCTGAAGATATTTTTATTCAGGAAGAGAATTCAATTCTTTTTGATTTGTTGTATCACAGTAGGTAGTGTAATTTTAGATTTTGAAGTTGAGGTGGGGGAGTGAAGGGGTGAATTTGGGTGGCACTTTTTACACAGAAAATTGTCTCCCTCGATGCTGTGTAGGATGACGTTGACTGTACTGAAGAGAATTGAGAGATGAAAAATATTACATTGGAAACTCTTGACAATTTCAGGAAGAAGGGGGGTGGGGTTGAAAATTATAGAAATATTTTTTCAGAAAGAGAATTTAATTATATTCAATTTGATGTGTCGCAAAGTGGGTGGTGTCATTTGAAACTTCGAAGTTAGGGCGAGTGGGGGTGAGGGGGCTAAAGATAGAAATCTGCCAATGTATGTTTCAGATGTCCCCCTCAATGTAAAAATCGAACTGTTCGAGCTTTTTCTAAAAAAATGAGGTGAAATGCCCGAAAACCCCTCTGTTCTGTTCTCGTTGGGCCACCCTGTATTACTTTACTTTCAGAGAAGCCAGTTTCACACCAGGTAAAGGTGCGTTCAGTCAGCTTATTTAGTCGCAAGTTTTAATTTTAGTCGTAAGCGCAGCATCGCTTATTGGCTGATCTGAAGAGGCTGGTTCATGACAGCCAATGAGCATCGCTGCGCTTACGACTAAAATTAAAACTTGCGGCTAAATAAGCTGACTGAACGCACCTTAAAAAGGCGGCAAGCCTACAATACTAAAGTAAAAAATTTGCCCAGCCAACTCGAGTCACAGTAGACGTGAACCTACTATACGTAGAACCTACATTAAAACGCCTATACAGGGTGAATCAGTTTTAACCGATCAAACTCTGGGATAAGATCACTGGCGGCTCCAGCATTTTCGAACAGAGGGTACGGTTCACCGACCAGGCGCCCTTAAGGTAAGGGCTACAATCAAAATAAGCCCCTTGCTTTTCTCCAGTGGCGTACCCAGATTTATGGACAGGGGGGGGGGGCATAATAGTAATAATAATATTGACAATAATAAGCAGAAAAAAAGAGAGCCTCTCTAATTCATTTTTTCTCTTCCCTTCGAGGCTCAGGCAAAACTCAAAAGTGCAAAACTATCCAAAAAACATAACCTAAATTCTGTTTTTGAAACACAATGATACCTGTCAAGTAGGTATCAAGCAATCAATCAAATGATAATTCGCCAGGGGATATTAGTCGAAGCCTTAGGGGGGGATTTATACCCTTCATCCTTCCCCCGTGGGTACGCCCCTGCTTCTCTTTATGACTTTCCTCGAACTCCCTATATGTAGTTGATTCATAAGCGGTTTTCAAAGAAAAACGATCATTACAACAACTTGGTTTTAATGGTATGAACTCGGGTATGAATTGAACTTTTTTCACGCATCTATTCTACAAAACTAAATTTACACCTATCTGCCTCTTCTGTAATCACCAACAGGGTATTTAGTCAATCTTCAGTCATCGTAGACCAACTTTTGGTTCTGGCGGAGCCTGGAGGCTCTAGCCCTCAGCAGATTAGAAAATATTTTTTTGCCATAGCTTCCAGATTGGCGAATCAAATTTTCTGAAACTTGGCTCATAAGAAACACGGATTTACTTACTTATTGTTTGGTTAAATGCATTATTCTGGAATGTATCTTCTGAAGCAACTATTTCTTCTTTTTTCCGCGGAGTTGGTAATGAGTGACTTCCCGCCGTCTCACATAGTATGTAATGAATCAATTACCATAATGGTTGTGAATAATAGTACATTACATACCGAGACGGAAAGAGGTTCATTACAGACAAGAGCCAAGGTAGCTGCAGAGCGCGCCGCGGGCCGATGGTTCGTAATGGTTTATTTTCCAACATTTTCAAAAGTCACTAATAGTAGAGGAAAAATGAGACTCTATTGTGACTTTCGTGTGCACGGAAAGGTAAAAAGCTGGGGTGCATTTTTTATGGTGTAATATGGCTTGGGGATGAAGAATCCACTTGTCGTCAAAAAATCGTCCAGTGTGGGGGCGGTATGGGGGCGGTTTTGTGAAAAAACAGTTTTTTTAAAAAATGTTCTACAGTTTGTCAGCTTTTGGCTGATATCAGCTTGGAACAAATCCGTCATTTGTAAGTTGTCGTAAATAATTTATGAATAAAAAGGTGATCATTTACTTTGCCATAAGAATACATGTAAAACTTGACTGCCTCGTGCGCAAAGAACGTTGAATATCTCAGTAACGTGTTGAATGACATTTTTCATTCCACTCCCACTCGATTATCTCCGTAACCACTAGTTCAATCAAAAAAGTTCCTTCTGTAAACCATGTTACCTATTCCATTGCGATTCTTGCGGTTTTTTCAGATTTGATTTATCTTGAATAGTAACTGAGCTAGGGACGGAATTGTAATGTACTGCATGCAGCGGACAACTGCAGCGCTGAGGCCCTCGCGTACCCCTGCCACCCGCGCATCCCCGCGAAGGCCATGGTGTATTGAGGCGGGAAATCTGCATACTTATTATTGTGGCTGATGATCGAAACATTGTAAAAGTGTAGTCGGTAAATTTGCAATATAAATAAATATATACCCCTTGAATTACGACGTACGTCTTCACATATTATAATAGTCCAGTCAAAATAGGTTTTAACCGGAAATAAATTCGGAAGTTGACGAAATTTGGTGGATCGATGCAGAATTGAACGTGGAATGATATACTGAAATTCCCAAAAGGCTTGGTTTTTTTTAGGACCAATAAAAAGCACCATCCTTGAAAATTTTTGTTTTTTTTTCTGAATAACTTGTAAACTATTACCTTTAGAACACAGCACCATCAAAGCAAATGTAGGCCGTTAAATTCCCAAGAGATCAGTATAAAACTCATTACTGTTCAGTCAATAGCCTCTGAGATACCGCGTCTGCAAAAACGCAGTGAAAATTACTTAAAATATATTTCCGAATTTTATGTAACAATTTGCATAGTGTCAATTCAGGGGCTGTAACGTGGACAGCGAATGTGCGGATTTCAATGTGCTTTTTCTACATTCGGTATCACACTTTTGTTTAGAAGTCACCAACTTCAAAATGGTACTTTTTCTCGACCTTTGAAATCGATACTTGATGTCCCGAAGAATCCGCAAAAATCGATTTTTTTCATAAATAAAATGATCTGCACGCAGTCTTCCTTCAAATTGATTGTTTTTATTTCTGACCGGTTTCGCAGATCTCTGGCCCTTCTTCATCAAAGTGTGGAGTCTAAAATAAAATACATAAAACAAGTAGGTAGGTACATAAAAGGTGAATGATAACACACCGAATCACCGACATTGTATAAATGGTGAAGATAAAGTTTGTATAAATGATAAGTGAATTGTTTTTAAATTCTTCAGATGTCAGTATAACATTTGTGATGTTGTCATGGAAGAACGGACAAAAGAACTTGATGGAAATGTATGAAATAATAATAGAGCTAATAATAATGGTACAAGGTGGGTGATGAATTAATGAAAGGATGGTTGAATGGAAAGAAAGAAGCTTATTAAAATAAAAGGCGTTGTAAAAATGTTTAAAAAAGAAATCTATACAATCTTTTAGGCAATTTCGGACAGAATTATTAGTTGCTTTACAAATTTCAAGAACCTCCATACTATCTAAAAGCCGTCCTTTTTTACAAACATGTAAAATTTCAAAATTAGTTCCAAGGACGAAGTTATGATTTTCTGAGATGATTTTGATGATTAGATGATTATGATTAATAATTCTTTCCAAAATTGCCTAAATGATTGTATAGATTCCCCTTTTAAACATTTTTACAACGCCTTTGATTCAAATAATTTTTTCTCTTAGTCAACCATCCTGCTTTCATTATTTATCACCCACCTTGTACCATTATTATTAGCTCTATTATTCCATACATTTCCATCAAGTTCTTTTGTCCGTTCTTTCACGACCACATCACAAATGTTATATTGACATCTGAAGAATTTAAAAACAATCATCAAATGCAAGTACAATATTCAGCAGTTAGTGTCCGGACTACCTTTTTTTTTCTGAATAGGTCGTTTTAGTCTTTCAACCCATACAACTCAGAAACCATCACTATAGGATAAATATTCCGGAACATGTTATTTTTTCTGTATTCAATTCTTCATATTTTCCCTGGATGGTTTTGCTCTACCTAAGTGAAAAATGAGGCAAATAGTATGGTATGAAAAAAATCGATTTTTGGGGATTCTTCGAGACATCAAGTATCGATTTCACAGGTCGAGGAAAAGTACCATTTTGAAGTTGGCGACTTCTTGACTTCTAGACAAAAGTGTGATACCGAATGTTGAATTAGCTTTTCCCGCATGTAAAACACATTGAAATTCGCACATTCGCTGTCCAGGTTACAGCCCCTGAATTGACACCATGCATATTTTTACATAAAATCCGGAAATATATTTTGAGTAATTTTCACTGCGTTTTTGTAGACGCGATATCATAGAGGCTATTGACCAAAAAGTGATGAGTTTTGTACGATCTCTTGGAAATTTAACGGGCTACATTTGCTTTGCTCGTGCTGGTGCTGTGTTCTGAAGAGATAATAGTTCAGAAAAAAAAAAAATTTTCAAGGATGGTGCTTTTTATTGGTCCTAAAAAAAACCAAGCCTTTTGGGAATTTCAGTATATCATTCCACGTTCAATTCTGCATCGATCCACCAAATTTCGTCAACTTCCGAATTTATTTCCGGTTAAAACCTATTTTGACTGGACTATTATAATATGTGAAGACGTACGTCGTAATTCAAGGGGTATATATTTATTTTTATTGCAAATTTACCGACTACACTTTTACAATGTTTCGATCATCAGCCACAATAATAAGTCTGCAGATTTCCCGCCTCAATACACCATGGCCTTCGCGGGGATGCGCGGGTGGCAGGGGTACGCGAGGGCCTCAGCGCTGCAGTTGTCCGCTGCATGCAGTACATTACAATTCCGTCCCTAGCTCAGTTACTATTCAAGATAAATCAAATCTGAAAAAACCGCAAGAATCGCAATGGAATAGGTAACATGGTTTACAGAAGGAACTTTTTTGATTGAACTAGTGGTTACGGAGATAATCGAGTGGGAGTGGAATGAAAAATGTCATTCAACACGTTACTGAGATATTCAACGTTCTTTGCGCACGAGGCAGTCAAGTTTTACATGTATTCTTATGGCAAAGTAAATGATCACCTTTTTATTCATAAATTATTTACGACAACTTACAAATGACGGATTTGTTCCAAGCTGATATCAGCCAAAAGCTGACAAACTGTAGAACATTTTTTAAAAAAACTGTTTTTTCACAAAACCGCCCCCATACCGCCCCCACACTGGACGATTTTTTGACGACAAGTGGATTCTTTATCCCCAAGCCATACTACACCATAAAAAATGCACCCCAGCTTTTTACCTTTCCGTGCACACGAACTTCTCAAATAAGCACATTTCGCTTCATATTTTCCTCTACTATAATGAACAATGATTATGGTGGTTGTGAGTAGAAGTTCTTTCCACCTTCATAGATGTTATGAGAATAGTTCCAAGATTTTATCGCGCGACGCCCAAAGCGAATTTCCACAGGTAACATTATCAATTTCATTGGCGAGTTTTTATCACGTTAATTGTTTTTTACAAAGAGTAATCCATCGGTACTACTTATGGATTTTTTTTTCAAAATTATAAGCTTGACGTCTGGCGCCCCTGATTTGCAACAGGGGGTACGGCCGTACCGTCGTACCCCCCGTGGAGCCGCCAGTGGATAAGATTCTCCTAATCCTCCTGATTCAGAAAAATATAACGTAACGTACTTCTCACCCGTTTCCTAAGAAATATACAGAATGTCAGAAGTCACTTTTTTCGATTTTAAAATATTTGTAACTTGCGAACTATCAAACTAGGTATCAAACCAAATTAGCTTAAATTTAGCATAGGCTGGTTTGTCGGAAACATCTAGTTACATTGCAAAATTTCGAAAGAATTTAATCAGTAGCGTAGGAGTTATGGGGGGTCATTAATTTTGAAGCATCTAAAGAACCTTTCAAATTAATGTTCTCTCCAGAACTCCTACACCACTGATTAGATTTTCTTGAAATTTGACAGGTAGGTAGATAATTCCAACAAGCCAGACTGTGCTGAAGCTAATTTGGTTAAATAGTTCCCAAGTTAGAAAATTTTGAAAATCGGGAAAAATTAATTTTGACATATCCTGTATCTTTCTTAGGAAGCAAGTAAGAGGCACGTATATTATATTTTTCTGGGTCAGGATGATGAGGAGGATATTATTATCCCAAAAGTTTGATGGATTCAAACTGATTCACCCTGTATTTCTTAGTTGTCATTCCCTCTCGGTTTCCCCTTCATTCTATTCTAAGCTTCCATGAAACATTAGATGCCAATATAGAAATTTATCTCTGCGGGATTTTTGTTTTTGAGAAATAACAAAACATCAAAAAAAAGTGTACGTTTGACGCGACCTATAGTGCTGTTGAGCAAAACCTTTTTCTAGAAATAGCCCGAGAAGATTTAAAGATCAAAAGCATGAAAATCGCACTGTGAATTGTTTGTCGTAGACCTAAAGCGAACATCCAACAGACAGGTATATTGATTGTCATCCTTGCCTTGGAACAATGACCGTAACATCGAATAGAATTTCGCATAGCGTTAAGATTCAAGTATTATATTTTTAGCAGGCATCGTCTTCCTGTTGTAAAGCCGGAATATGGCACCATGGCACAATGGCCAAGCCCGCCAAGCCAAGATGAAGAGACAGTGCTCAAAATTGAACCAAACTTCGCGTTTTTCTCTCCCTTGGGGATGGTCGGGGTTCGTAAGAGGCACATAGTTATTGTTCCATTACTGTAAAAGCAGGTACACAGGTACCTGCTAAGAGTAAACAAAAGATTCTCTGGACGGGCGGACCAAGACCAATATTTGCTTTACATCCGAGAATAAGAGAGCGATTTCTCTCACGCACAAAGAACGAAGAATATCTTTTTGTTAAAGAGGTATTCACACACAAGTTATATTGAGGGGCAGGTAGAATTCAGGGTCGTCTGTCTCCTCGCTCTATACTAAAGAGCGAGAGAATTGCAAGATGCAATGCACCAAACAGCTTTCAGACGACCGCAACGGCCCCGGGTTCCCGGGTACAGTCTGCACAAACGGCACGACGCACACACGAAGGGGGGGCCAGCTGGGCTTTGGTGTTGTTGTATAGAAACGACGAGCGACGGACGGTTTCTCCGATAGACAAAAGAGTTCATCGTATTCCGAAACGATGAAAGAGGGTGTATTAATAAAAATCGAACATTATTAAACGCGCGCCGGATAAAACCTAATATTATACCGACTGCCTATTCTCGTGTCGAATGTAAACATATCATACCTATATACAAAAACATACAGTAGCAGACATGCAATATGAACGAGATACCTACACTCCTACACAAATAACAATATATACAAAATAAGAGAGGGTTTCTGGAGGATACGGAGAAGAGGTGATATGAAGAGTTTTGTTGTCATCAGAGCAGTGACTCCCGGTTCCCGGTTCTTGGCGAGACTTACCCCACTGCTGCGGCGGCGGCAGCTATCGCCGGCGGCGGCGCGATCGGTATTCCTAACGGAGGTGGCACGCTGTACGTGGGGAACAACTGCGGGGGCGCGTTCGGTGTCAGAGGGTCCATCATTTTGAGCACTGTTGTTACGGAAACTGAGAGAGAACTACGAAAGGCAAAGACCGCGATGCACCATCGGTTGCGAACGACGAAGGACTATACGCGATTGAGGACTGGAGGAGCGCTCGAGTTCTGTATTATTGTATATCCTCTGCTATATGGCAAAGAGTCACCCTTGGCTGCTAAAATACGACTGGCAGCTGTGTTTTACGTCCGCCCGCTCTGCCGGTTCGCCAGTCAGCCCTTCTGCTTGCCGGCTGCCTCTGCCTGCCTGCTTGCCGCTCTCGACACGACCCACCACACCACATGCTCGCCTGCCCGGCTGCTTTACCTACGAGGTTTTACAGGGTGGAGCGGAAACCACCGCGAAAATTCGCACGCGCCGGCACTTCCGAGGACAAGATATTCATTCCTAGGTCAACTGAAAGTGGTTTATTCACACCATCCAATTTTGCCGTCCAAGTCTTGAGACTTGTAACAGGCTAACAGGGTGTTCCCTCTTGAATTTCAACTAAGTAGGCATGCAGCAAACGTGATCTTTAATTCAATCAGTTCTCACTTCTCCGAGCACTGCTTCTCTAAGATAACACCAAACCAATTTGTAAAATACGAATACATCCCAAATACATTTGTGAAATCGTTGAGCACTCTAGAATGCAAAATCAACCCCAACTCGGGAACTGTCACTTATTAATTTTGTCAATCAATGACCCCATCACGAAAGCTATAAGTATAACGACTTGGCATCTTGGCAATCTCGCTTCAATAATCAAAATCGATGAAAAAAGGTACCTACCAGTGCCGGCCTTAGCAATTTTGGCGCCCCGGACAAGAATTCGAAACCGCCGCCCCACCTCGGGTCTGTGAGCGAAGCGAGCAAAACTTGAGTATATTTTCTTGCAATAATATGGAGCATCTGTGCTTTTATAGAAGCCAATTTGGTGATCGCCACTGGCAAGTCGTTTTGTCGCTTTCGTAAATTATCCATTTTTTTTTCATTTCACCCGTGATTTTTCTGTCCCATATGAGCTGGCTCCCAAGCAGTCGACCGTCTCGCCCTACCCTAAAGCTGCTACTGGTACCTACACAACTAGATAGTAGCTGAGGGTCTGTTGTCGGATAATTCCGAAAGAATAGTCTTCAAGCGAAAACGAAGAAAAAAGAAAAAATTTTCACGCATGAATATTTTGCAGAGGCACCTATTCGCCCTGTGCTAGGGTTGCTAGATTATCGACAGCTTTGGCTGTACAAGGGTTACGCAATCATCCGTTGCTAGGGGCCGGTGGGAGGGGCTAAAATTCAGCTATGTGTCAAAATTTATCATGAGCGGAGAGAAAAGGAAATTTGCGGGGTCCGGTGCTGTTGCTTGATGTCCGCAACCGAACATACATGAAAATTTCATTCATATAGCGGCATAAAAGACGTGTTTTGAAACTCATCGGGCAAAACATATCCACCCCTCACACGAATTTGTACACCTAAATCCAAAATAAACACGCTCTTGACAGCTAGAGCCCGTTGAGACGGACGCCTATGGCCTTCCGTGATGCCGACAGACGTCAGTCCCTAACTCCGTGAGGCCGATCGGTAAACAAACGCTCGGCCAGAATGCGGTACCCTTACGCCGGCCGACCGGTCGCGTGATAATCAGGTTCCCTACCCTGTGCACGACGCCAGCGTCACCTAGCGAACGCAACTTTGTAGGTGCGAAACGCCACTCACGTCATAAAATACAGATCGCTGAAGTGTCATAAATGACAGATCGCTGGCCTAGACTCTGTCATTATTTTGTGGGGCAGTGCTTTGTCAACACAGACAAATTGTCAGTCAACCACACAGCGTCTGTTGTGACCCATGGCCCATGATTGTCAGTCATTAATTTCAGTTATTTCCACTGTCAAATTGACATCAATGACATGAAGCTTCAGAAAATTGACAGCTTAATCACGCAGCGCCGAGCCATCAATGTTGCTCTTTTTGTCCACATAAAGCGCTGTGGTCGGTTTCGTTACCCCCACTCTGTACTTCGCACGGGGCGAATACCTCATGAAAAGAAGTCTTGCTCTTGAGTGACTATTTGATGTTTATATTCATTCAACCCAGTTTACTATCGACAAAATAATATCATTAATAAGCGATTAAACGATAATGTGCACGTTGTCCGCAACACCGCAACAATGTGTGCAATTATCAAGAACTTCAAATAAATAAATAAATAAATAAATAATAGAGCCAATATAAGTTAAGGTCAACCCGGGAAATAAGTGCATGCCGTCAAAATAGCAAAGTTGACACTTGGATCAAAGCAAACATCTGGGATTATCGCACGAAATTGATGATGCTCATATAAGCGCATATAAAAATTATTTTTTGAACATTAGGTAAGTATTCACAACACACAAGAGTTTTTGACAAAAAACCTCTGAATTAAGAAAAATAAATAAATTAGATAGTGGCGTGACACAGCCGCACTTCTTCACCCTAAGGGGAAAGTGCATTCAAGAAAGACTTCTATCGTCCTATACAGGGTGATTCATAAGTGTCGGACCACCTTGAAGGTGCGTAATATGGAGGTGTAGTAGAGTGCTGGAACGTTATTGTTGAAAAAATTCTATGGGCCGTAGGTATTCATACCTCGCTTTTAAGCTAAAAGCGCTATTAGAGCGATGAGCATTTAGGGGCATTTCTCATATTTCAGTGTTTGAATAGCTATTTACGATACGAGTGTTAAAAGTGACAGGTATTATTTTGTGAGCGGGGACGCTTGCGAAACGAGCATTAGCGAGTAGAGCAACCCCGCGAACAAAATAAGACACTTTTAACGCGTGTATCGTACAGGATTTTATCTACAATGGTCTTTGAAATGTTTGGTAAATGTCAGAATTTATTGAAAATATGACAGGAACGCGCAGAATCATCATTTTTTCACGTCGCCCATGACGACGTGTTAAAAGTGACAGGTATTATTTAACGCTTGTAGATAAAATACATTATTGCGATTGGGAGCGATTGATGTACTCAATTGCAATTAATTTGCGAGTTAATTTGTATTTTCGAACACTGAAATATGAGAAATGCCCCTAAATGCGCATCGCTCTAATAGTGCTTTTAGCTTAAAAGCGAGGTATGAATACGGCCCTTCGTCTTTCAATTTTGAAGTTATATGGAGGGACAAATGTTGGTCCATCGATTGCTTCTACCGGGTGTTTATAAACGTCTGTGATCGTATCGCCTTTGGAATCCCCTCTCGATCACTACAATTGCGCCTGTTACTACGTTTTTCGGCCTGACCCAAGCCTGCCGCGATCACAGTCTCTTATAAACACCCCGTATTTTCGTTGTTTCGACAGATTTCAGTAAACTGTTTATGGAGCATGCAATAATAAGTATAAAAAATCAACCTCTGAATATGTATTGAATTTCTGTTTTCTGTACAGGGTGATTCAAAAAACTACACAAATATAGTTTTCCTAAAACACCAGCAGAAAAAGATTTCTATTGAAATGAAATGTGTTTTATTGTGCTCTACAAAGGCTCTACATATGGAACCACTGTGACACCCCAATGAACATTTTTGGTTATATTAAGGTGATCATTACATTTTCTTCACTAGTTTATGAAACTATAGGTTATATTAGTTTGCGTTCGTTACTCCTACATAACTTTTACAAACCATCTATATATTCAAAGTGGAGAACCCTATAAAGGTTACCGTCACGTATCAGAAGTACCCGTTAGTTTTATAGTCTTGGTTATATTATTGTAATCAGCGTATCTTACAAACCTCTTATAAAACCTCTTATATAACTCTGCACAAGTTATTTGTGATCACTATAGGTGATGATATGGTTATTATCACTTACTAGTAGTGATTATAAACTTAGTTTATAGAAGTTGTTATCATGTTTATATAACTACGTGACTGAGCTACTTCACAAAGAAACTATGCCTCTCTCTTGCTCGCAATATTTATTCATAATGTTGTCTTCCTTTCAATCCGGCATAAGATTTTTGCTAAGACAAGTCATGAATCCTGATTATTACAAATCTTTTCATATACTATTATGATGGTAATGACCAATTTCTTGCCAGTAGACTCGCGAATAACACCTGGGAAGTACAATATATCGAGTAATTTTCTGACCTACCTCGATAAAAATCACGCGCTCCAAATATAATTAGGTTTTGATACTTTTTCATAGAAAATAGTAAATATTATCATTGACAAATTTGTTTTTTTTTTTGTTTTCCTTGAATGACATTCGATATTCAGACCTCTTTCCAAGAATAAATGAATTTTCTATGATTTCTTCAATCAAAATATGCATTTTTACGAAATGTTCCAAACAAGCTCCATTATTTGAACAAACAAATATGGCCGAAATTACAAGTCGTCAGCTATCACTCTTAAATAACAATTATATCACATGTATCGCAAATTTTAGACCTATTATACCCATAACAAACATTCAAGGAAGCATTGACACCAGTATATGCCTTCAGGTTATATAGGAGAAGTACAAATGACCGCAATATACCCGAAGATTATAAGTGGTAGCATCTCAATCGTAATAGTAACAGTTTGATGCCTTTAAGTTTTATAGCAGAAGTACAAATGACCGTGATATACCCGAAGGTTATATAATGGTGACATCTAGTCGTAATGGTAATAACTGATCTCTTTATGAAACCTGCAGTAGCAACTGGGTTTCTCCCGCGTCAACTGCATTATTTCCTGTGCGACGCAAAATTTTGTGAAAATTCTGGCAATGTCGTTCAAAATTGTACTTGTGAGATGTTGATTGTGAGATGTTCTCGCAAAAATGAGATTCAGGTTTTGTTTCGCTCTACAATGAAACGAACCCCTTCTTTCACTTTCTTCCAATTATTTTTTATTCGCGAATTCACTTTCTTAATCTCTCCCGATCTGTCATCCATTTTGTTTTGACTTCAAACGACCACATATCACTCGACATATTATACCGAGAGTTCATAAATTAAATGGGTCAAGGGTGCCTGTGAATTGAAAAACGTCTGTCGAAACTAGCGTAATCCTTTTGTAATAAATTTGTCAAACTTTGACAAGTTGCGTCCCATTTTATTGATATCTGATCTGCCATAAGTGCACGAGAATACTTCAAGTTCGAAAATATTCCTCGATCATGTAGGTTTTGTGCCCTGCCGTGAAAACCACATTTAAAATGTTTCGAGAACAAAAACAGCGACTGGTTTGACAAATTACGATAACCAAAAAATTACAGACGTCAAATGAACGATGCTAGTTCCGACAGATGTTTTCAAAGTCACAGGCACCCTTGACCCATTTAATTAATGAACGCTCGGTAGAAAGACCCCACTGTAAAACTCAGTGTTTTGTAATTGAAGTTATAGGTACTTTTGGTTTTCTAACAGTATTAGTCGGCACTAATCTTTTACTTTTGTCACTGGGAAGATTTCAAATTGGTTACTTATATACCATTTATGAGAGTTGTTTTATTGAGGTTACAGTAATTCTGGGAAGATTTATAGTTGTGTGTTGTTACACCGCTATAAAACCAGATTACCCTCAGTTACATAAGGTGGTGAATGGAGACAACTATATATCCACTTTTATAAACCTATTAGGAATTAAACTTGAAGTGATCATGAACATGGTAACAGATACGTTTATGTCACCATTTTAAAAAACTGTAAGGTATATAACACTTCAGGGTTCTTGAAACTCTTAATATAACAACAAGTTGTTCAGAAAACCCTAATATACCTTTTATTAAACCAACATCCCTTTAGGTGACCCGAAATGTTCATTGGGACTGTGACTGTTTTGCGGGCATTGTTAGACAAAATCAATTTTCTGGATTCATAACTCGCCCTGTACAAAATAGAAATTCATTACAGATTCACATTCTGATTTTTTGTACTCATTGTTTTTCCACAAACAGTTTACTGAAATCTTTTGATACAACGGAAATATAAGCGATCGAAGGACCAACTTTTGTCCCTCCATAACCTCAAAATAAAAAGACATAGATTTTTTTAAATAACTTTCTAGCACTCTACTACACCACCATATTACGCACCTTCAAGATGGTCCGACACTTCTGAATCACCCTGTATAGCTCTGTGTATGTATACGCAACGCAAAAGCATAAAATATCAAAAATTCTGAACCTACCAATTTTTACAAATCATGGATATCTGTAAGATCAAGAAAGATAAGAGTTGAATGATTATTTTTGTTATTTTAACTCAACTTTTCTAATACTTATAGAAACAAAAAATTTAAAAATTAAAAACAATTATTAGTATAGTTTTGGGCTCTATTAGGTTTTCTTTTATAGTTGCGCACTATTCTTGATTTAAAAAGTGAAAAAAAAAACTATATTTGAAGAAATAATTTTTGAGAAAGCGCCCAAAAGTACAAAACGTGGCAAGTGCATACGCGTTCGTACTTTCCCCACATTGTAAAAGTGGACTTACCCCTCATTCAATTTTGGCGGGGTAACAGCATAATCGCCAATATATTGCCGAAGAGAAAGCAATATGATAAATCAAAATCTTGATGCAAAGTTGAGCTACTTACCGTTGCGCAAAAACGGTCAGAATAAAGAGGAAAAATATTACTTTGAAGGGAGCGCTTCGTTTACGAAACGGGACCAGATTTGATACTGTTTTAACGGAACAGACATCACTACCTACTTGATCTGGTGATATACGAACTGCCAAATTATTTACCATATTTGGAGGAATGTATCAAAGCACACTCTTGATCATAAAAACGTGCATAAACTCAATCGTCATTAATATCAGTACAAAAAAATGCACTTTCCCCGATTATGTACTTCCTCGGGTTGACCTTACTGCTCTTACTGATTCTCTATTTATTTTCATTTCAAAATTCTTGATTCGCTGGAGCACATTTTCTGAAACTGATTGATCCATTGCCGAGAAAGATTTTATTCGCAAATACTACTTTTTTCGACAAAAACTAGTCTATTGGTACCATGTATGGTGGTTTCTTCTCATATTTAGAAAATTCTCAAAATGGGTCCATATGGGACCGATAGGCGCTTGCATAGTCAGAACATAAAATTGGAAAAATATACAATTTTTGTCAAAAATGGGTCAAACGTTTGAAAAATAATAAGTAGGCTACGTAGTCATTTCGTATTATTTTTTTTTAAACACTCTACACGTGGTCATACATCCTACATCACACTTTTCGCAAATGGGTATACATTTGCTGGTGCAGTTGATACCTGCGCACCGTTGCCATTTTGCGTTCGGGAAAGGATGAAGGAAGTGATTATGGCATCTAAAAATCTAGAATTATCATGAACCCTTCCCTAGAACCTGTCAGACAGCATCTAGGCAAACCTTGCGTTACACGCACTGGATGCAGGAGTGATGAGCTGCACATACGTACTGTACGTACAGGCTGTTCACGCAAGACGGATGCCCCCATAAGAAACTTTTCCTTGACGATAATTAAAAAAAGAAAAAACTTTCCTGGAACAATTTGTTTTTCGTAGTTTCTGGATAGGTACATCAAGTATGATTTTCCATTTCGTGCCACATACAGGATGTCGCAATTTTTTTTAGTACTTTTTCGAAACACCCGTATTTCATCCCCACAATCAATGCACATTGTTTAAATGACATGAAGTGACATAAAATGACTAATAAAATATCTGGGACATATCTGATTTCTAAAATGAATACTGTTTTTCTGAGATGCCATTGTAAATTTATCAATTTTTTTCTTCAGACAAAAATTTTGAAGTGTCATGCATTTTTGTAATCAGGATAACAATGTGCATCGATTGTGCTGATGAAATACAGGTGTTTTTAAAAAGTGTAAAAAAATACGGCAACCTGTATATGACCCGAAATCGAAATGGAAAATTATACTTGACATATTCAGAAACTACGGGAAAAAGTGTTCCAGGAAAGTGTTTTCCTTCTTGAATTGTTATAAAGGGAGAGTTTTTTTTATGGGGGGTATCCGTCTCGCGACTCTTGCGTGAACATCCTGTTTTTCAATTATTACCCCTCAATAATAGATAGTGAGCAGCCTACTTCCACGGAAATATAGGGACCATGCGCCGTGACTATATGCCTGCTTTTTCTTGACCTAACACGAGTAACACCCACAAAAGACCTCACCCCAGTCAACTATAGGCCGACAAGGTGTCAAAGCCCATTTAAAAATTTCATGGGTCGCGTGATACAGTTAATTGTGCTCCCAACCCATTAATTCCGAAACGACCGTAGAAAGCGCCTTTGCCGAGATCGACGCTATGATTTCATACCTTTACAGTTTACACACGCCTACATCATCGAATACATTCATCAATAAACAGCCCTTAATTCGCTTGTCGTCAAAGACATCGGTACCTACCCATCGTATTATAAATAAAAAAATCAGTACACTCTCTGTCCCTAGCGAAAGTATAGTGTGGCACCCTGTAAGTTGCGGCGGTCTTTTTGAAAGGTTCTCTCACTACTGCTCTGTCTCTCCCTCGGTTGCTTTCCCCCTTGTACATCGAAGAAGAGTGTCTGATGAATAGTGCAAGGGAAATGTGTGAGTTATAATAATAAACCCAACGGATGTATTAATTCGTCGACGCGCGTTCTCGCATTCGTGTAAAGCGCCTTTTTGAATTTAGCTTTAGCTGCTGCGTTGTCTTTTCTCGTCGGGAAAGAGTTCATCGCATGGATGGTGCACGTATAGTAGTAGCGTCGCGGTAGGTAGTAAACAAAAGTCTGCAGCTCCAGGTCTGACTAGCGAACGTCGCGACCATCGGAGTGCATCCCAGTTCAAGGTCATTATCAACGCACTCCCACTCGTCCTGATGCACTCTCCGCACCTTTTGCTTTTGCTCCGACAGTTCCAGATTTAGACCGGGCGTACAGGACCTTCCTCACTGTAATAAATACCGGGTGTTGTGCCGAGCGCCGAGCGGAAAGAGCTCAAATACAGGGTGATTCATAATCAATTATTATTACCTATGCAAATACCTAGCCCATAAAATAAAATGATAATAAGCATACAACCATAAAAATTACAATCCTTACGAGCATATACGGTACTCTACTTCAAACAAGTTTTTTTTTTAGAATAAACTTCTGCTGTAAAATTATCGTAGAATAGGATCAGTAGGTACCTAAACTTCAATTTTAATAATTGTATATTAGGTACTTGAATTGAAAATACCTGGTACTCTAAACAGGAACCAAAAGTTTTTTTATTAGCTTGACGTGCAACGTTGCTTGCCCAGAATTGGGAGGTATCGCCAAAATCCCCCACGAGTTCTATGCTGAAAAACGAAAAGGCCGACTCATTTTTGTTTTCATGAATGCAGAACTCAAGAAACTGACGTTCAACAGTAACAAATAGGAAGCAAATGAAATAAAAGTGACTTAGTGGGTTCGAAGTTCGACTAAAGTTAATTCAGAAATTCTTGACCCACGTGCTATGGTAGCAAGATTTTTCTTGAACCCAACATAGCCCCAGATTTTTCCTTGTTTGTTACTGCATGAAGACACTCTCTTCAACTTTGCATCCGTGAAAACAAAAATGAGTTGGGCCTTTCAGTTTTTTCTTGAGTATGAAATTTGAAAATCGAAAAATTTTCAACTATAGGCTTTATTGTGATTGGTTCGAAAGTATAATGGCGGCGGAGGCGCAGCATCGTGCATCGTCATGATACTTGAAATGAAAATCGTTACCATCGTTATCTAATAAAAAAAAACGTCTAGTGAATGTGTACTAAAGATCTTGTCAAAAAAAAAAGCAAAACTGATTAAAAAAACTCACCGTTGTTGACCAACACCATAGTAGTACGTCATTTTGATTTCTGTTCACAAAGCCCTACAAAAGTTTTAACACTCACTTCTCACTTCACAGCTAGCGACTAATTTTTCACCAATGTTACTCGCTCGAGAACAAGGGATGAAATGAAATCGAAATGAGCTGCAAAGTGCAAACTAAGCTTGGCGGTTTCCGAAATTCGGACTGGCAAACAACACAGGCAACGCAATTGGATGTAATTGCCGTTATCATACCTGCTAGTGCCAAAATGAATAGAATAGAAATATACCTAGCAGTTGTAAAACTGTCGGACTTGAGTGATGAAAGGGCCTTATACATAATAAAGACGCCGATGCGGGGTGCCGACAGGTCCGAAAACAGGTAAGTATTGAACAGGAACAAAACTTACGTCATAAGATACATGATTTTAACCCTAAAGGTCTATAATGGGCGTTGATAAGGTTGTTGAAAATTGCTTTGTCTTGCATGTCAGACCGGGGGCTTTAGGCTGATATGAGCTTGTCAATTATTTTCGAAAAAAAAGGGCTAAACATTCACGTCATGAGGTACATGAATGAAACCAATGAGATTTTGTGTGGGAACATCCTCTTAATCGAAAATCTGGTCGTAAGACAAAATTGTTGGGAAATTGAAGTCCATAAGACAAGTTTGAAATTTTCAAAAAAAAATTCAAAAAAAGAACCGGAATTTACATTATTTCATCAGTTTTTTCAGAAGTGTTTTGTTCACTAAACCATCAAGTGTGATACATATATGTATAATTGTAATCAGGATGAAAAACGTAATCGATTTCCGTAATCGTACCAAGACAAAATACCGATTAAGCTGGTGTTCTTTTCTCAACTTGAGTTGAGTTAGTCTTCTTGCCCGCGTCAGGTTGACACAAGCGGGAACTTGACACAAGTCTGCAAATAATCGGTATATTTTCGACAAAAATTTATGACCACGTCCGCATCACGACCATCTGGGAACTCTGGGTCCTGCTTGAACCCAATTATTTACATTTCTTTGTCCAGCAGCAATGTTTCAAACACCAAACAGAAAAAAAATATATTGAAGTTGATTGTTTAGCTTTTTTTTGACTGTGACTCTTTCGTTGACTGTTTCTCGACGTTCATGTGGCAACCTGGTATTGTTCTTGGCTTGCTTATTCACTCGATTCGAGCCGATGGACTGCGGTGAGTTAAATTTCTATATCCTTTCCCGGTGCCAGATTTTTTGAGTACTTTTTGAAATGAACAGTAGTTGACTATATTTATTCAGGCATCAACCTACGGCTATAAAATCGTATCATAAATTTCAGTGTCAATAAAAGTGGGTCTTTGTTTTGAAATTTGAACTTAAGTATGCCCAAGTAGAATATTTTATTGAAGCGCAGTCTCTATTCGAAGGATGCTCCTTGCTCCTCACAGTTTCTCTATTTTTCTTGCTAAAAGATGTTTATATTTCTGTCACGTATTTTTCTTGGAAGAAGGGGTTTTATAGTAATTTAATTTCAAGAGTCTATCTAGACTCTTGAAAAATTTCCATCAAGAGTTAGAGTCTTGTCTTGAAATTTTGAAATTATCTTGATATTTCAAGACAAGACAAGAGTAGGGCAACTCTTGTCTTGTCTTGTCTAGACGGCAACACTAATCAACGCACATTACACCTTTTTAAGAGTTAAAATCGAGGGGTTGATTTCCCCGGAATTCAGTGTACATTTCATTTCGGAATTCCCGGAATTCTTTCGGAAATCACCGGAAATCCCGGAAGTCCTTCTAAAATCATCGGAAATCCCGGAACTCTTTCGGAAATCACCGGAATTCCCGGAAGCCGTTCGGAAATCACAGGAACTCCCTCGGAAATTTCCGAAATTCCCGGAATTCTTTCGGAAATCACAGCACCGGAATTCCCGGAAGTCTTTCAGAAATCACCGGAATTCCCGGAAACCTTTCGGAAATCACCGGAGTTCCCAGAATTCTTTCGGAAATCACATCACCGGAATTCCCCCCCCAAAAAAAAAATCGGAAATCACCGGAATTCCCGAAAGCCTTTCGGAAATCACTGGAATTCTCAGAAGCCGTTCGGAAATCACCGGAATTCCCTCGGAAATCACTGAAATTCCCGGAATTCTTTCGGAAATCACAGCACCGGAATTCCCGGAAGTCTTTCAGAAATCACTGGAATTCCCAGAAATCTTTCGGAAAAAATCACCGGAATTCCAGGAAATCTTTCGGAAATCACCGGAATTTCCAGAATTCTTTCAAAAATCACATCACCGGAATTCCCCCAAAAAAAAATATCGGAAATCACCGGAATAGTTCTTCTTCCTATACAGACTGGGCTCTTCTGCAACGGCGTGGACAGGTATAGGTAATGGCGGTATATTTTATCAGGCCATAATTTCGAAGAAATGATCAATTTTACCATAACAATTAACAAATGGATGCATGGAATGCGTCAAAATTTGTGCTAGAGCATGTAAAAGTATAACATTTTGCTAGGAAAGTGAGCAAGAAACTAAATGATTGCTTGCTTTTTCATATATTTCGATATTAAAGTTGAAAAATTTGTGGTGAGATTCTGATCCGAGGATGGACTGTATAACTGGTTGCCTGCTCGTTGACCGTTTGCTCTCTGTTTATGTTTTAAACCCACGTCCCACATGCCATGTGCCATGTGTTAACATTAAATATTTGGCCGAGAAAAGTCATCACAACAGAGTTCATACATCAGAGAAAAGTGTCCGTCGATTTAAGGCAAACAATAGACTTTATGCTTCAATTTTTACATGGTTTATTCGTTTGTGGCACGTGTGTCAGTACAGTACTGTCAGTTCGGAATGTTTGGATGTAACATTGGTTGCCTAACCTGATGATAAAATAATACAAAAAGGCCTGAACGCTCACTCAACCTTTTTGTATCCTTCTTGCATTCACCATTTAGCTTCTTAATAACTATTTCACACCAAAAACAACTCATTTGATCCGAAACACAACGTTTTACAAAGTATTGCACACAAATTTCCCAGTTTGTTCGAATGTAGCACAAGTTGCCGAATCAAAAGTTGCACATGCGTCTAGAACACTATGTATAGGAACAGGAACTATTCCCGAAAGTCTTTCGGAAATCACCGGAATTCCCGGAAATCTTTCGGAAGTCGCCGGAATCCTTTTGGAAATCACCGGAATAGTAACTTTCATTATAGTGGTATACCCAACGCTTGCGCCAAATTTTGGCGTCAAATACAAAATTTGCGAACAAATGATACAAAATCGCAAGAAAAACCGCCACAAAGTTGAAAAATACGCGCCGCAGCGAACAGGGTAATAGGCTAGAGGTTAATACACACTAGTGATTACTAATTTTTCATCAAAAAGTCCGCATTGTTCATTAAATTATAAATAACTGCGTTTTACATTGATCGGATGTGCGTACGCAAGCCATAATGCAACCTCCACCAACTCTATTTTCAGTTTGACAAGCAACGGCCGTGACTTTTCGCTGCTGTCTGCTGTCAACGTCAACTATTCATTCGCCATTTTGAAGTTCGCTCCGAGTGTCGTACGTTTGTGAACAAGTGGGCCGCTATTCTTGAATCGTGTGAGAAAAGTCCCTGGGAGTAAAATACATTCCGCAGTACACTGATGTAGCGAGTGTTGCCTAAAATCGTGGTTTTTAGGCAACTTTCGCTAGTCAAACTGAAAATAGAGTTGGTGGGGGTTGCATTATGGGTTGCGTACGCACATCCGATCAATGTAAAACGCAGTTATTTATAATTTAATGAACAATGCTGACTTTTTGATGAAAAATGAGTAATCACTAGTGTGTATTAACCTCTAGCCTATTACCCTGTTCGCTGCGGCGCGTATTTTTCAACTCTATGGCGGTTTTTCACGCCATTTTCTAGCATTTGTTCGCAAATTTTGTATTTGACGCCATTACTTCAGAAGACGAGTATGCGCGCTGATGGCGCGCTGGATAATGAAAGGTACTATTCCCGGAAGTCTTTCGGAAATCATCGGAATTCCCGGAAGTCACCGGATATCCTCGGAATTCCGGAAGTCAGAATTCTTGTGCACACTTTTTTTTTCGGGAAATAACCTCTCGGTTAAAATCATGTAACTTTATGACGTAAGTTTTGAGGCACCAGCTCCGATCCCTGGCCACATATAGGACGTTCTCAAAAATTGAAACAAAGGATCTATCTATTCCATTACATTCTCGTATTTATGATGCTTATCCATATCCAGAAGCTATGATTGCGTGTGATCAGACCTGTGTCTTATCTAAATTCTTTTTCAATGAATTGGACGGAGCAAACCATCATCCCCCTATTGAGGCGACTATGGCCGTCGCCGCCGCCCGCCCTCTATCACAAGAAAAATGCAATGAATCAACCTCCAAGTCGGATCCGAAATGCAAGTCACGCAGTTTAGATAAAACACTGGGGCTCTTTTTCAATATCACCCTTTCAAGTTTCATCCTTTTTCTCATTAATTTTACATTTTATACAAAATAGGCCTGCATCACGCCTCACGCTTATAATCAAGTGCGACCACAACTCATCACTGACATCAGATTCAAATAGAAATTGCACACTACAGAGCTTTGCAACTTCAATTTCGAAATTCATATTTGGGAGCGGTTACGTTTACTTGAGTGATACAGTGAAATTGAAAGATGGTTTGGTAGGAGTTCTTGGACCATCAAATTAACAGGCCCCCCTGCGGCCCCATTGAGGGGAAGTTTTTGTGCTTCCCCTTCTAATAGCTGTATCACACTACACAATTTCTTGCACAATTTCTTGAACAATCTGCCAAAATAGTGTCAAAAAACAATGAACTTGATGTTCAATTGACAGAATGTTCAATAAATTGCACAAGAAATTATGTAGTGTAATACAGCTAAAATATCGTTCGATGGACCTTTTAGAACACTCATGCAAAAGGAATTTTCTGTATCATTAAATGCCGTAGGTATTCGCGATTTCAAAAATCTAGACGCGCTCTGGTGCCGTTTGTGCGGACTAAAACTACCGGGTGTTTATAAACGTTTGTTATCATATCGCCTTTGGAATCTCCTATCACTCTTTCAAATCGTGCCTTTCACTGCGACTTTTGGCCTGACCAAAGCCTGCCGCGATCACAGACGTTTATAAACACCCGGTATGAGTAAATCGGCTCTGATCTAGAAAGCTCTAACGTCCATCTGACATTTTTGAATTTGTTCTGCTGTCATCCCTGCTGCTGTCATCAATCAAACTCAACACATACACTAACCTCCTTACGGTCAACAAAATGAGGCAAGATCAATTCCAGAATAATTTACCAGGGGTGGGTCAGGCTGAGGTGTGGGGGTAAAAATAACCCTAACTTTCTTTAATGTGAATTGTTCTCAAATTTAACAATAAATTATGAAATATTGGAGTTTTCTACCAAAAAAAGGTCCCTTTGATCAACCTTGATAGATGCACCGTTCACGAGATATTTGAGTTTAAATGTGTGAAAACGTGGTCAGAAATGCAGATTTTTTAATTACGATATTCAAGGCGAAAGAAAAACTATTTCAAAGCAACTTCATTTTTGTTAGGCATTCAAATTTTGTTAGGCATAAGAAGGTTAATAAATGCGTCAAGGTTGATTGATTTTCCTTGAACTGTTTCGGAAATATTAAATGAACAACCATCTTCAGGGTGCCACCTTTAGGGGCCTGTAGCTCCCTTATGAAGCATTTTTGGACCCATGTTCATGGGAACTTTTCTTCTGATTTTCATGAGAGGAAGCTGCCCTAGAACGTTGTCGGTGTATTTTCGGGACACCTGTATACAGGGTGTCCGTTTTTCGAGGCTAAGCATGGGTATCTCGCTTATCTTTAGAGATACAGAGTCGGTTAAATTAGAAAAAAGTTGCGAATTTTCATGACGATCAATGATCCAAAAAGATATTTGACTTGTCAGTTTTAGTTTTCGAGATATCGAGAAAAAACAGAAATTTGTAATTTTTGTTTTAATTTTTTATTTGAAAAACGGTTGAAGGTAGCCTCTTCTAGTTAAGACATTGTGGAGGCACTTTTTCAATGGGAATTCAATGTTGCCAAAATCTTCATTCTAGCTTTCAAATCAACCGAGATATGACATTCAACTTTTTTTTCTCTTATGGGCGCCATATTGGATTTTGACATTTTTGAATACAATTTCATTTTCTGGTTACAACGATGTGTCACATGCCACTGTTGAATTCATGCTTTAGAGCAAAAAAAAATTTAAAATTTTTCAAAGAGTGCTTTGGAAACAAAATCAGCATCGGCAATAAAAAAAACCGTAAATGTCAAACATTTATTCAACAATGACATGTGGCACATCGTTCTAACCAGATAAGAATACCGTATTCAAAAATATCAAAATCCAATATGGCGCCCATTGGAGAAAAAAGTTGAATGTCGTATCTCGGTTGTTTTGAAAGCTAAAATAAAGATTTTGGCATATTTGGATTCCCCTTGAAAAAGTGCCCTGACAATGTCTAGATTAGAAAAGGCCACCTTCAACCGTTTTTTAAATAAAAACAAAAATCAAAATCCTGTTTTTTCACGATATCTCAAAAACGAAAATCGATACGTCAAATTTCTTTTTGGATCATTGATCGTCATGAAAATGCGCAACTTTTTCCTAATTTAACCGACTTTGTATCTCTCAAGATAAGCGAGATACCCATGCTTAGCCTCGAAAAACGGACACCCTGTATAGCTACCATGCGGACCGGCATCCCGGTGTATATCGTGGGTAGTTGGTAGGTATGATATAATGCAATATTTTATTCTGTTTATATTGTTCTACGCGAACTGGGTATCAATTATTGTCTTTTTCCTGGTCATAAAAGAATACACGGGGAAAGTTGG
This sequence comes from Anaspis maculata, assembly GCA_949128115.1. NCBI lineage: Eukaryota > Metazoa > Arthropoda > Insecta > Coleoptera > Scraptiidae > Anaspis > Anaspis maculata. Next base: position 40,208,127 of record OX421962.1, on the reverse strand, counting down.
AGTGGATGATACCGCTTTTATTCGATTTTCTTTTTCTCTATGACATCCGCTCTATTAATTCAGTTATGCCCAGTGGCGAACGGCAAAAGGACCTATCTCTGCGACCCCAGGGGAGGCGACCATTATTAATTCCAATTCCACTTTAGTCGATCTATCTTTTTTTATCAGTTTTTGTTAGAACTTGTAATATTTTGAGGGGAATAGTTGACAAAAGATTGTTATGAACAAATTAGAAATTTGCGATTTACATTGTGTAAGTATAAGAAGAATTGGTTTTAAATGGGAATTGTTTTTCTAAATCTCAACACTTTTCATAATGAAAATGTGATTATTCACCGATTTACCGCATATACTGTGCTTACACCACTTTGGGTCGCAAAATTGAAGACAATATAAAAAATCAACCTTTTACAAGGTAGGTATCCACTTATACCTCAAATCATTACTATCATTAAAACCATATGACCGACTTTCCCCTATGTTTAAATACATTAAATAGGTAACAAGGTCAGCTTACCAGCCCCCCCCCCCCAATTAGCAAAAGAACAAATAATTGTATCAAGCATCAGTCAGTCAACAAACTGACATTATTGCGCCGAAGCGCCAGTCTTCAAAACATTGCTCGACACTTTGTCGCCCAGCACTTCACTCCTCAGCGTAGACTTGCCTAAGACTTAAAAGTCTTTTCCAAAGACGTTTTTCATAAAGCCAGGGAAAAAGTTGGCGTCTGTGAAAATTCGCAAATAAGGGTCCAATCAGATGAGACAATAATGAAAATCACGCAATCCACGGCATCGACGGCGGGTTGTAGACACAATAAGGTTGTAAAAAAAAAAACAGCCGATTCGTTCCATCGATTCCCGTGTTATAGAATGGTGTCGTGGGTTTGCATTGTATCCGAATCCGGCTGCTCTGGAAATGTGGAATTACATTACTCGTCCGATTAGATTTATACGACGTCAGCTTGTGCACCCTTAAATTGGTTTGTTCCGAAATGTGCGATTATGGATAGTACTGTATGTTCTTCGGCAATGAAAAAAAGCGCCAAATTGGCGGCAATAAATTATTATTCAATTCTTGACACGTTACAGAGTGTACCAGAACTGTCAAAACAGTGGTGGAACCACGAACACTCGACAGTTGTTGTCGATATCGACAATTTCATCTTTCCTGGAGGGTGAAGGGTGCAGAGGGGAAAGGGGAAATTAGAATGAAGGGTGTAGAGGAGAAAGGAGAAATTGTCGAGCTCGACAACTGTCGAGTGTTCGTGGTTCCAGCCCAGAAGGACACAAGAAACCACGGACACCACACACCAAAAAAAAACCTAATAAACAAGTATTCAACCCAGATTCACCGATATTCATGGACCGATTAAACTAAATAGATCGATTTGCCTGTTATCCAAAAATCCTGAAGGTAAAATATTAATGACATGGATTACAATGCGTGCAAAGAATGGGGTTGTTCTTATGTTCGGTGAAACTAACATCAAACATATATCAGAAAATATAATAGGGACACACATATTGATTGTTATATAATGCCGGACCCTGTATAACCAGAAAACTCTAGAAACGATGAGAGCTTGGATTACTGGAATTTGATTTTTCCGCGCGTGCATGCCTCGCCCCAGTCTCTTCGGGGGTGTACTTAGTGCCTTGCACACAAGAAAAGATATATGTTCGGATTTAGAAAATAATTGTGGAGAAATTCGCGTGACCTCAGCTCGTTGGCGTGACAGGGTCGGTCTCCGCAACTCGCGGAGAATGATACACGTGGTTGCAGTCAGTGCCATCGCCTACAAGCACTGCCGGGGATTTACTGGAATTCCAATATCCGAAATTATGAATTTATGATGGTAGAATGCCGACCGACCCGACTACGAAGCACGGAAGTCAGAAAGTCGTATATGCTTTGCATAAAACGTCCACCATAAAAGTACCTACCACCACTACATGCAAACCTACGAGATTATTGCACGTGTCTGCGAGATGAAACTCTCTATCCAGCTTAAAAAAGCTCCCCGAGGAAATGCAGAACGGTCAAAGCCAAGCAAAGACACAAAAAAGAACAATCCGCAACGGCAGTGTGTAGAATGGTGTAGGTAGACCAGAGAGGTTTCTTGTTTGCCTCATGCGGGGTCCTCATGCGGCAAAACACAAATGAAGCGCGGAATAATTGTGGGGATTAATCAATTTAAGGGGTGAAGTAAACACATTGCTTACTTATTCAACTGGACTTGTAATTGGATGTAGGAAAGTCGGTCATCAACGAAAGCTTATTGTTATTTATGTACGTAGATGGCTTGGGTTCAACGATGAAAACGTGAATAGCCTATGGAATACTGCCGTATTAGGATTTGTCCAGTCCTATCCAAGTTGGCACGAGACCTCCCGCTACAAGTTTTGCCGTATTTTGTAGATCTGTTGCCATAGGAACTGACTGACATCTGAACCATATATTTACTTATGTGCGACCTACGGTTGTAAATCAGCTATACCTTTCCAAAGTCAATCTGCCCTTAAAGTTCACCCTGTAGTTGCATAACAACCATCAAGTACCATTATCGATTTCCTGAATATTCATTATTTGTGGTTGACAACTAATCGTTATTTATGGTTAATTTGGCTGCCACATGGAGCTGGGATCAATTCAACATGCTGACTGGATGCCAAAAGTTGAGGTTTCAAAGTTCAAAAAGTGTAGCTCAAAAGCCGCACGTAGCACGTATAGTACAGGAAAAATAGTAAAAAAATCTGCAAAACCTCGGAAAAAATATGGACGTCCTGAAAATTTGATATTCTGTTCAGAATTGAGTGCTGTACAACATATCCAAAATCGCCAAAAATCGCAGCCGGGGGTTTTGAGTTATTGGAGGGGGGGGTAAAAAATTTCAACTTGAAATGGAGGGGATAAAACTCGTCAATCCATTGGGAGCAAATACGTTATGATTCGACGCATCATATCCCGTTGATACCATTTTGACACAAAAAGTGTCAATTACTGTCGAAGGGAGGTCGTGGGGGGGCGAAGCTCTGCTAGGTAGTCCATTTTGTTTTTCTGGCCAAGTAGAACCGATCACAACAAGTTTGATATCTTTTCCGACTAAATTCAATCTCCTGAACTCGAATCCGATCTGTAAATTTGGATAAAAACAAGTTTGAACAAGTTAACTTGAAAAAACTTGTTTTTTCTTCGACAATTTTGACGAATTTCTTTTTTACTGTTTGAGGTGTTCATCTTTGAAAAATTTTCAGGGGTCATTAGATTGAAGTGTATTCTTCGGGAAAATCATCCACTCAATGTATAATTTTGTTTCTCGAGTTCAAAAAATCGATTTGAACCTGCGCCGGCTCGGCGCGTTGTCTACTACTGACCAGAACACTACAGCATGCACCTTGAAATGAAAATAGCTCAAACTTTCGAAGAGATAACAGCTCATATTTGAAAATTTGATTATCTCTGCAGAATTGAATTCCCTATAACATAAACAAAACCGTCATGAATCGCACTGCAGGGTTTTGAGTTATTTGAGGGGAGAGGTAACAGTCCATAGAGCACAAATCTTGAGAAAATGTTATCCTTCTCCTGGAATAACTCAAAATCCTGCAGTGCGATTCATTGCGATTCTGTTTATGTTATAGAGAATTCAATTTTGCACATATAATCAAATTTTCAAAGATGAGTTGTTATCTCTTCGAAAGTTTGAGCTATTTTCATTGAAAGGTGCATGCTCTAGTGTTCTGGTCAGTAGCAGACGACGCGCCGAGCCGGCTCAGGTTCAAATCGATTTTTTGAGCTCGAGAATCAAAATTACACATAAAGTGGATGATTTTCTTGAAGAATACACTTCAATCCAATGACTCCTGAAAATTTTTGGAAGATGAATACCTCTAACAGTGAAAAAAAAATTCTTCAAAATTGTCAAAGAAAAAACAAGTTTTTTCAAGTTAACTTGTTCAAACTGGTTTTCATCCAAATTTACACATCGGATTCGAGTTTAGGAGGTTGAACTTAGTCGGAAAAGATACCAAACTTGTCGTGATCGGTTCTACATGGCCAGAAAAACAAAATGGACCACCAGCAGAGCTTCGCCTCCCCACGACCCCCCTTCAACAGTAATCGACACTTTTTGTGCCAAAATCGTATCAACGGGATATAATGCGTCGAATCATAACGTATTTGCTTCCAATTGATTGACGGGCTTCATCCCCTCTATTTTAAGTTACAATTTTTTACCCCCCCTCCAATAACGCAAAACCCCCGGGTGCGATTTTTGGCGATTTTGGATATGTTGTAGAGCACTCAATTCTAAACAAAATATCAAATTTTCACGACGTCCATATTTATTCCGAGGTTGAAATCTATCTTTCTTGTACTAGTAGTAGAACGATTGATATGTCAAATTGCAGAGAATCGAAAGAGCTTTTATTCGCATGTGAACGTTTCAACCCCAAGTCGACTGAAATACAAATTGCCAATTTTTTTTAGCGCCACTTTCTCAATATGGCGGCCAGAGTGGAGAACTACGAAGTAGACAAGTAGAAATTCGGAAAGGGCACGTCAAAGTCTATAATAATGCCAAGTTTTCTCAAGAATATCGGCTAACCTTCAAAAACCACCTTATTTTATTATTATTATTTCGTTGAAACGATCAGGCCAAAGGCAAAGGCCCAACTAAAGGTCGAGTGTTGGAAAAGTCTGGTTTATGGAGGTAAGGCTGCAAAACCGGGTATCGACGTTACCCTCAATCAAACTGTGGTTTGAGTAGATTCTGCCAACAGGAGAAGCTTGCAAGCTTTCAGCATATCTTATAGACAATTTGAAAATTAAACGAGGTAGGTACAACCAGTTTTCTTATCACTAAAGAGAGTCCATATTGGCGCCTCTACCATATCATTTCTCTGCATCCTCTTCTAGTATTTGATAAAAATAACGCGAGTTTGACCAAGTTTAGGGTTGGTACCTACCTATAGTTAACTATGATTTTACTTATTTTCTACTTCACAAGTCCAATCAGCCAAACTGACTAAAAGCATTTCAAGGTAGATACATCTCCCACATAGTCCCGTTGAGAACTGGAGCACTACACACAAGAAACTTGGCCGCAACTTTGAGCAGACCGACCGGAGTCTTAGCCGGAGTTATCAAGATGAATCTCTCGGACGTTCGGCTCTCTTCCAAAATTAATTTCAGGATTTTAAAACAACAGATTACAAATTACTGTCGTTTACTTCCTGTAAGCGAGACCACAATCGATGCAGCTCTCCGTTCTGTTCCACTTCCATCCCGTCGGAGATGATCTTGAAATAGACGTAATGCGCGGGATGGGGGTTAAGTGGTGGTTGTTCTTCGACCTGTCAACATCTGGCAGAGATGAATGCAACAATTTACAAGGTTCATTGGAAGAAGAACTCTGGCGCCTGCGTCCGCCGCCGAATCGATATAACAATGTGCCCAAACATTCCGAGGGACCATTTGGTTTCATACTCGATAATCTGGTGAAAAAAAAAATCAAATCATGATCCATTAAGCTTTGCACGAGTCGTGAACGTAGGTACCATTCTCCGAATTCTCAACCCCCGTCCCCGATATAGCTGCCGCAAGCAGGCACACTACCGAAATATTGAACCTGGCGGTGGTGCTGTCATCTGGCCGATGCCGATGCAACTAGAAACTGTTCAAAGATGCCGGAAAGAAGATACCGGTAGGACGCCATCTGGTGTCCGCGACCGCTCATTTCGCTGAAACCCCGGCGAGCTTTTTAACTAAAAGCCCGACCGTTCCATTCCGGGTATGATTTATGGAAGTTTTTCAAACGCAAATGAGAATAATTGCGCGCTTTAGAAAAATGATGCAGGGCACACCAGCATCTCTCGGATTTTTTTTGCTTTCTCCTTTCCCCTCTATGCCTGCCTGAACGTTCCATGTTCTATGTCTACCCCTTCCCGAGTAGTACTTACTTACGGCATATTAAATTGCCGTGTTTTTGCAGAAAAAAACCTTAAGTTTGACTTAAGAGTTTATGCCATGCACAGCGCGCGCGCACCTCCTAAATATATTTATACAACGTCTGGAGCAACGGTTTGAAGTTTATTAAAGACGATTCTCAACTTCCGTCATCCATCGATTGGGTGATCGAAAGCAGGAAATTAAATTTGCGCGCTTATAATGTGGCGGACAACCCCGAAGACCTTCTTCCTCAACTACTATTTTATCATGCGACGAACGATTACACTTAATTATCCTTCCGATAATCAATTTAACATCTGAACCAAGAACGAAGGGGTTGCTTGCGGCGACGGTTATTATTTCTGTATGTTTTTGTAGAATAGTGTGAGAATGATTTTTCGCGCCAATACCGCGGTGTGCTTAAAAATAACCCAATAATGGAGATGACCCGGGAGATTTAAAGGGAATGTTCCAGTAAAGAGCTAAATTAAGGTTTATTTTAAATGTACAACGAAGGGATGCGGTGTGTCACAGAGGCTCACCGTTAGTTCATCATGGGTCTCCTAGGAGGTAGTTTCCCAGGTCGGACAGGCGAATTGACAGGTCGAAAGTAATTCTAACTCGAATTCTGAGGAATTCTGGTTGACACGCTACGCCGACGAGTTTAATGGTTGGTTAAGGGGTTAAGCATATTGAAATGCATCTCGTACAATCGAGCTCATTCCAGTTAAGGGAAAGACAGGAGTAAGAAAGTAATGAATGCTTCAAGGACGGCATTTCTTAGCATAAAAAATGGCTGAAACAGACTGCGGATAAGCTGCAGAGCGAAAGAGAAACAGATAGATTCTTGTGGCGTGAGTTTCTGCCAAATCTGAGCAGCTAAAAATGTAAGAAAAAAAATGGGTCATCCAAATCTGGGCTGGCAAGAGAATGAAAGACTCTTTTTGAAAAAAATTTTCTTAGTTTTTCGAATTTTGAAATTTTCCAATACTTATTATTTTCATTCTAGATTTTAGATAACTCTGCTTTTTTTCAAGTCTCTTACTTTACTGATTCTCATGAAACTCACGTTTAAAGAAAAAAACACTAGGAAATGCCATCCTTATATGTCTTTATTTCCCGTTTTTTCCGTAATTTTTCCCTGTATTTTACTTTTTTTTTTAAAGCTCAAAAGGTACCAGAGCGCAAAAAAAGGGAATCAAATGAAGAATCACCAAAATTTCTTTCGAGTTCAAAAGACCATAACTTTTAAATTACGTCTACGAGCAAAAAAATAATTTCTCACACAGCCTTTCTTGATACAGGGTTCAATTAAATAAATAAATAAATAAATAAATGTTTTCCTCCTTATCGGCTTTAGTTTTTACCATAGGAGTTTGCCCGTTTATTGTTAAATTTTAAATACATGGAAAAGTGCGATTTCGGACAACACAACACCCAGACTTTTCACCGGGAATCGAACCCGGGACTTCCGCACCGCAGGCAGCCACACAACCACCTGCGTCACGGGTCATTCTCTTGGTTCAATTCTGAATCACCTGTATATACCTACTCGTAAGTCAAAAGCCCAGCCTGTAATTAGATTTAATCTCGTCAGTGTTTAATCTAGTGATGTGAGTTCAGAAATTTTCCGTCTCGGAAAATTTCCAATCTGGAAAATTTTCCGAGCGAAATTTGGAAATTTTCCAAAATTTCAAATTTGCCGCGAGTTTGAGAGTAAGAAGATGCAAATCGGTCTCGGATTCGGTGAACTTAACCTCACTCCTCACTCTTAATTGATGAAAAAATCTTGACAGATCAATGATAAAATGTTAGAATGCTAGTAAGACGATTTCTTTTTTATTTTCAAAAGCTTAGAATTATATTTTTGTGAACTAGTCCATTATTGCGTCACTAAATATTATAAATATATAATATACTTATATGGTGTTGTTGAAATAGGAAAATTATGAACAAGACAACGTGTCTAGTTTCAATCAATTCTGAACCCTTTCGGAAAATTTCCGGAAACAGAGTTTTAAATTTCCGGAAAATTTACATCACTAATTTAATCTAATTGACTACTTAGATACGATAACGACAGTCGTATATCTTGATTGAATGCTGAATTATTTGGCAAAAGCACGGCAGTAACTATCATCCTCCAGGGTATGACACATTTGTTTAAAAAAAAAAATTCGATGTTTTTTTTATTAAATGCCTATAACAAGCAAGCCAAAACTGATTTTTTTGGCTCGGGATTGGACGTAATGCACGTATAGAGAACAACAAGTTTGTCATACCCTAGTTCAACATAGAATACTCCAGAGATTACATATCCCCATGGTCAGGAAGCATGTCAGGTTGGTTGACAACCGGCCTACTGCCACTGAGTCTGATATAGATTTCTGCGGCTTGGGTCACTCCGGTACCGTTACCGTTTCCGTTCTTATTTATTATTCTTTTGGGTTTAGGTTCGTATCCCTTGCACTGAAACAACAGTTTATTGTGCCCCTTCTGTTATCGTTTACACAGCATCTTTGTAAATTTGGTCCAGACTAAATTTAGGTCAGTCCACGACCAACAAGAGACCTCACCCCACGCTACTTGGTCCTTGTCCATGATCGTTTACACCACGTGGACTGAATTTATTTGGGTCGAATTCAGTAATAAGGTCGCGGACAAAGCCACGGTGTAAACGTAGCAAATTTTGAGTCCAAAATCGTCTTATCCTAAACCGCGCATGCGCGGAAGTTCGAGGAATGTCGAGGTGTTAGGAAGTTTTCAAGCCAAAAAACACAAAATTAGGGTGCCGATATCTGCAAAAATAGACAAAAAGTTTCTTAAGATTTTGCACAACGCAGTCTATGCCTCATACGGCTACCATGTAAATTTCCAGCCTCCTAGTCTTTGGATCGCCATCAAAGGAATAAATTAATAAGATCGGAGAAGCTCTCTCTCGTAGTCAGTGGCTTATCACACAGTTTTCCTTCAGTAGAAAACTGTATAAGTGTAGGGGAAGAGGGAGTAAAACCGCATAGCATTAAATTATATCGTTGCGAATTTGCGTTGGGTACTTCTATAATTGACAGATATCGTTTAAACACACACGGTTTATTACCTTATTACTGTGTACTCTTGCTACACGTCAAATAAATTACTGCACTTGAATATCTAGCTTTGCAACTTCGCCGTTGATATACTCGCTGTCGGATGCTGTGGACTAAAATCTGCATCACTCGACTCATCCTGCGCTTATACACTCGAATGTTATCTTCGGGAACATTCCACGCGTCCACTGGTATATTCCAGCATTGACCGCCAGTACATTTGTCGCGGCTCTAGAAACGTCTATCATTAGGTTCGCGTATATTCCGGCAAGCTTTGAAAGTATCGCACTTTCGCCAATTGTGCAGATGTGTCTTACTCGCTACGCGTTTATTCTCGAATGTAGTAGTGTAACCGCTCGAGAACCTCGCAACTCATAATCATTTGTGAGGTAGCGCCACTATCAAATACCGAACGCAATGACCCAATAATCCCCATCCCAATCCACCTTGCAAATGAGATGAAGAAATCTGTAAGCGACACTGAATAGAATAAAGACGGTTTCAAGTTCTTGATCAGTCCGATGTCCGATTTTGTGAAGCTCTAAACAAAAACAGTACCTAATCAGTACCTAATCACATAACACTGAAACCTCAGCCTCAAAGTAAATGATGATTGTCATGCACTACCTACTTTTGTCTTAGTTTACTAGTAAATGTTTTCCTTCCTTGGATCAAAACGCTTGATTTTGATTCGTATCCGATTTTCACTTAGGTATCTTTGAAGTCATTGGGCAAAATCGCATACCACAAGGTGAGGCAAAATCGCATATGAACAAGGAAATTGACTTATACTTCTTGGGCCCGGTATTTCCATCTCCGGATTTGTTCCGTATGACTCTATCCGGCAGATAAACGCTGCGTTGTGGAACGAATTCGGAGAAGGAAATACCGGGCCTTATAAGAAGAAACTTGAGAGCGAGAGAGACAAAAAGCAATTAAGTCAGAAGCTGTTCAAGCAAGAACTCAGAAAAAGTTTAAAACTAAAGAAAAATTACTGAAAGAAGAAGTTACTTCAGAGTCGAGTGATGGAGGGTCACAATATGATGATGATGCATGATACTCCTAGTGGTATTTGCAAGAAAAAGTGTGTGTGGTGTGCGATATGTGGTTCTGTTCTATCAGTTAAGCGGTTATATCTCACAGGGTGCGGTGAAACTTCCAAAATTCATATCTCCATTTCAATAGGTGTTTTAATGATGATTTTGTGTTTCAGTGGGCATGCGTAAGATTTGACAGTTCGGGTCGGCTAGCACCAGAGGTATAGAATGGGAAAAATAATTACAGGGCTGTGCGAGTCTGGCAAGCACGCGAAGGTCCAATTTTCGCCGACCGGCAAAGAACGTGAGCATGCGCTCTAGACCTCATGAAAAGACCTATTCGAATATTCATCTTATTTTGTATTTTGCATCTTTCATCATATATCTTCATACGTCATTAATATATATTTAATTTAATAACTTTCTTCTGTCATTATTCTGCTCATAATTTCAAATCTTAGCTATGCGAATCTGCCTCCCCTCCCCGTTCCACCACTTTCAATGATTTCTGAATGACAATTCTTACAAATTACTTCAGCTACTCGCAAGAAGATGGCGCTTCAATGAGCGCTTTTAAGCCTCCACGGCTACCCGATATAGCCCCGTTGGGACTCCAAAACAGGTACCGCTTTCCGAACAGAAACGTGTCCGGTTCAACCAGCCGTATATCACCGACATACATCTGGCTTCGTATGCCATGCCCAAAGTTCTTGTATCAAACGCTCTTGAACATTTACGATTGATTGTGCCCATAGACGTGTGTGCGCCATGTGTTTGTGTATATGTGCAAGATGTTTGGATGCGATTTCGTGCACTCGAATCGGAATGCACATACACAGAGTCAGTAATTGTAATAGCTTCTCAATAAGATTCCGGCGTTCAGATACCGAATCCTTTTTGCCCCGGGAATGTGCTGCGTTGATTTTACTGTTGGCCGTAAAAAGTTACTGCCTTCCATGATGTACAGTCGATTCACACAAGAGATATCGCATGATGCTGCTGCTGCTGCCTTTTAGTGCTTGTCGATGTACGGAGTTGATGCCGCCGTCTCCGATATACGGCAACTTTCAACCGCCACCGACCGACGTTGTGCGGCGGCGGTTCAACGCTCAACGCTCCTGATGTCATGCTTCCAGCTCGATGCGTCCAGAACTGCCGCCGTCGATTTTCTCGTGTACATGACGCCGGCATTATCACACCGTACCGTGTTGCTAACAAACAATGTGGCATTGTTTGTAGTTAAATGAGATAGTTACACGAGAGCAGCGTTCCTGCGTTGTTGATGGCTTCAAATCGATTTATTTTATCACTGTTTGCTTTTTTAAACGTCGCTTGTAATTGATTTTTTCCCGCCGCTCAGCGTTCATCTTTTACTGCCCTAAAGCCAAGGCTATACCGCGCGTACCGTAGCCTCTAGTGACGAAAAACTAGAGAAGAAAAAAGATCCTTCGGCAAGTGGACCATTCTCCGTCCTCGAATTTCTGTGCTGATGAAACGTTTCAGAGACTATACTTTCGTCGTCAAGTAAGGCCACACCATAGCCAACCCAAACGAGCAATTGTGTGAAGAGTCCGTGGTCGTCACTATCCTGTGATCAATTGATGAGGCCGCAATTTAGGCAGGCTGTGCCCTAACCAAACGCAGCTTCACACATCTGAATTCGACCACGCCACAGCCTGCCTCAATGAAAATTCATCTGATCACACGATATAACCTCACCGCAAGATCTGCTTCGACCATTGACCACCACTACCTAACAGCATTAGCGAAAACCACCAACCAGTGGAGACGATTACCGCTACATGATCTAGAACATTATCACTTGTGCGTACACCACGTCGCGATGTCACGGTGACAACTGTCACAATATCATAATACCACATCTATCAAGACGTCAGCATCAAGTTGGCAAGGTTCCACTCTCACCAACACAACATGTTTCTTCCATAGCTTACTCTAATACCGTAAAACTGAAGTGGTATTCATTGTAACAGAAAACAAGTCAGGCTTATACCCTGGACACACTATAGGAAGCTTAATGATCATTAAATTAACGATGGATCGTCATTTAACTTCAGTTGCTGTCTTGGTGACAGCAAGAGAAACGTAATTACGATCGTGCTTAATGATCATTGACCAAAAAAAAACCGTCATCGTTTTTCCCCTTGCTGTCTTGAAGTTAAATGACGATCCGTTAATGATCATTAAGCTTTCTTGTGTGTCCAGGGTATTATGCTGAAGACGAATACACTTGTGCTTGTTTTTTGACTCGGGAATACTTGGTAGTGGTACACCTTGTAAACGGTGCTTTCATGTTTTTATGTTTATACTATGGCTGTGGTGGAGGAGGGCATAGCGTGTAGTAGGCCGCTCCAGTCGGATGACAACTTGACTGCAGCAACGCTGACCGCTGCCAAAAGTTGGATGGGAGACGGGCGTCTTCTATCTGATTCGAAGCCGGCTGAAACTCCTCCACGGGTGGTCTTAGGCAAACCCCCGAGTATAACATGCCTCCAGCTGGCGATAGGGCAAAGTGTAGAGGAAAAACGGCAGCGTAGTCTGGGGGACGGATGAAGTCAGAAACGTACCGGGCGTAGGGCGCGAATGTGTCGGACATCCGAACCTGTGTTCGGGGGTGAAAGACAGATTCCGTGAAACCGTGCGCTTGTCTGCCCCAGTGCCTGGATGGACCTACCATCAAGCATCCAGGCAACACTTTGCGGCTCGGTGAGTCTGGTTGGTGGGGCACAATAAACTTAGTTTCAATGCAGGGGCAACCCAACCCATAATCTTGATGAAATGGCTCTGGTGATTCTGATTTGTGTTTGTGATAAATTAAAACATTTGGACTTAAGCAGTAGAATCCACAATTAGGTATTCACCTGACCAAGGTTCATCAACATGAAAGAAGAAAATACCTAGCTGGTGCCAAATTCAGAGAGCTTGCTTCTTCTTCCAACTCCTGGATAGATGGACCTACGCATTTTGGTTCGGGAATATGTATGTTCGATTTTTCGATTACGCTGCATGAATTCGACCCATATTATTTCAGTTGCCACATCAACTCTCTTCTTCATACTTCCTGACCTGCTATTTTGATAACCCTATTATGGGTCACTGGCGCTGGTGATTTCCAATATCAAGTCTTCTTCTTCTTTGAGAAGCCGTACCTTCTTCACCTCTCTTCAAGCCTATTTCGTCCTCCTGATGTCTCAAATCAAGCTACAAGCGCAAGTATCGTGTGATCAATTGAATTTCTAATTGAGGCAGGCTATGCCCTAGCCAAATGCAGCTCTGTACCCCTGATTTAGACCAGGTCACACCCTGCCTAAATTAGGAATTCAATTGATCACACGATATATTCGGCATTAGAATACACCCGACTGTTTTCCCTATCTAATATCCCCTTTTTTTTTACTTTTCGTTTTTATCTTATCCTTGAGTTTTCGAACACTCTTGAAGTCCTGCTTGTAGCAACCACACAAGGGTTGACAATTTTGAACAATGATGATGATGATTTGAAAAATTCATACCTATTCGACTTTTATTAAACGTTAACTTGGCAACAACTTCAACTATCTGGGCCGCTATTCTTAAATCGTGTGAGAAACTCACACGGGTGAGATGCAACCCACTCGTGTGACAAAATCACATGCCAATCCGAAACATGTACCTATTCTTGAAGTGTGGGAAAAACGGCCGATTCGGTTCCTTTCGCAGTTGTCCGTTTCCCGTAACGTGTTCCGAACCCTCACCCGAAACCGCCGCCCGCCATGACACTTCACGCCTTATAATGGTGCAACCTATATGAGTTTTCTCGTCTCTACTCTAAGGTAGAAGAGAACCATTCTCATATGGTTTTAGGCAACCCTCGCTACATCGATGTATCGCGGATTGCATAAAACTCCCAAGGGACTTAGCGGCCCAGACGAGGTGATTTTTATTCTCAGTGCTTATGCAAGCAACAAAACATAACGGTCATGATTACAGACTTACAGAGGGAGAGAGAGAGAATTTTCATCGGAAACGTGTATTACAATACAATGCAAATATTTGCTGCGCAGCCAAAAAATACGGGTTTTCCAGCGCAAAAGTGACCGTTTCATACAGGTTCACCAGGATGGAGTGTCCAACGCAATACAATCCTTTAAAAACGACAAAAAAACGTGCTTTTTATTCAATATTTCAAGAGTGCAGTTATGATGATCAAATTTGGTATACTAAGTTTAATCCGAGTGTGATTAGAGTGAGCCATTATTTCCTGAACTTCTCCTTTTCAAGGGCGTCGCGTGGAGAGACTAGAATCAGGTATAGTCAACTAGAATCATACTAGGACTGAATGCTCTATAAATGTAAAGGTAAGTAGGTAATGCAAATACTCCACTGGCCTAGTAGCTACTCCGAAGGGTGCTCCTTTTCTTTCCCAACTTCCAACGCTCCTTAGGATTTTCCAGTATAGGGTCAGATATGGCCAGTGGCCATCTGCATATAATTTTTAAATATCGAAAGTTGAAAAATAACCTAGGCAATTTTCAAGCATCTCCACTCAATCCGTACTGACGCGTTGTTTGGGACATTTCTATCAAATCCAACACAGATGAATGCACATTACATGTAAGTAACTACTATAAAGCTGGATTCATAGTTTCAGTAAGTTAAGAAATAAGAAATAACAGTAAGAAGTAAGGTAAGCAGTAAGCGTTAAGCAGTATGAAATGATTCAGAGTTTGCAATAATAAGAAATAGGCATGCGCGCCCAGGAATTGTCTTTTTTTATGTTATTCTTGTGATCTTTCAATGACTTGTCGTATAAAAAGGATAGTGTTGAATTAAATCAATCACGACCGCTTCTTGTTCTTGTACCATCGCGATGCACTTCGACCACCACCACGTGCGACTTGATTAATAAATGATCACGAATAATTCATTTTAGAATTTATGGATTAGGTTAGACTCGGGCTCCGTCAACCGTCATAGTCAGTCATCGTACCAAAAAGAATAGAGTATTATACTAAAAATTTTTTTTGATTGGAATGGAAACTACATTGAAAAATAATTTACCCGTGTTTTTTTATTCAGTCAAAAACCGTATCGTTTGGGCGTAATAAATAAATAACATCAACTAGCTCTGACGTCACAGCGAGTCACCGCCTATACTGCCTGTGTAAATGACGTCAGAAATAGGCAGAATATAGGAATTTCGTTTATTTATTGCGGTCACACGATACGATTTTTGGCTAAATAAAAAAAATACGGGTCAGTTACTTTTCCATATAGTTTCTGTTTCCGTCGAAAACAAAATATTTTTTAAAAAGTATAACACTCCATTTCAAAATTCACCAAGGAGTGCACACGAACCCGCACGATGCTATACGATCAGTAAGCAATAAGCAGTAAGAAATGGAATTGGACCATTCCTTAATTCTTATTTCATACTGCTAACGCTTACTGCATACCTTACTGCCACTATGAATGGTGATATTGTTTTGCGCATGTTCATTTCCCTTACTTCTTACTGTTACTTCTTATTTCTTAACTTACTGCAACTATGAATACAGCTTAAAATACCCGAGATAACCCTCCAATGACGTGAGTAGTGGTAGGGCGCAAAGCGTGCGAAAAACACGGGCTAATAGCCTCAGGAGGGCCGCGGGACCCTTGCAGCAATAACAGTAACAATAATAAACTAATTAAAATTAATTTCCGGAAAGAAAGGGCGGTTGGCGACCGCTAGTAGCTTGAACACAAACCCTCGCAAGCCTCACTACGCCAACGCCTATCCCAGGCGGTGACACAAAGCGCAAAGTGAAGATACCAAAAAAGTCAATGGGTAGGTAGTAGGTATTATTAAAAAATTAGCATAACTTAACAACTCCTCAAAAATCTAAGCAAATTTGATGCTTATCCTTTTTTTATTAATACTACCCAATACCGGGTGATCATTTGAAAACTACCCACCTGTAATATCTCTCGATTCTTAGTGCAAATGTCTTTGAGCAAAAACAGGTCGATTTTTATATCGAGGGGGACATCTAAAACATACATTGGAGAATTTATATCGTAAGCCCCCTCGCCCCCACTCACCCCAACTTTGAAATTTCAAATGACACCACATATCTTGCGATACATCAAATTGAAGAGAATTAAATTATCTTTCTAAAAAAAATATTTTGAAATTTTTCAACTCCACCCCCCGTTCTTCCTAAAATTCTTTGAGTGTCCAAGTAATTATTCTTGACCTCCATTTCCCTTCAATACACTCAACGTCATTTTGCACAGCATCGAAAGAGAAAATCTTCTATAAAAAAAGTGCCACCCAAATTCACCCCTTCGCTCCCCCCACCTGACTTTGAAAATTTAAAATGTCAATACCCACTTTGTAATACATCAAATTGAAGGAAATTGAATTCTTTTTATGGAAAAGATTTTTTCATAATTTTTAAAGCCCCTCATTTTCCCCCTTGAATACTCCAAATGGCCAATTTATTGGGGGAAGGGTAGAAAATTCCAAAAAAATTCTTTTCGGAAAGAGAACTCAATTTCCTTCAATTTGATGTATTACAAAGTAGGTGCTGTTTTGTTAAATTTGGGAGTTGAGGTGGGGGAGAGCAAAGGGGTGAATTTGGGTAGCACTTTTTCCACCGAAAATTTTATTCTCCGATGCTATCTAGGATGACGCTGACTAAATTGAGAAAAAAAATAGAGGTCCAGAATATAAAATGGGACAGTCAGAGATTTTTTAGGGAAAAGGGGGTGGGGTTAATAATTTTGGAAATATTTTTTTCAGAAAGAAAATTTAATTCTCTTCAATTTGATGTATCGCAAGGTAGGTAGTGTCATTCAAAATTTCAAAGTTGGGGTGAGTGGGGGCGAGGGGGGTGAATATAGAAATTTGCCAATGTATGTTTTAGATGTCCCTCCCGATATAAAAATCGACCTGTTTTTGCTTGAAAAAATATTCACTAGGAATCGGGAGTTATTGCAGGTGGATAGTTTTCAAATGATCACCCGGTATGTAGTAGTGCATGTTGTAGTGCGTCAAACTTTGATCTTTATCTAAAGAATCGAAGTATTTTTCCAATTTATTTTTTGATCGGACGATTTTTTAGATCTGACTACCATAAAATTAAACTGACTCTATTGGCTGCATTGCTGTTTAGTTCTACGTTCAACTTTGAAACTGTGTTTTCCTTCGATAAATTTGCATTTGCAAAATAAAGCCCAAATTATGGATTTTCAATGTCTATCAATTAATTGTGCGTTTGTGCACACTGGATAGCTTGTGACAAAATTAATCACTAGCAGTAATTTTTACTTCTACTTTGCACTTCTACCACTTCAATACCACAAATTGTATGCTTCGCATTCGCATCGCTATCGAAAACTAAAATTACTTCTTCCAACGAATTCTGGACCTGCTCTTTTCAATAATTATTACCGGCGAAGTTTAAGCTGCGGCTCAATTATCCAGATTGATTAATTATGCCCTCTTCTCTGTCGTTGTGTGACGGGAGTGGTTGGTATTATCTTGGTGGCGACGGTGGCGGTGGCTGCGAGTGAGGAGGGGTTTAACCTGTTTCATCCCTGTGGTTGCGTGGCGGGGTGAAAATCAACGAACGCGAAGCTGAACAGAATTTCTAAATTTATCGGCGTGTTCAATGCCACGGACAATCCGGAGACCCACCCCCGCTGGCTGCTGGATGGTGTCCCCCCGGTCGAATGCCCGTGACGTCGCAGCATTTGAGATTTTATCGCAGAAGTTTCCATTCTCACGTTTCGCCGTTTTTAATGGAAAGCCATGTAGAATGAATGACAAGAGTTCAACAGGACGGATCCCCATGGGGTGAGCGCGAAGGAAAATTATTAGAAAGTCAAGTTGTGCGGAGTTTGACAATTCGATGCCCCAGCATGGTGACATTGGCACAATAATAATAAAGTTTACAGGTAGCTACTCTGGAAAATGGAACGCTTCAAACTACAGTTAGTTAGCTTCAGCAAGTATCGCCAGGGGTCCCTCCTCCTTAATAGAGGGTGACGTCAAGGGTGTAAAGGCAGCAGTTCTTAGAAGCCTATGGAAACTTTCGAAGTTGCATTAAAAACTATCGATTTATAGAATATATTTGTAGATATGATATTCGTTCGTAGAGTTTCCGTTAGTAATTAGTATGTTTCTTAATTAGACATAGTGCTGTAGGGTTTGATCCTCACTTACTGCGGGCCAAATTTTTGTCTCGAAAACAAGTTCCTTGATTTAGTTCATATGCTTGCTGAAAGCAAGGGCGCGCAGTGTGTCGCATAGCACATAAAATTTGAACAATGGTGCTGATCTCATGCAATGTCGGTAGTCGTTAAAGATTCCTTATCTGTGTCGGAAGTTAGGAAGATATGGCGATTCAAAAAACTTCTGTTCTTTTCTGGCCCTCATTTTCTTTTGCAGCATTCAGCTACGCCTCATGCTCATGATGGCAAACACGCCTTCGGGCCTGAAAACGCGCTTTTGTATTGAAAACCAGGGATCACGCTTGAAAATAGTATATTATATACCAAGGGTGAGAAAGTATCATTATAGCTGAAGCGCCAGTTTAGATCCCGAAACGCAGCTGAGATATATAAGGCGCTGAAGCTATAATAATTTTCTCAAACGTGGTTTATATAGTATTTTTTTACTACTAGAAAATCGCCATCGTAATCCAGGGAGAGGTTAATAATGATGCACTTCACGGCTAGTAGTAAAAAACTACTATTTCAATGCTCTGTATCGATAAACATAACTACCATAGAGATGATAAATCAAATCATGACATCGCAATAAATCAAGATGCAGTGCCAACTTTATAATATTATAACACAAGTAGGTACTCGGTACATGAATTACATGATTCATATGTATGTAATCTCCAGCCAGTAAGTTGCCATATTGGTCCAAGTGAAGTGTTCCCATTTAGTGCTTTTCCATACGCGTCGGGGTCGGCTTCACTTTTTTTACTGCTTGTAAAATGGCTGTTGATTTGTTGTATGACTTATTAATTCGCGAATTTTATCGCTGTCTCAAAATATTATGGATATTTAATGCGTTTCCATACATTTTATGTTCAGAGCTGATAATATTTTCATGTTTATTGGTTACGAGATCTTGGTGCATCTGAAAGACTACTTCTAGAAATATGAAATATAGGGTGTCTCAGAACTCGTGCGCCAGAAAAAACTGGCACGCGCCTTGGTTGCCAGCAAACGTCTATAAATAGCTGATAGTTAAGAGTGTGGTTTGATACAGGGTGTCTCAGAACTTACGCCCCAGAGAAAACTAGCACGTGTAGTGGCGGGGTTAACGGCCAAAATTGGAATGATCTGTGCATTTTGTGATCAAAGCATGAAATTTGGCATACGTGTTCAGAAGACCCTCCTTTGCAATTCCAGATGTGGCGCCACGCAAGATTTTGCACCAGAGGCACTGTATTGCGGTTAATATACCTGCTAGGGGTAAATTCTGCAAAAATGGTTCCTGGCCGGTCTCTGGTACCGCAGTTGGTATTTGTTAGTTCTGTTTAGCTAAAACGTGAGTGAGGAGTGCATTTTCACAAACAAAGTTCCAAATGCTGCCTTTATACGTTGTTTTAATACATTTTAAGGCCAACTTTGGTTTAATACAGGAAACATGGTAAAAAAATTGCCAAAACCTCGGCAAAGATATGAACGTCCTGAAAATTTGATATTCTGTTCAGAATTAAGTGCCCTACTACATATCTGAAATTGCCAAAAATCGCACCCCGAGGCTTCGAGTTATTGGAGGGGGGGTAAAAAATTGCAACTCAAAATTATAGGTATAGAACCCGATGGAACCCGTCAATCCAATGGATGCAAATACGTCATAGTTCGACGCATCACATCCCGTTGATACAATTTTGGCACAAAAAGTGTCGATCATTGTTGACGGGGGGTCGCGGGGAAGGGCGAAACTCGGCTGGGTGGCTCTTTTTCTTCCTTTCTTCCTTTGATCCATAAAGAATCGATCACGACAAGATTGGTATCTTTTCCGACTAAATTCAATGTCCTGAACTTGAATCCGATGTATAAATTTGGACAAAAACAAGTTCAAACAAGTTAACTTGAGAAAACCTGTTTTTTCTTTGACAATTTCCACAAAACTTTTTTTTACTGTTAGAGGCATCCATCTTTGAAAATATTTCAAAGGCCATTACATTGAACCGTATTCTTCACGAAAATCATCCATTCGATCTGTAACTTTGTTTTTCGAGATAGAAAAAATCGATTTGAACTTTAGTCGGCACAGCCCGTCGTCTACTACTGACCAGAACACTACACCATGCATTTTTGAATGAAAATAGCCCAAGCTATCCGAAAAATTATAACTCATCTTTGAAAGTTTGAGGATCTGTGCAGAACTGAATTCCCTATAACATAAACAAAATCGTCATAAATCGCAATGCAGGGTATTGAGTTATCACTTGAAGGTGCATGCTGTAGTGTTCTGGTCATTAGTAGACGCCGGGCAGTGCCGACTGAAGTTCAAATCGGTTTTTTCTATGTCGGAAAACAAAATTACAGATCGAATGGATGATTTTCGTTAAGAATACAGTTCAATCTAATGGCCTCTGAAATATTTCCATAGATGAATACCTTTAACAGTAAAAAAAAGTTTCGTGAAAATTGTCAAAGAAAAAACAGGTTTTCTCAAGTTAACTTGTTCGAACTTGTTTTTATCTAAATTTACACATCGGATTCAAGTTCAGGACATTGAATTTAGTCGGAAAAGATACCAATCTTGTCGAAACCGATTCTTCATGGCCCAGGAAGAAAAAGAGCCACCCAGCCGAGTTTCGCCCTTCCCCACGACCCCTCTTCAACAATGATCGGCACTTTTTGTGCCAAAATTGTATCAACTGGTTGTGATGCGTCGAACTACAACGTATTTGCATCCATTGGATTGACGGGTTCCATCGGGTTCTATACCTTTCATTTTGAGTTGCAATTTTTCACCCTCCCTCCAATAACTTGATGCCTCAGGGTGCGATTTTTAACAATTTTAGATATGTAGTAGGGCACATAATTCAGGACAAAATATCAAATTTTCAGGACGTTCATATTTTTGCCGAGGTATTGGCAATTTTTTTCACCAAGATTCCTGTACTAAAACAAAGTTGGCTTTAAAATGTATTGAAACAACGTATAAAGGCAGCATTTGGAACTTTGCTTGTGAAAATGTACTCCTCACTCATTTCTACATGTAGTTTCAACTAAACAGAACTAAAAAATACCGACTGCGGTACCAGAGACCGGCCAGGAACCATTTTTGCAGAATTTACCCCTAGCAGGTATATTAACCGCAATACAGTGTCTCTGGCGCAAAATCTCGCGTGGCGCCACATCTGGAATTGCGAAGGAGGGTCTTCTGAACAAGTATGCCAAATTTCATGCTTTGATCACAAAATGCACAGACCATTCCGCTAACCCCCCCACTAGTGCCTGGTTTCCAGAGAAGGCAAGTAAAATTAATAGTATATTACATACCGAGACGGGAAACGAGTTATTACTACGGAGGGCAAAGATTGCTGCCGCTATCGTCTAATAGCTACCCAAAAACAGTCGCGATCGATATGAGAAAGGATTTCTCTTTGAGGAAATAGGAGCCCGGCACATGTTGGGGCTACGGGCTACCTATTCCATGCTGAAATGCTTGGTGAAAATAAGTATAAAAACTGACATCTCGCAATCCCAGACTCCAAGCATTTCTCAAAATATGAGTCATCCACTCCACTTCCCTCGCAATAATCACATGCCGATGTACCTAAAAAGGCTAATAGAATATTTTTTTGAATAAAATCACGCCAAAACATAACCTGGAACAAAACAAACAGCGATCTGTCAAGTGTCATGTGGATGCAGTTTTTACACGCAATCACGTCAAAAACCAGCGATCATAGAAAGCTAGGTTTTTTCTGCCCAAGAGATGGAACACATACGTTACCTACTCCTAAGAAGTCTGGAATGAATCAGTTACTATGTTGATTGTCAGTAATAGTATATTACATACTAAGCGTCGAAAGTGATACATTTCGTGTGACTGTGCACCTTTATGGAATAAAAATATCTATGCAGCGGATCCATGGACCTGTATTTAAAATGGACTGCTGATCACCCTACCCGACCAAACAACAAATGACGCCACAGGGGCGCTACCATTATCGTTATCATAACAGAAGTTCTCAAAAGATTATAGAAAATCTGCAACTTGCATCGGCACATTTTGTACTATAAATATTTATGGATATAATATTATTTCATAATAACAGATTCAATTTACAATAATATGTTTTTTACTTCGAAAGTAGCCATCAGGTTTATTTCGTTTCGAAGAAATCATTGCAAGTTCGCAAGTTGAAACAGTCATGAAATTTTGAGAGTCACTGTCTTTCGAATTTATCGAAGGTTGCTTCAAAAGTTCAAAATCAACGCAGTTGCGATCAGGGATCACGGTTGCGATTTATGCACCAGAAAGCGTGATCCCTGCACTAGAAACGTCATTTTGACAGTTTCGTTTTTTTCAACGTGTGAAGTTTTCGGATTTGTGATGTCGAATTCGACTTTGGTGTGTTTTATAACTCCTTAATCCCTAATCCGAAGAATATTCTGTGGATTTCATTACTTATTATCAGTAGTTCTGCGAAAGAAAATGCACGGTACAGAAGGGGCGCAAGCACTGTGATTTCGGCAGCACAAACCACAGCTAGGTACTTCCTACTGGACCACACAGCTCGGGCCTTGAGAGGGTTTTCTTTTCACAAGTAAGATTGCCGTCAATCAATTATTGAATGAAATTCTACTATTTCGTTACAGAATACAGGAAAACACAAACAGTACGGCGATTGCCAGCCATTGGGAAACATAAACAAAAAAGCCAAACGGCCTCGTGCCCAAGGAGGTTATAATTATAGCAGGAGGGAGCATGAGCTCAAAAAAGTGAAGCATGTGACGTCACGTTCTGTGTATGCAATCCGCAACATACGAACCACACGAAGGCACACGAGTTACAGAAGTCTCAGTTACCTCCTTGCTCGTGCCCAACAGCACACCGTGTATTCAACACACTTCAGTTAACAATTTTTGACACGGAACATCGTCCCTTCTATTGAACTACAGGAACCTATGAACACATGTACGGTTGCGGACTCATAAAAGTTTACACCGATGACAATCGTGTGGCCATGCCCATTCAAAATTACGTCAAAACTGAATTAGCATGGCCACTCGATCGCCGTCGGTGTAAACTTTTATGAGTCCGCAACCTTACGTATAAAACGCTGCAAGCGACCGAAAGAAAACGGCTACGCCTCGCAAGCAAATTTGAAAATGTCATTTTGACACCTAACCTAAACTTTACACTGCGATGTCATGTCGCCATCAGAGAAAAGTCATTATAGCAAAACGGTCAATATTAATTGTGGAAAATAAAAGTCCCTAGGGATAACGAACATGTCGGCATTCTACTGGAGTCATGGCGATATACGGTATTATAAGTCCAGTTTAAGTACAGGTCCATGAGCGGATCGCATAATTATTATTTCATAACGAATTGTGCTACAATGAAAACCTTTATCTATTCAAGGTGCAGTCTCTGATTGGTAAATTTTTTTTATCCACAATGAGTTAGCAATCGATACATTCCTAATTTTTAAAAAGTTGGGAAGTGAACGATTTCTTACAGGTTGGAAAATAATGTCACTTTCGGCCCGTGGGCCGAAAGTGACATATGAAGAGAGGTGATCTGATTTAAACAGCTGTCGCGGAGCGCAAAATGTTGATATATGCGTTGTTTGAAAAGGTTGCCTATGCCTACCTGATAAAAACGTTTGATGCGAAAAACTTCAAATAAAGCCAGTTATTTGCATTTAAACTGGATCATTGTGAATAAAGTCCTATACATACCACGGAGTAAAGCGTCATTACAGCCCACGGGATTCTATCTTATCTCGGCACGTCTCGGTAATATATTGAATCCCTTGGCTGTAATGAGACACTTTCCACCTCGGTATGTAATATACTAATTTATTGAATACCTACCATTAATCTGGGTAGTTTTTCTTCTTCAAAGTTACATATCTGAATGTCATCCCGTGTTGTCTTATACCACCCTGTTCGCACAAAATACCCGTTACATTTTCTTTTATCGCTGTAGCTCTAAACATTGAAGACTGCTTTTGAATAAAGGTCAACTAATTAGAAATATTGACAGATAGGAGAACTAGGTTAATTCTCCTGGAATCATTATTAGCTTTCTGTCTTTCTATTATACCTGCATTAGTCAGTTCCTTTTCATCGATACACATAATACGAACCCGTCAGTTACGATAATACCCGTACGCCCAAATTTTACTTCCAAATGCACATATAGGAGGTAGGTAGGTATATGTTGTAAGTGGGACAACACATAATTTATGAGAATAAATTTCCATTGCGAGTAATATCTTATTCGATTGGAAAGATGATACTCGGGTGAGACAAAGTAGATTTCGATAATATTCACAACTGTGAGAAATAAAATGAAGAGGGTGATCTTTTGCAGGGTGATGTCGTCGATGATGATGCAAATATAGACATCGTTGCTGATATCCATTCTGGCTATTCTATCAAGATTGTGACAGTGACAGCTTGTCTCAAACCGAATCTCAAACGTCTCTCAACCAACGCGATAAAGATTATTTCCACACTGTTGTTTTAGCAACACCAAGTAACAATGAAGAATGTTCAACGCATCAGATAGTCGGCTGTGAGATTTTGTTTATATTTCCAAATCTGAACTATAGAAAATTCACAAAACTTTGCGATTGGCTGCTTTGGCTTTATTCGGCACAATAATTCACGAAGAGACACGAAATCTTTCGGACCACTTTTGGAACACATTTTTTACGCATTTCCTCTGCAGATAGACGGAACGATTTTGCGGGATGAGATGTCTGACGCTTTTTTCAATTTAATTGGAAATTGTAGGAATTTTTCGACCTGTTTTTAATTTTCGCCAATGAACAAATAATTCAAAGCAGCTTTGACATTTTGACAGTTGTCAAAAATATTTCTAACCTCTCGAAGCCAGTTTAACTTTACGATGATTCAAACTAAAAATATACTAGCCCTTCGTCCAAAAAAAGGAACCCATGGAATCATCAATCCTCTCACATTTTCCAGTCGAAAAGACAGCCAAGCCATGAAGAACTATAGGCAAGACAAGGAACATCCCAGCAGGTCTGCAGTTGCAGGAGGATTCACGTGTAAAAAGTTTAATAAACCGAATTTTAAAAAAACCAGCCGCTCAAAGTTGAGTATTGGCACAGAAATTCATGTGAGTACCTTCAATTTGCAATTTGCTTTCGTTTTGGAACTTGGCGGAACAAGTTTTTGTCGGCCTTGAATGGCTGCCGTCAAGATGACTTAGATTGAAGGCGGCCCCGTGCGGCTCTGGCGTCTCTCTGGTCGCATTTCCACGTATGGCAAGGTCAGTTTTCCAGGATTTTAATATCAATTTGATAAGAAATATGAGTTTACTTTCAGAGGAGCCAGTTTCACACCCGGTAAAAAGGCGGCAAGCCTACACTGCCAAAGTAGAAAATTCGCCCAGCCAACTAGAGTTACAGTAAAAGTGAACCTACTATTATACTCAATGACACTTATGCAATGGACACTCTGGGAAAACTGGCAGAATCCGCCCCCTTTATTTAAACTTCTTTACGCGCGGTACTACATGGAAGAAAAACAGGCGCGAAGGTTACCTCACGTAGGTACGAGTCGTGCGTACGAGCGAGAGCACGTAACAAAAGTGTCTCAAACTCTGATAATGAGGCTTTAGCAATTCTATGTTAAGCTCAAAAAAAAAACACAACTTTTTTCTTGGAGTGCACCTAGACATTGAATTCTGTTTTCATTGCATAGTACTACTTTTCATTACGTATAAACTAATTGGAGGATTTTTTATAGTAGGTAATTAAATTACCTACGGAATTGAAATAACCACTCGCGACCAAGGTAATATAGGTAATGAACTGAAGTTTTGCAGGTGTTGGACTCGTTTGATTGTTGTGTAGGTAAGTAGGTATACAGCGCGTGCAAAGTTCCAGATGCTCAATTAGCATTTTAAACTTGGCTCGTCTTAAGTTCTTGCTACAATTTTCAATGTTTTTTCTTCTCACATTTTTCCACCCAGAATATGCAGTTTAATTGGCATTCGTTAATTGTACACGCTGTGAAGTACAAACGTTCAAAGTTCACGGAGGAAAATTCGAAAAACGTTCCATCCATCAACTTCACATACCCGAATGAGTTGTAGCACACAGAGGATGTTCGTTTTAAAAATAAAATAAATCCTGCTGATGCAACTCTCCAGAACGCAATCTAACTTGTCGCGTTCTCGCTCTGTTGTTGTTAAAATGATCCGCATTGTTTTGAATGCTCAATGTATTTAAACGTAGACTAGCTGAGTGGTGTATATGTCCGCGTTGTGGAGCCATGTTTGTTGTATTAGTTGGTGTAGTGGAGCGCCTTTTTTTCGCGAAAGAAAAACCGGGTCAAACTAAACCAAGCTCTCGCTAGCTGCACTGAAACTATGCAATATTCTACAAAACCACTGCAGCGGACAAAACATGCGATGTGTATCATTAACAACTAGTGCCACTGTCTGTTCGTGAGAAATTGCTAACACACAAATGAAAAGTCACGAACCGCAAAACGCCAGAGGGAAAGAGGAAGAAATACTTAGATCAATATCGACAAAAATGTTTTCAAACACAAGTCGAATTTTTTATGCGATAGGGATGACGCGACCGACCGACGCTGAAAAGGACGAAAAGAGTGTGCACAACACAACCCTCTCGCTGATGCCTGTCGCCCGTCTCTCTAAAATGTGCAGATAAACAAGCAAAATTGATCAAATCTGTTTTTGTATGGGTCGGTTGAGTTAACAGCTCCAGCATTTTTACGAAAAATTGAAAAATATTTTCAGCAAACGTATTCGAGACATGCCGACATGACGTGTTTGTTTTGAAAATTGACTTTTGATTTTTTCGCTTGCACCATAATCATCATCATCTATTTCTTCGAGAGAAATTTTTCAGGTTGGTATTCGCGGAATGAGGAAGAATATCTATTCACTAAAGCAATAACTAACTGTGCGACAAAAATTACCTAGTCAAGTTCGCGCTACAACAGATTATGAATATACCGTATGATCAAAAGCTTTTCTACTTGCGGTAGGCTGTGGCCTGGTCATTGGCAGGCAAACGAGGCTGATTTCGGCCAGGCCACAGCCTACCGCAAGTAGAAAAGTTTTTGATCATACGGTATTAACTGCAAGTCGAAAACTGATGCAAGTATTCATATGGAAAACAGAACACTTCGTATAGGTACATTTTCCGATAAGTTTAGTCCCTATCACTGCAATCCCTGAATAAATAAAAACGCTTCGAATTGAAGCCGCTCGAGTACTGGTTGAAAAGGTTAAGTAGTTAGTAGCTTGATGATAAATTCATGGATCCAATTTAGGTCTCCTTGGGTAATACGCGTGTTTGTAGGTACACACATCGTTTACGATGTTTGTTCCAAAATAAACTCCAGCTTCTTTGCCGTTGAACCCATTTATGGCCACCTATGACTCAACTCCAAACTTGCAATCTTGTAATATGTATATTATCCGTTAAGTATCCAAATAGGTACCTACCTAGGAAGTCCAAAATAGCGCCCCAGACGATTTATTACTAAACTACAATCACAGTAACTAGAGCAGAACAAGAAACTGCATAGATGGTCCGCATTTTTAGCGCAACTTTACAAAAAATGGGAAAAAGGCGCTTTTAGCTTCACTTTGTCCGTCCGTCCGTACCCGGGATAACTCTGCCGGATAAGGAGATATCGATGTGGTCTAAACGCTGATCAATAGCTGTTCAGGATGTCATGTTGACTTTTGTTTTTTGTAACTTTGCCGCCATCTTTGATTCGCCATTTTGAATTTCTCTAAAAGAGATTCGATTTGGATAAAATTTGCAGGCAATGTAAACCACATCAAGATAGATCCAATTAGGAGAGTATGTCTCAACGAAAAGAGAGATCGATGTGATTCAAACGCTAATAGATAGCATTTGCGTCCAGAATATGAAACTAACAAATAATTTTGTCACTTGGCCGCCATCTTTTGTGATCACATTCTTTACCTTGATATACAGGGTGTTTCAAAAGAAACGAGCCACCCCAAATAAATTTTTGCCTGGTGAAATTAAAAGAATTTTCCGAGACCTGTCGATTTTTGTTTCAAGGGGGACATCCGCTAAAGGATGCATTGGCAAATTTCTATCTTCAACCTTCTCACCTCCGGGTGGAGGGGTGGGTAGGTACCCTAACTTCAAAATTTCAAACGACACCCTCTACCTTGCGATACATCAAATTGAAAAAAATAAAATTCTCTTCCTAAAAAAATATTTAAGAATTTTTAACCCCACCCCTTTTGTCCCTAAAATTCTCTTGAGGGTTCAATTTAATATTCTCGACCCCCAAATTCTCTTTAATTTAGTCAGTTTTATCCTAAATAACATCGAAAAATGAAAATTTTTGTGTGAAAAGTACCCAAATTCATCCCTTTGCTCTCCCCCGCCCCGACTTCAAAGTTTACCAATACACCACCTACCTCTTGTGATAAATCGAACTGAAGGGAATTTAACCCCTGAAGGGAAGGGAAGGGAATTTAACGTTTCTCTGGAAACAATCGTTTTTGGACTTTTAACCCCTTCGCCATTAAATTGGGCATTCGGAATACTGAGGGAGGTAGAGGGTTGTTTGGAAAGTTTTGAAAATATTTTTTTCGGAAAGCGAATTCAATTAGTTGAGGTGGGGAGAGCGAAGGGGTGAATTTGGGTGACACTTTTTCCAGAAAAAATTTCTTCCTCGATGCTGTGCAGGATGACACGTTGACTGCACTGGAGAAAATTGAGAGGTCAAGATTATCAAATTGGACATTCAGCGAATTTTATGAAAATTGGTGAGGTTAAAAGATATAGAAATATTTTTTTCAAAAAGAGATTCAAATTTTCTTTTATTTTATGTATTGCAAGTAGTGTCATTTGGAATTTTGAAGTTGAGGTGGGAGGCGGTGAGGGGGCTGAAGATAGAAATTTGCCAATGTATGCTTTAGATGTCCCCCTCGAAACAAAAATCGACGGGTCTCGGAAATTTTTCTAAATTTCACCTGGCAAAGATTTATCCAGGGTGCCTCGTTTCCATTGAAACACCCTGTATCTACTACTATACAGGCTGTTCCACTTTTTATAATATTTTAGGAGATGGTAGAGAATCAAAAAAAAGTGGATTTTCTTAAAAAAATGTGAATCAGAAATGCATTTATAACGAAGATAGAAGCTTCCAAATCAAAGTTGAGTTTTTAAAAAGTACAAAGTGAGTTGATGCATACCTACAAGCTCGTCATATTTATTTTTGTCACATTAGTGAAATTTGTAATTTTTATTTTTCATTATTATTTTTTTAATATCTTTCAGAAGAAGATCCAGGCAAAAACCCATGAAAGCAAATCCACCAGCTACCTCATTCAGCGAATCAGTATGGCAATCCAAAGAGGCAATGCCGCATATGTTTTGGCAATCATCCCGGCAACAAAAAGTTTCGACGAAATTTTCTATATTTTATAGTTTTCATAAGTTTTGTAAGTATATATTTATGAACGTTTACAATAAAAATATAGTCAAAATATCTACTGTTATTTTTTTGCCATAGTACTTATTTTTCGATAACTCGCCAACGAGTACTTTTCGCTTGTTTGTTCTGAATTATCCTTTTAGACACTATTCGGGGAGGCGTTTATGGTTTTGTTCGACAAATTTCGATAGATGGAATGGAGGTAACTGGTACCCCTGATCTTTTTCGCCATGTTCGTTTATTAGCATCAACCACCCTTATTGCGGTTAATTCGATTTACCTTCGCGAAGCCAAGTTCGAGCAGTAAGCCGCGCGCTAATTTAATAATGCTCACCTTCTCTTGTTGAAGATACGCAAAGTACACACCTGGTATTGCATAGAGTCGTTTGAGAATAGGAAAATTGGAACATTTTCTCCACTTCAAATACAACCTCATATTGCTGATGCGGTGTCTCTTTACTTCTCCAGACATACGTATTTATATCACTCGTCGCTTGTGTGTGTTTGGCTCCATGGTGTTTGGGTATGTGTGTGGGGGTGAAAATAAAAGAAAACCAGTCCATCTCGTTTGAGATTGCGCATGTCTATAGAACGGAGAGGTCTCACGTTGCGGAGAACCGTATGGTGGAGTGAGTATTATTCAAATCAAAAGCACACATGAGGGTTCAAATGGGAATAGAACATGAAAGGATGTACCTACTTTGGTTTAATTTAACTCGATCATCCCTTGTACAATGCTGGTGAAAAATGAAAGTGTTGTATCAACCGACAAATCTCCGTTGGGTTCATTTATCAATCTAATTTTCTGCAAAGCTCCCGTTGGCATTTTTACCTGACGCTCTGAACAAAAGAAAAGTATTTGTAAAAATTCCGTGGAGTTTCATGAAGGTTTTGTTGTTTAATGAATGTGCTTTTCATTTTTTCCAAAGTGAAATTTTGTAGCGCGTCAACTGTTTTGGTTAATAGCACTATAGTCCTCCTTTGGTCTGTTGTTGCTGTTTCCGTAGTTCCCCATTCACTGGAAGCTTGAAGTAGGTATGCATGTTTCTTGCGATAATCTTAACCTAAAATGTTACTTGCCGCGCGACAACCGATTCACAAAGAAATCTAGGTATCTTTTGCGACAATATCAAACGACGAATGACTCTTTCACTTGAATTTTTCGTATTCTTTTCTGTACATTTTCGATGGAAGTACAGAGGTATGCATGCAGTAACTGCATTATTTCAGGAATTCTCCGCGATTCAAAAGTTGAACGGCATCTTCACTTCAGCTGCTGATAAGCATTGAGCCGCATCCACATAGGATTAGTGCAGTTGGACTGCAGGGGGACTGCGTAGGCAACAAGCCAATCTGAAGCTGCATCCACATAGGATTAGTGCAGTTGGACTGCAGGGGGACTGCGTAGGCAACAAGCCAATCTGAAGCTGCATCCACATAGGATTAGTGCAGTTGGACTGCAGGGGGACTGCGTAGGCAATAAACCAATCTTACCACGAGCGTTCACATAGAATTAGTGCTAACCTAGACACTTGACACGTGAGCTGCCGACCTGACGCAACAACCGTCAAACGGCTCTTTCTTGTTAACGTCTAAAATTTGGCATTCGCATCTCACAGCAGCAGATTCGCATTATCAGTCAAGTCATCACGCCGCAATAATAACTTAGCAACGGAATCGTGAATTGTGATTTGCGATGGCAAGAAAATTGGCAAGGGCAAATGCCAAATTTTGGACGTCAACAAGAAAGAGCCGTTTGACGGTTGTTGCGTCAGGTCGGCAGCTCACATGTCAAGTTGCTCGGTCCATACCTAATTCTATGTGAACGCTCATGGTAAGATTGGTTCATTACCTACGCACTCCCCCTGCAGTACAACTGCCCTAATCCTATGTGGATGCGGCTTTACCTCGAGAGTTCACATAGAATTAGTGCGAACTTACCAACGTGACACGTGGGCTGTCGGCCTGACGCAACAACCGTCAAATAGCTCTTTCTTGTTGACCTCTAAAATTTGGCATTTGCATTTCACAGCAGCAGTTTCGCATTATCGGTCAAGTCATCACGCCGCAATAATAACTTATTAACGGAATTGAGAATTGTGATTGGCGCTGGCAAGAAAATTGGCAATGGCAGTGCAGAATGGCAGAAACCTCCAAACATCTGGCATCCCAACTGCACCCCCACCGCCACTCCTTTCTTACCGTAAGTCTATGTGAACGCTCAATGCAAAAACCTATATAATCCATTCCAAGCTTAAAAAAACCACAGCTGGCCATGAAAAATTCGAGTTCTGTTGGTGTCCCTGATTTTTGATGTTTAATGTCATCTTGATACAAGGGAGGTTACGTTCAAATTCGTGTCCGTTTGACATGAAACCTTCACCTGTACTACGCTGTGTTGTCAAATTGTCATTCTGGGGACTGCGTCGCCGGCAGGTCACAGGTTTGCCCACTGATCTCAGCCGCTTTCTTTCGGCCAGGACCTCAGGACCACAGTTCATGATCCTGGAAGAGAGGGTGAATTAACGTACCTAGGTTTTTACAGGGTACGACGAGCTCAGGTCACGAGATCACTCTGCGACTAAATCACACTTCGGCGGTAGAACTGGGTTCGCCTCGATCACTTTTTAAACTGTATATTCTTACTGTTGCACTTCTCAATACTTTCACTATCGAAATAACGTGAATAATGGCGTTTTGAAGACGAAAACTAATGAAAATATTGTGTCAGTGTCAAAATCTGACCTAACAATTGAACTAAAACGGCAATCCAGCAGAGCAAACATCACTTTGACAAATTTGATTAAATCATCTTGACTTTTCCAATCCATCAACGTATCAGATTGTCCAACTTGAAGAAAAAATATCATAGGCAACTGTGGTTTTTTTAAGCTTGGAATGGATAATAGTTAAGCTTTTTCACCATACCGTTGCCACTGCACTAATCCTATGTGGATGCAGCTTTAATTCACTTTTTTACAATAGCGGTGGAAAACCAATTTCCGTTTGCCTGTGCTCATTCTCACTTATTCTGTCAGGTAAGTAGTACCTAATCATTTGCAAAAAATACGAAGTCGCTACGATTTTTAAAGCTCGAACATTCTCGCACCAATGGCGAATTTTCGAAGAAAATGCGCTGAAAAACGAGAATTGGCTACTTTGCCGGTTGCAGTAGGGTAGGAGTATTAAGCGGCAGTTATGACGAGTTGATTGGCTGTAGCTCTTGGCAATGTTACAATGTGTCTTAGGACTCTTACGTCGCGTCATTTGGTGTTACGTTAAAAACTCGACTTGGCATATCGTACGAGCTTAAATATTCCACGCTAAACCGGTCCTTAGTCGAATTCTTGTTCGCACATTTTTACGCATCCGTCCGTACCTTGAAGGATTTAATCAAATGTTGAGCAATGATTGATTAATCTTCATGCTTCTCGAAGCACCCACACACAGGCGGCACCCACCTACATATTCGACGAATATTTCAAATTTTTCAACCCCCGAAAACTTCAACATGGGATAGGATTTCTCTATATTGGTATTTCCAATCCAGCCGAGTATAGATTGAAATGTCTGATATGCTCTGGATAAGCTTTTGGAGCAACTGCATAATGTAAGGGCGGCCAGCAGCACATTCAGAATCAAACGAAGCACGTAATTGCATTTCAGCAATTTTTAATTAACTTTGGGATGTTTTAAACGTATGTGAGTGTGCGGTGTGTATATGTGTGCGATAGTGTAACGTAATTTACCGTGTTAGTACAGCAGTTTGTGTAGCAGGATAAGTGACCAACCATACCGACCACCGAAATGTGTGTGTTGCCTAGTTGGCCTAGTAATGTCCAAAATTGAATTCGCTCTGCAATAGACAAAATCCGTTTTTCCGCTGCCGCAGTACTGTAGTGTCTCTTCATTTCTTTTTAGCGCATTTTGGCAGGAAGTGCTCTATTATGACAGATTTGTCTGTCCCACGTGGTCTATTAGACCGTATATTATTTCTAAGGTCCAATACCTATGTATGTCTGTCTGCTTATCTGTGTGAAAATTTTGCAACTCCAACTTCTCGAGGAATGGAGTTAGAGTTCTACAAGTTTTTTCCATGGATGCCCGGAAGGCTGGCCAATGGGCCACCACCTTGGCCCGCCGCGCCATACCTTCGTATTACCTGACCGATTCTGATGGAAGAAAAACTACTCGTGCCTAGTAGGTACTTATACAGGGTGTCCCGGAATTAGTGTTACAAAACTCACAGGGAGATAGGAAATTGAAAAATAAGGGGATTTTTGTTTATAAACATACCCTCCCAAACGTATAATAATGGAGATACAGGCCTTCAAAAGTGTTTGTTTAAAACAGTTTTTTTTGCATACTTTTTGAACCGTTCAGCCGATTTTATTCAAATTCGAACTAAAGTTTATCAACATAAGTCTTTATTGAACAGTAATAACAAATTTCATTGGACATTTCTAGGGGCGAAGATAATAGGGGGTACCCTCCCCCTTCCCCTTCTATTTTTAACCCCCCTGAGTATTTTTGGAAACGGTTTCAACTTTTGAATTCTGAGTTCAATTTAAAGAAAAAAGTTACTCTTGCAAAATTTTGATTAGGGGCTTTATTTTCAAGATATTTTGGTTTGAAACATTAGAAAACATCACAAAATCGCCACTTTCCAGAGTCCAAATTGTTTTTTTTTTCTGAATTTCTGAAAAACTTCATGTTTATCAGCAAAAATGATGGTTCATCAACTCAAAACACCCAGAAAACTCATTCCAGTTGACGAATCATGAGTTTTCTTGAATTTTAATTTTTAGGTCCAGGAAAGTGGCAATTTCAAGATGTTTTGTAATGTTTAAATCTCAAATATCTCAAAAACTAAGCCTCTAAGAAAATTTTGCAAGAGTAGCTTTTTTCTTTAAATTGAACGTAAAATTCACAACTTGAAACAATTTTAAAAAATATCTGGAGAGGTCAAAAATAGGGGAAAAAGGGGGAAGACATCCCCTATTACCTTCGACCCTAGAAATGTTTGATGAATTGCGATTTTATTGTTCAATAGAGACTTGTTTCAGGAAACTCAAGTTCAAATTTGACTGAAATCGGTTGAACGGTTGATGAGTTATGCAAAAAAAAACTGTTCTCAGAAAACAACTTTGAAGGCCTGTATCTCGGTTATTATACGTTTGGGAGGGTATGTTTATCAACAAAAGTCCCTTTATTTTTCAATTTCCTATCTCCCTGTGAGTTTTGTAACACTAAATCCGGGACACCCTGTAGATGCTTGTTTAGGTACGCGTTCTGAAGCCATCTTGGATAGCCATATTGAACTTTGTCACAAGTCGACTAATTTTAATTAAATTCGAAAGTTACTCGTGCCTCATACTAGTAATCGTGGAATCAAGCGACAATCTGCGATTCGCCACCATCTTGTTTAACTTTTAGTATTGAAAGTTTTACCTTCGGTTTTGCCAAAATCCCAAAAGTAACACACTAAAGGTGCGTTGTATAGCGAATGACACAATTCGAATTGAGTTAAAACCATCAAGCTGAAATGTCACACAATGTCATACTCAATTGAATCTTATGACGCTGAGCTCGGCTTAAACTTTGTCCAAGTTGTCCCGGTCATTGTATACAAGCTCCCTCATATACTAGCATTTAAAAAAAAAATAGTCGTCATTTATTCTTTTCACTGGCTTGGGAAGCGGTTTTTGCAAAATGAGCAATGTACTAGGTTTTCTCATACTTGCAAGGAAAACGTAAACTTACGGACGTGCGAAACGCAAACGATGAACTAAATCCTATATCGTCGGGAATTGACAGGCTTCCGAAGCCAAGAATATCAGTACGTGTTCGTTTTATAGGATTAAAATACAGAGTAGGTTATCCTCATAGTTATATTCAACCTCGTACTCCAACCCAAATAAAATGCAATGCTCAATATATAATTTAATTTTTAGCACTTGAGCATTGCTATTGCTCAACGATTAATAAGTTAGTTGGTTAAATGCATAAACCACATGTTTTGAAACTGATCAGTGCTTTGCCACATGCTTCCATTACATTACCATGATGTTATATTTAAAGTTCGCAATGTTTGTAATCAAGGTTTAAAAATAAAATTCACCTCGTCAGAATAATGTAGAAAAAAAAATCCTATCAATGGCACAGCGGCCCTTTCCAGCACAAATTGAAACCTATTGAAGTTGGATTAATTAAAATTAAAAGCTGAATGGTTGCAGAAGAAAGTGAACCAATAACAAGTCATTAGGCTTGAAACAATAGCAAGAGAAAATTAACCGTGCGATTGCGTTAAGCACGCGTCTTTCCGAAGCCGACGAGGAACTTTCAAAAACAAGAGATGCTCTAAATCAGACCACAGCCAATTTTCTGCTTCAATGAAAACGAATTCTGGGTGTACTTCTGCAGGACATTATTGTTTGCGGAATAATCGAACAACATTTTTATGTACCTATCACTCATCAGTCTGGTAGATTGGTTGGAGGAAGTGTTCCTTTGTTCCTTTCATTTTATCGTGAGGTATAAGTTATGTATTCCCTCGAAAGCAGAACATCTTACAAACCCTAACTTATTCACAATCTTTTTCAAAAAATTTAATAATTTCAGCTAATTATATATAGTTTGGCTTTCTGCAGTACCTAATGTTGGGGAGAGAATTCAGGATGAAGTTTCTTGGAAGGCCGGCATTCAAACTTCCAAAGAGACGAAGATCGAGGCATAATTATGGATGAGCTAAGGACTTGTATCTTTCGGCTATTATGTGAGAAGTCGTGAGAAAAAAAAAACCCGGAACGGACACACCGTTGACACCAGTAATAGTGGTTCGAGGCGTGCGCTGAGCACTTTCCAACACGAAATTATTATTTTTGGATATAAACTGTAAGAACGAACAAAACCAAACAAACTAGTGTAAAGTTTGTTTGTTGAGGTGTCGGTTAGGTGTCATGCAAAAAACAAAAGAAAAACCAACTAGCCTTGAAATCCAATACAAGCTTTGAATTAATGATGAAGTTACTTCGAAAAAGGGTTTGAGTGAATAAAACGGCGCTCTGGCTACAATAGATATAGTTTCTCTATCTTGCTAAATAAAAATATACTATTTCCTATCCTCCTCACTCTCACTGTTCACATTTCGCAGCCGTACAACGCCAGGCCAAGACAATTTACGGAGCCTATCCCACGTTTTTGCTAGCAGCTTTACCGTTTTTGTGATTCAATACTCGGTAGCTTTTTTGTTGAATGTACTCGACCCTGCGCAATCTTTCTTAATCCATACCTAATACTAAGTTATTAAGACTTCCTATAGAGGTACATGTTCAGAGTTTTTCATTAGCGTGGAAACATAACATTAAACAGGTGATTAAACTAACGGGAAGTTACTTTTTCAAAAAGTATAAAATGGAAGAAATTGTTGTTAAGTTAGCGGTTATTTTGAGCTTCCATAAGTGAAGAAAAGAATAAATGGAAAGCCAAAATTATCCACTGTTAAATGTAAAAGTGGTTTACTATTGATGATGTAAGGATGTTCTGCCGCAATGACCGATATTAATTAAGTTTGTGAATATTTTCACACAGTGTATTATTTCTGTTTGAAGTCGTCAAAGATGCATAGGTGGGTTGAGAAGTCTTGCCCTGATCTTATTATTAGATGTGATTAAAATTTAATTAATGGCCAGTTTATTTTCAATCGATGTGTATATGTTTGAGAACGTGTTACGTAATTATCATCCCAATTTTACAGCGTGGTACTAAAATTATACTGCCATGTAATTGCTCTGGCATAATTTTGTATATGACGACGAACCAATAAAAATGAGAGAGCACATCTTTTGTACCAACACAAAAATTACAAAATGGCAGTAAAAATTTAATCAAGTGGCAAAGCGCGCAAACATTTTGTCGCGGATAACAATTTTTATCTTAATAAGAAAAATGTTTTGTGCCGTACGCCGTAATACACTACGGAGGGTCGGTCGTCCCGAGTCACAAGCGAATACTAAAATAAACCATACAAATATTACATCGATCCAATTATAACTCGACGTCGAAAATAATAACTCAATGATAAATTAAAAATATAACGCTCGAAGTAGGTAAATAGGTGTATACGCAACTACTTTGTACAATAATTTATCGATACCAGATGTCTCAAAAGTCGAAGTCTGAGCAATTTCTCGAGAACTACGGTGAGCTTACGATTTTGAAATCAAATAATCAAAAAATCCACACTTAATCGTGTTTATTACATAGGTACCGGAGAATTGTACAGAGTGTTCACGATAAAATTCACCCCCCTTCAGTAGATTCCCCTCCAAGATATTTCGAAAAACTAAAAACTTTTTCTCCACGATTTTTTCCAGGGACCTTAAATCGATCCTCTAAAAGTTTCCAATTGGTACCGTATACAGGGTGTGATTATGTAACTTTTTTATTTCAAATGCAACACCCTATATTTTATTCCGTTATTTGGTGGAGCCTTTTTTCCTGATTACCAACATATATGACACTTTCGATTTATTTTGACAAGTAAGTTGCCGGAAAAATAATAAAATAGGTAGTGAAATAATTTTGTTTCGCGGCAAGATGGCTTTGGTTTCTACAGCTTACTTGAAAAAAGTTATTCTCGCAGCATTTTGTCTGCAGAATTCAACTCTGCATTGATAAATGGTCCAATTCGTTCCTAATACAGGGTGTCGTGTACCTAATTTTTAATTTTTCATTCATTTGACTACCTATTTTATCATTCTTTTGACAGCTTCTTTGTCAAAACAAATCATAAATGTTATAAATCTTTGTAATCAGAAAGTAAGGCTTCATCAAATGACCTAATAAAATATAGGGTGTTGCATTTGAAATAAGAAAGTTACATGTCACACCCTGTATACGGTACCAATTGAAAACTTTTAGACGATCGAATCAAGATCCCTGGGCAAATTCGCTGAGAAAAAGTTTCTAGTTTTTTAAAATATCTCAAAGGGAAATCTCCTACAGGGAGGGGTGAATTTTATCGTGAACACCCTGTACAATATGAGGGAATATTACCTGGGAGACGGCAAGTGCGGAATCTATCGTGTGATCAATTGAATTCCTAATTTTAGCAAGCTGTGCCAGAAAAAAAGTACCTACGCCGAAAAACTACTGAAGTCGGCTACGTCGACGCTGTCAGAACATTATAATTTGACTTGCTCAAAAATGCGTTTTACACGGCACAGCTTGCCTGGATTAGGAATTTTTTAGATCACACGATAAAACTGAAACCGACTTGCACGCATTTTGAAAGCTCTTTTGAAGAGAAAAACGTGTTCAAATCCCAAATGACTCGATGAGACACTCTCATGGTATAAGGTGACGAGCACAAGTACAACAAAATGTAACTGTTCTAAAGATGAATTTCAAAACCGTAAATATGATTTTGATTTCAAGTAGTTATTGAGATGTTTTTGACTCGACTCAGGACTTTTAGGACACCCGGTGAAATCGACTGCTAATCGATAGAAAATATACGTGGAACGTGGGCATCATTGTCTACAGTGGAGCAACGCCTTTTTATTAATATGATTAACAACTCTATGTATACAAATCACAAGAATGATAATAAAATTAGTATCATGGTAAAATACAGGTGTAATCCCATCAAAACTAAACCTAATGTGCGAACTAAACTAGGAGAACGTACATAATGTGTGGCTATCCCAACGATCTCAAAACATTTGCACCTTTCTAAGTCTAGATTTTTATAAAATTATTAGTCAAGAAAGTTACACACGTGGTGATTGAGCATGCCAACAATAATTATTAATTTGTGTAGGTCTATACTTATAGGTCAAAAATACAATAAAAACGGAATCAAGAAGAGAAAGAGGTCAAACGACCGGTCAGTATTGAGGAATTGAATATTTAAAAAGAAAGGATCAATACACGTGGTCGTCAACCTCTTTCTCTTCGGATGGAAGCAGCAGCACATAGTTTACTGATTGTTATTTTGAAAGTTAGAGAGAATTCGAGAAATAATTGCGGGGTGTTAAAGGACACACAGAGAGCGAGAGGGGTGCGTCTCTCTTGGAGAAGTTGTCTTCTACTTACCACTCCAGTTTAACGTTGGGGTAAATCGTGACAGCCATGTGAGCAGCGTCGAATTCTCGATCGATCCTGTAAACCACACGCCAACATCAATCAGCTGAACAAACAATTGAACGGTGGTGCGGAAGTTGGGAGTCAGGATGTCTCTAGGAATGGATGAAGATCTGGAGAGCGGTTATTATGCTCGTATGTATGGATTGCGGAAATGGACGGGAGAAGCTGCTAGCGCCAGTGCGGAGAGCTCCAAGAGGAGAACCCGATTGCTGCGCCAAAATCACGAGCGGCGTCGACAGCAGGACAAATTCTCGGCGATCGATTAAAATCCAAACCGTAAATCAAAATCACAACCGTAATTTTGTTGTTTACTACTCCGGCGTTTGGCTCGGATTGAGAAAACCCATCACTCAACTGAAAATTCGATTGTGTCACCAACTCACCAGTACCACGTGTAGGGAAGTGCCCGGGCTGCTAGCATTCATAACACTTTAGAAAAAAAGCGATTTCCATTTTCTACGCTCATAAAATTATAGAAGTCTATTTCTATCAACGGCGGCGAGTTATTCATCTCAAAGGGCGGTCATAACCACCTTTCGCCCATAAACGTGCGAGCTGAAAATGTCGCACGCAATTCCGTCGCCTCGAAAGATCAACTTCAATTAGAGACGAGCCCGGCTGGCATCGGCACGGGCACGAAACTAACGTAACAGCATCAAAAACGGGAATATTTCATGACACGAAGGCAGTAATGACTACTATATATAGGGCATCCAGCCAACGATCGGCATGCATCAAATGAAAAATGTAACACGGCAGGTACCAATGAGCTAGGAAATGTGCTAACGTATTTAGCGCATGCGATGGTTGAATTAAAACCAAAAGCGGTTGCGACTGCTGATGGGAAATTGATTGATGCGCCGACTGCTATAAGAAGATTAGTAAACACAACGTGACTCTTCTTAATACCTCCAAAGAGTTCGGGCCGCATCGTCTAATAAGTATATGTGAAACAAGGGGAAAGAAAACAAGAGAAGCACGGAACACGGGAAAATTTGTGATTTTCCTCATGAATCACCTCATCGGTTTTGTTTTGTAATATTCATTTTTTGAAATTATGTAGCTGCTGTTTTAATATTGTACCAACAATATCTTTTGTGCTAAGTACCAACAAGCATAGGTAAAACGACGATTTTTCCTTGAATTGTTTTTTATACAGGGTGGTCCAGGTTATAGTAGCAGTAACTCACCATTCGATGGTCCATCGAAAACTAGGTTGACATGCATATTTAATTTTTCTACAAAACGCTTCCTAAGAGAGATACAGCCCTTCAAAGTTCAGTTTTAAAATTTATTTTTTTCCAATAACTCTCAGGTCATCAAAGCGATTTTGACCAAATTTGGTACAAATACATATACTCATAAAATAGATACTCATCACTTGACGTAGGCAACTTTTGTCAAAATTGTCCAGTGGCGTAGATACGGGGGGATTGTTCAACTTCTCTCACACCATTTTTTACGCGACTGGATATTTTTGAAAAATTATACTTTTTTTGAATTCCTTGTTCAATTTAGAAAAAAAGTTACACTTGTAAAATTTTGATTAGAGGGTTCGTTCCCGAGATATTTGGGTTTGAAACTTTGGAAAACGCCTCGAAATCGCAACTTTCAAAGGGCTAAAAATTAAAATCCAAGAAAACTCATGATTCCTCAACTGGAATGAGTTTTCTAGGTCGTTTAAGTTGATTTGCTGCTATTTTTTGCTAAGAAACGAGGCGTTTTCAGAAAAAAACATTCTTGGCTCTGGAAAGTGGCGATTTTGAGATGTTTTCCAAAGTTTAAAACCCAAATATCTCGAAAATCAAGCTTCTAATCGAAATTTCACAGAAGTAACTTTTTTTCTAAATTAAACAAGGAATTCAGAAAAAGTATAATTTTCCAGAAATTTACAGTGGCGTAGAAAATGGGGTGGGAAAAGTTGGAAAATAAGATTTTGAAAACTGAACTTTGAAGGGCTGTATCTCTCTTAAGAAGCGTTTTGGAAGAAAAAAATCATCGATGTCGACCTAGTTTTCGATGGACAATCGATTGGTGAATTATTGCTACTATAACCTGGACCACCTGTATATATTTAGTATCACGTGATACATACATTTATAAGATCTTCAGTAAGAAATTTCATTTGAGTCAAAAGTAGGTACCTACCCTATATGAAAAAATTTCATTATTTGGATTCGTGCTCAATCGATCCCATTGGGAAGTGCTAAATAATGACAATTTGAGCCTCACAGAGTCGTCGTTTACAGGGATTTCGCCAACGGAATTGATTTCGCAAGATGCTAAAATAAAGTCCCGTGGAAAATTTCAATTTTTTGTGTAATTTTTCATATGGCAAGGAAAACAAATTGAGCAGATCCTAAAAGCTTCTTGTGCACAAGCTTGATTGTTCCACTTTCAACGGCAAAATGCCTGATCATCAATTTATGGATTCCGCGCCAATCTTGGAATTTATGGTAACTGAGAGCTGCTCGGACTAGGACAAACGAACGGGGAGTTCATTCTTCACCATTAAGAATCCCGCCTCTAATAAAAATCAAATCTCAGGAGTATAAAATTCCTACGTTTTAGAGCTCCAGCGGCGTAATTTTTCCTTTGGGACAAACGATCGGCCATCATGGACTTGATCATTTTATATCGCAAACAACCAGCCATACAGCTTTTCATGATCTGATCCGCATGTTGCTCAAAAAACAAATATTGCACCATTAACCACTACATGTATTAAATCAAAACATAAAATTCATCTAGTGTAAGACGGATAAAATCGTATCGGAAAAGTCAACAGAGAATGTCGTATAAACCGAACGATTCAAGTTATGACGGAGTATTGGCATTAAATCGGGTGGCGGCAGCGGATTCAGCATAACGCAAAAGAAGGAACTTGTGGGTCTCCTCCCAGCATGTATTATGATGGTCGTGGGTTGTTCCGAGCCGATGCATAAAACATCCCAGATAAGTACGGAAACTATCACCTTTTACTATGCTATCACGGCGTGTGACATCCGCCAAGATGATTCATCACGGGAGGGTGCTTCGATCCCGAACCTGCATTTGTAT
Organism: Anaspis maculata; assembly: GCA_949128115.1. Taxonomy (NCBI): domain Eukaryota; kingdom Metazoa; phylum Arthropoda; class Insecta; order Coleoptera; family Scraptiidae; genus Anaspis; species Anaspis maculata. The sequence continues at coordinate 40,165,136 of OX421962.1, read as the reverse complement.
AGCATAGTGCTGCTGCCGGTGTTCTCTGCTGGCTGAGCCCGAGATGCCGAAGCGAGAGGTGTTTTCCTCCCACGGGATATATCGATCACTTTTCTCAACCGACTCTAAGATTAGCGACCAACTTGGAAAACATTGCCACTTTCGCATTTCCTCCTGCACACGACATGTGGGAATTTGCAACTCCTACCTGGTCCCCTAAATAATACAAAAATTGTCTCGTCGCCATCGGATGTCGAAACATCAGCGCCATCCTTTATTTTCCCCACGTTTCAATAGCAGTGACAGACACTTGCAATGAAATTAAACAAGATGTGTACAAGGGATGTCATAACGTGACCTCAGATAAGTATATTCTACTTGTCTTGACAGGGCTCCAGAGCCACACTGCCAACCTGGTTCCTTCGCAACTCAGGAGGAGAATCCAAACTGCCAGTTTTTCCATGGAAATCGATGATGTCCATCATAGGGTCATCATTACAGAACAGAAATAAAGAACAAAATGAACTGTTCTCCTTGACTCCTCGCTCGAGGCCTCGGGGCCAAGTATATAAGCTTACATAGGTCTGCATTGAGACTTCAATTTCTTCTAAACCTTCCTTCAACGTCTACATCATCTGAATATTTGTTGACGCTTGATGATAGATATGTAAAAAAAAGGAATGCAAAGGACTAGAGGGTGAAAGTGCGGATTATGTAACGTATGGTCCGAAAGTTTTGTGAATTTTTTTAAAAGCTAATAACTTTTTTGGATAGTTTCAATTTTGTAACTTAATATTGCAAAAACTAGCATCATCTTCAACAATTTCAAATTCGTATTCAACATATTGAAGATGAGCCATTATCTTTGATGGCTCTCGGTTTTCTTCTGCCATGTTCGATCATTCTCTGGACAACAGCAGGATTAATTTTTCAGAGCTCCTGCCTCCCAATGTACCGCAAGCTCGACCAATATTAGATTTTTGGTAAGTAATGAGCAGGATAGTGTACGACAAGGAATGAAAAGCTGCGAATGAAGACCAATTACGGCGACACATTTTTCAATAACATTAGAGAATTCCGCATTTGACAAATTGATACAGAAAATCATGGAACATGGCAAAAGATAATTGAGATCCATCGAAGATAATGGTCCATTTTCAAGATGTTGAATATGAATTTGTTATTGTTATAGATGATGTTAATTTTTGCAATATCAAGTACGAAAATAAAGACTACTCAGAAAAAGTTATTAGCTTAGAACTATTTCCCAAAACTTTCGGACCATACGTTAGTTATTGCTGGAGAACTGTAGTCATCAGCGCCGTGGTAGCTTATTCCAAAAAGATCCGTTCTGAATAAGCAAGATCCGTTCAGCGGTTTTGAAAGTTGGAGGGTTGTATCTCCGTTATTATGCATTTCCGAAATAAGAAGCAATCGAATAAATTTCTCCTCAAGTGGGCCTCAGTCTCCTCGGTATAGCCATGTTTTTCCGCCAGATTTAGGTACAGGGATCATAGCGACTTGAGGAAAAATTTACTTATTTGATCACTCGTTATGTTTTCTGCATGGAGACTGCCAGGCTGTCTACTTTTTTTCGATTTTTTATCGATCAAGAAATTTCTCGTACATTATTAACTTCGGGCACCTAAAATGTTGATGTACCACGGGTATTTGTAGATTACGATTACGGCATGTCTGCTGTGTGTCGGGCTTTGAACATTTCCGTGTGCTTTTTTATCTACAGACTTTGCTCTGAATACATAAATTAATATACCAGTGCTATACTTTGCATTACTTTAGATAAACATCTTATGTATATGCCGTTTACGTTTTCAATTCATTAGAATGACTTTTTGAAGCAAAAATAAAGAGACAAGCTGGGGGGGGGGGGTTACGGCTATGACTGATGGCACCTGCAAAGTTTTGGAGCGAAACTATCAGCGGCCATCAGCCGTATCCTCCCAGCGCTCCAGCTTGTCACTTTATTTCTCCAAAAAATCATTCTACTAAAAATAAACAGTGAATGGGATATATGAATAGACCTAAAGATAAAAAGCCCTTACTTTTTTTTTTCAACGGAATCTAACATCGCTACGGTTTCTATTTTGAAGACCCTATAAAGCCTCAAGAGTACCACTCCGAGGGGCAGGATAAGACCCATTGAGGATTGGAAACACTCCATGTCAATTGGAATTGAACTTCCGACAGAGGTAGGTCATTTTAGATAGAGACAGATAGAGCCACCTGACCACCAGAAGTGCACCGGCCCAGCCGTAATGAGCTCTGGACGACCTGAAGGGAATGGAAGAACACACACAAACACCTGATGATGGTGTGTCAATACGCCAAATCACATGAATGCTGACATCGTATCAGGATTCCGGTGCTTTTGAAAACACCAAAGGAATTTTCTCGATAGAATAACACCAGAATATTAATATAAAAACACCTACATATTCACTGATTGATAGGCAGGTAAATCAACTTAAGAAGTGATACACAAAGATCAATGTAACCTTGGAAATAATTCCATAAATTATTATTCATAAAGAAGCAAGGTCAATGATACTTGCGAATATTTTTAAGCGTGGAGTACGTCTTTTTATTCAGAGCTCGATTTAGAACTGAGTTGTCGAATCGTGAAACCGGTCACAAATTAAATGTAAGTAGTTAGTCGATCTAAAACAAAATTCTCCCTGGTAAGTACGGCGATGAGGGCAAACCTTGAACTCCTCAAACATACCATTAATGACGCGCTACTGCATCAATTATAAATACAAATTACCAGGTGCCTGTGTACCTTCGTACAGGTAACAATGTAGACAAAAGTACAATAAAAATGGATTAGTGTGCAGTTCATCAAAGATTTAAAGTTAAAAGCAAAGAGGAATTTCATAGTACATAATGGATCTGGACACGCACTGCGATGATTGTCAATTACGTTACATTAATTTTAATTCAAGTAGGAAGGTGAATTCTACACAAAAAAAAAACGGAACCGCTAAATGGCTAGGTTCCTAACTGAACCGTGAATATCACCAATTATTATTGTAAAGGTAACTAGACAAGACGGTAGTTATCATCACCTTTATCATCATGATATTGAACAGTCACTATCCTTTGAAATATGCGGTGCATAACGGTAAACCGGTTACATAAACTTGGATTTTTGTGTGAAATTGAATGCGTTCACAAGAAACTCGCGTACACTTCCTGCTCGAACCGAAATTGTTTGTTTCATCCACTCCACAAAACCAATGACTTCAACACAAATCAATTCAGTGACATGATCCTTGAAAAATTCAGCCACAGCTGAGAACGTGTTTCGCCCCTGTCGGGGGCTCATCAGTGCGGAGGCAGGTGATAAAGCAGTCAAAAAATCCCTATCTAGCTATTATCTATCAAGGAATCTAGAGACCACTGAGTGCTATTTCACCGGATCGTCCGACCTGCTGCCTCCGCTCTGACGAACCCCCAATATGGGTTCGCTTTGGCCCTAAGAGGCGCTCAATTGCGTGTTTGTTCTTTCTACAGTTGAAACAGTTTCAGCTTTTTTTAATTTCGGCCACCGCTCATCCACTCTCACATTGTCATGTTGTCGGTACCTCATGGTTACGATTTGAGGTTATGTCTGTTTACCTTCAATCTTATTCTGGCAATAAAATATTTAGAAAAAATTACAAATGAATTATTTTCCAAAATGAGTTTCAGAGTTCTGTAGCTTCGGTAGGTTACGTAGGTTTAATATGCCACGTCCCGCTCCCAAAAATATATTTTTTGAACACTCTTTTAAAGCCATTGTTGGATCGTGGCATTTATAAATGGCTACTCTAACGTCACCACTGATAAACCGTATAATAATATACGGATAAGTAAGGATCAAAATGTGAAGAAAACTTTTATGAAATCATAGTGATGAAATCCATAAATACTTTATAAATGTGTTCGTACGTATACTATGAATTTGAAAGATATTCTGGTTCTGAATTAAACAGCAATACATAACAGCCATGCCTTTAATTAATAAGGAAGAGGATTCGAATGCATGCCGAGCTGATGCACCAGTGCATGCATTCTAGTCTTTTTGGTTACGTCGTTATTTTTTCTTAAAAAAACATAATCGCCAACCTCAGCCGGCGAGGCTGCTGAATGCAAACCGCACATTAATTTTAGATCATCCTCTCATCCTCTATACTTCTACAGACTTCCGAGCTGTTTTCCTGCATCCTCACACATAGGCTCACACACACAACCGAGGCACTGTGGTGTGTGGTTGAACTGTAGACGGATCTCTTTCTCTTTGGGAGTATTTCATGTTCTTGCTGCATGTTTGATAACTGCGATGAAAACTGTTTATTTTCTTTGAAACATTGCAGGCAAGGCTGACACAACTCCAGTTTGGTTACACTAGATGCTGATTTTATGACCAATCAAACTCAAACTGTGTAAACTCGAAAGTAATTGCAGCTTCGGCTACATATTCGCAAAGAGGCAATAAAATGTACCGAAAAGTGCAGACCTCGGCGAATGCGGTGCGATGCCACTAGGTTATTTACTTTTGTCTCTGGTTCAATTTGAGTTGCAGACAGACTTGCAGGTATACTGTTTAAGTAATACTAGAGGATAGCCTAATATTGACTTGTGAGCTTAGGGAGGCCGCAAACCTCCCAAGAGTCATGGCTTGAGAAGCAGTAAGCACACAAGCAATTATTTTTGGAGTAGAATAAGTTAGAGACACCCCTCAAAACTTCAACTTACAAAAAAATCCAATTAATGGCCGCGATTCAACGTTCGAGATGATCTATATGGACACTTTGAATATCTACACTTTGAGGATATCCATAAGTGAGGCCTCCACGCGGCGCCATCTATTAGCGGCCTTCCGCAATGTGTATGTTGGAGGCAGTAGCGGCCGCTCTAATTGATTCCGGACGGCGTCGGTTGTCAAGTAAAAGTTCAAGGTCACTACGTTATGACGTCAGCAGTCAGCACGGTCAGTACAAGATCAGTCCAGTAGTAGCAGTATTCTTGGCGCGAAAAATCTAGTTCAAAATTTTACCGTATCGTCTTGAAATACAATTTCATGCAAAAATCTTATTCTACATAAAGAAGTTTTTTCCCCGCGGAATATCGGACGACAACGAAACTTTTTTTGATTACATCACCGCGGTAAAATTTCGGCTGCCTCATACGCAATGTTTCATAGATAGACACGAAAAGTAAAAGTAGAAGAAAAGCTCTGGAAAACGGGGAAGTGCACATGGAATCAAAGGGGACTTTTGATATGTTATAACCAAGAACGTTCAGGATAGGTCTTGCATACTTTTAGCCGGTTATCAATTTGTTCACGCTTCCATTAAAATATTATCTACAATACCTGGGCTCTTTAGTGTTAGATTGGGTAATAACATCTTTTCCTCGGACCTTGTAATGCGACACTTTATACACATTCAAGTGAAACTGTAGCCACTGTATTATTAGCGAGGTGGATTACACGATAGAAGTCCGAGACTACAAGACGTCCGCCTGTCCATCAATTTGACTACAGTGATAACCGTGCGGCGGGCATGTCACTTGGTTTCCTCAAAGTTCTAAAACGAAACAAATTACCGCACCAGACTTGTCAAAGTTGATGCTGCCGTAACTAAGTTATTTATTTTTATAACTCGCGCGCACACGTGGAATGTCGCTTTTCAAAGTGCATCACCTAGAAATTATGTCGTGGATAATATTTTTAGGCTGTCACACATTCTTATTTTTGTGTTTACATTAGGAGAGGACGCCGCGATGTTCCGGTATAACGTCGGGTTTTTTCAACGCGCTTTTCATCTACTTACATCATGTTGTTTTCTGTGCAAAACCGTTGATATTTTTCAAATAAATGTTAGACCGACTGCTCTACAGCTATTTATCACTTAAATACGCGAGTCGCTTAGTGACACATGAATTTTATAGGTGGTGTTCATTGTCCTTTTTTTTTATGGCTCTATTGTGAAATCTTACAATTTACGATGATCAATTAATCAACAAGTCACATAAATATCATAAATATTATATATATTATTACATACCTACTCTCGTTCAAAAGGAGATTGAAGAATAGCACAATTACGTGCAGATTATTCCGCCCAATTTACTACCTACCCAAGTATAAACTAGTGTTTAAGAAACTATATAACTAAAGTGTTCATCGGCGTTGGGGAACAGTTCTAAATGAACATTCAACAATAAATCATTTACTTTGCTTCAGTAGCCTCGTATATCAAACATGACAATTTGACAATTTTAGGTCGAGAAACGCAAGAAAAATATTTTGCAACTGATGACATTTTTTTCAAGTCTGACAAGTGAAAATTTGTGATCCTGATAAACTAGCGTAAATACACTTTATCACGGTAAAAATAGCAGTAGGTAGGTACCTACACCTACTAATGGAATCACTGGGAAGCCAGATTATCACAATCACAAACATTGTTTAAATTTATCAACTCTTTGTGCACTACCGCTGGCGCAAATAAAAAGCTTCATGCGTGCGAATATTTCTGGCGAATTGAAAATTCATGAAATGCATTTTAAAAATGAAAATATCAAACAAGTACTCCCATCTATATGAAAACATGAAAGCATTGAATTCAAAATTCATGTCATGCATTTGAAAATACCAAAAATGATGTTGGATATTATAAAAACATAAAAAGCAAATAAATAATTTCCATGGTTATTAAATTTGCAATTTCAACGGAAATGTCGCACTTCATTAATAATTGGTACCTATGGATATTGAACTGCAACCTCCAAAATTTCAGTTCTTTCCCATCCAAGGGCACATACCAAAAAAGGCAATGGCGGCGCCCGACGATAATAATTTCAGTCGTTCCTGTTCTTGTCTCCTTATTCCGTTAACAGCGTTGTCAAAAGTTGTTTGATTATCTGAATCTCATTGTCGCGAAAGCGCGAAGTCTGAATTGATTAAAATTTGAATTCGAAACGAACTGCAGCCGTTAACTGTTGCCAAGAATTCAGCTTTGATTTTAATTAAAACTAAATATTTGCTAGAGAGACGACAATGCGCGTCCTAAAATATCTAATAAATATCGAACGGTCATGCAGCAGGCCTCGGTATTATAATATTGGTCGGGGTCCAGACCACGTCGTCGTCGTCGTCGTCGTCGTCGTCGTCGTCTCTATAGGTACATACCGTGCGATGATAACTGATACAGTTCGAGTTCAGGTTAAACTGCTGAACAATTTCCCAATTACTTTAATTTATAGCCGCGATTCAGGCCTTTGTATTAGAACCCATTCATTTGTCCCGCTCATTGATTGTGAAAGATTTATCGTCCGGGTGGACCTCCATGATCTCGGTCTCAACACCGTCTAGTATTTTGCAACTCGTGTTCGATACATTGGGACATATGCCGGACTCCTTACAAATTTTGTTATTTTTCTTTCCGATGATGAAGTATGTAGCTATTTCTGTTTAAGCGACCTCCTCCTCTCTATCTCTCTCAAAATTCATCGTATTTTCGCTTCGGCTGATTGAGTTGTCAGTTAAATTTTGGCAAATGGTTCCGCGGCTAATTAACACAGAAAAAAATTAAAGTCTAGAAAAAAAAGTTCAGTTCAATCACCTTTGGAGCATTGTATGGTAGTAACAGCGGCGGATAATGCTGAGTATTCGAATGTATCTCATGGCTAAGATCTTGTGAGAATGATCTGCACCAAAGTATAATGACAATACAAAACTTGTTACCGAGTTGTTGGCCTTGATCCTTATGAACGAAGAACTTTGTGTCTGGAACTCTGGTTAGATTATAGGTAGGTAGGCATAATATCTCCTGACCAAGCAACCGAAGACCAACTGGGCCAGTGTTTTTCGTGGTGGGCGTTTTACTGCACAAGATGCATAATTTAAGAAACTTGTTTATCCGCGTGAATATAGGTGGACATGGTGTATTTCAATGAAATCTTTTTTGTTTTTCTCCCTGTAATAATAGCTTTGACAAGGCGTTTCAAAGATTGTTGCTCCCGGGGATTACCGCCAAATTCAGGCTAATATTTCAAGGACGCACGTGTGTTTTTCTTACAATCAATTCAATCGGCCGATGAAGGCTAACGCTCGCTTTTAAAAACTACAACTAATCACCTTATGGTGGTATTATTCATCCCAAGCTCAAAAAAAACCACAGTGGTCTATGATACTTTTTTCTTCAAGTTGGATAATCTGGTAAGTTGATAGATCGAAAAAGTCGAGATGATATTAATCTTTGTCGAAGTGATGTTTGCTCTGCTGGATTGCTGTTTCAATTAAATTGTTAGGTCAGATTTTGACACTGACACATTATTCTTATTCTGATTTGACTTGAAAATGCCGTTAGGCAAGTTATTTCGATAGTGAGAAAGTGTTAAGAGCTGCAATAAGAAGAATATACAGTTAAAAAAATGACGGAGGAGGACACAGGTCTAGCGGCGGGGTGTGATTTCGTCGGAAGTGATCCCGCGACCTGGGCTCGTCGAACCCTGTAAGAACTAGGTAAGTTGATCCACTTTCTGTTCCAGAATCATGATCTGTGATCCTGGCCGTAAGAAAGCGACTGAGGTCAGTGAGCAAACCTGCGACCTGCCGGCGACGTATCCCTAGAATGACAATTTGGAAACACAGCGTAGTTCAAGTGAACGTTTCATGTCATATAGACACAAATTTGAACGTAACCTCCCTTGTATCAAGATGACATTAAACATAAAAAATCAGGGACACCAACAAAATTTGAATTTTCCATGGCAAGCTGTGTTTTTTTATGCTTGGAATGGATTATAAGTAAGCGAGTAGATAAGTCAATTCCGTAATTCATATTAGGTGACTGCATAATTTATTTCCTAGCTGAACCAATATACCATATTCCCCATGGATTAATGAGCACTAATGTTTCTATTCTGTAAAGGAACATTTATAGCATGAGCTCCTAAACAAATGCCTCATTTGTCGTCTCATTCTATAGCATGTTTAGGTGGAAACGTCGTCCATCGTCCATTCGCACAAAGAATCACAAATGAAGGGGAGAGGGGACTTTTCCGGAAAAAATATTCCAGAAATGTATAATAACGGAGAGATAGCCCTTCAAAGTTGGAAATGGAAAATCGTTTTTTAGCATAACTTCTGAACCGTTCAACCGATTTTGTTCAAATTTAAACCAAAGTTTACTTAGGTGAGTCTCAATTGAACGAGCTGTTGTATACAGGGTGTTTCCAAAATGGTGTTACAAACTTCTAGGGGAGATTCCCCATCAAAAATGGACAAGGAAAATATATACCTTTGATGTCCTAAAATCCTCAGTTGAAAAGTTACAGGGTGTTCAAGTTGACTTTTTAAAACTGATTTTTTGACATAAGTTTTGAACCGTTTAACCGATTTTGTTCAAGTTCTCACCAAAGTTAACTGAAATAAGTCTCTATCGAATAATAGTAACGTGTTGGAGAAAAAAGTTCAGGGGCGTAGATAATGGGGGCTGTCCTCATATTTCCCCCCCTATTTTTTACACCCCTAGCTATTTTCCCAAATTGTTCTTATTTTTTTATTCTTCGTTCAATTTAGAGAAAAAAGTTACTCTTGCAAAATTTTGATTAGAGGCTTCGTTTTTGAGATATCTGAGTTTGAAACTTTGGAAAACATCTCGAAATCGCCACGTAATATCCATCCTGTATTGAATCTGCGATTGTTGTAATGGTTTCGAAAGGTTGTCAGGGCGCACGTCATCAGCAAAGATTCTGTGCTCTGTTTCGTAAAATTATTGTTATGCTGTGCCTTCGAAGCCGTAACTGTCACTTGGGTTGGCTTTACTCATGAACACCCATGAATTATGTGACAGGAACTCTGGTTTAGGCGACATGTCAACAACTCCGCGGCTAGATCGCTTATCCCTTGGACGTCAGCGGGGCGGGATAACGGAGGATCTCGGCCGCGATTTTATAAAGTGAAGGGCGACAGACACAATAAGAGAGGTCCGCGTTTTATCTCCAATCCCCAATTATGAATTAGCCGAGCAAGATATCGGCAGGATTTTCTGTCAAAAGTATGGTCAATCAAGCTTAATTTTCACCAAAGTATTTTGAATTTAATCGCTCCTCGCCGAAAAAAACTTTATAATGACGGATCATACAACAATGAAAACTACGTCATGATCGGCGTGATGTAGATAAAACCTATTTGTCTATTTCGCTTACACTATGACTACTTTGTGCAACTGAACATAGAGCATTTTGTGCCACTGTTTTAGCTGTCATTAATGACATAAGCACAATTCAAATATCAGTTTGTACATTTTCTTATTTTTATTAGGTAAATTAAAACGAAGTAGACAAAGTAGTATGAAAAACATGTGTTTTAGCGGCTTCACAGAGCCTCGTATGTCGCCGGCGACAGTCCCCCCACTCCACTGTAGTTGAATAATTTGAACGACACGATGACAGCAACTCGTGTCGCGAGAATGATATGGAGGATATGGAGGTATAGGGGGATACAGACAGATCGAATCCTATTGGACAGCGACACTGTCGCCGGCGACATACGAAGTTCTGTAGAGCCGCCATTACAATTCATTTTTGTTTTACTCCTGCCTCGCGGCTCGTTAAGCAAACTTAGTCTTATTATGAAAGTCGTCATTGTAACACTAGTTTTACAATATAATATTGTAATAATTAATCACGGATTATATCAAAGACGACAATTTAGTTATGCCACTCTTTGCAAGAGGCCAAAGCTCTGTTCTCAGTAAAAGATATTTTGAAATAACGGTGGTTCAGTTCTAGGGCTGACAGTTTTGGCAAGTCGGGATTGGGAGATTTATAATCTCATTACTATGAACAGTTGAGTTACGCAAACAAATTGACATTTGTGTTGGAAACATCAATATCATCAATTCATATGAACGTTCGATGATAACCTCTGACGGTGGAACTCAATTAGAACCTAATTGAAAAATGTTATTCGTTTTTTTTTTGGCTCCCCGCGTATGCTAAAACGTCGATAACTGTCGGGAAAAAAAATCTGTGTCGATCGGTCTGTAAGTGCGTTAGTAAAGGGTGTCTCAAAAGTAACGCCTCTATTTTATGTGCTCACCATTTCTCCAATTTTTGGTTTTGAAAACCAGTTGTTGGCTTAATCTCAAGTTAAGACTTGACATATTTATCATGCAGAGGTACAAAGGACCACAACATACTGATATGTTAAAACCCTATTTTCAAAACCAAAAATCAATGATAGTGACTGCGTGCAACGTTTTTTCCAAACGCAAAGCTTGGCCAAAAATCGCGTCAAAAGTTATTGAAGATCGATTGAAAAATATGTGGTTTCAACAGGACGGGGCTCCTCCCCCATACCTTTTGTGAAACAAGCAATTTATTGGAAACATTATTTCCGAGCCGTTTGATTTCGAGAAACAGCGATAATGACTGGTCAAAAAAACCTCGTGATTTACCCCTTTAGGCTATTTATTTTGGAGTTACCTCAAGCCTAAGCTTCATCTCGATGATCCTCAAACAATTCAGCACCTTTGGGACAACATACGCGTGCTGCTATTCTTGATACAGGCCGGATTTGTGTGAAAGCGTCATGCAACATGCAGCTCGACGTGCGGAGGTCTGCCGAAGGCTGCGCGATGGCTACTTGGGCTATATTTTGTTTCAAGAAAAATATAAAAGTTCAATATGACTTTTCCATTAGACAAACCGAGAATATTTGTTTTATTTCAAAAGTTATTTAAAAAGAAAAAGGGGGAGTTACTTTTGAGACACCCTTTATGTATGTCAGGTTTTCTTTTTGACCCAATTTGGCATGCACGTATTAGACCAAGAGCTAGCAACGTTTTATTTACCTCATAAGCAAAATGCGGTTTGACTTCTGGGGCATGTAGAGATTATGATGGGCTCCCATAAAATCTTTGTCTTGTTAAAAACACCCCTTGCTTTCTCACAAGACAAGCAAAGAAATGTGCCATTTGACAGCAGTATTCAACAGCGGATTTTCTGGAGTTCTAAATCGATATAGATATCAATTTTATCAGGAATGGATAGGTTGAACTATCTTTCAACTAAATTGAATGAAAAAAGACACCGAAATGTACACTCTTGAGCAAAAGTTAAGGGCCACTTTTTCAAATGTCCATAACTTCCAAACTCGTTTTTCGATTTTACCGAGTTTTTGCACAAAGGTGGTCTAATGTATTGTTAAGACAAGCGTGAAGCGGCGTACTCATCAATGCATAGGTTTGCGGTAGAAAGGTCTTCGACTGTTGCTTTGCAGAAATGCATAATTTTCACTGAAATCAAATCATTGAATTTTGGACTAAATGGAGGTTCATCCAATAAAAAACTTTCAGTTTGCTTTGTTACAATGTGCTTAAGCAAGTACCATGCTTAGTTTGTTCAGGGACATCTTTCGTCTTCAACTCTTGACCATCAATCTCTTTTTGTGGCTTAAACAATTTATGGAGCATTACTTTGCTTTGATTTTGGTTGTAAACAATTCATTCGTGTGTTTATTGCGATTTTGCGTCAACATTTTGTAATTGTGACCACTCTTGAGGCTCAAAAACAAAGAATTCTTTATGCGGACTGTTAATAAAGAACAAAAACAAGAGGAAAAAGCTTACAAAGATGTTCAAACCTTGAGCATTGACAAGAAAGAAGTTAGCAATTCCATCACATGCCGATAAAACACCTCTGCAGTGACCAAAAAAGAAATGGTCAATTTCTTCAGTTCTTTTCAGGAAAAGACAGTTGCGTCGTATCGCCAAGAGATCAAGCGCACAAGCGATGAGAAACAACCTTTACTAATCATTTGTCATCAATATCCAAGAGCTTAAATCACTCTAACGCCATCAGGCCCTTCCGAATGCGAAGAAGTTGAAAAACTAACTTCAAGTTTGTTGCACTGCACTGAGTGAACCCAAGGACGGAAATGGATGATGGCCATACTCAAAGATGTGTATAAGCCTTGTGTTCAAGTGTAGAAACCACCAAGAGGATCTGACGACGCAAAAAATTGAAAATCGGGGTTTGTTTGAACCTCTGCAGTGTGGAAAACCAGCTCAAATCGAATGACGTTCTCAATCGGAACTGTCGTCTTTCGTAATCGTACAGGAATTGATCAAAAAGATTCCTGCCTACACCATGATGGAGCCACCCCTAAACGGAATCCTAAGTGAAATGCAATCTGCATGAAACCACTGTCCACGACGACATCATACACGACCCGCCAGTCGTTTCCTGTCCGGGAGAAACGTGTTTTACCTTTGTTGTTTTGGACCAGTCCCTGTACAATTACGAAAAACGAACAATCCCGATCGAGAACTTATTCGATTTTAGCTGTTTTTCACACTACAGAGGTTCAAACAAACCCCGATTTTCAAATGTTTGCGTCGTCAGATGCTCTTGGTGGTTTCTACACTCAAACACAAGGCTTATGCATATCTGTAAGTATGGCCATCATCCATTTCCGTCCTTGGGTTCACTCAGTGCAGCGCAACAAACTTGAAGTTAATTTTTCAACTTCTTCGCATTCGAGAGAGCCTGATGGCGTTAGAGGGATGTGAACTCTTGAATATCGATGGCAAATGATTAATGGAGGTTGTTACTCATAGCTTGTGCGCTTGGTCTCTTGGCGACACTCCGCAAATGTCTTTTCCTGAAAAGAACTGAAGAAATTGACCATTTCTTCTTTGACCACTGCAGAGGTGTTTCATCGGCTTGTGATGAAATTGATGACTTCTTTCTTGTCAATGCTCAAGGTTTTGACATATTTGTGAACTTTTTCCTCTTGTTTTTGTTCTTTATTAACAGTCCGCATAAAGAATTCTTTGTTTTTGAGCCTCAAGAGTGGTCACAATTACAAAATGTTGACACAAAATCGCATTAAACACACGAATGAATAGTTTCCAACCAAAATCAAAGCAAAGTAATGCCTCCTTAATTGTTTAAGCCACAAAAAGAGATTGATGGTCAAGAGTTGAAGACGAAAGATGTCTCTGAACAAACTAAGCATGGTACTTGCTTAAGCACATTGTAACAAAGCAAACTGGAAGTTTTTTATTGGATGAACCTTCCTTTAGTCCAAAATTCAATGATTTGATTTCAGTGAAAATTATGGATTTCTGCAAAGCAACAGTCGAAGACCTTTCTACCGCAAACCTATGCATTGATGAGTACGTCGCTTTACGCTTGTCTTAACAATACATTAGACCACCTTTGTGCAAAAAACTCAGTAAAATCGAAAAACGCGTTTGGAAAGTATGGACATTTGAAAAAGTGGCCCTTAACTTTTGCTCAAGAGTGTATTAGAAACTACCAAAAACCAGATTTCCAAGCGGACGGAAGTTGGCACTGGTTTTTCTAGTAGGCGTGATTCGAGAATCGGCCATCAAATGCGATCCAAACAGCTCGGCCTAGCCTACTAGCTTGAACATGCCAGTTGAGAAAGTCTGGTTTTTGGTAGTTTCTAATACATTACGAGATTCGGTCCTATTCAATTTAGTTGAAAGATAGTTCAATCTATCCATTCCTGATAAAATTGATATTTATATCGATTAAGAACCCCAAAAAATCCGCTGTTGAATACTGCTGTCAAATGGCACATTTCTTTGCTTGTCTTGTGAGAAAGCAAGGGGTGTTTTTCATAAGACAAAGATTTTATGGAAGCCCATCATAATCTCTACATGCCCCAGAAGTCAAACCGCATTTTGCTTATGAGGTAAATAAAACGTTGCTAGCTCTTGGTCTATATGGTTTATGGTAAAAAAGAGAACATATGATTTTTGACGCGATCTGTCAATGGGAAATGCCACTGTCAAATAGTGACAGGAAATTTTGACGTAGGGATTTTGATTTTTGACCGCTCATTTTAAAGCCCTTGGGAAACTCTATTCGAAACATGCAAAAGTTATGACATATCTGTCATCTGTCAAAAGTTATAAGCTGTCAAAATGAAAACTTTGACGTTCAACAACTTCATTTCTGTGAAATGACACGAAAATTTCAGGCCGCGGCGAGGTCGAGGTACTAGAAATAATGGAATTTTGTGTATACATGTGCGAGAACATAATTAAGAGACATTTTGAAAAAGTGTTTAAGACGGCCCCGTCCGTAGCACAGTCGGTCGTCTGCCGTCTGTGGTGCGGATGGCGCGGGTTCGAATCCCGGTCAGTCATGGATGTTTTGTGTTTGTTCAAAAATTTGCGTATATTGTAATTCATATGTAATAATCTACTGTTATCAATAAAAGTCGCAAAAACTCCTATGGCGCTGATAAGCCGAGAAGGAGGAAAACATTTTTTTTTTAAGTGTTTAAAACAAAAATCAACTCAAAAGGATGTTTCGTTCTTGAGATATGATTTTTTTTTAAATCAACGGCAAACTCTGTATTGTAAGTTTCTCGATAAATTCTTATAATTTTATAAGTACGATCGCACGCAAAATAAACGGAGACAGTGTTTCGCGCGGAGTGTACTGATTTAATGAATTTTAGCCTTCTTGTCACTGTGACACCAAGCCAAAATTCAGTAAATCGGTACACTCCGCGCGAAACACTGTCTCCGTTTATTTTGGGTGCGATCGTACCTACATAAATAAAATGGTAAAATTTAATCTTGAAAATTTGATGGCCGATGGTGGAAAGGTGAAGATGAAATTTTCACTGAGATCTGTCAGACGGAAATGTCACTGTCAAAGTGGTAGGAGATCTGATGTAACGATCATGACATTTGACAGCTCTTTTCAAAGCTCTTCAAAAACTCTACTCAAAACATGTAGAAATTATGACATATCTGAGCCGAAACTTTGATGTTCGATAGCTCGAGAAGTACTGAACGGATTTAGAATACCTTGTTCCATAACTATTGTCACAAATTAAAAAAATTAAGAAGATTTGACCTCAATTTAAGGTTTCTCATTTCAATTTTTATCTCGATTTGATGTCAATTTAAGGCGCTAGCTGCGAAGGCATAGAGCATGTATCACGCGAAGGTAATTTTCGTTTTTATTTTCTGTACGCTACGGTTTTGAAGCCACCGTTCGATTATCAAGTAAAATGGCCATCAACTAGGTATCAGCTATCAATCAGTTTCATTATTTAATTGGAAAGTGTATACTATTCACTTAACAACATGCATGGTAATGGGTAATATGCCTGGTGCATAAATGAAGTGTTCGATGAAACGCCGACGAACTGATCAGACTTCATAGTGTAGTCTATCATTATGTGCCTGGATCTCGAATGCCATGCACGTTGTCTAGTGGAGGCAATGCTCGGTTGAGAGTTTTTCATTTATCGCATTTCACATTTTGAAAGCACCACCTAAGTAATAGGTTTCAAGAGGTTTCAGAGCTTGATGGTTCGCTATCGTGTGTTTTACTAGCCAAAGGCTCAATTAACTATGATGGCTTCATTCCGACCTTTGCCTCTCTTCATTTCTAGAGGCATGCTGACAACTTTGAATGGGTATAGGTGATTCCGGAGTGCCGCTTTTATAGGGGTGCAAATTTAGGCAATGCCATGGCTTGAAACTTATCAACGTTTCAACAGCCCATATAGCTATGGTGGAGCTTTATGACCGGTAGATGTCAACGAGAAGTTATCGCCCGGTCATTTTTGGAAATTTAATCAAGCCAGGCCTTTGACGCGGAATTGGCGTGGTGTTTGCAGCACAAGATTAATGACAATCAGCGTGTTTTTATTGCGTGGGCCATTTAACCAGAACACGGAACGGCAGTGGTGTGAACGAAGGGCAAGATAGAAAAAATCTTATCTTGCCATTCATTAGCACCCTCTTCCGTGTGACATGTGCGAGATCAGATCGGTCATATCGAAAGGCACGGGGGTGGTATGCGGCATTAGCTCGAAATCCCTCTCTGTAGTATGGACGTCCACCCCCGCAGATTGCTGCTGTTTCGTCCGTGTATATGGCGCAACACAAAAGGACTATCGTCTTGGGTTTCTAATCACACAACCTCGATTGAAGATCGGCGTGAATCAGATGGAATTAATCAAGTCTCTCCTTCTTTCTTTATATACGCACACCACCACCACCACCACCATGAGCAGCAGAAAGGGCGCGGCTTTTACCCCGAATACCGGGCGGTGGTGGGTTCCAGGCGATTATTGAATCAGAACGCACAGTCGAATTGCTCCCGTACTTCTTCAGTTCAGCGTGCTTAATTTACCCCAGCCGGCAACTTTTGTTCCTTCCACTGCTCCAACATGGCTTCGGTCGGAATTTCAACAGTTTTAAGTGTTTGCCGAAGCCGTCAACACTCAGTGGAATCGGAAATCGGGAATTTTTAACAATCCACGTCGCATGAAACGCGCCGTCGATTTCTGCTGGTTTATACAGCGTGCGTCCCGAAATTGGCGCCTTCGCAGCCCAGAGAGGTGCATCGGATTTTATTTTAATCACAAGTGTCTCAAAATTGCAAGACGTTTCAATAAGTACCGGGTGTTTATAAACGTTTGTGATCGCATCACCTTTGGAATCCGCTTTCGATCACTACAATTACGCCTGTTACTGCGTTTTTCGGCCCGACCCATGCCTGCCGCGATCACAGTTTCTTATAAACACCCCGTATTTATATTCTAGGAATATGAGACGTCGAAAAGGTAAACAGCGGGCAAAAATAAAACGCAGGCGGATTTTACTAGAAAGGCTCAGTTAAGCATGTCATGTACCTGAATATGTAGTTTCAGGTTTGCTTGCTACTATGCCTGCACTAAAATTTAGCACTGAAACATATCTAGGTATCTGGAACAATGAGTATTAAAGATCTGATTTTAGACTTCCCCAAAAAGTGAATGCAAGAAGCATTTCATGTAACAGTTAGACAACAAGACTTTTTAGGGTATTTGGACCTCGCTGAATACGAAAATCGTTGCTGCCAAGTCGAAATTTTGAAAGAAACCCCCCATCGGGCGGAGGGTTAAAAAATTGACCATG
The DNA here is from genome assembly GCA_949128115.1 of Anaspis maculata. Taxonomy (NCBI): domain Eukaryota; kingdom Metazoa; phylum Arthropoda; class Insecta; order Coleoptera; family Scraptiidae; genus Anaspis; species Anaspis maculata. The sequence goes on along the minus strand of OX421962.1, from coordinate 40,147,179 downwards.
TACCTAAATAGCATGCGTAAAATCTATCGCTCTTCATTTTGGTTGAAATAGATCTTCAACAGGCGCAGTAAGACCACACATTACCTTAATGAGACGTCATGTGTCCATAATTTAAAGGCAAGGCGCTGAAAGGATGTCATTTCAAAAAATTAGGGTGATTTTTTGGTTGATATTCGATCAATTTTGACAAGTGTGCGTGTGGTGTCGTTTTTGATCATAAATTTGATCTTCTGAGTTCCATAAAAATACTAACTTATCGATATGACAAAGTTCAGTCTGGTTTCACTGAGAAAAAAACCATTTTTGAGAAAAAAAATTCTTACTATTTTCAGTTATTCTGAATAACTCTTACTTTTCTGAATAGCTGGCCTCTTGGACTACAATACGCGATTAGTCACTTTTAGTGCAGATGTTGTCATTAGTTATACAGGGCGACACAATTGAGTGGTGCAAAAATGTCGAAAATTCGACCAGCTCCCAATTCACGAAAAAAATATCTACACATTTTCTAAGTGGTTCAGGAGAGACATTGTATCGATACCTCAAACGGTTTTACAACTTCTCACCTACTTCGCCTAATTACAAAATGATCTCAAAAAGCATCTTTTTGGTCTTGTCGTCATAACTTTTTTCACTGTTGACCGATATCCAAAATATAGAGCTCATGTTGAAGTTTAAACTTCAGGCAAGAATGTTAAGAGATCAAAATTGGCCTATCATGAAATTTGAAAGTAAGGGAGCGGAACAACCGTGACTCAAATGCGAGCCACCTCTGAAATTTTAGTTCGAGGAAAAACTGGTATGAATCCATACGTCTCCTGAAAAGACCCATCTGATCTGAACATTTCATGATGCTTCTGTACTCCGATGGGTCAAAAATTATCGCTATTGGATCCAAAGCTTTATATCATGTTTTCGGGAAAAAATCAACGCCTGCGCCTGGGCTCACCTGCGAATATCGGTAACCTAAGTTTATTATTATTATTATTCGTTTATTGTATAACGAGGGAATGGTAATTCCCATTACAAAGATATAACATACAAGATTCCCATAAAAAGAAACAAAATAATGACAGAATATGAAAAAATATAAATATTTCTTAAACACTGACAGAAACATAAACAATATTGTTAGAAAGAGTGTCACTCATTCCGACAGAAAGCCCTCAATTTCAAAACCCCAACAGTGTAATTATGTATCACATTACATAGAACTTTGTCCGATTTATCTAGAGCAGACCTCAGTTTGACTACAGTTTTTAGATTTTCGGGAAGGGAACATCTTATTGAACGATACATCGGGCACTTAAAGAAGATATGTTCTAGTGTTTTCACTAGAATTGTGAAAAGTGTAATAAACTCACTCAACACTCAAATTCTAGTGTAGATTTCATCTTCATAGATTTGATAACAAATACCCTTGTATACAAGTTTAATGTATCCTCTACCAAACATTCGCAACTGAGCTATTATCCTGACAATATGTACAGGCAACCCCAAATGCAGGTTACAAGTTACAAAAAGTCAGAGCTGGTTGTTTGAAGAGTGTTTGGCGGGTCATTTCGACTGGATCTCCATGCATCCATCATAATTATTCATTAGGTGGATACATTTTCAATTTATTCTTCACTGTATTTTTTTCTGGGCAGTTCGCAGATAAATCGATCTCCCACATCTTTAAAATTATAAAGCCCAGTTTTTCTTGGCTATTACAGAGACACCCGTGTTTCTATCTCATCAGGCACTTCAAGGTTTCCACTTCCAAGAAACGTTTCGCGATGATGGTTCGTTTGGAGGGGCGGCGGAGGGAAATAATTCTCCCTTAATTAAGTCTGGTTAGAACTCGATGATTATCACAGTAGGTAGCAGTTATTATTGCTGAATGTCTGCTGAATTCCGCATTTGAAATTCATCGGGTGAATGGCATTGTTTTCTGGGATTCTAATTACGAATTCCCGACCACAAAATACACATCACGTAGATATAGGTTGTTTTGCAGATAGGTGGGCTTTATCGTTTCTTTTCTGTTTTCTCTTTCCATTGTTCCTGTATTCACACTGAGAGTTGCTCTGAAATTGAAAATTGGATGCTAAATCTTATCTGACCGTGCTGGATGAGCTAATCTTATGTCGCGTATGCTTGGAAATTGATTATACCATTACGCATACATATACGATTTTTCTATAGTTTTCATAAAGGAGTTATTGAACCGCACTTACTTGTTAATTGTGGTCAACCAGGAAGACGCCAGAAGCGATAAAATTCCGTATAGATGACGCTTTATATTGATGAAAAATACTGCAGGGATTCGGAGAGCATCCCGTTTTGATTCGTTGATCGTTCATTAAAATGTCATACATACATGGAATTCGAATGTTCTTTCTTTTTTCAAAATGTAAGAATAGAGTCTAAGGGCTCGATACCAAGTTGCAGGCGCAAAGTTTGGGACGGCGTAACTCGCCAAATACAGCAGTCTGATTGGTTGGTATCCGCCGTTGCTATGGCAACCGTACTTACGGCGGTCTCAGCCCCAACTTGGTATCGAGCCGTAAGGGCTGAATTTCAAGTCAGCAACGCAACTTGCGCCACTCATTTACGGCAACGATGAGCTAATCATCACGTCGGATTGTATTATGTTGCCATAGTGACCGGACTTACGCTACACTTGCGCGGGCGGATCTCCGACTTGAAATCTAACCCTAAGCTTTTATTCAACATATTTTCTGTTCTATCACTTGAAAATTACATCAATTGAATACCTCCACTGCGATCGAAACATTTATTTGCGCTGGGTGCAAGAATGAATTTATCGCACGTAGACACATCTCGACCGGAATCTCAGCAATCACTTCTATCACCGAGATTTTGAAGTTTAAAACACAACTTCGCGACCGATCGAATCGAATGGTCCGAGTGCACCAAATGTTCGTACAGGGCGGAAGTGCTGGGCTCGCTGGCGAGCCACATGACGTAGCACGGCAGTCGGGATAAAATCAACTGGTTTCAGTGTGCGAAGTCTCTTCAAGTCTCTAGTGTTCTCTACAGAGACAAACGCGGCCAACTCGACACATGTCAAATTTTAAATCCATCAACGATACTGGTGGCGCCCTCACACGGCTAACTTTCAAACTAATTATTATGCACATGTTCTATTGCATGCAATAATTCTACAGGCGGTGTGCATATTTGTATTAAATGGGTAAAACTGGTGTGAACATCAGCGTGTTTGTTTTATGTTTATGCTTAGAGCCTATGTAAACTCAGAACGCGCTGACGTCAACACTGCAAATAGCTGACTTTTTCAACATAAACAGAAAAAAAAATAACAACAGAGATACAGATATTGCACTGATGAAGCAAAGGTGCTCTTTCAACCATATTATCATGGACCTGAAACATCGATTTTTATTGAAATAATATTATCACGCCAAATCTCCAAAATTTCCAGCCACTCGGTCTCAGAATTATCTACTGACTTCCAATTTACTTATTACTCTGCCTGTGGTTACTCTTCTGACCAATAAGAAGTAAATGTTAATCGTTTTTATCTACAAGCGTTAAATAATACCCGTCACTTTTAGCACGTCGTCATGGGCGACGTGAAAAAATGATGATTCTGCGCATTCCAGTCATATTTTCAATAAATTCTGACATTTACCAAACATTTCAAAGACCATTGTAGATAAAATCCTGTACGATACACGCGTTAAAAGTGTCTTATTTTGTTCGCGGGGTTGCTCTACTCGCTAATGCTCGTTTCGCAAGCGTCCCCGCTCACAAAATAATACCTGTCACTTTTAACACTCATATCGTAAATAGCTATTATAGTTCACATAGTTACATCGAGAGTTACAGCGGCCAAGGGAGATATTTATTTGTAATTGCGACTTTTTTCTGTCAATTGCCACTTTATTCTGGCAATTGCGACTTTTTCCTGTCAATTGCCACTTTATTTTGGCAATTGCGACTTTTTTTGTCAATTGCGACTTTTTTCTGTCAATTGACACTTTATTCTGGCAATTGCGACTTTTTTCTGTCAATTGCGCCTTTTTAGCACATTTCGATAGAAAATGATGTTTATATGGCCGGTTTGTTTGTCTGTCTGTCCGTCCGTTATTTGTCTGTTCGTCCGTCTGTCTGTCTGTCCGTGTAAAAGTTGAGAAATTGTACTCCTTCTCGGGAAATGAAGCTAGAGCCTTAGAACTTTTTCCGAATAATAGCTTAGAAAGGCCCTCAAGAGTGGCCTATGGGCAGACTGTATTTCATGGTGGCGCTGCCATCTTGGTAGCCATATTAAAATTTCTCATCAGTGGAACGGAACCACGAACGGAACTTACTCTGATCTCGTATGAACATTCTTACTTTCAAGCTCAGTTTCATGATTACGCCGGCATCTTGGTAACCATATTCAAATTTCTTATTAGTGGAACGATTTTTCTGAAACTTGGAACTTACCCTTGCTTCGTATGATCACTCTTATTTTTAAGCTGAGTTTCATGATCCACTAGAGCGGATTCAGAGCGAATGAATCTGAAGCGGATTCATACGAGACAAGAGTACCTACGTTTCACGTTTCATGACAATCGTTCCAATAATAAGAAATTTGAATATTGTTACCAAGATGGCGGCATGATCATGGAACTGAGCTTGAAAGTAAGAATGTTCATACGAGATCAGAGTAAGTTCCGTTCGAGGTTCCGTTCCACTGATGAGAAATTTCAATGTGGCTACCAAGATGGCAGCGCCACCATGAAATAGAATCTGCCCATAGGCCACCCTTGAGGACCTAAGCTATTAATCGGAAAAGTTCTAAGGCTCTAGCTTCATTTCCCGAGAAGGAGTACAACTTCTCAACTTCTACACGGACAGACAGACAGACGGACGAACAGACAAATAACAGACGGACAGACAGACGGACAAACCGGCCATATAAACATCATTTTCTATCGAAATGTGCTAAAAAGTCGCAATCGACAGGAAAAAGTCGCAATTGCCAGAATAAAGTGTCAATTGACAGAAAAAAGTCGCAATTGTCAGAATAAAGTGGCAATTGACAGAAAAAAGTTGCAATTGCAAAAATCTATTACACTCAGTTGGCCCGTTGTCAATCAACCTGACTGATTCTCCCTGACTGTCAAGGCTAATATTATGTAATATTCTCTGGTCGAGAATTCAAGAGAAGATTGTTATGGACCAAATCTGGACTATATTTTAAAATAGGTCGACCGTTAGTCTACCGGTAAACGCTGGAAAAGAAGGACCATTTTAGGTAGAATTTGGGTCAGTGCTTGGGTCACTACTAGTGACACTGACACTACGCCGGGTTCATACCGCCAAGTATCACGTTCGAGAAAAAAAAAGTAGCACCCAAAAATCAGGGCAATTATAATTACAATCAGCTGGAAGCCCAGCCGCTCAAGATCACTCCTTATGCCCTTTCTTGGTGTATGAACCCAGTATAATTCATGTTTCTAACTTGAAAGTGGGATGTAAACTCGTATACCGGTTCTTCTACCTCAGAATTTCCATTCGCTCTATTGAATTCTATTTCTATTTCCTTGAAAACTCATAACTTTCGGAGAAAATTCCTCAAGCTTTCCTCTATTCAAAGTCTGAAGTAGAAAATTACACTGAGAACGGCGGGCAGAGGAACTTTCATCAAATTAATACAAGTGGGGCAGATAATACGTGCGGATAACCAAAACAAACGGTGCATATTTCATAAATAATTAACACATTCATTCATTAAAATATTCTTTCAATCTTCATGAGTTGAAAGAAATGATAATTATGGTAATATGCATTACACAAAGTTATGACATTAAAAAAAATCACAAATTTAAATCAATTAAAAACCCATTTCTTCCACGCAACCCCATTTGCTTGGTTGGGGCTAGCTAGAGAAATATAAATACTCAGGCGAGCGCGCGTTGGTGTAAGCGCAAATTTGCAACCCTGCCTCCGGGGATGTAGAGAAGTGAACTTTGTATGTCCTTATAATAGGATGCTAACGAAACAAAACTGATTTACTTGAAAAAAGAAATTTCAACTCACTAAAATTTCTAGGTATATTTCATGGCTTTTTCCCTAGAGTAAGCTACGGAAAAAACTGTGATGTTTGTACGAATGATACGAAGCTAAGTTAATGCCAACGTCTTGGCATCAGCCGCAGTTGTCTACATTGTTCTATGTGTGAATGACGTGGCGATGGCAGATGACGTTTGCTCGGACATTTGTCACCGTCATAGCACGAGGCAAGACACGCGTTTGAGTACACTGTGTTGGAAGATTCTCTTCACATGCAATTTGTCGATTTCTTGTAAGTAACTCCTTCTTCATACCTGCTTGCTGTTTTAGCATAGGCTATAGTAGGTAGTACTTACTACTCAGTGATGAGCATCGAAAAATGGGGTCTCTGAGCAGTGACACTTTCATTCCATTGTCTTTAGTAGGACCGCGATTGGGTATCGTTTTTTTTTTCAGTAGCCACCACTTGTTACTCTGATAAAAGAAGCCGTGAAATTGACTATAGATAGGTACTCTACAATTAATTTGCTGAAACTTTCCAAAACTGCGATAAAAACCACAGGGGCATGGATTATTGATTTTGAAGAGCACTTCTTGCATTCCATCGTAACTAAGTACACGTTCATGATTTAATTACAGTGCATGACTGCAGGAATCTGGCGTAAAATTCGAAAATCGAACATTGCAGCTTACCTCAAAAAAATTGTACACCAATCGAAGTGTGGCAGATTAAAATGTTGTCGTGTTACATTACAGTGATTTCGTGAAAGCGTCAATCAATCGGTTTTTATTGACATGGTCTTTTCATTATGATTTTGTGGAAAAAAATTGGAACTATTTCCGTGGATAAGTAGGTGTCTTTGTGCCACATAAAGGAAAACCGAAGGACGCCATGTGGAATCAATTAAAAAACGCTGCCATTGAAAGAAGATGAAATGTTATTGTTGGGCTTGATTATTATGGTGAGCACAACAATAGTCAATTTGACCTCACAACTATGAAAGAAGCTCCATCAGAATTAACATAGGCATACTTCCACCTATTATTACTTATTATTAAACGGATCAATGTTATACGCATGGGCCGTTATAAATAGAGATCCCAAACGAGTAGATTATTGTGTAAATATTCAGAAGCATTTTTGACACCCCCGCACGTCTTAAATCAATTAATTTTTAACGGCGAGAAGTTGGAAGCACCCTTAAACCCGGATCTCTGCCAAGAGTAAGTTCGGCCCGGACGCGGCTTCCTTCAAGGATGTTAGCAAATTTGTGAAGGATTGTGTTGTTGCAATAAGGACGGCTTCGGCGGACTTAATGCTTCAAGTTGGTAACTTTCTAAATGGATTATTCGGACATTAGCGAAGTGGACGATAAAATCCAGCAAAATCGTTACCCCGATTTTCGGGTCGGCCATCCATCCTTCTCGAGCTACCAGGGTAGTGAATTTCAGCCATAAAACAAAATTGAAAAATAAATTACTTCCCTCAATGTGATATGTAACCTTAGTAGGTAGTATATTTTTCATCGCCGAATTTATAAAATAACCTGGAGCGGATATTAATAATAGTCTACCCGATTGGTGGATATTTCAAGAACCTTGTTAATTTTTAATGGAACATCGCTCTAGGGAGTCGGGAGTCACCTGAAGCTTTTTCCTGGATTTGGAACCAACAGGATACAGGGCCCGTTTTATAAAGGCTGCTGAAAGTGTACAAAGTAGAACTAATCCTGATGCGATAATCCATTAGCAAACCATTACCGAATAAAAGAAATCAGAAACCGAACGCATTCTGTGTAGTGTGGATCCACAATCGAGTTCACCATACTTAATTACTTATTCATTAAAATATCAACTTACAATTGAAGCTCTCGCCGGCGAGTTTCGCAATTAGATCTTCTCTGATTCAGACTCTTGTTTACGTAAATTATAATAGAGCACCTGCTGATAGCCGTCATGATTTAGTGAAAATCAAGCTAATAATAACGGACGTTCCTGAATTTCGATATATCGATTGATGGAAGGAACAACATAATTTCCAGTTAATAAAACAAGGGACGAGGCTTTTCAACATTCCAAATTTCCCATGAATGTCCTGAGATACGAAAATATCTGTTCTGTACAATATAATATAACATGTTCCGTCGATGATACCATATAATGCAATAAAAATGATGCTGGAAATTCTCATCGCTCGCACTTGTCGAGAGGGGGTCGCTACTGTGACTCCTCCCAAATTAAGACGCGGGATTCTCTTGAGGATCCTGTTACAAAGCAAATTAGTTAAAACCCAAACCATTAACGTAATCGAATAATTAACCCGTAGGTATTCTTATTTTGAGCCATCCACATCAAGATCTAATTTGTTAGGCGGCGGCCGGGAGCAGAGGGAATTCAACACTTTAAAAGGATCACGACTCAGTGGTGTTTCCATCAAAAGCTCGCTCCACAATGCAAACGAAAAAACCTGATTAAAGAAACTGAAAGTTACTCTGCTGAAATCGAGTCTGAAATTCTACGACAGCCGGCAGGCAAGCATTATAAGGCAAGCATTTCTTAAAACAAAAAATATATGCATATTTTGAAAAGTCCCAAGTACCAGGGTGCTCACGCAAGATTGATCCCCTCATTAAAAACTTCCCTTCCAAATGATTTTAAGAAGAAAACATATTGAGATAATTTTTCCTGTAGTCTCGATCTCTGAATATGTTTCAAGGTTGGTGATTCACAGTGAAGAACAGACCGTGATATACAATGAATGAGAAAGAGATAAAGAACGGTGTTCCCAAAATTGAATTGGCCAGTTCAATTTATTGTTTCCTTGCAAAGGAGAAAGTACCGTATGATCAGAAATTTTCCTACTCAAGGGAGGCTGTGGCCTGGCCAAAATTAGCCTTGTTTGCCTGCCAATGACCATCAGGACCACAGCCTCCCTTGAGTAAGAAAGTTTTTGATCATCAGTATACAGGGTATCCACGGTTCAAGTGCTCTAACTGTGGGGTTGTACTCTTTGGCCAAATACAAGAACATTTTTCTCATTTTTTTTTTGGGCTCCAGTTCCTGAGTTACAGGGTGTTAAAAAATTAGAAAAAAATATCTTTTTTTGCTATAACTTAGTAACTACTACACACATGGCATTTATCTAGGGATATTGACTTTTTCTCCAAATTCAACGGAATTGGGAGCCAAAAAGACTTCTCCAAGTAGTTTTTCCACGATTAGTCAAACAGTAGGGATGATATATGTAATTTAAGTGAATGACGGTTGAAGTAAAGTCGAAAACAGCTGAAGACAAAAATTTAACATTCAACATTTTTTACTTTATTCAACTCAAATGGACGGTTCAATACAAAGTGTGGCCCCCTCAACTAGTCACCAACGCTTTGCATCGATTTGGCATACTTAATGTCAAATGGTCGAGATCTTCTTGTGGGATTTCTTCCCAAGCTTGTCGTAAGGCCTCAAACAGTTGTTGATGGTCATGATATTCAGCATCACCCCGCAGAACCCTTCACTGGAGCATGTCTCATGCATGCGTAATGGAGCTTATGCCAGGACTTTGCTCGGGCCATAGCAGAACGGTTTTTTCATGTTCATCAAGAAAATCCCCAACGACTCTCCCCGTATGAGACCGTGCCTTGTCTTCTTGGAGGACAAAATTTTCGCCACCTTTTGCTGCAACCGGGAGGACAAAACCTTGTAAAATCTGGTCGTGATACTGAATTCCCGGCATAATGTCCTCCACCAAAACCCGTGGAGTCCTTATGTCTAGCGCTATCCCGGCCCATATCATGACGGTGCCACCCCGGAGACTGTGCACCTCCTGGACATTCCTCAACTGATTGATGTTGCCAGGTCGCCTCCACACACGAACTCGTCTCGAATCCGGACGAATCCCAAACCGAGATTCATCTGTGAAGAGGACCTGACCCCATTCTTCATTCTGCCAATTTTGATCTGCCCGCGCCCAGTCCAATCTGTTTGCGCGATTGCCTCGTGTTAGGGGCTAACATCTTAGCGGCCGTCGGGACCTCAATTGGACTTCGTGTAACCTGTTATCAACGGTTCGCCTTGAAACCATCACTCCATGCACCTGTGCCAGCCGATTTTACAGTTGTGATGCCGTTGAAGTAGTCACTCTCCGGGCCGTCAATTGTATGTAGCGGTCTTGTGCTGGAGTAGTTGAGCGTAGTCGCCATCAATGTCTCTTCCTTACATTTCCAGTGAGTTGAAAATGCGACCAGAGCCGCGAGATCACGCTCTGGGTCGTTCTCAGAATCCTCGCTACCTCCGTTTGTCTTTGGCCAATCTACAGCATGCCAACAGCTAGTAGCATGCGTCTCCTTGATTCAGTTATCGCCTTGACATGGTTCTCAAACACCAACTGACCCAATTTGACGCGACGCTTGAGAAAAAAATTAGTTCTTACCTGAATTCGAAACTTTGAAAATTGTTGAAAAACTTTAAAAACTTGATTTGTTTGTTTTTCTGAATTTATTTCCGTTGTCAAGGTCATTTTCAACTACTTTTATGAAAGCGGGTCATTCCAGGAATGTTACTATTCAATTTGGAAAAAATCGCCCTGAGAATTCTCTAAAATTTTCAAAATTTAAAAAATATCCCTAGATAAATGCCATGTGTGTATTTTCACGAAAACGAAACTTGGTACGATTGATACACTATTAATTAGCTTCCATTTAGGATTTGCCTTCACTTTGTTGAAAAACCAGTGGCGTAGATATTAGGGTTACCCACCAATTAACCCCGGTTATCTGCACGCGACTGAGATAAAATCAATCTTTGATAACATTTTCTGACATTCCCGGACAATTCTAAGCAAAAAAAGTACTCTTGGTCCGAAGCTCCTAAGTCAACCATTTCCGAGAAAAACGGAATTTTATGCCAAAAAACATGAAAATCGATCATAACAATAAATTGACTGATGAGACTTTTGTAAGCTGCAGTATTATCGAAAGTATTAAAATAACTGAAAAGAAGACCTATTAGAAATTATTGCTTTTGTTCAGTATCACTTACACTAATTACAAGATAATTTATTGAAAAATAAGTTGACAATTTTTTTTCTAATTTTTTGACACCTTGTAACTTGGAAACTGAAGCTCAAAAAAAAGCATTTATCAGAAAAATTTTCGTGCATTTGGCCAAAGAATAGAACCCTACAGTTAGAGCACTTAATCCGTGGACACCCTGTATAATATACAGTCCATTTTTCCAAGTCCATTGTGGTGCAAATGGCAAACACCTTCGCATTCACGGTGAATCGACAAACTCAACTGTTGAGAACAACAAATTTAAGTTACAGTTCTATACACGTCCTGAACTTTATTGAAAGCTCGAAAGTTGAGAGTTAATGTTAACGTCAAAAAGTGTCATTTACACACAGCTCCGTGTAATCGGCAGTGGAACTTTTGTGAAAATGGAAGTGGAGTGCCATTTGCCTTTTACAAAAAGTTGAAAGTGGGGAAAAAAGTCCTGCGCAGTTGAAATAATCGATATTCTTCTGGAATGTTTTTCATGTGCTGTGCATGCACGTTTTGCCCCTGGTACATGGATCTGTCCCTGGCACTAAACCAGCGAGTTACTTGTCCGTGAAAAACGCACAAAGTTGTGCTTTTGAACGCTTTTGACGCACAATGACACTAACGTTGCCCCCTTACGTCATTGTAAACGCGCGTACATGCAATGTAGAGTCCGCGGTAGAGTCAATACGTATTGAGAAAAGTTGACCTTGCCGATAAAACTACACTAAGCCCGACACTAAGCGTAAGCGGCTCGAATTAAGTTTACTATGGTAATTTAAAATTTGGGCTTAAGTTACCCACTTAATTTACTCAATTTTAGAAGACATTAGTGGCAATTCTGTAAAATTTAAAGGCCCCTTAAAATTTTTAAAGGCGTCGGTAACCTAGTAACGATCAGAAATGGGCTTCACGATTGGCTGATTTTCTTTCAACGGCCTTTAAATTTAAACGGGTTTGATACAGAATTGGCCCTTATGTACCTTAAAAGAACAGTTCAACTAATCATTTTGGTTCAGGAATATGGAGACTTTTGACCTGACGTGAGTTGAATCTATATTTATTTGTATTTCCATAATATTCTCTCCGTGGAGTGATCGTATTTGGGGTCAACTCGGTGCGGTGTGGGTCAACCCTTGTAAAGTAAAACAAATCGAGTGATGTGGTTCGATTGCAATTAATAATTCAATAAGTATTATCAGCAAAGCAACATCATCTCAGCGCAACAACAGAGTTGAATTGCCAAACCCCAACTAGTTGCAGCGGTACGCTAGCAAAATGACCCTGATTCTGCATTTTGTGATACTGCAATGAAATTTGGCATATGCCAACTACGTAGAATTTCAAGTGATTTGACCCGCAGCACTCAAAAATTTGTCCATTAGGGGGCGACTGGGGGTCCCTCCAAATTTCAAGATATCAGTGTTTTTACCATGCACCATTCAGTACCGCCCTATCTACCGTACAGGACCTAAACAACTTTGTTCTTGACCATCATAACATTTTTTGTCATGTCAATTCTATTCTTCTTACAGAAAAAAATTATTTCTTTGTCTGGTCAACAAGTCGAGAAATATATATTTTTTTGGACCACAAATAGATTGTTGAGTCGTTTTTGTGTGATCATCGATGAATCCGCATCCCCTTGATTCATTTATGAAAGCAAAAGTTTTGCTGTTCTATTCTTTAACGAAGGGGTGACCTCAACTTATCATTATTTTCAACATTACCCATTTTAATGTTTTATCCCTAAAAATATGATTATTATTGTACTAATATATAGCTTGAAGTTTTCTTCAACGGTTTGGATGATGAAACGGCCTCAGATTCCACCTGGAAGCCGTGCATATTAATTTTTCTGCAAGGCCGTCAAATTTGGCATTTTTGATTTTCTACCGGGAGCGGCCAAAATGTCAATACACACCACTCCGCCCAAGAGCACCGGTTGCGGTACTTTCGCACCAACTCTCATTTTAGTATCACAAAATGCAAAATTGTTCGGCGTGAATATCGTTTTCCGCTAGAGCAAACCGGTGCTCTTGGGCGGAGTGGTGTGTATTGACATTTTGGCCGCTCCCGCTAGAAAATCAAAAATGCCAAATTTGACGGCCTTGCAGAAAAATTATTATGTACGGCTTCCAGGTGGAATCTGAGGCAGATTCATCATCCACATCGTTGAAGAGAACTTCAAGCTGTATATTAGTATAACAATAATCATACTTACCGAGGTAAAACATTGAAAAAGGCAATGTTGAAAATAATGGTAAGTTGAAGTCACTCCTTTGTTGAAAAGTAGCACTGCAAAAGTTTTCATTTCATAAATGAATCAAGGGGATGCGGATTCATCGATGATCGCACGAAAACTACTTAACAATCTATTGGTGGTCCAAAAAAAAATTATTTTTCAATTTGTTGACCAGGCAAAGAATTTTTTTTTTCTATAAGAAGAATGGAATTGACATAACGAAAAATGTTATGATGGTCAAGAACAAAGTTGTTTAGGTTCTGTACGATAGATAGGGCGGTACTGAATGGCGCATGGGAAAAATTCAGACATCTTGAAATTTTGAGGGGCCCCCAGTCGCCCCCTAATGGACAAATTTTTGAGTGCTGCGGGTCAAATCACTTGAAATTTTATGTAGTTTGCATATGCCAAATTGCATTGCAGTATCACAAAATGCAGAATCAAAAAGCGTACCGCTGCAACTAAACCGAGTTTTTAAAATTTTCAGAACGGTATGTCACAAAAGTACCTGGAATAAAGCACTCAAATTAAAAGTCATGCAGGCGTCCAGTAAATGATCCTGCACAATCTCTACCGTTTTGAAATAATTAAAGATTCAGTTATTTCCTCGTCTCGTCCGTAAACATCTTCGTCGTACTGAAAACGAATTTACCAGACTTTTGACGGGAATTTCAAACTGCTCCCATTAGAGAGGATTTCATTCTTGTTTGCATGTTTACTTCAACATCATCAGTGTAAAATGAAAACAGTTAAAAATCGATAGCATAAAAGAGCTATTTTCTGTGAAGTTCGAAAACTGAAAATTTAATATGATAAGTCTTTACATGTACATATTTATACAGGGTGATTATAATTAGACTAAAATAATGCTACCGCATCAAAGGAAAAAGCGAGAGTCTGAAATTTTTCCAACTTTTTTATCCACCTTCTCCCTCCCCGACCCACCACCCAACGAAAAGGGCAAATATTTAGTATTGTGAAGACGCTAATTTTTTTTTTTCGATATTTCAACGGATATATCCGTTTTGAGGTCCCCTATGATGGTCTTGATTAGAGCTGGGCCGATACCAGGATTTCAGATACCGATACCGATACTCAGATACTGACTTTTCCGATACCGATACTCAGATACATGTATCTGAAATCTATTTAAGTCGGAAAACCGCGAGTTTCTTTTTAATTAGCTGCATCAAGTTAGTTAGTGCAGCAGCGCTTAGTTTTAACTATATCTTTGAGATTTTCATAAACAAGGCTCATTCAAAATTATTATTCTCAACATTTTCAATACAATTCAAATTCGAACAATAATCAAATTTAAAAAAAAACATCGAAAAATCCTAATCATTTTCTTTTTTTTCAAAAGTATATGCTGTTGCACATGCTTTGCAGTCAGACTTGTCCTTTTGATAGTTACGATGCCCCCAGTTTCAGAGTCAACTGACTCCAAAAACACAGAGCCTGCTGGAATAGCAAGGTAGTATGCAGCCAGTTTTTTCAGATGGGGAAATGTTGTTTCCTTCTTCCACTAATCCACTGGATCTGAATGCAGATTTTGGACACCTTCAAACTACCAAACGCAAGCACCAGCTGATGATAAAAATCAGTTTGGGTTAGACAAACGAATTCTGGGAATCCCTGGGTGCAAAATAAAGTCCTATATGGAGCCGGAGGCTGCGCGCGAGCGCCGCGTAATTTTCAGATACTTTTCAGATACAAGTATCTGAATTTTCTTGGTATCGGCATGTATCTGAAAATAGGGAGTATCGGCCGATACCAGATACTGAGTATCGGTATCGGCCCAGCTCTAGTCTTGATCGTCATTACCAGAATGATCTCTGTCTGTATGTTTGTATGTATGATTGTATGTTTGTCTGTAACCTTCCACGATAACCGCCTATCCGATCGACTTGAAATTTGGTACACAGCCATGGTTAGGTTTTTTCCACCGTCGAATGAGCCCATTAGTTTTTGGCTGTCACCTGTCAAACGGATGTCACCGAGGATGTCACTTCCAAAAAATGACAGCAGCTATATCTCACGGAACTTGACTTGCGATATGCTGTTTGAAAACCCATAAAGAACTGAATTCAAAATATTTGAAAGTATTGGCCTATTTATCATCTGTCAAAAAATGTCAAAGTTCAAAGCTTTACCATTAATTTTTCAAAACCTATCAGATGAATTGGAACTAAATTTGGCAGGCAGCAACAAAACAAAAAAAAATCAAATTAAGTCTACAGTTGCAATTTTCCACCAGTTTCCAGTCGAGCGTTATGAATTTTCAGAATTTTTCTCAGCCGTTGCCACCCGAAAGGACCTTTCGCCTGTATTTTGACCGGGACGACTCGCCTTTTATGAAGGACTCCACCCAAAAATTCATTCCTGCGCGGGGATCGACTTTTTTCAAAAAAGTCTGTGCGATGATAAATAATAGTCTTTCACCTTCTAGTTTAAGGGTGTTTATTACCGGGAAAATACTACAACGGTTCAATGCTTATAATTGATATAATAATGAAAGTGCATGGGACTTATGCCACGATGTGCACTTCCGTGTTGTAGGAGCTCTTATATGAGACTGGTTTAATATATATTTGAAAAACAAGAAAAAGCAACATCTTACTAACTAACAGGAAGTGACCCGAGCGAAGGGGCGGGTCAGAGGACCACCGCCCGGTCGGTCACCAAATATACACGTCTGGCAAAGAGTATCCCACATAAAACTCCCGCCCTTGACAGAATTGTCAACAATCAAATAAACAATAACATTGTGCACGCATAATAAGAATAAGTATAAAAAATGTAGGAGACAAAAAAAATATATGCAGAGATAAGAACACTAAAGTCAATAAAGTCAGTGTCCAGTGTAAACGCACTACACTTCGAGAAAAAGCTCCGCAACGGCACAATAAATAATCAACACTTCCTAAATTAAATGGAGAACAGAAACATAAAACATAAATAGTATCTAAATAATATGGGGATCAAATTAACACTAACGATTTAAGTAGTAAACAGGAGTAAAATTGGGAATACATATATCTAATTTGCAATAATTATTATATAACAACCTTATTTCTAAACACAAGTAAAAAAAAATAAATAAAAAATTAAAGTTCAAAACTTGGGATTATAAAAATGTTCATTGTTCAAATGTTCAGGTACATTATACAACACGGTTTCACAAATTGTCTTCCAAGGGTAGCACAGCCAATCTTCTTACAGAGCGCTTTATAACGCTCGTGGCCGTTTTAATTGTGACGACGCGGATTAAACCATCTGGACCGGGGTGGACGTCTTGGATGCGTCCCACCTTCCACATGAGGGGTGGAATGTGGTCTTCGGACACTAGAACCATAGTCCCGGGGGCCAGGGAATTAACATCGGCACGCGTCCACTTAGTACGGCCTTGAAACTCGGCAAGCACTTCTTTATTCCAGCGCTGCCAAAAATGTTGTCTGAGTTGCTCCAAACGACGCCAGCGAGTTAAACGATTGGCAGGTAACTCTGCCAGATCGGGCTCCACAGGGGCAGTGAGTGCCTCTCCGATTAAGAAGTGTGAAGGGGTTAAAATTTGGAAGTCATTTGCATGGTCGCTGAGGGGACTTAAAGGACGGGAATTGAGAAGGGCTTCTATGCGAATTAAAAGAGTGCTCATTTCCTCAAATGTTAATGAAGCATTCCCCAAAACCCTTTTAAGATGCAATTTTACACTTTTAATTGCTCTTTCATGGAGACCCCCAAAATTTGGAGACCTTGCGGGCATGAAATGCCATTTTACGTCAGAAAAATGCGCTTGAAAATCGCCGATAAATTCAGAGCCTTGCATGCGCACAAGCATTTCTTTCAGTTCTCTTTGACCGCCGACAAAGTTTCGACCATTATCGGAAAAAACATCAGAAACGTGGCCACGTCGAGACACGAATCTTTCAAAAGCATTCAAAAACGATGCCGAAGTTAAATCGCCAACTAACTCGATGTGTACCGCCCGAATAGCCATGCATACAAAAATGGCACCATATGCCTTAACGAATTTGGTGCTGCGACGACCTCCTTGTTTTATAGTGATCGGACCGAAATAGTCTATAGCGACTTTGAGAAAGGGGCGAGCGGGTTCGACCCTGACCTTGGGTAGATTGCCCATTTTTTGATTTAAAAGTTTTGGCTCAACTCTTAAGCAACGGATACATTTTTGGGTGATTTTTCGCACCTCATTACGGGCCGATAGTGGCCAATATTTAATTCTTAGAGAGGCCAGAGTTGATTGTGGGCCAGCATGTAAATTTGTGATATGCTCTTGTCGTATGATAAGCCTGGTGACATGGTGTTTGGGCAAAATTAACGGAAATTTTTTATCATATGGAATATTGGCGTGTCGGATTCTTCCCCCGACTCGTAAAAGGCCGCTTGGATCAATGAAGGGATCTAAAGCGATCAGCTTTTCGCTCTTGATCCTGCGGTTTTGGGTCAATTGTTGAAGTTCGGAGGAAAATTCGCACGCCTGTAAATATTTAATTATGCAATCGTGAGCATTGACAAGCTCCGAATTAGTTAGATTAGCGTTCGTTTGTCGATCATCTTTTGATTTACATTTTATGTTGCGGATAAAGCGTAGACAGTATGCTATCACGCGGTTTAATTTCTGGAAAGAGGAATATTTGCTGAAAACGTTCAATTCTGGTTCAACAGTGACCGTGAGTACAGTTCGTCTCTTTTCTAAAGTTTCAGCGGTGAAGCCTTCGTCGGTTGGCAAAGTATCAAATTTTCTTAAATTCCATTCGTTTTGGTTTCTTGACAGCCAAGCAGGGCCGTGCCACCATAATGAGTTATGCAAAAGGTCTTCGGCAAACGAACCACGTGACACCATATCACCAGGGTTCTCCTTTGTATTAGTGTAGTACCACTCGGAGGGTTTGGTAAGAGTCTGAACTTCAGAAACTCTATTTGCGACATACGTTTGCCAATTATTAGCGGGTGCTGCTAGCCAATGCAGCGTTATTGTGGAGTCGGTAAAGTAAAATTTGCGCGTTATGTTAATGGAAATAATTTTTTGCACAGTGGCCATCAACCGGGCCGACATTAAGGCCCCGGAAAGCTCAAGCCGTGGCAACGAAATGGTTTTAATTGGCGAAACGCGAGATTTGGAAGTTACTAATTGCACGGTAAAATTTCCGAAGGAGTCCTCGGCTCTCAAGTAGATCGCGGTACCGTAGGCCTTCAAAGAAGCATCCGAAAATGCACATAAGTCAACGGAAATGGCATTCGGTATTTTACAGTGACGTGGAATAGAAATCTGGTCAACAAACTTGAGATGGTGCAGGTATTCTGCCCATTGCTTTTTTATATTTGCAGGTATTGGGTCATCCCAGCCTAGATTGAGTGCCCACAGTTCTTGCATAAGAATTTTGGCCTTAATGATTATAGGCGCTAATAACCCTAATGGGTCGAATAATTGTGCGATTTTAGACAAGATTTTGCGTTTTGTTAGGGGTTCATTCGTTCCTGTATTATTGGGTTTTGCCTGAAAAGCGAAAGTGTCCGTCCGAGGGTCCCATAACATCCCCAAAGTCTTACTGGTGCTACCGGCTTCTTTGTCGAAGCACATGTTGATGGTCGCGGTATCCTCTTTGTCCGTCGAGGGTGTTAATATGGGGTGATTCGAATGCCACTTGGCTAGAGGGAAACCGTATTTATTGAAAACATCATCTAACTGACGTTGTACCCTTGAGATGTGTTGTAAATCATCATGGGCGTACAAAATGTCATCCACGTACATGCTTTGTTTAACTATAGAAGACAACTCCGGGAATGTTTCAACGTTTTCTCGCGCTATTTGCTGAACACAACGGATTGCTAAAAAGCTCGAGCTGGCCAAGCCAAAAGTGACGCGTGTCAATTTGTAAACGTGGACTGGTTCGTCCTCCCGAAACCGCCAGAGAATTCGCTGAAGGTTTGTAAAATCTTCGTGAATGCAAATTTGTCGGTACATTTGTACCAGGTCGGTGGTAAAAACGTATGCACCTGACCGAAATTTTAAAAGTATAGAATATAAGTCGTTTTGAATTACGGGTCCTACCATTAAATTATCATTTAAGGAAAGGCCGTTGGTAGTTTGAGCTGAATCGTCGAAAACAATGCGCGTCTTTAATTCGTTGCCAGTTTCCTTAAACACAGCATGATGTGGTAAATAATTAATTGGTGTCTCGGCCCCGTTCATTGAAAACTGCATTCGTGTGCACTGAGGGTATGCAACCCAAAATATCCCTGTGTTGTCCAAGTCCTCACCCCTCACCCCCTGTTCGGTGTGCCTGGCACTTGGCTGTCAGGCGCAAGCGTAAACGAGCTCCAGCACTTTCTTCGGCCGTCTTCGGCATTCTTCGGCTTTCTTTCCGCTCGTGCCTTTGCCGCTTCGTTCGAAGCGGTGTCGATCTCCGTACGTCGAGCGGGAAGCCACGCCGTCTTTTTTTTGGTCATCGTTCTCGCGGCCATCTTGTCGTGCCATCGGCGTACATTCGTACTCGACCAGAAGCCCATCCAAGGCCCATCGCGTCCGATAGTGACTCCTGGAGGATCTCTGCAGCATCTCCAAGTCCAGAAAGCGGCAGTTTTCACCGCTTTCACCGGGGAGCGGCTTGGACCAGCCAGCCGCACACAAAGCTCCAGTTTCGGACGGGATCGAGTCGTTCGTCCGCCATTTTGGTGACGAACACGGGCACTCGTGCATTTCACCAGGAAATCCACCACCAGAACGGCCATCCACCACGACGCCGCCTTCGGACTCCGCCAGGACGACGCCGCCACCGAATAAGATCCCGTAAGTTCCATATTTTCCATTGTTTTTACCATTTACCGTTTATTCCCGTTTGCCGGGGTGTATACCTTCAGTGCAGTTCGTCTCGTTTTCAGGACGCCACTCGGCGCCAGCGAATCTGCCCCCGATCAGAACCACTCGGATTTTTCATTTCATTTAATTCACATTGTTTTTTTTTTATTGTTTTGTAATTCTGTCTGTTTGTGTTTTTTTCTTTGTTTTGCATTAAAGTTTTTGATTGTTGTTGTGAATTTTATTTCTGACTGTCGCTTGCTGCTTTCCTAATCCAAGAGTTATTGTTTTAATGCAGCCTTTATCGGAAGGCTGCCGTCTTTATGTGTACCGCGCTAACATATAAATTGGTCCTTCGTAGCCGGATACAGGCTAAGCATGGTACAGTCAGGAATTTAATTCACCTCACTATTGAAACTTTAAAGTCACGGGTCAAACCCACGTGACACTTGTGCGTTGGTCCAGCGTGTTGATCAATTCGTTTTTCGCCCGTCTCATTCGCACTTTTTCACCTGGGTTGGGTTCGCCATTCAGGTACGCCAACCTAAGGGTCAGTTGCTTTGTTTTAATTTTTCTTTGTGTCGTACACAATGGACGCAACTTTATCGTCCATCGCGATAGCTATTGCGCGCCTTGAGCCCCTTCTGGAACAAGGCGTCACAGCTACCACCGAGCCAAGCCTCCAACCGGCATTTTTAGCCACGTTTGACATTGCGGCGGAAATTTACAACGGTTTAAAGAGCACGGTCAACACTGCCCCTCTCCCCAGTGCCTCCGAGGAGCAGAAGGCTACATTTCTTGAACGTACACTCCGGGCAGACAGCTTGTATGGCAAACTTGCTGCGGTAAAAGCCTCGTTTGCGAATTCAGAGCCGACTTCCTCGCTCTCTCGCCAAGCCTCGCAAACTTGGTTCGAGACAGGCCGGAGCAATGTCCGATTGCCAAAAATCGCGTTGCCGTTGTTCGACGGAAAGTTAAAATCATGGCCACCATACTATGATCTATTCACGGCGTTAATACACAGAAACCAGTCTCTCTCAGATATTGAACGGTTTCAGTATCTGATCTCGTCTTTATCTGGTGAACCTCTCTCAATGGTTAAACACCTGCCATTGACGGGAGATAATTACATAATTGCGTTCGACTCGTTGGTTGAGAGATACCAGAACGACCGCGTGCTAGTCATTTTTTACTGGCAGTCGATGATGAACGCCTCCTCCGTCACATCTGACTCCGCGCAAGCGCTTCGCCATCTTGTGAACACGTTCAACGAAAATTTAGTGGCGCTCGAGCAGTATCCGCATATCGACCTGTGGGATTTCACCCTGTCGAGCATGCTGCTCCAGAAACTCGATGAGTCGACGCGAAAACGTTTCGAGGTGCAGTCAGCTGGCACCCCCTTCCCCAAATACGAAGACGTCAAGTCTTTCGTGCTCGACCAATGCAAGGCTTTCGAGGCAACTGCCTTAAATTCTAAAACGCAATCGAACTCCCGCTCCACACGGGCAAACACCGTTACCGTGAAGCCCGAGGTCAGCCGCAAGTCGTGGGCCTCACATACGTTGGTGTCTCAGACTTCATCTGCCCCAGCGACGTCGCATGAGTCAGCATGTTCTCATTGTGGGGCGAGAAGTCATAGAGTCACCGCGTGCAAGACTTTTCTGTCAATGTCCCCAAATGACAGATATTTGGCGGTCAAACAGAAAAGGCTCTGTCTCAACTGCTTGAGCACCAATCACGGCGCTCCAAAATGTCCATCGTCGTATTCGTGTCGGCAGTGCCACGCAAGGCATCACACCTTGCTGCACTTCCCCAAGCCACATAGAACTGCAGGTCATGAGTCACCCAGTTCTTTATCGAATCCAGTTGAATTACCGCAAATCGTTTCCCCTGGTCTTCCAGAAAATGTCGCGAATTCGGTGACGAATCTCGCCTCAAGCCTCAAGGCAGCTCATGTTTTGTTGGCCACGGCAATCGTTCACGTTCGTGACCGGTGGGGAGGCTACCAAAGCCTCCGTGCGCTCATAGACCCTGCCAGTCAGGCATCGTTTATTTTGGACTCCTGCGTGCGCAAATTGGGTCTATCCCCATCAAATCACAATGTGCCCGTTTTTGGCTTGGGTCTCACCCCCGCCAATTCGACGTGTGGCACAGTCACTTGCCAGGTCAAGGCTGATGATGAGTCTCTCCCAATCCCTGAATTGGAGTTAATTGTCCTGCGCAGGATTTGTGGTAACCTGCCAGACACCGCTTTGAACCCGGATCAATTCCACTTGAACTTATCGAATCTGGCGGATCCCACATGGTTCAAGCCAGGCCCCATTCAAGTGTTGTTGGGCGCCGACGTTTATCCGTCAGTCGTGAAAGAGGGAATCGTCTCGTCAGGTCCGTCACAGCCTGTTGCCATAAACACCATTTTTGGCTGGGCTCTTCTCGGTCCCTTTCAAACCCCGTCAAAACCTCTGCATTCCTTTTTGGTCTGCACTCCAACTGGAATCGACGAGTCTCTGCACAAATTTTGGGAAGTAGAGGAAATCTCGTCACCATCGTCCAAAACACGTTTGTCCCCAGATGATGAACGTGCAGAAATTTGTTTCCGGGACTCTGTCTACCGTTGTCCGTCAGGTCGTTTTGGGGTTTCGCTTCCCTTCAAAAGGGAGTCCCCCACCTTTGAACATTGCAGGTCTATGGCTGACCGCCGTTGGTTAGCTATCGAACGTCGCCTGGTCCGTCAGGACACACTCCGTGATCTGTACATAGCATTCATGCGCGACTACCTCGACCTAGGTCACATGACCTTGCTGGACGCAGAACCTCCAGATTCTGAGGCGTATTACATCCCTCATCATCCGATCGTCAAGATCGAAGACGACAAGCCGAAAATTCGCGTCGTTTTTGATGCTTCGGCGCAAGCGCCGAATCATTTATCTCTCAACGAGACGCTTCTCGTCGGTCCTAAGTTACAACAGGACATAGCAGCTTTGCTACTGCAGTTTCGGTGTGAGCCGATCGTTTTTACTTGTGACATCCGTCAGATGTATCGGCAGATACTTATCTCGCCCGAACATCGCAAGTATCAACTCATTCGCTTTCGTTTCTCCCCTGATCGACCCATTGAAACGTACCAATTGAACACCATTACATATGGTGTTTCTTCGGCACCGTTTCTAGCGGTTCGCACGTTGCTTCACTTGGCAGAACAAAGCGCCTCGAAGTTTCCATTGGCTTCGCAGGCAATTCGCCGTAATTTGTATGTAGACGATCTACTTTGCGGTGCGAACTCCGTGGAATCAGCACGGGAATTACAAACGCAGCTAATCAACCTGCTCCAATCGGGTTGCTTTGAATTGCGCAAGTGGGCAAGCAATCACCCTGATGTGCTGCAAGACATACCACTTGATCACGTTCGAACTCAGCCGTCCACTTTCAGTGACGTTGCTGACAATACTGTAAAAATTCTTGGCCTCCAGTGGCAAGCGGCAACAGACACCTTTTCATTCACGGTTCATCCAAATGAACTACCGTGCACAAAACGGTCCATCTTGTCGGAGGTGGCTCGGATTTACGATCCGCTCGGCTTTCTGTGCCCTGTTGCATTTTTCGCCAAACATTTAATCCAACGGTTATGGAAACTTGGCCTTGATTGGGACGACACCCCTCCAGACATCGTATGTCAGCAGTGGTTGCGTTTTCAATCCGAGCTATCGCAACTTTCGCGGTTGCAAATTCCACGGCATACTTTTCCGTCGCCTGCAGACAGGTGCCAGTTGCACGCCTTTTGCGACGCATCTGAATCTGGGTACGCGAGCGTGTTGTACGTTCGTTACCTTCGAAATGGTGTTCCCACCATTCGTCTCCTAACCGCCAAATCAAAGGTGGCTCCAGTCAAATTGCTGACCGTACCCCGTCTCGAATTGTGTGCAGCGGTCCTACTTTCCAATCTCGTTGCCTTCACCGTTGCAGCGCTCGCAGGAACCGTACAGTTCGATGCCATATTTGCGTGGACCGATTCTACGGTTGTTCTCAGCTGGCTGCGTTCCTCTTCGCACCGCTGGAAAACATTTGTTGCTCACCGTGTTGAGCATATTCAACAGCGTGTCCCGCCTCAGTGTTGGAGACATGTCTCAACATCGGACAATCCCGCCGACCCAGCTTCGCGCGGATTGTTTCCCGAAGACATGCTTTCGTGCTCCCTCTGGTGGCCTGGCCCACCTTTTCTGTCATCAGCGGATGACACATGGCCGGATGACAAATTCTCCGTGTCCTCCCCAGACATTGCGTCTGAAGAGCGAAAGCTCGCTTTGGTCGTGCGTGTGCCGCAGCCGCCGCCGATTGACATCGACGACCTCTTTTTGCGCATATCCTCCTTACGGAAGATTCAGGGCGCTGTCGCCTATTTCTATCGGTTCTGCAAATGCAAGTCCGATGAGAAGTTCACAGGACCTCTCTCGGATACAGAACTCCATTTTGCCTTGTTGTACATTGTCAAACATGTACAGCAGAAGGTATTTGCCGTCGAAATCGCGTCGTTACGCAACGGCAAACCCTGTTCAAGACCCTTTCGAAAACTTTCACCCTTTCTCGATCGTGACGATGTTCTCCGCGTCGGCGGACGTTTGAAGCATTGTCATGAGTTGCCATTTGCAACCAGACACCCTGCTCTTCTTCCATCTCGTCACGTCTTGACAGGACTCGTCATTCGACAAGTTCATTCCCGACATTGCCACCCGGGACTCAACAATACCTGCTATCTCCTGCAGCAAAATTTTTGGATATTGTCCACGCGACGCGCGGTACGGCACTATCTTGCATCGTGTTACCGGTGCTTCCGGACTAAGCCGCAAACTTTTTCTCCCACCATGGGCGACCTCCCCTCGGCGCGAATTTCTCAGCTAAAACCTTTTAGCTGCGTCGGGCTCGACTATGGTGGCCCTTTTCCAATCCTCATGTCACGCGCTCGCGGTGTCAGAACTACGAAGGCGTACATCTGTCTTTTCGTGTGCTTCGCCACCAAGGCATTGCACGTCGAGGTTGCCTCCGATCTCTCAACAGATGCTTTCCTCGCCGCCTTGCGCAGATTCATTGCCCGGCGCGGTCGTTGCTCTACCATCTATAGCGACAATGGCACAAACTTTGTCGGAGCTCATAGGCAATTGACGACGTCAATGCAACTCGCCGCGGAATCCGAAGCCATCACTTGGCGCTTCATTCCTCCCTCCAGTCCCCACTTTGGCGGGCTGTGGGAAAGCGGCATAAAAGCTGTCAAAACTCATCTATCTCGCGTGATAGGTGATCAAATACTCACCTTTGAAGAGCTGACCACGTTGGTCACCCAAGTTGAAGCGTTGCTCAACTCACGGCCACTTTCGGAGCTGAGCTCGGATCCAAATGATCTGTGCCCATTGACGCCTGGTCATTTTTTGACGCTCGAGCCGTTAACGGCCCCACCTGACCCAGATTTGTCCCACCTCAAGATCAGCAGGTTGTCGCGATGGCAGTTGGTCCAATCCATGCAACAGCGTTTCTGGGCGCGTTGGCGCGACGAATATCTACACACGCTGTACCAACGCGGCAAGTGGCACAAGTCACGTCACCTTGAATCCGCAGATGTGGGGTCTTTAGTCCTCATCAAGGACGAAAACGCTCCCCCTCTGAAGTGGAGGTTAGGCAGAATTTCAAAACTCTTCCCCGGCAAAGATGGCATTTGTCGTGTCGCAGATGTCCGTACTCAACGCGACGTTCTGCGACGCCCAATGGTCAAACTTTGTCCCCTCCCTTCAGGACAGTGAGCATTCTGTGTTTTCACTTCCGTCATTGTTCTCACTATGCTCTTTCTTTTTGTATCATGTTTGATTTCATTAATTTTTGAACTTTGAAAATACCCCGAGTGGTATTTTGGTGGGGAGTATGTCTCGGCCCCGTTCATTGAAAACTGCATTCGTGTGCACTGAGGGTATGCAACCCAAAATATCCCTGTGTTGTCCAAGTCCTCACCCCTCACCCCCTGTTCGGTGTGCCTGGCACTTGGCTGTCAGGCGCAAGCGTAAACGAGCTCCAGCACTTTCTTCGGCCGTCTTCGGCATTCTTCGGCTTTCTTTCCGCTCGTGCCTTTGCCGCTTCGTTCGAAGCGGTGTCGATCTCCGTACGTCGAGCGGGAAGCCACGCCGTCTTTTTTTTGGTCATCGTTCTCGCGGCCATCTTGTCGTGCCATCGGCGTACATTCGTACTCGACCAGAAGCCCATCCAAGGCCCATCGCGTCCGATAGTGACTCCTGGAGGATCTCTGCAGCATCTCCAAGTCCAGAAAGCGGCAGTTTTCACCGCTTTCACCGGGGAGCGGCTTGGACCAGCCAGCCGCACACAAAGCTCCAGTTTCGGACGGGATCGAGTCGTTCGTCCGCCATTTTGGTGACGAACACGGGCACTCGTGCATTTCACCAGGAAATCCACCACCAGAACGGCCATCCACCACGACGCCGCCTTCGGACTCCGCCAGGACGACGCCGCCACCGAATAAGATCCCGTAAGTTCCATATTTTCCATTGTTTTTACCATTTACCGTTTATTCCCGTTTGCCGGGGTGTATACCTTCAGTGCAGTTCGTCTCGTTTTCAGGACGCCACTCGGCGCCAGCGAATCTGCCCCCGATCAGAACCACTCGGATTTTTCATTTCATTTAATTCACATTGTTTTTTTTTTATTGTTTTGTAATTCTGTCTGTTTGTGTTTTTTTCTTTGTTTTGCATTAAAGTTTTTGATTGTTGTTGTGAATTTTATTTCTGACTGTCGCTTGCTGCTTTCCTAATCCAAGAGTTATTGTTTTAATGCAGCCTTTATCGGAAGGCTGCCGTCTTTATGTGTACCGCGCTAACAATTGGTAAATAGCTATCATGATCGCAGCGCGTATCGCTCGCGGGCACTGGGCGCAAGTGATCGAGGTCCAAGTACTCTTGAATTATTTTGGAATATTGGATTTTAAGAAGGGGATTTTTAGCTAGTCGCTTTTCAAGGCTTATAAATCTTTTGAGGGAGTTGTTACGTGAATCGCCCAACTTGACTTCATCGTATTTTAACGGCAACTTGACTACGAATCGTCCACTACTCGAATCGCGAGCAAACGTGTTTTGGAAGAAATTTTCACACGCGATTTCTTCCGTGGATAATATTTGGGGTTCACAAGCAACTTCCTCTTGGACCCAAAACTTTTTTAGATTGCGGTACAGGTTTCCGTCGGAGTTTTCAGAAGCATTCTCTAAAACTGCAAGATGACAACCCTTGAAGTCCGACTTAACCTTTCCCTTTAAATTGAAACTGCCTCCGATTAGCCACCCTAGACGCGTTTTCGTCAAAAGTAATGAGTGACCAGGTACTTTAATTTGTTGGTTTTCCAACAATTGCCAGAACAATTCAGCACCTAATAAACAATCTATTGGGCTGGAGTGATTAAATGCAGGGTCCGCTAAAATGATGTCGGAGGGTATTCGTACAATATTTTTATCAAAGTTAGCGGTAGGCAGGTTTTGAGTAATTTTATCAGAAATACAGCAGGTTATAAAAGATTGAAAGGAAGTGCACCTCGATTTAATCGAGACCCTTGTGCTTTGTTTGACTTTACTTTGAATCCCGTTCATACCTGCAAGAGATAAGTTTGAAGTTTTGGCAAAAATACCTAATTTTTTAAATAATGTGACTGACAGGAAATTTAATTGAGATCCTGGGTCTAATAGGGCGCGAACTTCTACCCATTTACCGTTTTTATCGGCTATTTGTATCACAGCTGTGGATAATAAAACTTGTCTCGAATCCGTGAAACAATGATTACTTGATCCGGACGGACACTCTGCAGGAGGCGGTGCGACCACTGGCACTGGTGTAAAAGGCTCGGTTTCCGCATTCAGGGTAGTGGTACCTAAATGTAGGGTGGAGTGGTGAGGCCGATGGCAAATTCGACATCTCCACTTTGATTTACAATCTTTCGTTTTGTGGCCAGGGCAAAGGCAATTTTTGCATAACTTCAAGTCCGCAGTCTTACTGACGCGATCGGCCACCCCTAATTTTAAGAAATTGACGCAATTAGACAAAGTGTGAGAATTTGTACATAATGCGCATCGTATAGTTTGGCCAGTGGACACATTCGCTACCTTGGAATAGGCGTTGTTGCCCCGTGCGGGCTTAAAAGGTGGCCGCGAATAATTGGGCTTATCTAATGTGTTGGATTCATGAAATCCTCTTAAAAAGGCGCATCTAGAGTCTAAAAACTCGAATAGGGAATCAAGTTTCGGTATGTCGGCGTCTAATGTTTCGGCCCACAATTCTCTGGTACGGTAGTCTAGTTTTTTATTGATGATATAAATTAAAATCGCGTCCCAAGAATCGACGTTAATGGATAATGATTTAAGGGCTTCAACGTGGCACCGTACTTCGTTGAGTAGACCCGAGAGCGCTTCGTGATTGGCTCTAGGTATTTCCGGCAAATTTAAAATTGACCGAAGATGGTCGTCGACAATTAGTCTTGAATTTTGAAATCGTTTTTCTAAAAGGTCCCACGCGACATAAAAATTTAGAGAGCTAAGAGGTACCGCTTGAATCGTTTTGAAGGCCTCGCCCTTGACGGAAGACCGCAAATAGTGAAGTTTAGTGATGTCTTCCAGCTGGTCATTACATTTTACCAGCGCTTTAAATGAATTAGCGAACGGTAACCACTGCGCGTGGGTCCCGTCAAATTCCGGAATTTTTATTTCTGGAAGCTTAATATTCGCGGGAAGTTTTCTTGGGGGATCTGAATTGTTCGCGTTGGGTTCAATTCTTTTCAGACCTTGTAGTTTTGCTGCCGTCGAACACCATAGCTGCTCGAAAACCGCTGCTTTCGCATATATTTCTTCTGTCCGCGCCTCACTATCAGTAAGTAACTCGTCGTCTACCGCGCAAAGAAGATCAAGCATTACTTCATCGTAGTGTCTCTTTAACTCCGGAATCTCACCTAACTTGAGTATGACTTCCGCTTGGGATACGGAATCAATGTTAGAATCAAGAACGAATTTATTTATATTAGTAACTCGTGCCTGTACTTGGCCACGCTGATGGTTTAACCGTTTAATGGACTGGAGTAATTGCTCCATTTTTATTATGTCCTAGACAATTGAAAGAATATTGCGATTCTGTCTCGCAAAATATGCGTAAATTAGTTGAGTTTAATTTTAATTAGTAAATTAAAAGAGTACTGGGAGAGTCCCACCAAATTATGGCTTAATATTGATGAATAATAACCCGCATAGAAGCATGTAAGGTTTTTAATTAGGATAGGAAATATAGGAATTTCTCATCAGAGGACTCACCCTACCCGTGATGATCCTGGTGCTGCTGCTGGAAGCTGGAAGCGCTTCTGGACACCAAGATGTGACTTGAAGGACCACCCGGTAATGGTGGTTGAAGATGAAAGGGTTGTACTTGCTGCACGTCCTTCGATAGCTTGGTAACCGTGGATGTAACTCGGGCACAAACTTTTCACTGGTATACAAATCCGGCTCGAAGGACCAACATGTGCGATGATAAATAATAGTCTTTCACCTTCTAGTTTAAGGGTGTTTATTACCGGGAAAATACTACAACGGTTCAATGCTTATAATTGATATAATAATGAAAGTGCATGGGACTTATGCCACGATGTGCACTTCCGTGTTGTAGGAGCTCTTATATGAGACTGGTTTAATATATATTTGAAAAACAAGAAAAAGCAACATCTTACTAACTAACAGGAAGTGACCCGAGCGAAGGGGCGGGTCAGAGGACCACCGCCCGGTCGGTCACCAAATATACACGTCTGGCAAAGAGTATCCCACATAAAATGCGATGATAAATAATAGTCTTTCACCTTCTAGTTTAAGGGTGTTTATTACCGGGAAAATACTACAACGGTTCAATGCTTATAATTGATATAATAATGAAAGTGCATGGGACTTATGCCACGATGTGCACTTCCGTGTTGTAGGAGCTCTTAGATGAGACTGGTTTAATATATATTTGAAAAACAAGAAAAAGCAACATCTTACTAACTAACAGGAAGTGACCCGAGCGAAGGGGCGGGTCAGAGGACCACCGCCCGGTCGGTCACCAAATATACACGTCTGGCAAAGAGTATCCCACAAAGTCAAACCGATATGGGAAGTATAATTAGATTTTGCGTCGTGTAGACCCTTTTTCAAAATCGACACGGTTCCGGTTTTCCGACGGTAATTTTTTCAAAATGAAATTAGCACATTTCGTGGATTTGAAAAAATACTGCAATGCAAACTTTGACATGCGGTGAGCCCTACGAAATATTCATTTGAGGTGCAGACGCAGACATGCTGAAAATGCAAGTTGGAGAAAAGATTGAATTCTTTTTCGAGGAAAAATTTTTGAAATTGACCCACGGCTTTTCCGAGTTTTCATCTCTGGAAAAACTGCAAATTTTCCAACTTCTTATCCCGAGAACAGATTTTCACCTTTTTTTTTTCAAGAGGTAACTGGCTTGAACATTTTCCAAAAATTTTCTTTTCAATTTCCCAGGAGTTTATCTGTCGAAAATGTAAAACAGGCCTGGGTTATCGGAACCGGACTTGGATTGATGGAGCCTTAAGTGAAGCCGTAATCGACGATCTTCATAGTAAAATGATTTAGAAAAAAAATTGGTTTTCCCGAGGGTTTTCCCGGAAAATCCAAATTTTGAAAATTCTCAATTTCCTGCAAATCATTTTTAATCTCTGTCGTGCCTCTCTGCCTCACTCGCTTTTCTTTCTACATTCTGGTTCCTAATGAAAAACTGCAAATTTCTAACTTTTTAGCTAGTGAACAGATTTATACTAACGTTTTTTGAACAAAGAATAATTGATTCTTGAACATTTTCAGGCAATTTCTCTTGAAATTCTTCAAGTTTCCCGAGAGTTTTCCACATTAAAATGAGTAACCGGTCTAGCTTATCGAGACCAGACTCAAATGATGGAGCTCTAAATGAATCCCTTATTAGAGAAAATATCTAATTTGTTCAATCTTTTTCTCAAAGTCTAACTTCCTTTTTTTTTCACCATCACTTTGTTCCTTCAATCCCTTCTAGTTTTGTTATTCAAAAAGATTTGAGCAAAGTATTTTGGTTAGAATAATGCGTAAAAATATCAACCACAGTATGTGTATTGACTACATATTTGTTATTTTCTACAGGGTGTTCCAGTTTTAATAGATCAAACCAAGGATCAAACTCAAGTATGAGATTGTCTTAGACTTCCTGGTTTAGAAAAATGTATGCCTCTCACTTGCCTCCTAAGAAAG